>OX387245.1:220832322-222082322 GCA_947561735.1 Cenchrus americanus | reverse complement strand
TTATTAAGTTTGGAACCCAACAACATTACTAAGAGATGTGCCCTTTGGAAAAGTGGATCCGTAAGCGCACGTGTATATATATACTCCCGGGAGTAACTACTCCTACCAGGATTACCCCACGGTAGGACCTCTCTCTTCTAAACGGGCACGTTCGAACCACCTACCAGATCCATTAAGAGCTAACAATGCACCTAATTACTTGCGCCCAGGTGGTTTTTAAATTGTATGCATTACGTCAGCGTTTCTCTCAGTGATCTCAGCAGATTTGGTGCTGACGTATGTGTCATACATGTTCGCCGGGACTATGCCAACATTCACTATTGTCTGCATACATACATTTGATTAATCAATGAGCATGTTGATTAGGGTATGTCCACATACGTACACCCAGGAAGTATGTAAGCATACTTTTTTTTAAAATTTATGATGTATATGCAATTTCGGGGGAGTATGAATACATACCCATATTTTTTTGAGAAGTATACATACTTGTTTACGTGGAGTATGCATGCGTACTTAATATAGTTTAGTCATAACCCTATACGAGAGTATGCGTACATACTTTTTATTTATTAATTAAAGAGAGTATGAGTGCATACTTTCATTTAAAATAAGTATGAGTGCATACAGGGTAATATAGTTACATTCATGTAAAGATGAGAGTATATATGTTTGCAGGATTACTGTTGTATCGGAATAATCTACAGAACAGGTTATATTCATAATCATAGAATATATCGATCAAGAGAATATTCATGTGACTCTGATGATATAGACACAGGATCGCTTTTGGAGCAAGCATACAATCATATTGATTAATCAGGGACCAAATTGATTACGAGTATGCACACATACTACGTACCCTTATGGTGTATGTAAGCATACTTTTCTTTGAAGGAAGTACGTACATGAATACTAAACAATACAACACGAACTGCGTGTGTTCGTCGATGATCTTGCCGGCCGGCGGTCCCTGCATGTTTCAAACTTTGAATCTATGTGCATATATTGAATCTTGGTGTGCAGACGTGGGTGCACATGATCGAACTTGTGAAGCCAATGGAGTTGTTTTACCGGACAGGAAGACGTCTGCTCGCTGGTCGTGCGACCGCTATGGCACCAGGAAGATGTCAGATGTGGCGGCTCATGGGAGGAAGAGAGATGAAGCTGGCTTCATCCTCTAGGGCACGACATCGACAACGCGCCGGCAGCTCATGCATTTTGTGATAAACCATTTCATCATTAAGTGAATGAGGCCCAGTTCTTGTTGGGCCAATTTGTCGGGCATACTCCCCGGTTACCCATGCAAGGAAGGATGAAGACGGACTCCTACTTAGAATTCCCCCGTAATCCTACTAGAACTCGTTCCGTGTAATCCTACTAGGGCCCCTGGACTATATAAAGGAGGGTCGGGTACCTAGCCGGGCACATGACCAACACCAAGCGCGGGCGTCATACTTGACCCCCCAAACGGGACGTAGGGCTCGCCACCTTGGCAGCCCGAACCCGTATAAATCTTGTGTCCTGTGTCCCTTGCTCATACCTTCGAGTGCTCGGTCTCCCGATCACGATCCTCGCCGCACAATCTACTTGCCTCGGGTACCCCCTTGGTAGGTTTGCCGGTCTAAAACACCGACAGCTGGCGCGCCAGGTAGGGGTGATCATCACCACCGGGCGTCGAAGGACCTCATGATCAAATTCAATCTACTCGATGTTGCGTGTTCGTCGACCAAATCGACAACTCACCATGTTCGTCACAAGACGGATCCAATTCCGTGTATGATTCACGCCAAGGATTTGTCGAATTGAATTCCGAAACGGAGCCTCAGGTCCAAGTGGAAAACAACAACAATTTTTTGTTCCGTCTCGGAATTCAGCAGGCTTCACCCGCCACTGCCGCGTTGCTTGTCGCGTATCGGTGAAAACCTGCTCCAAATCCAACTCGACGAGTCAAAAGGAGATGAAAGCCGTGTCGATTCGGAACAAGACTGCAGCGGTTTCGGAACAGAGCTCGGGCAGAACATCGCATTCCTGCCAGGACCGTGCGGCAGCAATTTCAAATTGTTGTAATTATGCACGCACAAGGGCCCTTCAAAACAGCAGCCAGCTCTGGTCATGTGCAACCCACGCCTCCTGTATATCAAATCAAGAGTAAAATACACTAGCGGTCCTCAAACTTGTGCGCCTATGTCATTCCGGTCCACGAACTCAAAAAGTGTGTCATCTCAGTCCCTAAACGTTGTTCGGGTGTCACTAAGGTCCAAATGGGTCTAGACCCGTGACCCACGACGACGTGGCATGCTTATGTGGCACTCGTCTCCATCAAGCAGCACATGCGCGCCACCGACGCAGGCGCAGGCCGACGCGGTTGCGCCACCGCCGGCCATGGAGCTCGTGTCGAGCCAGATCTCGTCTTTCCGGTGACTGCCTTCTAGCAACCCAAACCCGCGGCCAGACCTCGCGTCGCCAGCCAAGGAGCTCGTGTCGTGCTCGGACCTCACTCGCTCTGGTGGCTGCCTCCCCGCCGTCCGAGCCTGTGCCTCGTCGGTGGCCATGGAGGTCGCGCCTCGCCAGTGACTTTTTCACAAACGACTTCCGACCCGGCTCTTGCTCGACCTCGACGAGCCTCCAATAATGGCTCGTCCGGCGGCGGCACCTCTTCGGATGGCGTCGTCGTCGTCACCTCACCGTTGTTTGGCTGCCAATGTAGCCCGGCACCCATCGGCGGTGGGCCGGAGGAGGCCGCGGCTGGCTCCTCTGCGTGCGCGGGGGGGCACGCCGCACGCGGTGGCGGGGACGGCAACAAGACCGGTCATCTACGCTTGCAGGAGCACACGGCGGAGCTCCGCCCCCATGGGACCATGCGGCGGTGGCTTGCTCCTCCCTCCGCCGGTAAGCTGCAATGTGGCCGCGCCGCCCTGGGACACGCTGACGGGAGAGGAGCTGAACGCGCGTCCGAGCTCCGTCGCGAGGGTCTTGCCGGTGCAAGGAGTCCCGACGCCCTGCTGCTCCCTCCCTCACGAGCTCGATTTCCCGCTGGCGGAGCATGGCGGAGCGCGGCGGGCCGCCGATGGGAGGAGCCCCGCCGCCGCCGGCACCTCCGCCTCGGGTGCACCGACGGAGGCACGGGTTCGGCCGCTCCGCACCCACCCGCGGCCTATCTAGACGACGCCCGCGGTAGCCTGCCGACGAAGCCGCCTACGGCGGCACCCATGGTGGCCGGCGGGCGAGGTGGCCCCCTCGGCGGTCAACTTGCGCCACATCAATGTCCACGTTGGTGTTTCATGTCAGCACAAATGGACCTCGGTGACACACTTTGAGAGTTCGTGGACATTATTGAGACCCGGTTGGACCTTAGTGAGACCCGAACAATGTTTAGGGACCGGGATGACACACTTTTTGAGTTAGTGGGCCGGGATGACACATGCGCACAAGTTTGAGGACCGCTAGTGCATTTTACTCTCAAATCAATGTTGAAAACAAAACTTTGGAGCATTGTGCTATGTGCACACAAGAGCTGCACCACAAAGTCTTCAAGCTCAACACTTGTTGTGCACAACGAGATGTACGCGACTTTGGGCCTCTGTTTTTGTGAGTTGAAGAAGAAAAGAAATCAATTTGCTATAGTCTGCTACCAGCACACGGAGGCAAACAACAAGTATTAAGCACTTCAAGATTTTTTGCTTCGTGCACGTGGCAAGATGTATGCTACTACACCTACCTCAACTACTTGAGTACAACAGCATCAACTACTCGGCTACATCGGCTCTACATCAACCTTGCTGTGTGTCGCGACTACTCCGTGCGCTGCCGCTCGGCTTGTTGTCCGGTCGCACTGGCTCTACTTCAAATACACCGTGCGCTGCGACAACTTGCTCCCGGCCGCATCGGCTCTACGTCAATTGTGCCGTTCACCGCGACTACTTGTCTGCCGACTGCAACGGCTCTACCTCAACCACGTCACACGTCCGGATGCCTCGGCTCGTCGCGTGGCTCATCGTCAACTACTTCGCCCACGCCACGAGTCCGGGTGACTCACCACGTCGCGCGGCTCGTCACGCGGTCCGTCGTCGACTACTTTGCCTACGCCGCGCGTCCGGGTGCCTCGTCACGTCACGCGGCTCGTCGTCGACTACTTCGCCCACGCCACGCGTCGGGTGCCTCGGCACGTCACGCAACTCGTCACGCGGCTCGTCGTCGACTACTTCGCCTATGCCGCGCGTTCGGGTGCCTCGGCACGTCACGCGCCTCGTCGTCGACCATGCGCCGTCTCGCCGCTCGACTTCTCGTCGGTCGGTTGTACCGGTTCTCACCGTGCGCCCGATCGCTCCGTCTCGCGGCTCAACTACTACGTGCACCGCCACTCGACTTCAGCCACGCCGTGCATCGCGACTACTTGTCTTGCAGCAACACCGGCTCTCGCTTCGAGTACGCCGCGCGCCGCCACGACATCGTCTTCGGTCGCATCGCGTCGACCACTCATCTTGACTAGTTTTCCAAACTAGTCAAGAACGGCTGTCACGCCCCCAACAACTAGTCGGAATCAACTCGACTAGTCGGCTTCAGCAACAACGGTCGTGGTTCCATCGCCGAGCGCCACGGCTTCATCAATAGTACGCCGGGCAGAACAACGGCTAAGTCATTTATTTAAATGATTACTTGTTTACTTTTATTGGCTTGTTCTCCTCATCATGTAGGACTACTTGCCGACTACTCATTTGTGTACGCTTCTCGGCGAGGTTTTCACGAGAGCTACACTCGCCGACTACTCTTGGGGTATATCAATCAAGTCACCACGAACCTACTTGATCAACTCGGGGGTTATCCCTAGGAGGCAGCTTCTAAAGTCCGCTACGCGCGGCAATCTAAAGTCGACTTCTAAAGTCGCATTCTAAAGTCCGTTGCGTGCGGCAACTTAAAGTCGACTCCGGTCGCATGTTCACCTACTTCGGTGGCATACTACATGTGTAAGCTTCGATGGAACCTAGCTGTAAGTGACCCTCGGGTCCTAGCGACGATGGAACCTAGTTGCACGTGGTCTTCACGCTCTGTACCATGGGTCCAAGTACCCTAAGTACTCGCATTCCGTACCTTGGGTCTGAAATCCATGGCCCAAGTACTCAAGCCGACTCCGGTCGCACCCTCAAGCCCACTCTGGCGACAATCGTACCTTGGGTCTGAAATCCATGGCCCAGGTACTTAAGCCCACTCCGGTGGCACAAGTCGACGCTAACAGTCGCACCCAAGCCCACTTTGGTGGCACAAGGCGACTTTGGTCACAATCTTAAGCGCGCTCGGCGGCAACACTATTCGTTTTCTTTGATTTTTTATTCGCTTTGGCTTTCCGGAAAGTGCTTTTCATTTTTTGCATCTTAAGTCCGCTTTGCCAGCATCACAAAGTCGACTTCGGTTTTTAGGTCGCATTCTAAAGTCCGCACTGCCGGCATCTAAAGTCGACTTCGGTCGCATCTAAAGTCCGCTCTGACAGCATAGCTACTTTTCATGCTACACAGCTCGATGTTAAATTACTACTCGGAATCTCTCCAACTCGGGGGTTGCACTCTAATTACTACTTGAGGATAACTTCAGCAGGCTTCGCTCGATCTCAAGCTCGGGGGCTCCGCACCAACAACTACTCGATGTGGTTCATACAACTCTCTTATCTCGAGGCTACACACCGCAAGAGTACTCGGATGATGGCTTTCGCGAACTGCGAAGACCCTTGGATTGATTACCTAATCATTTCAAGGCTCGAGGGCTGCTATGCTACACCCGACATTGAATTTTTTCAAGACGGAAGATTCGGAATCAAGATTGACCCTCGGCTAAAGTCCGCGACCGAAACTATGGCTCGGGGGCTACTCCATATGGAGTGCAATTTTGCAATCGCACTTCCATATAAATCTCAACTTCAAGACGGATGAGGTGGACCACCTTCCCGGCCTCGGCCGCAATTCAAGTACTATTGAAGACTTCTCCAAGCGTACTCGAGGACGCTCAAGAACTACTCGCGAGAGGCTTCAAGACTACTCGAACTACTACACTCGACTACAATGTGCTCGGGGGCTTGTCGGGCATACTCCCCGGGTACCCATGCAAGGAAGGATGAAGAGGGACTTCCTACTAGAATTCCCCCGTAATCCTACTAGGACTCGTTCGTGTAATCCTATTAGGACTCCTGCCTTGTAACCGACTAGGAACCCGCCCCCGGACTATATAAAGGAGGGTCGGGTACCTAGCCGGGCACACGACCAACACCAAGCGCGGGCGCCATACTTGATCCCCCAAATAGGACGTAGGGCTCGCCACCTTGGCGGCCCGAACCTGTATAAATCTTGTGTCCCGTGTCCCTTGCGCATACCTTCGAGTGCTCGGTCTCCCGATCACGATCCTCACCGCACAATCTACTACCTCGGGTAGCCCCTTGGTAGTTTTGCCGGTCTAAAACACCGACACAAACCCAAAAAAATCTTGTCGTCATAGATTAAATTTGGTGCACTTAACGTTACGTTGAGCCCAATAGTTGTGGTCGCCATAAATTAGGTTTAGGCCTTATCATGGTTGGAATGAACCCAATAAATGTGGTGTCATAGATTGATTTAGGCCTTATTATTGTTGGACGGAGCCCAATAATTGTGGTCGTCATAGATTAGGCCTTATTCTGGTTGTATGGAGCCCAATAATTGTGGTCGTCATAGATGGTTTTAGGTCTAATTCTGGTTGGACCGACCCAATAATCGTAGTTGTCGACACAATTTTCAGAATACTAAAGTGACACTTGCGGAATATGTGATCGAGATAATGTTCAGATACATACCGAGCATGAATCCTGCCATTCTCATGACAACAACAAATAAAGCCAGCAACACATGTGCGAGTTTGACGTTATGTCTATAATTCCCAATTGACTTCAGCTCGGCGGTAGGCTTCTAAAGTTTGTGTGGCACTATCTTGAGCTCATTCTTAATCTCTCTAATAAGATCACGATTAGCTTTTCCCAATTCTTCCTCCCTTTACTTTGCATCCTCTTCAGCTTTTGCTTTATTCTTCATGAGCTTCACCATAACATCATATGACCTTTCATCTAATTCTGGATCAATCCAACAGAAGTAATCCCATTGCAGTTTTTTCTGCAAATTAAAAACCCCATTAACAATCGCTGTTGACCACGGGAACCACATAAGATGGTAGCCAACTAGCCATTAGTTTTGGGCAGCCAGCAAACCGGTGACCAGGGTTGAGAAAGTTCCGAGCATACTTCTCCACAGCTCTCAACCCGTGTTTGCACTTGTATTAAGGATGTGTTGACGATGCAAAACCGTGCTCAAGTTCACCGCAAGCCTAAGTGTGACTTGGTGCCTTTTTCACCAAGGAGGGTCCTCCCTAGATTTGTCAATCCAAGGATCAGAAGCAAACTCCTATGTCTATCCATCTAATCTAATGATCTGACCTATCATTAAGCGTTGATTGCATAAAAGTTAGATATACATTAAAGGATGTATGGATCACATCCACCTAGTCATAAAGGTGAGCATCCAAAACGTAAGCCTAGCCTATCGTCTTTTCATTGCCGTTCTGGCCAAGGTGACAAACTAACCTAATGCTCATACCATGATAAGGAGATATCAATTGCACGTTCATTCGGTGCTTTCCCTAAATCATACTGTCACAACGCAAGGTAATCGACGCCGAACAACTGCTCGTAAGTCTATGCACCACTTCGATGTATCCTCAAGACATAGATTAGATCTATTCCTACTAAGGTCACATGCTAGCTACACACATGAATGAGAGAAGGCATGCATCGAAGTAGATCAAAAGTAAAGACAAGATTAGATTGATATCACCATCAAAAGTACACGTGCCTTGATGAATCCAAGGCATGGCTCTGGAACTCCACCACGGCTTCACCACGTAGGGCCAACCATGGAAGCTAGGGTCTAGCATAAGCCATCTCCTAGGTAACTTGAGGACTTGCGGTGGCCATCGGCTTCTTCTCGATGCTTCTCCTCGTGTTGGCGGCTCTCTGATGAATGGGTGGATGTGGCGGCCGATGGAGGCAGAGGCAATAAATAGACAAGTACCTAGGTCAAAGGGGGGCGCGCACGGGCCGAGGAACGGGCCAAGCCGGGCGGCTTGGGCCGGCCGGCCTAGGCTGTTTCGGCCCCGTCTCACTCCCCGATGCTTCTCGGTCAATTGTTGACTTGCTCCCTTATGCATGTGGGCCCTTGACGTCATCTTCTCCACGATTTAGATAGAACTCCTTGTCGCGCAAGCTTTAGCATCTTATGTCCGGGTCCACGGAGTTTTCCGGCTTCATGCTTTGGTCCGTGGGCCATTTGGAGTCATGTTCATGAGGTGTTTTGACTTGTGCGGGCTTCAAGATCTTCTCTTGAAGTGCTTGATGAACTTGTCCCGAAAGTCTCCTCTATAACGTTAATTTCCTAAGTAAACAACAAACTCCAAAATCGACATGCGAGAGTGAACTTGATACCTCGGGGGGGGGGGGGCGGTACCATTGGTTAGAATACCAAATACGTGCAAATGTTGACGGTAAACTTATAGCTAGGTGTACCAAAATCGGTGTCAACATACCCCCATGCTTAAACGTTGCTCGTCCTTGAGCAAGTCCAACATCTTTAATTACATGGAAATCAACGTTGCCCTTCAATGTCTTCCCTGCACTTAGTTATAGACAACAAGACATATTGCTCTCTCAAGTATTTAGCATTTAAGGTTCAAGTTTTGACCGGCTACTTCATTATGGGAGATAGACTATCATTAAAGAACATGCCACAATAGAAACACATATAGTGCTCTCAAACTTAAGCAAACTTTAAACCTTTACCTTGTTGCGTCGTGAAGGGTTTTCAAAAAGTTGCATATCTAACATAAGTGAGGTTCTCTTGCAAAAGCTCATGGAAACTTCTCATTTCGTCAAGTCACTCAAGCCTATACTAGATTATTCTCAACCTATTGTACTCATATGTGAAAGTGGAAAGCTTATGTGGAGCTTGGTAGGTAAAAACAATCCTAGCAAAACATTATACTTGAAATATTGTCAAACTAAGAGAGATCTATTGGAATTACCGAGACTAGTCAAAAAGACCATGGAAAATAAATGTTGACTTGATACCTTCGGGGGGTTAGTACCATTGGTTAGAATATCAAATACATGCAAATGTTGACGGTAAACTTATATCTAGGTGTGCCAAAATCGACCGTCAATAGGATCCACTAGTTACTATTACAGGAGAATGTCTCCAGTAGTAACTACCAATGGAAGAAGATGCTAGAGTACACGGATGGTACAAAAATTTCATTGCAACTTGCAATCAATGCTTAGTTTTGCACTTTTCAAACTAAAGCCTGTCAATCAACTTTTAACAACAATCATGCTTCAACTGAAATCCCCAATTCCAAATATTACTTCTCTCCGATGAAAGGGGAAAGCAGAGGCACAAAATAGGGTACTGATCTAACCGTAGCTAACTCTCATCCCTTTAATGCGAGGAGATGCCATTCCCGCAATGGGTTATAGGTCTACGCACCAACACCACTAGGATAGATATTTGCCACAGTGACACAAAAGGAGCATGCTGGCGAGCCCCATGCATTGTACGCAGTTAAAGATATAGCAGTTGGCTACACTTAGTAAACTAGCCGTACTTTATTTGGAAATACACAAAATGCATTATATCTCTATGGTTTTGTGTACCCTTTTTAGAATCAAACATCGCGGGTTCAACCCCTGCTATTAACATGGTATCCTTTTAATTTTGCTTCATTTTTTAATCAGACTGACTTGTGGGACCCTATTAAAATTTTGGACGAGTTTGAATCACAGTAGGAAACAAGCAGTTACGCGATCATACTCAGAAATCTCCTTCCAGCAAAAAATGAACACACCGGACCTTCCAGCAATGAGGACTGTGCTTGTGCCTCGGGATCACTCTTCGCCATTTGCACATGTCCACCTATCTCAAGTGTGTGTATTTTTCTCTCTCCCCCTCCTTGAAACAACATTATTTTCCAATGACCTTTCTGACGAGTCTTGGTAAGACCATGAGAAGCTTGTCTTGTTTTGATAAGATCTCAATAATAATATCTTGGTGGGACTAAACTTTTCCCAAAAGATCCATATGAGGCCTACCATTTATATATATATTGAGAGGGGAAAGGAGTCGAACAAATAGGCTTGAGAGACAAGATGAGATGAGAGTTCATGAGCAAGATGCACGAAGGTTTAATTTTTGAACTTGGTTTGGCTCCTTTTTATTCATTTTACTCTACACTTCAAAATTTTTGAGATTCATTTGAAATTTTGGAGCATGATAATTACTTGTGGGAACAACTTAATTGATATCCACCCTTTGTAGGGATGAACGCTAGTGCACTATGGAACTTTAACAAATATAAATTTAGAGAGCATTATGTTTTCTCGTGTATGATCAAGTGCAGAGTATAAACAATGAAAGGCAACGTTGATAACCATTGATGGCATAGTTGAGGACGAGCAAGGTTTAAGCATGGGGGAGCTGTTGACGGTGAATTTCCGTCAACCTAGCCATGAGTTTACTTTCAATGTTGGTATTGATTTAATATCCAAACTAATGATCCTAACCCTCATGTTATGTCGAGTTCACCTTTGCATGACGATTTTGGAGTTTATTATTTCCGCAGTAAATCAACAATAAAGAGGAGACTTTCGAGATAAGTTCATCATGCAGTTTGCAAGAAGATCATGAAGCTCAACAAGAATCAAGACACACGATGAACATGACTCCTAGTGGTCCGAGGACCAAAGCGTCAACGTACAAAACCCCAGGGACCCAGACAGAAGATGGGGAACTTGGATGGCAAGACTCATCAACTTAATCGTGAAGGAAACAACGTCAAGGACTCACATGCAGGAGGGTGCAAGTAGGGAAAAATGCAAGAAGCTCACTCGTGAAAAATAGGGTCGATTCGGGCCAAAAAGGCCCTAGGCAGACCACCCTAGGTGGACCGGCCTGGCCCGTTTTTGGCCCGGTTTGGGCTCCCCTTTGACCTAGCCCCTCTTTGGTCTATTTAAAGCCACAGTGCAAAAAGGCATGCATCAATTCATTCGTCATCTGCCACCGAGGAGCACAGAAGAGAGGGACACCATTTTGGAGTGGAGAGGACCGAGACGGTTGACTAGGGCTTCCCTAGACGACGTGGGAACCTTGCATGGAATTACCATGTTGTAGTTCCCGGAGCTAGAATCAAGATCGAGGTAGGATCCCGGTGGTGATCTTGTCCATGTAATATATATTCATGATGTTGAATTTGCAATATTGAATCTGATTTCTAGTGATTAGGTGCTTTCTCTACAATTTTGTCTTCGCTTGGGTTTTTTATTCTCCAATCTATTCCGGATAGATTGCATAGGGTGTTCTTATAGCCATGGTTGTTAGAGGTGCATACCTGACCTACTGAGTGTTTTCATCTTGTCCTTTGGACTTGCCCTAGGCTAACCCGCATGAATAGGAGTGCGTTGTGACAAGACGGTAGCTCCAAAAGGCGGGCGTCTTCGGAGTTGGAACAGAAGCCGCGATTTAAAAAGGCTTTTTATGAGATTCGATTTGCTTTGTTCATCTTTTCTTGGAACTTCAATAAGAGCTTGATCCAATCTCTCTAGATTGGTTTTACCTATCCCTCTCTATTTCTTGCTACCTTCGATGTTTCTTAGATTAGATTTGTTTTCTTGGTGTTTCCTTAGATTAGTTGCATTAGCTCTACTTTCGATAATCAAAGTGTTCTTATCTTTATTAGATTGGATCTTGCGTAACACATTGTTCCACGGATTCGATACCTTGGGTTCACACTTAAGGGAAGAAGGTTCCCTTGACTACAACAGAGGATTTGTCTTGTTGCAGGTCCAAACTTTGATACACATATAGATCGTCAACAAGGACCCACCTTGTCGTGCTATTTCATCCTCTATTAGCCGGGAGGTGGTGGCGCAACCATCTTCTCATCACCGCTAGGATCCGCCATTCCTGCCACGAGTCGTTGCATATCTGTGTGTAGCAAAAGTTCAAGGTTTTTGTGAAGGCAGTGAAGCGTTACACCTACGAATTACTGATTTATATTAAAAACAAACCTAATGCAACCATAAGGAAAGTGTTTCCCATTAAATTGACAGAACCAAGAAGTGGTGCAGTGGTAAACATCATAGTCTTGTTCCTATAGGTCTCTAGTTCGAACCCTAACACTGGCAAACTATTATTGCAACATTTCGTGACCTGGCAAGAATTCTTACATATTGGACCCTAATTTTATGATGACTTGGAATGACAGTAAGAAATAAGCAGTTTCATGATCGTTACTCAGGAAGGTTCTTCAGCAAAACATTAACAGACCAGACAACAAATATAATTCAGAATGGTGAGTATGCTTGAATCAATTTGAAATAGATTAAACCAAATCAACATAATAAGATGGCATCTCATAGCAACTCATCACCACAAAGTTCACACCACCAAGTAGTAAACATCACAAGATGATAAGGTAGCAACAAGTTTCTTAAGATGGCATGTCATGGCCATTCATCATTACAAATTTCACAATAATTTTCACAATAATCATAAGTATCCATTTGCAATCATGACAATAAGAACTAATCATCAATTTCCATTTGTAGACATTGACTCTCCTTCCATAGCTCCATCCTGCAGCTTCTGCAGAAAAGTGGCTTCAAGCTTCTTGTTAGCTTATGGTGATCCTTCCCAATGTTGTTCCCTTTATCGTTCGCATGATCTGAAGTAAACATCATCAACAACAAGTTTCATAACACTACATGTGATTCATGGTCGTTCATCACTATGAAGTGAGCAACAACCAGTAGTTAAACATCAACAAGCAACAAGTTACATAATAATCGTAGCTACCTATTTTAATTGAACTCGCACAACATTGATTCCTTCCCCTTCTCAACATATTCCAGTATTGCTTTCACCTTTTTCAGCTCAATGACAGTCGGCAGTAGCTTCAAGCTACCTGTTAGCAATTTTGCAGTCTTCCTTCAAATCACTTGCTTCCGCTTGACTTATTCAACAATCTTTGTCTGCCTCTCCACAATAGCAGAAGTCCTAGCATCCCGTTCAGGATCAATACAAATAAACATCCCACATCATCGTCCATCAAGCTACAAACGCCAAATACATCATGTTCATATAGTTATCCATTTGCAACACTGACATCAAGAGTACAAGTACTATAAGCCTATTGAAATTTAAACAAGTTATTGTTTACCTGACCACAGATTGTATACCTGCGCCCAAGAGTGCCCAAGGGTTCCCTGAGAAGGACAACATACCCATGCTCACAATTGTTATAGTGACCTACAAGGATAAGATCAGCATCAGGAGGCACCGATGTAACGAAATCAGTCGATCGAGCTAACTCTAGAAGCTAGTAAAATACAAGAACCTATCAATCTATAAAATGATGCAAATTGAAAACTAAATGAATCTAATGCCTATGAATTGTCAATAGCCTATCAACTTCTAACACTGATTGGAGTGCAAATCTGAGGGCACAAAGAAATCTAAATCAATTGTATTTGTATAATCTCATCATTTCACTGGATCCCCAAATCTAGAAATCTCCATCCCTATGTTGTTAGGAGAAAATGTAGTGGCTAGAGCCAGAGGATTGACCTTGTCATGCTGACTTAGGTAGTGGTAGCCAGGATGTGCTGGATAACTCACCCTCTTATCACCACTAGGATTCACCATTCCTACCACGAGCCGCCATTGCAGATCTGTGTAGCGAAAGTCGAAAGTCTTTACGAAGTCAAACAATCTAAGTGAAGCATCTCACGAACCATTCAATAGGCAATTATATTAAAGACTCACCTGAACTTGTGGACTAGTTTGAACCCTTGGAATGGCCTCTTGTTTTTGCAATATTTTGTGGACTAGCCTCCAGTGTCCTAGTAAAAATTGTTACATGTGGGACCCTGAAAAATTATATGATTGCTTGGAACACTCTATTTTAGAAATAATTCTTACATGTGGGACCTTATTAAATTTTATGATGACTTGAAACACTCTTTTGTTAAAATAATGCTTGCATGTGGGACCAAAGTTGGTTATGATGCTATTACAGAGCTTATGGTGTCATAAAAAAACAAGCATGGAATAGGGAATTCTCGGCTACAGTAGCAATTGTTAGGACAAAGTTTGTTTGTCACCAAATTTTCTCGAAAGTGAAATAGTATGACAAGATCAGCCAGGAACATCATAAATGAATGACGCTAGAATGTGGTTGTGTCACTAGTCGATGTTTTTCTTCTAGTGCTCAAGCTCCAGCGGGGGCTGCCTTCTCGCTTCGTCGTAGTTGGCGTCGAGTCCTCCACCGGCCCACGTGGTGGTCAAGGGGAAGGGGCTAGTGGAGGTGGTGCTAGGGTGCATCATTGATGCTTATTTTATTGTTTTCAAATAACTTTGCTAAGTGTGAGATGGAGCTCTCTGCAAAGCATCGCTGAGTGCGCAACATAAAGCACTTGGCAAAGCTGGCTTTGCCAAGTCCTGTTATGTCGAGTGCATGATGCCAATTGTTGCACTCGACGACTCCTTTCTCGAGTGCTTTATGGCCTTCACCAAATGCTTGTTGCACTCGACAAACGACATGATTCACGTAGTGAAGACAAGACCATGTGCTAAAAAAGAATCAGAAGAAACCCTATCGTAGTCTACTATCACATGTAGTTCTAGTGCTCGATCACATTGCACTTTGCTCCGCTTTGTCTGTTCGGCATCCAGCATCTTGTGTGATGACGTCCATGATCTACCGTCTGATGTTCAACACATTTGCTGCCCATTTGCATCCAAGCATCCGTCATCTGCCTCGACCGTCCACCACAACTCACTGGTGCTGCCAAGTTGCACCATGCGCATTTCCCCTCCTGCCCAAGCACACTAGAAGGAACCATCCAATGCAACATTGCTAGCAACTAGTAGGACAACACATAGCAACAACTACAACATAGAAGTTGGCCTAGCCCTTTCACAGTAGTAGACTTGCACTCTTGTATTCTCAGCAACAGAAAGAATGTCCGTCTGGTACAAGGAATGCATAGAATGTTTGTTGGATATGTGTCGAATATGTGTATAGTTTGATTATAGTTGTGCTTGAGTTGTAATTTTGTTGGTTAGGGATATAGGTCTAGTCATATTTTGATTCCCTAAGGATCATAAATATGTGGGCACTATCATTTTAACAGTGAGACGAGATAGGCGGCTAGCGTTGGTGGTGGTGTGTTCACGCTGGTGTAGCTGTTGTTTAGTTGTGGAACACCCATGGTCATGCTTTAAGAATGTAGGCACATGTCTAAACCTCATTGAAAACATCATGTTTGATTGTCAATTTCATTTGCGTGATCTTGGAATTTTGGTTTTGGCTCTTTGAAGTCATCACTTTTGTGCTTTTATTCTAACAAGTGGTATCATAGCCAAAGGTTAGGAAACCTTGAATGTCTCATGGGTCACATGGTAATGTTGGAGCTCGTGAACATCTTTGAAGGATCACATGGATCGTGTTATGATTGGAGAGTTGGACTCAAGGTGCTGATGTAAATGTCTCTTTGATGGATCACATGAGTTACATGTGATGAAGAAGTTAGGCCAAATGTGTGATAGGGAAGATTGTTAGGTTGAGTCCCACATCAGAAATTAATGGTGGGGGAGCACAACATATAGATAGAAGTCCTCACCCATCATACTAGTCTTTTGGGTTGAGTTAGGCCCAAAGTCTTATTGTTGTGGGCTCAGATGGACTTGTGTCTGATGTGGTGCCAGCTCTTGGGTATATCAGGCCAGGCTAGAATCCGTTATGCACTTTGTCAAGTGATATTGGAGCGGTGCTCAGACGAGTTGGTGTTGTTGTGTGCGATGGTAAGTAAGTCAACAAAGATTTTAGTGGCATGGCTATGCACTAGCGACATACAATGGTGGTGGTGGCACGAGTAGTCATCACAACACACGTAGGAGTGGGTGCTGCAGGGAGGTGCAACAACATTTATGGCGGGACGCAAGGAAGGAGAGAACACAACATGTTGGAGGTACATGTTCTGTGCAAATAGTACACACGTCTGATTGATTTTGATGATCTGTGGCAACAGGCAGATAGCATTGATGGCTTCCAAGTTTAAGGTGGTCAGGTTTGATGGCACCAGAAAAACCAGGTTGTGGCAGACAACAGTGAAGGACCTTTTGGGTCAACGGGGCATCTCGACGGTCCTCAATTAGAAGAAGCTAGCAAAATTGGAGGATGAGAAGTGGGAGGAGAATGATAAGGTTGTGTTTTTCCAATTAGATCATGTACTTTGTCATGGATGGTAGGTGGCCTAAGAAGAGTTGGGACAAGTTGGCTGAGAAGTTTATGTCTAAGACATTGAAATGGAAGCTATACCTGGAGTAGAAGCTACATGGGCTGAAGATGCTAGAGGGGTTAGATCTCGATGAGCATGCAAATTTCTTCAATCAATTAATTGCTGATCTTTTGAAGGTTAATGTGAAGATTGATGTTGAAGATAGGGTGATTATTCTTCGGGGTCTTATGATCCCTTGGTTCCTACGTTGATGTATGGAAACGATAATGTGCATGTGAACGATATATTATTTTTGCTTTGCTTTGTCATGAGCAGAGGAGCAAAGAATAATTCACATGAAGCGTTTTCTGGAAGTTATTTTGCACTCATGGGAGATCAAAGTGGTGAAAATTAGAAGGGCGACAAGAAGAAGGGACCTCAGTTCTATAAGTGCAGGGAGTGGGGAGATACGGAGGATGAGGTCCGGACACTACGTGAAAACCTCAAATAGGTCACACAACATTTGTAACGGGCCCTTAACGCCTGTTACATCCACCCACATCTGTAACAGTTGTTATTTGGCGCCGTTACCTATAAGCGCGCCAGGACGACCCCGGGTTAGCCTCCACAACGCCCATTACCAATGTGGACATCCGGTAACATGCTTCTTAAACGCCTGTTACATAAATTCTTTGTAACGGATGTTAAGAGAGCCCATTACAAATTTCAAACCTATCGGTAACGGGCTTGTAAAGTCCGTTCCCGATCAATGCCCTATTAGTAATGGGGCCGCTTAAGTCTATTGCGATCGGCCGCCGTATTGGTAACGGGCTATAAAGTCCGTTACCGATAATTTCGTCACCAGGAGACGCATGTTGAGCAAGCTGTTCTATGTACACGACCATGCAAAGAAGAAGCTGGTATGTGGTTATGCACGAAAAAAAGGATTGTGGGGACTGAAAATGTTGTTGAGGAGGAGGAATACAACCAGTTTGACGAAATTCCAACCTTTGACACTTCATACAAGCCCCAACTTTTCGGAACTAACAAAACACCATACTTGTGAAGCGACCATAGTGAAAAAATCCATATACATAAATCAAGGAAGAAAAAACAAGCCTGATTTCTACTGAATCCTTTTTGTAATGCTGAAGGATGTGTCTATTGGTGCAAATGGAATTTGTTTTGTAATATAAAGGATGCGATGTATTGGTGGAATTTCATCATTGATACATCAGAACAAGGTTACAATGCGACCATATCTTTATGACGCGATATGCAAAATCACACACACATAGATTACAATCATGATTGATACATCAGAACAAGGTTATAATGCGGCCATATCTTCATGGCGAGATATGCAAAATCACACACACACATCGACCTTGCTCGCAGGTCATCGATCTTGCTCGTAGGTTGTCGATCTTGCTGCACCTGGTCATTGAATAAGCTCCATCTCTGTTGATGGCTCAGAGAACTGATTCCTGGCTTGCAATGAGACCACAAAGCTTCCTAGCTTAACCTGCACTTTTGGTTTGCAAGAGCATTTCACGAGTGCAAGGAGAAAGCATAGGAAAAATAATGATCATTAGACACAGGATGAAGGATTTTCATCCTAAAAACAATGATCATTGGACACAGGATGAAATTATTCATCCTGATGCCGAGGTTACGGGCTACCTTCCCGGACACGGCTACGCGGAAGAAGTATGTCACAAGAATTCTTCCGGCAGCTGTGTTAGAGGGATGAGCAACCCAATCACCCACTATCACAAGAATTCTTCTAGCAACTGAGAGATCGAGGAGGAGGAAGAAGAGAGAAAAGCAAAAGCTTGCAACCTACAAGATCTATTCTTTGTGCCATAGCTAGATCTAGATCTAGAGAAGAAGGAAGCAAGTGACTCGCTTTATTGTATCAGAAGAAGGAACCATATACTAGCTAGATCTAGATCTAGAGAAGAATGAAGCCAGTGACTCGCTTTATTGTATCAGAAGAAGGAACCATATAGCTACATCTAGATCTAGAGAAGAAAGAAGCAACTTGAAGTGAGGAGGACCGATAGGCGTCGGTGCCTTTTTATAGAAAAAATAAGGAAGGGATAAGATCAAGAGCACAAGAACGGTCGGAAAGGTTCCCAAGATGGTCAAAGGCAAAACTGTTGCTAGTCAATGGCCGAGAGCGAGCTACGAGAGGTAGTGATTCCAATGTAGAATTAAATGATACGCGGAGTAAGCAAACATCATCTCCAATGGCCGTGTTTGGATGGTAGATGTTAGTGTTACTCGTTAGTTGGTAGTTTTTAACACCTCCAAATTAACAAATGTGTTTGGATCCAAAGTGTTAGTTTTGGTGTTAGTTTGCTACAAACTAACACTAACACGTCCATCCAAACGTCCAATGTAGTCAACATCTCCAAAAAAAAAGAGAGGAAGGGATAAGATCAAGAGCACGGGGAAACGAGAAGAGTTTCCCAAGACGGTCAATGGCGAAACTGTTGCCATTCAATGGCTGAGAGCAGAGCTGCAGAGGTAATGATTCCAATGTAGAATTAAATGATACGCGGGGTAACGAAATGTCGTCTCCATTGCATACTTAAACCGTGTTTGGAAACATCTCATGTATCTTCTCCTTCAAAAACAAATAGATCTGTTGCCCCTTCATCTCTACCCGCGAAAAATAGCAATTGCATACTCCTTATCGTCACCATTCCCGGCCGGAGATGGATAGCATGCCGGGAAAAAGCACGTGGCACCAGCCGTCATCGGCTGGCGCGGGCCTCCCTCAAGACCTCCGCAATGAGATTGCGGCGTGCGTCGGTGCGACCTCGGAGCGGCCCTTGGCCGATCTCCGCGGCCTACGCGGTACTTGCTCGACCATGCGCCGCGTGTGCGGCCACGGCGACGTCGGCCGGCGTTTGTCGATAAAGGGGATACGAGATCGGATTTCTTGGGTGTGGAACCCCACCGATTACAAAGCATTCCTTGCTATCCGAGCGGTCTCGGGAATCTGGAGGCTTGTTTCCTCTCTAGAATCAAAGCCTTCTTCATCGAACACACGGGATACAATGACCTCCGACGCGTCGCCGAGGGTGGGCACGATGCGGCGGCCTATCTATACGCCATCTTGCTCTACGGAGACAATGGCGGTGCCGCCTCCCGACGACACCGTGAAGGGGTACATGAGGCGGGTCGCGGGCGGCGGCGATGCGACATCGTCGAGATGGCCGAGCAACGAGGGGTGTCTTCCTTTGCGCAAGAAGGCCGTGTGTGCGCTCCACTACTCGACTTGGCGCATTTGGGGTGAAGCTGCTGCCACCTCCGACGCGGGTGTGCGGCGATAAGCCGTGCGTAGGCACCGGCGGCGGGCGCGGCGTGAAAAAAGGATGGCTTCGAATTTCTCGTTTTGCGGCGAAGGCGCGCAGGGCGCGCCGTGAAATGGTGAAGTTCGCACGAGAGAATAGGAAATCGGTAGTAGATTAGCTTTTATATGATGCTCGAATTATCCGTGTAAAATTTTGGGAGACAACAAATCCAACGCGGGTTATCGGCCCCGCGTCACTAATGACTTGTGGGGCAGTTCTATTCAAATGAAGAACAATTCCCATTGGTCCTTTTAATCTACAATCAAATGTTGTAACAAATATTTCTTCATCGTTATTAGTCCAAATTTGATACTTTTTCTAAATTTTTCTAAAATCACCATCTATTCATTAACTTCATTGTTTAGTTTACATTCCGTTTGTTGAGTGATGTTTATATGCCTTATTTTGTTCTTTGTAAGTACAACATACAAATAATATTTGTTTTACACAACCATTAGTGATGGAACTTTACATTTCGTAAGCTTAAGGTGAACACAAGGTTTTGTTATGTTTTCAAATGCATATGAGTTCAAACATGTTGCAAAGTGTGGAAAACTTCGATGTTCAAGCAAACATTCTAGGAAAGTATGTGAGGATGAAGACATTTGTACACAAGTATATTATTCCTTCATCGATACCACTTGAAATTTCAAAGACAAGTTTAGGTACCCAAATTATGTTGCCAAGTCAATTTGTAGATTTTTTAGAGCAAATTTGATGTTATTAGAATTATTATATAATTACCATGGGGTGTAAAAACGAAATATATGAATTTTGGGCACACAAGTTTGTTGTTGATATTTTATTCAAATACTGAATGTCCAAATACGAATTGTTCGTATTTTTATGATTTTTTAGGTGCAGTTTTATGGGTTCTAATAATCCAGGGAAGCAAGTTTAATTCCAAAAAATTTGTGATAGGCCCATGCGTCAGCGTCAGCAGCCAATATAAAAAAGATAACAGTTGCGTGCCCGCCCGGACCCAACTGCAAACAAATGTGATCCAGGTTCACTAACCATCGTTGCCAATGACACTAGCCCACGCGTCAGCGTCAGCATCAGCATGTTAACCTGCGTTGGCAATGACTACTCTAACAAGATCTAATTCATCACAACTGATCTCCAATTCATCACTACGCGGTTGGATCTACTCACGTATATTAGATCGAGTTCATGACATACAAAATCTAACAACCAAGCTAATTAACTAAGTAGTTCATGATCGACAGACAAACTAAGCCGTTCATGTCCAAGAACCGGACGAAGACACAAAATCACACAGAGACATTATTGTTACTAATTGGTCGAGGAGTCTATCAATTAGTCAGAGTCCCGCCGTCACCGCCGTGGCTGCCGTCATCACCGCCGTCATTGTTGTGGCTGCTGTCTTCGCCGTCGGAGCCGCCGCCATCGAAGAAGAAGTGGCGGTGGGCAGCCCGCTTGACCACGGGGAGGTTGTCGAGCTTCTCAGCCAACCCCTGGATCCTGAAGGCGAGACCCTTCACGGTCGGGTCCTTGTACACATCATGATGCGCCTTGATGTCGAAGGCCTCACCAACACCTTCAAGCTTTCTGAAGGCGCTCCTGAGCAGCTCGGCGGCGAAATTATTGTCGTCGAAGAGCAGTTCCTCGTCGGCGTCCTTGGCCGCCGGCTCCTTCCCCTTCTCCAACTTCTTCCGACGGCGGCTTTCGTCGTCGTCGTCCTCCCTTCGTCCTCGCTTCAATGGCGGTGGGCTCCTCGACGCCATCACCTCCTTCTCTTGGTGACCGAAGATTTATAGTGGTGAATCACGAGGAGGAATAAAAAGTGAAGAAAAGATGATAAACTTATGGAATAAGCAGGGGAAAGCAGGGGAGGGCGATTGGGCGAGGGAGTTATATTGACAAGACGCGGAATCGTCAGGCGCATCTGCCCCCACCCACTACTCCATTACTGCCAGTACGTGCCACTCGATTCCGCATCGGGCTCTACCTCGGTGTGAAGCCACACGTCGCCTTTCACTTACGTGGGAAGGAGAAGGGGTGGGGCAATGATGTCGAGGCCCACTTGTCAACGGCGGCCAGCGGCCAAGCGCGGTGCCTTTTCAATTTCCATTTATTATTTTATTTCGACAAGGTCGAGGCGCCATCTTCAACCTTCAACCCTCGAGCTCGTCGCCTCGCTCCTTCAACTTCAATCCTCATCGCCAACTTCATCCTTCTTCAACTTCAATCCTCCTTGCCAACTTCATCCCTCGTCGCAACCAACTTCAATCCTCGTTGCCATTCAAATTCCAAACCCCGTCGCTGTGCTATTTTCTCCCTTCTCCTTGATGGCCACCGCGGTGTGCTTGATGCTGCTGCTGCTAGATGAACTTCTCACCAAGATCATCATCCACTCCATCAAGGATGTGGCTCTTTTCCATTTTCTAAACCTTCGCAATAAAATCTGTGGCACCTTCGGCGCATCTACAACTCCGATGAGGTACTACTACACGTGTCGCTGTGTGATCTTCGTGAGGCGTGCAAGAATCACTACGTTAGGTCATGCTTTGAGCGGCGCTTCCGCGAGGCCAATTATCCGGAGGCATTGTGCTTCGAGGGGATGCGAGAGGTTGATGAGGCGGCGAGAACCTCGATAAGGGTCCGAAGCTCATCGGAGATGCCGCTGCGAAGACTCAAGTGCCAAGTACTTCTTGGCGATCTTTGAAGTATCGTTGCAACCGGCGGACCCCGAAGCCATGGCTTGCTCCGGGAAATCGGCGGTGGCCCGTCACCCCCGACGGCCGGTGGAAGAACCCCAACTGCGGCGGCTATGCTACCTCGTCAAGCGAGGATCTCAACAAAATTGCGTGGTGGTGCGGCTTGATGAAGGCGACGATTACGACATTCGTTGCTGCCCGTCCGGGAATCCCCCCATCCGCATTTGGGAACCGAGATGTAGGCGCTACGGGCGGATACCAAAGAGATCATCCACTAGTGTAGTGCCGAGTGTCGCATACGTCATGGGTTCGATCTATGGACGCGTAGCTTCGGCCGCCCCTGCCGTGGAGTGCGCCGTCGGCGGGATGAACATTGGAATGTAGGCGCAAGCATCAATGAACATTATCTATCTTGAATGTAAATTATTAGATATATTACTAAACGCGGATTTGATTTTATCGGTTTTTGATAGATAATATTTGATTTGTCATATTTGTGAGTCAAATCGAAGGTTGCGGTTGTCTCATTTGCCGCCGCCGAGGCCTGGGATGCCCTCTTGGGTGTCAAAACCGCCGAAGCGGGAACATCGGCGGCGGCGGCGGGTGGCGGTGCCCTCTGCTTGCTCCTTTGTTCTATTCAAGTGACTGTGGGGGCCAGTTCTATTAAAATGAAGAACAATCCCATTTCTCCATTTAATCTGCAATCAAATGTTGTAACAACTATTTCTTTGTCGTTATAAGTCCAAATTTGATATTTTTCTAATTTTTTCTAAAATCACCATCTATTCATTAATTTCATTATTTAGTTTACATTCCGTTTGTTGAGTGATGTTTATATGCCTTATTTTGTTCTCTCGTAAGTGCAACATACAAATAATATTTGTTTTACACAACCAATAGTGATGGAACTTCACATTTCGTAAGCTTAAGGTGAACACAAGGTTTTGTTAGTTTTCAAATGCATATGAGTTCGAACATGTTGGAAAGTGTGGAAAACTTCAATGTTCAAGCAAACATTCTAGGAAACTATGTGAGAGATGAAGACATTTGTACACAAGTATATTATTCCTTCATCGATACCATTTGAAATTTCGAAGACAAGTTTAGGTACCCAAATTATGTTGCCAAGTCAATTTGTAGATTTTCTTGAGCAAATTTGATGTTATTAGAATTATTATATAATTACCATGTGGTGTAAAAACGAAATATATGAATTTTGGGCACACAAGTGTATTTGTTGATATTTTATTCAAATACCGAATGTCCAAATACGAATTGTTCAGATTTTTATGATTTTTAGGTGCTGTTTTATGGGCTCTAATAAATCGGGGAAGCAAGTTTCATTCCAAAAAAAATTGTGACGAGCCCACACGTCGGCGTTAGCAACCAATATAAAAAAGATAATCGCCGACCCAACTCCAAACAAAGGCAATCCGGGTTCGCTAACCATCGTCGCCCATGACAACGGCCCACTCGTCGGCGTTAGTAGGCAAACCGTGCGCGGGCTGCTCAAAATTTCCCACCTATATTTATTATAGTGCCCATGATATTCCAATTGCTGCACGGTGCCGTCAAGGGCACACCGGTAGTTTCATTAAACATAGTTACTGCGTCGTTCATATTCGGCTCCTCGCTAGACAGATCCACAACGTCCGCATTCTCCACACCACTGCCGTCGGTCACCCCGCTCGCCTTCGCCGCTCTCTCCCCACCGCGGCCCTGCTCTTCTCCAGTCCCACCACTCCCTGCGTGATGACAGTGACGAGGACACCGTTACTGGCGTGCGGACGTAACGCAGATCAGTCGACGTCATCCTCGACCACGACGACGAGCCGGTCGCCTCGGGCCACGGGCCGTCGTGGATCCGGCCCCTCCGACCATCACGAGAACAACTACTTCATTCGCGACGGAAGTTAGTCCTGCTTGAACCGCCAACACCCTCTCTCTCATGGGCCACCAAAATCGATTTCCTATATATTCATGTCAATGTAGATTAATTAGGGAGACATGCCTAGATAGTTCCGCTTCAATTGATTTCTTGTGGTTTTGATTGATGGATCTTGTTGCCTTAAGTCCGTGTGAATAAATTGTTGCTAACAAATGTAGTTATATGAACTGTTGAAATTCATTTTCATGCACCTAGTGCTACAATTTTTGCACCGTAAATTCATGAAAAGCATCGAGGATGTTAGCATACTTTAATTCTGCTATGCTCTGAATGTACCAGATCGACAGTTATGCTTTGGACCTGTTAGCATATACTTTAATTCTGCTATGCTCAGATCGACAATTATGTTTTGGACCTGTTAGCATATTTTAGTTCCGATGGCCACATAATGTCATTTGGAATTGCGTCACAGTGGGTTGTAATGTAGTCCATCCAATCTGCTACATATTCATGTCAAGGTGGATTACGGAGACATGCCTTAATAGTTCATCTTCAATTGATTGACAGTGGATTTGATGGATGGATTTTGTTACTCCAAGTCTGTTTTGAGTAAATTTTTGCTAACAGATGAAATTATATGAAATGTTGAAAATCATTTTCATGTTCCTGGTGCTATAATTTTTACACTGTAAATTAATGAAAAACATAAAGGATGTTAGCATACTTTAATTCTGCTATGCTTTGAATGTACTAGATCGACAATTATGCTTTGGACCTGTTAGCATACGTTAATTTTGATGGCCATATAATGTCGGTGAGAATTGCATTGCGGTGTTTTATAAGGTAGTGATAACTAGACTGTCTTATGCTTTGTTGCGAGTGTTAATGGTTTCACTACCGTCGTATATCTTGTTATTGTTGTTGTCATGATGTGTTGTGAGTGTTTTTCACTACTGTCATATATAATGTCATGACCATTGCTTTATTCTCTTGTTGCATGTACACATGGAAGACACAATCCATAGCTGCTGAAGTTGGACAAGGAAGCAGTTGAAGAATTTTATTCTCTGATTTGATATATAAGCATATTGTTGTGTTCCTATCAAAATGGTTAGCACCTATTCATGAATGCTAATTCAGTAAAATATGAACTATGTATGTATATGCTCATTTTTTTACGAACGTATCAGCTATTTTGCCTGTCAGAGAAAACGAATTTTTCTAAAAAGAATTTTGTTTAGATTTTCGGTCTTGCTTATGTTGCTCTCCGACAAACCGACATATGATCTATGCGAGTCTCCCACAACAACAAACTTGTGTACCTCCAGTGCATCATCACGGCCCATCGTCGGTGAACCTTCTTCACGGGGTCACTCGGCACGGACCAAACGACTAGAAGACAAGTTGACCGCAACTAGACTTGATGCCAATTTTTGGCCTACCCCGGATGCTTTGCGAGGGATAGATTTGTGTTGGTCCGTGGTCTCATTGCTCGGGAGAGGGTGTCAATCAACAAGGCGGCTTGATCTCTCACAAATTGAGAAGGACCATCTATTTACGAGTTTTAGAGGAAAAGCTAAATTATCTAGCCAATATGGAAGAACTTGTTTGCAAGAAGGCGAGTTAAGGCCCATTTAAGAAAAAAATACGTGAGTGAAGAGGAGACTCCCTTTGTGAAGCATGCCTTTTTGCAGCAACAAGACTAGGACATGTTTGTGTAGGAAACAAATTCTCCTTCATTCCAGCAATAGAGCCGAGGAGATGAAACAAAAGAGAGCATTGCATAATAAGCCACACAAGACGGTGTAACACCCTAAAATTCCATCACCAAATTAATATAAGCAACAAGGTGTTTTAGTTATAATTTTCTAAGGATTAATTAAATTATCAAATAAATTTGGCCTTAAAATATTTAAATACCGTTTTAATAATTTAGAAGCAATAAGTGCTTGTGCATCATGATTTGAATGCATGAGTTTTTGGTTGTGGTGTGGTTTTAAAAGTCTTAAAATACTTGTGAAAATCCTTAAAAAATTAATTGTGAAATAGTTTGTGAAAATTTGTGTAAAGGTTTGAATTTAAAATATGTTTGAAAAGATGTTAAAAATGGTTTGTGAAAAGCCTTTAAAATGGTTGGAGAAATTTGTGTTAAAATTTGAATTTGAAAAGATGTAAAAGATTTGAATTTAAAAAGGTTTGGAAAAGATTTGAAATGGATTTGAAAAAGAAAAGAAAAAAACAAAACCTATCTAACCTCTACCCGCGGCCCGGCGCACCTCCCTCTTTTCTTTTTCCCCTTTCTTTTTTTCCCGCCGCGGCCCAGTTACCCCGGCCCAATTTCTCCCGCGCCGCCCGCTTTTGGCCCACGCCGGCCCACATGCGCCCGCTTCCCTCCCCTCTCTCTCACGCGGTCACCGACAGGTGGGGCCCACCTGTCGGCACCTTCTTCCTCCTCCGCCCGCCCCACCTCTCCTCTATTTCCTAACGAGCGAGCGCCGCCGCCGGTCGCTCCCCGCCTTCCGCGCCTTCTTCCCCCTTCAAGCCGCCATCAAGAGCATCTAAAGCTCGGCCTTCATCCCCTCCATCAATCCCCTACCGTTTCTCCTCCATTAAGACCCCTCCCACTTTGAATGCTTTGAAGGATCGGCGCCATGGCCATTGATGGCCATTACTTCCGGCCGAAGCCCCCTCTCCCCTCCTCGCCCTATAAAAGCTCACCCGAGAGCCCTGCGGCTGCTCCTTCGCACTCCCCTCTTGCCTCCCGCACCTCCTCCTCGCCCCCACAAGCGTCGCCCGATCCCGAGCCGCCGCCGCCATTAATGGCCGGTCGGTCGAGCTCCCACCACCGCCTCAGCCGCCCCTTCCTCTCCCTCCTAAGCCCTATAAAGGGTGCGCCGGGTCTCCTCTTCACCCCGCACCACTCCCCCTCCCTTTCCTTCGTGCGCAGACCACCGCCACCGGAGGAGCCGCCCGATCTCCTCCTCCGTCGTGTTTCCCTCCCCTTCGAGCCCCTGGTGAGCCTCCACATCTTCCCCTCCCTCTCGGTGTCCTTTTCTTGCGATTTGAGGCATGGGAACGCTTTCGGCCATCGCCGGCGAGCTCCGCCATCCCGCGCCGCCGCCGCCGGCCGCCTCCCACGCCGCGGGCCGCTTGCGATCGGCGTCGGCCGCCCGATCGGTTTGAACGGCCCGGATTAAAAGGGCTTATAACCCCTTAGATCGGTCCATGGTGGACGGGCGGACCCGGTCCACCGCGCCGGTCCACGGCATGGCGTCATGCTTGCGTCGGCATTGCATCGGCGACGGCCAATCGCGGCTTGCCACGTGGCGTCACGGCAGCCCCTCCTCCGGCCGCCCGGGCATTCTTGCAAAAAGAACCCCGCAATTTCAAAAATTACATAATTGCCCTTCCACCTCAAAGAACCATTGCATATAAGTCCTGATTTTCATGCTTAGGCCCCTCGTTGTCCTTGATTTCTCTATTCTAAAGCCCATCCTTGATCTTTTACATGTTAGACCTCCTAGTTTCACACATAATTATGTATAGGTCCCGGAATCTTGCGAGAAAACCGCCTAAACTTCCAAGATATTTCACAATTTAGTCCCCGAATCTTGTTTTAGCCATATCTTTTCCGTCCTAGCTCCGTTTTAAGCGTTCTTGGTGTTCGTGCGACCGTCTTTTCAAGCCCGTCGGCTTTAGAACCTTGTTTTGGCCGCATCTTTTGCATTGTAGCTCCGATTCCACCGTTTCAAGTTGCGTTAGGCTCATATCAACTAAAACTACGTGATAGGACCAACGTTGTACATGTTCTTTATTTTATATTTTATTTAAATATTAAATATGATTAAATCCTATTACACATGCTTTTCTAATTAAAATCTAATTAGAAGTTTAACACGTGTTTTCATAAGAAAGTTAATATGATTAACATTAAATGAACATTTCTTTTAATTAAAAAGTTATTTAGATGTATACCTCGGTTTTATAATCAAACTTAATTTGATTAATGATTATGCAATTTGCTTTCTACTAAAATGTAACATAGGCTATATCCCGGGTTTTCTTAATTAAATGTTAATTTAATTAAAACAAATATAAATGTGTTTTAAATTATAATTTGATTAGAATAACTCGAAATATAAAGATAAACGCCTAGATACTTTTAAATGCTTCTTTTAAAATTAAATGTTTAATTTGCATAAATCATAGTTGAATATTTATAAGTCAAATTGGACTAGGCCAACATCGTATTTTAAATACAAATATAACTTGCTTAATTATAAATAGGGCATTTCTGCGAAATAACCTATACACATAATTTTACTTTATTAAAAGATATCAAACGCATAGCTAGCTCTTGGTTGTGATCATCCAAATCTCCCGATAGTTCCGAGTGTTCCTTGTGTTCGCTTTCCTAGACCCAAACCTTGTTTTCCCTTTAAGCTTTTCATGTTTGGTGTATTGTTTTGTTTATTGTATGTATTCTTGTGTGCTCGTAGACATCGTGCCGGTTTCAAGCGAGCAACCGGTTGAAGTAGATCGGGAGCAAGTGTTTGAAGAAGAACCTCGGTGTTTAAGCAAGGAAGGCAAGTGGTCTTCTCCCCGTGCATGATTCTATTTTATCCTATGTAATTGCATGACAACTAAGTTTATATTTACCGATATTGCATTAAATTGATGGGAACACCGTTTTTAAGGACTTACCTAGACTTTTACCCACAATCCTTGGATCAACCCTGTTTAATAAATGTTTTTGGGTAGAATATGCTAGTTGCTCAACTTGGGTTGGATAAAAATGGTTTTCGAAGATAAATGCTTATATGTTTTATGACGATGATGCTTTTGGTAAGACAAGATCATGTGATTTAATCGGAACATGGAGAACCACCCAAGAAAACATGCACAACCACAGTGTTACATGGCTCTGACCTTAGCCAATTAATTAGGTGTGTGATTGATCCGATGGCCCTTTTCCGAAAGGCGCGAGAGGGGGCTCGGGTTGCGGGGGGTATAGCCCGGTCCTTTTGGGGTAGCGACCTTTGCTAAGGTGCCGACCACTAGGGAGGGTTATGGTCCGCCCCGATCCGTAACTATGCGGGTCGTTAGTCTTTTGTATACCTTTGTAAAGGCTTCGTAGCGTCCCTACGCAATCACACCTCGAAAGTGTGGTATGATGCACGATCGGCATCGCGGGGGTTGGGTTCAAAGTTCTTCGGAACATTTACGCGAGCCGTGGGTAAAGTGTGCAAACCTCGCAAAGTGTAAAGCCGATCGATCACCCGTGCTCACGGTCATGAGCGGCTTGGACCCTCACATGATTAATTAACTTGAAGATGAGATTAAATCATGGTTCGATGAGCTTTGGGTTGGTATATACTTACATCTAGTAACTAGGCGTCCTTTAATTAAAAGTTTGACCAACATTAAAATGCTAACCACCGCAAAACCATAGCCTATTCTTGGTAGCCTTGCATCTTCCCCCACTTGTTGAGTACCAACCATAATTGTACTCGGCCTTGCTTACCTTTGTTCGAAGAGAACAATGGTGAAGAGTTCTACATCGACTATGAGGAGTTACGAGGCATGCGTCTCCCCCCGATCAAGTGCCTGTGGAAGCGGAAGACGAAGACTCGTCGTGTAGTTATCGTTTTCCGATGTTAAAGACCTTCGTGTCTTCCGAATGAGTGTAGTAAGTTGTTAAACCCCTTGTTACGTTTTTTTCTTGTCTATGATATTACACTCATTTCGTCTATCATATGTGTGGAACTAGATCCTGGCACACATATGAGATGCATACGGTTTCCCTCCGGAAATCGGGTGTGACGAGTGGTATCGGAAGCGGTGTTGATTGTAGGAACGCGGCCTTAGCTAGAAATTGTCGAAAATTAAGGACTCATGTTCTAGAAAGCCATGTCATCTTTCAAAATTATCTTATTTACGCATAAAAATCTAATTTATCCATTGTTCTTTGACAAAACCCATCAATTGTTTTTGATCTATACCGAGTTCGGTTCTTGTTACGTCGGCGGGATCTACCACCAATGTTTCCCGGTATAAGTTCTTAGATGGCCTACCCTCTTATCAACTTCGATAGAATCGTTCCCTGTGAGGACGTGCGATGTAAATGCTTGATTGTTTGAACTCATGTTTGATTTGGAGTTTTGATTGTGTGAGTTGTATTGTGGAGTGATGGCCACAAATGCAACAAGAAATAAATTGTAAGGTTAATAAAGATAGTTTGGGTTCAAATCTGGGTTATCCTTATCTGCCATTCAAGTTGGTTGATGTCGAAAGATCAAAGCCTAGAAACAACACCAACATCGACAACAAGAAATCTACTAGTGAATACAGACATCAACATATGAGAGAAGTTAAAGAAAAAGATGGTCAATTTCTTTCACCCCTGTTGTTCTTCTCTCTACCACAATGTGATTACAATCACAACAAGAAAAGATGGATATGATATCAATGATTTTACCTTGCTCCTCAATTTGTTTATTTCCAACCTCTTCGAGCTTATCTTTATCACACAACCGGATGGAGAGTCCCAATGGAAATCACGAATATAAAGACAACAAACGAAACATCGATATTCCATCTACAACCTCATCAATTGAACGCAAGATGCTAGAGTATATGGCAACACAAACTCGGACTCGCAAGCAATGACTCGAACTATGGTTAATATCCATCGGTATATTATAGAGCAAGCATAAAATCCTAAGAATTCCAACCATGTTTTGGGTGAAACCGTCGATTCCAAGCTTGTTTCATCGTCATTGGATAAAGAAAATCTATCAGTCATGCAAGCTCAAGTCTTACAAGGACAAAAGGAGATCAACACATCATCCCCTCATAACACAGAGATAACCAAAACTGGAGTTCCTGCCGGACCAGTAAAGAAGCAAGTTGTAGAAGTATGGAATCATCAAAATAATAAGAGAAGTCATGGAGCACCAGAGTTGCGGACGAATGAACAACATGAACATATGAAGATTACAGGAACATGTCAATGTTGTGAGCATTATGGTCGTTCATGTCTCCAGCCTAATGACAGATGAGGCTAGACAATGTTACCATTTGGATATCAATAAGAAGATGAAGTTATGTACCCAAAATCCAGTCCTAGAAAAAGTTGCTCAAGCTATAGACGGGAATCGATTATCAACCTTGAGGATTGGAGTATAACTTTCAATGAAATTCAACTGACGAGAATCAAACAACTCAAGAAGCATGCAAGTGAAGAAAGCCAAGACAAAGGTATTAAGAGAATATGTTTCAAATGAGGTGAAGAAGGCCACTATGTTAATAATTGTCCAACAAAGCGTAAGAGGATTTTGACTAGTCATGATGGATTATATTGCATCAAGCGTGAAGAAAATGGACATCTCGCTAGTTGGTGTGAAAAAGAGGATGATAATCAACCCCAAGATCGAAGTCTCAATACCTCTACTTCTAGTCAAACATGCAGTCGTCAAAATACTAAAGCAAGAAAAGCATGTTTCTATTGTAACAAAGAGGGACATTTCATAAGTTAGTGCCCCAAGAAGCTTTTGGATCAAAAGAAAAAAGATTTGAAGAGTGATTCCAAATAGTCGAAAAATGGAGTTAATCCAGCTCTATTCAAATCACTTTATCAAGACGACAAGGAAATTCTAGCAAGGCAAGTCAATGAAGTTGAGGAAGGGAATGGACGATCACAAGCGAGAGTTAGGTTGAGTATTCCGGTGATGTTTATAAAGTGAGTTGTGAAGAATAAAAATTATGTTTATGGAGCTTGTGTAAGACGAATTATATGGAAGCAAGATAAGCAGTGTTGGATGCTAAACACCCGAACTCTTGTTTCATGCTAGCCTTTGTGAATCTCGGGATGAGAATCTGTCTTAAATTGGAAGTTCAAATTGCTTCATCTTTTTGAGTTCATCTCTTCATGCATTAGTACACTATTCATATACGGAATACCTTTCTCTAACAATCGAGATGATAAGCACCGGGTCGGGGAGAAGGTCAAGACATTCCATCCGTTGTCCGTGCTCATATTGCTAATCGGCGAGAATCAAGCACCACCCCCACCCCTCAACCCGGCAATGGATCCGATGCACGCAACGGTTCCTTGCCGCTCGGATGCGGCTAATCCAAAACCCGACTACCACTATTCAAAACATTCAAGCTCGGCAAAATCGGTCACCACCGGCGGGACCACCAAGCACCGGTGGACAAGCATAAGGAATTCACGAGTCACCGTCCTCTCACATACTCCTACTCAACCGATACATTGGATGTTGATGATTGGTTAAAGACCGCCACCAAGAAGTTGGGATGACATAATGCACCGATCGAGAGATGGTCTTGTATACAACGGATCGTTTGTAAGGATTAGCAAATTTGAATGGTGGAATGCGTACACGTCGCACATGCTGCACCTAACACCATCACCTGGCGGGAGTTCAAGGATAATTTTCGTGCGCACCACATTCCCTCCGGTGTGATCAAGCTTAAGCAAAGGGAGTTCCTCGCTCTAAAGCAAGGCAATATGTCAGTTAATAAGTATCTGGACAAGTTTACTCAGTTATCTCTATGCACCAGATGAAGTTAATACTGACCCAAAGAGGCAAGAATGCTTCCTAGATAGTTAGATAGAGCCACTCAACTATCAACTACAGAGTCACAGCTTCCCGGACTTCGTTACATTACTAAACAAAACTACAGGTCTGGAGAACAAATGTTTGAAACTTGGTGAACAGAAGCGCAAGTTGCAATCTCGTGGACAATCAGCAATACACGTCCCCGCTTCAACTCATCACAAGGTTCTCAGTTTAGTTCTGGTTAATCAAGTGGAAATTATTTGCAAAATTCTCAGTTGCAGCGTTCAACCCAGCAGTCCTAACATTCTAGCCAACAAACACTACATGTTCCAAATCATCATCGAGATCGCTCGGGTGCACCGATGCACGAAACAACTCTCCGAGTTCATCCTAATGGTTGTTTCAATTGTGGAGAATTGGGACATTATGCTAGCATCTACCCAAATCGTAATATCTAGACTCCCCAGAAAGACAACAGTCAAAGATTCGGACAACCATCATCTCAGATACGTCATGAAGTGCAAATTCTCAGATCAACAAGGGTCAATGGAATTACGTGTGTGGCAAAGTGAACCACGTGACAGCTAAACAAGCTCAAGACGCTCCTGGTATTGTCTTGGATACGTTTCTCGTCAACTCGTGTGCCGCAACGGTTTTATTTGATTTCGGAGCATCACATTCATTCATTACTGAATAGTTTGTGTCACAGCATGATATACCTATGAGTTATATGAAGACACATTTGTTGGTTAGCTCTCCGAATGGTGAAATGAAATCTGCATATGTATGCTCGAAGTCAATCTTAAGATCGAGGGAATAAATTTCAAGTCGATCTAGTAGTACTTACATCTAGTGGACTAGATGTAATACTTGGAATGGATTGGTTTGGCGAATGTGACGGAATAATTACTGTGTGCCAAGAAGTTAGTACTCATAACCAGCCCACAAGGAGATATATTTGAGGTTGTCGCTACGCCCCATCCAAAGAACAAGGCAAAGTGAATCGGGATTCAAGAAAGTAGGTGAAGGAGCTACGATTGTCGGAAGAGCTCGGCGTACAAGACGGATTCAAAATAATACCCTTAGTTCTTTTCAATCTCTCCGAATCTCGGGACGAGATTCTTTTTAAGGGGGTAGATTTGTAACACCCTAAAATTCCATCACCAAATTTATATAAGCAACAAGGTGTTTTAGTTTTAATTTTCTAAGGATTAATTAAATTATCAAATAAATTTGGCCTTTAAAATATTTAAATATCATTTTAATAATTTAGAAGCAATAAGTGCTTGTGCATCATGATTTGAATGCATGAGTTTTTGGTTGTGGTGTGGTTTTAAAAGTCTTAAAATACTTGTGAAAATCCTTAAAAAATTAATTGTGAAATAGTTTGTGAAAATTTGTGTAAAGGTTTGAATTTAAAATATGTTTGAAAAGTTAAAAATGGTTTGTGAAAAACCTTTAAAATAGTTGGAGAAATTTGTGTTAAAATTTGAATTTGAAAAGATGTAAAAGATTTGATTTAAAAAGGTTTGGAAAAAGATTTGAAAAGGATTTGAAAAGGAAAAGAAAAAAACAAAAAAACAAAACCTATGTAACCTCTACCCGCGGCCCGACCCCACCTCCCTCTTTTCTTTTTCCCTTTTCTTTTTTCCCGCCGCGCCCGGTTACTCCGCCCAATTTCTCCCCGCGCCGCCCGCTTTTGGCCCACGCCGGCCCACATGCGCCCGCTTCCCTCCCCCCTCTCTCTCACGCGGTCACCGACGGTGGGGCCCCCGTCCGCACCTTCTTCCTCCTCCGGCCGCCCCCACCTCTCCTCTATTTCCTAACGAGCGCCAGCCGCGACGCCGGTCGCTCCCCGCCTTCCGCGCCTTCTTCCCCCTTCAAGCCGCCATCAAGAGCATTTAAAGCTCGGCCTTCATCCCCTCCATCAATCCCCTACCATTTCTCCTCCATTAAGACCCCTCCCCCTTCGAATGCTTTGAAGACCGGCGCCATGGCCATTGATGGCCATTACTTCCGCCGAAGCCCCCTCTCCCCTCCTTGCCCTATAAAAGCACACCCGAGGGCCCCGCGGCCGCTCCTTCGCACTCCCCTCGCGCCTCCCGCACCTCCTCCTCGCCCCCACGGGCGCCGCCCGATCCCGAGCCGGCGCCGCCGCCATTAATGGCCAATCGGTCGAGCTCCCGCCACCGCCTCGGCCGCCCCTTCCTCTCCCTCCTAAGCCCTATAAAGGGTGCGCGGGTCTCCTCTTCACCCCGCACCACTCTCCCTCCCTTTCCTTCGTGCGCGGCGCCGCCACACCAGAGGAGCCGCCGGAGCTCCGCCGCGCCGCCCCGATCTCCTCCTCCGCCGTGTTTCCCTCCCCTTCGAGCCCCCGGTGAGCCTCCACATCTTCCCCTCTCCCTCCCCGGTGTCCTTTTCTTGCGATTTGAGGCACGGGAACGCTTTCCGGCCATCGCCGGCGAGCTCCGCCGTCGCGCGCCGCCGCCGCCGGCCGCCTCCCGCGCCGCAGCCGCTTGCGGTCGGCGTCGGCCCCGATCGGGTTTGAACGGCCCGGATTAAAAGGGCTTATAACCCCTTGGATCGGTCCATGGTGGACCGGCGGACCTGGTCCACCGCGCCGGTCCACGGCATGGCGTCATGCTTGCGTCAGCATTACGTCAGCGACAGCCAATCGCGGCTTGCCACGTGGCGTCGCCGCAGCCCCTCCTCCGGCCGCCCAGGCATTCTTGCAAAAAGAACCCTGCAGTTTCAAAAAATTACATAAATGCCCTTCCACCTTAAAGAACCATTGCATATAAGTCCTGATTTTCATGCTTAGGCCCCTGCAGTCCTTGATTTCTCTATTCTAAAGCCCATCCTTGATCTTTTACATATTAGACCTCCTAGTTTCACACATAATTATGTCTAGGTCCCCGGAATCTTGCGTAAAACCGCCTAAACTTCCAGATATTTCACAATTTAGTCCCTGAATCTTGTTTTAGCCATATCTTTTCCGTCCTAGCTCCGTTTTAAGCATTCTTGGTGTCCGTGTCTTTTCAAGCCCGTCGGCTTTAGAACCTTGTTTTGGCCGCATCTTTTGCGTTGTAGCTCGATTCCACCGTTTCAAGTTGCGTTAGGCTCATATCAACTAAAACTACGTGATAGGACCAACGTTGTACATGTTCTTTGTTTTATATTTTATTTAAATATGAAATATGATTAAATCCTATTACACATGCTTTTCTAATTAAAATCTAATTAGAAGTTTAACACGTGTTTTCATAAGAAAGTTAATATGATTAATATTAAATGAACATTTCTTAAATTAAAAGTTAATTAGATGTATACCTCGGTTTTATAATCAAACTTAATTTGATTAATGATTATGCAATTTGCTTTCTACTAAAATGTAACATAGGCTATATCCCGGGTTTTCTTAATTAAATGTTAATTTAATTAAAACGAATATAAATGTGTTTTAAATTATAATTTGATTAGAATAACTCGAAATATAAAGATAAACGCCTAGATACTTTTAAATGCTTCTTCTAAAATTAAATGTTTAATTTGCATAAATCATACTTGAATATTTATAAGTAAAATTGGACTAGGCCTACATCGTATTTTAAATACAAATATAACTTGCTTAATTATAAATATGGCATTTCTCCGAAATAACCTATACACATAATTTTACTTAATTAAAAGATATCAAACGCATAGCTAGCTCTTGGTTGTGATCATCCAAATCTCCCGATAGTTCCGAGTGTTCCTTGTGTTCGCTTTCCTAGACCCAAACCTTGTTTTCCCTTTAAGCTTTTTCATGCTTGGTGTATTGTTTTGTTTATTGTATGTATTCTTGTGTGCTCGTAGACATCGTGCCGGTTTCAAGCGAGCAACCGGTTGAAGTAGATCGGCAGCAAGTGTTTGAAGAAGAACCTCGGTGTTTAAGCAAGGAAGGCAAGTGGTCTTCTCCCCGTGCATGATTCTATTTTATCCTATGTAATTGCATGACAAGTAAGTTTATATTTACTAATATTGCATTAAATTGATGGGAACACCGTTTTTAAGGACTTACCTAGACTTTTACCCACAATCCTTGGATCAACCCCGTTTAATAAATGTTTTTGGGTAGAATATGCTAGTTGCTCAACTTGGGTTGGATAAAAATGGTTTTCGAAGATAAATGCTTATATGTTTTATGACGATGATGCTTTTGGTAAGACAAGATCATGTGATTTAATCGGAACATGGAGAACCACCTGTCGGTGTTTTAGACCGGGCAACCTACTAAGGGGAGTACCCGAAGTAGATGAATGTGACTCACCGAGATTGGTAACTCGAAGGAAGAGACACATGGCACACAATTTAGACGAGGTTCGGACCGCGAGGTGCGTAATACCCTACGTCCTGTATGCCGCGTAGCTCGGATTTATCGGGCACGATTACAAGATGGTGCAATAGTGCGCCGTGGGTTGTATGAGAGGAGATTAGATGCTAGAGATCGGTCCCTGCCTCGCCTTATATAGTCAGGGAGGCAGGGTTACAAGTCGGAGTAGGAAGAGAGTACTAGTCGAGTACGTCTAGGAGTCCTCTATACAGTGCGGAACATGTACAGCTCCCTAACCGAGTACTACTCCTATGTAGTCCTTGTGCTCCACGCCTTCAGATGCCGTGTAGCGCAAGCCGGGTAGTCCCAGGGGCCCACCGAGTAGTCGGTCCTGGTACCCACCGAGGTAGTGGGCCCAGGGAGGTCCATACGACAAGCCCCCGAGTACTTTGTAGTCGAGAAGGATAGCTTCAAGTAGTCTTGACAGCCTTAACGAGTAGTCCTCAAGCGTCCCTGAGCGCTACAAGTCAAAAGTCTTCAAGAATAGTCGAAGCATCCCGAGGCCGGAATGTACTCCACCGATTTTTGAGCAATCTTGAAGTCTTCTCGAGTAGTCCCAAGCGTCCTCGAAAAGCGCCTTCGAAGGTCTTCAAAGAATGCCTTGTCTTTGTCTTGAAGCCGGAGGCTGATATGGAGGTGTGATTGCAAAATCGCACTCCATATGGAGTAGCCCCCGAGCCTTAGGTTGAGCCGCGGGCTCTGGCTGAGGGTCCATCTGAAGTCTTGGCAAGAAAATCCCGAAAAATCCGGAGAGAAAAAACCGAAGGACACGTGGCACGGAGCCCCCGAGCCTTGAGTTGAGTACTTCCTCTCGAATTGAAGGGTCATCTTGAAGAATGTGTCCTGAGATGCTCTTGAGACTAGCCGCTTCCCAGGTAGTCGAGTAGAAGTAGCCGAGCCCCCGAGGTGAGGCGCGTCGACTAGTAGAATAGGAAGAGTCACGCACAGCCGCCGAGTCGGCCCGCGCGTGGACTTATCCAGTGCCGTTGCAGGAGCCGGTTTGGCTTATAAATAGAAGACAAAAACCCTTAGGGTTTTTCACCCAATCGAGCTGCAGACCATTTTTCGTAACACCCTAAAATTCCATCACCAAATTAATATAAGCAACAAGGTGTTTTAGATTTAATTTTCTAAGGATTAAATAAATTACCAAATAAAGTTGGCCTTAAAAATATTTAAATATCATTTTAATAATTTAGAAGCGATAAGTGCTTGTGCATCATGATTTGAATGCATGAGTTTTGGTTGTGATGTGGTTTTAAAAGTCCTAAAATATTTGTGAAAAAGTCCTTAAAATAATTGTGAAATAGTTTGTGAAAATTGGTGTAAAAGTTTGAAAAAAATGAAAGTTTGAATTTAAAAAAAAAATGTTTGAAAAGTTATTTAAAAAGGGTTTGTGAAAAGCCTTTAAAATAATTGGAGAAATTTGTGATAAAATTTGAATTTGAAAATATGTAAAATATTTTATTTAAAAATGGTTTAAAAATTTGGGTTGAAATTGATTTGAAAAAGAAAAAAAAAAAAAAAAAACCCAACCCAACCAAACCCACCCCGCGGCCCGGCGCTCGTTTTCGGCCCACAAACGGCCCACCGAGCCCCGCCCTCTCCTCTCTCTCTCCCTCTCGCCGACGGTGGGGCCCACCGTCGGGGTCATCCCCAACCTCCCGCCGCCTCCCTTCTCCCCCCGGCGCGCGCGCCCACCGGTCCAACCGCGCCGCCGCCGCCGTTTCTCCATCTCACACGCCTTCCCTCCGCCTTCAAACCTCGATTTAATCCGCATTGAAGCCGGCTTCACTCCCCTTCCTTTATTCCCTCAATCAAGCCCCCCTCCTCTTGAATGCCTTGAAACCGACCGGCGCCATGGCCATTGATGGCCATTACTCCGGTCGTTGCCTCCCCTTCCTCGCTCGCCCTATAAAAGCTCACCCGAGAGCCATGCAGCCGCTCCTTTGCACCTCGCCCGCGCACCACACCCTCCTCCTCGCCTTCCCCCACATGCACCGCCGCCCGAAGCTTGGCGGGCGGCCGGCGAGCAAACCGCCACCGCCTCACCGCGCCTCCTCCCTTTCCCCCCTCCACCCTATAAAGAATGAACACCGTCTCCTCTCCACCCCCGCGCCCCTCCTTTCCTCTCCTCCCTCTCCACGCGCGCGCCGCCGCGAACACCGCCGCCGCCACCGCCCCTCGCCGCCGATCTCCTCTACCGGCGCTTCTCCTTCCTCTTCAAGCCACCGGGAAGATTCCCCGTCTCCTCCTCTTCCTCTCCGTGCTCTTGCCGTGGATTTTGGCACACGGAGCTCTTTTCGGCCATCGCCGGCGAGCCGCCGCCGCTCCGCCGCCGTTTCCCCCGCGCGCCGCGCGTGTCCGGCCGCCCGCCGCCGCCCGTCGCCCGTGGCGCACCCGGGCCGTCCGATCAAGGCGGGCGGTCCGGATTAAAAGAAGGGGTGTACCCCTTCGGTGGCTCACCGTAGACCGGTGGACCGGGTCCACGGGCGTGGTCCACCGCCGACGTCGCCGCTTGCGTCGGCTTTGCGTCGCGCTCGCGTGAGCACGGCCAACCGCAGCCGCCACGTGGCACCTCCACAGCTCACCCGCCGCCCGCCCCGGTAATTTTGCAAAAAGAACCCCGAGTTTCTGGAAATTACAAATATACCCTTCCACCTATCAGAACTCTTACAATTCAGTCCTGATTCTTATGTCTAGGCCCCTGGTCTCCTTGATTTCTCTATTCTAAAGCCCATCCTTGACCTTTTACATGCTAGACCTCTTAGTTTCACACATAATTATGTTTAGGTCCCTGGAATCTTGCAGAAAACCTCCATAAACTTCCAGACATTCACAAATTAGTCCCTGAATCTTGTTTTAGCCATATCTTTTCCGTCCTAGCTCCGTTTTAAGCGTTTTTGGTGTCCATGCGACCGTCTTTTCAAGCCCGTCAGCTTTAGAATCTTGTTTTCTTTATATCTTTTGCGTTGTAGCTCCGATTCCACCGTTTCAAGTTGCGTTAGGCTCATATCAACTAAAACTACGTGATAGGACCAATGATGTACATGTTCAATGTTTTATATTTTATTTAAATATTAAATATGATTAAATCCTATTACACATGCTTTTCTAATTAAAATCTAATTAGAGTTTAACACGTGTTTTCATAAGAAAGTTAATATGATTAATATTAAATGAACATTTCTTTAATTAAAAGTTAATTAGATGTATACCTCGGTTTTATAATCAAACCTAATTTGATTAATGATTATGCAATTTGCTTTCTACTAAAATGTACCATAGGCTATATCCCGAGTTTTCTTAATTAAATGTTAATTTGACTAAAATGAATATAAATGTGTTTTTAAATTATAATTTGATTAGAATAACTCGAAATACAAAGATAAGCGCCTAGATGCTTTTAAATGCTTCTTTTAAAATTAAATGTTTAATTTGCATAAATCATACCGAATATTTATAAGTAAAATTGAACTAGGCCTACATCGTATTTTAAACACAAATATAACTTGCTTAATTATAAATAGGATATTTCTCTGAAATAACCTATACACATGATTTTACTTAATTAAAAGATATCAAACGCATAGCTAGCTCTTGTATGTGATCATCTAAATCTCCCGATAGTTCCGAGTGTTCCTTGTGTTCGCTTTCCTAGACCCAAACCCTGTTTTCCCTTTAAGCTTTTCATGCTTGGTGTATTGTTTTGTTTATTGTATGTATTCTTGTGTGCTCGTAGACATCGTGCCGGTTTCAAGCGAGCGACCATTGAAGTAGATCAAGAGCAAGTGTTTGAAGAAGAAGAACCTTAGTGTTTAAGCAAGGAAGGCAAGTGGTCTTCTCCCCCCGCATGATTCTATTTTATCCTATGTAATTGCATGACAACTAAGTTTATATTTATTATGATATTGCATCAAATTGATGGGAACACCCTTTTTAAGGACTTACCTAGACTTTTATCCACAATCCTTGGATCAACCCGGTTTAACAAATGTTTTTGGGTAGAATATGCTAGTTGCTCAACTTGGGTTGGATAAAACGGTTTTCGAAGATAAATGCTTATATGTTTTATGTCGATGATGCTTTTGGTAATACAAGATCATATGACTTAATCGGAACATGGAGAACCACCCAAGAAAACATGCGCAACCACAGTGTTACATGGCTCTGACCTTAGCCAATTAATTAGGTGTGCGATTGATCTGATGGCCCTTTTCCGAAAGGAGCAGAGGGGGATCCGGGTTGCAAGGGTATAGCCCGGTCCTTTTGGGGTAGCAGCCTTTGCTAAGGTGCTGACCACTAGGGAGGGTTATGGTCCGCCCTGATCTGTAACTATGCGGGTCGTTAGTCTTTTGTATACCTTTGTAAAGGCTTCGTAGCGTCCCTATGCAATCACACCTCGGAAGTGTGGTATGATGCCCGATCGGCATCGCATGGTTGGGTTCAAAGTTCTTCGGAACTTTTACGCGAGCTGTGGGTAAAGTGTGCAAACCTCTGCGAGTGTAAACTGATCGATCAGCCGTGCTCACGGTCATGAGCGGCTTGGACCCTCACATGATTAATAAACTTAAAGATGAGAATAAATCGTGGTTCGATGAGCTTTGGGTTGTTTTGCTTAAAAGTTTCTTAAGTGGGTTGGTATATACTTACATCTAGTAACTAGGCGTCCTTTAAATAAAAGTTTGACCAACATTAAAATGCTAACCGCCGCAAAACCATAGCCTATCCTTGATAGCCTTGCATCTTCCCCCACTTGTTGAGTACCAACCATAAGTGTACTCGGCCTTGCTTACCACCTGTTCGGAAGAGAACAATGGTGAAGAGTTCTACTTGCGACCTTGAGGAGTTATGAGGCTTGCGTCTCCCCCGATCAAGTGCCGTGGAAGCGAAGACGAAGACTCGTCGTGTAGTTATCGTTTTCCGATGTTAAAGACCTTCGTGTCTTCCGAATGAGTGTAGTAAGTTGTTAAACCCCTTGTTACGTTTTTACCGTCTATGATATTACACTCATTCCTTCTATCATATGTGTGGAACTAGATCCCGGCACACATATGAGATGCATCCGGTTTCCCTCACGGAAATCGGGTGTGACGAGTGGTATCGAAGCAAGGTGTTGATCGTAGGAACGCAACCTTAAGTTAGAATGGTAGAAAAGTAAGGATTCATGTTCTAGAAAGCCTGTCATCCTTCAAAATTGACTTATTTTACATATAAAAACTAATTTAGTCTTGTCTTGTTGTTAAAACACATCGTTTTGTTTTGATCTATTCTAAGCTCGTTTCTTGTGCTATCAGCTAGATCTTCACCACCGAGATCATCTAATATAAGTTCTTAGATTGCACCGCCCTATTATTAACTTCGATAGAAACGTTTCTGTGAGGACGATCGTTGTGCTAATGTTTGTTGTTTGAACACATGATTGATTTGGATCTTTGCTTGTGTGAGTTGTATTGTGGAGTGATGGCCACAAATGCATAAAGAAATAAATTATTAGGTTAATAGAGATAGTTTGGGTTCCAATCTGGGTTATCCTTATCTGCCATTCAAGTTGGTTGATGTCGGGAGATCAAAGCCTAGAAACAACACCAACATCAACAACAAGAAATCTACAAGTGAATACGGACATCAACGTATGAAAGAAGTTAAAGAAAAAGATGGTCAATTTCTTTCACTCCCGTTATTCTCCTCTCTACCACAAGTGTGATTACAATCACAACAAGAAACGATGGATATGATATCAAAAATTCTATCATGCTCTTCAATCGTTGGTTTCCAATCTCTTCGAGCTTATCTTTATCACACAACAGGATGGTGAGTCCCAATGGAAATCATGAATATAAAGACAACAAACGAAACATTGATATTCCATCTACAACCTCAGCAATTGAACGCAGAATGCTAGAGTATATGGCAACTCAGACTCTACAAGCAATGACTCAAACCATGGTTAATATCCATCAGTATATTATAGAGCAAGCATCAAATCCTAAGAACCCCAATTTTGTTTTGGGTGATAACTGTCAGATTTCATCTGTTCCACTGTCATTGGACAAAGCTATCAGTCATGCAAGCTCAAGTCTTACAAAGACAGAAGCAGACCAGCACGTCACCCCTCATAACACAGAGATAACCAAAGCTGGAGTTCCCGCAGGACCAGTAAAGAAGCAAGTTTTAGAAGCATGGAATCATCAAAATAATAAGAGAAGTCATGGAGCACCAGAGTTGCGGACGAATGAACAACATGAACATATGAAGATTACAGGAACATGTCAATGTTGTGAGCATTATGGTCGTTCATGTCTTCAAAAAGAAGCCAGCCTAATGACAAATGAGGCTAGACAATGTTACTATTTGGATATCAATAAGAAGATGAAGTTATGTACCCAAAATCCAGTCCTAAAAGAAGTTGCTCAAGCTGTAGATAGTAATTAGATTATCAACATTGAGGATTGGAGTATAACTCTCAAAGCATTTCAGCTTGATAGAATCAAACAACTCAAGAAGCATGCAAGTGAAGAAAGTCAAGGCAACCAAGACAAGAGAAATGATAGTAGTTACAACCTGGGATGTGATCAATATGTGTCACCATATCCAAACCCGGAGGATACACATACAAAGTTCGGAATACCGAGCCACCTATGTTCTCTAACACTATGGATCACCTAGAAGCTGATGAATGGATGACAACAATTGAACGAAGCTAGACTTGGTGCAATGCAACGATAGAGAGAAAAGTTTTGTTTGCATCAGGACAACTTGTAGGAGCAGCCTCAGAATGGTGGAATTCTTACATCTACGAACATGAGCAACCACAAAGTATTGTTTGGGAAGAATTCAAGGACAACTTTATAACACACTTCATTCCTGTAAGTACGATGAAGCTCAAAAGGAAGGAGTTCCTTAACTTGAAGCAAGGGCAAATGACAGTGAATGAGTATAGGGATAAATTTATTCAGTTATCTATGCACGCACCAAGATCGTCTGAAAGTGATAAAAAGAAACGAGAACATTTCCTCAAGGGTTGAATGAAGACCTTCAGAGTATATTAAGCTTACATGAATATTCTAGTTTGCAAGATGTCATCAACAAAGCTATTGAGTTAGAGAGCAAACTACAGGAAATCATAAGTAAGAAGAGGAAAATGAATTTCCCAGAGCAACATGAGAACAATTCACATCTTTACCAATTGACTCAAGGATCAGAACATGAGTATGAAGATCCACCACGCAATCGTCGAAACATTAAAGAAAGTGGAGATTGTTTCTACTGCAAAGATCATGGACATTTTATTAGCAGGTGTCCCAAGAAACATACTGACCGATATGAAAAGAAAGCTCAGCAGAGATAGAATAAGCAAATCAATACCCAAGAAGCCTTGGATCAAATGGAGAAGAATATTAAAAGTTGTGTATGAGGACCCGAAGTATGATTCGAGATGGCTAAGCTTAGGAAAAGAAACAATTATAGAGTCGATCCAGCTCTATTCAAATCACTTTATCAAGAAAAGAAGAAAAATCCTACAAAGGCAAATCAACGAGTCGAGAAAAAGGAATGGACAGTTACAAGTGGAGTTAGGTTGGGTATTCCAATGATGTTTATAAAGTGAGTTGTGAAGAATAAAGAATAATGTTTATGAAGCTTGTGTAAGACGAATTGTATGGAAGCAAGATAAGCAGTGTTGGATGCTAAACACCCGAACTCTTGTCTCATGCTAACATTTGTGAATCTCAGGATGAGAATTTGTCCTAAATTGGAAGTTCATGTTGCTTTATCTTTTTGAGATCATCTCACCGTGCATTAGTCCTACCTGAAATATCTTTCTCCAACAATCAGATGGTAAGCATCAGGTCAGGAGAAGGTCAAGACATTCCACTTGTTGTCTGTGCTCATATTACTGATCAGCAGAATCAAGCACCACCCCACCCATCAACCCAACAATGGATCCAGTAACGCAACAGTTCCTTGACACTCAGATGCAGCTAATCCAAAACCTGACTACCACTATTCAAAACATTCAAGCTCAGCAAAATCAGTCACCACCAGCAGGACCACCAGCGGGACCACCAGCACCGGTGGACAAGCATAAGGAATTCATGAGTCACCGTCCTCCCACATACTCCTACTCAACCGATACATTGGATGTTGATGATTGGTTAAAGACTGCCACCAAGAAGTTGGGATGACACAATGCACTGATCGAGAGATGGTCTTGTATACAACAGGCTGTTTGTAAGGATTAACAGCTGAATGGTGGAATGAGTACACTGTCGCACATGTTGTACCTAGCACCATCACCTGGCAGGAGTTCAGGTATAGTTTTCGCGTGCACCACATTCCCTCTGGTGCAATCAAGCTTAAGCAAAGAGAGTTCCTCGCTCTAAAGCAAGGCAATATGTCAGTTAATAAGTATCTGGACAAGTTTACTCGTTATCTCTATGCACCAGATGAAGTTAATACTGACCCAAAGAGGCAAGAATGCTTCCTAGATAGTTTGATAGAGCCACTCAACTATCAACTATAGAGTCACAAGGCATCCCGGACTTCGCTACATTACCGAACAAAGCTAAAGGTCCGGAGGACAAACATGCGAAATTTGGTGAACGAAGCGCAAGTTCCAATCTCGTGGACAATCAACAACACACGTCCCCGCTTCAACTCATCACGAGTTCTCGGTTTAGTTCGGTAGATCAAGTGGAAATTATTTGCAAAATTCTCGGTTGCGGTGTTCAACCTAGCGATCCTAACATTCTAGCCAACAAACACTACATGTTCCAAGTCATCATCGAGATCGCCTAGGTGCACTAATGAGAAACGACTCTCAAGTTCACTCTAATGGTTGTTTCGGTTGTGGAGAATTGGAACGATATACCGATATCTTCCCAAATCATAACATTTAGACTCCCCAGAAAGACAATGGTCAAAGGTTCGGACAACCAACATCTCAGATACACCATGGAAGTGCAAATTCTCAGATCAATAAGGGTCAATGGAATTACGTGCGTGGCAGAGTGAACCACGTGACAGCTGAACAAGTTCAAGGCGCTCCTGATTTTGTGCTGGATATGTTTCCTGTAAACCCTGTGCCTACAACAATTTTATTTGATTCCGGAGCATCACATTCATTCAATACTGAATAATTGGTGGCAAAGCATAATATACCTATGAGTTCTATGAAGACACAATTGCTGATCGGTTTCCCGAATGGTGAAATGAAGTCCACTCATGTAAGCCCACGAGTCAATCTTAAGATCGGGGAATGGATTTTCAAGCTGTTCTAGTAGTACTTACATCTAGTGGAATAGATGTAATACTTGGAATGGATTGGTTAGGCGAATGTGACAAAATAATTCTGTGTGCCAAGAAGTCCGTACTCTTAACCACCCCCAAGAAGATAGAATTGAGGTTGTTGCTACCGCCCTATCCAAAGATGAAGGCAAAGTGAATCAAGATTAAGGAAAGTAGGTGAAGGAGCTATGCTGTCGGAAGAACTCACCGTACAAGATGGACTCAGAATAATACCCTTAGTTCTTTTCAATCTTTCCGAATCTCGGGACGAGATTCTTTTTAAGGGGGTAGATTTGTAACACCCTAAAATTCCATCACTAAATTAATATAAGCAACAAGGTGTTTTAGATTTAATTTTCTAAGGATTAAATAAATTACCAAATAAAGTTGGCCTTAAAAATATTTAAATATCATTTTAATAATTTAGAAGCGATAAGTGCTTGTGCATCATGATTTGAATACATGAGTTTTGGTTGTGATGTGGTTTTAAAAGTCTTAAAATATTTGTGAAAAAGTCCTTAAAATAATTGTGAAATAGTTTGTGAAAATTGGTGTAAAAGTTTGAAAAAAATGAAAGTTTGAATTTTAAAAAAAATGTTTGAAAAGTTATTTAAAAAGGGTTTGTGAAAAGCCTTTAAAATAATTGGAGAAATTTGTGATAAAATTTGAATTTGAAAATATGTCAAATATTTGATTTAAAAATGGTTTGAAAATTTGGTTTGAAATTGATTTGAAGAAGAAAAAAAAAGAAAAAAAACAACCCATCCAAACCCACCCCGCGGCCCAGCGCTCGCTTTCAGCCCACAAACGGCCCACCAGAGCCCCGCCCTCTCCTCTCTCTCCCTCTCGCCGACAGGTGGGGCCCACCTGTCGGGGTCATCCCCAACCTCCCGCCGCCTCCCTTCTCCCCTGGCCGCGCAGCCACCGGTCAACCGCGCCGCCGCCGGCCGTTTCTCCATCTCCCACGCCTTCCCTCCGCCTTCAAACCTCGATTTAATCTGCATTGAAGCCCGGCTTCACTCCCCTTCCTTTATTCCCTCAATCAAGCCCCCCCTCCTCTTGAATGCCTTGAGACCGACCGGCGCCATGGCCATTGATGGCCATTACTCTGGTCGTTGCCTCCCCTTCCTCCTCGCCCTATAAAAGCTCACCCGAGAGCCATGCAGCTGCTCCTTTGCACCTCGCCCGCGCACCACACCCTCCTCCTCGCCTCCCCCACATGCACCGCCGCCCGAAGCTTGGCCGGCCGGCGAGCAAACCGCCACCGCCTCACCGCGCCTCCTCCCTTTCCCCCTCCACCCTATAAAGAATGAACACCGTCTCCTCTCCACCCCGCGCCCCTCCTTTCCTCTCCTCCCTCTCCACAGCGCCGACGCCCCTCGCCGCCGATCTCCTCTACCGGCGCTTCTCCTTCCTCTTCAAGCCACCCGGGAAGATTCCCCGTCTCATCCTCTTCCTCTCTCGTGCTCTTGCCGTGGATTTTGGCACACCGGAGCTCTTTTCCGCCATCGCCGCGAGCCGCCGCCGCTCCGCCGCCGTTTCCCCCGCGCGCCGCCGTGTCCGGCCGCCCGCCGCCGCCCGTCGCCCGTGGCGCACCCGGGGCCGTCCGATCAAGGCGGGCGGTCCGGATTAAAAGAAGGGGTGTACCCCTTCGGTGGCTCACCGTAGACCTAGGTGGACCGGTCCACGGGCGTGGTCCCACCGCCGACGCCGCTTGCGTCGGCTTTGCGTCGGCGCTCGCGTCGGCACGGCCAACCGCGAGCCGCCACGTGGCACCTCCACGGCTCACCCGCCGGCCCGCCCCGGTAATTTTGCAAAAAGAACCCCGAGTTTCGGAAATTACAAATATACCCTTCCACCTATCGAACTCTTACAATTCGATCCCCGATTCTTATGTCTAGGCCCCTGATCTCCTTGATTTCTCTATTCTAAAGCCCACCCTTGACCTTTTACATGCTAGACCTCCTAGTTTCACACATAATTATGTTTAGGTCCCTGAAATCTTGCAGAAAACTCCATAAACTTCCCGGACATTCACAAATTAGTCCCTGAATCTTGTTTTAGCCATATCTTTTCCGTCCTAGCTCCGTTTTAAGCGTTCTTGGTGTCCATGCGACCGTCTTTTCAAGCCCGTCAGCTTTAGAATCTTGTTTTCTCCATATCTTTTGCGTTGTAGCTCCGATTCCACCGTTTCAAGTTGCGATAGGCTCATATCAACTAAAACTACGTGATAGGACCAATGATGTACATGTTCTTTGTTTTATATTTTATTTAAATATTAAATATGATTAAATCCTATTACACATGCTTTTCTAATTAAAATCTAATTAGAGTTTAACACGTGTTTTCATAAGAAAGTTAATATGATTAATATTAAATGAACATTTCTTTAATTAAAAGTTAATTAGATGTATACCTCGGTTTTATAATCAAACCTAATTTGATTAATGATTATGCAATTTGCTTTCTACTAAAATGTACCATAGGCTATATCCCGAGTTTTCTTAATTAAATGTTAATTTGACTAAAATGAATATAAATGTGTTTTTAAATTATAATTTGATTAGAATAACTCGAAATACAAAGATAAGCGCCTAGATGCTTTTAAATGCTTCTTTTAAAATTAAATGTTTAATTTGCATAAATCATACCGGATATTTATAAGTAAAATTGAACTAGGCCTACATCGTATTTTAAACACAAATATAACTTGCTTAATTATAAATAGGATATTTCTCTGAAATAACCTATACACATGATTTTACTTAATTAAAAGATAACAAACGCATAGCTAGCTCTTGTTTGTGATCATCCAAATCTCCCGATAGTTCCGAGTGTTCCTTGTGTTCGCTTTCCTAGACCCAAACCCTCGTTTTCCCTTTAAGCTTTTCATGCTTGGTGTATTGTTTTGTTTATTGTATGTATTCTTGTGTGCTCGTAGACATCGTGCCGGTTTCAAGCGAGCACCGGTTGAAGTAGATCAAGAGCAAGTGTTTGAAGAAGAAGAACCTTAGTGTTTAAGCAAGGAAGGCAAGTGGTCTTCTCCCCCGCATGATTCTATTTTATCCTATGTAATTGCATGACAACTAAGTTTATATTTATTATGATATTGCATCAAATTGATGGGAACACCCTTTTTAAGGACTTACCTAGACTTTTATCCACAATCCTTGGATCAACCCGGTTTAACAAATGTTTTTGGGTAGAATATGCTAGTTGCTCAACTTGGGTTGGATAAAACGGTTTTCGAAGATAAATGCTTATATGTTTTATGACAATGATGCTTTTGGTAATACAAGATCATATGATTTAATCGGAACATGGAGAACCACCCAAGAAAACATGCGCAACCACAGTGTTACATGGCTCTAACCTTAGCCAATTAATTAGGTGTGCGATTGATCTTATGGCCCTTTTCCGAAAGGAGCGAGAAGGGGGATCCGGGTTGCAAGGGTATAGCCCGGTCCTTTTGGGGTAGCAGCCTTTGCTAAGGTGCTGACCACTAGGGAGGGTTATGGTCCGCCCTGATCTGTAACTATGCGGGTCGTTAGTCTTTTGTATACCTTTGTAAAGGCTTCGTGGCGTCCCTATGCAATCACACCTCGGAAGTGTGGTATGATGCCTGATCAGCATCGCATGGTTGGGTTCAAAGTTCTTCGGAACTTTTACGCGAGCTGTGGGTAAAGTGTGCAAACCTCTCGCGAGTGTAAACCGATCGATCGGCCGTGCTCACGGTCATGAGCGGCTTGGACCCTCACATGATTAATAAACTTAAAGATGAGAATAAATCGTGGTTCGATGAGCTTTGGGTTGTTTTGCTTAAAAGTTTCTTAAGTGGGTTGGTATATACTTACATCTAGTAACTAGGCGTCCTTTAAATAAAAGTTTGACCAACATTAAAATGCTAACCGCCGCAAAACCATAGCCTATCCTTGATAGCCTTGCATCTTCCCCCACTTGTTGAGTACCAACCATAAGTGTACTCAGCCTTGCTTACCGCTGTTCAGAAGAGAACAATGGTGAAGAGTTCTACTGCGACCTTGAGGAGTTATGAGGCTTGCGTCTCCCCCAGTCAAGTGCCTGTGGAAGCGAAGACGAAGACTCGTCGTGTAGTTATCGTTTTCCGATGTTAAAGACCTTCGTGTCTTCCGAATGAGTGTAGTAAGTTGTTAAACCCCTTGTTACGTTTTTACTGTCTATGATATTACACTCATTCCTTCTATCATATGTGTGGAACTAGATCCCGGCACACATATGAGATGCATCCGGTTTCCCTCCGGAAATCGGGTGTGACAATTTCGTTTCCATCCGAAGCAAATCCACTCCCGGCGCTTGCCGCCGCCGTAGTAGATTCAAGTGCGCCACCACCCAAAGCTTTTAGGGTAGCCTCCGAGCGGATGCGCGTGAAGACGCCCTGCACTTGGAGGATGAAGCCATCACCATCCAAGACATCGAAGGCCGCCGGGAAGAAGAGGGGCCGCGAAGAGGCTGCCTCGGCCGCCACCGGAGCGAGCGCCGCCCATGTCTCCACCGCGGGCTGATCCAAGCCGCGAGTGGAAGAAGTCCAAAGTGAAGACGGAGGATCTGCTGACCCTCCTGAACAGTGGGTTCATCAGGGAGAAGGAGGTCGACATGTGGAGATCCGCTGCTGGAGATCCATATCCGATGGAGAAGGCCGAAGACGAGATTCCAATGTTCGCGCGGTTCGTGGAGCGCGGGCTGGCGCTCTCGGCCAGCGATTTCTTCAAGGGGCTGCTCGGGTACTACGGGATCGAGTACCTGAACCTGAACCCCAACGGCGTCTTCCACACCGCGGTCTTCGTGCACTTCTGCGAAGCCTTCCTCGGGATCAAGCCACATTGGGTGCTTTTCCGGAAGTTCTTCCGCGTCAAGCCGCAGCCAAGTGCCACCAACCCCAGGGTAGTCGGAAGCGCCGGCATCCGGTTGAGGGAGGACGCCGCGGAGCAATATCCGGCGTACAAGCTTGTCGACTCCAACACCGATTGGAAGACCGGTGGTTCTACATCACGAACCACCACCCCGGCCCGCCGAAGCCGAGCGGACGGCGGCCCGGTGCACCGAGAATGGCGGAACACGGAGCCCACCATGCAAGAAGGGATCCGGCTCCCCGAGCCGCCGGCACGCATCGGGGTGCTCGGGGAGGCGGGACTGAGGGCCGAGCACGTGGCCTTCAGTTTCATGAAGCGGAGGGTGCAGCCATTGATGGCTCGGGACACCCTAGGCTTCGAGTACACCGGCGATGACGACACGTCGCGGATGCCGAGAGGCGAACTGGACGACAGCGACATCATCGAGAGGTTGTCGCGGATCTTCAAAGATATACCGCCATACACGGCATGCCCTGTCCAAGAGTACTCCGTCGCGCGCCCGCCCAAGGAGGTGAGTAGTCGTACTCCCTTAGTCGAGTAGTCATTGCTTGGAGTAGTCGTGCCGATGTCTTCATGTCTTGCAGGAGGACTTCAAGAAGTTCATCTCCGAGCCGCAGCCACCTCCGAGCGGAATCGAGATCCCGAGGGAGGAGAAGGCGAAGGAGCGGCGAGAAGTCGGTGAAGGCGACGACACCGTCGTCGTGGAGGATACCACCGACGACGACGACGATGGCGACGACGAGACGTTGCAGGACCGCTTCCAGCTGCGGTCGAGGTTTAGCCGCCCGGGCTTGCCTCATGTTCCTCTGGTACAAGACCCCCCGACTAGCCTGGAGGCTAGCCTGGCTGCGCCGCCACGGAAGCCGCGCAACCCCGCCAGGAAGCGGGTGACGAAGAAGCTTAAGATCTCAGAGACCACGCCGAGTACGCTTGCTGATGAGTAGTCTTCCTTGTATGCAGGAGGTGCCGCCAACGGAGCCCGTCGAAGAGGGCGACGAAGGCGTGTGGGACACAGTGGGGGAGCCAGCTGGAAGTCGTAGTCCAGCCCCCACTGTTGAGGAGATCTTGGCGCAGCTGGAGCGCCAGCCCCCTGCTCCACAAGGGAGCACAGGACCCGTAGCCGCCGCCGTTGAAGAGGTGGTGGCTTCAGGAGCGCAGGAGACCACTGCGCCGGCCGCCGCTGCTGTGGAGGAGGCGGTAGCCGCGAGGGACGCGGGGAGGAGGCGCCCGCCGAGAGTGGACTGGTCGATATCGCCAGCATCCTCGGTGCTCCGACCGTGACAATTGTCCGGTCGAACTTGTAAGTACCGTATCCTTCCGAGTAGTACTTGTTGCAGTAGTCGATGTTGACTGACGACCATCTGTCGATGTTTCTGCAGGAAATCCACGGATTCGTCCTGGGAGGGGGATGAGCCCTCTTCAGCGGTGGCGGGAGAAGTCACGCCGCCCGCCGAGGAGTCCGCTCCCACTACCGAGGCGGTGTCTGAGCCACTGGCTGCCGAGGCGTCATTGCCGGAGGCCAGCGTTGTCGAGGGTGAGTGCTCTTCTTGAAGCTACAGGGCTCCTCGATGAGTAGTCGCTGATGCACTTGTCTTCTCGTTGACAGGCGCTGAAGCTGAAGGTGGTGACATCCCTGCAGGGGTGCCGATGCAGAGGTTGACACCAGAGGCCCCGGAGGCTGCGGAAGGAGCCCCCGAGCCCATGGAGGAGGTCGTCGAGAAGTCCGCCGGGGGAGAGGCGGTCACCACGTCGCCAGAGGTTGCTCTGGAGGTGGCTATCCGCTCCCCCGAGATCCAGGACGCAGAGCCCATCCGCTCTGCGCCGATGACGGAGGCCACCGCGAGTAGTCGCGGCGGGATAGAGCTGCTCGCGGACAATCTTGTTGAGCCGGTGACGGTGGCCAAGCATCTTGAGGCGATCCGTCGGCCGAGCGGTGGATAAAGGTAAGAGCCGTAGCCTTTGAGTAGCCAATCCTCGTCGTTGAGTACTCTTTGTGACTTGAGTTGTCTTGTGCGGGACGTTGCGGAGCGGTCCCGCGACAAGTCGAACTCCTGCGCGGGGTTATGGCGACGCGGTGCTCCGTGCCGAGGCGCTAGAAGAGCAACTTGTGAAGTCGCGGAAGCACGCGGCTGCCATGCAGTCAAAGCTCAACGCCGCCTTCGCCAAGTACCACAACAACGTCCAAGAGTTGCGGGCGAAGGGCGACGACTTGGTGCGGAAGAATAAGGGCCTCCGCAACAAGAATAAAGGTACGCCACTGAACTGGTCGGGTACTTGTTGGAGGTCGAGAAGTCCTTAACCCGCCGTGTCTTGTTGTCGTGTTGCGAGCTTGAGGGCCGGGTGGAGCAACCGAAGTCCTCGGAGACGAGCATGAAGAACCTCTTCTACCGGGAGCAAGAAGCCCGCCGGTACTCGAGCTCGACTACAAAGAACTCGCCTTCGAGTGCGAGAAGCATATGGAGCTTCGTATTGCTTCGACCGAGATCTCATCAAGCGCTACAAATCCTTGCGAAGTTGAATGAAGACCGCGAAGCATTGCGGTCCCGATTGAAGGAGTTGGAAGAAGCCGCACCGCCAATCGCAAGGCTCCCGGTGCCGCACCCGGCGGCCCCAAGATTGCTCCTCCGGTGGATCGCCTCAAGGAAGCTCCGAGCCGGCCGGCCGCCTACGTGAAGCACATGGCGAGGTCGATCCCAAGACAAGTCTTGGCCTTCATAAAGTCGTACTTCCCGAAGGACCCGGTGGAGGTAGTCGCCGGCGGGGTAGCCGCCAACCGCTCCGATGAGCAGGTATGCGAGCCGCCGGGAGCGAGATGGCTCCCATCGCGGAGCGAGTAGGCCGAGAAGCTAAACCTCCAAGGTACCCCGTAATAGATAGCTAGTAGCCATGGATGTACGGGAAAACAATTGTAATGAATTGTTTAAGTATTAATGAAAGGAATTTTCCAGCAATGAGTACTCGTAGTCATGATCTCAGAGTGCGGAGCCCCCATCGTGGAGTGGATGCGAGTAGTAGTACTCGGCTTCAACAGTCCCGTTGTAGGGAGTAGGCAGTAAAGAAGTTGATGAACGATCAAACTTTATTACCTGGAGAAGTACACCCGGATGGCCGGGGCCGTAGCTACAAAGTAGTCGCCGGACACGGAGGCCACTTACGGCTAAGTAGAGCCGGAGCGGGTAGCCGCTTACGGCGGTTGATCCGTAGGTAGCCGTGTAGGCTGGATCGTAGATCCGTAGGTACCGTGCGGTGGCCGGATCTTGGAGTGTGGTCTCTTAGTAGACCGCTACTACGGCCCTTGGTGCTCGTTGCGGCCCGGGGTCCGTAGGTAGCCGCACGGGCCGGATCCCGGAGAGGAGAAGTCCGGAGAGCGGGAGCCGGGACCGGGGGGTCGCTTACGGCAAGGGGGTGTTGAAGTAGACGTGTAGACTTGAACCCCGGAGTAGTCGTGTAGACTAGGCGTAGAATCGACAGAGCTGGTCGACGTTCCACAAGTTGTTGATGTCTTCGCCTTCAAGTGTTTGGAGGCGGTAGGAGCCCGGCCCGGTCACCTTTGCCACGATGAAGGGGCCTTCCCAGGGGGAGCTGAGCTTGTGAAGTCCTTCTGTGTTCTGGATACGGCGGAGGACAAGATCTCCAACGTTGAAGGAGCGTTCCTTGACGTTGCGATCATGGTAGCGTCGGATACCCTCCAGGTACCTTGCCGATTGGACGAGGGCGGCGCGGCCGAGCTTCTTCGAGGCCGTCGATGTCAACTCGTCTGCGTCGTCTTCCGAGACGCCTTCGTCGTAGTGCTCCACCGCCGGCGAGTTCCATGTGACGTCTGCGGGGAGGATTGCTTCGGAGCCGTAGACCGAGAAGTAGGGGGATTGCCCCGTTGGCTTGGATGGCTGAGTCCGTAGCCCCCAAAGTGCGTTGGGTAGTTCCTTGATCCACTTGCCCCCTTTGGAGTTAGCAGCGTCGTGTAGCCGCTTCTTGAGAGCGTCGAGCACCATCCCATTGGCGTGCTCGACTTGTCCGTTGGCCCGTGGATGGGCAAGCGAGACGTACCGGACGTCGATCCCGCCGTTCTCGCAATATTCCCGAACCGGTGGTTGTTGAAGTTGGATCCTAGGTCCGTGATGATGCGGTGGGGTAGTCCGTAACGGTGTACGTGTTCATCCAGAAGTCGAGTACCCCGTTAGCCTTGGGGCATGTGACCGGCTTGACCTCGATCCACTTGGTGAACTTGTCGATGGCCACCAATACCCCGTTGAATCCTCCCGGCGCGGTTGGCGGTGGCCCAATCATGTCGAGCCCCCGGCAAGCAAAGGGCCGGGTTGGAAGTATGGTGACTAGCTTGTAGGCCGGGACGTGTTCTTGCGCTTGGCGAAGTAGCGGCATCCTTGGCACTTTCGACAAGTTCTTCGGCGTCGCCCGGACCGTGGGCCGCAGAAGGCTCGTCGGAAAGCCTTGCTGACCAGCATGCGTGAGGACGCATGGTTGCCGCGGACGCCCTTGTGGATCTCCTCCAAGATGTCATTGCCTTCTTCACGAGGGACGCACTTCATGAGTACTCCGAGAAGATGCGCCCCACTTGTAAAGCTTGTCTCCGAAGAGGACGTAGGAATTGGCGCGGCGGACGAGTTGCTCGGCCGCGTTCTTGTCGGAGGGGACCTTCGCTCGCCGAGGTAGTCGATGAAGGGTTGCCTCCGGTCCACGTCGATCATCATGACCTCCCCGCCCAACCGGTGGATGGGGTGGGACAATAGTCGGAGGCGCCGACTCCGGGATGGACGGCGCGTGAAGCTCGTGGACGAAGACACCCGCCGGCACTTGAGCACGGGTGGATCCGAGCTTCGAGAGGACGTCCGTCGCAACGTTGTTGTCGTGGACGATGTGATGGAACTCGAGATCGTAGAACTTGTTCTCGAGCTTGCGGACTTCTAGGCGTAGGCGTCCATGTTCTCCTTGTTGTGGTCCCGGGACTTGTTGACTTGGATGATGACCATCGCGGAGTCGCCGTAGACTAGTAGTCGCTTGATGCCTAGTGAAGCCGCGGGGGGGAGCCCGTGTAGGAGGGCTTCGTACTCGGCTTCGTTGTTCGAGACCTTCCGGAAGATCGCGGGACGTACTTGAGTTGTTCGCCGTTGGAGAGATCGGGAGTACCCCGCACCGCGCCCTCGAGGTTGAGTGAGCCGTCAAAGTACATCACCCAATGCTCGGTCGCACGGTGGGAGTGGGTAGCCGGTTCTCCCGCCACTCCGCCATGAAGTCGACTAGTGCTTGCGACTTGATGGCCGTGCGTGGCTTGAAGTCGATAGTAAGGGCGCCGAGCTCGACGGCCCCACTTGGAGATTCTTCCGGTAGCATCTTGGTTCCGCAGATGTCGCCAAGCGGGTAGTCGGTGACGACGGAGACCGAGTACTCCCGGAAGTAGTGTCGTAGCTTCCTCGAGGTGATGAGTAGTGCGTACGGGAGCTTCGCACGGCCGATAGCGGGCCTTGAACTCTGATAGAACCTCGCTGACGAAGTAGACTGGGCGCTGGACTGGGTAGGTGTGGCCGTCTTCTTGCCGCTCGACAACGATGGCAGTACTGACCACGTGAGTAGTCGCAGCGAGGTAGAGCAGTAGCTGCTCGCCCTTGTGAGGAGCCGTGAGGATCGGTGGCTTTGATAGGAAGTCCTTGAGCCGGGCAAGGGCTTGATCCGCCTCTCGGAGTCCATACGAACTTCTCATAATGCTTGAGTAGTTTGAAGAAGGGGAGGCCCCGTTCTCCTAGCCTCGAGATGAATATGTTCGGCGCCGCCATGCACCCCCGTCGGCTTCGGATGTCTTTGATGCTCGTGGGAGCTTTCATGCCGGTGATGGCGGAGATCTTCTCGGGGTTGGCTTCGATGCCGCGCCGGTCGATGATGAAGTCGAGTAGTTTGCCCGAAGGGACGCCGAAGACGCACTTGTTCGGGTTGAGCTTCCGGCGGTACTCGCGCGGTGATGCGAAGGTCTCTTCAAGGTCGTCGATGAGGGTACCGGAGTCCCCGGTCTTGACAAACACGTCGTCCACGTAGGCCTCGACGTTCTTGTTGAGCCGCCTCTTGAAGCGAGCCCGGATAGCTCGTTGGTAGGTAGCGCCGGTGTTCTTCAACCCGAAGGACATGGTCGTGTAGCAAGACGCGCCAAACGGGGTGATGAACGCGGTCTTCTCCTGGTCTTCTTCCTTGATTGCGATCCGGTGGTACCGGAATGGCGGTCGAGGAAGCAGAAGCAGTCGCAGCCCGCCGTGGAGTCGATGACTTGATCAATCCGCGGCAACCCGAAGGGGTCCTTGGGGGCGTGCTTGTTGAGGTCGGTGTAGTCGACGCACATCCTCCACTCATTCGAGTTCTTCTTGCGGACGAGGACGGGGTTGGTGAGCCACTCGGGATGGAAGACTTCTCTAATGAAGCCACTGCGAGTAGTTTAGCGAGTTCCTTCTTGATGGCGTCCCGCCCGTCGTCGGCAAAGCGTCGGAGGTGTTGTCGTTTGGGGGTGGCCTTAGGATCGACGTTGAGGCAGTGCTCAATCAGCTCCCTGGGCACTCCTGGCATGTCCGCTGGCTTCCACGCGAAGATGTCGCGGTTAGCCCGAAGGAAGCTGATGAGCGCGTCTTTCTATTTGGGGTCGAGGCCAGCCCCGATGGTGGTGGTCTTGCTGGGGTCGCCTGTTCCGAGGTCGACCGTCTTGACGAGTACCTCCTCAGGTGGCTGAGGCTTGTTGGTGCTGTCAGACTTCTCTGGGATGTCGAGTTCACTTGTAGCAAGCTTCTTCGACGCAGCGTAGACCTCCATCATCGCGTTGGGTACTTGGTTTGTGGAGGCGATCTCCACGGCTTCTGTGTCGCAGTCGTGGGAGATCTTCAAGTCTCCCCCGAAGGGAGAGTACACCGGCTGGGCTTGGCATTTTGAGTACCAAGTAGGTGTAGTGAGGCACCGCCATGAACTTGGCAATGTCCGGTCTGCTGAGGATGGCGTGGTAAGAGGTCTCGAAGTCCGCGACCTCGAACTTGATGTACTCGGTGCGGTAGTTGTCCCGAGACGCCCCGAAGGTAGCTCGGCGGGACCACTAAGCCCGGTGGAATAGCCGCGTTGCCGGGGACGATGCCGTAGAAGGGCGTGTTGCTCTTGGTGGGCATATGAGTGATGTCGAGCTTCATTTTCTTCAAGGTCTTGGTGAAGAGGACGTTGAGCCCGCTTCCTCCGTCGATGAGCACCTTGTTGAGCTTGGAGCTCGACACCACCGGCTTCGGGACGAGGGGGAACCGTCCCGGTTCGAGAAGCCGGTCCATTGGTCCGCGCGGGAGAAGGTGATGGGTACCTCCGACCACCCGAGAGGGGTCGGGACCGCCGGTTCAATGGACATCACTTCACGACGGGTAGCCTTCGCTCCCGCCTCGCCGAGCAATCCGCCGAAGAGGACGTTGACGGTCTTGTCGGGCTCCTGGAAGTCGTTGTTGTCGCCGTCCTTCTTCTTGCCCTTTTGATCGTGAGGGTGTGGTGGCTCTGGCGTCTCCTTGAGTGCATGCCCGGGTTGGTAGCACCGCTCGGTGGTGTGGTTGCCGTTTGGATGCCACGAGCACTTCTCCTTCGGCGGGTCCTTGAAGCCGCCGGAGTTCTTCTTCGAGTTCCCCTTCGCAGGCGTTGGATAGTCGCGACGGTGTTGTCCGGCTTGCGCTTGCGATTGGGACCCGAGTAGTTGTTGTTATTGTTGTTGTAGCGGCCGCCTTGGTTTGTGTTGCTTGCCGCCGCCGCCACCCCGGTTCTCGCTTGGTCTTGCCACGGATGGCGTCGTACTTGGCGTTGGCCTTGTCCTCTTCATCCGCCCGGGACGTGATCATGTTCTTGAGGTGGGGGATGGACTGGGGACGGCGACGACCGAAGTCTTCGAAGGTGCGGTGGTGGTAGAGGCCGTCCGGAAGAGGTCGATGACCTTCTTGTCGGTGACGTCGACGACGGTAGCGCGCTTGTCGAAGAAGCGGCGCATGTACTTGCGGAGGGTCTCGCCTTGTTCCCGCTTGATCATGGCCGGGTCCATGCGAGTACCCAACCGGCCCATGGCGCCCGCGAAGTTGCTCGTGAAGCTGCTCCTTCGACCGGTCGCACTTGTCGATCGAGTGCTTGTCCGGTGACTCGAGCCATGTGAGTGGTGCTTGGTCCGTGCGAAGGGGAAGTAGAGGCACTTGGTGTCGTTGTTGCCGCCAGCGTTCTCGATGGAAAGGGCGTAGCATCGGAGCCACTGGATGGGATCCTGCTTCGCGTCGTACTTGGTGATCCCCAAAGGTTTGAACTTGTCGGGGAGGAGCAAGTTGCGAAGTCGAGGTGAGAAGGCGGGGAAGCCGTCGCCTTCAGCGGCAGTGGTCGACTTCTTCCGCCGCAGCTCCTCAATCTTCTGGCGAGCGTCGTACCCTCCATGTGAGGCGCCGGAGGCGTGGCTGTTTGCGTGGCCTCGGCCGCCGCGACTGCCGCCGCCTCCCGGCCCTCCGTTGGCTCCATGATTGGAGCTTCCGCCGTCGGCCGCCGCCGCCGTCGGGGGTCGTCGCCGCCGCCACCTACCGGAGCGCGGTGGGGAAAAAACTTCTCGGTTGCCGTGGTTGTGCTCGTGAGGGTCCGCCGGCGTTGGAACGACGACGGTTTGGCTCGGCCGGGAGATCAGCTCAAGTACGGTTAGGACCGTTGTTAGCGCTGCGACTCATGGCTTCGTTATCGCGATGTCCGGCCGGAGGAGGTTGGTTGAATCTCGTTGTCGACCCGCATGAAGTAGGCGTCTTCGGCCGAGCTTGGTGATGACTTCTCCGGCGCGAATGCCCCGAGCCTCGGCGTGCGATCGCTCGTGATCGACATGAGGCATTGCTCGGGGGTGGTGTGTACTCGTTCTCGAGCGCTCGAGAGCTTCCGCAAGGTTGCGGACGGGGAAGTTGTCGCGGAGGCGCCGGCGACATTCGGCCGCGCTTCCGGTTACGCTCACGTCGAGCGTCTCTATCCGGGCAGGTTCTCGTTGGGTGGAGCATCGGCATAGAGCTTGTCGGAGGAGATGTCTTCCGTGTATCCGTCCCGGGCCGTCCCCGAAGGCCATGGGGTGTCGCCGGCAACCATGAAGACTTGGCGATCGGGGGTGCCAAGGCTAGACTCGAAGGCGCCACCTCGGTTGGTGTGCTCGAGTCGGCCGGCTAGGGTTGTTGCCTCCGGAACGGTAACGAGTCGATGTAGGCGACGTAGCGTGAGTCTCCCTTTATCAGGTCAGCAGGTTTGCGGTCTGGCCAGTAGACGTATCTCCCGGCCGGCGTGGATGTTATAACCAGCCCAGAGGCTGGCCCTGACAAGGGAAGCTCGGTGGAGTTGTCTTCGGACTCGGGCTCCTCAGGGTCCGACCCGAAGTCGAACTCGTAATCCGGGTTCGAGTAGAACTCGGAGAGAGGGCAAGAGTCCAGAGCGCGATCAGGGGTGGCGTCGGAGTCCGAGTTGTACTCGGGCACGGGCTCCTTGCCGGCCCGGCGCGAAGTGGGAGCCCCCGTGCGGGCCCGGTTGGGGATGTGGGGGCCGCGCGCGGAGTGCTCGCGAGGTGAGGGGACCGCTTGCGATGGCTGAGCAGCTGGCTCGCACGCGATGGCCCATGGCGACGTCGAGTTTGAGTTCGAAGCGGTCTCGAGCTCGAAGTCAGCGTGGTGGTTGAAGAGCGAAATTTCGCCGAATTTGCCGGCGAGTTCGCCCGTGACGACTTCAGGAAGCGTCACGAAGCCTGTCTTCGGGTTGGGGCCGCATGGTCGGGCGGCGGCGGAAGGAGCCTGCGCCATCAGCAGTGCAGACCCAGGCGCCGAACACGAAGGTGTCACCGCGGTTGAAGGCGACGGTTGGCTTGAAGTGGACGGGAGCCGTCGAGTTCGCCATGTGATCTCGGGCGAGAGCCCCTACCCGGCGCGCCGGTGTCGGTGTTTTAGACCAGCAACCTACTAAGGGGAGTACCCGAAGTAGATGAATGTGACTCGCTGAGATCGGTAACTCGAAGGAAGAGACACGTGGCACACAATTTAGACGAGGTTCGGGCCGCGAGGTGCGTAATACCCTACGTCCCGTATGCTTTGCGTAGCTCGGGATTGATCGGGCACGATTACAAGATGGTGCAATAGTGCGCCGTGGGTTGTATGAGAGGAAATTAGATGCAAGAAAACATGCACAACCACATTGTTACATGGCTCGACCTTAGACAATTAATTAGGTGTGTGATTGATCCGATGGCCCTTTTCCGAAAGGAGCGAGAGGGGGCTCCGGGTTGCGGGGGGTATAGCCGGTCCTTTTGGTGTAGCGACCTTTGCTAAGGTGCCGACCATGTTGACGGTTAATGTTTGTATCAAAGTTCGTTCGTGACTCGCAAGCGTACAAGTCTCCCGTCGTAGTCAAGGGACCCTTCTTCCCTCGAGTGGTGAACCCAAGGTATCGAATCCGTGGAACAAATGTGTGACGCAAGACTTAATCTATTAAAGCCAAGTAATCTTCAATATTCGATAAAAGACCTAATGCATCTAAGTTAAAGACACAAAACAAATCTAATCTACTAAAAACCGGAGAAAACAAAGTAAGATTGGGTAGATAAACCGATCTAGAGGGATCGGGGTAAGCCTTTTGTTGAAGTTCCAAGCAAGAGAAGAAGTAGCAAATCGAATCTTAATAGAAGCCTCTTTAAATCGTGGTTTCCCGTCCAAATCCGAAAACATCCGCCTTTCGAGACCCCCGTTCGTCACAACGTATCCCTATTCATGCGGGGAGTTTAGGGGCGAGTCAAAAGACAAGTCGAGATTCTCTCGGAGGATCCGGCGTGTACCTCTAGCCACCGCGGCTACAAGAACACCCTATGTAATCTATCTCGAGAATAGAATTGGAATAAGCAAAGCCAATCGAAAAACGAAATCTTCGAGGAAACACTTGATCGGCGAGAAAAGATTCAACTTGATAATTCAACTATAACAATGATACATACACAAGATCACCACCGGGATCCTTCCTTGATCTTGCTTCTAGCTCGGGAACTCCGACGTGGTCTTCCGTGCAAGGTTCCCACGTCGGCTAGGGAAACCCTAGTCAACTAGCTCGACCCTCTCCTCTCCTAGATGGTGTCCCTCTCTTCTCTGCTTCTCGGCGGCCGAAGACGAAATCTTCTCTGCGTGGCTCTCGGTCAGGGGACTATAAATAGCCCGATTGGCGGCTAGGGCAAAGGACGACGCGTTTGGGCCCTAAATGGGCCTGGGCCGACCGGACTGGGCCGGCCGGCCTGGGCCCATTTAGGCCCAGCCCGCGGGCTCCTTTGCCCGAGGTCGGTTCCCTTGCTTCCTGGATGCTTCCCCCTTCGCATACGGGTCCATGTCGTCGGTTTCTCTCCGAATTGGACTCAACTCCTTGTCTTGGAAGATTCGACACTTTTCCGGTCGGGTCCACGGAGTATGTCGTCTTCTCGGATCAAGTCCCCGGCTTCTTGGAGTTAATTTTACTTCATTGCATGACTTGTTCAGGGCTTCAAAGTCTTGTCATGAGGTGCTTGATGAACTTATCCCAAAAGTCTTGCATTCAACACTAAATCCCTGCATAAACATTAAACTCCAAAAACGACATGCACACGTGAACTTGTTATACCACGGGGGTTAGTACCAATGGATAAAGTATAAAACTAATGCCAACACCGAAGGTAAACTCATGGCTAGGTTGACGGATTTTCACCGTCAACATCTCCCCCATGCTTAAACCTTGCTCGTCCTCGAGTAAGCCTTCGATGGATATCATCATTGCTAAACAATGTTTAAACTTTGCATTTGATCATACATGAGAAAACATAATGCTCTCAAAATTTAATTCATTAAAGTTCCATAATGCACTAGCCTTCATCTCTACGGAGGGTAGATTCTTATTAAGCTTATCCCACAAGTATTAACATGCTCACAAAGTTTTAAATAGATCTCAGAATTTTTGAAATGAAGAACGAGATAAAGAAAAGCTAAACCAAATTCACAAATTTAAATCATCTCATGTATTGCTCATAAACTCTCATCTCACTTGTCTCTCAAGCCTATATATTCTACTCCTTTCCCTCTCATATATATGTGGTAGGCTTTATATGGAGCTTTTGGGAAAGTTTAGTCCTAACAAGAATTTATAAATGAGGTGTTGTCAAAACAAGACAAGCTTCTCATGGTCTTACCGAGACTCGTCAAAAAGGTCATTGGAAAATAATGTTAAATCAAGGAGGGGAAAGAGAAAAATACACACACTTTAGATGAGTGGACATGTGCAAATGGCAAAGAGTGATCCCGAGGCACAAAGAAAGTCCTCGTTATCGGATTGCACATGGTTGGAAAATTGAGAATGGATCTTTTTATCTTGAAGCCTTGAATGCACTCTTAGAGAACCGGGGAGTTCACTTTACGCACAAATATATTTTTTCTCTTTCTTATATTTCTCATTCTTTTCTTTCTTTCTTTCTTTCTTATATATGTATATTTTTTTTCTTTCTTCATCTTGGAAGTCACGTACATCGCCGAATTTTTTCTTTCATCATTATATATATTTTTTTAAAATACTCCGTTTTGAACTCTAAAACTGCACCGTACCTACTTCCTCCCCCATGCTTAGACGTTGCTCGTCCTCGAGCAAAGAGGCGAAAAATAAGGTAGGTACCGTGATATTTTTCCTTGGAGAGATACTTGAAATCTTCAACGTTGGCACCGTCTTGCGATCTTCCTTGGATTGATGATCCATTCTCAACAATAGGTTGTGGTCAAGGAGGTAATCACAAAAAATGATATTTGGTTTAAGGGTGGATATCCGGCGAAGTTTGTGAGATCACCGATGCGGGGATACACAATGCACGGATAAAAGGCTAGCAGAAAGATAGATACGCAAAAACGGAATGACCAGCTTCTTAGTCTCGGGCCAGAGAAATCATGGCCTGCAATAACTCACTCAAAAATAAATCTTGTACACTAAAGTTTATGCACTCAAATATATATAAGGCTTTGGATAGGTTGAGCAACACACAAGCGATATTTGTGACAAGGTTAGCAATATTTTTGAGCATAAAAGACATCTTCAATCTATTCATAACTTGAGAGCACATAAAACACTATGGGTCTTTATTTTAATCATAACCTCCGCTGAAAATTAAGCTAGTATTTAAATAAATTCAGATCTGTATTTTTAAGAGAGCACTAGCTTAAACATGCATAAATCAACTACAAAGATGAACAAAGCTGCAATTTTAATCATATATCATCATGGCACGAATTTTGTAACTTTTCCAATGATATAATCAAGGTGGTGACTTTATTAATGGTGATATCAAGTTGAAATACACACTGAAAATAAACATACATGCTTGCTGAAAATTAAATAAAAACAGAAAAATACTACGCAAACACACATAAGCAAAAGCTGAAAATTACGAGAGAAATAGAAAAGAAAAGAAAACTAAAGTTCCTAAATCTTCTAGTCCTCCGCCGGTGGTTGTTGTTGGTAGTCTTGATAATAATACCCTTGCTCATAATATGAATGAACGCTTCCTCCGTCGAATTGATTTGGCTCCACAAGGTGAAGGCGTCCAAGTTCAAAGGCAATATTTGCGTTGCCTTCACCGAGTTGGGCTGCGTTAGATTGGATGGCTGCGATGTTTTGAGCATTTCTTGCAGCATACCCTCCAATAATGGCCATGCTTTGTTGTGGTTGGGGATGATGAGCGTAGGACTCCGCGAAGTTAGCGTTGGGCACAACATAATTTTGTGGGGGTACCGGTGCACCACCCCCCCCCCCATGCTTGTTGTTGAGACCCTCCGTAATAACTTGGCGGAGGAGGAACCCCGCCGGATGGTTGCACATTGGGTTGTGCTCCACTCGCTTGTGCGGAGGATGTTCCCTCCTCTACGATTCTTCCTCTTTTGTTCTTCCTTGCGGGGACAAGTAGTCCCTCTTCCAACCAATCTTCCCTTCCTTCGGTGAAAAGCCTAAGCCTCTCATCCGGAAGGGGAGGTTCACAATGGCCAATCGGTAACCTCTTCTCTCATCTCCACTAATGTACTTGCCTTGCCGCGGTACTCAAAACCGAGAGAGGTACCGTGCAAAAGGTGAGCGGGGTTTCTTGCGATCCCCGGTCGCAAGGAAAAGGCCAACATGGAGAGGTAACACCCCGAACCAATATCACCGGCCCCCGATGTTGCTTCACAACACCAACGGTTGATCATGAGGTAAGAGGGGTCAATTGGCTGCCGGCAATTAAAGCCGAGTATAGCCAATTCAACTCCGTGTCGGTCACCTTTGTTTCCCTCATCCTCCCCAATACCCTCTTGCACATCCAAGAGTGAAATATCCGGATAATGGGGTTGCGGATGCTTTTGCGTTGTTGATGGGCATCTCCGGAGATCATGCCCCAAAATTCCGCCAACATGTCGGGAGGCACGTCAACCTTCTCGGAGCGCCCTTGTGGAATCCAAGCAGCTCCCTTACGTGCTCGTAGGGAACCACTTGTTGGATTCCCTCCAAACGGAATGGCAAGCTTTGCACCCCATCATCATCAACGATGGGTGCAATAGTCATTAATATTTCCAAGGCGTAACCCAAGTGGGTGTCCACCGATATTCCGTTGGAGAACCGAACCCACCCGAGGTGCCCCAACATGTAGTATATGTCGGTGCGAAAACCCAATGTGTGGAGTGCTTGGTCGTCGAGCTCGACGTTTGGCACAAGCCTCTTCTCATGATTTGCGAGCCTATCCTCCTCCTCCGCCGACAAGATGATGAAGCCGTATGAAGATTGTGTCGGGGGTGTAAGGAGGTGGTGCGGTTGAGCGAGTCGATCGTCGTGGTGGCGCGGGCTGCTCCTCCGTGTGCCCACGAGGTTCGGTGAACCTCATGGAAGTGCTTCTCGCAGCCCTCATACCACCAAGGAGGAGAGCGTCGTTCCTCCTCGGTGGTGCCGTGTCCGTCTCCATGCTCCGGGGAGACTCGGAAACCGAGTGCCTCCTCGAAGACGTGGTTGATGACGGCTTGGACGACGACGAACTCTTCTTCTTAGAGAAGAGACTTGTGGTCTTCTTCCACATGTTTGCTGCACTCTCTCTTCAACTAAAAATCCGGGTTGCAACCGGTAAACTAGGCACTTAAACTCTTTGCTTCGGATGTGGACTTTGAGTGGATTAAGGAGGTGGATTTTTTTTTCTTGAGCTCTCAAGCTTGGGTGGTTGGCTAAGTCTACGGAGGTTACGAGCACACAAACTTGAACACACAAACAAGGGAAGGAGAGGGAAGCTTGCTGCGGAAGACGGGCGCCGGGGGACGCCATTTATAGGGCAGGCCGGCCGGCCTAGGCCGGCCGGCCCGGGGTGCTCCGGCTCCTCCTCGGCGCATCTTTCTCCCAGCACGATCATTTCGCCTCTGCAACTTTCCCTGCCCGCGTGCTCCACGAGTTGCACCGCCCAAACGCTCTCGTCCACTCCTTTTCTTGAATTATTGGTCCTCCCACTTGATGCTCCATGCTTTGGGTCATGTCCATGCTCCCTAGCTCCACTTGCTTCACATGCCACCATGAAAATCCTGCAAAGTTGATGCTTGCTGCCCACCATGCTTGTCCTTTGCATGTGGAATTGGTGAAAGTTGATAAAAGGGAATCCAATGGTGCATGCATGATTAATTCAAACTTGATTGCCTCCATTTAGGTGTGTTTAAGGTTAAGCACTCCTCTAATTCGAATTTTAAAATATTTTTCAGAGCCATGCAAGAGCTTGAGCATAATTTTAGAGAAGTTTTTAAACCATTAAAAACAAATGTAAGTCGAAAATATTTTTCGACTACGTCGATTTTGGTCTTACCGGTAAAGTCTGCTTTCATTGGTTGAGAGCGAACGTTTTCCCGGCTTGATCATGGGGGCATAGGTTTAGGTTCTAATTTTGGCTAAATAAGAAAGATTTTGAACAGAACAAAATTAGAATAGGCTTAGAAAAATTCTAATCCTAGAGAAACCAAGGAAAAAAATTTTAAAAACCAACCGAAAGCTGATTTCTATGTTCACGCGAGTCCTACCACGTGCTGAATTTTTATAACACTTGAACATAAATCGTGGCTCTACTCGTGTGGTTTTAGCATGAAAAATAAGTCAACCTCAGCACCATAATGAGGGTGAAAGGTTGAGTTAAGGTTCTGAAATTATTTGGTTGGGGGGTTTCTCGAAAAGAAAAGAATCAAACAAGCACATAGGAGGGTTCATGCAAAGGGTTTATGATAAAGCAAACATTCAATCAAGAATTATGTCTCTAATATTGTTCAACCACTTCTAAGTCTAATGTCTTTGCGTAGTAAAACTCAAAAACTAAATTATGAAAAATACTCGAAAAACCTGGAATCGGGTTGTCCTCCCGGTAGCTTATTCTTGACTCGACTTGACGAAACGGGTTGCCTCCCGCCTAGCGCTTCGTTTATAGTCTATAGCTAGACTTCTTCACTTGATTACTCCGGATCAATGCTCTTTGCGGGCGTTGCAATCTTGGGTACCCACTTCCGCACCATCTTGGGCGCGGGCTTGTCTTTTGGCTTGGGCGGCTTAGTAATTTTTTTGGTCTTCACGGCGGCTTCTCTTCCTTTGTCTTGACGGATGCAACACCTTCTTTAATTTTCGTTACGTTCACTTTTTTCGGCTCCTTCTTCTTTTTCAGCCCCTCCGTTTGTTTTGGTTCTATCTTCACTCCAATCATGTTGCATGCCTCAATCCTTGGACGGAACTTGAAGGAACTCCTTTCTCCGTTGATATCGAACATGATCTCCCCCTTGCCAACATCAATAGTTGCTCCCACGGTCTTGAGGAACGGCCTCCCTAGGATGAGCGGCGGCTTCTCCCTCTCTCCCATCTCGAGCACAACGAAGTCGACGGGGATGAAGTGGTGTCCAATCTTCACGGGTACATCTTTAGCAATGCCCAAGGGATAGCGAATGGAGTTGTCACCCGACTCCAAACATATTCCCGTAGGCTCCATCGGTAGGCGTAACTTCTCGAACACATCCCTCGGCATGACACTCACACTAGCTCCAAGGTCGCATAACGCCTTCTCGAAGTTGAAAGAACCAACTGAACATGGAATTGTAGGGCACCGGGGTCTTTTTGCTTCTCTAGCCCATAAGCAATAGCGCACTACACTCCTCGGACATCTTGACATGATCTACCCCGAGTGTTGCTATCTCATATTTATTTGCAAGTATGTCTTTAAAGTAACGAGAATATGTAGGTACTTGTAGGGCATCTAGTAACGGCATGTTGATGCTAAGTCTACGCACAACTTCCACAAACTTCTCAAAGTGGTTGTCAAGTTTACCTCGGAAGTAGCGTGGCTTGAGTTGCGGTATCCTCGTGTCATCTTCCGGCATCTCGAATTCGGGTTCCTCGGTGACGATCCCCGTAACCTTCTCTTTAGCGGCTCCTTCCACCTCGGTGGACGGTTTCGGCTTCCTTGCTCCCGCGGTACGTTCCGGATCTTCGGTCTCCTTCCCCGAACGTGTTTGAATGGCCTTCGCCGATTCGGGACATTTGGGTTGTCCCGGAAGCTTCCCTTCATCATTAGTGAGGCGCCCCGCAAGTTGTCCAACTTGCGTCTCGAGCATCTTCATCATGTTGAGCACTTGATGATTGGAACTTCCGACCTCCGTCACTTTGCTATCGATGTTCTCCAACACCTTGTCTATGGTCTTGAACTTGGTGACGGTGTCCTTGTTGATCTTAGCTTGCTCATCCATGAACTCCTTCAATTGTATCCGAAGTGGAACCGCGTTAGGAATAGATGAGCTTGCATTAAATTGAGGCCTACCTTGCCGTAGCGGAAGTTCGGCAATTCTCCCTTCCTCATGTAGTCGAGCACTTTGGCTTCCTCCGGACAATCTTTGCGGACATGGCCATACTCTCCACATTCTTCGCATGTGGACCTTGCTTCGGCGGCCTTCAAGTCTTGAGCCTCTTTCTTTTCTATCTCCATCTTCTCCAACCTCCTCATGAGCGAGTCGATCTTGCCTTCGAGTATGTCTTCCTTCTCCACTTGCAAGATTCCTTTGACGTTCCCCATAGGTTGAGCCGGGTGTAGGCGCCCGGATGACGCCCACGTGTCATTATCCGCGACCTTCTTGAATAGCGTGAAAGCTTCCGTCGGTGTAAGCTCGATGATAGATCCTCCCGCTGATGCATCGATGATCGTCCTTGACGCCATGGTGAGTCCTTGATAGAACTTTTGCACGAGGTCTTCTTTCGGGAACTTGTGATGTGGAACCGCCGGGTGTACTCGTTGAAGCGCTCGAATGCCTCCGAGATAGTTTCGTAGGATATTGAACAAAGGTGGCAATCTTATTACGCAAGCTTTGAGTTTTACCCGGTGAGTAGTATTCCTTCATGAAAGCCTTCATCAACGTGTTCCAATTTTGCACCGTCTCCGCCGGTTGAGAGTGGAACCATTGCAACGCCTTCCCGAGTAGTGAAAACGGAAAAAGCCTTGCCCTCATTTGATCTTGAGTCACCCCCTCCATGTTGAAAGTCGACATAGTTGAATGAATGCTTGGAGGTGAAGGTTCGGATCCTCTTTGCCGGTGAAGGGTGAGTGTTGCACCATGCGGATTGTTGAGGTCTTGATCTCGAACGGTCTTCCGATCTCCTCGAGGTTCAAGATTGGTAGGTCGATGATGTCTGGGGTGCATAGCTCCCCAATCTTGCGTTCTTCCGGTGGTTGGTCACCCATCGGTGGACGTCGGTTCTCCCGCGGACTTTGAGGTGGTGAATTCTTCGGAGATTCCTGCGATCCTTTGTCTTCCGACTCCGAATCTACAAAATCCAGCTTTTTAGCTTGATGTGCTTCGCGTCTCCTTAGCCTGTAAAGTTTTTCTGGATCATCCACAAAATTATTGGGTTTGTTGGAGAGGTAGCCGTCCATCTCCTGTTAGGGTTAGCAATAAACAAAGTATGCAAAAAAAACTAGAAAACAAAACAAATCTATAAAGACTAGAGTTAGACAAACTAGATTAGATGTATTTCGGGGATGATCGAAATTTATTAGATGCAAAAATAAAATAAAATCAGTACTGAAAATTACAAAAAAAAGCAATAAAAAATCAAATCTTGATCACTTGTTCCCCGGCAACGGCGCCAGAAAAAGGGGCTTGTTGACGGTTAATGTTTGTATCAAAGTTCGTTCGTGACTCGCAAGCGTACAAGTCTCCCGTCGTAGTCAAGGGACCCTTCTTCCCTCGAGTGGTGAACCCAAGGTATCGAATCCGTGGAACAAATGTGTGACGCAAGACTTAATCTATTAAAGCCAAGTAATCTTCAATATTCGATAAAAGACCTAATGCATCTAAGTTAAAGACACAAAACAAATCTAATCTACTAAAAACCGGAGAAAACAAAGTAAGATTGGGTAGATAAACCGATCTAGAGGGATCGGGGTAAGCCTTTTGTTGAAGTTCCAAGCAAGAGAAGAAGTAGCAAATCGAATCTTAATAGAAGCCTCTTTAAATCGTGGTTTCCCGTCCAAATCCGAAAACACCCGCCTTTCGAGACCCCCGTTCTGTCACAACGTATCCCTATTCATGCGGGGAGTTTAGGGCGAGTCAAAAGACAAGTCGAGATTCTCTCGGAGGATCCGCGTGTACCTCTAGCCACCGCGGCTACAAGAACACCCTATGTAATCTATCTCGAGAATAGAATTGGAATAAGCAAAGCCAATCGAAAAACGAAATCTTCGAGGAAACACTTGATCGCTGAGAAAAGATTCAACTTGATAATTCAACTATAACAATGATACATACACAAGATCACCACCGGGATCCTTCCTTGATCTTGCTTCTAGCTCCGGGAACTCCGACGTGGTCTTCCGTGCAAGGTTCCCACGTCGGCTAGGGAAACCCTAGTCAACTAGCTCGACCCTCTCCTCTCATAGATGGTGTCCCTCTCTTCTCTGCTTCTCGGCGGCCGAAGACGAAATCTTCTCGCGTGGCTCTCGGTCGGGGGACTATAAATAGCCCGATTGGCGGCTAGGGCAAAGGACGACGCGTTTGGGCCCTAAATGGGCTCGGGCCGACCGGACCGGGCCGGCCGGCCGGGCCCATTTAGGCCCGGCCCGCGCGGGCTCCTTTGCCCGAGGTCGGTTCCCTTGCTTCCCGGATGCTTCCCCCTTCGCATACGGGTCCATGTCGTCGGTTTCTCTCCGAATTGGACTCAACTCCTTGTCTTGGAAGATTCGACACTTTTCCGGTCGGGTCCCCGGAGTATGTCGTCTTCTCGGATCAAGTCCCCGCTTCTTGGAGTTAATTTTACTTCATTGCATGACTTGTTCAGGGCTTCAAAGTCTTGTCATGAGGTGCTTGATGAACTTATCCCAAAAGTCTTGCATTCAACACTAAATCCCTGCATAAACATTAAACTCCAAAAACGACATGCACACGTGAACTTGTTATACCACGGGGGTTAGTACCAATGGATAAAGTATAAAACTAATGCCAACACCGAAGGTAAACTCATGGCTAGGTTGACGGATTTTCACCGTCAACGGACCACTAGGGAGGGTTATGGTCCGCCCCGATCCGTAACTATGCGGGTCGTTAGTGTTTTGTATACCTTTGTAAAGGCTTCGTAGCGTCCCTATGCAATCACACCTCGGAAGTGTGGTATGATGCACGATCGGCATCGCATGGTTGGGTTCATAGTTCTTCGGAACTTTTACACGAGCCGTGGGTAAAGTGTGCAAACCTCGCAGAGTGTAAAATCGATCGATCGGCCGTGCTCACGGTCATGAGCGGCTTGGATCACATGATTATTTAACTTGAAGATGAGATTAAATCGTGGTTCGATGAGCTTTGGGTTGGTATATACTTACATCTAGTAACTAGGCGTCCTTTAATTAAAAGTTTGACCAAGCATTAAAATGCTAATCGCTGCAAAACCATAGCCTATTCTTGGTAGCCTTGCATCTTCCCCCACTTGTTGAGTACCAACCATAAGTGTACTCGGCCTTGCTTACCGTTCGTTCGAAGAGAACAATGGTGAAGAGTTCTACATCGACTATGAGGAGTTCGAGGCATGCGTCTCCCCCACCAAGTGCTTGTGGAAGCGGAAGACGAAGACTCGTCGTGTAGTTATCGTTTTCCGATGTTAAAGACCTTCGTGTCTTCCGAATAAGTGTAGTAAGTTGTTAAACCCCTTGTTACGTTTTTACCGTCTATGATATTACACTCATTTCGTCTATCATATGTGTGGAACTAGATCCCGGCACACATATGAGACGCAATTGGTTTCCCTCCGGAAATCGGGTGTGACGGACGGGCGGAAAAGGTTATCGTGGTAAAAGGAAAGAGTGGGAGGAGGAGGATGCAAAGCTCGTTGCCGAAGGAAAACGGAACCCTTGGGACCAATTTCCTAGATGCTCGAGACCTTATCTCGTGGGCGGGGTTAGGGAAGAAGAAGAAGAATACTAGTGAAGGAAGAGGGGCATAACATTAAGTAACCCCGTGGTGGTAGGGGAAGCAAATAGGGTGAAAACACTTGCGGCTCGGGGTAGCGATGGTTCTTTCTCCGGGGTTAGGGAGGATGATATCCTCACCGCAGCACTTGAGACTCCGAGCATCGAGGTCGGGTCCGAGGCGTGTCTAGTTCACTTGGGCGGGGTAAAGGGTTTGATGAAGAGTTTGCCGGAATGTACATGAAGAAGAGGAACAAGAGGTCCGATGCTCATGATGTGATGCGGACAAAACATTTAAATCAATTGTCCATGCTCTAAGACTATGAGGCATCAACATACCCAAAAATGCACTTCTTCCTTCCCAATTACCGGCGCTGTCGATAGCGGCGAGGAAGAACATGCGCATGTCGGGGAGGAAGATGGCACAAAGCAAGATCATTGTAATGCCAACGATGACGAAGCGAATGAAGTGCACAAAGGATAGTCGATCACCTATGCCGGAGACAATAGATAAGCCGACAGAGCCAACGGTGTGCGGCATTTTGGATGGCACCGTGGAGCTCGCACTAGCGAAAGTCATTCCATCTCAAAAGGCTTGCCATTCGAAGACGGTGCGGGAGATGGGTATGTTTGGGTGCAACCTACTTATGTGTGGGCCAATACGAGTCAATACCCTCTCGTATGTACCAATTGACGGGGGTGACGTAGCAACCCTAGCCGTGGCTCTCGTTCAAAGGATCCAATGGCCAAAGGACGGGATCATTATACCACCCATGACGAGACATCCCAACCATGGAGCCGCAACGGTACCGGGGGTACAACATCAAATGGAGGTGTTGCGGCTCGGTGTCGGCAAGAGAAGGCTCAACGACGGCGGATGAGGAGATCGGCAAAACTACGTAGTAGGAGCGTAAAAAACAATCGAAGGAGGAGCCCGGGCAAACTCCGCCTAGCAGGCAGCTCGCAACTTGAGGATAATCAACGGACGAAACAACAGCCTCTCCGGCGGCAGGAGTGTCGACAATAGCAAGAGGAGCCTAGGCAAACTATGCCTAGCGGCGACCGCAACATGAGGATAAGCAACAGATGAAACGACGGCCTCTCCGGCGGGAGAGGAGGAGCGCGGACAATCTCCCCCTAGCGGCAGAAGGGGAACCAAGCCGGGGAAACCTCTGTCTAAAGATGAGATTCTTAAGCGTGTTAATGGGGACGAACACGACCGACCAAAATACTAGCCTGGTGCACCTATGTTGTCGAAGCAAATGTAAAGGTCGCCGGACCAAATTGTGCCAAGTTGCATGCTTATGTCATGGAACACAGGAAGGATAAACTTGCCTTTCCAAAGAAAGGTGGATCAAGACTGCGTCGATGGTGAGATCGGACAGCCCACGGGGGTGTTAATCCCCGTGGTTGATTTGTTCGGTGGGGAGGAGTCTAAGGCTAAGAACTCGAAGGTCGCACACGAGTACGCGGAACACGAGAGAACACGGTGAGTTTATACCGGTTCGGGCCTCCGGAGAGTAATACCCTACGTCCGAGTTGTCGGTGTAGATTGCTTGGGGATTGGTCGAGGTGAATTTACAAGGGAGATCGCCTCGTCCGCCTTATATTGGCTGGTGGATGAGGTCGGTTCCCGGACTCCCGGTCGGTTATGATCGGGAGACCTAAGTCTACGTTACACATCTTGCCATATCCCGTCGATCCGCTTTAGGCGAAGTCCACCGAGGTCTTGTCTTGTCTTGTACGCCAAGTCTTGAGGTCATGTTGGATTGGGTCGTCCGTGGGAATCTTCTAGAAGGTCTTCGGGTGGTCGTGTGGCCCGCCAACTTGGTCGATTGGGCCCACCGACGGTCGGCGGGTCTTCTAGTAGGCCGGACCCACTTGTCGGGGACGGCCGTGAGCTCGGTCGGTGGGGACCCGGGGGTACCCATGTCTCACAAGCCCCCGAGCGAGGTGTATGCGCGGCGACCTTAGAAAGGTCATGAGGAAGTTGTAGAGCTATCGATAGGTCGAATAGCATGCACGTTGGTCCAAAAAAGAAAGAGAAACAAATCGGCTTAGTAGGCCGACCCGTTTGCAGTCTTGCCGAATTGAAGGGAGGTCGAGTGATGACCTATAGGAAGCAGGCTTCCAATAGATCGAAACGACGATGAAAAAATTTCAGACGGCATCGTAGATGTACTCATGAGTAGTATCCGAGCATCATGGTAGGCATGATGGCTGGTATGATGGTCGAAAAAGAGAAAGGAAGAAAAAGTAGATCAAGTAACAACGTGATGAGAAACAGGTTTCCCAACAGGTCGATACGATGAGGAAAACAAGAGGGCGTCGAAGACGCACTCATAGAGTAGTCCCCGAGCATTGAAGCAGTAAAGCATGGCTGGTTTGATGCTCCAAAAGGAGAAGAAAACCGAGTCATGGTCTTGATCGAACGAAGTGTAGAGACACCTAGATCTCCCAACGCATGATTGCAAGGAGTCTAGCAGGGGCCGACCTCGTGGAGGCCTTGTAGGCATGCCGACCTCAAAGAGGCCTCAAATCAACAATGCCTAGTATCCGAGGATACCCGGCAAGGTGTTGAAGGGTACGTCGAATGAAGAAATCGTCGATGGGTCGTAGCCGAAGTTGCGATGTCCGTAGCCGGTCGACGATGAAGCCGACGAAATAATATCGATCTTGATCGTATGGAGTGTAGAGACACCCGGATATACCGCATGGCCGCAAGGAGTCCGGGCAGGGCCACTCAAGGCATGCCGACCTAAGGAAGGTCCCAAAACATAAGCGCCCAAGCATCCGGAGATACTTGGCGGTGGCCATGAGGTGCGCACCCCACGGGGGAGGCCTTCATTCCCACGTAAAATCCTTGGTGTCCGAGCAGCCGGGCAGAGCTACAAGAGCACACCGACCTCGGAAGGCCACATATCCGGGCGCCCAACTAGGTTGGTAGAGCCGTAGTCATAGACAGGGTTTGGCAAGACCTAGGTATTAAGGCACGCCGACCTCAAGGAGGTCGTTTTGGTGTCTAGACGACCAACATAACTCCCCGGCCACCCGGAGGAGCCGTGATATTAAGGTATTGGCGACCTTAGCAATAGGCACATCGACCACGGAGGCCGACAAAAATTTTAGATCTCCATAATGCTTCGATCTCCAGCGTCCGGAAGGATCTAGTAGAGCATCGAGGCACGCCTACTTCGGAAGATCTTCAATCGAACCTACGACCATTCGCTCGTAAAATAGAAATATAGGCCGATTGGAATAGGTCCGTTTACGTACGAGCCATAGCGGGTGCACCGGGACGCGAGCCTAGTGGGTGCAAATAACATTCATCGGGTCATAGAAGAAGGTCGTGAAGTCATCGTCGAAGGGGGGCTAAGTTCGGTGCAGAGCCACCCGACATAGGGTCAGGTTTTGTCATGTAGTGTAGACTGCAGGTCATGGGTCAACAGTGGTCAGAGATGCTCTTGCCACCCAAAAAACGACAAGCTGCCCACTGATCGAGGAGTTATTGTAGCCATCTGACCTCTGCGGCGGGGCTCAGGCATCATTGATGCACAAACGACAAAGACGTCGTGAGTCAGGAAAAGTAATGTCGTCGCCTTTAATGATGCACAGACTACAGGTCTCCTCATCACGTGGTGACAAGCAGTTATTACTTCGCCCCTGCCGAGGCGTGGCGTCGCCTATAAATAGCACCGTGAGGTTGGAGGAGGCAAGCACCGAGCATTGTTGAGCTATGAAGTCGCGGGGGTAGTTGTGAGGCCATGCCATGGGCATGTGATCGTCCACGGGAATATAGAGTTGTGTTCTTATAGATACTTGAAGCTAGGAGAATTCACACGAAGTGCGAGCAACATCTCCATCTCGTCGGGCCCGGCCTCCGCGTGGTACCGAGTGCAGAATTTGGAGGCGCTCCTAGTCGAGCCGGAGCTATATCGGGATGTCTGCGGTGAGCACCGGAGCTCACCGGAGCTTGGTGTTCCGCACCAAAGAGCAAGCTCATGTCTCCAATCCAATAGTTGGAGCCGAGCATGCCTTAGATTGCGTGTTGTCCCGAAGTAGTCTCCCGCAAGGCCGTCGTCAAGGTCCCGATGATAGGAGAAGTCTCGCGACATGCCCCGCTTTGGGCGAGTAGGTTGTGGTGACCGCTCCGAGTAGCCGAGGCCTTGTAGTACATTTATCTTGTGTGCCGGGTTTTGGACCCAATAAGGTCGCATGCGACTTGTGTACCTTCGGATTCCGGATCCAAGAAGGTCGTAGGTGGCTTGTACCCTCGGGTTCGGATCCGATAAGGTTGTAGGCCGATACACACCCTTGGATTCTCCGGATCCGGTGAGGTCGTAGGCGACTTGTAACTTTGGGTGGTCCATGTAACGTTCGCTCTCTTCTCGTCATGTACTTGGTCGATTGGCAAAATGATTCGCCAAAGACCGTATTTTATATGATGTGGGGCCTTGCAAATTGTGTTTGCCATCGGGATGACTCCGACGTTATCTTATTATTTGATCGACGACCTAAATTCAGATTTAGGTCGTAGCACTTGGTCTCGTTAGAGAAAAATCCTCCTTAATCTTCTTGCGAACTTCTCGGGATAGAGCCATTGGGGCGCGTTGTACGGAGCAAGGAGCCGCAACGGATAGATTCGTTGGACCCCTCTATAAATAGAGTGAGCCGGGGCGGGGCCGACCCCATTCCCCTTATCTTCTTCCTCTCTCTCCCATCGCTCTCGCTCCCGTCGCTCTCGCTCTTTCTTGTGCTACGAGCCGACCTTGCGACCGCCGTGCTCCCGCGCCTACGCGCCCGTCGCCCACCTTCGGCTAGACTTGTGCTAGCGCCGCCGCTCCACGCCGTGCTCCTCCAGCGCATGCGCGTCAAGACCCTTTGCCACATTAGATCCAGCTCAAACCCTAGCGGTGCGATGGCGGCAGAGGCAGGCTTACATCCCGACCCTTAGGTGGAGTGGGTCCAGTCGACGATGACCGAGGCCAAGATCCGGGCGTTGGTGGATCGAGGGCTGCTCCGGCCGAAGACGGAGATGGAGTGGAGGGAGGCCGCCGGGAGAACACTTTTCGAGTGAGGACGTCAAGGAGCAGGTCATCTTCGGTTCCTTCTTCGAGCGCGGCTTCAACCTCCCGGCGGGAGACTTCTTCCGCGGCCTTCTGTACTACTACGGCTGGAGTTAGTACACCTCGTTCCTAACTCCATCACTGTAGTGGCAACTTTCATTCATTTTTGTGAGGCGTATCTGGGGATACCACCTCACTTTGCGTTGTGGAGGCATTTCTTATGCGTCAATAGCATCGCCAAGAGGTCGGGGCCGTAGGGGGCTATGATGTTCAATTTGAGGTCGGCCTCAAGGCGAATGGATAGACACCGACCTCCCCAACAACACCTCCGGTGGAGGTCGGAGTGGTTCTATATTGCGCATCGATTCCCCGGTCTTCCGCGGCGAACCGGTCATAAGCCAATGAAAATTAGCGAGTGGGATGTAGGACTCTCCACCCACAAACTCAAGGACCCAAAGGGGGTCTTGGAGCTAGTCGCTGACATGAAGACCCGAGGAGTGACAGGAGTGGCGGTGGCGAGGTCGTTCGTCGGCGGATGATCCGGCCCGATCAAAGATCGGGTCCACCCGCATATGGGTACCGTGGGCAATCGCATCCCACACGCGAGGTGAACCGCAAGGTCTCCAAGGAGGAGATGGCCTCTAGAGTTTCCCGGATATATTCCGGGAAGGTCAAGGTGAAGAAGTGCCCGAGGGCACACTCGTTGAAGAGACCGAGTCGATCCGGAAGATCCAAAGATCTATCTTTAGGTCGTTGTGCTTTGCTTTCCGATTCACTTAGGTCGTATAGTATTTATATCATCTATTTCGTGGATACGCGAGCTCCGGATGTGGTGCCCGCGCCTCTCCCCGAGGGGGAGATTCGGCGGAGGAAGCCGAGGTCGGACAAGTACAAGCCTGCGGCAGTCATCCGCCGGAGAATTATGAGCCTCGCCTCATCGGTGGAGGCCGACGAAGACACCGACGCGGAGGCCGGGGCGATCCCCGTCATCGGCGCCGCAAAATCCCGACGCAGACCGGGTCGACGATGGCGAAGAAGTCCGCTTTGGTCGTTGCCATCGCTACTCTCGCGGTGAAGGCCGCGAGCGAGAAGAAAAAAAGGAAGAGGAGGGCTACATCCCCTCCGGCCGTTGCTACTCTAATGATTCCGACGCCTCGCTCGCGGGAGGTCGGGTCGGAGGATGAGGAGGAGGAGAAGGAGAAGGAGAAAAAGAAGGAGAAGGATGAGGCCGTCGAAGAGCCGCCGGTCCCCGAACACCAGGTGGCGGTGAGGCCGGGGAGAGTCCTCGTCGCCAAGAGGCCGAGAGCTAGTGCAAAACACGTCGGAGGAATCTCTTCGACGTGGTTTGGAGGCGCGCCGTAGTGCTCTCGCGGCGCGGGCGAAGATACCTGCGGCTATTAAGCCTCGGGTGTTTTGGCCGAAGACTCGGCTTCCGGCTGTGCCGAGGTATGGACTTAAGAGCTGATGCTATCTTTATGCTTTTTATCTGAACTCAATCATGACGTGGTATTTTTTTCGTTCGGTAGGCCGCGGCAAGACCACAAGGGGTGCCGGTTACCCTATCGTATCCCTCCCGCACGAGGTCGCCCGAGCCACGGGTCGCGGGGGAGGCGCTGGTAGATGATGCTCGTACCACTACCCCGACATGAGGGGTGGCGGAGGGGTTGACGACTTCGCCACCCGTGACTGACACGAGGGCGGGTTCTTCCCTACACACCGCTAAGGGTGTTGAGACCTCAGTTGGGGAGGTCGGGGCGACGACCTCTCCAATAGTCGTAGACGTTGACCCTATCGGGGCCGTTCTCGGTGGGGGCGAAGGATGTGGCCGAGGACCGGCCTCGGATCGACTCGGCGTCGGGAGGTCCGAAGCGTCCGCCGCACGGGTACCTCCATCTTCAACTTCGAACCTAAGGTTGCCTCGTCAATCAATTAATTGGGATCACACCCCTTGGCGGACCCGAAGATCGTCACCATCAACCACGCACTCATTGTGAGTTGCCCGTGATGTATTATCGCTGCTTGATTATTTTGCTTTTGAAGCATCGCTGACGACCTTGTGATTTTGTAATAGTCGCTAGCAGAGAGGGCCAAGGGCTGGGCCGACCACTGCGGCATGCCGAGGAGAAGGAATGACGTATTACCGACCTTGAGTGAGAGCTCGGGGAGGTTCGTGAGGTGGCAGCCGCCGACAAGAAGAGGCTCGAGGACGAGCTTGTTGAGGAAAGGTGCAAGGCCGTGAAGGCCACCGCGCGGTTTAACGCTGCGGCTACCGGTGAGTTTTAGTCTTTGTCCCTTTTTGAACGAAGGTCATTGGGTCGTCGCCCTAACCGTTGTGTGTGCGGATTTCGTAACCGCGAAGAAGAGCCGAAGAATGCTCGGCGACCTCCGGGAGCAAGATTCATGGCCCGGAGGGCAAGGTCCGGGATATCGAGGCCGGAGGCTTGGAATTCAAACGGGCGATGAAGGAGGCCACCGAGAGTGAGTATGCGTTGTATCTCAAAAGCCGGCTTATGAGACCGCGGCTCGTCGGGGCCTTGAAGTCGAGTTCGAGGTTGTTTTGAAGTCATTGCATAGTGACCAAATCACCATTGCGGGGTATCGGGTGGAGCCGAACGACCTCAAAGGTGTCGCCAATTATGCAATGTCTTGCATACCTATTCCGGAGGAAGAGGATCGACAGACGATCCATCATTGATCGCCTGGTAGACCTCCTAACAAAGTCGTTGCTTTTATTGAGGGCAACCGGCTTGGCGGCCGTGACCAATGCGTTGGTGAGAGTCAAGTCCCACTATCCCGAGGTCGACATGACCAAGATCAAGGGCGGTGCCGACACCACGAAGGACCTTCACGCCCTAGAGATCGAAGTTGATGAAGCCACCACCGAGGTGGCAAGGAACATCGATTTTGAAGGCGATGACGATCTTGGTGGTGAAGGTGGAGACGACGACAACCAGTAGTAGCTAGGAGCCGTACCTCCCGCTCCTCTCATGACTTGTAAAAACTTTGAACAAATCTTTAGCGAAGTACTTGCCTTTTGCACCGCACGAGTTTCGGTTGATCTTGTAGATGACGACATTTTGTATTCTTGACTCGCTAACCACAACTATAGAGAGGTGGCTTGCCGACCTCGACGCCTCGGCCGTGGAGGCTTACGAGAGATTGGCGCGCTATGGAGGAGCCGTGGCTCGGTGTCCGGCGACCTTTCGATCAAGCATACTCGTGGTGGCGGGAGGCTTCGTACTCGTTCGCGATGATATCCTTAGGTCGGACGACCTTTAGGATGGCTTTAGCCAAGCCCCCGAGCATGTCGAGGGGAAGGGATGGAGAGGAGTTAGGACCCCCGTGTCTTGCGACCCGGATGTTGGCTTTAGCCAAGCCCCCGAGCATGTCGAGGGGGGGGTTATGGTACGAGGAAGGAGGAGGTAGCGCTCGACTCGTAGCGAAGAGGACCGCCGGAAATACTTTATATTTAATCCGAAAAAGAGGAATACAAAAGGGAAAATACATAGCTTGAAAAGAAACTAATCTACGGATAGAATCGTCGTAGATGCTCCACGTTCCAAGGGTTGGGTACGCTTGCCCGTCACCCCACTTAAGTCAATATGTTGACGGGCCGATTACTTCGTGACGATGAAGGGTCCCTCCCAAGGGGCGAGAGCTAGTGCATGCCGTCGGTCTCTTGGATGCGTCTAAGGACGAGGTCGCCAACGTTGAAGGAGGTTTACTTAACATTACGATCGTGGTAGCGACGTAGCCGCTGGTCATGGCGGGCTTGTCTCATGACGGCGGTGAGTCTTTGTTCTTCGAGGCTCGTCGAGGTCGATGCGACGTGTTTGCTCGGCCTCTCCTTCCTCGTAGAACTAAATTCGTGGAGCTCCAAAAGTGACATCGGTAGGAAGTATGGCTTCTGATCCGTAGACCAGAAAGAAGGGCGAAAAGCCTGTCGCGGAGCCGACTTGAGTCCTGAGACCCCAGATTACATGAGGCAGCTCGGCTAGCCATCTAGTGGCGTAGTTCGAAGCGTCGTCATAGATACGGTCCTTGAGTGCTTGGAGCACCATGCCGTTGGCTCTTTCGACTTGGTCGTTACACCGTGGGTGGGCGAGCGAGGAATAGTAGACGTCAATGAGGTTATCCCTGGCGTAAGTCCCCGGAAGACCGAGCCGGTGAAAGCTGTGCCTAGGTCGGTGATGATCCTATTAGGTACACCGAAGCGGTGTTTGATGTCTCCGATGAATTTAACTGCTTCTTCCGATGTTACTATCACAACAGGTCGGACCTCAATCCACTTAGTGAATTTGTCTACAGCAACTAGGATATGCTTGTAGCCACCTGGAGCGGTACGAAACAGTCCTACCGCGTCAAGGTCCCATATAGCGAAGGGCCAAGATGGAGGGATAGTGCGCAGAGCCTGAGCTGGCAGGTGCTGCTGTTTGGCGAAGAACTGGCATCCTTTGCACCTCTTAACGAGGCCTTTAGCGTCAGTTACGGCCGTGGGCCAACGGAATCCGGATCGGTATGCTTTACCAACCAAGTTTGTGGATGCCGCGTGGCAGCCACACTCACCACTGTGTATCTCAGCTAAGAGTTGTAGACCCTCTGATCGTAGGATGCACTTCATCAAGATGCCCGTGGAGGTAGCTTTCGTGTATAGGTTGGAATCAATCACGACGTAGTTAGCGCTTCACCGCGTGGTACGGTCTCGCTTCGCTTTGTCATCGGGGACAAGCGGGTCGAGTATGAAGTCTATGAAGGTCTTGCGCCAATCGTCCTCTTTTTCAGTCATGAGCACGTCATGGGGAAGTGCTGGATTTCGGCCGTTTGAAGGTGACTCTGGATTGTTAGAATCCAAGAGCTTGATTGAAGGCTTGCGTAGGTCTTGGACGAATACGCCTGCTGGGACTAGAGCTCGACGAGAGCCTAGTTTGGAAAGTACGTCGGCGATGTTGTTGTTGTGTGGGACGTGCTGGAACTCGATCCCCTCGAAGTGGCCTTCGAGTTTACGAATCTTAGCACAATATGCATCCATCGTGTCCTTGACGCAGTCCCATTCCTTGTTGACTTGCTCGATGACGACCTTGGAATCGCCAAAAAGCCGGTAGTCGCTTGATGCCAAGGGATATCGCTATCCGGAGCCCGTGGATCAGGGCTTCATACTCTGCTCCATTGTTGGAGGCCTTGTAATGAATCGCGGGACGTACTTGAGCTACTCTCCCACGGGGAGAGATGAGTAACACGCCGCGCCCGCTCCTTCGAGGTTGAGGGCGCCGTCGAAGTACATGATCCAGGTGTTCGAGCCGCTCCTTGGGAGGGGACATTTGGATCTCTCGTCCATTCGGACACAAAGTCCGCAAGGATCTACGACTTGATCGATTATTTGGGACAAAACTCGATCTCAAACTCTCCAAGCTCGACCGACCACTTGACGATGCGGTCGTTGGCGTTGCGGTTGCGGATGATCTCTCCCAAGGGGAACGAGGACGAGACCACGATCTTGTGAGCTTGGAAGTATTGTCAAAGCTTTCTCGACGTGATCGGGAGCGCATAGAGTAGCTTCCGAGGTTGTGTATAACATGTTTTAGTGTCGGCCGAACCTCGCTCACGTAATATATAGGTTGTTAAACAGGATAGGCTTGCCCTTCCTCTTCTCGTTCAGCGCGAGAACTGTGCTGACCACATTAGTGGTGGCAGATATGTAGAGTAAGAGTGTTTCCTTCGGTATTGGAGGTGTCATAACTGGTGTTGTTGTCAAGGACTCTTTGAGAGCCTCGAACACTTTCTGGGCTTCGTCGTCCCATACAAACTTGTCAGCCTTCTTTAGTAGCTTGAATAAAGGAAGTCCTTTTTCACTGAGCTTGCTGATGAAACGACCTAGAGCCGCCATCATTCCGGTGAGCTTCATGACATCTTTCTTGTTGGATGGCTTGGCCATCTTGCATATAGCGTCAATCTTCGCTGGGTTGGGCTCGATGCCTCGGTGCCCGACCATGAAGCCCAAGAGCAATCCGGAAGGGACACCGAAGACACATTTTGTTGGATTGAGCTTCCATTGGAACTCTCGTAGATTGGCAAAGGTTTCTGTTAGGTCAGTGATGAGCTTGTCTTCCTCTGTAGTCTTGACGACCACATCGTCCACATAGGCTTCGACGTTTTTCCTAATTTGGATCTTCAAGCATTTTTGAATTGCCTTTTGGTAGGTTGCTCCGGCGTTTTTCGGTGCCAAAGGTCATGACCTTATACCAATAGATGCCGTGGGGCGTTATGAACACTTGTCTTGTCTTTGTCGTCGGGATGTAGGGCTATCCGATGGTACCCCGAGTAGCGATCGAAGAAGCAGAGTAGGACGCCGCCGGCCATGGAGTCCACGACCGGTCGGTACGAGGGAGAGGGAACGGATCCTTTGGGTAGTGCTTGTTAAGATCGGTGTAATCGATACACATTCTTAATCCACCAGTTTTCTTTGGTACAAGAACCGGGTTTGTGAGCCAAATCGGGTGTTGACATTCTCTAATAAAACCTATAGCTAAGAGCTTACAGACTTCTACTTCTATATCTTGTTTTCTATCTTTTGCAAATCGCCGAAGCTTTTGCTTGATAGGTCGAGCCGTCTTGTTGACTTTGAGTACGTGTGCTCGGCCCGGCTCCCTAGGGACTCCGGGCATGTCGGACGGACTCCATGCGAAATGTCGGCGTTGTCCCCGAGGAAGCCGGTGAGCACGAGTTCCTATTTGGGGTCGTGGTCGGCCCCGATGACGACTTCCTTGGATGCGTTGGGCGGGCCGAGGCAAACCTTCTTGACGGCTGGACTTGGGTCCAAAGCCGTGCTTGTACGCTTCTCGCTCCGGTACTTGAAAAATGGTTTGGTCGATCTTGGCTGCCCGAGCGACCATGACCGTTCGTTGCGGCTTTGATTGCCGAATCTTTGGAGAGCTCGACGGTAGCGCTTTCGCAATTGTATGAGACCATGATGTCCCCGAGGACGAAAAGGATTCGTTTGGCGCCGCATCTTCATGATGAGGTAAGAGTGATGTAGTACGGCCATGAACTTGGCGAGCATAGGTTGTCCGAAGATGGCGTGGTATGAAGAGCGGAAGTCCGCGACTTCGAACGTCAGGTACTCCGTTCGAAGTTCTCCTCCGTGCCGAAGGTGACGAGCAGGGCATACGCGACCTATGGGGTATGCAGCCTTGTCGGGCACGACCCCGTAGAAGGGTTCATCACAAGCGGTCATTTTGGAGAAGTCGAACTCCATCTTGCGTAGCGTCTCCGTGAAAATGATGTTTAGGTCGCCGCCTCCATCGATGAGGGTCTTAGACAACCGGGCCCCATTGACTATGGGGTTCACAACTAGCGGATAGGTTCCGGGGTCGGGAATGTGAACCCAATGATCCTTCCTAGAGAAAGTGATTGGGAATTTCGACCACCGCGAGAGGTCGTGGATTTTCGGTGTTGACGTGCCCGATCTCTCCGGCGTTCGATCGAGTTTGCCGGTTCGTTTTGGTTGCTTGGCGACCACCAATGATGAAGTTGATCTCGTGGTTGGCCTTCCGGAATGCACCATTGGGGTTGCCCCCTTTGGGTGGTGGCGGAGGAGTCCGCTACTTGCCGTTGTTGTCTTGGCGGTTGTGGTCGTCCCGGCGACGTCAACTATCGCGTCGGTCGTTGTGACGATCATCGTGGCGATCATTACGATGATCACTTCTATCGCTCTTATCAATGCGGTCGTCACGATGGTAGTCGTCGCGTCCGTCATCGCGGCGGTAATCGTGGCGATAATCACATCGATCCCTATCGCCATTGCGAGGATAGGGTCGGCGGTCGCCGTAATCTCGTTGATCGGGTCGACGGTTGCGATTCTCGAAGCGTTGACCACCATTGCGGTCGTCATTGTTGTTGCTCATGGTCTTCTTGGAGGTAGATGGTACCCCAAGGACACGCTTTAGATGCTCGCATTCTCTCATGGTATGCTTGGCGTCGCGATGGAACCGGCATTGGTTGTCCATGACCATATTGAAGTCACCTTCAAGGAAGGTTGAAGGTCTTGGCGGATCCGTTACATAGGCTTCACCGGATCGCTTGCGTGACCCCGGTGCCCCGGTCGTCGTGATCTTCTCCGTTGAAGTCGTGCATTACCGCGTCTTGAGTGTCAACCGGTTTGTCGACGTAGGCCATGCGGTCACCAATGGTTTTGGCATCGGCTTCGTGGATCTTCTCGAACAACTTGATATTAGTGATTCCCTTTTTGTAGTATTCAATGACATCGTCGTCTTTGACACCCGCGAGGGTGTTGTGGTTCTCGAAGTATCGGTTGGTGTACTCACGAGAGAGTTTCGTCTCTTCTCATCTGTACTCTAGCGAGGTGGTGAGTATTGCCAGGACGATTGTAGGTCGCCTGGTAGTTGGTCGTGAATAGGCGGGACAAAGTCGCCCAGGAGGTGATGCATTCTGCTGGGAGATTGTCGAGCCACATAAGTGGCGCCTTGCCCATCACCAGAGGAAAGTATCCAGCCATGTGGTCTTCATTGCCTCCTGAGTCACGTGCGGCTATACTGTACATCTTGAGCCATATACTTGGGTCGGAGCGACCATCGTACTTCTCAATTGAAGGCTTGAAGTCTTTGGGGTATCTGATCATCCGGAGACGTCGTGAGAAAGTTGGGAAATTGTTGATCGCCCCCGGACTTGCTGATGGAGCATGATCGGTAGGGATAATGTAGGGGTCCTCGGGAGGGCCATTGTCCTGGTTGTACCGGGGCACGTCGCAGGAGTTCCCGGGTCGTGCATGATCCGAGATCCGTAGCTTGGATGGGGTTGTTGCTCGCAGCGCGTAGTTTGCACGCCGAGCTATCTCGACTTCATCTCTTATGCGGTGACACCAACTTCCTTCGCACGATCGGCTCCGGACCGGAGGAGGCCGAGCTCCCGCATTGCGTCTTGGATTTGGGGCGGGGTTCCCCCCGGAAATTGGCGGCGTTGGTCGCATTGTTGGCGCATTGCCGGCGGCATTAGCCGGGGCATTTGCTAGAGCATTAGCCGCCGGGTTGGCTGGAGCATTGGCCGTAGCGTTGGCGGCGGGATTAGCCTGGGCCGCATTACTTTGTTTTCGCATCTTCCTTCTTCAACCACCGGTCGAGGGGACCCGGGCTATGACGTCGCCGGCGAGGACGCTCCGATCTCGCTTCACGGAATATGAACTTGCCGCAGATCTACTATATCCGGGCCTCTTTCCTCGATGCGAGCAAACCGCAACACGGACATTGTCTTGGAGGCGCCGGATTGCCGGAGAATCTTCATGGTGGTTTAGGATAGAGAGGGCAGCTCCCAAATTGGTCCGCGGCGAGTTGTAACATCAAGTCCGTCGCGCTCGAAGTCCCCGAGGAGATCTCGCGCACGTAGTCTATTGGCACGAGGTGGATTGTCGTGGCGTCGCTTCCGTGGGGCCGCCGGTGCCACAAGTGCTTGTTGCGCGGATTGGCGTTGACCGTCCGACATTGGCCGGTTGGAGGTCCGCACCTGGAGCGGTGATCTCTTGTTGGCATCGGACGGCTCGGGTGGCGTTGGCATTTTCACGCTCTTGACGCCGCACATCCGTTTCTCCGTGGTACATCCGCAGAGACGACCAAGATCCGGCGATCTAGTGTTTCGAACTCTTCTCCCGGATAGTTCGGGGAGATCGTTGTGTGGGCGACCCGGAACGTAAGGCGTCCGGAGATGACTCTTGGTTCAAGCGGCGGTGGTGAGCTGCGGTAAGAGGTCAACGAAACTTTTTGAGGACACGGCACCGGTGTGCGGTGTGCTTGGGTTCTCATGGATAGGATAGGGCTCGTCAACGTGATTCCTGCAGCCTCCAACGATCTTGATGGTAGAGTCCAGATTCGATCCGGATCTTGCGCTTCATGTAGCATGATGCTACGCGAGCGGCATTGCGCAAGCCAAGAGGCATCTTCGGAGGTCGAAGGAGTCGTGCAAGGACGCTTGACGCGCTCACGGACATTGATTGTATTGGAGATCATATCCCCGACACGATCAATCCCAGCGATCAGGTCGCTAGGAGTGGGTGGGTGGGATTTCTTCAACGGATCCGTTTCGACCGTTGGTCGGTGGTGACCGCGTTGCCTTCGAGGTAGGCTCCTAGAGCGGTGGAAGTCACCGGCATCGAGTCGAAGCGGATGTTGACGGGGTTGGCGTGGAAGTCCGCCATGCTCTACGGGATGATGACGCCGTTGGTCGAAGCAATCGAGTTGCACGAAGAACCTTGACTCGCCCCTACCGGCGCGCCAACCGTCGGATGGTGAGATGCGGACAGCCCACGGGGGTGTTAATCCCCGTGGTTTATTTGTTCGGGGGGGAGGAGTCTAAGGCTAAGAACTCGAAGGTCGCACATGAGTACGCGGAACGGCGAGAACACGGCGAGTTTATACCGGTTCGGGCCTCCGAGAGAGTAATACCCTACGTCCGGTTGTCGGTGTAGATTACTTGGGGATTGGTCGAGGTGAAGTTACAAGGGAGATCGCCTCGTCCGCCTTATATTGGCCGGCGGATGAGGTCGGTTCCCGGACTCCGTCGATTACGATCGGGAGACCTAAGTCTATGTGACACATCTTGCCATATCCCGTCAATCGCTTTAGGCGAAGTCCACCGAGGTCTTGTCTTGTCTTGTACGCCAAGTCTTGAGGTCGTGTTGGATTAGGTCGTGCGGGGGAATCTTCGGAAGGTCTCCGGGAGGTCGTGTGGGCTGCCAACTATGTCGGTTGGGCCCACCGACAGTCGGCGGGTCTTCTAGTAGGTCGGACCCACTTGTCGGAGACGGTCGTGAGCCTAGTCGGTAGGGACCCGGGGGTACCCATGTCTCACAACTACTTTAAAGGTGGTTGTGGTGCTTTAATGTTAAACATTGAATTCAGTAGCGTGTTTAACCTTATAACCCTAGCTTCTCTGGATGTTACGTTCATGAGGTTGTGGACATTGTAAGTCCTTTAAAACCTAAAAAGATATTTCTTTAATTTTGACCGCAAAGTTCATGCATGCTAACAATTTGATTCTTTGTAGGAAAATGATGGACAAGGCAGTGGAGAAGCAGATCAGTGTTAGGTTTTTAGATCCAGATTTGTTTACTTCAACAAATATTTCTCGGCGTTCTCGGCAAGTTGGTAAAGCATTCTCAAATGCAATGATGAACAACTACTACGTGGTGGGTGCCTACCGCACTAGCCACCGGGTAATAGTGATCATCCGTATGAAGTTCAAAGAGGTTTGGTATCTAGATTCTCGCTAAACAACATCCCCCGCTAAAGTTCCCGGACCTCCAAAATGTTTTGAACCGATCGGTTTCTTGAAGGCTTTGTTCACAAAAATTCAATCTCTTAGTGTTTCTAATTGGTATTGCGACCATGCGGGGCCTTTGGTACAGTATTTTTTGTTCACAAAAAATCAATCTCTTAGTGTTTCTAATTGGTATTGCTGATCATGCAGGGCCTTTGGTGATGCACAGGACAGAGTGACGAAAGGAAAGAAAAAAAGCCAAAAGCCACACTCAAGCACAAAACAAATCTCACCGTAAGGCCGACATTTTTTAATGGTCCCTTCTTACCTATTTGGTACCGCATTAACTTGTCATTTTGGTACCTCGATGCAAGTATGCTCGGCGGCCACGGGGGTCCTCTTTGTGTGGATTCCATGTGGCATTCCATATGTTAAGACTACTCGATGACATACCCGACATCAAGAAGGTCGCTATAAGTAGATAATAATGCTCAACCTTGTCTCTCGCTCATATTATCCATCCGATTTTACAAAATGATTTCTACTTGTATTCTCATAAATGTTTTTATTTTGCAAGATTTCAAACCTCCCGTAGATGTTTCCACGAGAAGATGTAAAGCGTGTCCGGGAGATGCCGTGCGAGTACATTCTTAAGGAGGCCATCGACCGAAAGGGCAAGTTCGTAGTGGTGCACCATGAGTTTATTGTGACCGTAAACTTGAAACTCAATCGGTCTTCTTTAGTCGGGTGTTGTTGCCTAAGAAACTCGCTTGGCTTGCTTGGTTGGGGTCGACATCGCTTGCGGGTTTAGGCGGTTTTCTCATGACTCCATCCAAACAAGCCCCGATGAGAGTAACTTGAAACTTGATGTGATCATAACTTGACTATAAATGTGATCATGCTTTACCTATATCTGTGTTGTGAGAATGTGTTTGTGATGTCTCCTTGCCGTGGTGGCTTTGTCATATCCGGTTGGTTACGGGATGCGGCCGTGGTGGCTGCCAAATCCTGGCTGGTTCCAGGATGCCACCGCAACCGGCAGTTCTTGTAGGGGGCGGTCGCCGTATCTGTAACGGGCATTAATTAAAGCTCGTTACAAACACTGATCAGTGAGTAATGGGCTTCATTCGGAAAGCACGTTACAAAAATACCCACAATGTAACGGGTAGTGTAAAAGCTCGTTACCGGCCCCGACCGGTGGGCCCCGGGACCCGGCCGTTCATCGAGATATAGGAGACGCGAGGTTGAAAGCAAGCGTATCCTTTAATAGAGAGAAAGCGGACACGTGTAGAAACGGATGCGTCTCATTTCGTCGAGACAATAGAGACGCCGGTTCACGAGAATGCGGCTCGTTTCATGCCCGTTACCAAAGTTCCATGTGGGCCCAGAGAAACAGCCATTTCACGTGACCGGTGACTAGTTCTGGTAACGGTCGTTGTTTGATGCCCATTACGAATACTAGTTGTGCTGAGACGCGTGTGAAATAGACGTGTCTCATTACGTCAAGATTGTTGAGACGCAGGTGCACATCAGGCGTCGCTGATATTGAGCTTGTGTAACGGGCTTTGCGTTGGTGACCGTTACGTAAGGTCTCTTTGGGCCCAGAGAAACAGCCATTTCACATGACCGGTGACTAGTTGTGATAACAGTCGTTGTTTAATGCCCATTACGAACATGTCTTATCAGTAACGGGCATCTGCCCATTAATTACCTTTCTTGGCTTATTGTAACACTTGATCGGTAATGGGCGCATTGCCCGTTACCAAAGCCAGTTTTTTCACGTAGTGGGAATTGAAGAAGGGTAATGACCGCAAGTGTGATGATTGCCAAGCACGATGACTCAGATAGCGATGGTGATATTCTCATAGTATCAAGTGAAAAGTCTTACAATGAGAAATATGGTGGTCTTGCTCACTTGTGTTGAATGTGAAGTCATCAATGGCAATGCAACGGTGGTTGTGTTCTATCTGGACATCGGGGATGTGGCAGCGGCCGCATTGGGTTGTTCAAAGTGAGCAATAACGGGAGATGACTCAAGTATTGTAGACCGAGGTTCGCATATGGACTCAAGTACCCTTAGTCATTCACTGAGGATGTAGGCACATGACAAAACTTGGTTAAAAAACACCATGTCTTGGCGTCGTTCTCATCTGTGTGATCTTGAGATTTGATTTTGAGTTCTTCACGTTATCACTCTAACGTTATCCTTGCAATATAGTCCTGGGATAATTTTTTATTATTAACCTTTTTTAAAAATTATTTTTATAAATAACCCCCGGGGAACTTTATTTGCACCCGGTAACCCCTTTGGCCGCGCCCGGCGCGTGGCGCGACAACCGCCCCCCCGCCGCCGCGCCACATGCGGCGCGCGCGCGCGCCCCGCCACGCCGGCCGGCCACGGCACGCGCGCCGGGCGTGGGCCCGCCCTTGCCGCGCCACATGCACCGGCGCGGCGGGGGCTTCCGCGCCACCCCGCCCGGGCGCGGCAGCCGGCTCAATAGGGCCCGCGCGGCCCCCTTCTTCCTCCTCCTCCCTCCCCTTCCTTCTCCGGCCCCGAGCCGCGCCGCGCGCACGGTGCCGCCGCCGGCCGCCGCCCCCCCCCCCATTCCCGGCCCCAAATCGGTGGATTTGGGGTGGGAAAAGTGGGGGAATTTGTTCCCCGCGTCCTTGTGAAGGTATTGACCTACTTCTCTCCCTCTCGTTACCGTTGCATTGTGTAGATCGGAGTAGATGTCCGTGACCTAGGGTTAGGTATAGAAATTTGAAATTTAGACGAAATGCAATTAGTTTTAATGGAAATGATGATTAGTTCATACGCGAGTAGTTTCTCTGCCCGTGTTATTGACGTGTAGAACTTGTTGCATGAATCGATTTAATGATATTATTGATGTCAAATGTTTAGGGTAGTTGATAATGGGTGTAGCTATTATATGGATGCACGTTTATTAGGGGTAATACCTAACAATTTGGTTGAATAACGAGAATATGCATTTATATATATATATAACTAATCGAGATGGATATAATTTTTGTTGAACACAATTCTAAATTTTCATGTATATTTATAATAAATATCTATTGTAGTACTATATAGTTATTAAACAAGTTATAAATTTTGTAGATGGACTGTTTAGTTCGCATGTTTCATGGGGGCGTAGTTAAAGAAAATGGAGTTTGAGAATATGACAGAGTTAGTAGAAACATTTGATGGTCCGTCAACCTTTAAGGATGTTGTTGATTGTGCAATGGTCAACTATGGAGTTGGACTGCATGAGTTCACATTTAGCGGTCGTTTTGATTGTGGGAAGGCTAGAGCTCATTATGTGTTGATGAGCTTGTCAAGTGAAGAAAATTGGAATCGGTATAAGAAGGTAGTTGGTCAAGCTAATGTGTCATGTCTGGAGGTTGTGGTAGATATTACTCGTGGGCCTAGTGGTAATGTTTACATGAATGAGGAAGTGCCATTTGAGGTTCTAAAAGGTACACAAGAGTCTACAATTTTGGAGGAGGACTTTGGTTGTAGGGAACCTAGTCGGGATGTTGGGATGGTGAATGATGATTTTCCCAATGATTGTTTTGAGCGGGAGGAAGAAACCATGGACGATGATGATATATCTAACAGCTCTGAAGAAGGTGATTCGAAGATGAGTCTGATGAGGAGCATGCGGAAGAGCAAAATGATGCCAATGCACATGCGGCTGAAGCACTCCTTGGTTTAAGTGAGGTTAACTTGGATGGTGTTCAACATGATGATGTTGGAGGACTCTCAGTGAACCATACAACCTTTGAAAGGGAAGTGCACATAAGTAGGCCACCAGTGAACACTAGAAATGGTGAAAGTGAAGAACATGTACCTAGGTTCCCGGACAACACTAGAATTGGTGAGAGTGCTGAACACAACACCCAAGCTCAGTACCAATTTGGAATCCCTTCTGTTCGCAATGACAGAGACTTGAGTAGGATCGATAGAGCCATTTGTGATTCTACTAGGTTGTTCACGAAGGAATAATTTTTACCGTTGAGCCCGAAATACATGAGAAAATGATGTTTGACTCCCTGGATGAACTTAAGTTTTTCTTGGGCGACTATGCGGTGAAGCATTATAGGCCTTTCACCGTGGTCCATTCGGACGGGGAATCTTAGGTATGAAGTAATGTGCAAACAAGGGTGCATGTGGCGTGTATGGGCACGGCTACGAGAGAGGGACGGGGAAATGGAAGATTACAAAGGTTGTGGGACCTCACACATGTCGTTCGAGTCGGGTGAAGGGAGTTCACGCACAATTGATCGCAAGTTACATAGGAAGGTGTATCTTAGGCGTTGTTCGTGAGAATAGTGAGGTGACGGCCAGCAATTTGATAGAGCAGATATTGATGTTTGCTGGATATGGTGTGAAGTATTCTAAGGCATGGCGGGCTAAACAACATGCAATTGCCTTGCTATGGGGCGATTGGAAAGAGTCATATGCAAAAATTGCAAGGGTCTTGAGAGCCATGAACCACTTCAATCCCGGGGTTAAATGGTTCCCTTACATGACCGGTTCTCGTGTTCTCGACGGTTGTGTTTTGAAGCCCGTCCTTCTACGTGTTTTTTGGTGCTTTCCACAATGTAAAGTGGCTTTCCAACACCGTCGTCCGGTGATACTTGTAGACGAGAACCTTCTTGACCGGCAAGTACGAGAGGTACACTCATGATGGCGATTCTTGTAGATCCCGAACAACAACTTGTGCCTTTAGGTTATGCCTTGGCGGAGAGCGAGAATGACGACGAGTTGGTCATGGTTCATGAGGCTCCTTCGCATTAACATACTTGGTCCAACGCGATAGGTATGTATGATCTCGGATCGGCACCATGGTCTCATCAAATGTGCGAGCGACCACCGGATGGGTATCCACCACTTGTTCATCGGTGGTGCATTAGGCACTTTGCCGCCAATTTGTGGCGTCGTCAAAAAAACAAGGAGGTAATAGGACAAGTTGAAGTTGCGGCATCGGTACATACGGAGGAAAAATTTAAGGAACTCGCACAAGGACTTAGTTAAGAACTTGAACGAGGAAGCTAAAGATTGGTTGGAGTATGAAATGGAGGATAAGGACAAATGGGCTCAAGCATATGATGCCGGGGGTATGCGTTGGGGTATCATGACAACAAACTATTCGAAAGTTACAACAATATATTTCGAGGAATAAGAAGTAGACCCGTCGCGGGGATCATTGAATACTCATTTGAAAAATGCAATGAATACTTTGTGAAAAGATGGCGGAATGCACGTGATTTGTTGGATAATGGGGGTAGAATTGGATCCTTTGCGGATGAGATAATGTATCTCGTCGCTTTAAGATCCGTGAACCAACATGCGAAGCATACGGTCCGGACGGAATGATTTATTCTATTCGAGGTTCCTCTACTACTAATGTTGGAGGGGAGAGTCATGGCGGTCGACACTATAGGGTGGACCTCCGGCCGGTACTTGCACCCGTAACGGTCCTCAATTGTTGCATCTTCCTTGTTCTCACTTGATGACGGCTTGCCTCGCTAGAGGTCTAGACTATGAAAATGCCATGTACATGTCTCCTTTGTTCTATAGAGAACACACCATTAAGATTTGGGAATCCGGCTTTGAGCCGTACCTTGATCCGTTACAATGGCCCGAATATGATGGCCCGGAGTACGTGCCACCGCCGTCTTTGAAGAAATTGAAAAAGGGTAGGAGGCAAAAGAAGCGTTTGAAAGGGGACATGGACGCGTGTCAAGGAAGGTTTGCCGCTGATTATGATATGGGTGATTTTGAAGCTGATGCGGACAAGATGACGTATCTTTGCTCAAAATGTCACAAAGAAATTAAAAAGCGCAAGTGTCGGAAAAAGAAAATCGAAGGGCAAGAAAAAAGCAACGGGGACAAATAAAAGGATGCGTGGTTCCAACTCGAGGGTAGGTGTCATGGTAGTACGTTAGTAGGTGAAAAATTATGAAATTTTGTATGCAAGTTAAATAATTTTATATTTCTATATACTTACCTTCAATTTTTAATTATTGTTACTAACTACAAGTAAATTTTTTCGAGATGGCGCACCCGAGTGTACTCGCTCCTTGAGGCCGCATATGATGGCGACCATCGTGCACACCTTCTCGGCCGACCTTCACGAGGTATTTACAAAAGCCCGAACTTAAGATCCAAATTTATTAGTTATTGTACCTCCTAGTTGTGTTTGATATGTAATAGTGTTAATATGTGAGCTAAGCATATTTCTTGCATTTTGAGGACTAGACATTGCTAATGTTGTAATTATTGAATTTTATTGTTTTTCGGGACTTGAACCCGTTGAGGGTGCGAGAGCACTTTCCACTTCCTTGGGACAAGAGATACGCCCCGTACTTGGCTAGAGCGGGGTTCTTGGACATTGCTTTGGTCGTGGTTCGTGGGTTGCCGTGATGGACGGGCCGTTGTTGTCGACCTTGTTGGATCGATGGCGTCCGGAGACCCACTCTTTCCACCTACCATGCGGAGAGATGACGGTGACCTTGCGGGATACCGCCATGATCCTTGGTCTTCCACTTGAGGGGCTTGCGGTGAGTGGGATCATTCGGAGGCTTTGGTTGGCGAGACATGGTTGAGTTGCACATTGGGGTGAGACCACCGGATGTCGATGAGGAGGATGCGTCGAAGAAGACCTCCGGAGTGAACACGGTTTGGTTGAGGCAAAGCACTTCACCGTATGCCCCCATGGAGCTCCTCGGCCGTTGTAGATAGGCACGCACGTGTATGGCTTTGGCACTTTGTTGCCACGTTCTCGCTACCGGATGATGTGGGTAACACCGTTTCTTGGATGGTTCTGCCACTTTTGGGTCAGGATTGGGACAATATCCGTGGCTACAGTTGGGGTTCGGCGGTTTTGGCATGGGCTGTATAGGCAGCTATGTGATGCCTGTAGGCGGAGTGGACGGGACGCGAACCTTGGTGGATGCGCTTACCTCCTGCAGATTTGGATTTGGGAGCGTCTTCCGGCAGGGCCGACCACACCGCGGGCCGGTTGAGGTACACCGCTCGCACCGCGTCGGCAACGAGGCAGGTCGTGTTGTTGCTAGTGGCAGCCGTGGTCGTGGTAAGGAAATCGCCACCCCTGAGCCCAGTGATGAGGACGATGGAGACTCCTCCTCCTCCTCACCGGCAGCTGGTAGTGAGCGTGGAGACCCCACGTACGTCTCAGAGATTCCGATGGACGTACTGTTTGATGCCCCACCCGCAACTCAAACACAAGGAGAGTCGACGAGTCAGGTAATGAATCTAAAAATTTCCTTCCAAGTCAGCATTTGATAATACCTTGCTCTTCTATAGTGTTTTGTCCAACTTTTGCAGCCTCGCCCACCTCCTGCGAAGAAAGCCCGCGGCCGTCATCCACGTGGGCCCGCTGAAGTTGGGAGTGCCAACGTCTTGGACACAGAACCGGGGAGGGAACGCCGACCTAAACAAATTTTCAGCCCCGACGACCAAATCCGCCGCCGTCGTTGATCGTATGGACGATATGTGATGTTTGTGTGTGCCGGACTATGTCGGAGGCATGTCTACGCCTTAGGATGTTGAACTGTGTGTGCCGGACTTTGTCGGAGCCTCGTGTTGGCCTTAGGATGTTGAACTTAAGCACTTTGTGTGATGTTTGTGTGTCGAACTATGTTTGAATGTACGCACTTTGTATGAAACTATGTTTGCTGCATGGGAAGTGTCCCCATATTGGCTTCTGGATGAGTGGATGAGTTCTGTTGATTTCCTGCAGTGCGTCGAGTTGAGAGGGCGGCCAGAAACCGGAAGAAACTTCGTTTCGGGCCGGCAACGGGTTTGTCGCGCCATGCATGCGGCGCGGCAACATGTGCATGCCGCGCCATCCCCTACGGCGCGGCGTCCGGCAACTTGGGTGCCACGAATGGCGACCTCTACCCGCCGGCCGCCGCACCACGGGGCTTGGCGTGGCGGGCACATGTTGCCGCGCCGAGACGCATGGCGTGGCAAGAGCGCCTTGCCGCGCTTAAATTTTACGAAAACCGCACGCTCCCTCGGCCAAGGTTCAAGTTGACCCGGTAGCGCGGCAACACGAGCCCCGCCGCGCCATGTGCGACGGCGCGGCAAAGCCGCCCCGCCGCGCCATGCGGTGTGGCGCGGCGAGCTCCTCCGCCGACGTCACCCGTGGATCTACGCGTGATCCGCGCTCGCCGCGCCACACCGCATGGCGCGGCGGGGCGGCTTTGCCGCGCCGTCGCACATGGCGCGGCAAGCTCGTGTTGCCGCGCCACCGGTCAACTTGAATCTTGGCCGAGGGAGCGTATCGGTTCTCGTAGAACTTAAGCGCGGCAAGGCGCATTGCCGCGCCGGGCACCATGGCGCGGCAACGTTGAGCCGCCGCGCCAAGCCCCGTGGCGCGGCAGATTTAATCCCTTGTTAATACGCTTCCATGACTTTCTTGCAACTGCAAATGCCCGTCTCTTCCGTCCTAGTTGCCTAATCGAATGCCGGGGTCCAAGAATCCAATCCCACACCAATTTAGAGAAATGGGGTCCACCACACCCACCTTCTCTATATAAAGGGGGGTAGCCTCCCCACTCATCACTCACCTCCAATCCTCACGAGCAACCTCCACTCGTACCTCACCTCCATTCCTCCAGTCGTTTGAGAGTGTTGGTTGTCCGAGATGGGCTCAGGGTTTGGGTTTATGGATGTGAGGAGGGCCATGGAAGCCATGGAGGGGGCATACCCAAATGATCCCAATAGATCCATACTCAGTTTGAACAAGAGGCCGAAAGGCGAGATCCCCCCAGAGTGCCATTGTGGCATGAATGCGGGATGCAAGGTCTCACGTGAAGATGAAACGTTTGGCAGGCGGTTTTGGTGTTGTCAAAACATCGATCAAGCTAAAAAGGAGCTTGCGGCATTGGCAGTAAGTGATACTGTTAAGTAGCATTGTACCTACTTCGTGGTGTTCATTTCTGACTTTGTATCTACGTGGCATATATTGAAGGGAAGCAGAGATCTGTTGCTCCAAAGGTGACGAGGGCGTGCCACTTCGAGCAGTGGATCGACGACTTCATTAGTGGTCCAGATGCCGCGTTTCTGGCGAGGGGGAAGAGAATCGATGGAGACCCCAACACTGAAGCTCTTGTGAAGAAGGAACTTGAGGACTTCAAGAAGTGGAGCGATGACTTCATCGTGGTGCATGATTGTTGTTATGTGTAACACGTGCCATTGCTTGTGTGATTTAAATTTCCTAAGGCGTGCTAGGATTAGTATTGGCACATGTGCCATCCATGTCATTGGAAACTCGTGTGATTTAAATTACCTAAGGCGTGCTAAGATTAGTATTGGCACATGTGCCATGCATGCTACCGCAAACTTGTGTGACTTAAATTCCCTAAGGCATGGTAGGATTAGTTGTGGCACATGTGCCATGCATGCCACCGCAAACTTGTTATGTAAGAGAAATGTCTAATGAAATAGCAATGGTCACGGTGTTGACAAAACAATTTGTAGTTCTTTAGACTTTTCAGTTTTTGCAGTTGAAATGATGCCTCACTGAAAAGGCTAGAGATTCCAAGGACCCTAGGGTTTCAGGGTGCATAGATTTTTTCAGGGTGTTGTCAAATCAAATGTTGTACTGGACAACATGGCTCACTGAAAAGGCTAGGGATTCCAAGGACCCTAGGGTTTCAGGAGTGCATAGATTTTTTCAGGGTGTTGTGAAATCAATTGTTGTACAGGACAACATGGCTCACTGAAAAGGCTAGGGAATCCAAGTAGGCTCTTTTGTTTCATGACCGCAAAGGCTTTTTCGGAGTGTTGTCAATTCAAATTTTAAAGCACACGTACGAGCAACATATTTGCACATATGAAAAGTGATGTTTAACAAGTAAACACTTTTGTCAACTATATATTTGTACAGAAGGCAAAACAAGAACCGGCATCACAAAGTCTCAACAAGCCTCCTGAGTGCTGACAAAGGTCATCAAACCCCCCCGGGACCACTACATTCCACCCAACTCGACAACCAATTCAAATTTTAAAGCACACATACATGACATATCATGTTCATCACGATGGGGTTCTGAATTGAAAGCTGCAAATGGCATAAGGTAGTTTACACAACAATTACAACACTAATAATCTACTTGTACGAGAAGCTGTCCGGATAACATAGAGCCAAAACCACTCGATTCCGGGAAGGCATGTAGTAGTTCCCAAACGGGTGTGGAGGTGGCGGGGATGGACTTGACGGTGGACTCGTTCTTCATGTGACATCTGCGGGTGCATAGCGCGTCGTCGCTAGATGGTGGATCCGGAGGAGTAAGTGCCTCCGCGAGCTCATGCTTTAGCTTCTCGATGCGTCCTTCTAGTACGTGATGTACTCTTCATATGGATGAATAGCCGGCGGATCGACCCATTGCGAGAAACCACGAGTTGTTAGGGTCATACGAGTACTGCAAGCAACAATAGTATGTTAGTTACCTAAATAAACTGATGGAAATACTCGTGGTAGTGTTCCTTACCCAGGCACGTGGACAGTGCCAAAAGCGACGACCGGAGTAGTAAAGTCCAACTCCCTCATAAACTTGCATTACACACAACTCATTGTGCATGCATCTTGGCCACTTTACTGGTTTCTTCGAATCATACGGTCTAACATCCCGCAAAGATCGGAAATAACTCTTCTCTCTTGGTGGGAAGTACTCCTTACATTCGGGATCCCGTTCGTCCACAAGTCGGGACCGAGAGAATTATCCTCACTCGACAAGTCATCCATTGCTGGTTATTGTGAACAACTTACCCGAAGGGTGACATATATAGGGAAAGAAAAGAAGTGGTGGGCCATTCAATCCGTGGGAGAAAACACACCCTACACCCTACCCTACTACATGTGATGTGAGTACAAGAAAACACACCCTACACCCCGCCACGGCTATATAAAGAGCGACGGCGACCGCAAGCACTACCACCGCCACACCTTGCGTGCTCCTCCCTCTCCTCACGGGCTCATCTTCTATCTTAGGTACGGTTCCTCTCTTTGTTAATTTAATGTAATCGGTTGAACTACTTCAAAATAATGTTCATTTTTTAACAATAACTAGAGATGTCTACGGCTGCTGCCGGAGGGGGTGAGGATGGTAATGGTGGTGCTGATCCGAAGGGCAAAAACACAAATACAACACCTGATCCAAAGAAAATGACCACTTTTAAAAGAGCCATGCTTCGTTATCCGCAAGGAAAAGCTGCAGATGCCATTGCAAGAGGAGAGGACCCCCGTTGGAATGGTCTTTATGCTCCGGGTAGTCTTTACGATCCTGCAAAGCAAACCCGTCCGTTCCTAATCCACCAACTAAAAAAGGTACCAAGAAGGATAAACCTTCATCATCACATCACAACGATGGCTAAATATTGGAACTTTGTATGAGGTCGTTGTCTTTGACCATGCGGTGTTGTAATATTTGAGCTACTATTTCGTTTACATCATGGTAGTGTAATATTGTTCTAAGAAAACTACATCCTGAATGTGTTGTAATAATGGAACTATTATTCCTAAATTTTTAATTTTTCTAATCTCCTGCTCCATTAATAAATCTGCATGCAACACAACCAAACACATTTTTTCATTGAAAAATAGTTCACTACAACACATACAACTGATTCTTAAGGACCATTCATCATCAACTACATCACATAACAAAGTGTTCACTTAACACAAAACTACCAAACACCGCAACACATGCAACACATGCAACCGACACTTGAGGACCATTCATCATCCTCCCACAATCCTCTTACCTTTTCTCGTCGGCCTCCGCCTTTCTAGCCGCTTCATCTCTCGACCTATCCCCGGACCTCTCCATCAATGCCTTCCACTCCTCTTCCTTTTTCCTCTTCTTCTCACTCTTCTCCTCTGCAGTCAACGGACGTATCCCCCGTTCTAAGAACTTCTCCCTGTTACAACGTCAATATGCCACAACTTTCTCGTAGTTGGCGTAACCAACTACAAATTCTAGCTCCACTCCAGTTTCACGAACCATCTCATCACAAATTGGACCACTTAGATCCTCCTCTTCCGGTAAGGGCACACCATATTTTGCTCTTATCTTGTTTTTAATAGATTCAGTTTTAAACCTCCTCTCAGGTTCAGAAGTTCGTCCCAACTCTAACATTAACTCACGACGACCAAGAAATTGCTCCCAATCACAAGTCTGCCCCTCCTGCAAAATATAAGACCGTATCATACAAAGTTAAATCAAAATGAGGACAACCACAACGGTAGTGCTACCTAAATCAAAGAAGTTCACATCATGCTCACCCAAGAGTCTCCATATGCATTGCCACAAAGCATTCCAAAACCGAGCTCGAGATGGCACAACACCTTCCGTGGCTACTATGCCACACTTGCACCGTGAAGGTGGATAGCTAAGGCAAGGCCAAGCCTTCGTCCCGGACTCGAACTCTTTCACTTCGATTCGGTTGGCCACTCCGATCTTGGTCCATGTATGTATTCATTGAAGTCACACCTAGGCCACCCACTGCGAAATGCGAACAACCATTAATAGCAATGAGTCATGGACATTTATAAAACTCAAATGATAACAAGGATATGCTTTTTACTTACAACATTCTTTAGGGAGCAACGAAAGAATGGTGTAAACTTATTTGGGGCCTCAATGTTTGGTCATTGAAGATACGCACGCACTCCACAATCACACACTTGGGAGGGTTGTTAACTCGCTCAATGGCGGCCAACTGCTTCTCCTCATAAGTCATCGGTGGAGGATTAGGTGGAGGAGGAACCCATCGTTGAAACTCATGATATGGCTTCAAGACATGACTCGCATACGGGAAGAGACGTATCCTAGGATCAAACTTGTCGGGCCCGTCTATCCACTGCAAAAAATAACAAGGAGCTGCCGGGGGTGGTGCTTCCCTAATCCAACAACAGTAGAATGCTCTACCCGCAGTCCTGGCACACCTAGACTGTTTCACATAAGCCGGCACACCACATAAACAATTGGGTACAGGGAGAGCTCGAGGCACAGGACCATTTTCATCCCACTCTTCGGGAAAACTTCCTTTACCCCTAACAATGGCACAGTAACGTGGGTTTTGGTGGCTCATGTCTACTAATCCCGCAATCAATGATATCAAAATGAACAATCACTTTCAACATATTTGCAACATTGTAATAAGCATGTAGTAAAGCAAACCATACACTAAAGCATGTAGTAAAGAAACGTATTTTCAACATATCAATAGATGGCACATTGTCTAATGAAACTTCCCAAAGCATAACTTTCAACACACCCAACATCTAACACATCACAATTTCAAATTATTGTCAAACCCTAGCTCACATATACATGCAAAATACGGCAAAATTAAGTGCTAAAACTGAGATTAAATAAGGGCAATACCTTCCAAGGATACAGGGATCGATTTCCCACACTATCCCCGCCACAAATCGCCGGATACAGGGGGGCGGCGGCGCTGCGCACAGACACGAGCTCGGGCTGGGAGAGAAGAGAGGGAGGAGGAAGAAGAAAGGAGCCACGCGGGGCCTCTTGACCTGGCGCTGCCGCGCCAGGCGGGGTGGCGCGGCGGGACCGGGCCCACGCCGGCGCGCGCGCCGCGGCCGGCCGGGCCGTGGCGGGGGCTGCCGCGCGCGCCGCATGTGGCGCGGCAGCGGGCGCTTGCCGCGCCACGCCGCGCGCGCGGCCAAAAGGGTCACCGGGTGCAAATAAAATTCGCCGGGGTTATTTATAAAAATAATTTTTAAAAAAGGTTAATATTAAAAAAATTATCCATAGTCCTGTACGTTGATGCATGCATAAAATCTTCAACCATTGGGCAATTATTGCGGCCAAGGACGATCTTGACACAGGCGGCCACTTAGAAGAAAACGTGAGAAACGCCCTTAACTATCAGCTTCTAATTAATTTCTGCTCACAGTCCCTTTTCGTGTTCCTTCATTTCAGTATCTCCGGGATGTAAATTCAGTGCTCAATTTTAATATAAAAAATGGTCAATATAATATCAACCAGAGATGGTCCAAATTGTGCAAGTTTAAAATGATTAAAACTAGAGAAGCTTGGATAGTTTCACATCACAGATAGTATATAGGATTCAATAAGTTTATAGGTATTTAAATATTATTAGTATATTGCCTACTGTCCTAGTCTATTAATTAGTGTTAGGCAGGATGTGCGCGTTCGCTAGTACTGAATGCGTGCAGGCATGATACATTGTTTAGTTGGCAAAATTTTAGCAAAAATTTTGCTACTTTTTCAACTCTCTCCATCACATCACATTAAATACACCAAAAGATATATGTTCAGAGCAGTAAATATAGGTAAAAAAATTACTAATTACACAGTTTTGATGTACTTGTTAGGCCATGGTAGGATAATATTTACCACAAACAAACGAAATATGCTACAGTGTGCTACAGGAGTTCAAAATGTTAAAAAGGCAACTTGTTCACCAACTAAACAAGGTTACCTCATCAAGTAACTTCAGATGCATGCATGGCACCAATAAAGTCTTCCTTCCTGTGGGCATATCCTCCTTTTCTAGATTATTCTTGACCATTATTTACGTGGCAGTTTGGCGGATCAAAATCAGAACCAAGGTAAATCTTTATTATGCATCATACAAAGATTTTCCTTTGGCTTGCAGGGGATAATATTAACAAGGGATAAACTAGTCAAGAGAAATTTGAAGGGTAGCAAAAAAATGTTGCTATTTGTGTGATAGTAATGAGAAAATCAAGAATCTATTTTTTGATATACCATGTGCCTTATATTGCTATACTCACTACGGGAAACATGGCCTGTCGAGAAATGCACGGCAAAGAAAACGCGCGGCAAAGGCCGCACGACAGATTATTGCATGGTAAAGGGCATTTGCCGTGCACCTTTTCTCGTGACACACGCGAACCCTTAGTCATGCGGAAAACTTGACGCACAAAAACAATTTTGAAATCAATTAAACACTGTCGTGCGCCACTATTGACGAACGACAAACATTTTGAAAACAATAAAAAAATACAATCCCGACGGCCGCCACAGGCACCACCACCATCCCGCATCTGGCCCCACCACCAGCCATCCCGCCACCACCACCACCACCATCCCGCCGCCGCCGCCGCCGCATCCACCACCATCACCCCGCATCCACTGCCACCACCATGCGCCGCCACAGCCACGGCCACCTGTTGAACAAGGAGGGGGATGAGTGAGTGAGAGAGAGAGCCTATGCATCTTGAAGGAGGGCCGGCCGTCGTATGTTGGGGAGGGACGGCCAGCCGCCGGATCTGGGGCCAGATGTTAGGGAGGGATGGTCGGCCGCCGGATCTAGGGCCGGATGTTGGGGAGGGACAGGCGGCCGCCGATCTGGGGCCGGATATTGGGGAGGGACGGCCACTGCCACTAGATCCGGGGGCGCCACCGCGCCATCTCCTCCCCGCCGCCATGCCCGAGCTAGGGTACCCAGCCGGAGCGGATGACGAAGTCAAGGACGCCCACCGCTATCTCCTTCTCCACCCACAGCCGTCCTCCGTCGTCCCGCCGCCGGGAGATGGAGTGGAGAGGCATGCACACGCACCCACTACTGGCCTATGTCGCCCCGCCCACTGCCATTTACGTCGCCCCGCCGGCCGCCTGCGGGCGGTCGCGTCGACGCCGCCGGGGAGAAGGGAGGTGTGGCGCATGGACAAGGGAGTGAGGATGGCCACGACAGCCCCGGGTTGCGGCCGGCCGGGGGAGGGGGCCGTGGAGGGGTGGGGGAGAGTTAGGGTTTGAGGGGGTGGGGAATGGAAGGCTTTATATTCAATAACTCGTCAGATTTTGACCGTCAGGTCGCAGATCTACAACTCACAACGCCAAGCGTGCTAGTGGGTCGGAATGGTTAGTTGGGTAAGGTTAAATTGCCATGTGGGATGATATGGGCACACGACATACAATTTGGCTTTACCGTGCGTTCGCACTACGGCGCACGACAATCAATTTTATTTGTTGTGCGCTTTCAAAAAGACGCACGACAAACTCTCTTTGCCATGTGCTGACGCACGACAAACTTTTTTCGACAATTTTACATAATTCATGGAAATTATCAAACAAATTTGAAGAAAATTAATAATATTAACACAAATTGTGTTGTGTTGTCTATTGCTTATAGAAACAAGTTTTGATGTCAAAACTCAATTTGAATGTCACGTCACATACAAATCTAACCATATCTTTCGTAACTCTATAAAACTTCATCAAACATATTTCGATTCCTAAGCATTGTACAAGACAAATTGTTCAGAACTCATTCATATTTTTACTACTACCTTCACAGATGATATCATGCAATATTTACAAATCTCATAATTTTCAAACTTTATTTGCATTTTTTAAAATTTTTAAATCATTTGCACACACAATCATGGGCGTGTTTCGTGGTCAATATGTTCAAAATTTCTTTTTTATTTCTGGAAAAGGTCTGAAATTGGGCTAAGTAATATGAATATAATTTTCCCACTCATTTTATTTTAGTATTTGAATCACTTGTAGTTCAAATTTAACTTCTATCAAAAAATTGCTTGAAATGCAATTAATTAGTTAAATATAGCGAATTACTACAAGAATCTACCAAATATAAGATAAAGCTCACCGTTATGGCTCGCAAGAATCACCTAAATCGGAGCTACGAGCAAAAAGTAATGCTCATTTCAAGTTCTAAGGACTAAATTGTAAAAAAATGTTAAAACCACCCATCAAACCACATGATGGCCAATTGTGAACAATGTTAATAGTTGGATGGTCAAAGATGTCCGGTTTTGAAGTTCGATGTCCAAAGCTAAACTAAGGCAAAAGTTGGATGGTCAAAAATGGACTTTTTCCTTACAGAATGTGAAAACCTCAAATAGGTCACGCAGCATTTGTAACGAGCCCTTAACACTCGTTACATCCACCCACATCTGTAGCGGTTGTTGTTTGTCGCCCGTTACCTATAAGCGCGTCAGGACGACCGCGGGTTGGCCTCCACAACGCCCGTTGCCAATGTGGACTTCTCGTAACGGGCTTCTTAAATGCCCGTTACATAATTTCTTTGTAACGGATGTTAAATACAACCCGTTACAAGTGTTAAACCTATCGGTAACGGGCTTGTAAAGTCCGTTACCGATCAATGCCCTATCGCAACGAGCCGCCGAAGTCCATTACCGATCGCCGCCGTATTGGTAACGGGCTATAAAGTTCGTTACCGATAATTTCGCACTAATTTTTTGGCTACCGAATTTTCCATTTATGTTAATGGTTTACCAAGAACCAATGATGTTATAGTAGGCTAAAGTAGTTACTCGTAATTCCCTTGACTATTCTTTCACGGGATAATTCTAATGAGGATTATAGACATGGGCCACAAGATGAAGAAGAGGATTATGGCAACGCTAGTGCACAACAAGACCGGATGGGTGGGGCTCGGTGCCGAGGCCGAGCGCCAAGGACATCCACAAAGTGGCCAAGTGACACAATGGTTGTCACCGAGGTCGACATAGTGGGGATGCTAGTACCATTGACTCAAAACCGCAAGTTCGGGGTGCTTGCGGGGCTCATGGCTAGACAAAAGATACCTTTGAACTTGCCGGAAATCAAAGAACTAAGAAATGTTGAAAAGTGGGACTTGTTTGATAAGCATGTGCGAAACACTTGAAGTTCCGGGAAGATGCGAAACCGCGGGCATTCAAGCTTTTTCGGGAAGACGGCGACCAAGGCATGGAGACAATTCGGATTTCAGCTTAGGCGAGATTTTATCGAAAAGGACTTGGGCCATTTACAAGGCACCCGTTTATTGTACCGGAACAATGGAAGGAGTTCATGAAACAGAGAAACCGAGCAAGCCTCATCTCGTTAGTGTCAAGTTCAAAGAACTCCGAAGCCGGAACACAAGCGAGCACAACATGGGTCCAAGTGGTTATACCGTGAAAATAGAACAATGGGAGGAAGAGGACAAACAATTATCTACGGTACCGGTATCCCCCACCCATATGACGCCTACCCCGACGATCGTTCCAAGAATTAGCTACGAGCAAGGAGTAAGCTAGTGATTAAAGACCGTGTTGCCGTGATAGTGTTCAACAACAAAGATGCGAGAAAAATTGGTTGTGGACATCAAGGAGAAGATTGCATGTGCAGAATCTTTAGGAATGGCAGGGCAGAGGGAGTATGATGTGCTAAGTCAGTGCTTGGGCCGCCTTGAACAACATGGTCGTGTGCATGGTGTCTCCGGCTACCAGGGCTGGAAGTATGCATGGCCTCGGCACGTCGAGATGTACGGAGGAAGAGGAAGAGGACAAAGACCGACACATCGGTTGATACGAAAAAGATAAAGGAACAAATCAAGCAAGAAGCGGTGGCCGAGATGCGAATGCAAAACATGTAGATGTAGAGGTGGTGTTGTCACCGGATGGTGTTGTCACCAATGTCTAATCGCGTAAGCCCTTCACCCGCCACACCGAAGAGCGGTTGTACGTCCGCGGATGTAGGGTTGATCGATGGCACTATAGAGTTGGCGACGGAGGTGCGCTATGACGATCGTACACACGAAGACCTTATAGGCATGTTGACCGAACCCACACACTATGCCCTATGGATCACGTGGAGGGGGCTTCAATGTGAGGCCGCACTTGGTCTTGTTCATCCGGAGGAGACTACGCTACAAACAGTCCCGATTCCCGAAGACCGTGTTGTGGGTGAAGTGATCACCGTATATACTATCTTTGCGGATGAAGCTGTTGGAATACCCTCCAAATGAAGAGGTGATGAAACTCGGACAAGCTCAAGGACAAAGGTTACAGTGGAGAAGGTGTCGGATTGACATCAAAGGAGCACAATATGTATATCTCGTTCACATGCTATTGTATAATTTCCTTGTAGTTCACACGGTACGGTACAAGTTCCTTCCTCGGATGGTTCCCCTCCTCCTCCTCCTCCTTCTCCTCAATCCCCACATGTTCCATCCCCACATCCAGAAGGTACACAAAATATTCCATCGCCACCTACTCCTAGACTCGAAAAACAGAAAAATTTGCATCCCCACATACGCAAGAGACACCAAATATTCCATCTCCACCACCACGCCCACCACCTCCTCCTTCTTCTCCTCCTCATTAAACAACAAAACCTACACCCCCAAACGGAAGTGCTCAAAACAATCATGCCAAAGCAGGTACATCTGGGCCTAATACCTCTATAATAGGTCCTGGCGAGACACCACTAGGCAAGAAAGCCCTTGAGAAACCTTCAGCCATTTCAAATCAACAAGGAAAGAAACTTGCCGAAAATAAAATCTCTACACCACGTACAATAGGCAAGAAATCCCTTGAGAAACCTTCAGCCATTTAAAAGCTGCAAGAAGAGAAACTTGCCAGAAATAAAAGCTCTACACCACCTATAGCAGGCAAGCAAGCCCTTAAGAAACCTTCTTCGACCATCTCAAAGCGAGCAGAAAAGGAAATTGTCAGTAAATAAAACCTCTAAGAGGCATACTAGAAAGCGATCTAAAAGAAACACCAAGGAGAATCATTGTTATATGACTAACCCAAAGCAATCGAGAGTGACACCGAGAAGAATCCTTGGGCTATGGTTAACCCAAATTACAAATTCGGAAAGAGCCTTCTCGGTGATGGTGATCTCTAAAAGGTCGCTCCTTTTACCAGAAAGCTCCACACATTCTACATGCAACGTGGTAAGTCACATGATGATTCTCAAATTATGGTCGCACTTCGGCCCGAGACCAATGCATGGCTGAAGAGAGATGAATCGTCAAACTCACTCCAGTAGCTACCTATGCAACTCAGTGATTTGTACGATCTCTTCAACTTGGATGTTGTGGATCTGACACTTCTCCGCTGCTTCATCCTGTAAGTTGCTTGAAAATTTAATCTGCTTCTGACTAATCTCATCCTCTATCGAACTGTGCTTTTTGCCTCACATCATCTTTATTACCATGTATTTTGCCTCCTTACACTTCGTTTTTTCTTACTAATAGGAATATGACTGTAGAAGTTGAGTACAAGGGCCCTGCAGTTGGCTACCTTGATCTTGAATGCCTTTGCTCGACAACGTTTAACAGCACGGATAACGCTCTTGCTTTCTCCGTGTCCTATATGCTCAATGACTTCAAACTATATGTTACAAAGGATTTAATGCTTCTCGCTTATCTCGGTACGAACCACCGGATTGCAGGTGGTGATCATTCCGAAGCGACAGAAGGTCTTTTATCTTGATTCATTAAAGAAAATTAATACTAATACTAGCCCTTTCGAGCTAATGATTAATGAGTAAGTATTTCTTTCTTAACTGCGGACGTTCCTCAACAAACTGTACAGAGTATATTAATTAATAGTGTTCTAACCATTGTTGATTGTTTCATTGTAGGGCTTGGGAATGTTACTGCGGCAAAAAGTTCTCGCGCCGTGTCACCTTGAAACACGTCAAAGATGTTAAGGTACATAGCACATATTTCCTTCCGTGAAAGCTAGTACTAAAGCTTGAGTTTATTTCTTCTCGATCACCACTATTTTTCTTTGTACATTTATTGTAGTGCCACCAATAACCTACTAGATCCGGACTCGCGGCTTCTATTGTGCCTTTCACATGCTTCGATTAAAAGAAAGCGGCCCACATATGGAGGTATTTTATTGGGATCTTCATTTGAGGACCATGTGTGGTTCGAGGACCGGTGGGTGGTCGCTTCCTGGTGTGATGAGTGATTGAAAACGTTGTGTGGACCGACTCTTGGCTAAGTATTGCAGGTGCGAGGTTATGGCTTGACCGGTGTTGGTGCATGTGAAGAACAAGTGCGAAAGGTCGTCGCCGATGAGGCCTCCGGGTGTGGACAAAACGGGTAGGCTTGGTTGGAGGGACCGGTGGCCGGCGAAGTCAAGTGCGGGCCGCATGGTGGGAAGAACGGCGGGACGAAATCGTGGACGGTTTCTTGGTTGAGCCTCAAAACCAAGGTCGAGCCGGGACTACATGGGAGTCAAGTCTTAAGTGGCGATTGGCGGAGGCTACACCGAGTTCGCAGGGTTTGCGGTGGTTCACCGGAAAACCACCGGGTTACTCGGTTGAGCCACAAAACCGAGACCGAAGACTCAATGAGGAGGTGCGGCCACCCGGGCCGGTCTAACCGCCCGGGGGGGCGGTCCGACCGCCCCGGTCACGGGCGCCGAGAAGCTTCGAAGCGGAGGACACGCATCGGGATCGCAAGGTTTGCGTCGAGGCTAAGCGAGGTTGCGGTCACCGGGCATCCGTCTAATGGGAGAAAATCCGAAGAGTTCCAAATTCACCCTTGAGTGGTATGTATCCCTAGTTATTAAGTAAGGGTTGTTTAGTCATTTGTGTGCCTCCATATAAACACTTGAAGGGATGGATGGCAAGTCAACACTTGGAACCCTAGCTCATTTGTTTTCTCATTTTCGTCCTTATTTTCCTCTAGTTTTCTAGGACTAGCTCGAGAGCTTCATGTGAGATCTAGAGAGAGGGATGGATGATCGGGTGGCAAGCTAGATCTTGTATGAACTCGCATGGTATGTGTAGATGATTTGGTGTGGTTCCTCAAGTTCTTGTGTTGCCTTTCCCGTCCTCTTTTGTGGTGATTTTCGGAGCTCTTTGTTGTGATTTTCGTGGTGGAGTTTTGAGAATGATTTCTTGCGAGATTCTTGTTGGGTGTCACGTATGAGGACCTTGTGCCTCTTTGGCCGGTGACTTTGCCCCAAGAATCCCCTTGAATCGGACTCGATGTGGTGGTTTATCGAGTTGCCCGAGTTCTTTCCCTAGAGAGCCAAAATCCACAATTCCTCTTGATTGTGAGCGACTCGGGTCGATTCCTTTGAGGTAGAGGTTGCCCGGGAGGTAACCCGGCTATTCCCGAAGTTTCGCCGCAATCCATGGAGTGATTCGGGAGATCGACGATGGAAAGTTGAGGTTTGACCCGCGTGTAGGTTTTTCCGGGAAGGGGCGGTCTAACCGCCCCGGGCCTTCCAGGTCAAAAGGTTGTGATTTTGCCGGATTTTCCTCTCGTGAGTTTGTTCGCCTTGATCGAGGAGCGTTCGGGTGAAATCTTGGGTCGTTTTCGTGCCTGTTTTCTAAGAGTTCTTGCTTGGAGTTCTTTGCTAGGTACGGGAGGTTAGACCGGCCCCGATAGCCGGTCTAACCGCCCCTAGGCCCCCGGGTGAAGTATTGGTTTTCGCCATGATTACCCGGTAGCTAACTTGGCCTTGACCAGAGATTTCGTTGGTGAAACCGTGGTGCGTTTTGGTGCTCGGAAGAGGTGTTTCGGAGGATTTCTTGGTTGCTTGGTGGAGGCGGTCTAACCCCCCCTCCGGACATACCGGCTCCCCGAGCCGTTTCCGCTATCGTGTGTGTGTAGGAGTTAAGGTTGCTTGGTAGTGTTTGTTCCTAGGACCAGTAGCACTCCAATGGCTACATGGTTTTGGCAAACGGAAGGTAGAAGTGCGGATCGTGTGATTTTGGGGGGAGACCGAGCGAGTTCATCTTGTTGGAGTTTCAATCTCCTTCGAGAAGAATTTTTATTGGCTCCCATTCACTCCCCCTCTCTCGGTCGCCTAATCGGTCCTTCGATAAAACCCGCAACCGAGCATAGTTCTTGCTTATTAGCACCGCACATGTTTGGTAACCACATATATGTGCCGACCGGTGACATCGTTATATCCGAGCTTAGGGCTAGAGGAGCATCCTCTCGACAAATCATTGCTGGCAGATGTTCGTGAAAGAATTGCCAAATTCCTCATGGAACAGGTGATCACAGCCGGAGGAAAATTTTATGCTGATGACGCTGTGTGGGATGAGATTATGTATGGTGACTAGGAAATTTTTGCATTCCTCCTTGTCCATGAATTTTTGCATTCCTCCTTGTCCATGAATTTTTGTGATATTGTTGCATTCCTCCTTGTGAGATGCATTTCCTCCTTGTGAGATGATGATGCTGAATTTTGTCATATGATGCATGTGAATTGTGGATTTCTATGAATTTGGATGCTGGATCTAATTTTTGTGAATTTAGTCATATCCTGGCTGGTTCCAGGATGCAGCCCCTGATGGCTGCCAAATCCTGGCTGGATCTCGGATGCAGTGGCAAGCGAGGAAGCGGAGTTAATGTAGGGGTGCCCTACGTATCCGTAACGGGTCTTAATTAAAGCTCGTTACAAACACTTACCACCGAGTAACGGGCTTCAATTGGAACACACGTTACAAACTTGCCAACAAAGTAACGGGCACCATAAAAGCCCGTTACCAATACTGACCGGTGGGCCCCACAACGTGGCCCGTTGGTTGAGACATCGAAGACACGAGTTCACCACACGCGTCTCGATATTGATTTCACAGTAACGGGCTTTGTTTTGGTGCTCGTTACCAAAGTTCCCCTGTGGGCCCAGAGAAACAATCATTTTCACATGACCGGTGGCTAGTTGTGGTAACGGTTGTTGTTTTATGTCCATTGCGAATATGTGTTATCGAGTAACGGGCATCCGTCCATTACCTTTCTTGGCTTATTTGTAACACTTGATCGGTAACGGTTACCAAAGCCATTTTTTCACGTAGTGTATTGCTGTCAAGGACGATCTTCACAAGGGCGGCCACTTACCATTGGAAGAAAACGTGAGGAACGCCTTTAACTATCAACTTCTGATTAATTTCTTCTCACAGTCCCTTTTCGTGTCCCTTCATTTCAGTATCTCCGGGATGTAAATTCAATGCTCAGTTTTAATATAAAAAACGGTCAATATAATATCAACCAGAGATGGTCCAAATTGTGCAAATTTAAAATGATTAAAACTAGAGATGCTTGGATAGTTTTACAGCACAGATATATATAGGATTCAATAAGTTTATAGGTATTTAAATATAATTAGTATATTTCCTATTGTCCTAGTGTATTAATTAGTGTTAGGCAGGATGTGCGCATTCGCTAGTACTGAATGCGTGCAGGCGTGCCGTTCGTTGATACATATCCACTCATGGGGCCCGTTTAGTTCCCTGAATTTTCACCAACAACCGTCACATCAATCTTCTTTTCACTAATTTAGAGTATTAAACGTAGATTAATGATAAAACTCATTCCACGACGCCAATCTTAATTTTCGAGACGAATCTAACGAGCCTAATTATGTCAGGATTAGACAACGCCGTGCTACAGTAAACAATCTCTAATGACAGATTAATTAGACTTAATGAATTTATCTTGCAATTTCCGGTCCATTCGTGTAATTATTTTTTTAATAATCTACGTTTAATACTCCTAATAGACCTTGCAAGGGACCCATTATTTATCTGGCAGTTTGGCGGATCAAAATCAGAACCAAGGTTTGAATCTTTATTATGCATCATACAAAGATCCTTTGGCTTCTCCAGGGGGGTAATATTAACAAAGGATAAACTAATCGAGAGAAATTTGAAGGGTAGCAAAAAATGTTGCTTTTTGTGTGATAGTAATGAGACAATCAAGCATCTATTTTTTGCAAGGTTTTAAATAGCGGCGCTATAGGGGCCCGTAGCTCTTAACGCGAAGCTATTCTTCTTTTTTGCGCTATCGGCGCTATTGTTGCTATATCGCGCTATCACACTGCTATTACGGAATAGCATCATATCACCACTATTTTGCCGCTATAGGCTCGGGCAAAAAAAAACGGCAAGTAGACTGTAATTAAAAACTTTAGCTTGTTGCCGATAACAATGGTTGTTGTTGTTTGAATTGTGATTTGTGAACTTTATGGTTGTGTGGTCCATGGTTGTTTGCTTATGTACTTCAACTTCAAGTGTTGACTTGATGCCTTCATGGCTATTTGGTATTTGCTTTGGGGTTGAGAACTTATCATATTTTGTTGTTCATTGTCATGGCTATTTGAATTATTAACTTACTAAGGCTACTTCAACACCGGCATGTTGTTGTTGTTGTTTCAATCAAATAGAGCGCTACGGCGGTGATATAGCGACAAAGCAAGAAGCTGCCGCTACGCACATAGCTGCCGCTATAGCGGCGCCATAGTGGCGATATAGTGGCAAATAGCGGCCAAACTAGGATGCCGCTATTTTTCATAGCCCATGATAAAAAATCTTGATTTTTTGATATACCATCTTATGTGCCTTATATTGCTATACTAGTATGTTTAGTATAGATTTACTGTATTGTATCAATGGGGTGTGCCTACGGGCTTGCTCTATTCTTAACCACTCTATTCTTAACCATGTGGATAATCATGGATCGGGTGCCGGAGGGGCTAGAGTAGTCACGGCAAGAAACTATTTATTTCGTGACGTAATCATTCCGTCACAAATTAAATAAAATTCGTCGCAAATCAAGCATCCGCGACGATTTAAATTTTCGTGGTGGAATGAGTGTCATTGATTAAATCGTCGACGTTCCTTAATAAACGTCACAGTCCGTGACGTATCTGAATCGTCACGAAGTGGCCCAAGGCCCATGCAGCCCAACCTTTAGCCCACTATCCGTGACAAAATAAATCGTCACGATTGCTGCTGACATGGATGTGATGTGGCACCTACATGGATGATGACATGGCATCTGCTTGGCACCTACATGGATGCTGACATGGCATCTACGTGGCCGATGACGTGGCACCTACTCAAACGATGACGTGGCACCTACAGAGACAATAATGTGGCTGCCACATGGACGATGACGAGGCTACCGACATGGCAATGATGATGTCACCGCGTACCCAATTCAAAATGGGCCTAAATTGGGCTAATTATTTCAGTGGCACACTTTTTCAATTCATTCAGCACTATAATAAAAATTCAGCCCAACAAACTTTTCCAATTTTTAGCCCACTTACCATAATACATTACAACCAATGATATAAAAAATTTCAGCGAATTACAGCCCGTAAAATACAATTTCCAGGCCAGATTACATGCACGCTTTCATCTAGCATCGCAACATATTCACAATGGCACATTCACCATCACTACAACACTAGACACAACATATAGGTCCATGGCACAGACATATTTTCATCCAACAACAAAAGCCACCATGGCAAAAGCTCCAATTTCGCGTCGATCTCAGCATACTACTTCATCTGCTCTTGGTTCCTTGTCCTTTTATGATCTGATTCCTGCAGTTGCAGTGACAAGTCATCCATTTGTTGGTGCGGCAAGAGCTAATGGTCTAGATAATTATACAAAGTGATATTGGAAACTTATGAAACTAGAAACCTCATTTTTTAAAAACATGACAGAACATGCTCATTTGAACAAATATTGAATAGATGCTAACGAGCACAAATATTGAATAGCAAATAAGTAATAATGTGATCAGTTAAATATTCTACACAAGTATTAGGTCATCTTTTCCAATTGGATATAAACACCAGCCATTGCAATATATTACTAAACACTAGCAAAGCATCAAGACTTGACAAATGATTTACAGGTAATGACATGGAAGCAAGCATTTCAGAGCAGCACACGGAAGACACAAAAAAACTCCCTTGTCAAGGAGTTGCATTTAACCTAGCATGCAAAATTAAGTCTAGGAAACAGTGTGCATGGTTAATATGAATGAGTAAATATCACATTATGATTGCTTCCTACACAGTGTGTACAAGAAACATACCATGGTATCACTATTGCCGCCTCGCCTGCTACTGGATGTCTAAGAAAAACAAATAAACCATTGCAATGGAAGTCTAAGCAACTGACACCATAGGAAATATACAAGAGCAGAAATTGATGACATTAGTAAGTGTGTAGCATAATTAAGTACTACAGAACTGTCAACTGTGGGCTGCAGGCTAAAGCTTGGCGGCAGTTTAAATTTTAGTGTACAAAGATCAGAATACATTTAGAATTGATGACAAAACAATTAACATACATGCGCAAGGAATCTTGCACAGCAACTACTCTAGTTTGTGCCTTGCGAGAACAATTAACATACATGAACTAGAAGACATGACAAGTTTCTGTAAATGGCTGCTAATTGTCTTGCGAGATCATAACATGGCCATAGATTGAAAATGCAAAACAAGACATGACAATACTAACACTTCAATTATCTTATAGATACCACAATTTCAGTTTCCAACTTGAGGTATTGCCTAGTTTGTGCCTGAGCCTATGCATTTTACGGCCATCAATTCGCTAATGTTCAAGCATTTTACAGCAAGCAAGTATTCAAATAATTCAAAGCTATTCAGAGTCTAGGCATCTAAGCCCATCCAAATTGTAGCGCAGGTCTTCTATTTCAGCTTGAGGTCACCTGAATTCAGAGTTCAGACGTGTTTCAAGTTCAACTTGCGTGTACCACCTTGATAGCTACTTACATAAGAAATTAAGAATCAACATACTGCATAAATAGATGGTGACAAATTTCTTAATATCTGATGGCATAAAAGTAGAACATCAGGATGATGGAATGATAAAGAAATTTAAATGAAAGGTAAAATGATCAATCATAAAACATTGCCCACATTAAGATTTTTTGGTATAAAAGTATACAATTACTACCACGGTGTCACAAGTAGATAAAAGTTATTGGATGGGGGTTCAATTCCTCGGTGAACGTATGTATGTATGTACAAACCCGGTGAACGTAGCTCTAACCAAAGGTGGCCAAACGGAGGAACAAGCAGCAAAAACGAATCGGCCGGAAGACAACAGGCTATATAGCAATCCGCTTGGAGATCTCTCGAAATAGCATTAATGTGTCACCAAACATTTATTCTACCATGCATTTCAAGTCCTAGGGAGAAATAAAAAGCAAGGGAAAGCAAAGGCGTTACCCTCAACTCAGAGGGTGTCTTCCTCTTGATCCTCGGTACCACCCCCCGCCTCCCAATCGGCATCCAATTCTCTACCTCCTCCGCATCTCCCCCTCTACTCCTCCCTCGTCGCCCCTACCGCTCACTCGCTCGACCCGTACACATCAACACAGAGTGGCAACATAAGCTTGGATTAACACTCGCTTGCTTTTGTATTAATACTAATTGATTTTGTCTCGAAACCAAGCACACGGATCGTGGCGTGGAACATCACACGTATTGGATCCGGCCCGTAAATCACACCAATATGGCTAGGACCCAAGTGGGGGCGGCGACGGCGGCTTGGGTGCGAGGTGGAGGGGAGAGCGGCGGCGAATGGTGGGGCGGATCGGGGTCCACCGGTGGTGACGCGCGGTAGGATGGCCCCGGCAATGGGGAGCAAGTGGGGGCGAGGCCCCGTGACGGCGGTGAGCGACCGACTTGACGGCGGGCCGGCTATGCGATCTAGGCCGGCGCTCCTTCAAGCCGTGATGCCCCGGCCGCGCGTGCCTCGCCTCCCGTGCGCGCCTCCACGCCTTCACCCGGCGGAGACCCTCGCGCCTTGCACCCCTCCAAATCCAGATATGGCTCGACGGGAAAGGGTGGGTTGTAGGAGCGGTGCTCGTCGCCATGGACGGACGGGAGGGACGCGGGAGGAGAGGAGGGGGGAGAGGATGGGTGAGCGAGGAAGGGAGAGTGGCGCGCGGAGGGGATGAGTGGAGGTGGAGGTTGCGGTGGAGGCGGCCGAGGGAGACTAGGGAAGGAGAAGGAGGGCCAAAGCGGTGATAGGGTTTCAACTTCTTTTATATCGTGGATGCGCAATCGGAGCCGTCGATCAAAGATGGGCGGTCAAGAAAGGTTGGGCTATTTGGGCCGTAATGGGTTGTTTGCTTAACGTTTTTCTCTTTTTTCTTTTCACTTTAATTGTACTAGTATGAAGTAACACTTAAAAATAATTATCTTATAATAGTATGAATATAAGTTGTCACCTAGGAGTTTCAAGAATTTTCAAATAGATATACTATTTTCTATCATTTAAATTATTTTCTCGAGGGTTTATTGATAATAATTAAATTTTGAATTATATGTAATAGTATCTTAGAAATTACTCAAAAATTATATTTAGGCTACTACCTTACTTGATAGCCCGTGCCTTGGATATTGACGAAAAAATTAATTGACTTATAGGAAAAATTCAAACTTCTACTAGTCACCTCATTGTAAAATAATGATAATAATACCTAAAAATTCTCCAAATATTATGTAAGTTGGAATACAATCATTTTATGGATAAAAAAGCTTTCCATAAAAGTTCCATAAGCTTTTACAAAAAAATTCAAATGGTTTTAATAAAGTGAGATTATAGATGTTCACAAATAGGACACAAGTCTCACATAGTTTACTACAATTGAAAACAAACTTTGAGATTTGAACAACTAATAACATGACCGAACTAGTATGCATCTCAATTTTTGACACCATCTCATGTTGACCATAACATTAGAGAATATTAAGTTATATTAGTAATTACAAATGGCACCGAGTAAAACATCTCGATTTTGAAAAAAATAAGGAAAAAGAATCAACCGATTTGGAGTTCGTATGAAGAAGAAAAATAGTTTACAAGTTTTATCCGAAGATTAAAAACAGAAATTGCACTTGCTATGAACCGACATGAACAAGTGTGTTTTCTCTTTTTAATCTTTGACTAAAACCCGGAACTAGTTTTTCTCGCCTCATACTAACTCCAAATTGGATGCTTCTTTTTTCTAAAATTTTCTAAAATCATGCTCTACCAAGATCTACAACTTGAACAAATGAAAGATGATTTAGGCAGCAGTTTATTAGGAATAATTGAAACTTACATCTCCAATTTACACCATCATAATTCAAATAATATCATAAAATGCTCTAATGGTTCTAAGAATTGACGTGGTAACATAATTTGGGTCTATAAACTTGTGATCAAAGTTTTTTAATTTATCAATTTTTCATATACATAATATGATTATTTTTTATTTACCTTCTTATTTTTTTGTTTTTTAATTTAACATTTCAATTTTTCCTATTCATAATATGATTATTTTTTTCATATCCATAATATTATTATTTTTTATTTACCTTCTTATTTTTTGTTTTTTAATTTAACATATCAATTTTTCCTATTAATAATATGCCTATTTTTTATTTACTCATCGCGACGTTTTTTAATTTAATTTATCAAATTTTCATATCTATAATATGATTATTTTTTATTTACCATCTTATTTTTTTGTTTATTAATTTAACATATCAATTTTTCCTATTCATAATATGATTATTTTTTATTTCTTGCTCGCGACGAATCTGCTCAAACGTCACGGTGTTGTGGGCGGGATTGCGACGAATTTAACAAATCGTCGTGATGTTTTGGACTCAAATATCCATCGATGTACATTCGTGACGATAAAAAGGAATATGTCGTAGAATTGTGACAAATTTGACAAATCGTCGCAATGTTTTGGGCTTCAATGCACATCCGTGACGAAAAAAAGGAATATGTCGTAGAATCGCGATGAATTAAAGAAATTGTCGCAGGTGTTTTGGGCTTCTATGCACATTCGTGACGTTTTACGAAAACGTCGCGGAGAATGCGTCACGGATTAAATAGTTTCTTGTAGTGAGTGGTCACGATCATGGGAGTTGTTCCAAGGTACCGTATTATCCACAAAAGATGATCGTATCCCATGGTCTAAGGGTTAGGTGTACGAGCGGTGAGAGCACCGTACATCCAATTGCGGTCCCCCACATTCGGGTATGGAGTTGGAGTTTCGAAAGATATCTTCCTTGGCAGACCAGGGGAGGTGATGCAGTATGACAGATGTAGCTCTAACCATATGATGTATACCTTTGCTAGTAGATACGATTCTAAGGATAACTCTAGTACCTGCTCCTACTAACCTATAGGTGTATTCTTACCCCGGTTACATTGCTTTGGTGCTTTTTACTTGTCCTGGATATGTACCCGATAAAAACCACATACAATCGACACGCCATCATTTGGGAAAATATAAATAATGATACCCTTGGGAATACTCAGGGATGAAATGTTGCAATTGATATAAACATAAAAATATATATATCCGTGTGCTTGCGGATCCACATTTTAGTAAGGGACGTCTCTTAGTAATATTGGGTTCTCAACCCAATAACAATATTAAGAAACACCGACATCCATCAATAAAAAATTTCTAGTGGCATTGCCTAGAATACCTACCCTGGTAGCTACACTATGAAATGTCTACAAAGCATTCCTGGCCTTGTTGCTAAGGGCTACCATATATTCTAGGTAGCAAAGTTAGCAAATATCGACAAGTATTTCTAGCGTCATTGCTGGGGAAACAAACCTGGTAGTGATGTTAAGAAATGCCAACATTTGTGCGGCAGAAATATGTGTACTTCTATATAAAATATTGTGTGCCTATGTATATGTGGATAGAACAAATAGTACTCCCAGAAAAAAAACAGCAGGCTGTCTATGCATACCACCGGAGGGAAGCAACCTCGATCGATATCACAAGAATTATATATCTGTCACACCATTTGGTAGGATGCGTGCTGCAGTAAACAAGATTATCATGCATTGAGCCCATCTGAAATCGTAAAAATAAAGATTATGTAGGTTTGACATAATCTTGTTTGATTCCAATTCAGCACGATGCATTGATTTTTTGCTAGTAGAATTAATTGTAGCCGCTAATCTCCATACATAGATTAAGAAATTGGAAGCTGATAGTTAAGGGCCAATAAAGTCTTCAGCCAGCCGGACAATTATTGCAGCCAAGAACGACGATCGAGACCAAGTAGCGGCTGCAATATCGTTGTAAGGTTTCGTATACTCAAAAGCACAGCCATATATGATAATACATGTGCATCACGCCGGTTGCCATGCTGGCAGATAAGTACTATCATGATCTGGCCCTTGCGTGGGGATGGCATTGGCGGTGCCCTGCCCTAGTATTAGTATAAATAGAAGGGCATGCACTTGCCTTAGGCCAAGCATAACAGCATCTTCCAAGTATTCACAGTCAGCTTGCATTGCTTGCTTCCTCACCAGTAAACCCATCATGGCCAGCCCTGCAGTTATAAAGATTGGACCGTGCGGTGGATCTGGAGGCTCAGCTCAGGACATCACTGTGGAGCCAAAGCGTCTGCAGAGCATCACCATTCGCAGCGGTGCTGTTATCGACTCGATTGGGTTTTCTTTCTTGGATAATGCTGGCAATTCTCGGTCTGCAGGCCCATGGGGCGGTATCGGTGGCCAAGCACAAGTGGTTAGTGATATATATGCGTGTGCCTTCCCTAGCGCTGAACTTTTAGTTACCCAGTATTCTCATGCATCGTAACTTGAAATCTATTCTTGGGCTGATTAACAAAAACAGAATTATATATCTTTCTATTTTACTTTCTCTTTCTGCAGATCCAACTTGCCGCCAATGAGTATGTAACAGAAATATCTGGAACATTCGACAAATTTGGCACGAACCAAGATACTGTGGTAATTTCACTCAAAATTGTGACCAACCTCAAGACCTTTGGTCCATTCGGTAATTCGGCGACGGGAGTTCCATTCAGTCTCCCCGTGCAGCCTGGCAGTGCCATTGTGGGCTTCTTCGCACGTGGCGGGGCATTTGTTGACGCCATTGGCGTTTATGTGCGCCACATCGTCTAAACGGTGGCTACAAGCTCGGCATATTTGGAATTCCATCATTTGTCTTGCCGTGCAACGATATTTGAAATGGGGATCCACCTTGCTCTTCTGCCGAGCATCCACCGGAATGTAGCCGTAATAATACGGCGGCCAAAGATATGATGTTTGTCACTGTCTTCTTTTGTCCAATAAGGGTCTTGTTTGTTTGCGACAGACCTCGTGTTGTCGGAGACTCGGAGTCATGGTTTGTTGAGTCTTGCTGGTTCTCATGTGTCTATTTGTTTCAGTCAGAATTTGTCCAAGTCAGTTTGAAGCCCAAGGTTTACCGTGAGCCATGCATATGTATGGAATAATTTGCTGCTAGGGCCATGATTATTCGGTTGCTTTGTAATAATTTGCTCAAACGTATGAAATAAGAGCAGCAAACGTCGCACTTACCCATTTCTTACCTATTTCATCTCTCTTTTTTCAATGTTAAACTAAATTTTGATCCAGAACATTTGGTGCGTAAAAACTGTACCAGATGCATAACATGCTTACAGAGAGCAATTTGGTCCTTCATGTGGCTTTTTTGTTGAGGGACAAGTGCATTGTATCAGACATCTTTTTTTATTTTTGCTACTCCCACAACATGAACTCATGCAACTAGTTCCGGTAGAGACATGAACAGAGAAGTCAGTGTGCATGATGGATTCTTAATCGATCTGTAGATTACTGTTACATCCTGTTCGCACCCAAAATTGGAACAAAGCTGATCAGGCTGACGCCACCGGTCAGACCGGTGTCCCTCGACGGTCTGACCGGTGGGCCTGACCGGTCTGACCGGTGGACCCTGAGTCCGAGTAGAATTGAGGAGTCCTAGCGAAATTCAACTTGTAAAAGGATTCCTTGCGGGGCAAGACCTCCCCACCCTATAAATGTAAAGGGCCGTTTGAGATGGGATCACCCAATCGATCATTACTATTTACAACTTTTATCTCTTAAACCCTAGCTTTTCCAACCTCGTGCTTTCCTTGTTTGTCTTGACAACGATCAGGGACATTCTGAGTGGCCTTGCCGACTCAGAGCAACCCTAGGCGCGCCACCTCCGACGGGGTCCCTCCCGAGGCGGCGATCTTCGGTCTTCACCGCACATCTGCAGCCACCGGTCAGACCGGTCTGGGCAGGAGCTCGGTGAGTTCAGTGTTTTGACGTTCCACGCGATCTAGCGCTCATGTGTCTTGACCAGAAAAACATCAACACACCCTATGGATATTTCTGCATGTACGGAAGGATAGTGGGAACTGGTGAGACTTCCTCTAATCTTGACATCATGGGATTAGTTCTCAATCTGCATATGAAAAGAGTATAATATACTGGCAGTACATGAACTCGTGTGGTTGGTCACGGGCGCTTTGGTCGTAACCAATGGCGATCTAGGCTCGTTACCAACTACAAGTTTTCATATATATGTGTGCCTCCCCTCGTGCTAAACTTTTAGTTACCTAGTATTCTCATGCATCGTGACTTGAAATCTATTCTTGGGCTGATTAACAAAAATAGAATTATATATGAAACCTTACCAAACTAAACTTTTGTGAGCATTATGTTTTCTCGTGTATGATCAAGTGCAAGGTTTAAACAATGAAGGGCAACGATGATATCCATCGAAGGCTTACTCGAGGACGAGCAAGGTTTAAGCATGGGGGAGATGTTGACGGTGAAATTCCGCAGCCATGAGTTTACCTTCGGTGTTGGCATGACTTTTATATCTTATCCATTGGTACTAACCCCCTTGGTATAACAAGTTCGTTCGTGCATTTCGGTTTTGGAGTTTAGTGTTTATGTAGGGTTTTGGCGTTGAAAGCAAGTCTTCTCGGGGATAAGTTCATCAAGCACTTTGCGACAAGACCTTGAATCCGGTACAAGTCATGCAATGAAGTAAACATGACTCCAAGAAGCCCAGGGACCAAACCCGAGAAGATGACAAACTCCGAGGACCTAGCCAGAAAAGTGTTGAATCTTGCGAGACAAGGAGCTTCGTCCAACTCAGAGAGAAACTGACGACAAGGGCCCACATGCAGAAGGGGGAAGGATCTAGAAGACTCGGAACCAACGTCGGGCGACGGAGGCCGAGGACCGGATCGAAATGGGCCCGTGGCGGTCGGCCCAACCCATTTCGGGGCCCGGCGCCCCCCCCCCCTTGACCTAGCCACCTCTCGGACTATTTATAGCCCCCCGACCGAGAGCCACGCATCAATTCATTTGTCATCCGCCGGCCGAGGAGCGAGAGAAGCTTAAGGGACAACATCTCGGAGACGAGGGTCGTGCTAGTTGTCTAGGGCCTCCCTAGCCGACGTGGCAACCTTGCATGGAAGACCACGTCGGAGCTCGGGAGCAAGGATCAAGATCGAGGTAGGATCCGGTGGTGATCTTGTTCATGTGATCATTCATGATGAAGTCTTTAAGTGAATCCGATTAGATGTGTTTTCTTGTTCAAGATCGAGATTAGATGTATTTTCTTGATGATCTCTTAGATTAGATGCAATTTGGTTCTTCAAAAGATAGCTTTCCTTGCTTTACTAGATTGAATCCTTGCGTTGCACATTGTTCCACGGATTCGATACCTTGGGTTCACCACTGGAGGGAATAAGGGTCCCTTGACTACGACGGGGAATTTGTCCGCTTGCAAATCCATATGAAGTTTGATACGAATATACACCGTCAACAAGCCCCTTTTCTTGGCACCGTTGCTAGGGAACAAGCAATCAAGATCCGATCTAGTATCGCTCTTCTTGTGAATATTTTTCAGTTTTTATTTTGATTTTCTTTTGCATCTCCTAACTTTGATCATCCTAAAAAATCAATCTAATCTAGTTTTTGATTAACCCTAATTTTTCTTTTGTTAGATTTTTGTTTTTGCTAACCCTAACCGGAGATGGTTGGCTACCTTTCCAAGAAACCCAAACTTTCTTTTGTGGATGATCCGGGAAAACTTTCTCGGCAAAGGAGACGTGCGGCAAGACAAGCTAATGGAATAGAAACCCTAGATCCAAAAGTCGAAGTCGAAGGACCATCGGAATCTCCAAGGGAATCACCACCTCCAAGTCCAAAAGGGAGATCAACATCAACCGCCACCCATGGGAGAACAACCACAACTAGAGAGCAAGATTGAGCTATGCACCCCGGACATTGTTGATCCACCTATCATAAACCTTCAAGACGCCGGAAGGCTGTTCAAGATCAAGGTCTCAACTATCCATATGGTGAGACACTCACCTTTCACCGGTAAAGAGGATCCGAACCTTCACCTCCAAGCATTTGTTCAACTATGTCAAATTTTCGATGAGGATGGGGTGACTCAAGATCAAATGAGGGCGGGGCTTTTTCCGTTATCACTACATGGAAAATCTTTGCGTTGGTTCCACACTTTACCGGCGGAGTCCAAACAAGATTGGGAAGCGTTGATGAGGAACTTTATGAGAGAATTTTATTCGCCAACCAAGACTCAAAGTTTGCGCAACAAGATTCATACGTTTGTTCAATTTCCCATGGAGACGATTGAGGAAGCTTTGGAGCGTTTCAATGAATACATGCGAGCCGAATTCCTTGAGTGGCATATCGATTTCCTTAAGAGGAGGATGGAGAAGATGGAGATAGAGAAAGAAGCTCAAGACCTAAAGGCTACCGAGGAAAAATCAACATGCAAGGATTGTGAGGAGTATGACCATGTCCAAGGTAAACCCCGATTTAATGCAAGTTCGTCCATTCAAGATTTTGTTCCTCTTTGTGCACAATTGAAGGACTTCATGGACGAGCAAGCTGAGATCAACAACGACGTCGTCACTAAGTTCGAGGCTATGGAGAAAGTATTGGAGAATTTAGATGGGAAGGTGACGGAGGTCGGAAGCTCTATACGTGAAGTGTTCATCATGATGAAGATGCTAGAGACACAAGTGGGACAACTTGTCGGGCACCGGATGGGTAACAAAGGAGAATTTCCAAGACAACCCCAAGGTCCCAAGATGGCGAGGGCTACTCAAACTCATTTGGGAGAGATGGAGGATCGCACTAAAGAGACCATGAAGATCACGACCGAAGGACCGGAGTTTGAGATGCCGAGCCACTACTTGAAGGAAGTTGTTGCATCCGTCAAGACCAAAGGACAAAGCCGACTCGTGAAGACCAAAAATATGACTAAGCCGACGAATAAGTCCGTGCCCAAGATGGTGTGGAAGTGGGTACCCAAGATTGCAACGCCCACAAAGAGCGTTGATCCAAAGTAATCAAGTGAAAAAGTCTAGCCACAGAGTATAAACGAAGCGCTAGGCGGGAGGCAACCCGTCTCTCGAGTCAAGAATAAGCTACGGGAGGACAACCCGATTCAAGATTTTTCGAGTCTCTTCAAGTAAGTTGGTTTTGAAATTTGCTACGCAAAACATTAGACTTAGAGTGGTTGAATAACATTAAAGACATAATTCTTGGTTGAATATTTTATTTGGATCATTAACCCTTTACATGAGCCATCCTATGAGTTATTTGCTTCTTTTTGAGAAACCAAAACCAAAAAAATCGGGACTCGCGTGAACCTAGAAACTTAACTTTTGGTTGTTAAAAAAAACTATATCCTTGGTTTCTCTAAGATTAGAATTTTTCTAAGCCTCATTTAATTTTATTTCATTCAAAATCTCTCTCGTCTAACTAAAATTAGAACCTAAACCTATGCCCCCATGATCAAGCCGGGAAAAGTTTTCTCTCAACTAATGAATGCAAACAATACGGGTGAGACCAACATAAAAGTAGTCGGAAGCATTTTTCGACTTACATTTGTTTTTAATGTTTTAAAAACTTCTCTAAATTTATATTTGAACTCATTGCAAGTTTTGAGTTTATTTTTAATTTTCGAAATTAGAGGAGTGCTTAGCATTAAAACATGCTTAGAGGGAGGCAATCTAGTTAATCTAACCATGCATGCACTATGATGCATCACGGGACGCCCCTCCAACATCTTTTATCAAACCACATGCACAAGAAAAGCATTGGCGGGGCAGCCAAGGCTTTGTTTTGCAGGAATATCATGGAGGCATGTGAGGCAAGGGAGCATGGAAGTGACTCAAAGCAGAAAACATCAAGTGGAAGGAGCAATGCAAGCAAAGGAGTGGACGAGAACGTTTGGAAGGTGCAACCCCGTGGAGCACGCGGTCACAAAGCACCAAAGTAAGCATGAGTGTCTTGGTAAGTCGCTCATCCGGCTCTTTGTTCGTGTGCTCAAGTTTGTCGGGAACCACCTCGGACTTAGCCATCCATCCGGTTTGTTTGCTCAAACAAATCACACCCTTAATCCACTCAAAGTCCATACTCCAAATAATATTTGTGTACCTTTTTACCGGTTGAAAACCCCGAATATTTATTTGTGAGAGAGAGTGCAGCAACCATGTGGAAGAAAACTACAAGTCTTTTCACCAAGAAGAAGGGATCATCTTTGTCCAAGCTATCATCGATAACTTCTTCGAGGAGGCACTCGGTTTCCGAGTCTCCTCGGAGCATGGAGGAGGACATGGCACCACCGAGGAGGAATGACACTCTTCTCCTTGGTGGCATGAGGGCCACACGAAGCTCGTCTACGAGGTTCACCGAATCTCAAGGACGTGCGGAGGAGCCGCCCGTCCGACCTCACCGCTCGACATGATCATCCGCTCCACCTCCACGCGATCCGTGGTATTCCAATGGGTTTATCATCACAACGGAGGAGGAGGAGAAGAAGCTCACTTGACCGAGAAGAGGCTCGTGGCAAACGTCAACTTCGACGACCAAGCTCTCTAAGTGTTGAGTTTTCATACGGATGTTTTGGGACACCTAGGTTGGGTGCAATTCTCCAACGGAGTGTCGGTAAACACCCACAAGGAATTTGCCTTGGAAATTCTCATGACCATGGCGCATATCCTTGATGAAGGAGTGTCTTGTCTCTCATTCCGTTTGGAGGAAGTTGAACAAGTGGTTCCCTATGAGTATATTAGGAAATTGCTTGTTTTTCAAAAGGGAGACACGGAACAAGTGGATGTGCAAGAAGGCACATTGGAAGTTTTTTGGAGTATGATCACGGGAGGAGCCCATCAACAAAGAAATACTAGCGGAACCCCATCATCCAAGTGTTTCACTCAAGGATTTTGGGGAGAATGAGAGAGACAAAGATAACCAACACGGAGTTGAATTGGCTTCACTCTCGCTTTGATTGCCGGCGACCAATCGACCCCACTAACCTTATGATCAACAAGTGGTGTTGTGAGCAACATCGGGTTCAGGAGATATTGGTTCGGGGTGTTACCTCTCTCCATGTTGGCTATCTCTTTGAGACTGGGTATTGCAAGGAACCCGAAGCATCTCCTACCCAGGACTTCCCTTGGATTTGATTATATGAAGCAAGGCAAATATATACATGGAGATGAGGGAGGAGGCTTCAAAGTGGACATAGTAAATTTGCCCCTATCGGATGGAAGATTAAGACTTTTTCTTGAGGGGGGAAGAAGATTGGTTAGAGGAAGGACTTCTTGTGCCGGCGAAGAAAAATAAAAGAGGAAGGATTATAAGAGAAGCTTCCTCCACGGCCCAAGAAGGAAGTGCGCAACAAAATTATGTGCCACCATTTGGAGAAATCCCGGCGCCGCCGAGTTACTACGGTGGTGTACCAATGCAAGCATGGGGGAGTGGTGCGGCCATACCCCCCACCAAATTTTGCGGTGCCCAACGTAGCCTTTGGGATCGTCAATTCGAGGAAGATCGCAAGATGGTGCCAAGATTGAAGATTCCAAGTATCTCTCCAAAGGAAAAATATTTCTAGTACCTACCTTATCTCTATCACCTCTTTGCCCGAGGACGAGCAAAGGTCTAAGCATGGGGGAGGAGGTAGGTACAATGCAATTTTAGAGTTCAAGGGGAGCAAATACAAAAAAGAAAGAAGAAGAAATAAAGTAAGAAAAAATGATGAGATAAGAAAAATATATGAGTATGTATGATATAAAAATAAAATAAAGTGAACTCCCCAGTTCTCTAAAGTGCATTAGGAATTTCAAGGTTTCAAGATTTAAAAGATCCAAACTCATCTTTCCAACCATGTGCAATTTGATAACAAGGACTTCCTTTTGTGCCTCGGGATCACTTTTTGCCATTTGCACATGTCCACCTATCTCAAAGTGTGTGTATTTTTCTCTCCCCCTCGCTTGATATAACATTATTTTCCATGACCTTTTTGACGAGTCTCGGTAAGACCATGAGAAGCTTGTCTTGTTTTAACAACATCTCATTTATAATATCTTGGTAGGACTAAACTTTCCCAAAGAGCTCCATATAAAGCCTACCACTTACATATATGTTTTGAGAGGGAAAGGAGTAGAGTAAATAGGCTTGAGAGACAAGATGAGATGAGAGTTCATGAGCTAGATGCAACGTGGTTTAAATTTGTGAACTTAGTTTAGCTCTTTTTCATCTCGTTCTTTATTTCAATTTTTTGAGATCTATTTGAATTTTGGGAGCATGTTAATACTTGTGGGATAAGCTTGATCAATAATCTACCATCCGTAGGGATGAAGGCTAGTACATTATGAAACCTTACCAAACTAAACTTTTGTGAGCATTATGTTTTCTCATGTATGATCAAGTGCAAGGTTTAAACAATGAAGGGCAACGATGATATCCATCGAAGGCTTACTCGAGGACGAGCAAGGTTTAAGCATGGGGGAGATGTTGACGGTGAAATTCCGTCGACCATGAGTTTACCTTCGGTGTTGGTATGACTTTTATATCTTATCCATTGGTACCGACCCCCTTGGTATAACAAGTTCGTTCGTGCATTTCGGTTTTGGAGTTTAGTGTTTATGTAGGGTTTTAGCATTGAAAGCAAGACTTCGGGATAAGTTCATCAAGCACTTTGCGACAAGACCTTGAAGCCGGTAGAAGTCATGCAATGAAGTAAACATGACTCCAAGAAGCCTAGGGACCAAACCCGAGAAGATAACAAACTCCGAGGACCTAGCCGGAAAAGTGCCGAATCTTGCGAGATAAGGAGCTTCGTCCAACTCGGAGAGAACGACGACAAGGGCGCACATGTAGAAGGGGGAAGGATCTAGAAGACTCGGGAACGAACGTCGGGCGAAGGAGGCCGCGGGCCCGGGCCGAAATGGGCTCGGGTCGGTCGGCCCGGCCCATTTCGAGGCCCGGTTGGCCCCCTTTGACCTAGCCGCCTCTCGGGCTATTTATAGCCCCCCGACCGAGAGCCACGCATCAATTCATTTGTCATCCGCCACCGAGGAGCGAGAGAAGCTTGAGCAACACCATCTCGGAGAGTAGGGCCGTGCTAGTTGTCTAGGGTCTCCATAGCCAACGTGGTAACCTTGCATGGAAGACCACGTCGGAGTTACGGAGCAAGGATCAAGACCGAGGTAGGATCCCGGTGGTGATCTTGTTCATGTAATCATTCATGATGAAGTCTTTAAGTGAATCCGATTTCTAGCGATCAAGTGCCTTCTCGATGATTTTATTCTCCCTTGGTTTTGCTTCTTCCCCAATCTATACATAAGATAGATTGGATAGGGTGCTCTTGTAGCTACGGTGGCTAGAGGTGCATACCGGACCGACTAAGTGATTTCAACTTGTTCTTATCAAACTCGCCCTAGGCTAACTTCGCACGAATAGGGGTGCGTTGTGACGGAAAGTTGGCCCCAAAAGGTGGGCGTCCTCGGAATCGGACGGAGGCCACGGTTTGAAGATGCTTATAATGAGATTCGCTTTTCTATCTCCATCTATCTTGTTTGGAGCTACGGCATATGCATGATCTAGACTCTCTAGATCGGTTATCTCTTACTTTCTCTTGCTACCTCTTTAGTAGATTAGATTAGATATGTTTTCTTGATGATCTCTTATATTACATGCAATTTGGTTCTTCAAAAGATAGCTTTCCTTGCTTTACCAAATTGATTCCTTGTGTTGCACATTGTTCCACGGATTCGATACCTTGGGTTCACCACTCGAGGGAAGAAGGGTCCCTTGACTACGACGGGGGATTTGTCCGCTTGCAAATCCATATGAAGTTTGATACGAATATACACCGTCAACACTACCCCCACACTACCACGACAAGACGCGTGTTGTGGTGGCCGGCTGTGGTGTTGATGGAACCGACGCTCCCCCGTTAGTTGCTACCGACGGCGGCTCCATCTCGGTCTTGACTACTCCGTCATCACTAATCCCTTCCCCTTCCCGGCGTTTCCTTTCATTTTTCCTTTTGCCGTAGATCCACTAGACTAGGCCCCGCGATGTCCCCGATTCCTTGAGTGTCACCGCGGTGGCCGCATCCGGACCCGCTCGCCGGCGGATGCACCCGGAGGAAAACATCTACGGGCGCCGAGCTCCACCGGCGCGATGTCCTCGGGTTGGAGTCGGATCCACCACCACCCACACCCCCACCCCCGGTCGGATCCCCTGTTGTGCCGCCCACAATGACCTCCCAAACATCGTGATCTGTTTCTTTACGGTCATTATCGGGAGAAAAATCGAATGAAGAAGCATGCAAGAAAAAACGAAATGGAAGGCGGCAAGCCGGCAAAGGTCTTTGCTCGCGTCGAGACGCGATCGGCGGACGGGGTGGAGTCACGGTCGACATGGGTCCGCTCACGCGTGAGTAACTAACGACGTTGACGGAAGAGATAACTACCGTTAGTTTGAACGTGACCCAACTACTAATGGTTGGATTGAGATAGAACGGGTGAATCTAGATGGGGTAGCGGCCACCGATAGGTGGTTACCTACCACCGGTGGTAGCGAGGTAATTTCCGATATATATATATATATGTGTGTGTGTGGGGGGGGGGGCGTGCCTCCCCTCGTCTTGAACTTTTAGTTACCTAGTATTCTCATACATCGTGACTTGCTCTATTCTTTGGCTGATTAACAAAAACAAAATTATATATCTTTCTATTTTACTTTCTCTTTTTGCGAGATCCAACTTGCCGCCAATGAGTATGTAACGAAATATACGGAACATTCGACAAATTTGGCACGAACCAAGATACTATGGTAATTTCACTTAAAATTGTGACCAACCTCAAGACCTTTGGTCCATTCGGTAACTCGGCGACGGGAGTTCCATTCAGTCCCCCCGTGCAGCACGGCGGTGCCATCGTGGGCTTCTTCGCGCGTGGTGGGGCATTTGTTGACGCCATTGGTGTTTATGTGCGCCACATCGTCTAAACGGTGGCTACAAGCTTGACATATTTGGGTTTCCATCATTTGTCTTGCTGTGCAACGATAATTGAAATGGGGATCCACCATGCTCTTCTCGCCAAACTTCCACCGGAATGCAGCCGTAATAATACGGCCAAAGATATGATGTTTGTCACTGTCTTCTTTTGTCCAATAAGGGTCTTGTTTGTTTGCGACAGACCTCGTGTTGCTAGAGTCATGGTTTGTTGAGTCTTGCTGGTTCTCATGTGTCTATTTGTTTCAGTCAGAATTTGTCCAAGTCAGTTTGAAGCCCAAGGTTTACCGTGAGCCATGCATATGTATGGAATAATTTGCTGCTAGGGCCATGATTATTCGGTTGCTTTGAATAATTTGCTCAAATGTATGAAATAAGAGCAGAAAACGTTGCAGTTACCCATTTCTTACCTATTTTATCTCTCTTTTTTCATGTTTAACTAAATTTTGATCCAGAACATTTGGTGCGTAAAAACTGTACCAGATGCATAACATGCTTACAGAGAGCAATTTGGTCCTTCATGTGGCTTTTTTGTTGAGGGACAAGTGCATTGTATCAGACATCTTTTTTTATTTTTTTACTCCCACAAACATGAACTCATGCAACTAGTTCCGGTTGTGACATGAACAGATAAGTCAGTGTGCATGATGGATAATATTAAAATGTTCTTACTCCATCTGCAGATTACTGTTACATCCTATTCATCGAGGATCTCCACGACACTGCACAATGACGACAGACTCCATCTACAATGACGAGTTCATGCTCTACTACCTATACCCCCACTGTAATTCTCTCTGTTCTCTGCTCTCTCCCTCTCGGTTAACCTCAGGATCCACGTTTTATCTCAACTAGTTAAGTGCCCGTGCGTTGCCACGGGTACAAACCATCTCACGACATAAAACCACACAAGTAGAATATATGCAAACAAATCACACGTCACAATTTTAACATTATAAAACACACAATAATTCAAACTGATCCAAGATAATCTGGTACATCTTCGGGTCCATTGGCTTAATTTTGGTTCCTCATGTATGTGAGTAGGTGTAGCAAGATGTGCTTCCTCACTTCATATGCATCTATTGGCATATTAGTTAAAATGTATGTAGGTGAAATGTGAAAAAGGGAAAGTATGTACAAAGTGGAACACTCACTTCATATGCATCTATGCTTTTGACATTCCACGCACGCATGGCATGTAGAACAATATAACCAGATGACTTCCTAAGCACTAAATTGTTACTATTGTGAGTTGAATATAAAAGGAAGTTCCATTGCAAAAGTAGTAACGCATGGCGGGAGGCCGAGCCTCGCGCCGGAGAGAGGACCGGCGGCGAAGGGAGGCGAGGAGGGATAGGTGGAGGAATCCGCCGGCGCGGCGGCGATGGCGCGGCCGGGCGGCGCGCGGCGGATGGGAGGCGGCGGCGAGGCGGTTCGGATGTCGAGGGGCCGGAGGGGTCGTGGGAGAGGAGCAACGCGGAAGGGGGACGGGGGCGGTTCACGGTGAGAGGCGGAGAGGCGGATTCACCCGAGTTGAAAAAAAAAGACTAAACGGGGGCGGCGGCGGTTGTCGGAGCGGACGGGGGCGGGGTGGACACGGCGGCCGCGCGCGAGGGAGATGGCCGTGGACCGTGGTTGCCGGTTCCGCGCGGGGGATGCAGGGACTTGTGGAGCGGGGCGGTCCGACGTCCGACGACGATAACATTTCCTTCTTTTTAGTTGTAGGATAGGACTTCTGGCAATTTCAGAGTTACTTAGATAGTACGACAACAAATGACTCAATTGCAAGAACGTAAGGTAAAAAGAAATGAAAAGAGCAACGGTGAAGGAACATGAAAGAGATAGATGACTGGTGCGGTGTTACCAGTGATGGCCTGGCCTCGGCGTGGTCAGAGCTGCAGGCTGCAGCTGCCGCCAGCGCACGCAATGACACCCTCAGATCCAGGCAAGGGGAACATATTAGACCTACGAATCCAAGCCGGCGCAGCCGTCTCTTCAAGGCCCTACAGTGCTCCTCCCAGCGCCGGAGCCCAGGTAGCTGACCCCTGCTGCCTCTTCGTTGGATCCGCCAGTTGACTCACCTCCGGCGCCAGAACGCGACTTTGACTGCTTTGGGCATCAGGACATCGACACAGCTCCGACGTCTGTAGCCGGTCGCAGTCACCGCCCTTGCGCACCTGGTAGGCCATCCGCTGCCGGTCTGGTGAGCCAGCCTCGCCCCTGCGCGCACAACATCGACCAACAGCCTCACCGCCGACGGCCCGCCTGGCTTACCGCTGCTTCGCATCAGGTTCGGTTGGGTGCTGCCACGGCCGCGTCGACGGGGAACCGATGATCTGGCGGCCAGCAACCGGAGGCGCCGGTCGTCGCCACGACCAGATCCACACCGAGAGGAGCCGGTGCATGCCTCAGAGGTGCAGGCAGCAATGCCCCCTGTCGCAGATCGTGCATCCCCTTCCTAGTACATGGCAACGCCAGGCCAAAATCCGCCGCCGCCTCTACAACTTCGGCGTCATCTTGTAGCAAATCGACGCTCGGAACTGGCCGTTGCTCCACCTCCACCCGTGGTGCTGTCAGATCCGGCAGCGGCACCTCCGGATCTGACCATGGCGCCACCGGATCTGGTCCCCGCGCTACCGATTCTTGCTGATTCGTCGCCATCGTCGCCGCCGCTTCTTCTAAGAGAGACGAGGGAGCCGGTGGGAGGAGAGAGAGAGGTGGACGGGATTTGAAACGGTGGTGGAGATGCTGGGAACTGGGATGTGTTTTTTAATGTTGTACAACGGAGGTGGAGCGGGGCGGTCCGACGTCCGACGACGATAACATTTCCTTCTTTTTAGTTGTAGGATTACGAAGTGAATACCCACCGATCTACACCTAGATGGATCTCTGGATTTAACAATGGTATCAGACGCCTTGATCTAGTGGGTAGATCGAGTTGGGGAAGAAACCAGACACTGGTAGACAAAGAGGCTTTCGTACGCCCCTTTAATCCCAGTTCAACTTTGGAGCCAGGACTAAAGGGGTTTCATAGACATGGCCACTAATGTCATGAGTGCTCACTCCCTTTAGTCCCGGTTGATAACATGACCCGTGACAAAAGGCCCCCCCCCTTTAGTACGGGTTCGTGTTACGAACCATGACAAAAGGGTCACCCCTTTAGTCTTGGTTCGTAACACGAACCGAGACGGGGGGACTTTAGTCTCGGTTTGTAACACGAACCCGGACTAAAGGGGGTGACCCTTTTGTCATGGGTCGTGTTATCAACCGGGGCTAAAGGGGTCTTTTGCCACGGGTCGTGATACCAACCGGGACTAAAGGGTCTCCCAGGAGTTACTATAAGAGGATAGCATCCTCTACTCAGTTAGATGTGTTGTGTAGGTGAGATGGTGAGGAAGCTACGCGCGAGGCTGGAGGTCACGAGTTTGAATCCCCGCACCCGCGCACGCGTATATATCGCGTGAAAATCGTGACTAGTGACTTGCGCGTGTGTGAGGGCCTCTCAGGGATTTTCAATTTTTTTTGACATTTTTGACGCTGGTGTGCCCCCCCTTAATCTCGGTTGGTATTACCAACCGAGACTAAAGGCCCCCCTTCAACCGGGACTAAAGGACCCCCCCTTTTGTTTCTAATCATCAGTCCCGGTTGGACTTGAGGGATCGATACCCTTTACCAACCGGGACTGAAGGTCCTCTCTGCACCAGTGAGAGATGATTCTCTGAAAAGATAACACCTTCTCCGTCGCCACGGGCGAGGGGAGGGAAGAGGAAGAACGCAGTGATGGCGCAACACTAAAGGAAAGAAAGTTTCAGAACTGAGTTGTTTGACATGTTTTTGGTTTTAAATGTTTTAAACCAAACTCATTAATTGCCAAGACTTGGTGAAAAGAGAAAACAAGGAAATGGGAAAGAAGCTAATAGTAGGCTGCATGGATTCCATGCACATACGTGATCACGAGCCGGTGCACTGAAGCTATACGTGAAGTTTTGTCTGGGAAGTAAGATGAGACTACGTCACGTAGTGTGGAGACCGTAGGGCTGCTGTGTTAGAATTTATGTGGGTTTGGCCCAACAATTAATTCAGAAATTCCAAAATAAATCTCAAATGCCCATACATATGAGTGCATAAGGGAGTAGTGGAATCCTTTAGTGCCACCTTGCTAGTGGGAGGTGAAGGGAACCAACTTATATATGGAAGTTGTTCTCATCTTCTAAAGACTAGTATGAGGAGGAGAAAGGAAGTCCACACGTGCGCTCGCTTGCCTCGCCTCGCCGGGCGTGCCGTGGCAAAGGGCGCGGGCGCACGACACTGCGTGAGCGCGGTCTCCTTTAGCCGAGTTTTAGTTTTTGGTGAGTCCTACTCGTGATTGTGTTTCATGAGGTCGGTTTCCCGGACTATATAAGCGGACCACCGGCCACGCTAAAACGTACCAAATCAACAACTTGAGTTTTGCCTGCGCTACTCTTCTTGTTGCTACCGCTAAGACTCCGGCCCTATCGTTCGCGTGCACCTAGGACCGGGGGCGAGCGGGTCTCCGGAACCGTCGTATTTGCGATCCCGCACCGGGAGATGGCGAATAAGGTTTTGGGAAGCGCTCTCCGCACGACTTCTCCCAAACGACTACTTCATCGCTTCTTGGTGGCCCTCTTGTACGACTACTTCCGGCGGTTATTCGAGGAACTACACTACGTACATCTTCTTGCATCAACTTTGTACGACTACATCGGCGAGGTCCTCCCACGTTTAGTATGGATAATCCAAAGGATAACGAGCGCATCGGTTGCCTCCGCAACCGCCCCGCCTTAGGGTACACTCTTATCTTGCTTTGGTTTTATTTGTTCATCATGATCAATGCGGCTTATCTGTCTAGTGTACGAATCGCGAATCGTGCTTACACTAGTTACTTTGATTTGTGATTTCGAGTTTTTTACACATGCTTAATCTAGTTGCTCAATTCGTCATGATTTATATTTTGGTTTTAATGCGGAAATAACCTAATATTCCAACATGCCGTCACAAGAGGAATATTCCAACATGCGATCACAAGAGGCATCCGCGACTTGGCATACGATGTATTCACCGCAGCCGTACCTCGAATCACGTGTGTACAACCAATATACAGCTTAGCCCGTATAAAAGAAGAGAGAGAACATATACGTGCACGTACATATATGCATGAGGCCGTGTACACGTATACATTTAGAAATAAACGTTCTCAGGAGGCCGGCGCACGTATTCAAACATCTAACACTTGATGTCGTACCCGGATACGGCCGGGCTACACGACAGCCGGTATTTTCTAGAAGGACCTAGAACGTTCTACAGGCAGAGAGTCCCAAGAGCTCTCGCCGTGAGCGCCGTGGGAATCAAAGGGCTAAGCAAATCTCGTGGGTACTCACAACCGATCGATCTGGATGGAGATAGAGTCCCAGCTTTGGACAAGAGCTAATTAATCAATTTAGCCGTCAAGAAGATTAACAACCAAGCAGATTTCTCACTAACGAATGATGGCGGCGCCGAGTGCTGGGGGTGACGTACCCTAGCCTCCCTTCTATATAAAGCCCTGGCCTCCAACGTGAGAGGCTAATAGCTAGCCATCTACAGGTGCCGCCGAGAGTACGCCAGAGAGCTACCGCTGGAGAGAAGAAAGGAGCTGCAGTTCTCCCCCTCTTCTTGTCGCAGCGCCGCCGGCCTCTTCAGGTGCCGTCGCAGGTCCAAGGCTAGTCCGGCCACTTACCGTCCGCCGTCGTGACAAGCAAGACCGGCGACTCCCCAGGAGAGACCTACGTGAAGCTGGTGAACAGGGCCAACGCGCTTCAAGCGATGGCTCCACTCTTCGTCTTCGGCAGCGCAGGTTGAACTTGCGTTCCTTTTCTCATCTTTCTATCACGGATGCATCATGGCTCCGCTCGTCTCGTCGTCCACTCGTCTCGTCCGCGGAAGAGCAGCGTAGGAGATGCGGATGGAGACGCGGCGGCTGTAACCGACGGCTGCGCGAACGGACGGAAGCGGACGGAGAGATGTCATGCGGGCATGCGGGAGGCACTCACGGGTGCCCCAAGAAGACGACGGCCCCGAGCCGGTAGCCGGGAGCAACCGTACGCGTTCGTCCGGCATACGAGGCAGCAAGACGTTCTCCTCTCGCGCCCGTACGTGTAGAGCAAAAAGCCGACGATGTTCGCCCGGTGTAAAGGAAGCAAGACGTGCTCCTCTCGCGCACCTGTGCATGTTCATGTGTGTGCATGCATGTGCGGGGTAGAAGCTAGAAGGAAGAGGCGATTACGGGGGCCATGCAGCCATGTTTATTTCCACTAAGGACCTCTGTCCGAATTTCATTACCAAAGCAACGAAATTACGAGTTCCGGCCCGAAGCCAAAGTTCGACGCAACTGCCTCCACTCAAAGGCAACAAAAACCTATACGGGGAAGCAAGCACACAGGGCTACACCTCCAATCCAGAACGCCAAAAGACAGTCCACAGAACACAGCCAACAGCAGCTGCCCTAGCATAGCTAACAAGCTGCTCCGACGCAGCTAGACATACAAAACAAACAAACAGGTCTTTGCAAGATAGACCGCAAGTCATCAAGCAGTACTTCAGCTTCTTCCAGTCATTCCTGATGATCATCATCTCACTGCAGCAGCACCGTCCCAGCATGTGGCTCTCCATGTTCTTCATCCTGTGAATGATGTAAAAGCACCTCATTCTTCAAGGCTTCAGCTCCTTCCTTCAATATGCCTTTGTCTTCCTCCTTTTGTAGACCTGCCCAATAGTTAATAACAGATGAGGCTAAACAGATGATCTCAACAGGAGATCTAATTTTCTTTTTTTCAAAACAAATATTGTTGCGGGATTGCCAAATTGCCCAGCAAATCGCCGCCAAACCAACCATGTGTAGATTTACGTTTTTGGGCATGAACTGCCCAGCCCAGATCCAGAACTGGGAAAAACTGGTTGGTCTACAGTCAGCCCCAACAACCCAAGCTATTAGGCTCCACACATATCTTGCTAAGTAACAGTCAAAGAACATATGATTCATTGATTCATTTAGATTGCAAAAGCTACAAGCGAGGTCACCTGCCAATTTCTCCTTATAAGATTGTCTTTAGTTAGAATTGCATTTTGATTTATCAACCACATGAAAACCTTAATTTTCGGAGGAATTTTTGACTTCCAAATTCTTCTATTTGAATCACCACCAACCCCGCTACGGAGGGTGGGAATACATGGATTTCACCGAGAAACTCTTATTTTTCCCCCAAACCCGGATTGGCTCATCCTTCGGGATCCTAAAGCACAAGACATTAAAATGTCTCTTAGTTGTCTTAAGTGTGTTTGAGAGGCTTCATTGAGCCACCTTCTCCGGAGTCGGTCTCCATCTATTCCTTGCCATAACAGCCACGGAGATGTTTTGCTCCTCACTAATTTCAAACAGGTCACTGAATTTCTCCTTCAGTGCAGTATCCCCACACCATGCATCCAACCAAAAGTCTGTATCTTCACCATTACCAATTTTGACAACCCTCCCATACATGTAAAGATGTTTTATTTTAATCAAATCATTCCACACAGGGGAGTTAGAGGGTTTGTATTTCAGGGTAGCAATCCACCCTCTGACTCTATATTTTTTCCTGACTACCTCCTGCCACATGCCTTCCCTTTTCTCAAATTTCCACCACCATTTGCACAACAGACTGATATTCATTTTCCTCAAATCCTTGACTCCTAATCCACCTTTCTTTTTTGGTTTAGTGATCACTAACCACTTTACCAAATGATAATTCTTTTTGATACTATTCCCCTGCCAAAAAAACCTTTTCCTTGTGACATCCATCTTTTTTATTACTGTTTTGGGCAGCATGTACATTGACATAGCATAGGTTGGCATGCTGCTCAGACATGCATTTAGCAAAATCAACCTTCCTCCATAGGACAGCGAGGTACATTGCCACCCATCTAATCTTTTCATAATTTTTTCATTTAGATTTAGCCGATCTACAACATGAAGTCTAGATCTAGAGACGAGGCACCCCCAAGTATTTAATTGGCCGGGTCCCGGTTGCACAATTCAAGCATGTCCGAGAAAGCTAGTGCTTTGTTCATCGAGATGACACCATGATCACTTCACTTTTGTTGAAATTTATTTTTAATCTTGACATCTTTTCATAGATATAAAGCGGGATCTTAATTTGTCTCGAGAATCCTCCATACATAGGATGGTATCATCCGCATATTGGAGAATTGCAATCCCACCGGGTATAATATCATTCATGAGCCCTTTTATTAGCCCATTTCTTTGGGCCGTTTGGACCATTTTAGTTAGGCAGTCAGCAGCCAAATTGAAAAGTAAAGGGGACAGAGGATCTCCCTGCCTGACCCCCTTCCTACTTTTAAAGTAGCTTCCCATACTGTTATTGATCTTAACACAAAAGTTCCGCTAGCAACCACCGCTTTAATCCAGTTGCACCACCTGTCACAGAAACCTCTTTGTTTTATCACCTCAAAAAGGAAATCCCAATTGATTTTGTCATAAGCTTTCTCAAAGTCCAATTTCAATATAATCCCATCTTTCTTTTTTCTTTTAGTATCATGTAGAATTTCATGTAGGCTCAGCACTCCCTCCATGATATTTCTACCCTTGATAAAGGCATTCTGATTCTTACTTATTATCCTACCCAAACACTCCTCCACTCTTAGCATAAGCACTTTGGTTATACTCTTGTAACTCACATTCAGCAGGCAGATCGGCCTATACTACTGAATTTTCACTGCATCTTTTATTTTAGGGATCAAAGTTATGACTCCATAGTTTAGTCTGTCGATTCTTAGATCATTTTTCCAAAAATCCTGAACCATGTCCATCAAGTCTCCTTTAATAATTGCCCAGCAGGCTTGATAAAACTCTACAGAGCCATGTAGCCATGTGCTCATGCATGTTCGTGTGCATCTTGTGCATGATGGTTGTGACCAACCTCGACACCCAAAGGCGAAGGACGGGGGCTGCCGGTGGTCGGACACGAGCACATGGCGGCGCGGCGGCGATGGTTGCTCATGCGGACGAGATCGGGATTCCACGTTCGGGTGCTATCAAGATGCGGGCCCTGTTCACCAACATGCAAGTACGACTACGAGGGAGCCCACCATGCGGCCATGCACGTGCATGTGTGCTCGTGCATGTTTCCTCATGCGTGTGTGCACATGCATGCACGGAAGCCGACCGGCGGTTGCCGTCGCCGGGCACCCGTGGTGCTCTTGGCTCTTGCTAGAGTGCCGACCGACACGAAAATCTCCACCACCTCGACGTCCTCGCCATGACAACTTTTCGGTTCCGGCTCGGTGCTATATGCATCCGTGATCAACCACTACTACGACTACGCGCCCTTCGTTGCCGACGAGGACGAATGATGCGGGCGGGCGGAGCTGATGTCTCAGCTGCGCTAGGCTCATGGACCGACGAGGCTATGGATGATGCCGACGCCACACCCACACCTACACCAACACACGTGCATGGAGAACAGGTAGAAAAGATGGGAAGACGACCACGGCGGCGGAATCGGAGGTGCTCCAACAAGACACACTTGAAGAGTGTTGACGGTCGATTTTGGTACACCTAGATATAAGTTTACCATCAATATTTTCACGTATTTGATATTCTAACCAATGGTACTAACCCCGTGGAGGTATCAAGTTTACTCTCGCATGTCGATTTTGGAGTTTGTTGTTTAAATAGGAAATTAACATTAAAAAGGAGACTTTCGGGATAAGTTTATCAAGCACTTCAAGAGAAGATCATGAAGCCCGACACAAATCAAGACATCATGAACAAGACTCCAAAGGGCCCAGGGACCGAAGCATGAAGCAGGAAAACTCCGGGGACACGGACGAGAAGATGTTGAAGCTTGCGCGACAAGGAGCTCTATCTAAACCGTGGAGAAGACGACGTCAAGGGCGACATGCATAAGGGAGCAAGTCAACAATTGATCGAGAAACATCGGGGAGCGAAACGGGGCCGAACCGTGCCAAAATGGGCACGGGCCGGTCGGCCCGGGCCGGCCGACCCGGCTGTTTCGGGCCCGGTTCGCGACCCCCTTTTGCCCTAGGTGCTTGTCTATTTATTGCCTCGCCTCCGGCGGCCGCCACATCCATCCATTCATCGGAGAGTCGCCGAGATGAAGTAGAAGCACCGGGGAGGAAGCCGACGGCCGCATTGAGTCCTCGAGTTGCCTAAGGGATGGCTTAGGCCATGCCCTAACCGCCATGGTTGGCCCCTGCGTGGTAAAGCCATGGTGGAGTTCGGAGCCGCGACTTCAATTCGTCAAGTCGTTTGTACCTTCAACATTCGGTGATGTAACCATATCTTGTTATGCTTATTCATATGTGTAGCTACCATATGCCTTTAGTAGGACTAGATCGAATCATGGTGATTAGTCTTGTCTTGCGGATACACCGTAGTAGTGCACGGACCGAGGTTTATCGCTCGGTGTTGAATATCCTTGCTTAGTGACAGTACGGTGGAGGAGAAAGCGGCGAGTGAACGTGTATCAGACCACTCCATATTGGGTTACTCCATATCGAGTGTAATCCTTATCATAGTATAGGTTTAGATTGGTTTATCACCTTGGCTGGAACGACAACAAGAAGACGACGAGGCTAGGTTTACCTTTGGTTTGCTTACCTTTATGGCTAGGTGGATGAGATCCATACATCCCTTCGTGTTTGTATGTTACCTTTATGCAACCAATACATCACATAGGGTTAGACCGGTAGGTTAGATAGAGAACCTTAGTGGTTTGCTTCCGATCCTTGGATTGACAAATCTAGGGAGGACCCTCCTTGGTGAAAAAGGCACCAAGTCACCGTAGGCTTGTGGTGAACTTGAGCACGGTTTTACACCGTCAACAAGCCCCTTTTTCTGGCGCCGTTGCCGGGGATCGGCAACTTGAATCCTAGGGCGATCCATCTATATCTTTGACTAACCCTAATTTTTATTATTGCATACATGCTTGCTTTCTTGTTTGTGTCCTTGAAAGCTCGAATCCTAGGGCGATCCATCTATATCTTTGACTAACCCTAATTTTTATTATTGTATACATTCTTGCTTTCTTGTTTGTGTCCTTGAAAGTAGGTGAAAAGCTAGACACAAGACGTTCGATAAATTCACATCCACTCCGATAAGATGATGACTACATAATGATTCACACTTTAGTGGTAGGTGCTAACGTTTGTTAGTGGCCCATCATCCGCTATTGAATCCACACCCTACACGAGTGATGTTAAACAAGGTATGTCAATGTGTCAATTAATGTTTTATGACTAATGTTTCGTGGAGGTTTGTTTGTCCAAGCAATAGGTGTTGGAAGCAATCACGTTGCAAAAGAAGCACCAGTCACTTTGGCTAAAGCAAAATCATGAAGAAGACACACCATTGCCATCATGCATGCTACTCGCTGGTCCAGCAATGGTGACGACTTAAAGCCAAAGGAGACGCAATGTAACGCCCCAAAGACCACAAGATCAAGGTCGTCAACATATTCGGATCAATTCACAAGAAGTTTCTGTTCGCATCAATTTCTGCACAACCTCAGGGAGAACAACAGTATATCTTTGGATATTTAGAACCCCCATGAAGTTACGCTTCCAACGAATCAAGAATCAAGTCAATCGGAGGTTCCTACAAGCGGGTATGGCCGAATTATCGAAGGTTGCGCGTTCTAAAATTTTCTGGATAGCATGCAAGAGCGGAAACAAAACAGCCATACTTCCTCATTTGGGCTCCGATTAAGATGAAAGAGTACCCGTTGGAAAGGTAATTTTATAAAGTTTTCAATGGAACAATATTTTTGTATATGTTTTGTTATGTACACGAGGGGAAAATCCACGAAAAAGAGGCAGTAGCACACGATGACAACAAGATAGTGGAGATGAGGACGACGACAACAAAGAGAAGCTTGGGCAACGCTTCCGTTGGACCACATGAGATGAAATTCAGAAGTTTGGAACAAAACAAAGACCCCAAGAGCATTGGCAAAAGAAGTCACAAGTTGGCAACATCCGACGCTAGGAGATGTTAGAAGCAAATCACCATGGATTACACACAAATGATGACATCCAATGGCGTGGATACTCTGGGCTCTCGCACGAAGGATCATGGATGAAGATATTTGAGACATGTGTGAATTCCCTCAAATGAATAAGAAGAGTGATTCCACACAAGGCAACCTTGATGATGTGTGGCGCGAACGAAGGAATTGTGAAAAGACGATACAAGCCACCGATCATTGAAGATTGTTTGCTTTCAACTCCGAGAGACCACTCACGATGAAAAGATTGAAGGGAAAGGTACAAATTAACCTCTCAAGATACTTTTGGAGCTAATAATATTCCTTTGATATATCTATGATTCATATCCAATAGTGAGGTTGATTCAATTCTATGCCTTGTTCTTATGATAATCATGATAGGCTAGAATTTCTTGAGAGTGATAAAGAGGCTTTGTTGTGCTTAAAATTTGTTACATGACTAATGAACCTTTGCCTAATGAGAGCTTAGTGCTGAGCAAGAAAACTTATGCTATAATTAATCACAACTTACTTTGTCATAAATTGTGGTTATGGAAGCATTTGTTTGCAATATGATTTGTAAATCTTGGACTTGCTTTGTGCTCGGCCAAGCTAGTGACCTTAAAAGAGCAAATTGTTGAAGAAATATCAAGTTTCACTAACCATGCAGGGCATTAAACATAAATTAAGAGGAGATAATCATACCCAAAGGAATTGCAAACCCGTGCATCACCGTCACCGAACATCAAAAACGGATGCCGCTGTTTTCATCAATTTTGAGGACCTGGTCAGACATGTTCAATGAAGAAAAAGTTGAAAATCAGAAGCTCCATCAAGTGCCGGTTCCAACGCATCCAAGATCGATGAATTTGAAGATCCGTACAAGGAGATATGACAAAAACATTGAGCGATGTGCAATCTGAAATCAGCTTTGGACAGATTGCAGCGCCGGAGTAGAACAGGCATTACTCACTCGATCAGAGTTCATTGGGGGTGAATAAATACTTGATCGAAAGAAAATTTCATGTGCCACGCATGGAAGCTATTATTTTCTACATGGTATGATCTGGAAGGATAGGGAAATTTGTGAAAGAAGAGGCAGCGATAAAGTGCGATGGAGAAGGTGATGATGATGCAATGAGACGATTGGGCAAGCCTCTCATCGAGCATAATTGATCGTTTCAAGCATGGAGAGTGGATCAAGGCTGCATGAACACCTTCAAATCTTGCATGAAGGATCATGGCTCCGCAACAACAAGAAGGTATGTGAGAAAGTCGAGCTCTATGACTTTAAATGAAGCGTTTTGTGGGAGGCAACCCAATATTTATTTATATATACATGACCGTCTACATTGTGCTCTTTAATCGAACCATCAAGTAACATTGTACCATTGCTTTAATAAGAAACCACAACACCATGTTGTATGATCTAATTGCTATTGAGGGAGCGCTTTGTTATTTGATCTTGGAAAACTTGTAGACCTTTTTGTGTGCCTATTAGAGTTTAGAGTCTTTTCCTTTTGTTTCTTTTTATTTAGATATATGAAGTTGGCACCATCCTTTGATTGTAAACTTGTGGTTAGTTAAATTAGGCTAACGTTTGTTTTTGTTTTAGACCACCGCACATCATGTCATATCATTTTGTTCATCCACCCTGCATCGCATTGCATGTTTGATTTGATCTAACCTTTTGTCCAACCAACCTAAGCCTTCCCATAGCCCCCACCAAAAACCATAGCTAATAGAGGTAGGATTGATTGTGTTGACCGTTGGCCGTCCGGATTGAACAAGTTTATCTCTTTCCTCTCGTCTAACTAAAAACTTTGACTAGCCTCCCCATAAAATCCTTAGGAAAACCTTTCCTACCTATAGACATCCTAAAACCATAGGTTTGTAGAAAGACTCTAGCACCACCTTAGTTATAATTTCTACAGTTGACTTCCTTTCTTCAAAATCCTTGTTTGAGCCAAAAATATAGGATACCCATAACCTACCCTTAAACCTTGTTAGTTTGGTTGATTGAGTATTTTCGATGGGTTACTTCCTTGTTGACAATGCTTACCTCGTTGTGAGATCAAGCTTTGTCTATTACTTATTATAGACCACATAAAAAGTGTTTTTAAAACCTTGCTAATGTTTGCTTGTGCTAACATCTTGCATTTTCATTTTGCATCTATCTCTTTGTCATCATCCACTTTATGTTAGCTTGGGATCTTTTGTGAAGCTTTACGATGAATGCTTTCGTACCTATGTTAATGCTTCATATGACGATATGGGCATTTTTCTTTTTGTAATCTTGTGTAAACATGGTGTTTAGAATGATTGGAGACCCACATCATTCAGTTGTATATGCCTTGCTATCATGTTGCATTGGTTGGTTTATAAACTTAGCAATGCACCCTACTTTTCTTGCACTATAAAGAATTGTTGATATTGGGATGAACATGGTGTTTTGACCTTGGTTAACAAATCTCTATGGGAATAGAAAGTTTGGCAACCACTTTGTAAGCATGGAGCTTAGAATTTGGCATAAACATTGTTTTGTTTTTATACCATCCTCTCATTTGCATACACACTTGCACTCACGTACACCCATTAGTATTTTCGCTGGATTAACTATGCCACAAGTGAAGATCATAGGGATATCATGGTTTGTTCGCATAGGGTGAGTATTCCCGACCATCACCTCGGGGTGCTTTGTGCACTATAGTTATTTTGAAGGCATGGTGAATCACTCCCATGAGTTCGTGATAAAAGCTGAAATCAAGATCATCAACACCTCCAAAATCCCGAAAGTAGCACTGCTGTTTTCATCAAGATTAAGCACATGTTCAGAGATGTACAAAAGGGAAAAATTGGATATTCAAGTGCTCCATTAAGTCTACTTTCGAATGCATCAAGAATCAATATTTTAGGAGACCTGTGCAAGTAGTTACAACCAAATCTTTGGGCGTCACACATTCTGAAATCAGCCTGGGACAGCTTACACCAACAAAGTAAAAAGGGCGTAACTCTCTTGTTCGGAGTCCGATCGGGATGAATGACCACTCGTTGGAAAGATAATTTCAAGCACTCTGCAATGGAGCCATTATTCAGTACAAACTCAGTTCTGGAGGTAGAAGAAAAACTCGTGGAAGATGAACCAACGGTAAGAGACAACATGGAAGGAGGAGAAGATGGGATGAGAAACATTTGGGATCAAGGCTCGTGGCAAAGGGCGAACACTGAAGGATGACCAAAGGCAGCAATGGGATGATGATCTCCTCACATGACGGTAGGACTTTAAGAATTTTAAGATGGTTCATCATCTTCCGTGCCTAGCAACATGCTAAGCATGGGGGAAGACTTGGTGGATGAAAGAAGACCGCATAGAGTTCAAGGACCACGGTTGCTACGGATGCCAATCTTCCTTCTTCCATGCTAGGCACAATGCTTAAGCATGGGGGAGGGCACGCCACATCACAAGCATCAAAGGACGGTAACAATTCCTCAACCCTCTCTTTGTTCTTGTCTTTCTAAATGCTTGGATATATGTATATGCCTTCAACAACCTTAGATGCAACTTTTGTATGTCTCTCTCGTTAAATAACATGGCTTCTTGGAGTACAACTTAGTTTTAGTTTTTGTTTATTGTCATCACCTTGTGCTCACCATGATGAAATAATTCGGCTTGATCTTGCTCGTTGATATATGATGACCGTTGTCACTTTGTATAAACTTTGTGCTTGTTTATGTATGATTGAGCTATTGCTCTATCTAATACAAATCTGAAATACTAGCTTAATCTTTTGTGGAGGTCATGATAAAAATAAAGACCCATGGTTTCTTTTATGCTCTCAACTTTGGATGGGTCGAAGAACATATTACCTTTTTCTTTTAAAAGTCATGCTAACCTTGTCATTAATACCTCCGGCATTTTGCTCTACCTATCCAAAGCTTTATATATAGAATGCAACCATAGATTACAAAAGTTATTGTTGGGTGAATTGATTCAAGGCTCGATTCTTTAGCTCGTGACTAAGAAGTTTGGTCATTCGTGTTTTGCGTAACTTATCTTTTGCTAGCCTATTTTATTCGTGCATTGTGAGCTCCCACATCGGAAGCTTTGCAAATCTCACCGGATATCCACCCTTTAAACCAACATCATCTTTTGTGTTAACCTCCTTGACCTACCTACCTATCACTTGAGTATGGAGATGACATGTCACAAGAAGGTGCTTCAAAGGGAAGATTCAAGTTCCCTCTCATCAAGACATCTGGTACCTACCTTAACACCACTTCCTCTTTGCTCGGGGACGAGCAAACTTCTAAGCATGGGGCAGGAGGTAGGTACTATGCAAATTAGAGTTCTAGGGGAGATAAAAAATGAATAAGATAAGAGGACAAAATAAAAAAATCCAAAGTTCCTCACATGTCAAAAAGAGCTTACTTGTGGAAAGAGCTTAAATTATATCATGCACCTCACATGGGGGAGGAGCATGATTGATTACTTGTGGAAAGAGCTTAAATTATATCTACCCTCCATAGGGATGAAAGCTAGTTAAATTATGGAATTTTAACAAATATAAACTTGTAGAGCATTATGCTTTCTCATGTGTGATCAAGTGCGGGGTATGAACAATGAAAGGCAATGCGATATCCATTGAAAACTTACTCGAGGACGAGCAAGGTTTAAGGATGGGGAGATGTTGACGGTCGATTTTGGTACACCTAGCTATAAGTTTACCGCCAACTATAGGAGAAGAGCAAGAAAAGGATTACCTGGTGTAGCACAAGTTTCATTCAGTGTGCAGCCACTTGCCATCCTCGGGAGGTGAAAACAAGGGACAAAAAAATGATACCAGCGGGGATTTGCCTAGATACACAACAGCAACGACGAGCAGACCTCAGGACATGTTGCCACAGCACCGGCCGTGGCGGGGCTGATGGATGCAGCAATATCTCTGCTGCTCCAGTAACTCGGCAAATCTCCACGACCTCGAAATTTCATGCGTGCTGCGTCTGCGGCAATGGCTCACGGACAGCGGCGGCTCGGCGGCATGGGCACGAGGCCGGCGGCAGCTCGGCTACCTTCATGTTCTGCTCGCTGCTAACCCGGTGGCGACCGCAAAGTACTCAATAGCATCCTGTATGATGTCACACGCAGCTGTGGTGGGAAGCCACGTTGTAGTTTTGTACATGGCCAAATGATGTATAAAAGCGCTTAGTTAAAGGGATGACTAAGGAATTTTCTTGCCTATAAACTGCTGATTTAATCAAAGGTGCAGGGATTATATGCCTCATCGTGGTCTGAAGTCTTGTTTCTATAGGGACTCAACAATGAGAGTTCTTTAAACCCCTATTCATTGAGGCTGCAATTCAACTAAATGCGCCGAACCAAGTGTAGCGAACATGGTCTCATTTGTCATTTGTTCGAGTTGATTTTGGTGATTCATGTTAACACAAGCAATGGGACTAACCACTTTGTCGAGCATGTCTTTGTAGGCATTTCTAGGTCCCATGGATGTTACCACAAGTTAACATATCATGCTCAAGCTAACATGTCATACCACAAGTTAACATACCATAGACATGTTAGGTTACTTACGACAAATTTGAGGACTTAGTATATATTTTGAGGCTATAAGTGATGGCATGTTAAGTATGTTAAGTTGAAGCAAAGATCCAAGTTGAATATGCGAAGACGCGAAGAAAGAAAAGGAAAAGAAAGGACACCATCGGATGAACCGACGACATCGGTATAGCAAGCGTCGGTGCAATCGTCGGACGAGTTGGTACACTCGGGTAAAACCCTAGGCACCGTCGGATGAACCGACGGTCCATTTCCTAGTAGCGTCGGACGAGTTGCGGAGGAAGAGCGGCGAAGACGGTAGCACCGGATGATCCAATGGTCTAAAGTGAGGACATCGTCGGTCTACCCGACGCTCGGTTTGAATTCATATGGAGACGCGCCAAGATGAACCCTTCAAGACCGGATGAATCGACGCCTTGGTCAAGAGAAAGCATCGGTCTATTCGACGGTCACGAAGCAACATACGAGAGACGACTTGGCCGCGGGGTCTTCAGCACCAGATGAACCGACGCACCGTCGGTGTATAGTGTCGGAGCAGTTGTGTCAGAGAATCTCAACGGCTAAGTGACGTGGGAGGGGCATTGGATGAACCGACGCCTTGAAAAAGATAGCATCGGTTCATCCGACGCTTACTTTTTCAGTGGTCGTTAGCCAACGGCTAGTTTTGATGCCTTGGGGTACTTATACCCCCTCCACTCACCCATTTGAAGTGGCTAGATTGTGTGGAAGTGCAGAGGAGTTCAATACACCTAGAAGATCATATCCAATCCATCTAAGCGCTTAATTGCTCATCCTTAGACTTGCATATGCTTTGTGTATGTGCTTAGTGCTAGGCTTAGCTTAGAGCTGAGTGAGTGCAAGGTTGTGCCAACCTTGTGAGGTGATTCTTGAGTGAATCAAGTTGTACAAGGTTCGCCGGAAGCCTTGGGGCCTAAGTGGCTCAACGGCAATCGTCATCGATCCTCCGGCTTGGTGTGGAGCGGCATGGACACTTTGTGCGAGAGACGTGGAGACCCCCTTCCTTGGTGGAGAGGCTCCTTAGTGGAGGCGATATCAAGGTGACCAAGGGAGCTTGGCAAGTGCCTAAGTGGCTAGCCTTTGTGGGGATTCAAGTGGTGCTCTTGGGAGAGACTTGGTGATCGAGAAGCAACACTCTTGTGTGAGTGCTTCAACAACGTGGACTAGGGGTGGCTTAGTGCCTACCGATATCACGGGATAAATCGCGTGCAAGAGTTTGCTTCCTCTCATTCCCTTTACGTTTCCGCATTTACTCTTTTGCAATCTTTGTTTGCCTTTACTTTCCTAGAGTAGTATCATGCTAGGAATGACTATAGGTTGCAAACTTTGTATTGGGATGGGAGTTTCACATAACAACCCTAGTTGCACATCTAGATAGCATGTTCTAGTTTATCTTTGTGTAAAATTAGTGAAGCCATAGGTTAAGATTTTAAGTTGCCTAATTCACCCCTCCCCCTCTTAGGCTAACGAGCATCTGATTCCTTACACCAAGGCCTTGTTTAGTTTGCTAAAGTTCCTCCTTTTGACTCTCTCTACACCATATTGAATACACCAAAACATATATGTTCGGAATACTAAATGTAGATGAAATAAAAAACTAATTACACGATTGTGATGGCCTTTGCGACACGGATCTTTTGAGTCTAGTTAGGCCATGGTAGGACAATATTTACCAAAAAATATGAAATTTACCTTTTGCTACGGTACGTTAAAAAGACAAATTTTTCTTGACATCTAAACAAGGCCCAATTAGGCATTCGAACTTAGCTTGGTGGGAGGCATTTGTTTGACATGTTTTTGGTTTTAAATGTTTTAAACCAAACTCATTAATTGCCAAGACTTGGTGAAAAGAGAAAACAAGGAAATGGGAAAGAAGCTAATAGTAGGCTGCATGGATTCCATGCACATACGTGATCACGAGCCGGTACACCGAAGCTATACATGAAGTTTTGTACGGGAAGTAAGATGAGACTACGTCCGTAGGGCTGCCGTCACAAGAGGTGTCCGAGACTTGGCATACGATCTATTCACCGCAGCCGTACATGAATCATGTGTGTACAACCAATATACGGCTTCCGTATAAAAGGAGAGAACATATACGTGCACGTACATATATGCATGAGGCCGTGGACACGTATACGTGGGTTCCGGGCGGGGAGCGGTTCTTTGCGCGACGCCGTGTCGCAAACATGCTCCTCCCATGCCAACGCTACCGCCGCGCGCCCCTCGCTCCTCCGCCGCCGGGAGATGGAAGGGAGGCGTCGCCGGGATGGCCTCGTCACCAACACCGTTGGGGAGGAAAGGGAGCAACGGCCGCGGGGTCCCCTCGCTCCTCCATCGGCCGTGCTCCGTCCGTCGAGGAGGAACAAGCTCCGCCCGTAGTGCCGCGCACGCCGAGCGACGGTGGTGAGAGGATCCACATGCGGACCGCCCTCGCGTCGACCTCGAGCGCCGCCAAGATCCACCTCGAGGCGCTGGAGAAGGCGGCGATGACCTCGCCTCCTTGGCCTCTTCTCGTGCGCCGGATTCTGCTCGCCGGTGGCGCTGAGGGCTGCAACTGTCCTATCCCATCGGGAGAGGTGGGTTTGGTCGGAAATGCCGTACCGGTCGGCCGAAGCTCGTAGTTTGCTCCGCGCCTCCGCCCGCCGCCGCCGAACCTCGGCTCGCCCCCACCCGTGTCGGGCCGTCGGAGCCCGCAGCTCACCGCGCCGCGTGTTGGGCTGTAAAAAAATGCGCTCACCCCGACATGTAGCTTGCCCCGCCCACATTGTGCCGCCGGACCGCCGGAGCTTGCGGCTCGCCCGTCGCGCGCGGCCGTCGAAGCCGCAGCCGGCGCTTCCGCGTTCGCCCGAAGCTAGAGCCCACGTTGCCGCTAACGCCGTGGCTTTCCTTGAAGCGCGGGTCGTCGAGCAAGAGAGAGTGCGGCGCCACCGGACCCAACCGCGGATCGGCATCAATGCCACTCGTGGCATGGATAAGTGTTGGGTGAGTCCGTGGATAAGGTTGCCCAAGGAGAGGATAGAAACAGAGGTATACCGTGAATATAGCATGAATTCTTTTTTCTCGAGTCACACCTTATAACCCAAAGTTATCGTATTCACTACAAGGACCTAACGACTCGAGCTTTCCCAACGGCCAAGACCTAAGCGTTGGCAAAGAAAATCTTTCCCAACGGGAAAACTCTGTTGTCGGGAAAGAAATCTTCGCCAACGGCCCAAAATCCAAGGACCGATGGCAAAGATCGGTCGTTGGCGAAGGGGTTCTTTCCCAACGGCGTTCTGTTGGGAAAGAAAAGCCGTTGGCGAAGCCCGGCGCGGCCGAACGGTACCGACGCCGTCCGCTTCACCAACGGCTTCGTCGTTAGTCGTTGGGAAAGGGAGCGACCCTTCGCCAACGGGGCTACCAAGTCGTTGGCGAAGAGCCTTCTTTCCCAACGGACCTTATAGGGGCTGTTGGCGAAGATTGCGGCTGTTGGCAAAGAATTTTCATTTTTTTTCGAATTTTGAGTTCAAACTTTTTTGGTAGTCTTGCTACATTATTTACAAGCACATGGTTAAATGTGGGCCCATTTTGCAACATTTAGCTATATTTCATTAATTATTTTCGTTCACAAGTGATCACATGGTGGATATGTCTAGGTTTTGAGCATTTGACGCGGCAACTTGCTCCAAACTTTCTCAAATGTTTATCGTAGCCTCCACATGCGATAACAAGACACCCCGACAAGTTTCGTGACTTTTCGACTTCGTTTGGATTTTATATAATTAAAAAACAGTTGTACCACGCCTGGACCGTCGTGTTACGTGGACAAGGACTTCGAAATTTCGGGTGAGCTTTCGGACACGGCCTCAAAACACACTCCCCGACATGAATATCATTTTTCGAACACCTAAGTTTCATTATTTCACGCACCTGCAGTTCAAATTTGAATTATGCCGGAAAATTCAAGTAAACGAAAATAATTAACAAAATATAGCTAAATAGCTCAAAACATCTTCAAGTTTTGAAGTTGAGATGTAGTTATAGTAGGAAGGACCCACAAAAAAGTTGAAAGGAAAAAAAAATGCAAAAATTCTTTCCCAACGGCCTTGTGATCTTGTTGTCAAAGTGTCTTCGCCAACAGCTTTAATACCGCAGTTGTTGGCGAAGGATGGCGCGATAAAAAAATAAAAAAGGCTTTGCCAACAACCGCACCTATAGGGCGTTGGCAAAAAACTTTAACCCTAAAACAAAGCAGCCCCCTCCCTCCCCACCAAACCCGCCCCCTCCCTCCCCACCCAACCCGCGTGCGCCGCCCTTCTTCCGGCCCCGGAACCGCCGCCCACCCCCGCGCCGCCGCCGGCCGGATCCGCGCCCGCCGACCCCACCGCGCCCCACCCCCGCCCCCGCCCCGCCGCCCCGCCGCGCCCCACCCCACCCCGCCCCGGCCCGCCCCGCGCCCGCCCTCGCCGGCCCGCCCCCGCCACGCCCCCCGCCCCGCCCGCCGGCCCCGCCAGGCCAGCACGCCGATTTGTGGACAGGTACAGATTAACTCAGATTTGTCATTCTGGTTCAGCACTATCTGGTTAACATGCAGTCCATAAAACTATTGTTGCATATCTGGTTCAGCACTTTGTGTTTATGAAAATGATGATGTCTGCGAAGCAGGCCTTGAGGTGAAACGAAGAACCCAAGAAGTTAGTAGGACTGCTGATCTACTAGCTCAAAAACACTGTTTTGTAGTTAATTTAGTATAAATTATAATTACTATATTGAACAAATAGAGACATTGCTGCAGGTTCATGTTATTTCTGAATTCTCAGATTTCTTTTTTTCCAATTTCTTTTGGATTTTAAGTTTCATGTTGTGTTTGTAACTGTAATCTAATCTTGACTCTAATCTATGACTTTGCTGAGGCTGATTTTAGGTTACACGAATATTATTAGCAAGCAGTATAATTATGCCTCCACAGTAGACCAACCTGTCATAATATATAGGCAGTTTGTTTTTAGTCTATACAGCAATGCCATATCTTCACCATGAAATGAATATGAGTACACGACATGGTAGCTTGCTTGGACGGTGACATGATTTTGTGGTGTGTTTGGACAAATGGCAGGAAAATGTGTTGTCCTGTAGCCATTTCGTATGGTACATAGTAGTTTGTCATGTGCAAGCTAAATCAGTGTGTGGCAGTTTTGAAGTTAATCTGGAGGGTCAATTGGGATAACTGGTCACATGTCTGAAGTAAAGAACAGGAACTTGCATGTATGTGGCAAAAATTAAATTGCAAAGGATATTTTGTATCTTGTTATAAATTAGGCTACTGATGCTTCTATATCTGTTACTTAAGGCCAATTATTTCACTATCTCCGATTATTTTCTCTTTTTCTAGGTACTTGTTAAGGTGTTGCTGGGCAACTTCAAGAAGGGTGCAAGGAACGATATGCTTTGAGGAATTGATACATTGTAAGTTCAAAGAGTCGTGAATGGATCCTTTTAGGTGAAAATCATAGTTTTTGGTCCTTTTGAAATGTCACCTCCAAAATGTGATGGTTGTCAAATTTGTGGATGTGTGTGCCTTTGTGCCGTGAATTGTGGATGTCGGCCTTCGTGTCGACTTTTCTTGCAGGTTTTGGGAAACCTCCCCGTGCAGGGGAGGTTCTGCCGAAAATTTTACTTATAGTATTGTTTTTCTTCTTTTGCAGAGCAGGAGCTACCGGAGGGGATTCGGAGGACCCAAAGGACCCGCTAGCTTCACCGGCCCCCTAGGTATAACCCCTCTATCCGTATCATGGTCTTAGGTTGCGTAACTGAGTTAGGCGTCTCCCGTCCGAAAGTGATACGCGGTCGTTGGTATGCTGATCAGTGCATATTCGCGACAGTATCTCTTTCGGATTGTCCACGTTTTTTGGACAGCCTGAGGATGCGTAGATGGGTTAGCTTCCATGTTCCGCCCCCGTCATAGTCGGAGTTTCGGCAGCACCTCCCCGTTGTTCTTCGGATGCATTTGGCCCCGTTTGCTAGAGGGGCGATTCGGATGCGGTGTCCGTGCAACCAGTGTAAGAACAAGAAATGGAGAGAAAGGCGTATTGTTATGCAAGATCTTTTCAAGAATGGATACGTTTGAAACTATACACGCTGGGTCCACCATGGTGAACCCGATGTTATTAGGCAAGAGTCGGTGAGACCCCTCCTCGAGGAGTTGGATGCAGATGCCGGGATGGCAGACATGTTTGAAGACTTCCAGGAAGGGGCATTCCCTCGAGGAATGGAGGCGGAGGAGGATCCGAGAGGAAACCGCAAAGGCGTTCTACACCATGCCGGACTCGGCACGAAGCCCCTTTACGAGAAGACAAGGGTTTCACGGCTAGATGGCATATCACGCATAATAGCATTGAAGTCGCGGCTTGGGATTAGTCGAGATGGCTTCGATCTCGTGTTGTCGTTTTTTGCGGGCTACTTCCGGAGGACCACATCCTACCGAAGAACATGTACGAGTCACGAGAGGCTCCTTCGTGCACTTAAGATGCCGTACGAGCCGATCCATGCTTGTCCGAATGGGTGCGTCTTGTTTAGGGACGACCACAAGGACGCAACACACTGTCCAACGTGCAAAGTCTCTAGGTATGTGGAGGTAGAAGGCAGTGATGGCATCAAGAGACAGTCAAAGATCCCCGAGATGGTCATCCGGCATCTTCCTTTCACACATCGGCTCCAACGGATGTTTATGACAGAGGATACCGCGAAAATGATGATGTGGCACAAGAAAGGAAAGAGGTACACTAACAAGATGGTACACCCATCGGATGGTGATGCATGGAGGTACTTCGATGCCATGTATCCTGACAAGGCAGAGGATGCCGGAATGTACGCATAGCGGCGGCGACAGATGGGTTCAACCCGTTTGGAATGATGGCGGCCCCGTACACTTGTTGGGCGGGTGTTCGTGATCCCCCTCAATCTTCCCCCCGGCGTCATGTTCGAACCCGTAAACGTGTTCTTAACGCTTATAATACCCGGACACCGGGCAAAAATATGGGTGTGTTCATGCGGCAGTGTGGGATGAATTGCAACATGCTTGGGACGAGGGGGGTGCGGACGTATGATCGAGCTACGAAGAGGAACTTCACAATGCATGTGTGGTACCGGTATTCGTTGCATGACTTCTTGGCGTATGGCTTGTTCAACGCGTGGTGTGTTCACGGGAAGTTCCCTTGCCCAACATGCAAGACGGATGTGATGTTCACCTGGTGAAAAAGGGTGGCAAGTATTCTTCTTTCGACAAACATCGGCAATTCCCCGCCCGAGGACCATGAATTGAGGCGAGATGAAAAGCACTTCATGAAAGGTGTTCAATTCACCGACCCCATTCCCGAGCCTAGGAGCCCCGAGGATGTTCTTGCCGAGTTAGAGGCTCTCCAAGTTGATGAAGTGAACAGGTGGTTTTATTGGATATGGTACCACGCACATGTGGACTAATATATCGGGCTTGCATAAGCTACCGTACTTCAAGCACCTTCTTCTTCCACACAACATCAATGTAATGCACACGAAAAGAATGTCGCCGAGGCACTGCGGGCAACACTCATGGACACCGGTAAGAAGTCGAAGGACAACGTTAAGGCTAGGACCGGACATCGAAACGATGTGTGATAGACCAAAGCTTGTGATGAAGACCCCTCGCGCCGGGCAAGAGGTGGAAAAGGGGACCGGCCGATTACGTCCTCAAAAGGCCGTTAGGGAAGGACATACCGAGGTGGATGAAGACGGTGCGGTTCCCCGATGGGTATGCTTCGCGAATCTGGCTCGGGGAGTGAACGTGGACACTATGAAAGTGCTAGGGATGAAGAGTCACGACTTCCACATATGGATTCAGCGGATCCTTCCCGCGATGACCCGTGGATACCTCCCCGAGCCAGTGTGGCGCGTCCTGGCGAGTTGAGCTATTTCTTCCGACAGCTTTGTGCCAAGCAGTTATCTCGAGAAGTGTGTCTTGAACTGGAGAAGGCTGCACCTCTGTTGCTCTGCAAGTTGGAGATGATATTTCCACCGGCTTCTTCCTATCTATGTAGCATCCGATTCTCGCACCTACCCCGTGAGGCACGGTTCGGGGGTCCCGTGCGTGCCCGTTGGTGCTATCCAATCGAGAGGTGTCCGAAGTTACTTCGGCAAAAGTGTACAAATAAAGCCAAAATTGAGGCTTCCGTGGCGGAGGAGAACTCATCGACCCTTAGCCTTTTCAAAGGGGATCTCGGAAAAGGAAGCGTAGGTGTCAACAAGAACTTGACCTATGAGGAGTGGACCAGTATCATGATGTACTTGTTGTTGAACCTTGATGAGTGCCTGGATTATCAGAAGTAAGTTCTCAGTATGCTTGTTTCATACGCCGTCACTATATCCTCTTACCTATCGATTCAACCCCCATGTCTCTTGTTTTTCAGGGAATTCATTAATATTCATTGGAGCGGCAATATTGCTCCTACCTCGAAACAAGAGGACCATCTTCTTAGACATGGCAAGCCCAACTTTGTTTCCGGTTCGTTCAAAGGTACCATCCGAGTAACCTCGTTTCCACTTTGCTCCTAGGAGCGAGTAATTTAACGATCGAACCGTCGTAACCCCTGTGCCCGGGGAAGATGCGCTAATGAGTGCTGAATTGAGAGAGGTGGGCCTTGGCATCAACCGTAAGGTCAAGTCATTCACCGTTTATGATGTCAATGGCTATCGCTTTCGCACTAGAGGCTACGAGGAGAGCAGGCCCCAACAGAAAACCACGTGCAGCGGTGTTTGTACGCCCAAAGAATGATAAGAACTATTACGGCATAGTCGAAGAGACATACGAGCTCAAATTCGGGGGTGGCAGTTCTTTGAAGCCGGTGGTATTCAAATGCCATTGGTTCGATCCTAATGTCATGAGAGAAGACCTTAGGATTGGGCTAACCGAAATTCGACGAGATTGCAAATATAATGGAGATGATGTCTATATTGTGGCTAACCGAGACGCCACGCAAATTTATTACCTTCCATGGGCGTGCCAACTGACCCAAGGCTTGCGGGTTGGAGCCTTGTGCACATGGTATCGCCGCGTAGTAAAGCACCTCTCCCAAACGATGATGATTACAACTTTGACCCAACGACAGATGAGTTCTATCAACCTGAGGGGCTAGATGGGTGATTTGAGATAGACATTTCTACGCTAATGACGATGAGCATGGAAGAAGACAACGACATCGATGAGGACGAGGGTGATGACGTGCTGGATGCTAAGGACTTACAACTCCTTGAGCGATGGCAGAGGAAGCGCAATGGAGCTGTTCTGGACGATGACGATGACTCTGGCGATGACGATGGCGATGACGATGAGGATGATCGAGAGCTCGACAATATTGATAGTGATGACGAGGACAAGTGGTGATGAAGTCGCACAAGTCGTATTGCCATACGCGGAGATTATGTCGCCTCCACGTAATACAACTACTTGTCACTTGCAATTATATTTCTTTATTTACAACTAATTGTCATTTACAATTATGTTTCTTTATTTACAATTATTATTGTCACCTTGCAATAAATGCTAATTGTTTTAATCGTTGTCATTGCAGGCACTTGACGAAATGCCAGGCGGCAGGAAGAAGCTGCCGAAGCGGACCTGCCCCTCGCTCTACGGCGGTCGCGGCGAGCAGGAGGTAGACGTGGAGGAGCAGGCCGGTAGGGAGGAGGAGCCGGCCCGGATGGAGGAGCCGGCTGCGGCGGACGTCTCCGACGAGAGGAGGCTGGAGTTCGTGATGAGGACGACGACGACGATGACCGGGGACGGTGGCGGCGGTGGCAGCGGTGGTGGCGGCGACGACGACGACGAGGGCCACAACGCCGGGTGTGGCGGTGGCGGTGGCGGCCACGACGACGAGGACGAGTGTCACGGCGCCGTGGTGCCTTCCTCGGGTTTGAGGAAGCCCTACGAGCGCGGGCCCTCGACGCTCCCTACCCGAAGCCGCTCCCCCACCGGCGCAAGGTGATTGCGCCGTCGGGGAAGAGTAAGTGAACTAATTTTTTCATATTGTTCACATAGAAAGTTGAAAACCGAATTTCGGACTAATAATTTTTGTTAATGACTCGTGTAGGGCACGGGTGTTTACGGAGGGGGGTACCGTGCACGCCATATCAATGGCATCCTCTCCCCGCCGATTAAGGAGTACTACCTCGGCTTGGTCACCATCGACGGCGTTCGAAAGCCGCCCATGAAGTGGGAACACTTCCACACCGCACACCGTCCCCGTGCTCGAGCCCGAAGGCGGCCGATCGTGCCGGTTCACCCGCACACGAGTCACTTGCGGATAAAATCAAGAGGGAGTTTTGGGTGAGTTTTCATCGCAACGCATTTCTCAATACTACACATTCGTTGGACGTTCTTGAAATAATGAAATGATACATGATGTGTGCGTGCGGGGGGGTGCGGAAGTGCGCGGATGGGAAAGAGGCGGAGGCGGCGATCGTGTTGGAGAACGCCCGCCATGCACGTCTCGGGGGCATGTACCACGATGCGTGCATCCGGTGCGTCATCAACCACTACCGCAATTGTCTTTGCGAGGTGATCAAGAAGGAACGAGTCGGGCGAGGAGATCATCCTCCGGAGGGAGACCGACCTCACCGAGGATGAGTACTTGACGGTAATTAAGCGAAGAAACATTCGTTCGTTTGCTTCCATGAAACATTCAATTCATCTTCGACATGTCAAATACTTGATGTTTCTTAGTGGATACCGGGGTGGTGCGACAAAGACCCGAATCTTCGGGAGGCCACCGTGCGCTAGTGGAGATCGGACAAGTGCTACGAGGAGAAGAAAGAGCGTCGGGAGCGCCGGCAAAGGCCGCAAGGGTGGCACACCACCAAGGGAACCGGTCCCTCCCGCAGGTTCATGGACGCATGGGTATGATAATGTTGATCTATTTACTGTAGTGCTCAATCTATTTACTTGTAACCATGTTTGTGTTTTCCTCGCAGAGGGCATCTCATGGTGGGGAGGAGATCAACGAGGTGGTGGGGTACGCCCTTTCTCACAAGGGCAAAGCGAAGGACCCGGCCAACAGGTGGAACCCGGAGGACGAGCCGGACGCGTACACCAACGCGAACGTGCAGCCCAAGCTCGTCGAGTACAGCGCTGCGTTTCGCTAGAGCCATCCGGAAGAAGACAAGGACCCCTTCAAGGAGCCCCTAGACACGGAGATCGTGATGAGGTTGGGAGGAGGGAAGCAGCACGGCTCCTACTGGATGGCCAACAGCGCCATCAGCCCGTCCACTACTCCCACGCTGAGGGAGATTCGAAAGGCCGGTCCGGTGGCTCCTCCGCATCCCGATAGCGCCCCGACGGCCGACCACGTACCAGCAGATGGAGGTAAGTGTGGTTTCATTCGTTGTGCACTCGTTTCAAACACCTTGGCTTCACATACCATGCGGGTGTAATATTGCGGGCCGGGTTCCGGGAGATGATGCGGCCCGGTGGCGGCCCGGGACGCGGCCCACCGGCGCGAGCTTAGCGGTTATGGTGGGGCACTACCGAGTCGGATAGCGGACCCGGCCGGCTTCGTCAAGTCCAAGTTCCGGACGAGCGAGGAGCTTCCTCCCTCGCTCTTTGCTGCACCACCACTCCCGGTGCCTCCTCCCCGTTCACGCTCCGGTGAGTATATTACCTTTTGCTTTAGCTTGTGCGGCCATCCTGGGGTACTAATTACATCCTTTGTGTAGGCTCGGTCGGAGGGTTCGAACCCGACTCCGTGTGCTAGCCCTCCACCGAGGTCTTTCTCCACAAGACCCGACCTACCCACACGGCCGTACACGTGGGCTCCACCGTCGTAGACCTACTCGTCGTGGCCGGGGGCACGGACGCGGCGGGGGCCTCACCCGCCCCTGCGGCATTATGACCCGCCGCGGGGGTCGGGGTGGACTCGAGCACGGCCACGGCCACAAGCTCGGTCGGGGGTGGTGTGCGTTGGAGCAAGGTGGGGGCGCTGGGACCCCTGGGGACGGCGCCACGAGCTAGGTACCCGTGACTACCTCTTATGGACTAGTAGCGATGCATGTTAGACCCCTGGACATGTATGTTGGACTTGTCGGACATTTTGGACATGTATGTTGGACATCCTGGTGTATGTTGGACATGTATGCACTTGTTTCATGACTTTATGTGTATTATGGACATGTATGGAAGGATTTGATGTGTGGATTCATGTTGAGATCGAAACCGATGCCGAAATGTGGTTCATATGCTATATTGTTGATATATATGTGGTATTCTGGTTCATATGCTGATGTGTGGATTTGATGTGTGAATTAAATGCTAGAAAAGAGAAAAAAGGGGGAAATTCCCAACTTTGCCAACAGCATGGGCCAAAACTGTTGGCAAAGCTGGGCTTTCCTCACCAGCCTTCTTAGCTTTGCCAACAGCTTTGGGCCAGGCTGTTGGCAAAGATGGGCTTCCCCTGAAGCACGCGCCCAGCTTGCCAACACACGGCCCAAAGGCGTTGGCAAAGCTAGCCTCCGGCAAAGCCGGGCTTCTTTGCCAACGACCTTATCCGGCGGATTTGCCAACGACTTCGATCGATGTTGTTGGCAAAGCTAGCGTTGGCAAAGCTGCCATTCCCTTTGCCAACCGGACTTTGCCAACGGCCGTCGCTTCCCCCCGTTGGCAAAGGTAACGGCATCCGAGCCGACGGCGTCCCCTCTTCGCCAATGGCACACATGGTCGTTGGCGAAGCTTTCCCAACCGTGGCCGGAGTTCCCGGTGGCGAAGAGCTCTTTCCCATCACTTAAAACGCCAACGGTTCTTTCCCAACGAGAACTCGGAAACCCCGTTGGGAAAGCCTTCGCCAACGGGGTTGTTGTCTTCGCCAATAGCTTAGCGCCGTTGGCGAAGCACGCGTTTCCCGTTGTGATTATGGAACGAAAAAACTCAGAAAAAGTAATTGTATCGTCTGGTCGTCCATTACATCCATATGCAATTCTCATGTCTTGTCCAGATGTGCACTAAGCCTCAGCACGATTGATGATATGCACGAACACGGGTATCACCTATTCATGGATGCGGGACTGAGAACTGGGAGCCTTTGCATGTAGTACTATCTCTGCAGTTGGGTGGTTGACATGTGGGCACAGGCGGACTTGAGTCCACATGTCGGCCACTCAATTGTAGAGGATCTCATTTCGCAGGACTGATGTTGGCTTTAGCATACATTGCAAGTTATTTATGTATTGATACAGTAATGCTTACCCTAAGTTCGATCACATATGAAAATACATCTTTATCGACTCATGTTAGAGACCTGAATTAGTGATAAGGTCTTGTTTTATGGTAGAATATGGTTGTGATTATTTTAGTATGTAGGAATTCAATTTCTAAATTATCAAAAAAAAGAGATGTAATGAGTACTTGAGTATAATGAATTATATAATTTAAAGTTAAAACTCTTTGTTTTCAAAATAATGAGAGTATTATTTGAGTCAAAATGAGGTGCAGACAACAACGAGGTCTAGAAGGAAAAAACCAACCAACGAGTTTAGGGTAGCATGTGCGCGACGGAGACGATGGCAAGATCAGGATGGTGTGAGCACGGTGGGGTGACGATGTGGTCAGGGAGTATGACAACGGGCGAGGTTGGGGGTAGCGCGAGTGCTATGATAAGGCTCGAGAGAAAGGGATGATGACGTGACCTGGACAGATGACACCGAGGCTGGTGAGATGAGGACGACGTAGAACAAAGTCGAGGTCATGCATGCGCGGAGGGGTAAAGGCAGTGCAGGGAATACAACGATGAGACAGGAGCAGATGATGGTGAGGTACGGAAGGTGCCATCACCACAAGAACAATGACAAGGTCGGGTGACAACGCAACTAAGATGAACGACAATGGTGGTGAGTAATATTTTCTTTCGTTGCAATGCACGGGCATTGTTGCTAGTACATTTACAAATAAACGTTCTCGGGAGGCCGGCGTACGTATTCAAACATCTAGCACTTGAAGTCGTACCCGGATAAGGCCGGGCTACACGACAGCCGGTATTTTCTAGAAGGACCTAGAACATTCTACAGGTAGAGAGTCCCAAGAGCTCTCGCCGTGAGCGCCGTGGGAATCTAAGGGCTAACCAAATCTCGTGGGTACTCACGACCGATCGATCCGGATGGAGATAGAGTCTCAGCTTTGGACAAGAGCTACTCAATCAATTTAGCCGTCAAGAAGATTAACAACCAACCAGATTTCTCGCTAACCAATGATGGCGGCGCCGAGTGCTGGGGTTGCCGTACCCTAGCCTCCATTCAATATAAAGCCCTGGCCTCCCAACGTGAGAGGCTAATAGCTAGCCATCTACAGGTGCCGCCGAGAGTACGCTAGAGAGCTGCCGCTGGAGAGAAGAAAGGAGCCGCAGTTCTCCACCTCTTCCCAGCGCCGCTGGCTGACGAACAGGGCTGTAACCTCTTCAGGTGCCGTCACAGGTCCAAGGCTGCTCCGGCCACTTGCCGTCTACCGTCGTGACAAGCAAGATCGGCGACTCCCCAGGAGAGACCTATGTGAAGCCGGTGAACAGGGGCACAGGGCCAACGCGCTTCAAGCGATGGCTCCACTCTTCGTCTTCGGCAGCGCAGGTTGAACTTGCGTTCCTTTTCTCATCTTTCTGTCACAGATGCATCAAGGCTCCGCTCGTCTCGCCGTCCACTCGTCTCGTCCGCGGAAGAGCAGCGTAGGAGATGCAGATGGAGACGGGGCGGCCGTAACCGACGGCGCCACGAACAGACGGAAGCAGACGGAGACGTCATGCAGGCATCTGGAGGCACTCACGGGTGCCCCATGAAGACGACGGCCCCATGCCGGTGGCCGGGAGCACCCGTACGCATTCGTCCGGCATACAGGCAGCAAGACGTTCTCCTCTCGCGCCCGTACGTGCAGGAAGCCGACGATGTTCGCCCGGCGTACAGGCAGCAAGACGTGCTCCTCTCGCGCACCTGTGCATGTTCATGTGCGTGCATGCATGTGTTGGATAGAAGCTAGAAGGAAGAGCCGATTACAGGGGCCATGCAGCCATGTGCTCATGCATGTTCGTGTGCATCCTGTGCATGGCGGCCCTGACCAACCTCGACACCCAAAGCCGAAGGACAGGGCTGCCGGTGTCGGACACGAGCACATGGCGGCGCGGCGCTGATGGTTGCTCATGCGGACGAGATCGGGATTCCACGTTCAGGTGCTATCAAGATGCAGGCCCCTGTTCACCAAGATGCAAGTAGGACTACGAGGGAGCCCACCATGCAGCCATGCACGTGCATGTGTGCTCATGCATGTTTCCTCATGCGTGTGTGCGCATGCATGCACGGAAGCCGACCAGCAGTTGCCGTGGCCCGCGCTCCTGTGGTGCTCTTGCTAGAGTGCCGACCGACACGAAAATCTCCACCACCTCGACGTCCTCGCAATGACAACTTCTCAGGTCCAGCTACAGTGCTATATGCATCCGTGATCAACCACTACTACGACTACGCGCCCTTCGTTGCCGACGAGGACGAATGATGCGGGCGGGCGGAGCTGATGTCTCAGCTGCGCTAGGCTCATGGACCGACGAGGCCATGGATGATGCCGACGCCACACCCACACCTACACCAACACACGTGCATGGAGAACAGGTAGCAAAGGCGAAAAGATGACAACGGCGGCGGAATCGGAGGCGCTCCAGCAAGACACACTTGCGGAGATAATTAACTAGGAGCCTTGCGAGGCCCTAGGAACCAGAAGACCACATCGCTCAAGATCAGATCGCTGTTAGCACGCTATGGAGCGCATACATACACAAGGAGTTGTGTTTATTTTTCTGTAAAGATTAATAAAGAAACTTGTTCCTTATTTTTTTTGTACTTAGTACACTGGCACGCCCACAACTTTTTTTCTTATAGGCCGAGAAATCCTCGTGTGATTTTTCCCTCAAACATGCGTCAAAATTGTAATCCAAGAAATTGATTCAGAAACCCTAACCCTAGATCCCGAAACATCCCAATATGCTAAAAATGGGGTAGGAGAACCTACCTGTAGGCCTACGTGCTGTTGTCACCACGCGGAAGGAAGAAGTCGAGCCGTCGGAGAGGAGGTCACGCCGCTGCGCGGTCTTCGCCTCGGGCTCGGGGCTAAGGGCCCCACTGCAAGGCCGTTCGACGGCGTCGCACCCACCCTCGGGAGGACACGCGCGCCGGCGAAGGGCCCCACGGCAGCACTGCCACCCTCCTCCATCAGTTGCCGTAAACGGCTCACATCTTTGGATCTCGCACTTATGGGTGGGGGCTAGATAAGTGGGGAGGGGTAAGAAGATAGAAGGAAGGAGGGAGAGGCCGTGTTGGTCGCACCGCTCGTTGGCCACCACCCACAACCGCGCCGCCATGGTGGCGCTCTCTCTGGATCTCGCACAGGCAGGTTGGAGAAGAGAGGACGTGGTCAAAGGAAAGCATGATAGGGAGAGGGGCCGCGTTTTCGTGCCGCGAGTGCCGCCCATCGCCGTCGCCAGCGGGTCCGCCGGCCACGGGAGAGAGTCCACACAGCCGCCGCTATGTGGCTGAGAAAGTGAGAAAGACGCAGGGAGGAAAGAATGGTTTTTAGGGTTCAGAGGAGACAGTCGGTGCTAGTTTTGATTCGGCGAAAAGGACGGCCAACCGTCCGATCAAGTTGGACCGCCAAGATCACCCAGAAGCACCCGGCGGTTTCGCGGGCTAGTTTTGGCCCAAGAGGGAGGCAGCTGCAGGCCGCTCCGATGGCCCGGCCGTTAGTTGTCGGGCCAAGGGCCCAAGCAGGGGATGGAGGTGTGGATAAAGGCTAATTTTGTAGTGGGTCGTATGCCTAAGTTGACTAATGGGCCGGTTTTGTAGTTGGGCGAGTTGCTCAGCCCGAAACAGTATCCCTGTGAAGTTCTATTTATGTTGACGGTGTATAATCGTATTACACTTCAAGTAGACTTGCAAGCGGACAAGTCCCCCGTCGTAGTCAAGGGACCCTCTTCCCTCGAGTGGTGAACCCAAGGTATCGAATTTGTGGAACAAATGTGTGATGCAAGAGTTGATCTATTAAAGCGAGAAACTAAGATCTTCAAGAGGTGAAACCTATGCATCTAATATCAAAGAACATCACAAGAACAAATCTAATCTACTAAAGACCGGAGGTAGCGAGAGATAGAGGGGGATAGATAAACCAATCTAGAGAGATTGAATCAAGCCTTTGTTGAAGTTCCGAGCAAAGGAAGAAATACCAAGTTCAATCTCATTAAAAGCCTCTTTAAACCACGGTTTCCCATCCAACTCCGAAAATGCCCGCCTTTTGGAGCCACCGTTCGTCACAACGCACCCCTATTCGTGCAGGTTAGTCTAGGGCAAGTCCAAGGACAAGTTGAAATCTTTTGGAAGGTCGGGCATGCACCTCTAGCCACCACGGCTACAAGAACATCCTCGGTGATCTATCTCGAGAATAGATCTAAGATACGAAAAGCCGATCGAAATCAAAGACGTAGGAGAAAAACTTGATCACTAGAAATTGGATTGGAACTTGATAAATCAACATGGTACATGATACATGAATCAAGATCACCACAGGGATCCTACCTCGATCTTGCTTCTAGCTCCGGGAATTCCGACGTGGTATTTCTTGCAAGGTTCCCACGTCGGCTAGGGAGACCCTAGTCAACTAGCTCGACCCCTCTCCTCTCCGAGATGGTGTCCCTCTCTTCTCTGCTCCTCGGCGGTCGATGACGAATGAATTGATGCGTGGCTCTTGGCCTTGGGGCTATAAATAGCCCGAATGGCGGCTAGGTCAAAGAGGGGGGCTGACTGGGCCTCGGAGTGGGCTGGGCCGGCCGGCCTGGGCCGACTGGCCTGGGCCCACTTCGGCCCAATTAGCCGCCTCCTTCGCCGGCGTTGGTTCCCGAGTCTCCTAGATCCTTGCCCCTTCGCATGTGGGCCCTTGTCATCGGTTTATCTTCGAATTGGATGTAGCTCCTTGTCACGCAAGATTCGGCACTTTTCGACTAGGTCCTCGAGTTTGTCATCTTCTCGGGTTTGGTCCCCGGGCTAGGTCTTGTCACAAGGTGCTTGATGAACTTATCCCGAAGTCTTTCTTTCAACGCTAAAACCCTGCATAAACACTAAACTCCAAAACCGACATGCACGAACGAACTTGTTATACCAAGGGGGGTATTACCAATGGATAAGATATAAAAGTCATGCCAACACCGAAGGTAAACTCATGGCTAGGTTGACGGAATTTCACCATCAACATCTCCCCTATGCTTAAACCTTGCTCGTCCTCGAGTAAGCCTTCGATGGATATCATTGTCGCCCTTCATTGTTTAAACCTTGCACTTGATCATTCATGAGAAAACATAATGCTCTCAAAATTTAATTCATTAAAGTTTCATAAGGTACTAGCCTTCATCCCTACGGAGGGTAGATTATTAATTAAGCTTATCCCACAAGTATTAACATGCTCTCAAAGTTTAAATAGATCTCAGAAATTTTGAAATAAAGAATGCGATGAAAAAGAAGAGCTAAACCAAGTTCACAAATTTAAATCATCTTGCATATTGCTCATGAACTCTCATCTCATCTTGTCTCTCAAGCCTATTTATTCTACTCTTTTCCCTCTCACAACATATATATATAAGTGGTAGGCTTTATATGGAGCTCTTCGTGAAAGTTTAGTCCTACCAAGATATTACAAATGAGATGTAGTCAAAACAAGACAAGCTTCTCATGGTCTTACCGAGACTCGTCAAAAAGGTCCTTGAAAAATAATGTTATATCAAGGAGGGGAAGAGAAAAATACACAAACTTGAGATAGGTGGACATGTGCAAATGGCAAAGAGTGATCCCAAGGCACAAAGGAAGTCCTCGTTATCGGATTGCACATGGTTGGAAAATGAGTATGGATCTTTTAATCTTAAAACCTTGACATTCCTGATGCACTTTAGAGAACCGGGGAGTTCACTTATTTAATTTTTACACATACTCATATTTTTTCTTTTCTCTTTCTCATATATTTTTTCTTTCTTTTTTTCTATTTCTTTTTTCTTCTTCTTTTTCTTTCTGATCAAAAATTTTTATTTGCTCCCCATTGAACTCTAAAATTGCATTGTACCTACCTCCTCCCCCATGCTTAGACGTTTGCTCGTCCTCAGGCAAAGAGGTGATAAAGATAAGGTAGGTACCGAAAATACTTTTCCTTTGGAGAGATACTTGAAATCTTCAATATTGGCACCATCTAACGATCTTCCTTGAATTGATGATCCATTCTCAACGATAGGTTGTGGTCAAGGAGGTAATCATAAAAGATGATATTTGGTTGTAAGGGTGGATATCCGGCGTTGTTTGTGAGATCTCCGATGTGGGGATACACAATGCACGGATAAAAGGCTAGCAATAAGATAGATACGCAAAAACGGAATGACCAGCTTCTTAGTCTCGGGCCAGAGAAATCATGGCCTGCAATAACTCACCCAAAAATAAATCTTGTATACTAAGGTTTATGCACTCAAATATATATAAGGCTTTGGATAGGTAGAGCAACACACAAGTGATATTTATGACAAGGTTAACATTACTTTTAGGAATAAAAAACATCATTAATCATCTAAAACTTGAGAGCATATAAAACACTATGGGTCTTTTTTTATCATAACCTCCACTAAAGATTAAGCTAGCATTTAGATAATTTCAGATTTGCATTTACATAGAGCATTAGCTTAATCATGCATAAAACAAATACAAAGATAGACAAAGCGGCAATTATAATCATATATCATCATGGCATAAATTTTGTAACTTTATCAAAGGTAAAAACAAGGTGGTGACTTTATTCATGATAAAAACAAACTAACACACATGCTGGAATTTAAACTAACATACATGCTGAAAATCAAATAGAAACAGAAAACACTATGCATACATAAGCAACACAAGCTGAAAATTAAAGAAAAAGGGAAATGAAAAGAAAACTAAAGCTCCTCCTTCTTCTAATCTTCCGCAGGTGGTTGGTGTTGATAATCTTGGTAGTTGTACCCTTGCTCATAATAGGTTTGGATATCCCCTCCAACGAATTGATTCGGCGGTACTATGTGAAGACGCCCAAGTTCATATGCAATATTTGCATTGCCTTCACCCAATTGAGCCACGTTGGATTGGATGGCTGCGACATTTTGCATGTTTCTTGCAGCATATCATCCAATTATGGCCACACTTTGCCGTGGTTGAGGATATTGTGCATAGGGCTCTGCAAAGGTTACGTTGGGCACCACATAATTTTGTGGGGGCATGGCTGCACCACTCCCCCATGCTTTCATTGGTGGCCCTCCGTAGTAACTTGGCGGTATAGGGATTCCTCCAAATGGTGGCACATAGTTTTGTTGTGCACCTCCCTCTTGCGCCATGGAGGATCCCTCCCCTACAATTCTTCCTCTTTTATTCTTCCTTACCGGCACAAGGAGCCTTTCCTCCAACCAATCTTCCTTCCCTTGAATGAAGAGTCTAAGTCTTGGATCCGGAAGGGGTAAGTTCACTTTGGCCACTTTAAAGCCTCCTCTCTCATCTCCACTAATATACTTTCCTTGCTTCATGTATTCAAATCCGAGAGGGGTCCGGGTAAAATATGTTCGGGATTTCTTGGAATTCCCGGCCTTAAGGAGATGGCCACCATGGAGAGCTAGCACCCCGAACCAATATCTCTCGATCCCGATTTTGCCTCACAACACCATCGGTTGATCATAAGGTATGAGGGGTCTATTGGCTGCTGGAAATTAAAGCCAAGTAAAGACAATTCAACTCTGTCTCGGTCACCTTCGTCTCCCTCATCCTCCCCAAAATCCTTTTACACATCCATGAGTGGAATACTTGTCTAATGGGGTTCCCGATGGAATTCCTTTGTTGGTGGGCTTCCCGGAGATTAAATTCCAAAATTCATCCAACATGCCTTCCGGCACGTCAACTTTCTCCGAGTTCCCTTTTGGAAACCAAGTAGCTCCCTAATTTGCTCATAGGGAACTACTTTCTGAATCCCCTCCAATCGGAATGATAAACTTGGCACCCCCTCATCAAGGATAGGCGCCATAGTCATCAAAATTTCCAAGGCAAACTCCTTGTGGGTATTTGCCGACACCCCATTGGAGAATCGCACCCATCCAAGGTGCCCCAACATATAATATATGTTCGTGCCAAAACCCAATGAGTGAGAGCTTGATCGTCAAAATCGACATTTGCCACAAGCCTCTTCTCAAGACGAGAGAGATTCTTCTCCTCCTCCTCAGACAAGATGATGAAGCCATATGCGGAGTACCGCGGAGTGTACGAAGGTGGAGCGGATGAACGGGTCCATCGACGAGGAAGGACGGGTGGCTCCTCCGTACACCCTTGAGGTTCGGTAAACCTCATGGACGAGCTCCTTGTTGCCCTCATGCCACCGAGAAGGAGAGTGTCGTTCCTTCTCCGCGGTGCTGTGTCCTCCACCATGCTCCGAGGGCACTCGGAAACTGAGTGCCTCCTTGAAGATATCGTCGAAGATGGCTTGGACGACAACGACCCCTTCTTCTTGGTGAAGAGACTTGTGGTTTTCTTCCACATAATTGCAGCACTCTTCTCTCTAATATAATTCTGGGGTTTTAACCGGTAACAAAGCACTCAAGAATTATTTCGGAGTATGGACTTTGAGTGGATTAAGGGTGTGAATTTTTTTGAGCAAACAAACTTGGGAAGGATGGCTAAGTCTATGGTAGTTACGGGACCGAAAACTTTGAGCATACAAATGGGGGAAGGGAAGAGGCTGCTTGCATGCCGAAGACGAGCACCGGGGGTGCCATTTATAGGGGAGGCCGGCCGGCCCGGGTGGCCTCGTGCCTCCGCCGGCGCATCTTTCCTCCAGCGTGATGATCTCCCCTTTGTGACTTTCGTGCCCGCATGCTCCACTAGTTGCACCGCCCAAACTCTCTCATCCACTCCTTTGCTTGCATTATTGGTCCTTCCACTTGATGCCTTTGCTTTGAGTCATGTCCATGCTCCCTTGCTTCACATGCCACCATGAATTTCCTGCAAAGCAATGCTTGCTGCCCACCCATGCTTGTCCTTTGCATGTGGTCTTGATGAAAGTTGTTGAAAGGACATCCAATGATGCATCATGGTGCATGCATGATTTACTTAACTAGACTGCCTCCCTCTAAGCAAGTTTAAGGCTAAGCACTCCTCTAATTTCGAAAATTAAAAATAATTTCAGAGTTATGGGAGAGCTCAAGCATAAATTTAGAGAAGTTTTAAACCATTAAAAACAAATGTAAGTCAAAAATATTTTTCGACTACATTTATATCGGTCTCACCGGTATTGTTTGCCTTCGTTAGTTGAGAGCAAACTTTTCCCGGCTTGATCAAAGGGGCATAGGTTTGGGTTCTAATTTTGGTTAAATGAGAGAGATTTTGAATGAAATAAAATTAAGTGAGGCTTAGAAAAATTTTAATCTTAGAGAAACCAAGGATTTAGATTTCTAAACCAACCAAAAATTAAGTTTCTAGGTTCACGCGAGTCCTACCACATGCAGAAATTTAAATAACATCTAGATACAAGTCGTGGCTCTACTCATGTGTTTTTAGCATGTAAAACAAGAAAACTACAACATCACAAAGAGGATGAATGGTTGAGCTAGGTTCTGAATTTATTTGGTTGTGGTTTCTCAAAAAGTAGCAAACAATCAAATAGGAGGGTTCATGTAAAGGGTTTATGATCAAGCAAAATATTCAACCAAGAATTATGTCTCTAATATTGTTCAACCACTCTAAGTCTAATGTCTTTGCGTGGTAAAATTCAAAACTAAATTACTTGAAAAGACTTGAAAAACCTGGAATCGGGTTGTCCTCCTAGCGACTTATTCTCGACTCGACGAAACGGGCTGCCTCCCACCTAGCGCTTCGTTTATAGTCCATGGCTAGACTTCTTCACTTGATTACTTCGGATCAACGCTTTTTGCGGGCGTTGCAATCTTGGGTACCCACATCCGCACCATCTTGGGCACGGGTTTATTCTCCGGCTTAGTCATCTTTTTGGTCTTCACAGGCGACTTTTGTTCCTTTGTCTTGACGGATGCAACAACGTCCTTGATTTTCTTCACGTCCTTCTTCTTCGGCTCTTCCTTCTTCTTAGGTTCTTCCTTAACAATGCAACGATGAGGTGGAACATATTTAACATCAATCACATTGCATACCTCGAGGCGTGGTCGAAACTTGAAAGAACTCTTCTCGCCGTTAATGTCAAAGTTGATCTCCCCCTTGCCAACATCAATAGTAGCTCCCACAGTCTTGAGGAATGGCCTCCCATGGATAAGTGGTGGCTTCTCCCTCTCTCCCATCTCGAGTACCACGAAGTCGACGGGGATGAAGTGATGTCCAGCCTTCATGGGCACATCTTCAGCGATGCCCAAGGGATAGCGAATGGAGTTATCACCCAACTCCAGACACATACCCGTAGGCTCCAATGGTAGGCGTAGCTTCTCGAACACATCTCTTGGCATGACGCTCACACTAGCTCCAAGGTTCCATACACTACGTGAAAACATCAAATAGGCCACGCAGCATTTGCAACGGGCCCTTAACGCCTGTTACATCCACCCACATCGGTAACGGTTGTCGTTTGGCGCCTGTTACCTATAAGCGCACCAGGGCAACCCCCGAGTTGGCCTCCACAACACCCGTTACCGGTGTGGACTTCGGTAACGGGCTTCTTAAATGCCCGTTGCATAAATTCTTTGTAACGGATGTTAAAAGAGCCCGTTACAAATGTCAAACCTATCGGTAACGGGCTTGTAAAGTCCATTACCGATCAATGCCCTATCAATAACGTCTTTGCTTAAGTCCGTTACTGACCGCTGTCGTATTGGTAACGGGCTATAAAGTCCGTTACCGATAATTTCATACCGGGGACGCATGTTGAGCAAGTGTTCTATGTACCGACCTTGCAAAGAAGAACTGTCCGTGGTTATGGCTAGAAAAAATGATTGTGGGGATTGAAAATGTTGTTGAGGAGGAGGAATACAACCAGTTTGACAAAATTCCATCCTTTGACACTTCATACAAGCCCCAACTCTTCGGAAATAACAAAACACCGTACTTGCGAAGTGACCATAGTGAAAAATCCATATACGAAATCATGGAAGAAAAAGCCCGATTTCGTTGAATCCTTTTTGCAATGCCGGAGGATGTGTCTATCGGTGGAAATGGAATCCATTTTGTAATGTAAAGGATGCGATGTATTGGTGGAATTTCAATCCTTTTAGTAATATATGGGATGTGGTGGAATTTGAATCCTGCTTGAAATATATTCTGCCAAAGATATCATATTTATTTTGTTTATATATATTTTGCTTCAGTTCAGTAACAGGCAAGAGACGAGGATTAACGAACTCGCGTCGCCATTATTACGGGCAAGAGACGAGAACTAATGAACCCGTGTCACCATTGTTACGGGCAAGAGACTAGGACTAATGAACCAATGTCACCTTTGTTATGGGCAAGATATGCAAAATCACAAACAGATTACATCCAAGAGTTTGCCAAATTTTACTTGGCAAATCTTGTGCTTTGCCAACTTCTAAAAAGATATACCAAGTAAAAAAAGAGTTCATTTCCAACAATCTGGCATAATTTCATTTGCCAAATCCAGATCTAACTTACATCAAGAATCCTGACAGAAACAAGTTGATTTGCCAAACTGTTGGAGTTGCTCTTAGCCGCCCCCGTCGTATGTTCTTCAAGCTTTGCAAGTGAGTAGGTAAATCATACAAAAAATTGTACTGCCCAGAGATAATCATAAAAGCATGTCCCTTGAGATGCAAAATCACATACACAGATTACAGTCATCATTGATACATCAGAACAAGATTACAATGCAGCCATATCTTCAGACGTGATATGCAAAATCACACACACACACACAGATTACAGTCATCATTGATACATCAGAACAAAGTTACAATGCGGTCATATCTTCATGACGAGATATGCAAAATCACACACACACACATTGATCTTGCTCGCAGGTCGTCGATCTTGTTGCACGTGGTCATTAAATAAGCTCCATCTCTGTTGATGGCTCAGAGAACTGATTCCTGGCTTGCAATGAGACCACAAAGCTTCCTAGCTTAACCTGCACTTTTGGTTTGCAAGAGCATTCCGCGACTGAAAGGAAAAGCATAGGAAAAATAATCACCATTGGACACAGGATGGAGGATTGTTCATCCTGAAAACAATGATCATTGAACACAGGATGAAATTATTCATCCTGATGCCAGGAGGTTTTGGGCTATCTTCCCTGGACACGGCTACGCGGAAATAGTATGTCACAAGAATTATTCCGGCAACTGTGTTAGAGGGATGAGCAACCCAATCACCCCCTATCACAAGAATTCTTCTAGCAACTGAGATATCGAGGAGGAGGAGGAAGAGAGAAAAGCAAAAGCTTGCGCCCTACAAGATCTATTCTTTGCGCCATAGCTAGATCTAGATCTAAAGAAGAAGGAAGCAAGTGACTCGCTTTATTGTATCAAAAGAAGGAACCATATACTAGCTAGATCTAGATCTAGAGAAGAAGGAAGCAAGTGACTCGCTTTATTGTATCAGAAGAAGGAACCATATAGCTAGATCTAGATCTAGAGAAGAAGGAAGCAACTTGAAGTGAGGAGGACCGATAGCCTTCGGTGCCTTTTTATAGAAAAAACAAGGAAGGGATAAGATCAAGAGCACAGGAACGGTCGGGAAGGTTCCCAAGACGGTCAATGGCGAAACTGTTGCTAGTCAATGGCTGAGAGCAGAGCTGCAGAGGTAGTGATTCCAATGTAGAATTAAATGATACGCGAAGTAAGCAAACATCGTCTCCAATGACCGTGTTTGGATGGTAGATATTAGTGTTACTGTTAGTGGTAGTTTTTAACACCTCCAAATTAACACATGTGTTTGGCTCCAAAGTGTTAGTTTTGGTGTTAGTTTGCTACAAACCGACACTAACACCTCCATCCAAAAAAAGATAATAATTCGGGGAAGCAAGTTTCATTCCAAAAAAATTGTGACAGCCCATGCGTCGGCGTCGGCAGCCCAATATAAAAAATATAACCGTTGCACCGCCCGCGGACCCAACCGCAAACAAATGCGATCCATGTTCACTAACCATCGTCGCCAATGACACTAGCCCATGCGTCGGCGTCGGCGTCAAGATGCTAACCCGCGTTGGCAATGACTACTCTAATAAGATCTAATTCATCACAACGGATCTCCGGTTAATCACAACAAAACACGAGTCATCACAACGCGGTTGGATCTACTCGTGTATATTAGATCGAGTTCATGACATACAAAATCTAACAACCAAGCTAATTAACTAAGCAGTTCATGATCGACAGAAAAACTAAGCCGTTCATGTCCAAGAACCGGACGAAGACACAAAATCACACAGAGACATTATTGTTACTAATTGGCAGAGGAGTCTATCAATTAGTCGGAGTCCCGCCGTCACTGTCGTGGCTGCCGTCGTCGCCGCCTTGTCGTTGCCATGGCCGCCGCCGTCGCCGTGGCTGCCATCGTCGCCGTCGGAGCCGTCGTCGTTGAAGAAGAAGTGGAGGCGGGCAGGCTCGCCCGACCACGGGGAGGTCCTCGAGCTTCTCGGCCAACCGGTGGATCCCGAAGGCGAGACCCTTCAAGGTCGGGTCCTTGTACACATCATGATGCGCCTTGATGTCGAAGGCCTCGCCAACACCTTGAAGCTTTTCGAAGGAGCTCCCGAGCGCTCGGCGGTGAACTTATTGTCGTCGAAGAGCGGTTCCTCGTCGGCGTCGTTGGCCGCCGGCTCCTTCCCCTTCTCCAACTTCTTCCGACGGCGGCTTTCGTCGTCATCGTCCTCACTTCGTCCCCGCTTCAACGCCGATGGGCTCCTCGACGCCATCTCCTCCATCTCTTGGTGACCGAATATTTGTAGTGCCGAATCGCGAGGAGGAAGAAGAAGTGAAGAAAAAGATGATAAGCTTATGGAAGAAGCAAGGGAGAAAGCATGGGAGGGCGACCGGGCGAGGGAGTTACTTGACAAGATGCGGAACCGTCAAGCGCCCTCGCCCCCACCCACTACTCCATTACGCCGGCACGTGCCACTCGATTGCGCATCGGGCTCCGTCTCGGGCGCGAAGACACGCATCGCCTTTCACTTACACCGAAGGAGAAGGGCGGGGCAATGATGTCGGGCCCACTTGTCAACGACGAAGCAACCAAAGCTGCGGCGCCTTTTCAATTTCCATTTATTGTTTTGTTACGACATGGCCGAGGCGCCATCTTCAACCTTCAACCCTCGAGCTCATCGCCTCCTTCAACTTCAATCCAAGTCGCCAACTTCATCCCTCTTCAACTTCAATCCTCCTTGCCAACTTCATCCCTCGTCGCCGCCAACTTCAACCCTCGTCGCCATTCAAATACCAAACCTTGTCGCTGTGCTATTTCCTCCATTCTCCTTGATGGCTGTCGTGGTGTGCTTGATGCTGCTGCTGCCAGATGAACTTCTCACCAAGATCATCATCCACTCCATCAAGGATGTGGCCGTTTTCCATTTTCTAAACCTTCGCAATAAAATCTGCGGCACCTTCCGGCGCATCTGCAACTCCGATGAGGTACTACTGCACGTGTCGTTGCGTGATCTTCGTGAGGCGTGCAAGAATCACTACGTCAGGTCATGCTTTGAGCGACTCTTCCGCGAGGCCAATCATCCGGAGGCATTGTGCTTCGAGGGGATGGTGAGGTTGATGAGGCGGCGAAACCCCGATAAGGGTCTGAAGCTCATCGGAGATGCCGCCGCTGTCGAAGACTGCGGTGCCAAGTACTTTTTAGCGATGCTGAAGTACCGTTGCAACCCGGTGGACCCCAAAGCCATGGCACTACTCCGGGAAATCAGCGGCGGCCCGTCGCCCCCGACGGCCGCGTGGAAGATCCGGAACCTACGGCGACTACGCTACCTCATCAAGTAGGATCTCGACAACATTGCGTGGTTCTACCGGCACGATGACGACGACGACGACATTCCATTGCTGCCGTCCGAATCCCCACATCCGAATTTGGGAAGCGAGGATTTAGGCGCTACGGGGCCGGATACCAAAGAGATCATCCACTACCGCATCGCCGAGTGTCGCATCCATCATGAGTTCGACCGCCGGATGCGTAAATTCCGCCCCCCGCCGTGGATTACGCCGTCAACAGGATGAACATCGGGATGTAGGCGCAAGCATCAATATGAACATTATCTATCTTGAATGTAAATTATTAGATATTACTAAATGTGGATTTGATTTTATCGGGATGTCGGCGGCGGCGGGCGGCGGTGCCCTTTGCTTCCTCCTTTGTTCTATTCAAATGACTGTGGCGGGCAGTTCTATACAAATGAAGAATAGATCCCATTTCTCCTTTTAATCTGCAACCAAATGTTGCAAAAAGTATTTCTTCGTCGTTATTAGTCCAAATTTGATACTTTTTCTATGTTTTTCTAAATCACCATCTATTCATTAATTTCATTGTTTAGTGTACATTCCGTTTGTTGAGTGATGTTTATATGCCTTATTTTGTTCTTTGTAAGTACAACATACAAATAATATTTGTTTTACACAACCATTAGTGATGGAACTTTACATTTCCTAAGTTTAAGGTGAACACAAGGTTTTGTTACATTCTCAAATGCATATGAGTTTTAACATGTTGCAAAGTGTGGAAAACTTCAATGTTTAAGCAAACATTCTAGGAAACTATGTGAGAGATGTAGACATTTGTACACTAGTATATAATTCCTTCATCGAAACCATTTGAAATTTTGAAGACAAGTCTAGGTACCCAAATGATGTTGGCATGTCAATTTGTAGATTTTTTTAGATCACACTAGATGTTAGTAGAATTATTACATCATGAACATGGGATGTAAAAACAGATTCTAAGAATCTTGGGCAGACAAGTGTATTTGTTGATATTTTATTCCAATACTAAATGTGCAAATATGAATTGTTCGTATTTTTATGATTTTTTAGGTGTTGTTTTATGGGCTCTAATAAATCAGGGAAGCAAGTTTCATTCCAAAAAAATTGTGACAGACCCACGTGTCAGCGTCAGCAGCCAATAACAAAGGCGATCCGGGTTCACTAACCATCGTCGCCCATGACACTGGCCCACTCGTCAGCGTTAGCAGGCGAACCATGCGCGGGCTGCTCAAAATTTCCCACCTATATTTACTATAGTGCCCATGAAATTCCAATTGTTGCACAGAGCCATCAAGGGCATGCCAGTAGTTTCATTAAACACAGTTACGCGCGCCATTCATATTTGGCTCCTCGCTAGACAGATCCACAATACCCGCATTTTCCCCACCGCCGCCACCGGCCGCCCCGCTCACCTTCGCCGCTCTCTCCCCGTCGCGGCCCCTCGCTCTTCTCCGGCCCCACCGCTCCCTACGTGATGATGGTGACGAGGACGTGGTTGCGGCGTGCGGACGTATGTCCGTCCAACCTAAAGACGGTTGACGCGGATTCGTCGACGTCATCCTCGTCCACAACGATGAGCCGCCCGGCCGCCTCGGGCCACGAGCCGCCGTGGATGCGGCCCCTCCGACCATCACGAGAACAACTACTTCATTCGCGACAGAGGTTAGTCCCGCTTGAACCCCCAACACCCTCTCTCTCGTCGGCCACCAAAATCGATCGGCTATATATTCATGTCAATGTGCATTAATTAGAGAGACATGCCTAGATAGTTCATCTTTAATTGATTGACTATGGTTTTGATTGATGGATTTTGTTGCCCCAAGTTTGTGTGAATAATTTGTTGCTAACATGTAGTTATATGAACCGTTGAAATTCATTTTTATGTTCCTGGTGCTATAACTTTTGCAAATTCATGAAAAGCATCAAGGATGTTAGCATACTTTAATTCTCCTATGCTCGAATGTACCGGATCGACGGTTATGCTTTGGACCGTTAGCATATACTTTAATTCTCGCTATGCTCGGATCGACGTTATGCTTTGGACCGTTAGCATACTTTAATTCCGATGGTCACATAATGTCATTGGGAATTGCATCGCAGTGGTTTATAATGTAGTCCACCCAATCTGCTATATATTCATGTCATGGTGGATTAGGGATACATGCCTTAATAGTTCGGCTTTAATTGATGGACTCGTTGATTTCATGGATGGATTTTGTTGCTCCAAGTCCGTTTTGAATAAATTGTTGCTAATAGATGAAGTTATATGAAATGTTGAAATTCATTTTCATGTTCGTTTCTATAATTTTTGCATCGTAAATTCATGAAAAGCATAAAGGATGTTAGCATACTTTAATTCTCGCTATGCTTTGAATGTACCGGATCGACACTTATGCTTTGGACTCGTTAGCATACTTTAATTTTGATGGCCACATAATGCCGTGGGAATTGCATCATAGTGGTTTATAAGGTAGTGATAACTAGACTGTCTTATGCATTGTTGTGAGTGTTAATTGTTTCACTACTTGTCATATATATTGTTATTGTTGGTGTCATGATGTGTTGTAAGTGTTGTTTCACTACTGTCATATATAATGTCATGACCATTGCTTTATCCTCCTGTTGCATGTACATATGGAACACACAATCCATAGATGCTCAAGTTGGACAAGGAAGCAGTTGAAGGAATTTATTCTTTGCTTTGATATATAAGCATATTGTTGTGTTCCTGTCAAAATGGTTAGCACCTATCCCTGTATGCTAATTAAATAAAATATGAACTATGTATGTCTATGCTAATTTTATTTACGACTGTATCAGGTATTTTGCCTATCAGGGAAAAGGAATTTATCTAATAAGAATTAAGTTTAGATTTTCAGTCTTGCTTATGTTGCTCTACTGACAAACCTGACATATCATCTATGTAGTCTCCCACAACAACAAACTCCTCTACCTCTAGTGCATCATCACGGCCCATCGTCGGTGAACCTTCTTCACGGGGTCACTCAAGACACACTTCTTCGCGAGTAGTACTCAATCCCGCGGGTCAAGGACACAAACCAAATGACTACAACCGGACTTGATGCCAATGTTTGGCCTACCCCCGGATGCCGTGAGGGATAGATTTGTATTGGTCCGTGGTCTCATTGCTCGGGAGAGGGTGTCAATCAACAAGGCGCTTGATGATCTCTCACCAATTGAGAAGGACCATCCGTTTACGGTTTTAGAGGAAAAGCTAGATTACCCGAAGCAAATGCGGAAGAATCTATTTGCAAGAAGGCAGTTAAGGCAGCTATATCACAGATTGGAACCTTGCAATGGCGGTTCAAGGCCCATTTAAGAAAAAAATATGTGAGTGAAGAGGAGACTCCCTTTGTGAAGCATGCCTTTTTGCAGCAACAAGACTGGGACATGTTTGTGCAGGAAACCAATTCTCCTTCATTTCAGCAATTGAGCCAGGAGATGAAACAAAAGAGAGCATTGCATAATAAGCCACACAAGACGGGCAGAAAAGGTTATCGTGGTAAAAGGAAAGAGTGGGAGGAGGAGGATGCAAAGCTCGCTGCCGAAGGAAAACAGAACCCTTGGGACCAATTTCCTAGACGTTCGAGACCTTATCTCGTGGGCAAGGGTAGGGAAGAAGAAGAAGAATACTAGTGAAAGAAGCGGGGGCATAACATTCAGTAACCCTACGGTGGTGGGGGTAGCAGATAGGGTGAAAACACTTGCAGCTCAGGGTAGCAATGGTTCTTTCTCTGGGGTTAGGGAGGATGATATCCTCACCGCAGCACTTGAGACTCCGAGCATCGAGATCGGGTCCGAGGCGTGTCTAGTTCACTTGGGTCGGGGTAAAGGGTTTGGTGAAGAGTTCACTGGAATGTACAGGAAGAAGAGGAACAAGAGGTCCGATGCTCATGATGTGATGGCGGACAAAACATTTAAATCAATTGTCCATGCTCTAAGACTATCAGGCATCAACATACCCAAAAATGCACTTCTTCCTTCCCAATTACCAGCGCCTGTCAGTAGCAGCGAGGAAGAAGATATGGATGACATTGAGGAAGAAGATGGGCATGACAGTGTGGAAGAACATGCGTATGTTAGGGAGGAAGATGACAGAGAGCAAAATCATTGGAATGCCGACGGTGACGAAGCGAATGAAGTGCACAATGATAGTCGATCACCTATGCTAGACACAATAGATAAGATGACAAAGCCAACCGTGTGTAGCCTTTTGGATGGCACCGTGGATCTCGCACTAGCGAAAGTCTTTCCATCTCAAAAGGCTTGCCGGTCAAGACGTGCGGGATGGGTATGTTGTGGTGCAACCTACTTATGTGTGGGCCAATATGAGTCAATACCCTCTTCCCCGTACCAATTGATGGGGGTGACGTAGCAACCCTAGCCGCGGCTCTCGTTCAAAGGATCCAATGGCCAAAGGACAGGATCATTATACCACCCATGACGAGACATCCCAACCCTGAAGCCGCAACAGGTAGCAGGGGTACAACATCAAATGGAGGTGTTGCAACTCAGTGTCAGCAAGAGAAGGCTCAACGGCGGCAGAGCAACGAAGAAACTATGCAGTAGGAGCGTCGACAACAACCGGAGGAGGAGCTCAGGCAAACTCCGCCTAAGCAGCAGCTGCAACTTGAGGATAATCAACAGACGAAACAACCGCCTCTTCGGCAGCGGGGAGCATCGACAACGGTAGGAGGAGCCCCGGGCAAACTACGCCTAGCGACACTCGCAACATGGGGATAAGAAATAGACGAAACCGCAGCCTCTCCAAAGAAGAGGAGGAGCGCGAGCAATCTCCCCTTAAGCGCGGATGCAACAAGTACAGCAGCCTTCGCAACAGGGAGGAGCCCCGGCAATCTCCACTACGAAGGGGAACCATGCCGGGGAAACCTCTATCTAAAGATGAGATTCTTAATCGTGTTAATGTGACATAACGAGACCGACCAAAATACAAGCCTGGTGCACCTATGTTGTCGAAGCAAATGTAAAGGTCGTTGGACCAAATTGTGCGAAATTGCATGCTTATGTCATGGAACACGGTAAGGATAAACTTGCCTTTCCATCAAAGGTGGATTAAGACTACTTTAATTGGTGCCGTTACGAAAGTTCCTTGTGGGCCCGGAAAAAACAACCACTTCACGTGACCGGTGGCTAGTTGTGGTAACGGCCATTGTTTAATGCCCGTTACGAATATGTCTTTATCGCACCGGGCATCCGCCCGTTACCTTTCCCCGGCTTATTTGTAACACTTGATCAGTAACGGGTGCATTGCCCATTACCAAAGGCGATCTACGCCTGTTACCAAAGCCAGTTTTTCACGTAGTGATAATGCCTTCTTGAACTTGAATGAACCAATGGAACATGGAATTGTCGGGCATCCGGGGTCTTTTTGCTTCTCTAGTCCATTTGGAATAGCGGCACTACATTGCTCGGACATCTTGACATGATCTACCCCGAGTGTTGCTATCTCATATTTATTTGCAAGTATATCATTGAAGTAATGAGAATATATAGGAACTTAAATGGCATCCAATAACGACATGTTAATGCTAAGTCTACGCACATCCTCCACAAACTTCTCAAAGTGATTATCAAGTTTACCTCGGAAGTAGCGTGGCTTGAGTTGCGGTATCTTTGTGTCTTCTCCTGGCATCTCAAACTCGGGCTCTTCGGTGACAATCTCCGTAACATCCTCCTCAGCAAATTCCTCCGCCTCGACAGATGGTTTAGGCTTCCTTGCTCCCGCAGAACGTTCTGGAACTTCGGTCTCCTTGCCCGAACATGTTTGAATAGCCTTTGCTATTGCGGGACCTTTAGGTTGTCCCGGAAGCTTCCCTTCATCAGCGGATAGGCACCCAACAAGTTGTCCCACTTGCGTCTCGAGCATCTTCATCACGTTGAGCACTTCATGGTTGGAGCTTCCAACCTCCGTCACTTTGCTATCGATGTTCTCCAACACCTTGTCTATGGATTTGAACTTGGTGATGGTGTCCTTGTTGATCTTAGCTTACTCGTCCATGAAGTCCTTTAATTGTATACGAAGCGGAACCGAATTCTGAATGGATGAGCTTGCATTACATTGAGGTCTACCTTGCCCGTAGCGGAAGTTCGGCAAATCTCCCTTCCTCATGTAGTCGAGCACCTTGACTTCCTCCGGACAATCCTTGTGGACATGGCCATATTCTCCGCATTCTTCACATGTGGATCTTGCTTCGACAGCCTTTAAGTCTTGAGCTTATTTCTTTTCTATCTCCATCTTCTCCAACCTCCGCATGAGTGAATCGATCTTTCCTTCAAGTATGTTTTCTTTCTCCACTTGCAAGACTCCTTTGACGTTCCCCGTGGGTTGAACCGGAAGTAAGCGTCCGTATGACGCCCACATGTCATTGTCCGCGACCTTCTTGAATAGAGTGAAAGATTCGGTCGGCGTAAGCTCGATGATAGATCCTCCCACCGATGCATCGATGATCGTCCTTGATGCCATGGTGAGTCCTTGATATAACTTTTGCACGAGGTCTTCCTTCGAGAACTTGTGATGTGGAACCGCCCGAGTGTATCATTGAAGTGCTCGAGTGACTCCGAGATAGTTTCTGTAGGATATTGAGCAAAAGTGGCAATCTTATTACACAAGCTTTGAGTTATACCCAGTGAGTAGTATTCCTTCATGAAGGCCCTCATCAATGCATTCCAATTTTGCACCGTCTCCACCGGTTGAGAGTGGAACCATTGCAAAGCCTTTCCGAGTAGTGAGAACGGGAAGAGCCTCGCCCTCATTTGATCTTGAGTCACCCCGTCCATGTTGAAGGTTTGACATAGTTGAATGAACGCTTGGGTGAAGGTTCGGATCTTCTTTACCGGTGAAGGGTGAATGTTGCACCATACGAGTGTTGAGGTCTTGATCTCGAACGGCCTTCCAATCTCCGCGAGGTTCAAGATTGGTAGGTCGACGATGTCCAGGGTGCATAGCTCCACGATCTTGCGTTCTTGCGATTGATCTCCTATCGGTGGAAGTCGATTCTCCCGAGGACTTCAAGGTGGTCAATTCTTCGGAGATTCCAACGATCCTTCATCTTCGACTTTGAATCTACAAAATCCGGCTTTTTAGCTTGTTGTGCTTCGCGTCGCCTTAGCCTCGTAAAGTTTTTTCTGGATCATCCACAAAATTATCAAGTTTGTTGGAGAGGTAGCCATCCATCTCTTGTTAGTGTTAGCGATATACAAAATATACAAAAAACGAAAAGTAAGAACAAATATAAGAAAACTACGGTTAGACAAACTAGATTAGATTGATTTTGAGGATGATCAAAAGTTACAAGATGCAAAAAGAAAAACCAAAAGAAAACTGAAAATTACACAAAAAGCAATAAAAGATCGAATCTTGATCACTTGTTCCCCGGCAACGGCACCAGAAAAAGGGGCTTGTTGACGGTGTATAATCGTATTAAACTTCAAGTAGACTTGCAAGCGGACAAGTCTCCTGTCGTAGTCAACGGACCGTTCTTTCCTCGAGTGGTGAACCCAAGGTATCCAATCCGTGGAACAAATGTGATGCAAGAGTTGATCTATTAAAGCAAGAAACTGAGATCTTCAAGAGGTGAAACCTATGCATATAATATCAAAGAACATCATAAGAACGAATCTAATCTACTAAAGAGCGGAGGTAGCGAGAGATAGAGGGGATAGATAAACCAATCTAGAGAGATTGGATCAATCCTTTGTCGAAGTTCCGAGCAAAGGAAGAAATAGCAAGTTCAATCTCATTAAAAGCCTCTTTAAACCACAGTTTCCCGTCCGACTCCGAAAACGCCCTCCTTTTGGCGCCACCGTTCTGTCACAACGCACACCTATTTGTGCGGGTTAGTCTAGGGCAACTCCAAGGACAAGTTGAAATCTTTCGAAAGGTCAGACATGCACCTCTAGCCACCACGGCTACAAGAACATCCTCGGTGATATATCTCGAGAATAGATCTAAGATACGAAAAGCCGATCGAAATCAAAGACATAGGAGAAACACTTGATCGCTTGAAATCGGATTGGAACTTGATAAATCAACATGGTACATGATAATCAAGATCACCACCGGGATCCAACCTTGATCTTGATTCTAGCTCCGGGAACTCCGACGTGGTATTCCTTGCAAGGTTCCCACGTCGGCTAGGGAGACCCTAGTCAACTAGCTCGACCCTCTCCTCTCCGAGATGGTGTCCCTCTCTTCTCTGCTCCTCGGCAACCGGTGATGAATGAATTGATGTGTGGCTCTTGGCCTCGGGGCTATAAATGGCCCAAATGGCGGCTAGGTCAAAGGGGGGCTGACTGGGCCCCAGAGTGGGCTAGGCCCAGTTAGCCGCCTGCTTCGCCCAGTCTTGGTTCCCCAGTCTTCTAGATCATTCCCCATTCTGCATGTGGGCCCATGTCTTCAGTTTCTCTCCGAATTAGATGTAGCTCCTTGTCACGCAAGATTCGACACTTTTCTGACTAGGTCATCTGAGTTTGTCATCTTCTCGGGTTTGGTCCCTAGGCTTCTTGGAGTCATGTTTGCTTCATTGCATGACTTGTACCGGGCTTCAAGATCTTGTCACAAGGTGCTTGATGAACTTATCCCGGAAGTCTTGCTTTCAACGCTAAAACTCTGCATAAACACTAAACTCCAAAACCGCCATGCACGAATGAACTTGTTATACCAAGGGGGTTAGTACCAATGGATAAGATATAAAAGTCATGCCAACACCGAAGGTAAACTCATGGCTAGGTTGACAGAATTTCACCGTCAACAATTTATTAATCTACAGAAGCACTTTTTATGAATTAAAAGAAAGTTTGGCGCTTTTAAACTTTAGTCAATTTGAACCAATGGTGTGAATTGTTTTAGAGAGTATATGAGAATAAGAAATGCATCTGAAAGTAAAGCTATTCATGTTTCTCATGAATTGTTTCTCAAGTTTCCGCTGCAAAGTAAAAGTTTTATCCTCTAATTAAATTTTGAGGAGTAGAAAGACATTTATTTTAAAGTTTAAGTATGATATTGTTATTTTATGACCAAAGTTGATTTGATAACAATATTATAATTTTTATATATGAGTTTAAACTTAAGTTTGTATCTGTGATAAATTTTGTATCAAAGTGATCAATTTTCAGAGAGAAGATAAAGATCAAGATGCGCTCTTGATGAACCAAAGCTTGTCAAGTGCTTCTGAAAAGTAGATTTTATCATGTTTTCCATGATTCTGCTGTAATAATGATTATGTTCCCATGAAGAATTGAAAGTTTATTATGATATTGTTGTCTTCTGACAAAAGTTGATGACAGCAGTATTATATATTAGGGAGATTGGTGATCTTACCCCTGTTATGTAGTGTAATGGTGATTTTACCCCTATTTTTTAACTTTGCGATTTTGCCCCTTCTTTTGACATACAAAGCCTCCGTCCACCCCTCTTTCTAACTCCGTTAGGTGATGAACGTTTGGAAAAAATAAAAGAACTAAGAAAAAGACTAAAGACTGGGAATAGACCAAAGTGCCCCTGACCAAAGTGTTCTTTTATGTACCAGTAATTCATTCTAGGTCTTTGTTCTTTTCTGTATTGCTACTTTTAAGTAACACAACTCTTAGTTATGTTGCAAATACCGTTCTCCTGGAGTTCAATCAATACACACTCAAGATGGAGGCAAGCATTGGTGAACTGGAAGGACCACAGAGAAGAGGGAAAGACGGGTTCTACGATGGGATAAAGGAAGCTCCGCAGCAAGAATGACATCTCCAAGTGGAGGCAGCTGTGGCCAGCAGACATCCCGGAGTAGGGAAGTAGAAACTATTTCGCCATTGTCATCACCATTCATCAGATTGCTCAATTGACACACCTTCCATTGCCCATTACTCTACTCTGTCAATGGTCAATTCCTCTGTCGTGCTGTTGTACATGAATTAGAGCATGAGGTGACATGGGTTAAACTTGTATCATCAAGCATAAACGCCATAGACTCCTTCCGAATCATGGTGTTGTAATCCTTGTAACGAACCTGTATTTATGTCGATATGGTGTGATCTCGTTGCATGTGAATATATGTCAAAATGTGTTTTTGTCAGTGATGCAATATATGTTTTTATGAAAAAAAAATATGTTAAATTGTTGCCCATTTTTAACCAAAAACAAGGGTAAAATCACAAAGAAGTCAAATTAGTAAGGGCAAAATCACAAGGGTAATGTTGTTTTTTCATAATAAAGTTACCACTGTTAACTGCTCTTCACAAAACTGGGGTACAGGCTATCTTCAATTTGAAATAACAGGGGCAAAATCGCAAAGTTGAAAAAATAGGGGCAAAATCACCATTATACTACATAACAGGGGCAAGATCACCAATCTCCCTATATATTATGCATTAGTTCTATTTCTGCCCAAAGGTGATGTAGAATTAATGTAGAAGAATGTTGTACATTTTAATTTTGACCAAAGTTAAGTTAATGCATACAATATTTACTTGAGAGACAAGAAATGAACGTTGATTTCTGTCAAAGAATGAGATCACTCAGTTGTATTGCTGGGTAGGTGAATGGACACACTTAAGCTAAGCAAAGTTTGGACATTTTTTTATGTCAAAATGAGTTCAATTTTTCTCTCACATTCAGTTTCTACTGGTAATAAGTCAATTAATTTTTTTATTAAGTTGGAACCAAAGGGAAGATTTAATCAAGAAATGAAGTTTAAAGTAAACCCTTTAGACGTCATGTACATTATTGTAAATAGTGTGATGTGAATTGCGATAAGCAAGATGTATGTTTAATTTTGACCAAAGTTAAATTAAAAATGTGTGTAACAGAGTATTAAAAGATTTTTTATAAACACTTCCAGTGTCCTGAGAGCATATCCCACATGACAGGAGAAGTTAAACGTAATGCTTATGCTAGTTGATCCTGCATGACAGGAGAAGGTTGAAGGAGTCATCGTGTATTAACAGGAGAAGTAAATGATGACTCCAATAGAAATAAGATAATTACATGAGGGATTGTGTTCTCTCTATGTAATGGTCTAACAGAATGTATTTGTGGACATCGATCAAATGAATAATGACTGAATGTAACACATGTTCAACTGACTCACATCTATTGAAGTTGTGTATTGCAGAAGGTCCAGATTTATTTTTGGATTTGCTGAGTGAATACAAGCCAATTTTTTAAGTATTTATAGAGATCACTCACATGATGGGGAAAAGTTAGGTCCATACCCGCTTGATGGGGTAAGCTAATACAGTGGTGTCCTCATCGGGAGTCCATTTTTTAAGAATTTATTTATGATATTGTCATTTTCGAACCAAAGTTGTTAATGGCAATGTTATAAACAAATTGTAATGAGTTCATGCATTAATTCTAGTTTCTACCCAAAGGTGATGTAGAATTAATGTAGTAGTAAGATGAAGCGAGTCAACCCACATTTTCTTTAAGTATATCTTGCATTGCAAGAGATGTTTGAGATAGTTCTTAATAAGTTTTCTCAGAATTGATCGTGCACTTCCATAGTGTCATGGTCATTAAGCAATCAAGGGTTGATGCCAAAAAGGGGAGAAATCCCAAAACCACACCATTTCTAAATATGAAGGTGTAGAGTTGATTAATTGACTCTATGCAAACGCATGTGAGCACTCTAAATGAGTTGTTTGTTGTGAAGTAAGTATGGTGGAAGACACACATTGTAAATGTGTAGTGTGTCTATGAAGGAGTCATTTTGAAATGAAGTAAAAGGACAAAAGGAAGTTCTATACAAGTCATTATGTAAGTAGATATGCGAGTTTAACTTGCAGAAGTATAACAAATAATGTACTCTGTTAAGTTGTTGAAGTGCAACGAGGAATAAAGTGATCCCATATGAGTTAAGAAATAACTTTGTTTGCATGACACAATCATGTGGATGAAGCAAGTTAAGAAAGACCTCGTTCACAAAAGATTTGTTTAAGTTTCGAAATTATGGCATTGAAGCTTATGCCATATTTCGAGGGGGAGAGTTGATCCATATACTGAAGGCAATGCATAATATGCATTGAAAGAAAAGATTATATCTATTAAGTAAGTGTGACCGTCACGAGAGTACAACGGTCATAATATTCGATACCCCTAAGAAAGAAATAGCTAAAATCCTGGATTTTTCATATTTTTGATAAGAAGATAGCGTAGGCGATCGGTATTTGTATCGATCAAGACAGATCAAGTCCAAAATAAGAAAGTTTATGATGCGACATCTTTACAAAAGATGGAACAATTTGGGGGAGCATGGTACACAGAGACCTAGCTCGATCAAGAGAATGAAAATGATGAGAAAAAGTGTGGTATCTTGAGAAATTTGTTATGAGAAATCTTTTTCCCACTACATGTTGTAACTACACCAACAATGCATGACATTGTGGGGCTAGTGTTGTTTCATTTGTGAAAACTCATTGCCACACATACGAGGGAGCATGGCATGTCTAGTAACTCTCGTAGCGACAAGAAGCTAAAGAGGAACCTGTCCTTCAGGATTCAATAGTTGCCATTGTCGCATATGAGAAGTCATGGAAAATGAAATGAGATTTATGAGTACCAATATTGTTTTGGCACTTAGAGGAGGTTGTTAATGGGGTCAAAACAGTTGACTGTAATGGGTCTACAAAACTACATGTGACTCCAAAGACAATGAAATTAAACATGATGCACGACTATTGTCAAAAGGCTTCATGCAAGAAAAGAAGTAAGTAACAATGAAACATTTTCTCATGTGAGGATTCTTCAGAATCATAATATGAAGGCAATGTTCACCAATAAAGGATATTAGGACATTTACATGACATGACCCAAAAGGTTTTTTCATGGAAAGAAAAGAACAAATAAGATGCCGCCCGAAGTAAGTTTTGGTTTTAGTAGGAACCATGAGGACAATTGCATTTATGCAAAGTTTAAGATTTGGAAATGTGTTTTATCATCATGTATGTAGGTGACATCCTACTCTCTAATAGTGATGTTAGTCTGTTATTGCAAACAAAGAAGATATTGTCCTCAAAGCTTACAAGTTTTCATATCTTAGTGAAGTATCAATCGTTTAACAAATTGAAGTTTACTGAGAAATAAGTAAAGGGGTATTAAGATTATTGCATAGAGCATACTTAGAGACGAATTCTAAAGAAATATAGTATGCATGCGAGTCTACCTATGCCTGTTCATATGAAGTCAGGGTAGTAGTTTTGGAATTTTAGTATTCTTGAAACCAATATAAAATCGATCGAATGAAAGTGGTTCCATGTGCTTCAGCTGTTGGAAGCAGACTCAATGCTCAAGAAGGAATTTACCCTGACATAGCTTAAGTATCCGGGATATTTTTGGAAGAAGTCAAATCCAGCTATAGATCACCGAAATGGAATTAAAGAAAGACTTTGCAAACTAGAAAAGTGGTGTAAGCATCATGCTAAGTAAGAAGGAAACACATACTCTCAAAACATTGTGAGTAAAATTCAGTGTGAAACGAGCAGGTACTCACAAAAGATTGTGAGTAAAAAGAACTAAAGTTTTGGCGAGATGTTTGGTGAAGCCCACAGTAGTAGCTAACACTCGAGCTTGGAGTTCTATTGTGGAAAAGCTCCAAAGCAAAATAGTTGTGATGTCATGGGTTATGCATACCCAAAGTTTAGCATGATATGAGGCTATAGAACATGCTAAATGGTTGAACAAATATACCATTCAAGTATTTTTCTCTCCAAGTGCAATATGTCAAGTGTACTACCAAACACATTGAAAATGAGTTTTATGTTCCAAAGGAGAAAATCCAGAATCATTTTTGAAAGAATAGAGCATACAAGTACCTAGCGGTACTTGCGGATCCGTTTATCAAAGGTCTACCACCTAGTGTGTTGAGAAAGCACACAGTCGACATGGGTTTTATGGTAGAGCCTGTGATTTCTGGATTACTCAGGGCCCAAGTTAAGATCCTTTTCAAAATGGGTAAGTGTATTGTGGCTGGTTAATCTAACTGTGATTACAATAATGATGACCCTTGGTCGGTATATTTATTTGTGATGAAGTGGATGCCAACCGAATGTTAAAAAACATAAGGTGAGATCAAGGGGGAGAATGTTAGTGTTGATCTCCACCAGTTGGCCCAAAGGGTGGGGCCAACTGGGCCCTTGACTCGGCTCCCTGATCGGGGGAGGCCACCCACTGGGGTTGCGGGCCCCAGTCGCGTAGCACCATATAAGGGAGGGGGGCCACGAGGAACAGTTCACTGCGAGAGTCCCACTCACCCCAGCTTCCTGCCCACCGATCAGGGGGAGCTGTGAGCGGCGGGAAGCTCCGCCACCGCCAGTCGCCACTGCACTTCACTGAGGATCTCCACGACACTGCATAGCGACGACAGACTCCATCTGCACTGACAAGTTCATCCTCTACTTCCTATACCCCACTATAATTCTCTCTCTGTCCTCTGCTCTCTTCCTCTCGGTTAACCTCGAGATCCACATTTTATCTCAATTTCTGAAGTGAATACCCACCGATCTATACCTAGATGGATCTCTGGATTTAACACCGGTAGAGACATGAACAAAGAAGTTAGTGTGCATGATGGATATTATTAAAATGTTCTTACTCGATCTTTAGATTACTGTTACATCTTTTGGATATTTTTGCGTGTACGGAAGGATAGCGGGAACTAGTGAGACTTCCTCTAATCTTGACATCATGGGATTAGTTCTCAATCTGCATATTTAAAGAGTGTAATATATTGGCGGTACATGAACTCATGTGGTTGGTAACGGGCGCTTTGGTCGTAACCAATGACGATCTAGGCTCGTTACCAAATACAAGTTTTCATGTAGTGGTGTTGGATATATATATATATATATATATATATATTCTAAAATCTCAGCTCATCTACCGAGACAGCCACCAGCCCGCCCCCATGGAGGAGAGCCAGCTGGGAGAGAATGCTGACTCTGGTGGGCTAATCATGATGTTCACAAAGGAGATCAAGGCGTAGTAGAAGGAGCAAGAGGCTATCAGGTAATAAAAGGAGCACGAATGGGAAGCCAAGGTTGTTGCGGTGGTGAGACGATGAATGGAGGAGCGGGAGGGGCCTTTGGGACCTCCGAACCTTGGTTCGGGGCTCCACCTAGAGACAAACGCGCAACGCCTATGGCCCACCATGTATGCCCTCCTCGGCTCATCCCCACGGGGGCATGTAGCTATAAGGCTTGCCGGCCCAAACAAGCCCATATTCTAAAAAGAATCAACAGAAACCCTATTGCAGACTACTCTCGCACATCATTCCAATTATTGCTCGATCGCATTGCATGTCGGCTCACTTCCTCCACCCAGCGTCTAGCATCCAGTGTGATGATGTCCATGATCTACTATCAGATGTTCGATATTTGCCACCCATGTCTGTCCAACCATCCGTCATGTGTGCTCGTCTGTCCACCATTGCTCAGCGGTGCTGCCAAGCCACACCTCGTGTGTCGGCCACCCTCAAGACCTTTGGTCCATATGGTAATTCGGCGAAGGGCAGTTCCCCTTCCTCCAGCACCCCTTCTTCCTCTCCTTCAATTGATTCCCTCTCTTCTCCCTTCTTCTTTCCACTTTTTTCAATGGAGCTCATGGTGGTAGGGGGCTTGAGCCCACCCCGCCCCACCAGCCGCCTCTGGCTCTAGCGAAGGGAGTTCCATTCAATCTCCATGTGCAGCCTGGCAGTGCCATTGTGGGCTTCTTCGCGCTTGGTGGGGTGTTTCTCGACGCCATTGACGTTTATGTGTGCCACATCATCTAAATGCTGGCTACAAGCTCGACATATTTGGGTTTCCATGACTTGTCCTGTTGTGCAACGATAATTGAAATGGGTATCCACCACACTCTTCTACTAAGCATCCACCATAATGTAGCCGTAATAATATGGGCAGTGATGTGATGTTTGCCACTATCTTCTTTTGTCTAATGAAGGTCTAGTTTTTTTGCGACGGACCTCGTGTTGTCATAGTTAAGGTTTTTGGTACCGGAAAACACGTGTTTGTGGAGAGCGCCGGGGTTTGCCGAGAGCCATCAACAAAACGCTCGGCAAATATAAAACACTAGACAAACAACTATTTTGCCAAGAGTTTTTCTTAGCCGTCGGCAAATTCAAAACTTTACCATGAGTTTTTTGTCCTGGCTCTCGACAAACATCTATTTTGCCATGAGCTTTTGTCAAGGACATTGGTAAAAAAGCATTTTCCCATCTTGTGAAGCAACCCATAGCCATACCCATCTTCTATGTCCTTAACTTTTCTACTCTCCACATACAGCATGTGGCTCTCCATCTAAAAATTTGGTACATTTTTCTATTTGTTTTCTATAACTAATTAATTGTATTTCAAGCACCTTTTTTGGATCAAGTCAAATTTGTGCAAGTGATTCAAATAGTAGAATAAAATGAGTGCAAAAATGACATTCATGTCATTTAGCCAGATCTGACACCGTGGCCAAAAGATCAAAATATTTTTTGAAAGTTGTGTCAAGGAAAAGCGATCAAAGACATGCGTCCGAATGATTATAAAATTCTAAAAACATAAATGAAGTCTGAAAACCATGAAATTTTCAATATCTCATTGTATCATACACGGAGGTTGTGGTAAAAATGATTGTGATTTGCACATTTTGTCATGTACATTGTTTACAAATTGAAACATCTCCAAAGAAGTTTCTTAAAGTTAAGAAGGAGGCAGTTAAATTTGTAGGAAAAATGACATTCAAATTGAAATTTGAATTCAATTTTTTATACTCTCCACAAACAACATGTACTACTACATGATAAAATTTGGCAAAGTTTTGAATTTATTAGATATATTTAACTAATTAAATGCATTTGATGTATTTCTTAAGAAAAATCCCTTATTGTGGGCCTAAAATTGGGCTCACAGCAAAGCCTTATTGGGCCAGTCGGCCCAATCCCCAACTAACCCTAACTTTATAAGCCACCCACCCCCCTCCTCCACCTCGGCCATCACCCTCACTTTCCTCGGCTCCGTCCCCTTCGAATCTCTCTCTTGCCACGTTGTCTCCTCGTATCCTTTATGTCCTTCCACGCAGCAGTTGTCCTCTGCTGGCAAAGCCACACCATCCCCCTCCTCCCATTCGCTCTACCCTCACCTCGTGGCGAGGAGTAGCGGCGGGGCGAGGAGCGTTGGCGGTAGATCTGGCACCTGCCTCTCCTCCCATGACGGTGGATCTAAGGACGGCGGCCTCTCGATCTGACATAGAGGAGCGGCAGCGGATCTAAGGACAGCTTGCTCTCCCCGGTGGTGAGATCCACAGCGGAGGGCGTGACCTCCTCCCCCACAGTGGTGAGATCTATGGTGGTCTCTCTCTATCTCTCTCTCACTCACTCTCATTTGTTCTCTCTCTCTCTCAAATTCGGCGATTTGAGCAATGGTGGCGGCGGCGCTGATGATGCTTCCCTTCGGCACACGCTACGGTCTCCTCATCCTTCGGAGCTGCGGTTGTTCCTGGTGGTGGTCCTCGTCAAGGGGCGGCGCAGTGGAGGTCCAAGAGCGTGACTGAGAAGGCAGCAGCGGAGAACCACGGTGGTCGGCCTGTGGGGGCTGTGGTGCTCGTCCGGTGGGGGCCACGTGCCTGTATGATGGAGCCATCGTGCCTGTCTTTTTTTTTATCCCGTTGAAAAAAGTTTGCCAAGAGAAGTGGAGCACTCACGGTAGACGTGTGCCGTGGAGCAGAGGGGCAGCTCTCGGCAAAGGGCTGTTTGTTGGTCGGATGGTGCCGAGTGCCCTTTACCGAGTGAAAAGGGGCCCTTGGGAGTGCTTCTGGCACTCGGCAAACTGGCGGTTTCTGTAGTGTTTTTGAGTCTTGTTTCTCATGTGCTTATTTGTGATCAGTCGGAGTCTGTCCATCGTCAGTTTCAAGCCCAAGAGTTACCCTGAGTCATATGTATGAAATAATTTGCTCGTATGTATGAAATAAGAGCAGAAAACGTGTCTCGCTGTTTTTAGTGGCGCTGGCGCGAAATTATACCCTGAGTCCAGGGCCGTTCTGGAAACTTCTGAGGCCTTGTATGAAACTGAATGGGCCCTAAGGCTATCCGCAACGGTAGCCTCCAAAATTCACCCTCTAAACCTACATTTGCAGGGTCCTTAAAAAAATTTGGCGCCCTAAATTCTTTTTGCTGCAGCAGTGACCTGTATCCAAACCTGTAAAAAGAAATCAGCGTCCGTCGGCTGGCTCGCGTCTTCCGTCCATCGGGCCCCGTCCGCTGTCGAAGGTCGCGTCTCTCTGCGCCACGGTCATGCGCGCAGGAGCGGCCTCCTCCGCCGCCGCTCCCACCACGGACCGCGCGGGGGACGCGGGCGCCGGCGCCACAGACGCCCTGGAGGTGCTCCAGCGCGCGGTAGCTGCGGCGGCAGTGCAGCACGCGCGCGGGGGCCGCGGCGGCCAGCGAAGAGAAGAGACATGCAGAGAGAGAGAAAGCAGAGGATGATGCCTCATGGCCAGGTGGTGAACTCGAAGACCTTGCCGACGATCTCGAGCCCGTTGGGGACCTGCCAGATGAAGAGCAGGACGCTGATGGTGCTGAGCGCGATGTGCAGGTTCCTCGCTGTCTCGTCCCCCTTCGCATCGTCGGGACGACCGGACGAGCACCGCCGCCCCCGCCCACAGCACCGCCCCGACGAAGAAGTGCAGATGTAGGTGTTGAGCGCGCCGCCGACGGACTCCATCACGCCGAGGCCCAGCAGGATGGACCCCGCGTTGAAGTGCCGGTCCCGGAACGAACCCTTGGGGAGTTCCAGCCGCTCCCTTCTTGTGCGCGTTCTGGTGCCAGCAAGCTCCAGCCGCGTGCACCCCGCTGGGCCCCTGCTGCCTCGGCGCCTCGCCACGTCCGGCCGCCTCGACCTCGCCGTGGCACTCCTCCGCAGCGCGCGACGCCGACGTCGTCCGGTGCGCGAGTGGCTGGAGTCCAAGAAATGTCGTCAATCGCTTGCGTCCCTCCTCACCGGCATCCTCAACCTCCTCCATGCCAGAAGGTGCCCCGCGACATCGGTCTCCACTCCGCCGCCGGAGCGGAGCATAGGACGGGAGCCCAGGCAGCCGCTGCCCAATGGGTTGCCGCAGCGGCGTCGTGAGGCGTCTCTGCCCCCGTCCTCCGTGCGGCTCTCGCCTCTCGCTCCCTCCTCTCCCACGCCAATGCCAAGAGGACGCCGCGGCCATGGCCCGCGGTGAAGCCAACGCCAACACCAACGTCGTCGTCGTCGCCGACGCCGGTCATCCTAGCCCCCGTGTACCCGTCGCTCCCGTGCGAGCGGTGTGCCTCGGCTAGTGGCTCATCACCGAGGGCTGGATCCTACCGCCCATCTTCGATGACATCCCCAACAAGGACCTGCTGGTACGTGAGCGCGCCGGTGGGTTCAACTGATGGATGCGCCCTGCTTCGTCACTTGTTCCAACCAACCAACTGCTGCTTTTGCGCGCGTGAAGGACGGGACACATGTGCAGTTCAAGTCGGCACTGCGCAAGACGTACATCACCGCCGACTAGGATCTGGAGCTCCTCCGGCTCGCACTCCATGGTGATGGATGATGGATCTGGAGTTGGTTGCTTGGGGTGGGTAGGGAAGAGACGGAAGGATTGGGAAATTTTCTAGCCGACGGGAGGAGGAAGAAGGAAGAGGAATGGGGATGGAAGGCTCTCGAGCGACGCGAGGTGGAGACAGGAAGCGCGAGGGAGGGAGATGCAAGCGGGGACAACGACGAGGAGGCGCGAGGGGGAGTGGGGCGCCGCCGGGAGGAGCGAGCGCGAGGGAGACGCGGAGGATTGGAGGAAACCGGGCGCCCTCGACATTTGCCGGGTCAACTCCAGGTCCTGGGTTTTACCGGGTGCGATACCGGGTGCCGCTGCACCCCGTCCAGGAGCTCGGATCCGCTAAATTTACCGGTCCCGAGTGCTATGCAGTTGCCCATTGCAGTCAGCCAAAATTGAAGTGACGAAAAGAATAAAATCAATTTATGCAGTTCCAATCAGTCCTTTAATTATTCACGGAATTAGAACAAATATTGTCGCTCTATGTTGCTTTGTGCGTCCATGGACTGGAAGACATACTCAAAAGACAAAATCAAGTGATTAATCGACGGGAAGGACGCCTTTGATGATTGACAGATAAGCATAAATCAGTGGTAGAGGTGTATGTAAATCCCATAATTAATTGTCATGGTGTCATTAGCAGAGACGTCCGAGTTTCGATCACGGTGTCCTAACATGTGCGTATGATGATGGACATCCGATACATGTCGGGTCAGTCAGTTTTGGTTAAGATTGCTCGCGCGTCCCGTATATAATTATACTTACCTACTAGCACGAGCAAAGCAAACCGTCGTTCGTGAATTGACTCGGTATACTATCCTCCTCGACAAACCAAGCCGCTGCATCTACTAACCTACAAGGCAACGTTTCGTGCCGGCCGGCGAGGCTACGGTGCCGTTCCACAACCTCCACGGGTAATCAGCTAGCGCCAATGACATCGTGGCTGACAAGCAGAGCAACCGATGGCGGGGACTCCGAAGACAACGACGGTGGCGGCGCTCGCATACCGGAGTGCCTTGTCACCGTGGCCTCGCGTTGCGTCTTCGACGAGGAAGCCGGCGTCGAGCTCCTCGATACGTCCACGTCCGGCTCCGGCAGCCGCGTCGTGGCGCGAGCCGCGAGGTGCGCCGGGCCTTCGTACCCGCGCAACCCACCCATGCGAGCGCACAACGGGCTCATGTTGATCGCGGGTAAGGGCCAGCGCCTACGCGTCGTCGACCCGGTCACCGGCGCCGTGTCGGTCTTGCTGGAGCCCGACCACGGCGACAGAACCCTCGCCGTCAGCTTGTCCGTGCTCGGGCGAGCTGCTCCACGGGCGGAGAGGAAGAAAATGAGTACAAGGTGTTTAGCATAACCATAGACGATGATCTCGTACAGTGCTGCAAGGTGCTCACCGTCGGCACCAGCGTCGGTGGCGATGTCGGCTCTTGGAGGGAGGTGCAGAAGCCTCCCACCCGCGTCCGATGCGACAAGCCATGGGTGGCCGCGGTCGTTGGAGGGGTGGTCTACGTCCTGGCATTCCACCGCCTCGAGAAATCCGACTGGATCGCGGCATTCGACCTCGCCACCGAGCAATGGCGCCCGGGCCTCCTCCAAGGTCCGCCGGCGTCCGGCGCGGTGGTTTCCAGCCTCACAGAGACAAGCACCCACCTCGCCGCCTCCTTCTCCGACACCTCCTACGTGCGCCTGTGGTTTCTCATGAGCTGCGGCGACGGGGAGCCGGCGCTATGGGAGCAGGTGTGCCCGGTGCCCACGTGGCATGTACGACCGACCGGCCATGACCATGACGTGTTCGAGGAGCACGTGTGGGTGCTGAACGGCAGGAGGTTCGCCTTCGTCGTGTGGTCACCTGCGCAGCAAGGTGCCCTTCATGGTAGTGCTGTGCTCGGCGGCGGCGGCGGCGGCAGCGGTGAACGTGGACGCCAAAAGATTGGGTGCTGCGGGTGTGTAGTCACTGGACAGGTGCTTTCGAGGATGTGGCGCGCTTGTCAAACCCTACGGATGTCGCAATTGGCTTCTGCACAAGGAGTCTGCTACGTCGTTGATCAGCCGGGAGTTCATCAAGTTTTTGTTTCTAGTTGTAGTAATAAATTGTCAAATCATCTTGACATATATGTTGCTAGCTTTAAAATGGCATGGAGCGTGTTTGAAAGTTTTGAGAATTGGGTAAAATAACGTTTCACTTTATGGGTTGTACCTTGGGGCGGTCGTGTGGGCAGATCTGTCGCCTGTGGGAGGGATCGACGGCATTTTGCAGTGGCAAGGCAAGGTTGAGCGGCTTGGCAGAGTGCCGCTGCCGCGCGCGGAGGGAGGCAGCTTACGATCTCACGTCGCACATCGACTAGTGGTGGTAAGTGGTAACGAGGAGAAGAGAGAGAGCACAGCAGCAGAGGCCTCCAAATCCTCTTGTTACCGGGCTCCATATATAGATGTGCAAACATACGGTCCGGCCTGTCCCCCCAAGCTCAGCTAGGCTAGATCAACTTCTTGTCGGGTCTAGCCCTCAGGGCCGTCCCGGCGAGATCGGAGGGCTTGTACGAAACTAAAAAAAATTGAGGCCTACTGGCTTGAAAAAAAATAGTACAAAAATAAGATGTACAATATAATATATTACATCGCAATAAGCTATGTCAAGTATTATACCTATGTTTCGCAATCTTTACTTGAATATCATCATTCTTTTAGTGTTCCTTGAAATGAAATCTTTAATGGTATGCTCATAAATCAATTTTCTGCAATATTTCGCTCTCAAGTGCTATACCCAAATTATTAAGTCTTTATTGTGTCATTATAGAATGCAAATAGCCCATTTCTGAGATTGTGCTAATTTCTCTATTCTTTGTTTTTTCTTATGCTTTTCCCAACCCAATTCAAATTTTCTAGACAAATTTGCAGAAATCATGGCTTCAATCGTTGAACACTATTGCCGTAAGCATCTAGATGAAAAGATTGAAAAAACAAAATTTAGTGATGGATCCACTAGCGCTGTGTTATTATTGTGAATGTGAATTGTAAAAAAGAATGATTAATAATACCCTCAGGGCTTGAGCACCTAGTCTGGGTTTAGGTACCTCGCTGGCTGTTGCCGTCACACTGGTAAAGAGGGAGGCTTTGGTTTGGGCCTTTAGTCCCGGTTCAACTTTGGAGCCGGGACTAAAGGCCTTTCGTCAACGTGTCCCGAAATAGTCGCTGGAGACACCCCCTTTAGTTTCGGTTGGTATAACCAACCGTGACAAAAGGGCTGCCTCCCAACGTCATTTTCCCGCAATGATTGACGCGGGCTTTTAGCACCGAGTGGAATTACCAACCGAGATCTTTAGTCTCGGTTGGTAATTCCACCCGGTGCTAATTCTTTAGTCCCGAGTAGAGTTACCAACCGGGACTAAAGTGTGCCCTTTAGTCTCGGTTGGTAACTCCACCCAGGACTAATAGTCGGCTTCCTATAAATCCAGCTTCTTCTTCCCCTTTCTCTTGCCCGAGCCATTCTTCACCAAGAGCTCAAGCTCCTCCTCCATGGCACCTCAACCTTAGAGAGGTGCTGCTGAATTTTTTCTTCATGTATTTGTGAAGATTTCTCTCCTCTAAAGTGTTTTTGAGGTTTGATTCTTCTTCCCCCCATCATTTATTGTGATTAATTGTTTTTATGTATTTTAGAGATGGAGAAAATAGAAATCTTAAATCCTATGTGGGAGGAGGTAATGAGAGATGAGGTTATTTATATACTTTAGATTGAGAAAAAAGTGGTTGGCTAAACACTAGCATTGTCTTGTTATCTTTTATATTGATGTAGAGAAAATTGAATTTTACTTTTTGATATAATGAAACATAGAACTAATTATGATTTTACATTTAGCTCATTTTATAGAAGTCAGTTTATAAAAAAATATGGTCATTAATAATAGAGATCAAAATGGCCATCAGGTGACCTTTGTATGTCATTGTATCACAAGTCCCTAAGCTAAAACTAGTCAGCTTCTAGCTTTTGAACCTCTGCTTCAAACACATTTATGAATTCACGTATTGTGTTGAGATGATCAACATGTTAAGGAAGAATGTAGGTAGGCCTCCAGTTCTCATCATCTGGTTCATAATGGAATACATCATCGAATTCACCCTTCTTCATCTTTGTTTTTGTTAATTTTTTTTATATAACGAAACAAAGAACTAATCTTGATTTTGCATTTAGCTAATTTTTTAGAAGTTAGTTTATAAAAAGTATGGTCATTAATAATGGAGATCAAAATGGCCATCAGGTGACCTCCGTATGTCATTGTATCACAAGTCCCATGCTAAAACTAGTCAGCTTCTAGCTTTTGAACCTCTGCTTCAAACACATTTTTGAATTCACGTGTTGTGTTGAGATGATCAACATGTTAATTAGAATGTAGGTAGGCTTCCAGTTCTCATCATCTAGTTCATAACGGAATACATCATCAAACTCACCCTTTTTCATTCTTATTTAAAGGTAATAATTTGTGGACTTAATATGTTGTAGATGAATTGGCAATGGATGCATGCCGACAGACGATCCCCAGAGTACATTGCTGGCATGCAAGCTTTTCTTGAAGTGGTGAAAGCCAACAAGAACCCGAAGGGATTCATGTGTTGTCCATGCTCTTTGTGTAGAAACGACAAAGACTACTCTGATTGGGGGACTCTTCACCTCCACTTGATTAAAAACATATTCATGGCGAACTATGTGCTTTGGACCAGGTACGGTAAAAGAGGGGTTGTGATGGAAGAGAACGAAGATGAGGAGGATGATAATAACATTCCTGACTGGGCCGCGGGGCAAGATTTTGCGCATAATTTAATGGAAGATGCTGACGAAGAAGAGATACCGAAAGACGGCCATGTTGATGATCTTGGTCAAGTTCTGGAAGATGCACAAAGGGACTGTGAAAATGATAATGAAAAGGCAAAGTTGCGTCGTATGATAGAAGATCATAGAAAACTATTGTACCTAGATTGCAAATAGGGTCACAAAAAGCTTGGTACCACACTTGAAATGTTGCAATGGAAGGCAAAATATGGTGTGTCTCATAAAGCATTTGAGGGGATGCTAAAAAGTGTGAAGGACAAGCTTCTCGAGAACAATGAATTACCGTCGACAACATATGAAGCGAAATAGACTGTCTGCCCTCTGGGGTTGGAGGTTCAGAAGATCCATGCCTTCCCTAATGATTGCATCCTATATCGAGGCATTGAACACGGGAATTTGGAAGCTTGTTCTGTGTGCAGAGCGCTACGTTATAAGATCCAGAGAGATGATGATCCTGGTGCTCCAGCGGGGACACCTTCCAAGATGACGAAAGTACCGGCGAAGGTTATGTGGTATTTTCCTATAATACCACGTCTGAAGCGTTTGTTTAGGAACAAAGAAAATGCTAAGTTGATGACATTGCACAAAAGCAATTAAGCAAGACCACATGTTGAGACATCCGGGAGATGGGTCTCAATGGAGAAAGATTGATAGAAAATACAAATATTTTGCTAGGGAAGCAAGAAACATAAGATACGGTTTAAGCACAGATAGTTTCAATCCATTTGGTGAGTTTAGCAGTGGTCATAGCACCTGGCCTGTGACACTATGCATGTTCAACCTTCCTAATTGGATGTGCTTGAAGCAAAAGTTCATTATGATGTCAGTGCTAATCCAAGGTCCAAAACAACCTGGCAACGACATTGATGTGTATCTAAGACCATTGATTGATGAACTATTACTGCTATGGAAGAAAGAAGGTGTACGTGTGTGGGATGAGAATAAGAGAACTTCAACCTACGAGCATTGTTATTCATTACCATCAACGATTGGCCTGCTTTAAGTAACCTATCTGGGCACTCAACCAAGGGATATCAGGCCTGCACCCACTATTTACATAAAACAGACAATATTCATCTGAAAATTGTAAGAAGGTTGTGTATATGGGTCACCGTCACTTTCTTCCTGAGAAGCATCCCTTAAGGAAGAAAGGTTTGCATTGGAAAGGAAAGGTTGATCATCGTACAAAGCCCCCCATTTTAAAGCAGAGGAGATATTTGAGATGGTAAAGGATCTAAGGGTTGTCTTTGGAAAGGGTGACGGTAGTGACCTATTCCACATGATGCTAATGGGTGTGCACCAATGTGGAAGAAGAAATCTATATTTTGGGAGTTACCTTATTGGGAAATTCTTGAGGTCCGGAACGCTATTGACGTGATGCACCTGACAAAGAACCTTTGTCTGAATGTCTTAGTCTTCTTGGGTTGCTACAATAACTCTAAGGATACATTGGAAGCACGACGGGACCTGAAAAATATCCATATGAATGAAGCACCTCCGATAGAGGTTGATGAGGAAGAAGCAGATCCTGAAGAGGTTGAGGAGGAAGAACAAGATTACTTATGTCCTGCTAGTTACACCCTGAGCAAGGAAGAGAAGGACATCATGTTTGATTGCCTAAACAGTATGAAGGTTCCATCTCACTACTCATCGAATATAAATGGGATAATAAATATGAAAGATAAGAATTTCACAAATCTAAAGGCCCACGACTGCCACATGTTGATGACACAGTTACTTCCAGTTGCGTTGAGGGGTGTTCTACCAGAGAAAGTACGATTAGCGCTCGTAAAGCTTTGTGCATTTCTCAATGCAATTTCACAGAAGGCAATCGATCCAAGGAACCTAGTGAATCTATAGAATGATGTTGTGCAATGTCTTGTCAGCTTTGAGTGGGCATTTCGACCTTCATTCTTCGATATTATGACTCACCTCCTAGTGCACCTTGTGAAAGAGATTACTATTCTTGGACCAGTATTCATGCACAACATGTGGCCTTTTGAGAGGTTGATGTCAGTCCTCAAGAAATATGTTCTTAACCGCGCACGTCCGGAAGGAAGCATCGCCAAAGGATATGTAACTGAGGAGGTCATTGAGTTTTGTGTGGACTTTGCCGACTCAATTGAATTGATTGGGGTTCCAGTATCACGACACGAGGGCAGGCTACTAGGGAAGGGCACCATTGGAAGGAAAGCATGTTTCAGCAATGATACTGATTTGTTCAATAAAGCACACCTAGTTGTTCTGCAACAATCAATCTTGGTGACTCCGTATATTGAGGAACACAAGTAGATTATTTCTTCACAGAATCCAACCAAAACCGAAGCATGGGTTACACGCCATTACTTGGAAAATTTTCCCTCATGGTTGAGTGAATAAGATATTGGTGATTCCACAATTCACCCACAACTCGCTTTCTTAGCCAGGGGACCTTCTAGCACAATTGTCAAATTCCAAGCTAAGGATATAAATGGTTATACTTTTTGCACAAGAGACCAAGATCGAAAAATTACACACCAAAATAGTGGTGTCTGTATAGACGCCATGGACAACAACAATAACAAGAACTCGTGTTATGGTGTCATAGAAGAGATATGGGAGTTTGAGTACGGGCCACTTAACATCCCTCTATTTCTTTGCCAATGGGTAAAACTAACTAGAGGTGGCATAAGGAAAGATCAATATGGAATGACAATAGTGGACCTGACCAAGATTGGTTTCAAAGATGAACCATTCGTCCTTGCCAAAAATGTGCATCAAGTTTTCTATGTCAAGGATATGACTAGCAAACCGAAGAATAAAAATCCCGAAGGACTACAAGAGCCAAAGCGACACATTGTTCTTCCAGTTAAAAGAGTAATCGTGGGAGTCGAGGACAGAACAGACAAATCAGATGACTATGATTAGTTCGATGGCATGCCTCCATTCGCTGTCGAAGTTGACCCAAGCATACCGCTTCGAAATGAAGAGACACCGTACTTACATCACGACCATGACCAAGGAACTTTCGTCAAGAAAAGAAACTTCAATACTGCAATGTAATGATTAATGTTCAAATCATTTGTGTAATATTATATGAGTGTATTCCTTTATTTATTTGAACTAAAACTTGTTAAAGCCTTTCAGATGCCCTGTGAGAAGTAACCACAAAGTTTGACATTTTTCTGAATTAGTTGAGCATTTTTCTTATGTCTTAGGAAACAAATATTGTCGAGTCCCAAAAGAAAGTAATTATTTCAACTATTAAATTATATTTTATATTGGAAAGTTAAGGCTGTTAACACTTAACGAAATATAGTTTTGCATGGTTCGAATATTAAACTTACCATTTCTTAAAAATGTTGCAAAGAGAAAGAATGAGAAAATGAGGAGGGAAAATGGGGAAAGAATTAAAGTCCCGCGCAAAACAGACCTTTTGTCTCTGGTCGTAAAACCACCCGGGACTAAAGAGGGAAATTTTCCCTTTTGAGGCTCCCGCGCAAAATCACCCTTTAGTCCCGGGTGGTATCACCAACCGTGACAAAAGGCCCCCTTTTGTCACGGTTCGTTACACGACCCGGACTAAAGGTGTGTCTATATATAAAAGCAGTGTAACGCCCGAGTTTTTAGCTCCTAATAAATCACGCGCGTTTTCAAAACTTTCCCGCTGAGCTCATTTATCCCCTTCAGAACCCCGGTCGTCTCCCCCCTCTCTCACTCTCGGCGCGCGTGCCGCGAATCCCGCCGGCAACGCCCGCACTCGGGCCGTCACCCCACCGCCTGTCACCCTAGCACCATTGTCGGCCACCGCGCCGGGAATCCCGCGCATGCCGCGGTCCCACCGGCCGGTCCACCTCGCCATCACCGCCGTCCCAAAATCTCGCAGACGCCTGAAACCGAAAAACTCCGCAAAATCCCTTTTCTCCTTTCCCCCAAATTTTCCTAGGAATTCTCCTAAAACTCTAAAGCCTTTTTCTTTTCCTTTTCCATTTTTTTCTATTTTTCTTAATTTTCTTTTCCCTTTTTCCTATTTCCTTTTTCTTTTCCTTTCTCTTCTTTTCTCCTTTTTCTCTTTCCTTTCTTTCTTTCCTCCTTCTTCTTCCTTGGTCCGTGCCGCTCCCCTCCTGGCCGAGCGCCTGGCAGACCGGCGCCGCCCCTCCTTCCCCTCCTCTGGCCCGCACCAGGCTGACACGCTCGCCGGCGCGGCACGCCAAGCCGGCCCCGTGCCGCACGCGCCGCCCCCACCGGAGCCACGTCGCCCCTCCTCTTCCACCGACAACCAGCGACCGCCATTACTCCGACCGGTCACCTCCACCACAGTGTTGTGTCGCCACCTCCCCCTCCGCATGCCCGCCTGCACGACGCGTCGCATCACACCACACGGAGCCGGCCGAGGTCCACGCCGGATTTTTCCCGAAGCCGGCCACGCTGCGGCCCCTCCGCCGAAGGTCGCCGGGGGGATATCCCCCCCTCGAACCGCCTCATGCTCCCTGCAAATAGCACCTAGGTCTCCTCGCCGTCCCCCACCCCATCATCGAGCCCCAGCAGCGCTCCCTTGCTCCACCACCACAACCATTTGCGTCTCCACTGCCAACCTCTGCCGCCGGCCGTTCCTTGCCATGGAGCCGCCTCCACAAGCCGTCCCCGACCAAGGTGAGCGCCAGAATAGGTAGCCCGCGACCTCCTCTCCGTTTTCCCCTACCCTCGGCCGTCGCCGACCCCGGGACGCCAGCAATCACCGGAGCCGGCCGGACCGACCGCCGCGCGCCCCCCCCCTCCCCCGCCCTCTGTCCTGTTCGAGAGGTAGAAGATGGCCTTTTGGCCAATACCCCCTGCCCTTTATCCCTTTTCCAACCGAAACCCCCTCTCTATTTCCCTCTCTCTCTTTCTTCCAAATTAAACCCTAAACCCTTAAACTATTCACCAAACTAACCCTGCCCCTTTGCAAATATACCCCTAGGCTATTTAGTAAGACCCTCACTAATTCTAATTATTATAATTAGGTCCTTTTCTTTTAAACTAAATTACTAACAGGCCCTTAATTAACCCTAAACACGTCCTTTAACCCATCATTTCATGCGCGATTTTAATTCAAATCGTGCCCAAACCCCCTCACACCCATACCGGGTATACCACTACTGATCCATCACCACCCCTGCATAACATTTATTCCTCTATTTTATCTAAATGCCTCCCTCGAGCTCAGCCGGAAAATTGTGTGTGCTTATATTGATTGCATGCTTGCTTGTGTGTGCGATATAGCCGACGGAGTGAACGAAGGAGGGTACCCCGAGCCAGAGCACATCAAAAGAAACCACGAAACCACCGCAGAAGAAACCATCACAGAAGAAACCAAAAAAATCGTTGGAGCACAATATTCCAACCCAGTGCAACCACCAAAGCTGAAGAAACCACCAACGATAAAGAAAATGGTTCAGTCCATCACCAAAAGGAAGCTAGCATGGGAGATGATAGAAGAAGAATGAAAAACAATGATCGGTGCCCAACATGTGCATGAATTTTTCAACAATTTGAATACAAAACAGCAACGGAGGGAGCTAGAGAAGACCAAACAAGTAGATCCATCCAAACTTGGGTTTTTCAAACTAATGAGTGAAAACAGCAAGAAATTGATGCCCGTACTGGCGTCGACGTCGTCTAAAGAAGATGTGTCGATGAGCAAACAGACTTACGTTGCCTCCGGCCTCAATGCACAGGAACGAGCTGTAGCAGAAATGCCTACACAAGAAGTAGTGAAGCTCCTTGGTTTCATGGAAGAAACAAGGATGCCTTTAGGTGTTACACTCGGCCATGAAGAACCACCCCGGGATGCAAATTTTGAGTATACATGGCCCTTTCAGCTAGGAAAACCTCTTATCGGGCCAGAACTAGTACTTAAGCTCTCACCTAAGATGTACAAATTTCATGAGTGGTACATGCGGCAATCACTGAAAGGCGTACATAGCATAGCTATGCTTGCTGCACCCGAAGATTTTGCCACTGAAGGCAACAAGGTGGTCTGGCTGGAATTCAAAGATATTTATGAAGTTTACCATCAAGACGCCATGAATACCGATCTTATCGTCGCTTGGTGTCTGTAAGTGGCGTCTTTTTTATGTTTATTAATTAAATTATTACGTATGTGGATTTACTAATTAACTTTGTCATTTTTGGTAGCCTGCAAAAACATGTGATGCAAAAAAAAATAATATTGCCAGTATTGGTTTCATGGACCCATCAAAAGTCAACAAGTTTGAGGTCAAGCATCAACCAGACACAACAATCGCGACAATTTATAGGACCTTGTCTAAGTTTCATGACATAGATCTCATACTACTACCTTACAGCTGCGCGTATGTGCGATTGCCCTCCAATTGTCTTTGCTAATTCTATTTAGTTCTAATTTGTATGACTATTATGACCATGTATGTACAGTTTCCACTAGATTCTTTTGATCATTCAAGTCGATAATAGCAACGTCATGGTGTGGGATTCATTAAGAAAAAAACCCTCATGTTACCAAACCCTTCAAGATATGTTTCAAGGGTAGTAATTCTACATAAAACATTCTTTTATATATATTTATATTTATTTATTTATATATATATATATATATATATATTTATATTTATTTATTTATATATGACTCCGCTATTTAGCACTCAAGGTACTCAATAGTATTCCGTAGCCGAGCCCCCACCGCACCACCCCGACAGCCTGCACCACTGCGTCCTCCTGCGGTTTTCCCACGGCGAGCGAAGGAATCCCCCACGTTCCCAGTTCAGCCCACTGAATTAGAACTGCAAGAAATCAGTTGTTCCTTTCCGTTCCGACACCTTCCGGTGGCCACGACGAAGTCCATCACCGGCGACGTTGTTGAGTTCCTTTTTTTTTTCTTGCACGTCTACTCGGATGCATGTTTTTCTTGTGTACCTTTCGTGTATAAAACAACATGTGCTCGTGACAAAACAATCAGTACATGTGTGATTTCCCAGTTTTTCAAGAATAATTCCTATCCATCAAACTGGTACACATTCAGACATGGCCATAACATTAAAATAGTTTGCAATTTTTTATTGTGAATACCATTTGAGCATTTTTTTTACGAGTATTTGGCTGAGATGGTGAATAAAATACTTAAATCATGAACTAATTTTGCTATAAAAAATGAGAACGCATTTGACTTAACCAAGAAAAAACAATTCTAGTTTCTAGGAATTATTTGGTTTCGTAAAATAAAATACAACCATGTTGGGGAACAAATTTTTCAACAACTGGTGCATTTTGCAATGCCCTAAGTACAGAAGAACAGGACGTTAATACCCATGTTCTTATAATAAACAGAACAACCTGAACACATGGGGAAAACCATCAACAAAACGTTGACATTGGCCTTACACCCAAGCAAAAATTTATCAGGTGCTGTACACCTAATCACACACAAAAGCAAGTGCAAAAAATACAAGACAAGAAGCCAATCAGCTGCAGAGTTGCAGAAACAGTCCATTTGACAGGAGCACGACGACCTTGTGGGAGCACTTGATTACTGCATCGTTCCCCCTGGTGGACGCTTGCTTCATCCTTCCCCTCTGTTGAACTTCACCACCTCTGCAGCTTGCACACCTGGTGGAGACATTGATGTGTTAAACATGATCTGCTGCACAGCTGCAGAAAGCTCCCGTCATCAAACTGAATCTGACATTGTATAACAATCTACAAGATCACAGATGATAGTATCTAAATCCAATCATGAGTTCATCAACTTAAAACTCAAAATTTGAGTGATCTGATTTCCAGAAATGAAAATAATTCGGATTAATTCTAGAAATCATTCACTATGCACAAAATCCAAATACTCTGATGCGAAAACAGATGGCACCAATATTGAAGTTTGAGCTAGTGAAAAAAGTTGTCATGATAGAGAACTGAAAGAACACAATCTCAAATTCATAATGCAGAATAATTACACCACTATTTCTATCACCATGACAATAAAAGCAATGTACCAGGAAGCTAACTGTGGTATGCATCATCTGCCATGGCTTGCTTTTTTTGTTTTATCTAGTACTGGCACTCCATCTCCCAGCAGCACCATGGTTTTGATCGAGCTTACAACACTGAGCTGAGCAACAATAACACAAAGGCACATAACAGCTAATATGATTCAATGTGTGGCTACAAGAAAGAAGCACAATGCACTATAGCTCCCCCTACTCTAGCTCCGGCTCCAGCTCTGACTCCGACATCTCGAGGAGTGCGGCCAAACGGGGATCTTCGGTCTGCCTCTTGCAGAACATTTTCTAATGAGAGATACTAGTTGGGAATCACAAAAAATGATCACCAGCATGAACTGCACTGGCCAAGGAAAATTAAGAGATGTAACTAATAAAATAATCAGCATGGTATAATAAGTGCAAACAGCATGAGTTTGAGCAGAGCATTCAGAAGGCTTTGGTTCCGTCAAGTTCACAGCTCCATGTTCACAGCTGCCGTTTCCAAAGGCAACAAGGAGATGAGATTTATACAAACAGAGTACAGTGCGTTTCAATCAAAATATATGAATAGAATTGGGAACGTAATTATATCAGATTGACAAAGGTGGCTTACTAGTACATTACAGAGATATCTATCCCAACTTTTTTTTTGACTAGAAGCATATATTAAAGTTAGCAGCAAGAAGCTGCTAGAACCATTACAGAGTTGATGGTTACAAGTTGGAGTGCATTTGTAACAGGGCACCCTTGACAATGATCAGGATTAGTACAAGTAAAAGGAGAGGAGGGCTGAAAGGAGAGTAAATTATGGAGAGCTCTCCTAGTTAGAGAATCAGCCATCATATTTTGAGCTCTTGGAATCTTGTGGACCTTGTAGGATGTATTCAAAGAATGCTGAATAATCTGGGTAAAAGGCTTTATCCTCCAGTCAGGAGGATAGGAGGATTAGAAGGGTCAGGACCATTGAGACAGTCCACTAAGAGTTGACTGTCAGAGTAGAATTACAGTTGGACCTGCACAAAGAAGCAGCTAAAGCAAGGGCTGCAGATTCAGCCATTAGCACCGAGGTGGAGTCCTGCGTGAAAGCTTTGATGAAAACAGAAAAGGTGAGTTGACATCTGTGTTGACTATGAATATTCCAAGCCCTGCAGAGTTAAGTGAGTGGTTGTGGGAATCAGGAGTGGTAGCTGCATCGACATAACATCTGTAACCCTGAAAATGAGGTGGAGGAGAGGTTTGCAAAAGAGGAGATATCTATCCCAACCTTTACTTAGCCATGGCGTGTAAAATGAAAAGTCAGTATAGCAAGAGAGATAAACTAAGAGTAGAAAAACTAATTTCGTGCACATGCGAGATCAAGAACAAGCAAACTAGCAGTTGATAAATGCATTTGAACCTGGATGAATCATGTCGGAGCAAAGCAGATGCAGGACATCTTCGCGTGCACCTGTACTGGGTCAGATCTGTCCATGAACTTGGAGCGTCCCGGGTCCACCAGCGTCCTCACTACCACAGTGCTCCGGATTCGAGCGGGAGCACTCTTCCACCAACGGATCAATGGTACCTTGCATTCCATCAAGAACAAGGCTGAGATGTAGATCCAACACCGGTCAGACTTCGATGCCTTCATTTTGGCTATTTTGCACGCAACAGGAGAAATTCTTGGTGATGAAATCCAACTTGATCTGACACCTGCTTCGGGGGAGCTGTGCACAGACAGAGAAATCCGATTGCCGCAACCTTGAAAAAACGAGCAGAACCATTAGGATTCGAAAAGGGATGGTGGTTGAGGGGTACCTTTAAATGGATCTGAAGAGGAGATCTCCATAGGAAAGATATCGACAGCTCAAGTTAGGGGTGAGGAAGCTTGGACGTGGAGAGTGGATCGCCGCAGTTCGCTTCCTCGATCCAAGCTTCTACGGGCTGCAGAGAAGACGAGATCTCCGGCGGCGTTGGCGGGGTCGTCGGCACGCTGAGCAACGAAAGCAGTCGTGGCCTCGTGGGGATGATGCCGTTTTTGGCTTTTTGCTGAGAGAATGTCGAATAGGTGGTCGATCGGGTTATGCCACCTAGCTGTGTGGGCGAGTACGAACGAGGCTGTGTCGGTTTGCACACACAGCCACGTGGCTGCTCTCCAAGCGACCGCGCGCACGGGCCGCGCCGTCCATTTCTTTTTTTTCTTCGTTTTCCAAAATTTGTTTTCTACATAACTTATGCGCATAACTTGTCGAATAGAAAAAGTTATACACACAACTTGTCGTTCACAAAAATAATTATGCACACAACTTGTCAGTAGAGAAAAAATATACACATAAGTTATTCAAGAAATAATTGTGTATACAAGTTGTACACATAAGTTCCGCGCGTCACCAAACTTATGCTTAAAACTTATCTGACAAAAATTTATAGTTCAAAGTTATATGTTTAAGTTGTGTGTATAAGTTTCAAAAATAAAAATTTGTACATATAAGTTGTGTGTATAATTTGTGTATAAGTATGAGGGGACCGGTCGCTGGCACCCATCCCAGCGACCGGCCGCCAATTAGCAATCTCTTATTAATTTTCCTTAGAGCTTGGCAAAAATTCATTGCAAAGAAAGAAGGTGAATTTAACCCAACAATTACATTATATACTGATTATCCGGTACGCAATCCAAATAACAACTTCAGATTTGAGATATTTAAATTTATCATACTTATAATTCATAACATTTTCTCCTATCCACTTTAGTGTTTGAGATAGGAACAAGGAAATAATTTATGTGGATATTATGTCTGTGAGCACATACGATGTTTGGCAAGTGCAAAGTCCAGAAATTATGATGTAAGTTAATTAAATAAACATATTAATAATACATCATTTCCTAACCACTTCTATATTTAATTGTTGGTGTAATATATTAACATATTTGCACATTATACAGATGGATATGGTTAAGGACGAGGTCATTCAGGAGGATCGCGATTCAAGAAAGTCTCTTGGGATTCATCCATGAGGAGGTGGTTATGCCAATAGGAAAACATCGTTATGATGCATCTAAAAAATCTAATAAAGATTAGAAATTTGAAGTGAACAATATTTTGATGTATAAATACTATCTATTTTGATGTGTATATTTCTGAGTTTATGTAAGTTTATATATAAGTCTAACTTCAAAAAGTTTATATATAAGTCTACCTGCGTATCTGGTATATATAGACAGGTATATACATATACACAAGTTCAAATACGTATACATGCATATACGGGTTAGACAAGAATTAGAATATACCCTCAAATAAAAAAATGAGAAACGAGACCCTTTAGTCTCGGTTGGTATTACCAACTGAGACTAAAGGGGATGGGCGCAAGTGCTGGCGTGCTCCCCCTTTATTCTCGGTTCGTAATACCACCCGGGACTAGGGGGTCTTTTGTCTTTGAGCATTAGTCCCGGTTGGACTTTAGAGACATATACCCCTTACCAACCGAGACTAAAACCCCTCTCCCTACCCGTGTCAGTCATCTAGCGGTGACTGACTGTCGTGAATGCTATTGGGCCAAAGTTGCTGCTGTGTATGTACTACGTGCTGTGTATATTTGGAGGCCTGTAGAATTTGGAGGCCGTGCGCCATCGCTCATGTCGCATATGCCCAGGGACGACACTGTAGCCCGACACACTACACCTATTGTGTCGAGTCGTTCTCATCCACGGGTCGCACCAGTGGCCCAGGCCGGCTCAAGGACACCGCCACTCTCTATATGGCCTTGCGCATGTTGAAACATTTTCGTGCTAGAGGGGCGGAGCGACAATGAGGGAAGGGGAGCTGGAGGGGGCTAGGGAGGTGAGGCGGGCCATGCTGGGTGGCAGGGTGGATTGTGGAGCTGTGGTCTAGACGAAACGAGTAGTAAGTGGAGTTTGGATGGAGCCATGGAGCCGAAGGAAGGGGGAGAACTTTGGAAGTGTGAATAAGGTGGAGGCATGGAGGTAGAGTTGTGTGAGAGCAACTCCAGTGGGGGGCTCCATATGGGCCTCTACTCCAATGGAGGTTTTGTGCAAAAACCCAACTCTAGCAGGGCCTCTAAACAAACCTTCATTTTGCATACTCCTCCAAATCTCCCATCTCAACCTCCATTTCTGGAGGCCCTCCATCCTCCCCTCCAAATCGTGGGTCCCACTTTTTTCTCCTTCTCCCTTTCTCTACTTCCCACAACCCCCAACCGTCCGCCCGACCTTCGCCAATCTCATTCACCCGGTGGCGCAGCGCTTCCTCCCCCCGATGCGGCAGCCTCCTTCCTCGTGGTCGGCGGCACGACACTTCCTCCTCCCCGCCGCAGACCCTCCTCCTTCAGGACAGCGGCAATGTCCCACAAGCGGCGTCGCCGGCGTGACCTCGAGCGCGCCGCACGCCCGGCTGGCGGCGACGAGCGCGGTGGGTGGTCCTCGGCGGTGATGGACGACATGAAGGGAGCCTCTGTTGGTGTTTTAGACCGGCAACCTACCAAGGGGAGTACCCGAGGTAGATGAATGTGGCCTCGCCGAGATCGGTAACTCGAAGGAAGAGACACGTGGCACACAATTTAGATAGGTTCGGGTCGCGAGGTGCGTAATACCATACGTCATGTATGCTGCGTAGCTCTGGATTAATTGGGTATGTTTACAAGATGATGAGTACGAGAGAGAGAGGGGTCCCTACCTTGCCTTATATAGTCCGGGAAGCAAGGTTACAAGTCGGTTTGAGGAGAGAGTACTAGTCAGGTACGGCTAGGAGTTCCCTACATGGTACAGGACATGTATAACTTCCTATCCGAGTACTTCTCCGCCATAGTCCTTGCGCCCCACGCCATCGGGTGCCGTGTGGCACAAGCCGAGTAGTCCCAGGGGCCTACCGAGTAGTCGGTCCTGGTACCCACTGAGGCAGTGGGCCCAGGGAGGTCCATACGACAAGCCCCCGAGTACTTTGTAGTCAAGTAGGATAGTTTCGAGTAGTCTTTGATGGCCTTGACGAGTAGTCCTGAGGTGTCCCCGAGTACTACAAGCCAAAAGTCCTGAAGAGCACTCGAAGCATCCCGAGGCTGGAAGGTACTCCAGCTGATCCTTGAGTAGTCTTGAAGTCTCCTCGAGTAGTTCCCAAGCATCCTCGAGTTCTTCTCTTGAAGGTCTTCAATACTACTAGCTTTGTCTTGAAGAAGAAACATATGGAAAATGCCATTCGAAGAATCACATTCCATATGGAATGTAGCCCCCGAGCCTTAGATCGAATCATAGATTCAAGCAGAGGGTCAATCTGAAGTTCTGCCAAGATTATCCCACAAAATCCGGAGAAAACCCCGAAGGACACGTGGCACTGAGCCCTCGAGCCTTGAGTCAAGTACTTTCTCTTGAATTGAAGGGTCATCTTGATTGTAGAATGTGCCCTGAGTTGCTCTGGAATCTTGTCATCACCCAAGAAATTGAATAGTCGTAGCTGAGCCCCCAAGATGGAGCGCGTCGACTACTAGAAGATGAAGGGTCAGGCGGCCGCCGCTGAGTCAGCTGCCGATACTTATCCGTTTGGTCGTTGCAGCGCCGCCAGTTGGGTTATAAATAGAGGCCAAAACCCTTAGAGTTTTCCACCCCCACATTCACAGTCATTTGAAACAGATCTAGCCAAGAATCAGCCACCCGCGCCATTGCCACCGCGCCTTAGGCTGCAGATCCACACGCGTCGCCTCTGTTTGCCACCAGAGAATCCCCCGAGCGGATGCGAGTGAAGACCCAGTGCATTTGGAGGATGAAGTCTTCCCCGTCTAAGAGCATGAAGACTGGCGCTGGGAAGAAGAGATCCCGTGATGAGGTGCTGGATCCGCCCAGGGGTCAACACTCCCGACATCTCCCCCGCGCCCGAATCCAAACAAGGAGTGGAAGAAGTCCAAGGCGAAGACCGAAGATTTGCTGGCGCTGGTGGACAGCGGTTTCCTCCGGGAAAAGGAGATGGACATGTGGCGCGCCGCCGCAGGAGACCCATACCCGATGGAGAAGAACCCCGACGAGATCCCGATGTTCACCCGGTTCGTGGAGCGCAGGCTGGCCCTCCCGGCGAGCGACTTCTTCAAGGGTCTCCTCAAGTACTACGGTATCAAGTACTTGAACTTGAACCCTAACGGGATTTTTCACGTCTCCGTCTGTCCATTTCTGTGAGTCCTTTGTGGGGATCAAGCCCCACTGGGCCTTGTTTCGGAAGTTCTTCTGCTTGAAGCTGCAGTAGAGCGCCAACGACCCAATAGTAGTCGGAGGAGCCGGCATCCTGAAGCACGAGGACGCCGCCGAGCAATACTTGCCGTACAAGCTTATCGACTCCAACCAAGACTGGAAGGCGAAGTGGTTCTACATCACCAACCACCACCCGGAGCTGCCGAAGACGAGCGGGCAGCAGCCGAAGCATCGACCATGGTGGAACACGGAGCCGACGACGCAGGAGGGTATTCAACTACCCGAACTGCTGGAGAAGATCAAGGCTTTGAGAGAAGCCGGGCTGAGGGCCGAACACGTGGCCTTCAGCTTCATGAAGAGGAGGGTGCAGCCACTAATGGCGCGCGATACCCTCGGGTACCAATATACGGGTGACGACGACACGTCGTGGATGCCTAGTAATGAAGTTGACGATGAAGACATCATTGAGAGACTGGGTAGGATCTTCAAAGATATGCCACCATACACACCCTGCCCAGTCCTCGAGCACTCCGCGGCTCGTCCGCCAAACAAGGTTGGTAATCGAACTTTGTCTTCGAGTACTGATTGTATTGTAGTAGTCGAGCTCACCCAAACTGTTTGCTACAAGATGACCTGACGAAGTTTGTCTCCGACCCAGCTTCCCCTCCTCGACTTGTGGATATTCCAGAGGAGGGCAAGGCCAAGGCCAAGGAGTGCCGTGAAGTCGGTGAGGGTGACGACACCGTCACCACTGAAGATACGTCCGACGAGGAGGACGGGGAGACCCTACAGGAGCGGTTCCAGCTGCGGTCCAGGTTCTGTCGTCCGGGACTGCCCAATGTGCCCCTCATTGATGATCCACCAACTATCCTAGAGGCTAGTCTGCCTGCACCACCGAGGAGACCGCGAAACGTGGCGCACAAACGTGTCGCCAAGAAGTTGAAAGTCACCGAGACTACGTCTCAAGAGGTTATCTCCTCAAGTAGAGTAGCCGAATACTTGTCTTGCAGTAGTGTGTATGCTGACGCTTGAATTCTGAGTTCTCACAAGAGATTCCACCTTCTGACCCCATTGATCAAGGGGAAGGAGATGACTGTGAGACGGTGGGCGAGCCGGCTGAGAGAAGCCGCAGCCCAGCCCCCACCGTAGAAGAACTTGTGTCGCAGATGACACAGGGGTCGACTAAAGTTGTCAAGCCGCAGGCGCTGGCCATGGAGAGCAGGCCGGAACCGAGCGCGACTACTGGTGCTAAAGAACCAGTAGCGGCTCAAGCTGAAGAAGAGGCGCCCGGGCTTGTAGACATCGCCAGCATACTTGGTGCTCCGACCGTGACTGTCGTCCGGTCTAGCTTGTAAGTGAAAACCTTTCCCGAGTAGTACTTGTAACTTGGTAATCTTACTTGGTTGACCACCAATTTTGTACTGTGTAGGAAGTCGACTGATTTGTCCTGGGAAGGAGATGAACCCAGCACGGTAGCGGCTGAAGAAATTTCCACGCTTGCTGCCGAGGAGTCCGTTCCCCTCCCTCAGGCCGAGACCGTGGCGCCGGTCGCAGAGGCTATGCTGCCTGAAGGCAGTGTAATAGAAGGTGAGTAGACTGCGGTAATGCAGCCTTCCTAAAGTACTAGTCAGAGCCCCCGGGGAACTGATACCGTGTGTCTTGTGTTGACAGGGGAAGAGATCGAGGGAAGCACCATCCCCAAAGCCGTGCCAGTTGAAGGCGTTGTGCCGGAAGCCGAGGTGGTCACAAGAGCAGCGACCGAGCCGCGCGGAGACAGCAGCCCCCGGGATGACAGAAGAGGTGCATGGCGATGCGCTGCCAGAGACGAGCTTGGACGTAGTCGTCCGCTCACCAGAAATCTAGGACGCGGAGCCGATTCGTTCGACGTCGATGTCCGAGGCCGCGACAACTTATCGTGATGGGCTCGAACTTCTCGCAGATGACCTTATCAACCCGGTGACGATAGCCAGCAACTTAGAGTCGATGCGGCGGGCCGAGCAATGGATGAAGGTACGTAACAGTAACCTTGAGTAGTCAAAATCCGCCGGACTTGAGTACCCGAATAACAATTATTGCCTTTTGCAGGATGTCGTAGAGAGATCCCGACAGAAGTTTGATATGCCCAGGGGTATGGTGATACGGTGCTCCGGGCAGAGGCGTTAGAGAAAGAACTCAATAAGGCCAGGAAGCACTCCGCCATGCTCCAGTCCAAGCTTGATGGTGCCTTCACCCAGTGCCACAACGAGGTACAAGACATGCAGGAGAAGAGCGATGAGTTGGTCCGCAAGAACAAGTCGTTGCGCTAGAAAAACAGAGGTGTGCTGATGTCATCCTGTCGAGTACTTATTGTGGGTACCCTATAGTAGTCTGACATCTCCCTTTGAGTTGTTTGCAGATCTTGAGGCCCGAGTGGAACAGCTGAAGGCATCAGAAGTCGATATGAAGAATCTCTTCTACCAAGAGAAGGGTGCCCGCGAGGTACTTTAGTACTATTATAAGCAGTTGGCCCATGAGTGTAATATACACATGGAGCTTCAGATCGCCTCGGATCGTGACCTAGTCAACTGCTATAAATCTCTGCAGAAGCTGAATGAAGACTACGAGAGGTTGCAGGGGCAGCTTAAGGAACTCGAAGAAGCCGCGCTCCCATCGCGAGGCTACTGGTGCCACACCCGGGTGGGCCAAAGATAGTCCCTCTGGTTGACCGGCTGAAGGAAGCCCCCAGACGCCTGGCCACTTATGTTAAGCATTTGGTGAAGTCCATCCCGAACCAGGTCTTAGCGTTCATGAAGTCATACTTCCCCGAGGCCCCGGTGGATGTAGTAGCGGGTGGACTAGCCGCCAATTGCACAAATGAGCAGTACACAGAGCTTCTGGAGTAGATGATGCCGATCGCAGAGCAAGTCGCCGAGAAGCTGAACCTCCAGTAGTTATCCTATAAGGTTAGCTTGTAGCAGCGATTGTATATAAACAAAGTTGTAATGAACTTGTTTAAGTATTAATGAAAAGACTTCCATCGAATGAGTACTCGTTGTCGCGATGTTGTATGCAGAGTGCCCATTTGTGGAGTTGTCGTGAGTAGTAGCACTCAGTAGTAGACCCATTGAGGGAGACACAGTAAATAAGTTGATCAAGAGTCGAACTTTATTACTGAAAGAATACACCTGGATGGCCAGGGCCGTTTACAAGTGAAGTCGCCAGGACCCGGAGGCCGCCTACGGCTAGAGTAGTGGTAGTGCGCGTGGCCACTTACAGCAGTAGATCCGTTAGTAGCCGTATAGACTGGATCTAGAAGTACATGGTCTCTTGATAGACCGCTGCTAGAGTCCTTGACGCTCTAAGCAGCCCGAGTTCTGTTAGTAGCCATTAACACTGGATCTCGGAGTGGAGTAGTCTGGAGACTAGTGCCTGGACCCGGAGTCCGCTTACAACAAAGGGCTTGGGAGTAGTCGTGTAGACTTGAGCCCCCAGAGTAGTCGAGAGACTATGCGTAGAATCGACAAAGTTGGTCGACGTTCCACGAGTTGCTGATGTCTTCGCCTTCAAGTGTCTGGAGGCGATACGAGCCTGGTCCGGTCACCTTTGCGATTGTGAAGGGACCTTCCCATGGCGAGCTGAGTTTGTGTAATCCTTCTGTGTTTTGGATGCGGCGGAGGACTAGATCACCAATGTTAAAGGAGCGTTCCTTGACATTACGATCGTGGTAGCGTCGGATACCCTCTAGGTACCTTGCTGATTGGACGAGGACAGCACAATGAGCTTCTTCGAGTCCATCGATATCAACTCGTCTGCTATCTTCGGACATGCCTTAGTCGTACTGCTCTACTGCCGGTGACTCCCACATGACGTCGGCAGGTAGAATAGCTTCGGAGCCGTAGACCAGGAAATAGGGTGACTGTCCCGTCGGCTTGGTGGGTTGAGTACGCAGCCCCGAGAGAGCATTGGGTAGTTCCTTGATCCACTTGCCTCCTTTTGTGTTAGCAGCATCGTGCAGTCACTTCCTGAGAGCATCTTAGTACTCCTAGAATTGGTAGTTGTTGAAGTTGGAGCCCAGGTCTGTGATGATGCGATGAGGTAGTCCGTATCGATGCACGAGTTCATCCAAGAAGTCGAGTACCCTGTCGGCATTGGGACAAGTGACCGGCTAGACTTCGATCCACTTGGTGAACTTGTCGATGGCCACCAGAACTCTGTTGAATCCTCCTGGCGCAGTTGGAAGAGGCCCAATCATGTCGAGCCCCCAACAGGTGAAAGGCCAGGTTGGTGGTATGGTGACTAGCTTGTAGGCCGAGATGTGTTGTTGCTTGGCGAAGTATTGGCACCCTTGGCACCTTCTGACGAGTTCTTCAAAGATCGCCACGAGCCGTGGGGCCGGAGGAAGCTCGTCGGAAGGCCTTGCTGACCAGCGTATGTGAAGATGCGTGGTTGCCGCGAGACGCCTTTGTGTATCTCCTCCGGGATGTCCTTGCCTTCTTCTCGGGGAGTACTCCGAAGTGGCGCCCCGCCCGTATAGCTTTTCCCCGACTAGGACGTAGGACTTGGCCGGCGAATGAGGCTTGGCCAAGTTTTTGTCAATGAAGGGTTTGTCGGTGTTTTGGACCGGCAACCTACTACGGGGAGTACCCGAAGTAGATGAATGTGACTCGCCGAGATCGGTAACTCGAAGGAAGAGACACGTGGCACACAATTTAGACAGGGTTCGGGCCGCGAGGTGCGTAATACCCTACGTCCCGTATGCTTTGCGTAGCTCGGATTGATAGGGCACGATTACGGGATGGTGCAATAGTGCGCCGTGAGTTGAAATTGGATGAGGTGATCCGAGATCGGTCCTCGCCTCACCTTATATAGTCGGGAGGCGGGGTTACAAGTCGGAGTAGGGCGGGGAGTACTAGTCGAGTACGTCTAGGAGACCTCTACACGGTGCGGAACGTGTACGAGTCCTAACCGAGTACTACTCCGTGTTGTCCTTGTGCTCCACGCCTTCGAGGTGCCGTGCGGCGCAAGCCGGTAGTCCCGAGGGGCCCACCGAGTAGTCGGTCCCGGTACCCACCGGGTAGTGGGCCCGGGGAGGTCCATACGACAAGCCCCCGAGTACTTTGTAGTCGAGAAGGATAGCTTCAAGTAGTCTTGAAGGCCTTAACAAGTAGTCCTCAAGCGTCCCCGAGTGCTACGAGTTAAAAGTCCTCAAGAGTAGTCGAAGCATCCCGAGGCCGGAATGTACTCCGGTCGATGTTTAAGCAATCTTGAAGTCTTCTCGAGTAGTCCCAAGCGTCCTTGAAGTCCGCCTTCGAAGGTCTTCAAAAATGCCCGCCTTGCCTTGAAGCCGGAGCGCGTCAAGAAGATGCGATTTGCGGAACCGCCGTCCACGTGGAGTAGCCCCCGAGCCTCGAGCCGCGGGCTGCGGGTCGAGGATCTATCCGAAGTCTTGGCGAGAAAATCCCGAAAAATCCGGGAGAGAAAAACCGAAGGACACGTGGCACGGAGCCCCGAGCCTTGAGTCGAGTACTTCCTCTCGAATTGAAGGGTCTTCTTGGAGAAAGTGTCCCGAGATGCTCTTGAGACTAGCCGCGTCCCCGGGTGGTCGAGTAGAAGTAGCCGAGCCCCCGAGGTGAGGCGCGTCGACTAGTAGAATGCGAAGAGTCACGCGCGGCCCGCCGAGTCGGCCGCGCGTGGACTTATCCGAGCGCCCATTGCGGAGGCGTTTTGGCTTATAAATACAAGCCGAAACCCTTAGGGTTTTTCACCCAAGTGAGCCGCGATCATTCGCCACTTGAATCTTGAAGTAGATCCACTCCGCCGAGCGCCGCCGCCGTAGTAGATCCGAGTGCATCGCCACCCGAAAGCTGTAGGGTAGCCCCCGAGCGGATGCGAGTGAAGACTCCTTGCACTTGGAGGATGAAGCCGTCCCCGTCAAAGATGTCGAAGGCCGGCGGGAAGAAGAGGAGCCATGCAGAGGCTACCGCGGCCGGCACCGGAGCGGCGCCGCCCACATCTCCACCGCGCGCTGACCCAAGCCGCGAGTGGAAAAGATCAAAGGTGAAGACCGAAGACTTGTTGACCCCGTTGAACGGCGGGTTCGTCGGGGAGAAGCGGATCGACATGTGGAGATCCGCCGCGAGAGATCCCTATCCAATGGAGAAGGCACAAGACGAGATCCCGATGTTCTCGCGCTTCGTGGAGCGCGGTCTTGCGCTCCCAGCGAGTGACTTCTTCAAGGGGCTTCTCAGGTACTATGGCATCGAGTACCTCAACTTGAACCCCAACGGTATCTTCCACACTTCCGTCTTCGTCCACTTACGCGAGGCTTTCTTGGGAATCAAACCGCACCTTGGATTCTCTTCGGAAGTTTTTCCGCGTGAAGCCGCGGCCCGGCGCCTCCAACCCCGAGTAGTCGGAGGGGCCGGGATCCGGCGAGGGAGGATGCCGCGGAGCGTACACGGCGTACAAGCTCGTGGACTCCAACACCGAGCGGAAGACGAGGTGGTTCTACACCACGAACCACCATCCCGAGCTGCCGAAGCCGAGCGGACGGCAACCCAAGCACCAAGAGTGGTGGAACACGGAGCCCACCATGCGGGGAAGGGATCCAGCTCCCGGAGTTGCTGGCACGCATCAAGACCCTGCGGGATGCAGGACTGAGGGCCGAACATGTGGCCTTCAGTTTCATGAAGCGCCGGATCCAGCCGCTGTCAGCGCGGGATACGATGGGCTTCGAGTACACCGGCGACGACGACACGTCGCGGATGCCGGGGGGCGAAATTGAGGATAACGACATCATCGAAAGGTTGTCGAGGATCTTCAAGGACATGCCGGAGTACACGGCGTGCCCTGTCGAGGAGTACTCCGCCGCGCGCCCGCCCAACGAGGTGAGTAGCCGTACCCCCCCCCCCCCCCCGTCGAGTAGTAGGCACTTGTAGCAGAGTTGCTGACGCTTTTGTGTCTTTTTGCGCAGGATGATGTGAAGCGGTTTGTCTCCGAGCCGCAGCCACCACCGAGCGGAATTGAGATCCCGACGGTGGAGAAGGTGAAGGAGCACCGAGTAGTCGGAGACGACGACGATCCCGTCATCGTGGAGGATACCTCCGATGACGAAGAAGACGAGGAGACGCTGCAGGACCGCTTCCAGCTGCGGTCGAGGTTTAGCCGCCCGGGCTTGCCTCATGTACCTCTCATCCAGGACCCTCCGGCTAGCCTGGAGGCTAGCCTTGCCGCGCCGCCAAGGAAGCCGCGCAACCCCGCCAAGAAGCGGGTAGCAAAGAAGATGAAGGTCTCAGAGACCACGCCTCCAGAGGTAAATCATCTTGAGCAAAGTAGTCGAGTACCCAATGATTGAGTACGGCCGACGAGTAGTCGGCCTTGTGTGCGGGAGAGGCCGCCAGCGGGGCCCGTGGAGGAAGGCGATGAGGGCGTGTGGCCCACAGTGGGGGAACCGGCTGGAAGTCGGAGTCCAGCCCCCACCGTTGGAGAAATCTTGGCGCAGCTGGAGCGCCAGCCCCCTGCCCCAGAAGGGAGCAGAGTACCCGCGACCGCCGCCGTTGAGGAGGTGGAAGCCGCAGGGGCGCAGAGAACTGCGCCGGCCGCCGCCGCCGTGGAGGAGGCGGTAGTCGGAGAGGCGGAGGAAGAAACGCCCGCCGAGGGTGGACTGGTTGATATCGCCAGCATCCTCGGTGCTCCGGCCGTGACTATCGTCCGGTCGAACTTGTAAGTAACATACCGTCATGAGTAGTACTCATTGTAGTAGTCGATTTTGTCCGACGACCCTCCGGTGACACTTGTGCGAGAAGATCCACGGACTTGAGCCGGGACGGAGAGGAGCCTACGGCGGCGAGAGGCGAAAAGGCCGAGCCGCCCGTCGAGGAGCCCGCTCCAGAAGCCCAAGTCGCGACCGAGCCCCCCGGTGCCGAAGCGCCGCCGGGCCGGAGGCGGTCGTAGTCGAAGGTGAGTACTCCTTCGAAGGCCGCAGCCCCAAAAAGAGTAGTCGTAGATACCGATGCGCGTGTTCCTTGGTGACGGGCGCCGAAGGAGGTGACATCCCCGCGGGGGTGCCCATGCGGGAGTTGACACCGAAGCCCCCCGCAGGCCGCGGTAGGAGCCCCCGAGCCCATGGGGGAAACCGTCGAGAAGTCCGCCGAGGGGGGAGGCGGCTACCACGTCGCCGGGGGGTTGCCCCGGAGGTGGCGATCCGATCCCCCGAGATCCAAGACGCGGAGCCGATCCGCTCGGCGCCGATGACGGAGGCTACGCCGAGTAGCCGTGGCGGGGATTGAGCCGCTTGCCGACGATCTCGTCGAGCCGGCGGTGTTGGCGCGGCATCCGGAGGCGATGCGGCGAGCCGAGCGGTGGATGAAGGTACGTGGCCGTTGCCTCCCTAGTAGTCACCCCTTTGCGTTGAGTACTCGCTTGACTTGAACTTGTCTTGTGCGGGACGTCGCGGAGCGATCCCGCGAGAAGTCGAATCTACCGCAAGGCTACGGCGACACGGGCATCGCGAGCCGAAGCCCTGGAGGAGCAGCTCATGAAGTCGAGGAAGCACGCAGCTGCCATGCAGTCGAAGCTTGATGCCGCCTTCGCCAAGTACCACAACGATGTGATGGACTTGCAGGCGAAGAGCGACGAGCTGGTGCGGAAGAACAAGGGCCTCCGCAACAAGAATAAAGGTATGTCTCTTGACTTGTCGGGTACTTGTTGGGAGTCATGAAGCTCTGACCCGTTGTTGTGTTCCGGTGTTGCAGAACTCGAAAGCCAGGTGGAGCGGCTGAAGGGCTCGGAGGTCAGCATGAAGAATCTCTTCTACCGGGAGCAGGAAGCTCGCCAGGTACTTGAACTCGACTACAAGGAGCTGGCCTTCGAGTGCGAGAAGCACATGGAGTTGCGAATTGCTTCTGACCGGGATCTTGTCAACTGCTACAAATCCTTGCAGAAGTTGAACGAAGACTGCGAGGCGCTCCGGGCCCAGCTGAAGGACCTTGAAGAGGCTGCCCTCCCGATCGCGAGGCTCCTGGTGCCGCACCCGGGCGGCCCCAAGATTGCTCCGTTGGCGGATCGACTTCGTGAGGCGCCAAGCCGGCTGGCCGCCTACGTGAAGCACATGGCCAAGTCAATCCCGAAGCAGGTGCTGGCCTTCATGAAGTCGTACTTCCCGAAGGCCCGGTGGAGGTAGTCGCCGGCGGGGTAGCCGCCAACTGCTCGGATGAGCAGTACGCAGAGTTGCTGGAGCAGATGGCTCCCATCGCGGAGCAGGTAGCCGATAAGTTGAACCTCCAGTAGCCCTGCATAGATAGCTAGTAGCCGTAGTTGTATAGGAAACAGTTGTAATGAACTTTTTCATATATCAATGAAATGTGATGTTCCATCAATGAGTACTCGTAACCGCGATCTCAGAGTGCGGAGCGCCCATCGTGGAGTAGGTGCGAGTAGTAGTACTCGGCTTAGTAGTCCCGTCGCAGGGAGTAGACAGAAAGAAGTTGATGAACAATCAAACTTTATTAGCGAAGAAGTACACACGGGTGGCCGGGGCCGTAATTACGGGTAGTCGCCCGACCGGAGGCCGCTGTACCGGGTGGTCTTTGGAGCGGGTAGGCCGCTTACGGCCGAGTGATCCGTAGGTAGCCGTGTAGGCTGGATCGCAGATCCGTAGGTAGCCGTGCGGGCTGGATCTTGGAGTGTGGTCTCTTGGTAGACCGCTGCTAGAGTCCTTGATGCTCGTCGCAGCCCAGGGTCCGTAGGTAGCCGCACGGGCTGGACCTGGAGGAGAGTAGTCCGGAGACTTGGAGCCAGGACCCGGAGGGTCGCTTGCGGCAAGGGGTGTTGATGAAGTCGTGTAGACATGAACCCCGGAGTAGTCGTGTAGACTAGGCGTAGAATCGACAAAGCTGGTCGACGTTCCACGAGTTGTTGACTTCTTCGCCTTCAAGTGTTTGGAGGCGGTAGGAGCCCGGCCGGTCACCTTGGCCACGGTGAAGGGGCCTTCCCAGGGGGAGCTGAGCTTGTGAAGTCCTTCCGTGTTCTGGATACGGCGGAGGACAAGATCTCCAACGTTGAAGGAGCGTTCCTTGACGTTGCGATCGTGGTAGCGTCGGATACCCTCCAGGTACCTTGCTGATTGGACGAGGGCGGCACAGCGAGCTTCTTCGAGGCTGTCGATATCAACTCGTCTCGTCTTCCGAGACGCCTTCGTCATAGTGCTCCACCGCTGGCGAGTTCCATATGACATCGGCGGGGAGGATGGCTTCGAACCGTAGACCGAGAAGTAGGGGGATTGCCCCGTTGGCTTGGACGGTTGAGTCCGCAGCCCCCAGAGTGCGTTGGGTAGTTCCTTGATCCACTTGCCCCCTTTTGAGTTTGCAGCGTCGTGTAGCCGCTTCTTGAGGGCGTCGAGCACCATCCCATTGGCGCGCTCAACTTGTCCGTTGGCCCGTGGATGGGCGACTGAGACGTATCTGACGTCGATTCCGCTGTTCTCGCAGTACTCCCGGAACCGGTGGTTGTTGAAATTGGACCCCGGTGTCCGTGATGATGCGGTGGGGTAGCCCGTAGCGGTGCACGAGTTCATCCGGGAAGTCGAGTACTCGTCGGCTTTGGGGCATGTGACCGGCTTGACTTCGATCCACTTGGTGAACTTGTCGATAGCCACCGGTACCTGTTGAATCCTCCTGGCGCAGTTGGCAGTGGCCCAATCATGTCGAGCCCCCAGCAGGCAAAGGGCCGATTGGCGGTAGGTGACTAGCTTGTAGGCGGGGACGTGTTGCTGCTTGGCGAAGAACTGACATCCTTGGCACCTTCTGACGAGTTCTTCGGCATCGCCCGAGCCGTGGGCCAATAGAAAGCTCGCCAGGAAGGCCTTGGCCGACCGGCGTACGTGAGGACGCGTGGTTACCGCAGACGCCCTTGTGGATCTCCTCCAAGATGTCCTTGCCTTCTTCACGGGGGACGCACTTCATGAGTACTCCAGAAGATGCGCCCCGCTTATAAAGCTTATCGCCGACGAGGACGTAAGACTTGGCACGGCGGACGAGTTGTTCGGCCGTGTTTTTGTCGGAGGGGACCTTCTGCTCGCTGAGGTAGTCGATGAAGGGTCGCCTCCAGTCCACGTCGATCATCATGACCTCCTGCCCAGTCGGTGGATGGGGGGGGGCGGTGGTCGGTGGCGCGGCTCCGGGGATGGATGGCGCGTGAAGCTCATGGACGAAGACGCCCGCGGGTACTTGGGCGCGGGTGGATCCAAGCTTCGAGAGGACGTCCGCCGCAACGTTGTTGTCGCGGACGATGTGATGGAACTCGAGACCGTAGAACTTGTTCTCGAGCTTGTGGACTACTAGGCGATGGCGTCCATGTTCTCCTTGTTGCGGTCCCGGGGCTTGTTGACCCGGTTGATGACCGCCGCGGAGTCGCCGTAGACTAGTAGCCGCTTGATGCCAAGTGAAGCCGCGAGGCGGAGCCCGTGCGGCGGAGAGCTTCGTACTCGGCTTCGTTGTTCGAGACCTTCCGGAAGATCCGCGGGACGTACTTTAGTTGTTTGCCCGTTGGAGAGATCGGGGAGCACTCCTGCGCTGCGCCCTCGAGGTTGAGTGAGCCGTCGAAGTACATCACCCAATGCTCGGTCGCACGGTGGGAGCGGGTAGGCGGTTTTCCCGCCACTCCGCCATGAAGTCGACTAGAGCTTGCGACTTGATGGCGATGCGTGGCTTGAAGCCGATGGTGAGGGCGCCGAGCTCGGCGGCCCCATTTGGAGATCCTTCGGTGGCGTACGGGTTCCTCGGGATGTCGCCGAGCGGGTAGTCGGTGACGACGGAGACCGAGTACTCCCGGAAGTAGTGTCGTAGCTTCCGCGAGGTGATGAGTAGAGCGTACGAAGCACGCACGGGCCGGTAGCGAGCCTTGGACTCGATAGAACCTCGCCGACGAAGTAGGCCGGACGCCCCGGACCGGGTAGGCGTGGCCGTCTTCCCCGCCGCTCGACAACGATGGCGATGCGACCACGTGAGTAGTCGCGGCAAGGTAGAGCGATGGGCGCTCGCCTTTGTGAGGAGCCGTGAGGATCGGCGGCTTCGACGAGGAAGTCCTTGAGCCGGGCAAGGGCCCGGTCCGCCTCTGCAGTCCACACGAACTTCTCGTGGTGCTTGAGTAGTTTGAAGAAGGGGAGACCCCGTTCTCCTAGCCTCGAGATGAATCTGTTCAATGCTGCCATGCACCCCGTCGGCACGGACGTCCTTGATGCTCGCGGGAGCTTTCATGCTGGTGATGGCGGAGATCTTCTCGGGGGTTGGCTTCGATGCCGCGCTGGCTGATGATGAAGCCGAGTAGTTTACCCGAAGGTACGCCGAAGACGCACTTGTTCGGGTTGAGCTTCCGGCGGTACTCGCGCGGTGATGCGAAGGTCTCTTCAAGGTCGTCGATGAGGGTACCGGAGTCCCCGGTTTTGACAACCACGTCATCCACGTAGGCCTCGACGTTCTTGTTGAGTTGCCGCTTGAAGCGAGCCCTGGATGGCCCGTTGATAGGTAGCGCCGGCGTTCTTCAACCCGAATGACATGGTCGTGTAGCGATGACGCGCCAAACGGGGTGATGAACGCGGTCTTTTCCTGGTCTTCCTCCTTGATTGCGATCCGGTGGTACCGGAGTAGCGATCGAGGAAGCAGAAAGCAGGTCGCGGCCCGCCGTGGAGTCGATGACTTGATCAATCCGCGGCAACCCGAAGGGGTCCTTGGGCGGTGCTTGTTGAGGTCGGTGTGGTCGACACACATCCTCCACTCGTTCGAGTTCTTCTTGCGGACGAGGACGGGGTTGGCGAGCCACTCGGGATGGAAGACTTCTCGATGAAGCCGGCGAGCGAGTAGCTTGGCAAGCTCATTCTTGATGGCGTCCCGTCCGTCGTCGGCGAAGCGTCGGAGGTGCGTCGCTTAGGGGTGGCCTTTGGGTCGACGTTGAGGCAGTGCTCGATCAGCTCCCTGGGCACTCCCGGCATGTCCGTGGCTTCCACGCGAAGATGTCGCGGTTAGCCCGGAGGGAGGCCGATGAGCGCGTCTTCCTATTTGGGGTCGAGGCCGGCCCCGATGGTGGTGGTCTTGGTGGGGTCGCCTGTTCCGAGGTCGACCGACTTGGTGAGCACCTCCTCGGGTGGCCGAGGCTTGTTGGCGGCTGTCGGACTCTCTGCGGGATGTCGAGTTCGCTTGTGGCAAGCTTCTTCGACGCGGCGTAGACCTCCATCATTGGGGTGGGTACTTGATTTGTTGAAGCGATCACCACGGCCTCTGTATCGCAGTCGTGAGAGATCTTCAAGTCCCCTTGGAGGGAGAGTACGCCGAGTTTGGACTTGGCATTTTGAGTACCAAGTATGTGTAGTGGGGCACCGCCATGAATTTGGCGATGGCCGGTCCGCCGAGGATGGCATGGTAGGAAGTCTCGATGTCCGCGACCTCGAACTTGATGTACTCGGTGCGGTAGTTGTCGCGAGACGCCCGAAGGTAACCGGCGGTACCACCGAGCCTAGTGGGATAGCCGCGTTGCACGGGACGATGCCGTAGAAAGGCATCTTGCTCTTGTCGAGCATGGGGGTGACGTCAAGGTTCATCTTCTTCGAGTCTTGGTGAAGAGGACGTTGAGCCCGCTTCCGCCGTCGATGAGCACCTTGTTGAGCTTAGAGCCCGCCACTTTGTTGGTTTCGGGACGAGAGGGAAACGTCTGGTTCGGAGAAGCTGGTCCATTGGTCCGCGCGGGAGAAGGTAATGGGTGTCTCGACCACACGAGAGGGGTCATAACCGCCGGTTCAATGGACATCACTTCGCGGCGAGTAGCCTTCGCTCCCGCCTGCTGGGTAGTCCGCCGAAGAGGACGTTGACGGTCTTCTCGGGTTCTTGGAAGTCGTCGCCGTCCTTCTTCTTGTTCTTCTGATCGTGAGGGTGCGGTGGCTCCGGCATATCCTTGAGTGCATGCCTGAGCTGGTAGCACTGCTCGGTAGTGTGGTTGCCGTTCGGGTGCCACGGGCACTTCTCCTTCGGCGGGTCTTTGAACCCGCCGGAATTCTTCTTCGAGTTCCCTTTCGGAGGGCGCCGGATAGCCGCGACGGTGTTGTACGGCTTGCGCTTGCGGTTGGAACCCGAGAAGTCGTTGTTGTTGTTGTTGTTGCGGCCGCCTTGGTTTGGATTGCTGCTGCTTTGCCGCCGCCACCTTGGTTCGCTTGGACTTGCCGCGGATGGCGTCGTACTTGGCGTTGGCCTTGTCCTCTTCATCCGCCCAGGACGTGATCATGTCCTTGAGGTGGGGAATGGACCTGGGGCGGCGTCGACCGAAGTCCTCGAAGGTGCGGCGATGGTAGAGCCCGTCCTGGAAGAGGTCGATGACCTCCTTGTCGGTGACGTCCACGACGGTAGCGCGCTTGTCGAAAAGCGGCGCATGTACTTGCGGAGGGTCTCGCCTTGTTCCGCGCTTGATCATGGCGAGGTCCATGCGAGTACCCGAACGGCCCATGGCGCCGCCGAAGTTGCTTGTGAGCTGTTCCTTCGACTCGGTCCCACTTGTCGATTGAGTGCTTGTCCGGCGACTCGAGCCACGTGAGTGGGGCTTGATCCGAGGCGAAGGGGAAGTAGAGGCACTTGGTGTCGCCGTTGCCGCCGGCGTTCTCGATGGAGAGAGCGTAGCATCGGAGCCACCGAATGGGATCTGCTTCGCGTCGTATTTGGTGATCCCCAAAGGCTTGAACTTGTCGGGGAGGAGGAGGTTGCGCGGCCCGTGGTGAGAAGGCGGGGAAGCCGTCGCCTTCGGCCAGCGGTGGCCGACTTCTTCCCCCGCAACTCCTCGATCCTCCGACGAGCGTCGTACCCGCCATGGGAGGCACGGAGGCGTGGCTATGCGCGTGGCCGCGGCCGCCGCGGCGCCGCCGCCTCCGGCTTTCTTGTTGGCCCCGTTGTTGGAGGCCGCCGCCGTCGGGCCGCCACCGTCGGGATCGTTGCCGCCGCCCCGGCCGGGGCACGGTGGGGGACGACTTCTCGGTTGCCGTTGTCTTGCCGTGAGGGTCCGCCGGCGGTGGAGCGTCGGCGGTTTGGATCGGCCCTGGGATGTCGCCCCGAGTACGGTTAGGACCGGGGTCAAACTTGCGCCCGGTAGCTTCGTTGTCGCGAGGCTTAGGCGGGAGAGGTTGGGCGACTCTCTTGTCGACCCGCATGAAGTAGGCGTCTTCGGCGAGCTTGGCGATGACCTCTCCGGCGCGTATGCCCCGAGCTGTCGTGCGATCGCCGTGATCGACATGAGGCATTGCTCGGGAGTGGTGTGGACTCTCTGCTCTCGACCGCCTCGAGAGCTTCCGCAAGGTTGCGGATGGGAAGGTTGTCTGCCGAGCCGCCGGCGTCGTTCGTTGCGCTTCTCGTTGCGCTCGCGTCGGGCGTCCCCGCGGCATCGGTCTCGTCTGCAGGGGCATCGGCAGACAGCTCGTCTGCGGAGATGTCCTCCAGGTACTTGTCTGCGGCCGTGCCTGAGGTTCCCGGGGTATCGCCGGCAGCCATGAAGACTTGGCGATCAGGGGTGCCAAGGCTGGACTCGGAAGGTGCCACCTCAGTGGGTGTGTTGGAGTCAGCCTGGGCCAGTGGTGTTCCCTCCTGGAACGGTAGTGAGTCGATGTAGGCGACGTAGCGCGAGTCCTCCTTTGTCAGTTCAGCAGGCTTGCGGTCTGGCCGATGACGTATCTTCCGGCCGGCGTCGATCTTATAACGAGCCCGGAGGGCGGCCCCCGACAAGGGAAGCTCGGAGGAGTCGTCTTCGGACTCGGGCTCCTCGGGGTCCGACCCGAAGTCGAGTCGTAGTCGGGTTCGAGTAGAACTCGGAGAGAGGGCTGAAGTTCCGAGACGTGGTTGGGGACGGCGTCGGAGTCCGAGTTGTACTCGGTTACGGGCTCCTTGCCGGCCGGCGCGGTGTAGAAGCCTCCGTGCGGGCCCGGCTCGGAACGCGAGGGCCACGCGCGGAGCGCTGGCATGGAGAGGGGACCACCTGCGATGGCTGAGGAGCCGGCTCGCACGCGATGGCCCATGGCGACGTCGGGTTCGAGTTGGAGACGGACTCGAGCTCGAAGTCAGCGTGGAGGTTGGAAAGCGAAATTTCGCCGAACCTTGCGGCGAGCTTGCCGTGACAACTTCGGGAAGCGTCACAAGGCGCCGTCCTCGAGTCGGGTTGCATGATCAAGCGGCGGCGGAAGGAGCCCGCGCCATCGGCGATGCGGACCCGAGGGCGCCGAAGACGAAGGTGTCGCCGCGGTTGAAGGCGACGGTTGGCTTGATGTGAACGGAAGCCGTCGAGTTCGCCATGTGATCTCGAGCGAGAACCCCCTACCGGCGCGCCGGTGTCGGTGTTTTGGACGGCAACCTACTACGGGGAGTACCCGAAGTAGATGAATGTGACTCGCCGAGATCGGTAACTCGAAGGAAGAGACACGTGGCACACAATTTAGACGAGGTTCGGGCCGCGAGGTGCGTAATACCCTACGTCCCGTATGCCTTTGCGTAGCTACGGATTGATAGGGCACGATTACGGGATGGTGCAATAGTGCGCCGTGAGTTGAAATTGGATGAGGTGATCCCGAGATCGGTCCCACTGCCTCGCCTTATATAGTCGGGAGGCGGGGTTACAAGTCGGAGTAGGGCGGGAGTACTAGTCGAGTACGTCTAGGAGACCTCTACACGGTGCGGAACGTGTACGAGTCCTAACAGGAGTACTACTCTGTGTTGTCTTTGTGCTCCACGCCTTCGGGTGCGTGCGGCGCAAGCGGGGTAGTCCCGGGGGCCCACCGTGGACGAGTAGTCGGTCTGGTACCCACCGGGGTAGTGGGCCCCGGGGAGGTCCATACGACGGGGGTTGTCGCGAGTCCACGTCGATCATCATGACCTCCTGGCCAGCTGGCGGATGCGCTGGATCAGTGGTCATAGGCGCCGGCTCCGGGATGGATGGCGCGTGAAACTTGTGGACAATGACACCCGCTGGTACTTGAGCGCGAGTAGAACCAAGCTTCGATAGGACGTCTGCTGCAACATTGTTGTCGCGGACGACGTGATGGAACTCGAGACCATAAAACTTGTTCTCGAGCTTTCAGACTCCTAGGAAGTAGGCTTTGTTGACGGTGATTTTCCGTCAACCTAGAGTACTTGTTATACATTGGTTTCGATTATGATTTGCAACTAACCCGCCACAAGGCATACTAATGATGTAACAAGTTCACACATGCATGTCGATTTTGGAGTTTGTTGTTTACGCAGGAACTTAACGTTAAAGAGGAGACTTTCGGGATAAGTTCATCAAGCACTTCAAGAGAAGATCATGAAGCCCGACAAGAGTCAAGACACGCGATGAACATGACTCCAAATGACCTGAGGACCGAAGCGTCAACATGCAAATCTTCAGGGACTCAACCAGAAAACAGCGAAGCTTGCATAGCAAGGATTCAAGCCTTAACCGTGAAGGAAACGACGTCAAAGGTGCACATGAAAGTGCACACAAATTAGGAATTGTGCAAGAAGCAACTGGGGAGGAACACGGGCCCGAACCAGCCCTGAAAGGGGCCTGGGCCGGTCGGCCCAGTTGGATCGGCCCAGGGGCCTGTTGGCCCGGTTCGCGACGCCCTTTGCCCTAGGTGTTTGTCTATTTATTGCCTCCACCATCGTCGGTCGCCACATCGAACAAATCATTCTACCGACACCATTCACCAGAAAACCGCCACCACAAGATGAGGGAGAAAGTTAGATGAGCTCGTCGCAAGGATCAACGTCGACAGAGAGAATAAAGCAAGAGGAGGACTCCAAGCCGCTAGCTTAGGGGTGTTCCCAAGCTTCATCGCCGCCATCTTCATTGACGACGTTCTCCGGAGTCCCCATCCTTGTCGGTGTTTTGGACCGGCAACCTACTACGGGAGTACCCGAAGTAGATGAATGTGACTCGCCGAGATCGGTAACTCGAAGGAAGAGACACGTGGCACACAATTTAGACGAGGTTCGGGCCGCGAGGGTGCGTAATACCCTACGTCTGTATTGCGTAGCTCGGATTGATAGGGCACGATTACAGGATGGTGCAATAGTGCGCCGTGAGTTGAGATTGGATGAGGTGATCCTGAGATCGGTCCCTGCCTCGCCTTATATAGTCGGGAGGCAGGGTTACAAGTCGGAGTAGGGCAGGAGTACTAGTCGAGTACGTCTAGGAGACCTCTACACAGTGCGGAACGTGCACAGAGTCCTAACCGAGTACTACTCCTGTGTTGTCCTTGTGCTCCACGCCTTCAGGTGCCGTGTAGCGCAAGCCGGGTAGTCCCAGGGGCCCACCGAGTAGTCGGTCCTGGTACCCACCGAGGTAGTGGGCCCAGGGAGGTCCATACGACAAGCCCCCGAGTACTTTGTAGTCGAGAAGGATAGCTTCCAGTAATCTTGACGGCCTTAACGAGTAGTCCTCAAGCGTCCCCGAGGGCTACAAGTCAAAAGTCCTCAAGAGTAGTCGAAGCATCCCGAGGCTGGAATGTACTCCAGCTGATGTTTGAGCAATCTTGAAGTCTTCTCGAGTAGTCCCAAGCGTCCTTGAAATCTGCCTTCGAAAGTCTTCAAGAAATGCCTGTCTTGTCTTGAAGCCGAAGCCGTCGTGGAGATGCGATTTGCAGAACCGCAATCCACATGGAGTAGCCCCCGAGCCTCGAGCCGCGGGCTCTGGCTGAGGATCTATCCGAAGCCTTGGCGAGAAAACCCCGAAAAATCCGGAGAGAAAAAACCGAAGGACACGTGGCACGGAGCCCCCGAGCCTTGAGTCGAGTACTTCCTCTCGAATTGAAGGGTCTTCTTGGAGAATGTGTCCTGAGATGCTCTGAGACTAGCCGCGTCCCCGGGTAGTTGAGTAGAACTAGCCGAGCCCCCGAGATGAGGCGCGTCGACTAGTGGAATACGAAGAGTCACGCGCGGCCGGCGGAGTCAGCCGCGCGTGGACTTATCCAGCCGCCCGTTGCGGAGGCGTTTTGGCTTATAAATACAAGCCGAAACCCTTAGGGTTTTTCACCCAAGTGAGCCGCAGTCATTCGCCACTTGAATCTTGAAGTAGATCCACTCCAGCGAGCGCCGCCGCCGTAGTAGATCCGAGCGCATCGCCACCCGAAAGCTGTAGGGTAGCCCCCGAGCGGATGCGAGTGAAGACTCCCTGCTCTTGGAGGATGAAGCCGTCCCCGTCGAAGACGTCGAAAGGCCGGCGGGGAAGAAGAGGAGCCATGCGAGAGGCTGCCGCGGCCGGCACCGGAGCGGCGCCGCCCACATCTCCACCGCGCGCTGACCCGAGCCGCGAGTGGAAAAAATCGAAGGTGAAGACCGAAGACTTGCGACCCTTGTTGAACGGCGGGTTCATCGGGGAGAAGGAGATCGACATGTGGAGATCCGCCGCAGGAGATCCCTATCCGATGGAGAAGGCACAAGACGAGATCCCGATGTTCTCGCGCTTCGTGGAGCGCGGGCTTGCGCTCCCAGCGAGCGACTTCTTCCGGGGGCTTCTCAGGTACTATGGCATCGAGTACCTCAATTTGAACCCCAACGGTATCTTCCACACTTCCGTCTTCGTCCATTTCTGCGAAGCTTTCTTGGGAATCAAACCGCATTGGATTCTCTTCGGAAGTTTTTCCGCGTGAAGCCGCGACCCGGCGCCTCCAACCCCGAGTAGTCGGGGGCGGGATCCGGCTGAGGGAGGATGCCGCGGAGCAGTACCTGGCGTACAAGCTCGTGGACTCCAACACCGACTGGAAGACGAGGTGGTTCTACACCACGAACCACCATCCCGAGCTGCCGAAGCCGAGCGGACGGCAACCCAAGCACCAAGAGTGGTGGAACACGGAGCCCACCATGCAGGAAGGGATCCAGCTCCCGGAGTTGCTGGCACGCATCAAGACCCTGCGGGATGCAGGACTGAGGGCCGAACATGTGGCCTTCAGTTTCATGAAGCGCCGGATCCAGCCGCTGTCAGCGCGGGATACGATGGGCTTCGAGTACACCGGCGACGACGACACGTCGCGGATGCCGGGGGGGGGCGAAATTGAGGACAACGACATCATCGAAAGGTTGTCGAGGATCTTCAAGGACATGCCGGAGTACACGGCGTGCCCTGTCGAGGAGTACTCAACGCCGCGCGCCCGCCCAACGAGGTGAGTAGCCGTACCCACCCCGTCGAGTAGTAGGCACTTGTAGCGAGTTGCCGACGCTTTTGTGTCTTTTGCGCGAGGATGATGTGAAGCGGTTTGTCTCCGAGCCGCGGCCACCACCAAGCGGAATTGAGATCCCGACGGTGGAGAAGGTGAAGGAGCGCCGAGTAGTTGGGGACGACGACGATCCCGTCATCGTGGAGGATACCTCCGATGACGAAGAAGACGAGGAGACGGCTGCAGGACCGCTTCCAGCTGCGGTCGAGGTTTAGCCGCCCGGGCTTGCCTCATGTGCCTCTCATCCAGGACCCTCCGGCTAGCCTGGAGGCTAGCCTTGCTGCGCCGCCGAGGAAGCCGCGCAACCCCGCCAAGAAGCGGGTAGCAAAGAAGATGAAGGTCTCAGAGACCACGCCTCCAGAGGTAAGTCATCTTGAGCAAAGTAGTCGAGTACCCAGTGATCGAGTACGGTGCTGACGAGTAGTCGGCACTTGTGTGCGGGAGAGGCCGCCATCGGGGCCCGTGGAGGAGGGCGATGAGGGCGTGTGGCCCACAGTGGGGGAACCGGCGGAAGTCGAAGTCCGGCCCCCCCGTTGGAGAAATCTTGGCGCGGTGGAGCGCCGGCCCCCCGCGAAGGGAGCGAGTACCCGCCGGCCGCCGCCGTTGAGGAGGTGGAAGCCGCGGGAGCGCGAGAGAAGTACGCGCCGGCCGCCGCCCGCCGTGGAGGAGGCGGTAGTCGGAGAGGCGGAGGAAGAAACGCCCGCCGAGGGTGGACGGTTGACATCGCCGGCATCCTCGGTGCGCCGGCCGTGACTATCGTCCGGTCGAACTTGTAAGTACCACGCCGTCATGAGTAGTACTCATTGTAGTAGTCGATTTTGTCCGACGACCCTGCTGTGACACTTGTGCGAGAAGATCCACGGACTTGAGCCGGGACGGAGAGGAGCCTACGGCGGCGGGGAGGCGAGAAAAGGCCGCGCCGCCCGTCGAGGAGCCCGCTCCGGGAAGCCCAAGTCGCGACCGAGCCCCCGGCGCCGAAGCGCGCGGCGCCGGAGGCGGTCGTAGTCGAAGGTGAGTACTCCTTCCGAAGGCTGCAGAGCCCCAAAAGAGTAGTCGTAGAATGCGATGCGCGTGTTCCTTGGTGACAGGCGCCGAAGGAGGTGACATCCCTGCAGGGGTGCCCATGCAGGAGTTGACACCAGAGGCCCCAGAGGCTGCGGTAGGAGCCCCCGAGCCCGTGGGGGAAACCGTCGAGAAGTCCGCCGAGGAGGAGGCGGCTGCCACGTCGCCAGGGGTTGCCCTGGAGGTGGCGATCCGATCCCCGAGATCCAAGACGCGGAGCCTATCCGCTCGGGGCCAATGACGGAGGCTACGATGGGTAGCCGTGGCGGGATCGAGGCGCTTGCCGACGATCTCGTCGAGCCGGCGGTGTTGGCGCGGCACTTGGAGGCGATGCGGCGGGCCGAACAATGGATGAAGGTACGTAGCCGTTGCCTCCCGAGTAGTCGATCCTTTGCGTTGAGTACTCTGCTTGACTTGTACTTGTCTTGTGTAGGACGTCGCGGAGCGGTCCCGCGAGAAGTCGAATCTCTTGCAAGGCTATGGCGACACGGTCTTTGCGGGGCGAGGCCTTGGAGGAGCAGCTCATGAAGTCGAGGAAGCACGCGGCCGCCATGCAGTCGAAGCTTGATGCCGCCTTCGCCAAGTACCACAACGATGTGATGGACTTGCGGGCGAAGAGCGACGAGGCGGGTGCGGAAGAACAAGGGCCTCCGCAACAAGAATAAAGGTATGTCTCTTGACTTGTCGGGTACTTGTTGGGAGTCATGAAGCTGCGACCCGTTGTTGTGTTCGGTGTTGCGAGAACTCGAAGGCCAAGTGGAGCGGGCGAAGGGCTCGGAGGTCGGCATGAAGAATCTCTTCTACGGGAGCAAGAAGCTCGCCGGGGTACTTGAACTCGACTACAAGGAGGCGGCCTTCGAGTGCGAGAAGCACATGGAGTTGCGAATTGCATCCGACCGGGATCTTGTCAGCTTGCTACAAATCTTTGCGAAGTTGAACGAAGGCGCGAGGCGCTCGGGCCCGGGGCGAAGGACCTTGAAGAGGCCCCGCCCTCCCGATCGTGAGGCTCTCGGTGCCGCATCCGGGCGGCCCCAAGATTGCTCCGTTGGCGGATCGACTTCGTGAGGCGCCAAGCCGGGCCGGCCGCCTACGTGAAGCACATGGCCATGTCAATCCCGAAGCGAGTGCGTGGCCTTCATGAAGTCGTACTTCCCGAAGGCCCGGTGGAGGTAGTCGCGGCGGGGTAGCCGCCAAGCGGCTCGGACGAGCGATGACGCCGAGTTCTTTGGAGCGAGATGGCTCCCATCGCGGAGCGAGGTAGCCGATAAGTTGAACCTCCGGTAGCCTGCATAGATAGCTAGTAGCCGTGGTTGTATAGGAAACGGTTGTAATGAACTTTTTCATATATCAATGAAATGTGGTGTTCCATCAATGAGTACTCGTAACCGCGATCTCGAGTGCGGAGCGCCCATCGTGGAGTAGGTGCGAGTAGTGGTACTCGGCTTAGTAGTCCCGTCGCGGGGAGTGGACGGTAAAGAAGTTGATGTGCAATCAAACTTTATTGCGAAGAAGTACACACTGGGTGGCCGGGGCCGTAATTACAAGTAGTCGCCGGACCGGAGGCCGCTTACGGTGAGTGTTCTTTGGAGCGGGTAGCCGCTTGCGGACAGAGTGATCCGTAGGTAGCCGTGTAGGCTGGATCGCAGATCCGTAGGTAGCCGTGCGAGGCTGGATCTTGGAGTGTGGTCTTCTTGGTAGACCGCTGCTAGAGTCCTTGATGCTCGTTGCAGCCCGGGGGTCCGTAGGTAGCCGCACGGGGCCGGACACGGAGGAGAGTAGTCCCGGAGACTTGAAGCCGGGACCGGAGGGTCGCCTACGGCAAGGGGGTGTTGATGTAGTCGCGCGGACTTGAACCCGGAGTAGTCGTTTAGACTAGGCGTAGAATCGACGAGAGTTGGTCGACGTTCCACGAGTTGTTGACTTCTTCGCCTTCAAGTGTTTGGAGGCGGTAGGAGCCTGGCCCGGTCACTTTGGCCACGGTGAAGGGGCCTTCCCGGGGGAGGGTGAGCTTGTGAAGTCCTTCCGTGTTCTGGATACGGCGGAGGACAAGATCTCCAACGTTGAAGGAGCGTTCCTTGACGTTGCGATCGTGGTAGCGTCGGATACCCTCCAGGTACCTTGCTGATTGGACGAGGGCGGCACAGCGAGCTTCTTCGAGGCTGTCGATATCAACTCGTCTGCTGTCCTCTGAGACGCCTTCGTCGTAGTGCTCCACTGCTGGCGAGTTCCATATGACGTCGGCAGGGAGGATGGCTTCAGAGCCATAGACCAGGAAGTAGGGGGATTGCCCCGTTGGCTTGGATGGTTGAGTCCGCAGCCCCCAGAGTGCGTTGGGTAGTTCCTTGATCCACTTGCCCCCTTTTGAGTTAGCAGCGTCGTGTAGCCGCTTCTTGAGGGCGTCGAGCACCATCCCATTGGCGCGCTCGACTTGTCCGTTGGCCCGTGGGTGGGCGACGGAGACGTATCGACGTCGATCCCGGCTGTTCTCGCGGTACTCCCGGAGCGGGTGGTTGTTGAAGTTGGACCCCGGTCCGTGATGATGCGGTGGGGAAGCCCGTAGCGGTGTACAAGTTCGTCCGGGAAGTCGAGTACTCTGTCGGCTTTGGGGCATGTGGCCGGCTTGACCCCGATCCACTTGGTGAACTTGTCGATAGCCACCGGTACCCCGTTGAATCCTCCATGGCGCGGTTGGCGGTGGCCCAATCATGTCGAGCCCCCCGGCGGGCAAAGGGCCGGGTTGGCGGTATGGTGACTAGCTTGTAGGCGGGGACGTGTTCTTGCTTGGCGAAGAAGCCCGACATCCTTGGCACCTTCGACGAGTTCTTCGGCATCGCCCAGGGCTGTGGGCCAGTAGAAGGCTCGCCGGAAGGCCTTGCTGACCAGCGTGCGGGAGGACGCGTGGTTGCCGCAGACGCCCTTGTGGATCTCCTCCAAGATGTCCTTGCCTTCTTCGCGAGGCACGCACTTCATGAGTACTCCAGACGACGCGCCTCGCTTGTATAGCTTGTCGCCGACGAGGACGTAAGACTTGGCGCGGCGGACGAGTTGTTCGGCTGCGTTTTTGTCGGAGGGGACCTTGCTCGGCGAGGTAGTCGATGAAGGGTTGCCTCCGGTCCACGTCGATCATCATGACCTCCTGCCCGGTGGTGGATGGGGCCGGGGCGGTGGTCGGTGGCGCCGGCACCGGGATGGATGGCGCGTGAAGCTCATGGACGAAGACGCCCGCGGGTACTTGGGCGCGGGTGGATCCAAGCTTCGAGAGGACGTCCGCCGCAACGTTGTTGTCGCGGACGATGTGATGGAACTCGAGACCATAGAACTTGTTCTCGAGCTTGCGGACTTCTAGGCGATAGGCGTCCATGTTCTCCTTGTTGCGGTCCCGGGACTTGTTGACTTGGTTGATGACCCTCGCGGAGTCGCCGTAGACTAGTAGCCGCTTGATGCCAAGTGAAGCCGCGAGGCGGAGCCGTGTAGGAGGGCTTCGTACTCGGCCTCGTTGTTCGAGACCTTCCGAGAAGATTTGCGGGACGTACTTGAGTTGTTCGCCGTTGGAGAGATCGGGGAGTACCCCTGCGCTGCGCCCTCGAGGTTGAGTGAGCCGTCAAAGTACATCACCCAATGCTCGGTCGCACGGTGGGAGTAGGTAGGCCGGTTCTCCCGCCACTCCGCCATGAAGTCGACTAGCGCTTGCGACTTGATGGCGTGCGTGGCTTGAAGTCGATGGTGAGGGCGCCGAGCTCGACGGCCCATTTGGAGATCCTTCGGTGGCGTGCGGGTTCCTCGGGATGTCGCCGAGCGGGTAGTCGGTGACGACGGAGACCGAGTACTCCGGAAGTAATGTCGTAGCTTCCGCGAGGTGATGAGTAGAGCGTACGAAGCACGCAGCGGGGCCGGTAGCGAGCCTTGGACTACGATAGAACCTCGGCCGACGAAGTAGACCGGGCGGCCCCGGACCGGGTAGGCGTGGCCGTCTTCCGCCGCTCGACGACGATGGCGATGCGACCACGTGAGTGGTCGCGAGCGAGGTAGAGCGATGGGCGCTCGCCCTTGTAGGGAGCGTGAGGACCGGCGGCTTCGACGGGAAGTCCTTGAGGCCGGGCAAGGGCTCGGTCCGCCTCCGCGTGTCCACACGAACCTCTCGTGATGCTTGAGAAGTTTGAAGAAGGAGAGGCCCCGCTCTCCGAGCCTCGAGATGAATGCTTTCGGCGCCGCCATGCACCCCGTCGGCTTACGGGACGTCCTTGATGCTTGTGGGAGCTTTCATCTTTGGTGATGGCGGAGATCTTCTCGGGGTTGGCTTCGATGCCACGTTGGGCGATGATGAAGCCGAGTAGTTTGCCCGAAGGTACGCCGAAGACGCACTTGTTCGGGTTGAGCTTCCGGCGGTACTCGCGCGGCGATGCGAAGGTCTCTTCAAGGTCGTCGATGAGGGTGCGGAGTCCCTGGTTTTGACAACCACGTCATCCACGTAGGCCTCGACGTTCTTGTTGAGTTGCCGCTTGAAGCCGGCCTGGATGGCCCGTTGGTAGGTAGCGCCGGCGTTCTTCAACCCGAAAGACATGGTCGTGTAGCGATGCGCGCCAAACGGGGTGATGAACGCGGTCTTCTCTGGTCTTCCTCCTTGATTGCGATGCGGTGGTACCGGAATAGCGATCGAGGAAGCGAGAGCGGTCGCGGCCGCCGTGGAGTCGATGACTTGATCAATCCGCGGCAACCCGAAGGGGTCCTTGGGGCGGTGCTTGTTGAGGTCGGTGTAGTCGACGCACATCCTCCACTCGTTCGAGTTCTTCTTGCGGACGAGGACGGGGGTTGGCGAGCCACTCGGGATGGAAGACTTCTCCGATGAAGCCGGCGGCGAGTAGCTTGGCGAGCTCCTTCTTGATGGCGTCCCGTCCGTCGTCGGCGAAGCGTCGGAGATGTTGTCGCTTGGGGGTAGCCTTTGGGTCGACGTTGAGGCGGTGCTCGATCGGCTCCCGGGCACTCCTCGGCATGTCCGTCGGCTTCCACGCGAAGATGTCGCGGTTAGCCCGAAGGAAGGCGATGAGCGCGTCTTCCTATTTGGGGTCGAGGCCGGCCCCCGATGGTGGTGGTCTTGGTGGGGTCGCCTGTTCCGAGGTCGGCCGACTTGGTGAGCACCTCCTCGGGTGGCCGAGGCTTGTTGGCGGTTGTCGGACTTCTGCGGAATGTCGAGTTCGCTTGTGGCAAGCTTCTTCGACGCGGCGTAGACCTCCATCATTGGGGTGGGTACTTGATTTGTCGAAGCGATCACCACGGCCTCCGTATCGCGGTCGTGAGAGATCTTCAAGTCCCCTTGGAGGGAGAGTACGCCGGTGGACTTGGCATTTTGAGTACCAAGTACGTGTAGTGGGGCACCGCCATGAACTTGGCGATGGCCGGTACGGGCCGAGGATGGCATGGTAGGAAGTCTCGATATCCGCGACCTCGAACTTGATGTACTCGGTGCGGTAGTTGTCGCGAGACGCCCCGAAGGTAACTGGCAGTACCACTGAGCCTAGTGGGATAGCCGCGTTGCCTGGGACGATGCCGTAGAAGGGCATGCTGCTCTTGTCGAGCATGGGGGTGACGTCAAGGTTCATCTTCTTCAGAGTCTTGGTGAAGAGGACGTTGAGCCCGCTTCCGCCGTCAATGAGCACCTTGTTGAGCTTAGAGCCCGCCACTGTTGGTTTCAGGACGAGAGGGAAGCGTCCTGGTTCGGAGAAGCTGGTCCATTAGTCCACGCGGGAGAAGGTGATGGGTGTCTCTGACCACCTGAGAGGGGTCATAACCGCTGGTTCAATGGACATCACTTCACGGCGAGTAGCCTTCGCCCCCCCGCCCGGGCCCCTTCCTCCCGCCCCGTGGGGGGGGGGTCCGCCGGAAGAGGACGTTGACGGTCTTCTCGGGTTCTTGGAAGTCGTCGCCGTCCTTCTTCTTGTTCTTCGATCGTGGGGGAGGGTGCGGTGGCTCGGGCGTATCCTTGAGTGCATGCCTGGTAGCGCTGCCGGGCGGTAGGCTGTGGTTGCCGTTTGGATGCCACGGGCACTTCTCCTTCGGCGGGTCTCTTGAACCCGCCGGAGTTCTTCTTCGGGTTCCCTTTCGGAGGGAGCCTTTGGATAGGCCGCGACGGTGTTGTCGGCTTGCGCTTGCGATTGGAACCCGAGAAGTTGTTGTTGTTGTTGTTGTTGTTGTTGCGGCCGCCTTGGTTTGGGTTGCTTGGCTTTGCTGCCGCCGCGCTTGGTTACCTGCTTGGACTTGCCGCGGATGGCGTCGTACTTGGCGTTGGCCTTGTCCTCTTCGTCCGCCCGGGGACGTGATCATGTCCTTGAGGTGGGGAATGGACTTGGGGCGGCGTCGGCCGAAGTCCTCGAAGGTGCGGCGATGGTAGAGCCCGTCTGGAAGAGGTCGATGACCTCCTTGTCGGTGACGTCCACGACGGGGTAGCGCGCTTGTCGAAAAAGCGGCGCATGTAATTGCGGAGGGTCTCGCCCCTTGTTCCCTTGATCATGGCAAGGTCCATGCGAGTACCCGAACGGCCCATGGCGCCGCGAAGTTGCTTGTGAATTGTTCCTTCGCTGGTCCCACTTGTCGATTGAGTGCTTGTCCGGCGACTCGAGCCACGTGAGTGGGGCTGGGGGGCTTGATCGGGGGGGGGGGGGGAGTAGAGGCACTTGGTGTTGTTTTTGCCGCCGCCGCCCGGCGTTCTCGATGGAGAGAGCGTAGCATCGGAGGCCACGGAGGGGATCTGCCTTGGTGTGGTGGGGCTTCGTGTGTTTTGGTGATCCCCAAAGGCTTGAACTTGTCGGGGAGGAGCGAGGTTGGCGAGGGGGGTGAGAGGGGGGGAGGGAGCCGGGGTCGCCTTCGGCGCCGGCGGTCATCGACTTCTTCTGCCGCAGCTCGTCGATTCTCTTGGCGAGCATCGTACCCGCCGATGGGGGGCGCGGAGGCGTGGGCTGGGGGGGGGGAGCGGGGGCTTTCTTGTTGGCTCGTGGTGGAGGGGGGAGGTGGTTGGGGACGACTTCTCGGGCCTGCCTGTCGTGAAGGTCCGCGGCGGTGGAGCGCGGACGGTGGTCGTCCGAGTACGGTTAGGGCGGGGGTCGACCGCGACAGTAGCTTCGTTGTCGCGAGCTTGCGGGGAGGTTGGGCTCTCTTGTCGACCGGAATGAAGAGGCGTCTTCGGCGAGCTGGCGATGACCCTCCGGCCGCGTATGCCCCGGGCCGCCGCCGGATCGACATGAGGCTGCCGGGGGGACCCCCAGACGCATGCGGCCCCGGCCGGGGGCACGGCGGACACCGCGGACCCCGGTCCCGCCGGCCCGAGGTCGGGACGCGGCACCAGAGACCGGGGGGGACCGGAAGCCCGGGGTGCCCCGAACGGGCCCGCGACATACGCCCCGGGCGCCCGACAACCACCACCGGGAACCGGAGAGGAAGAGACGGCGCCCGGCCCCCACCGAGGCCCGCGCGCGGCGACCGACTCTCCTCGGCGTGAGGTGAAGCGACCGCCCCGCATCGCCCGGAGGGCCCGCCATCGCGCCGAGACGAAGGGTCGCCGGTGAAGGCGCCCAACCCACCGAACCCGCCGCGCAACCACACGGAGACAAAAACCCCAGACACCAAGAAGACCCCAACGGGTCGGCCGCACAACCGCGGGAGCACAACGACACCCAATTGTTACCGAGATCGTCCCCCCCCTCGGGGCCGGGACAACAAGGGAGCACGAACCAGAGACCCCCGAACCAGCCCGAGCCCCCCCCCCCCCCCACCGGAGGCGGGGACCCGAGAGGGCCGGGGAGGCCCCACCCCGCCATCCAGATGAGGATCCCCCGAGTGTCGACCCACGCGGGCATCCCCATGTCGAAGCATAGAGCCCCGGCGCGGCGAGGCACGGGAGGTGGGGGGACAGAGAGAACCCACAGAGGAAAGGGAGAGCGAGAAACCCCCCCGCCCCGAAGACCCCCCGGAACCACCGAGGCGCCGACCCCCGCCCCCCCCACGCCGAGGGAGGCCAGCCCAGCGAGGAGGGCGCCCGACGCCCCGCCGCCGGGGGCACGCCCCCGCGGGGACGCGCCGCCCCGGGGCGCCCCCCCCCCCCACCCCGCCGCCCCCGGCCCGCCCCCACCACCCCCCCCCCCGGAGACCCCGGGAGGGCGCGCCCCCGCGCGCCTCCCCCACGGGCCCCCCAGCCCCACCCCCGGCCCGCCCCCAGCCTCCCCGACGGGCACCGACCCCCGACCCGAGGGCAAGTGCCTTTCGCCGTTGCCCAAATAGGACTTTTCTCCGGCTGTGCGGTGATTTCGGCCCAGTGTGCCCACCGGCGAGGCGATCGATCGTCGTGTCGACATGAGGCTTGCTCGGGAGTGGTGTGAACTTGCCTAACGCGCTCTCGCCGCGCGGGACGGAGGGGAGCTTCCGCAACCCATAAGGTTGCGGATGGGGGGGAGGTTGTCTGCGACGCCCAGCCGCGTGCGTGCGTTCGCTTGCGCTTCCGTTTGCTAGGGGGCCGTTCGAGGGCCGAGGGCGCCTCCCTCGTGACCGCGTCGGCTCTCGACACGCGTGGGGCCCACGGGCTCAGGAACGGCGGCCGGCCTCTCGTACGCGGAGATGTCCTCCAAGTATTTGTACGCGGCGGGTGCCGAAGGTTCCCGGGGTGTCGCGGCAGCCGGCGCCATGAAGACTTGACGATCGGGGGTACCCAAGCTTGGCTCGGCCGAGAAGGTGCCACCTCGGTTGGTGTGCTTGAGTCGGCTTGGGCTAGTGGTGTTCCCTCCGCTCCCGTGGGAACGGTAGCGAGTCGATGTAGGCGACGTAGCGTGAGTCCTCCGTTGTCGGCTCGGCGGGCTTGAGGTCCGGCGGATGACGTATCTTCCGGCCGGCGTCGATCTTATAACCAGCCCGACAGGGCCGGCGCCACGACAAGGGAAGCTCGTCGGGGCGGGGAGTCGCTCTTCGGACTCGGGGTCCTCGGGGTCGGAGCCCGAAGTCGAACTCGTAGTCCGGGTTCGAGTAGAACTCGGAGAGAGGGGCGGGAGTCCGAGACGCGGGCCGGGGGGGGACGGCGTCGGAGTCCGAGTTGTACTCGGTTGCGGGCTCCTTGCCGGCCGGGCCGTGGAGTGTAGAGGCCTCCGTGCGGGCCGTCGGGCCGGGGAACGCGAGGGGCGCGCGCGGAGCGGCTGGGGTGGAGAGGGGACCGCTGCGATGGCCGAGCAGGCGGCTCGCATGCGATGGCCCATGGCGACGTCGGGTTCGAGTTGGAGACGGACTCGAGCTCGAAGTCGAAAAAAAAAAAAAAAAAAAAAAAAAAAGGCGTGGAAGTTGGAGAGGCGAAATTTCGCCGAACTTGCGGCGAGCTTGCCGTGACAACCCCTCGGCGGGAAGCGTCACAAGGCTGTCCCTCGAGTCGGGTTGCATGATCAAGCGGCGGCTGGAAGGAACCCCGCGCCATCGGCGGTGCGGACCCGAGGCGGCGAAGCCGAAGGTGTCGCCGCGGTTGAAGGCGACGGTTGGCTTGATGTGAACGGAAGCGCGTCGAGTTCGCCATGTGATCTCGAGCGAGAGCCCCTACCGGCGGCGCGCCGGTGTCGGTGTTTTGGACCGGCAACCTACTACGGGGAGTACCCGAAGTAGATGAATGTGACTCGCCGAGATCGGTAACTCGAAGGAAGAGGCACGGGCGGCACCACAATTTAGACAGGGTTCGGGCCGCGAGGTGCGTAATACCCTACGTCTGTCTGTTGCGTAGCTACGGATTGATAGGGCACGATTACGGGGTGGTGCAATAGTGCGCGTGAGTTGAGATTGGATGAGATGATCCCGAGATCGGTCCCCTGCCTCGCCTTATATAGTCCGGGAGGCGGGGTTACAAGCCGGAGTAGGGAAGGAGTACTAGTCGAGTACGTCTAGGAGACTTCTACACGGTGCGGAACACATACGTGAGTCCTAACCAACCGAGTACTACTCTGTCTTGTCCTTGTGCTCCACGCCTTCGGGTGCCGTGTAGCGCAAGTCGGGTAGTCCCGGGGCCCACGCGAGGTAGTCGGTCCTGGTGCACCCTTACCGACGGTAGTGGGCCGCGGGGAGGTCCATACGGCAGGGTGTTGAATGCAAGACTTTCGGGATAAGTTCATCAAGCACCTCATGATAAGACCTTGAAGTCTCGAACGGGGTCATGCAATGAAGCAAAATTAACTCCAGAGAAGTCGGGGACTTGATCGGAAGCCACGACCGGGGACTCGACGGAAGAGCGAATCTGCAACTCCAGGAGGAGACCGACGACACGGACCACATGCGAAGGGGGAAGCTCCGGGAATCTTGCAAGACAAGGAGTTGAGTCCAATTCGGAGAGAAAGCGAGCGACATGGACCTACATGCGGGGGGGGGAGGGGGGGAAGCATCCGGGAAGCAAGGCAAAACCGGAGCCTCGGGCAAAGGAGCCCACGGGCGGGCCGGGACTTGGGCCCGGGCCGGCGGCCTAGTCCGGGTCGGCCCGGGGCCCATTTGGGGCCCAAACCCGTCCTCCTTTGCCCTAGTTGCCAATCGGGCTATTTATAGTCCCCCGACCGAGAGCCACGGGGAGAAGAAGTCGTATTCCGCCGCCGAGGGAAGAGAAGCTTGAGGGGACACCAACTTGAAGATGAGGGTCGTGCTAGTTGTCTAGGGTCTCCCTAGCCGACGTGGGAACCTTGCATGGAAGACCACGTCGGAGCTCGGAGCGAGGATCAAGATCGAGGTAGGATCCCGGTGGTGATCTTGTTCATGTAATCATTCATGGTGAAGTTTGTAAGTGAATCCGATTTCTAGCGATCAAGTGCCTTCTCGATGATTTTGTTTTCTTCTTGGTTTTGCTTCTTCTACGATCTAGTACGCGGCTAGATTACATAGGGTGCTCTTGTAGCCGCGGTGGCTAGAGGTGCATACGGACCGGCCAAGTGATTTCAACTTGTTCTATCGAACTCGCCCTAAGCTCCCCGCATGAATAGGGATACGTTGTGACGAACGGGGGTCTCGAAAGGCGGATGTTTTCGGAGTCGGATGGGAAGGCCACGATTTAAAGATGCTTTTAATGAGATTCGCTTTTCTATCTTCATCTATCTTGTTTGGAGCTACAACATAAGCATGATCTAGATTCTCTAGATTGGTTATCTCTTGCTTTCTCTTGTTACCTTTTTAGTAGATTAGATTAGATTCGTTTTCTTTATGAGTTAGTAGATTAGATGCAACTTACCTTCATAGCTTACCTTGCTTTACTAGATTGAATCCTTGCGTTGCACATTGTTCCACGGATTCGATACCTTGGGTTCACCACTCGAGGGAAGAAGGGTCCCTTGACTACGACGGGAGACTTGTCCGCTTGCAAGTCACGAACGAACTTTGATACAATTATTAACCGTCAACACACCGGCCATTTCTTCGTTTGTGAATTTTTTGTTCTAAAGGCGGCCTCGTTCTTGAGCGCCGGCTGTTTCTGTGTCAGATGCGCGTAATCCCACTGCTGGTGATCATCGATCGATTTCAATACTAGGATAATATTTCTTCAGATATCTTCCATTTATTGCGGTGGAAAATTCCTCTCCTAGTAAAGTTTTCAATATTTATGTGTTACCAGGGACGCATCTGACCACACGAAAAGGCCCTTCCCAGTTAGGAGACCATTTGCTGAATTCGCTATATTTAGTTCCAATCGGCAATAGCGCTTTCCAAACCAAATCACCTTCTGCAAATTGCCTGACTTTTACTTTCTTGTTATAGTACTTGGCAACCCGCAGTTTGTTCTTCTCAATGTTTTCCAGGGCCCTAAGACGGATCATGTGTAAATCCTCTAGCTCGTCCATCATTAGGCCGCTGTAATCCTTGGAGCTCAAATCTTTCTGTAACACGACCCTCCTTGAATCTGATTGCATCTCCCAAGGTAGAACCGCATGGTGTCCATAAACCAATTCATAAGGAGAGGTCTTTGTAGCTCCACGAGGGGCCATTCGGTAAGCCCACAGTGCCTCACTGAGTACCGAATGCCACCTTCTTGGCTTCTCATCGATCTTCTTTTGTATCAGCTTGATCATGATCTTATTAGAAGCCTCCGCCTGACCATTAGCTTGGGCATAATAAGGAGAAGAGTTAAACAATTTGATCCCCATGCTTTCGGCAAATTCTCTGAACTCCAGGGACACGAATTGGGCCCCTTGATCAGTTGTGATTGTTTGAGGGATCCCAAACCGGTAGATGATGTGCTCCTTGACAAATTCGACCATGTTTTCCGACGTCACCTTCTTCAGTGGGATCGCCTCAACCCATTTAGTAAAATAGTCCGTAGCCAAAAGCACAAACTTATGCCCCTTGCTAGATGGTGGATTAATCCGGCCAATCAAGTCTATACCCACCCGAATGGCCATGGCTTGATGATGGGATTCAATGCGACGCGGGGGACTCTTTGAATATTTCCAAACTTCGACAATCTTGACATCCTTTGTAATACTCAAAGCAATCCTCTAATATCGTCGGCCAAAAGCACCCGGCTTGTCGATAACCCATTTCATGCGGTAGGCCGATTGGTGTGCTCCACATATCCCATCGTGCACTTCGCTCATCATGTTCTTAGCTTCTACGGACCCGGAGCATCGTAACAATACCCCATCTAATGATTTGTAGAACAAATTGTCATCCAGAAGAACGAATTTTATGGCCTTGTACTTGAGCTTCCTAGAGACCTTTCGGGATGGATCCTTCAAGTAATCAACGATCTCTTTTCTCCAATCATCTTCCGCAAGGTCCACCCCCAGTGCACATACATCTGCAGCAAACGCTTCTTGACTCTCTTTGTAACCAGAGGCGCTTTGAGCCAGCTTGTTTGCTTCTTCATTGTGCTCCCTAGGAATATGCTGTAAAGTTACCAACGGGAAGCTCTTCAAGATCTCTCTACATTCCTCGTAGTAACTTCTCAGCGCTTCACTTTTGCATTCGTATTGGCCGTTCAATTGCTTGATCACCAACTCTGAGTCTCCATAAACTTCAACTGAAACGGCCCCAGCCTCTCTCAAATATTGAATTCCTCGAAGCAGTGCCTCGTACTCGGCCTGATTGTTTGTAATAGTGGGCTGTATAGGGATGGCAAATTCAAACATCTCACCCCTAGGCGAAATTAGTAGGATTCCTACTCCCCCACCTTTACCACATGATGATCCATCAAAAAACAAAGCCCAAGGAGTAATTTCAAGCAAATCAATTGACGGATCGCGATGTTCAGTTATAAAATCGGCAATGATCTGTCCCTTGATAGCCTTTGCCGATTCGAACTTTAACTCAAACTCTGATAAAGCCAAGATCCATTTGTCAATCCTGCCGTTCAAAATTGGCATAGATAACATATGTTTTATTACATCAAACTTGGAATACACAGTGCATTCGGCATTCAACAAATAGTGCCGAAACTTTGTACATGAGTAGTATACGCACAGGCACAACTTCTCTGCAGCCGAATACCTGGTCTCAGGATCAAGTAGTTTTCGGCTAAGATATGCTACTACCCGCTCCTTTCCTTCGAATTCTTGAATAAGGGCCGATCCAATGGTTTGGGTATCGGCCACCACGTACAACTTGAAAGGCTTATCCAGCTGAGGAGGGACCAGCACTGGTGGCTCCTTCATGTATTGCTTGATCTCATCGAAAGCCTTTTGTTGTTCGTCGCCCCATGTTTACTTCTGATCTTTCTTTAGCTTCAACAGTGGAGAGAATGGCAAAACTTTCTGTGACAAATTTGAAATGAATCTCCTCACGAAATTAATTTTGTCGAGCAGTGATTGTAACTCCTTGAGATTAGTTGGAGGAACAACTTCATCGATGGCCTTCATGCTCTTCTTGCCAACTTCTATCCCCCCTTCGTGGACCAAAAATCCTAAGAACTCTCCAGCTGATACCCCAAAAGCGCACTTGTTTGGATTCATCTTTAAACCATGCTTTCGGGTGCACACCAAGGTCCTTTTCACATCTTCCAAATGTGTGTCATGACTTAGGGACTTGATTACCACATCATCGATGTAAATTTCCACAATTTTGCCGATCAACTCGTGAAAAATGTAATTCATGGCTCACTGATAAGTTGAACCGGCATTTTTTAACCCAAATGTCATGACTATCCATTCAAACAGACCTATATGACCGGGACATGCGAAGGCCGTCTTCGATATATCCTCTATTGCCATGAATATTTGGTTGTATCCCGCATTGCCATCCATGAAAGCGATCACTTTATGTCCCGGTACGCGGCGTCAATCAACAAATCGGCAATAGGCATGGGGTAACCATCCATCGGAGTAGCTCTGTTTAGGTCCACGAAATCTATGCGGACCCTCATCTTTCCATTCTTGTTGTAAATAGGGACAATGTTAGAAATCCACTCCGCATATCCGCATGGCCGAACGAAGTTTGCATCAAGTAATCTTTCAACTTTTTTCTTCACATCGGCCAATACCTCATCCTTGTAGATTTTTTTGGGGTGGTTGCTTGTATGGTTTGAAACCAGATTTGATTGGCAACCGATGCTCAACAATGGAACGATCCGGTCCGGGCATCTCCGAATAATCCCGGGCGAAGCAATCTTTATATTCCTTGAGGTAATTTGGATTAATTCCTCCCCGAAGTACGGTGGCAAGTTCGCGCTGATGAACGTCGGCCTTGGCTTATCACCGCTTCCAATGTCAACTTCTTCTAATTTATCAGCCGACATAAATCCTCGCCCCAACATGCCATCAGTGCCATCGACGGGGTTCTACATTAAAAATTACTATAAGAGCCGACTGCTTGAATCGGCTGTTGATCACTGCTGACAGGTTCAACAGGACCTTCTCCCCGCTCTTTCCACGAGAAACGATCAATGCCTTGATACTCCCGAAAGGTTGGTTCCATGTTTGCAACGCTCACGGAGTCATCTGCTTGGACCACCTCGATATCGTCATCCACCCACTGGATGAGCTGCTGATGCATGGTGGATGGGACGCAACAGTTAGCATGAATCCAGTCCCGTCCAAGCAGTAGGCTGTAGGCTCCTTTACCTTCGATGACAAAGAAGGTCGTGAGCAGTGTCTTGGACCCAATCATCAGATCCACGTGAGTGCATCCCTTGGTGTCTGAAGGATTCCCAGCGAAATCGTTCAGTATTATGCTTGTAGGCGTCAGATCGCTAGGGCCCATGCCAAGTTTCCTGAAGGTGGTGTACGGCATTACGTTGACTGCCGCTCCACCGTCGACAAACATCTTGGTCAATGGCTTGCCATTGACATATCCCCTCAAGTACAGCGGCCTCATGTGTCGATTTTTGGCCGGTTTGTCGAAGATGGCTTGCTTGGCTAGCGCCAGTTGCGCCATCATCCCCTCGATCTACTCATCATCTAGGGACGCCTCTTCCTGCACGACCTGATTAGCAGGAGCCATAAACTCATTCGGCAGAAAATATACCATGCATGTTGGAGCCGAACGCCTTGACCCTTCAGGTTGATCCTTTGGACGCCACACCTGCTTTGTTTGGATCCCAGCCTGCCTCAGTTCACGGTTCCTCAAGCGTTGAACCCGTCTCTTCTGACTTTTCCTTAGGCCAGGCGGGCACCATTGCCCCTTTTGCCAGATGTACTCGTCCTCGTCCTCCTCTTGATCAGCCCACCTTAAATCAGCTAGCCTTCCTAGGATGATCAATGATTTCAATTTTTTTGGCGCCGATCCTCGTTAGGATGGACCCTTCCAATTCTCTCATGGACGGATCGGCGATTGGCAGTCTCACCTTTTGTACTCAAAATACCCATCCTCGCACTCGGGGGTAGTTCCTCAGCGTGGGCAGCTTCAAACCCTCATTCCAATAGTGCCTGAAGAACGCACATCCCCAGTGCGCGCGCTCCTGCTCGCGCGTGTATTGCTCCAGGTCTCTTCTGTGTGCCTTTTCTTCAGCTCTGCGTTTCTCCTCCTCGTATCTTCGCTTCTGGTAACGCTCTTTTTCCAACTGGCGCTGCCACTTGTTGAGGAGGATACGCGTGGTCACCCTGGGCTTGGCCTTGGATGATTCCCCGATTTTGATGTGGCTTTTGAGGATGCGGGGGTCTTCACCATGCACCTGCTCCAAAGTTACTTGACGCTCCGGGTCCACTGTTCCATCCTGTCTAGCCCTGACTCAGGTCAAGACTTTGACCTTGCCCTTCTCCTCAGCCGTCACCATGTTGACGGAAAAGCCCACCATGTTCTGAGGGAAGGGGTGGCCATCCAGCTTCATCTTGTTGTCAAATTTGAGGTGTCCCTCCTGGATGGCTTTACGGATCCTCATCACGAAGACCGGCGGTCGTTGATGGAGTGCGAGTTCTGTCGTGGAAGCCGCAGTGACGCTTCTCCTTTACCCCATCGGGCCGAAGCATGGAATGCCCCTCAGGCAATCTGATTCGGCCTTCCTTCACTAGGAGCTCAAACAGCTTGTCAGCCTTTGTGATGTCGAAATCGTAGGTGCCTTTGGTCTGTTTGACCCAGCGTTGATTCATCGTTAATGGCTCTTTCCCCCACATGATTTCGGCTGCGGCCACATCCAGTTCATCATCAGAATCTTCTATCAGGTCGGCCTTGTCCAAGAACTGGTTGTAGATGTCCGCCACGTCAAGGTTGTTTGCCAAACCGGCATCCTTCTTGAAGCCATACGCTTGGTTGCTCATTAATGACACCTTTTGAGACGGTTGGCCCGGGTTTTCAAACTCCATACCCGAACGGTTTCTCGCGCATGGCCGGCGGCATCCCGGCAACGGCCATATCGGCCAAGCGGTCATGCGGCAAGTTGAGCGAAAAGCACATGCCCTTAACTTCCCCGAATCTTCGAGAAATTCCAATGGCGTCTCGCCGTGCCTCGCTTCGGGGTGGCAAGGTCGATCGGCTTCTTCTGCGAGCCGCCGCCGAAATAGTGGGCATGGAATTTCCGCTCCCGGGTCCTTCCATGCGCTAGCCGACTCGGGGGGCAAGGACGAGAACCACGCGGAATGTCGGGCCCGTCGGTGACGCGGGGAAGTATCCGACCCCGAATGCTTCTTCGGTGAGCATTCTCCGAGCTGCATTAGGTAGCGAGCAATGTGCTCCACCGTGCTTGTGTCGTCTTGCCGGGAAAATTTCGTGAATTCCGTCGGAGGCTTTACCCTTGGCGGAAGGAGCACGTTGAAGTACCACTCTGGGAACGGTGGCTTGTAGGCAGGTCCCTGCATTTTCGGTTTGAGGACGAACTGATTTTGCATCAACTCGGCCATCTTCCGCGCCAAGGCGTCGTCCTCGTGTGCTGCGGGCTGGTGCGTAACCTGGATGCGGGGAAAGCGTCAATGGCTCCGTAGTTTTCCACCTCGTGGTAGCCTCCGCCGTATAGGTTCCTCTGCGGCCGGTTGCTTGCGGAGCGATCCCGTGGCCGAGAGGCAAGCGGGGCCCCGGGCGAGCCGAATGCTATCTCCCCGTACGTGGGGCGGCATGGGTTCGACTGTTGCACGGGGTTGACTGTGCGCCTGCGGTGGTGGTGGATTGGTTGTCCTTCGAGGCCTGTGGTGGGGGCTGAGCGGGCGACCCCCGGCGCCTTGCGGAGGAGGCTGGAAAGCTTGACTCCCGGCGCTGCGAGGAGGAGGTTGGACCGGGCCGGGCTGCGTAATGGTGGATGAGAGCTTGACTCGCCCAACTCCACGGTGCCGTTTGAACGGGTGTCTTGCTGAATACTGCTCCATGCCCGGGCCAAAGACGACCACCATCACTTGCTTGAACGCACCAAGGAAAGCTTTGTGGTGCACTGCTCAAGACGTGGTCCGCGGAATCCGGAATGCTTGCATGCACTCCTCTCTCTCTGGTTGGGTCGTGGCGTCGCTCTCCCCCGGCAACAATACCACGGGCATCTTGTTCTTCAAGTACGGGACGCCACACATTCTTCTTGAAGGACGGCGGACACACTCTTTGGGCCGGGTCCACGGCGTCACGGAGCTGCTGCCGTTGTCCGGGAGAGAGGTCTTCAATGTTGACATCCATGATATCCGCGATTTCGGGCATCTTGATTTTTTTTGTGGTCCCACCGGGCGTGCCAAAAAGTGTGTTGACGCAAAATGTGCACCTAGCGCCAAACACACGGCAAGTCGAACAAGGCTGGCTTCACACGTGCACACAAGACGTGCTAGTCAATTTTTCCCGAAAATTAACAAAAGACAAAGCGAGTTAGATACCAAAGCTTGGAACTTGCGGGTGGTACCGGACAGTTCCATATTTACGGCTACAAAGCCGGATGGGATGACACATAGCTATAGAAAGCTATACGCAATACACCGAAACCATTCGGGAACTTGCAACAAGAAAAGTAACATAGCCGAATGGATGACGTAAGCATGACGGCGATGGGTCTTTGTTTGAGCAAAGATGCACATGCACGAAGCCATGACCGATCCCCATGATGATTAACATTAAATAAATAAATAAAGTAAAGCGCGAGCATAAACATGAAATAAACAAGCGTGCATAGATCCAAAGCACTAGTCTACCGCATGTCTAGGTACTTTAAAACCCGTCGGGTACGACACCAAACAAATCTATCCACCGCATGATACAACTTGCATGAAAATCGTACCACTTTCCACAAATAGATCTATCCACCGCATGATACAATCTAAATATGGAAAGCTAAAAGCATACATTATTTAAAGCATAAATTACGCACGTGTTCTACTCGTGAAGAAACATAACCGAATACGGCTGAACAGCCGATTCGGGGTCCATGAAGAAGGAACGAACATTACCAAGCGAAATAAATCTATCAGATTGAATTAAAATCTAATTCACCAGATGACTAGCTCCAAAGCAACCCAAAAACTTGCATCTACCGCATGATACTCAGTTCTTTCAAGATTTGTACCAACGTTGGCAAGCTTGAACCCGCAACACGTAACAACCTAGATCGATTCGGTTTCGGCTATCGGAAAGCACAAGATCCACGTGTTAAAGCACGAATCCTATTCGCATAAGGATCACAAGAGGGATAAAGCCGATCCAAACCCATCTAGATTGGGCAAAAAATGTTACATGAATTTAAACATAAAGTAAAAACTCAAAGCAACACGGGGTAACTTAATGAATATATTGGATCCTGCCAAAATTCAATAGAGCCGATAACTAGCTTCAAGCTAGATCTTAGCCTACCGCATGGCTCATGACCTAACAAGAAACCCTCTTGAACCAAGCTTGAATCTACCGCATGACACGAAGCATGGTAACAAGACTACTTGCATCAGATCTAAATCCACCGCATGATACTAGACATGATACAAGGTTGCGGTACTACGGAGGTCGACGGATCGATGAACCCTCTCGAAGAACTCGACGACACGACAAATGGACTCTAGGGTTTGGCGTAAGGCCGGTTTGTATTGAGAATGATTGTATATGTTACATACATTCAGGGCTCATATTTATACCCTGCCAAGTACAACCTCGAATGGATTTGTTGCCTAACTTTTCTCTAAGCTTGATCGCTTATCCATCCATTCACCCTTCCAGATTGAGCCACGTCACCGTCCAATCCCGCAAAATCAGCTCAACTGTTCCCTTGCCGAACGGAAACAGATAGCCGACCGCGGATCTTTCTGCCGAATACATCTGAGAAAAACCTTCCTTCCGCCATACGGACTCCTCATCGAGCTGGACCCATAAGTCAGACTCCTTACCAAATTTTGGTGTTAACAGTGTGTAGGGTAGTTCTCCTCATGCTTTCTAAGCTGCCGCGAGGCATAGGCTACCACCTTGCCTCCCTGCATCAACACGCAGCCGAGTCCTTGCCTTGATGCGTCACAGTACACCACGAAGTCCTTGCTCGCATCGGGCAAGGTCAGGACCGGCGTAGTGGTGAGGCGAGTCTTGAGCTCCTGGAACCTGGCTTCACACTTGTCCGACCACACATACGGCGTGTTGCTCTTCAACAGTTTTGTCATGGGTTTGGCGATCTTCGAGAAGTTCTCGATGAACCGGCGGTAATATCCGGCCAAACCGAGAAAACTGCGGATCTCCGTCACGGACTTTTGTTATTGCCACTTGGACACTGCTTCTATCTTGCTCGGGTCTACGGCCACTCCTTTGGCTGACAACACATGACCAAGAAAAGCGACTTCCTCCATCCAGAACTCACACTTGCTGAACTTGGCGTACAACTGATGCTGCCTGAGCTTCCCCAACACGATCCTCAGGTGCTCCTCGTGCTCTTCTGCGGTCTGGGAGTAGATTAGTATATCGTCGATGAAGACGACGACACACTTGTCCAACTCATCCATGAAGACCTTGTTCATCATGTTCATGAAGTATGCCGGGGCATTGGTCAGGCCAAACGACACGACTGTGTACTCGTACTGCCCATACCGGGTTACGAACGCCGTCTTATGGATGTCCTCCGGGCGAATCTTCATCTGGTGATAACCTGACCGGAGATCAATCTTGCTGAAGTACTTGGCTTGCCTTAGCTGATCCATCAGATCATCGATCCTGGGTAGCGGGTACTTGTTCTTGATGGTTACCGCATTTAGGGCGCGGTAGTCGACGCACAGACGTTGAGTTCCATCCTTCTTCGGAACGAACAGTGCCGGTGAACCCCAAGGTGAAGCACTTGGTCGGATGAACCCTTTCTCGAGCAGTGAGTCTAGCTCGCCTTCAACGGTTTCGGTTCAACTGCCATGCGGTACGGACTCTGGGCTATCGGCGCCGTTCCCGGCACCAAGTTAATCACAAACTCCACATCACGATTGGGAGGTAACCCGGGCAGTTCCTCCGGAAACACATCCTCATACTCACGGACTACCGACACGTCCGATATGGCCTTTGTGTGAAGGATGTACACCGCCGGTATGTCTCGAGACTTCATCGGCTCGAAGGTGACTCACGTCCCGTCAGGGTGCACCAGAGTCACAAGTCTCGGCGAAGTGGAGATGACACCTTTGTGGGATCCAATCCATCCCCAGTATCACGTCAATACCATGGGAAGGCAGTACGGTCAGATCCCCATAGAACCTGTGGCCCTGGATGACCACATCCACTCCCTTGCACAATAGGGTGCATCGGATATCCCCGAGCGGAGAGCTCGTGATAATGGGAATTGTTCGGGTGGTTGTAGGGAGGGAGAGCTTGTTCACGAACTGAGAGGTAACATATGACCTGGTTGCACCGGTGTCGAAGAGAACCAGAGCAGAAGTACCACAAACTAAAAACTTATTGATCACGATGTTAGGGGCGTCGGCAGCCTCCTCCTCAATAAGGTGGTTCAGCCTCCCACGCCCGGCAGCCGGCGGCGGCGCGGCCTGAGGAGGTCGGCCTCCTGGAGCAGGTGCCCTCGCGGGGGTGGCAGCGGCCTTCTTGTCGGGGCAGTCGTAGGACTTGTGGCCGGGCTTGCCACACGCGAAGCAGGTGACGGTGAAACCTCCCGCGGCAGGTCTCACGGTGCCCTGTGGAGCATGAGTGTTGCCTCCAGTCAGCTGGGGATAGCCGGGGTTCCTCCCTCCGGGGAACGGGCTACGTCCACCTCCTCCGAAGCCACGTCGAGGCTGGTTGTGCCCCGGGCGGTAGCTCCCCCTCAGCATGTTGCTCTGTCCGCTCCTCGGCACGGGAAGGATCGGTCGGGCCGGTCCCCGATCTCCCATCCTCTTCGGCCCCTCATGCGCTCCTCGTGGCCCCTCCTCTCATCCTCGATCGTGATGGCGCGGTTGACGAGATGGCGAAGGGACTTGTGCTCACTTGCCTTCGGTGCTCGGCGAAGGCCGTGGGTGAAGGCCTCACGGGAACCGAAGCGCTTCTTACGGTCGGTGTTGGTGTCGTCGGGGGCGTACCGCATCATCTTCATGAAGTGACGCTTGTACTCCTCAGCCCTCATCGCACCCTGGGTCATGGTGCGGAACTCCTGTGCCTTCTGGACTAGCAGCTCACCGGGGAGGTGCGCTCGCGGGAACACCTCGCGAGAACTCCCGGCCAAGTGATGAAAGGCCGGGTTCGGGTGGGTGGCGGTGTAGTTGTCCCACCATGCCTTGGCGGGGACCCTCCGGGCGGGTGCGCGGCGATAGCGACGCACTCCTCGTCGGAGCAGACGGTGAGGTCGAGCTTGGTCTTGATCACCCTCAGCCAGTCGTTGGCCTCGAGCGGGTCATCCGAGTAGCTGAAGGTGGGGGCCTTCAGACGGATGAACCTCTCGATCTTCCTCGTGAGGTCCTCGTCCTACGGAGCGACGCGGTTCCCACCGTTGCCACGGTTCTCCATGGCTTCAGCCATCCTCTACATCAGCTGGGTCTGGAGCGCCATCACCTCCACCAAGTTAGGTGGGGGTGGTGGGGGCTGGTCCGGCTCCGGCTGGCCCCGCTCGGCTCCTCCTTGCTCAGCCTCGGCCTTAGGGTTCTCGGGCAGTGGTGGCGGTGCTCCGTCACCCCGGGCCCTAGCTCCCAAAGCTCCTCCACGTAGGGGTGGGCGTCCGCGGCCACATCCGCACCCATGTCCCTGCGGGGCTTCTTCCTCAGCAGCTGCCTCCTCGAGGCGAGCCATCAGCCGGTTGGATGTCACAACCGATTTTCCGTAGAAAACCGAATGCATCTCATATGTGTGCCAGGATCACAATTTCACACATATGATAGACTCGTGAGTGTAATATCACAAGACATTGCTCAAAACGTATAGAAAAAGATTTATTAACTTTTATTACACTCACGATGGTAGACACGAAGGTCTTTACACGAACAATGATAACTATGAAGACGCGACTCCATCTTCATCTTCCACAGGCTTACGGCCCCGGTTGATCGCATCCTCGAACTCCTCGTAGTCGGTGAAGTACTCCACCCCGGGATTCTTCTGCGAACGGCGTAAGCAAGGATGAGTACACTTATGGTTGGTACTCGGCAAGGCCACGGGAATAAGCTGGAAAGCAATATTAATCCATCTTTAAGTTCAATTAATCATGTGAGGGTCCGAGGCGGCTCTTGATCGTGAGCACGGGCGATCGATCGGTTTACACTCTGCGAGAGGTTGCACACTTTTCCCACGGTTCGCGTAAAAGTTCCAAAGAACTTTGAACCCAACCACGCATGTGCGATCGAGCATAGTACCACACTTCCGAGGTGTGATTGCATAGGGACGCTACGAAGCCTTTACAAAGATATGCAAAAGCATCAACAACCCACGACGATTCTGACTCGGAGGGGACCATAACCCTCCCTAGTGGTCGGCACCTTAGCAAAGGTCGCTACCCCAAAAGAACCGGGCTATACCCCGCAACCCGAGCCCCCGTGTTCCTTTCGGATAGGGTCGTCAATACAATCGCACACCTAATTAATTGGCTAAGCCGAGCCATATGGACCGTGGTTCTTGTTTTCCTGGGTGGTTCTCCATGTTCCAATTAATTTATAGTGTTCTTGATTAAAGCATAGGTAGAAGGGTGGTTAGGGTCACTTGCCTTTCTCCAACGATAAGCTACTTTCCTTTACTGAAAAGCTCTACTCTTGAACTTCCTCGAACGACGTGTTGGCTACGATCATGCAAGAAAACATACAATAAATAAAACAATACATCAAACATTACCAAAAGGCTAAAACAAGCTTTTAGAAATGACGGGCTCGGAGAGACGATCGCGTGGACACCAAGAACGCGTAAAATGGAGCTAGGATGAAAAAGTTATGGCTGAAACAAGATTCAGGGACTAAATTGTGAATATCCGAAAGTTTTAGGGGTTTTTCTGCAAGATTTCGGGGACCTAAACATAAATATGTGTGAAACTAGGAGGTCTAATATGTAAAAGATTAAGGATGGACTAAAGAACATAGAAACTAAGGATTCGCGGGGGCCTAAGCATAAAAGAAAGGACCGATTGAAAGGCTTTTATATAGGTGGAAGGGTATATTTGTAATTATGGAAAATGCAGGGTTCTTTTTGCAAAAATGCCTGGGCGGCCGGCGGGTGAGCTATGGGAGCGCCACGTGGCGGGCTGTGGTTGGACGTGCTGACGCGAGCATGACGTAGGCGATGACGCAAGCGTGACGCAAGCGGTGGACCGGCGCCCGTGGACTTGATCCACCGGTCCACCATGGGACGGCTTGAAGGGGTACGCCCCCTTTCGATCCGGGCCGTCCGCGCCAATCGGACGGCCCCCGATCGCACGCGGGCGACGGGCGGCGGCGGACGGGCGGCCGGCGGCGGTTTGCGGCGGCGACGGCGGCGGCGGGGCTCGCGGAGAGAGGGCGGGAAAGGAGCTCGGGTGAGCCATTTTTGACGGCGAGGGCATGGGAAGGAAGAGGAGGGGGGAGGGGAAACTTACCCGGGGGGTCGGATGGGAGGGAAACGCGGCGGAGGAGGAGATCGGCGGCGAGGTCGGGGCTCCGGTGGTGAGCTCCGGCGGCGGCGGCGCTGCGGTGAGGGAGGATGAGAGGGGAGAGGTGCGGAAGATGCGGGAGCTCGAGGGGATCTTATAGGGCCAAGAGGGGAGCGGAGGGGGCGCGATTGAGGCGGTGGGCGGCGAGGTCGGTGGTGGCCGCCATTAATGGCTAGGGCGGCGCTCGGTGCGGTGGTGGAGGGAGGGGAAGGGGTAGAGGCGGCGCGCGTGGGTGGCGGCGGCGCCTTGATGGCGGAGTGGAGGAGGCGGACGGGCGCGGGGCGGCCGAGAACGGCGGGCGGCGCGGGAGGGCGGCGGCGGTGCGGGGATGGGGTGCGGGCGGAGGAAGGAGACGGCCCCGACAGGTGGGCCCCACCTGTCGGCGGCTGAGAGAGAGGGGAGGTGGGAGGCGGGCGCGAATTGGGCCGCGTGGGCCGGAATCTAAGATGGGCCGCGGCGGGAAGGGGGGAGGTGAGGTGGGCCGCGGTGTAGGCTGGGCTGATAGTGTTTGTTTTTTTTCTTTTTTTCTTTTTTTCCTTTTCTTTTCAAATCCATTTTCAAACCTTTTAAATTCAAATCTTTTTCATGTTTTCAAACTCAAATTTTAACACAAATTTACTCAACTATTTTAAGACTTTTAGAAAACCTTTTAAACAACTTTTCAAACATTAAATTCAAACTTTCATCATTTTTTTTAATTCAAACTTTTACACCAATTTTCACAATTATTTTTAAGGACTTTTCACAAATATTTTTTAAGACTTTTAAAACCACACAACCAAAACTCATGCATTTCAACATGATGCACAAACACTTGATTGATTCTAATTATTAAATGATGTTTAATTTAATTAAAGGCAAATTTATTTATTCAAATTTATTAAATCCTTAGAAAATAAAACTAAACCATGTTGCTAACAATATTTTATTGTGATGGAATTTTCGGGTGTTACATTGGATCGGCGGATCGACATCCTTCTGAAAACATAAGAGAAGGGGGAAAGTTTACACACGTCACTCACTAACACACACATGAGTCTAAGGCAATCAAGAAAATAGTTCTAATTATAACCTACACTCAAGGAGAAAAAGCATTAAGACGCGAATAACTCCATTAAGATCCAAGCACACATCAAATATGAATAATACACTTGCTCCCCTGAGGCTGACTCAGACCTTGGGGGTAGCAGCAACAAGTCAACGCTCTAATACATCGGTACAATCTCAAAAGGGTAGTGTCTACATGGTGTGGCCTGACTCTCTTCATGCACCGGAACATGCTCGCGGCTACATGGAACATCTCATGGAAACTACTAGCACACTACACTACTCTAGGTCATGCCCCTCGCCCAGCTCTCTACTCAGTGCGCGCCCTCTTGTACGAGACGGGGTAGCGGTCCTCAGTGGGGTAGTCCGGTGGAAAGATCCGGGACACCAAGGCGTGAGCCTCTCGAACCTCCTCGTTCTCGACGGGGGTCGGCAGACGGGCCATCGGGCACAGGTGAAGCTTGAGGCGGGACTGGTGTAGCTCGAAGGTCTCGGTGCGGATCTCACGCTAAGACTCGGGGGGTAACTCTCCGTTGAGCTCGAAGAGCTCGTCCACGCGAAGTGAGTCGGCGTCCTCCCAAGTCCTCCTCAGTCTCTCAGCCTTGTCTCTCAGATAGACGGTCGTGCGTGTGAGCCACGCGATGTTGGCGACGTTGTCCGCTCGACTCTTCTCCAGCTTGTCCACCTTGAGCCGCTCACAACCGAGCAGGTGAGCGCGTACCGTGAGCAGGTCGTCCTTGCGCTCGAGCTTGTCCTTCAGCCTGTTCTGACTCGCTGTCAGCCTGCGGAGGTCCTCCTTGACGTGCAGCATCTCCTCACGGGTGTCCACCCTCTCCCTCTCGGACTGCAGCAGGACGGTGGTCGCACGGTCGAGGCTCTGCTCGAGCTGGCGAACACGGTAGCGTAGGGCGCTGTTCTCTCTCTCCAGCTGGACACAGCGTGGGCGGCATGCGCGGGCGTCGACGGTGGCGTCTCTGATCTGGCCGAAGAGGGTACGTGACTCGTCCTCCAGGCGGTGTGCGTACTTGTCGAGGTTGACCAAGTAGCTGGCCGTCTCCACCAGGGTCTCGTTGGACTCGCGAAAGGGAGCAGCGTCGACGTCGTCCTGGATCCCCTCGTACGAAGGAACTCCGTCCACGAGCGGTGCGATGCGCCAGTAGTCTCGGGGTAGCAGCCGAAGCGTCCCGGACTCGAAGGAGGCGCGGTACTGCGTGAGAAGGCAGCTCAGTGCCTAGCGGCAGGCGACGTCCAGCGCGGTCGCGCCGGTGAGTGCAGCGCTGTAGCAGACCTCTCCCTTGAACCCCGGGAGACTCGGGTGGGGGAGCACGGCGACCGTGCAGAGCACCATCCGCCCAGTCACGGCGGGTACGTACTCGGCGCGGTATGTGACGTAGGTCAGAGGGACTCGAAGCCTGAGAAGAGCCCTCTCCATCCAGTTGCAGATCGCCCCGCACGTCTCGGGGTGATCTCAGCGTCTTGGCGCTCCATCTCCTGTGAAACGCAAGAAATTTCTGTTAGCGCAGTTGAGTAAGAAGTTTTCAAAAAGGGAATGAGTTTTATAACATAGCTCAAGGATATAACTATAAAAAGCAGAGCGTATAGAGTCCTATCTCTATCGACATTTTCTAGGGATACGTGCTACGGTCAAGCATGGCTCTGATACCACCTGTAAAACCCCGGATTTTCATAGAAAATCTGAATCCCTGTACCATCGCGATAGTCCCTGGATCAGTGGCCATCACGTACAGAACGTCTCACAGATGAATACACAAAGTCATACAACGCATCACATAAAGATAAGAGTACACAAATTTATTACAAGTCCATTATGGAGTACATCAATACAAGCCTCTTGGCTGAATCAGAGTGAAAATTCTACGCAACAGTAGCTATCTTCTCAGAAGGGTATCCATCTTTTATTCTTCCCGCCATAGGCAATCTTGAGCGAAGCGACGTATCCCTCAATCGTACCATCCGTCGGCGTTGCAGTCGAACTCGGTCTCGTACCCGCAGACCCAAAGTCTATTCCCAAGGAGTGGGATAGGTCAACGTCACCAACTGTATGCAACTTTAAGTGGCCTAACATCTAAAGGGAAGAAAAGAGACAAGGAAGCGGCTTTGGTTTCCTGAACAGCAGCAGCAGAGTATAAACAAGGTATCTCCAACAATATCCCCAAATCCCAAGTCTCTCAACACAGCTCAGAATCACCTGGTCACCCGAGAGACCCGTCTCCACCACCTACTCTGTCTAGGGTCGATGCGAGAACTTCCTCTCCTCGCACCTCAATGATTGCAACCGGATCGACGAGGTAGATGGAGCCTCTCTCCTCTAGCCGGCCGCAACCACGGCTCACCACACACTCTCCTATAGGGGGAAGGTAGAAATCCCAAAACATGAGGAACGAACATGTCATCTAGGCTGTGTCCATGACCGAGGATGCGGCTATAGCTATAGATCGAACAACTCTGTAGAGTGTGTACACCTGTACCCATCCCGGAATGGTACCCGGCCGGTGTACGGCCGACCGAGCCCATCCTACCGGGCGAACTCTCGGTAGTTACGGTCCAATCCTGCATCCGGCCCTCAAAACGGTCCCCCCTCAGAAGGGACAGTACCGGAACTGTGAAATGCTCCCGTGTGGCCACACGGGAGTCGCTCTGAGAGGGTGGTCTCACCTCCACCGCTCCCCCACTAATACCCCGCTATCCATCCTAAGCAGGTATGGTTCCGCACTTGCCGAACTCAACTCGGCCCTATCCCCACGCTCGGTGGGGTGGTGTGTACGATGTCCTATAGACAAGTTGATCCACTCGGTTTCAGACCGGGGCGAGCTCATATCCTCCAAGCGCAAGTAAAACCCAACACCTAGTCTCCGAAAACTGTAACAGTAGGGGTACACTGAGGAGTGCACCCCTGTCCCCGATCCCAGATCGGTTGTTTCGAGCTCACCCCCGCCAAAATACCCAAAATGCCTTCTCCTGCCGGTTTTACCCCACACACGCCAAGAATCCACTATTCCCATCCCAACACATGCATCGCGAAGCTCGACGTATATACACGCTCACATAAACAAATATATACAGTAGTAGTATGGAAATCAAGGACAGGGTAAACAAAGAGGCAGTGCAAGGTTCATCATCATGCATACATAAAGTAAAGCGCTAGCAATTCTACTTAGCAATGACTAATAGGTATTTCAGAATCAGTTGGGCGTGAACCTGGGGTCGGGTAGTCCTCTGCGGTGAAGTCGTCAGCGTAGTCGTACTCCGGGATCAGCTCCCTGGCTCCAGCTGCTCCTAATAGCGCGAAAGGAAAATAAATAGTGGTCCTATTGCAATTAACTCCAAAGAAACGAAATTAAGATTCAAAAGAGAGCAAACACCACCCTAGCCCGGAGTTTAGGATTTTAGAAACTTTCTGGAAAAGGTTTCACAATTTTCGGAGTTAAAATGGATTGATTAGGGTTTTTCAAAGAGAGAAATGATTTTCTGGAAATAAAAATAGGTTTTACCCTTAAAAACCCCCGGCCACACCGGATCCTCCGGTTCCGGATCGGGTGCGGCCCGGCGCCTTGCGGCTCGCGTGCGGCGGGCGGCCATTGGCTCCCGCACGCGATCCCGCGATGGGCGGTGCGGGCGGGTTACGAGTGGTCGGTGTGTGGCACGGGAAAGGAGTGGCGGGCCGCACGGATCCGGGCGGATCGGCTACGGTCACTCCCGCGTGTGGTTCCCCGTGCACGTAACGATCCACGAGCGGTTTCGAAGGTGGTCCAAGGTGTTCGATGGAATGTCCCTAAGGGCAACGGCGGCATGGCACGGCCTTGCCGGCGGCGAGGTCGGCACCGGCGCGTCCGGCCCTCCACACGATAGCCTCACGGGGCTTCCCCGGGGTTGCGGCTCGAAGGGACACGCACTAAGGGGCGACGGCCGTCGTTGCGAGGTCGGCGCGGGCGCGGCGGCCGGCGGAGTGGCGGTGGTGTTGGCGCCCCCTCCCAGTGCGGGAACGAGCGAACGTGGGTGCTACGGCATACGCGAGGCAGCACGCACGCAAGGTGGCTACCAGTAGGTGTAGGGGTTGGCCGTGACGGGACGTCGCAGCGGGGTTCACGGCGGAGCACGGCTCGACGCCATGGGCGGCGGCGAGCACGGCTCCCACGGTCGGTTCGTGCAACGGCGAGAGGGTTCACGACGGTGTGCTCAGGGTGTGCTCAGGGTGACCGAGGACATGGTGTCCCCTTTTCTTGGCGACCGCGCGCATGACCTACATGGCCACGGCGAGGCCATGGCGGCGCGGCCACCCTAGACGCGGCGGTGGGAAACGGCGCAGGCGTGCAAGGACCAAAAGCCCGGCCTTGTCCCCAGATTGGCGTGCGCGTGCGCGGGGGTGCACACTGGCGCAAGGGAGTTGGACCCGCGCGTCCTCGCGCGCGAACGCGATCGCGAACACGAGCCGGAACACGACGCGGCAGCGCGTTCACGGGCAGTACGGCGCGGTACACTACGGTGACAAAGAGGACTACGCCAGCGAGCGAGCGCGCGTCGATGTAGGCAGCGGCACCTACAAGAAATCCTCATCCCAGCCTGGCACGAAGGCCGGCATCACCAGCGGCGGCGCGGCAGCGCGGAGCATCGGGCGTTCCTCCTCAGCTCGATGGCTGGGGTATCCACAAGAGGGAAGCGGCGGTCGTCCTCACCTCTGTGGCTCCTGGCCGAAGTACAGTGCATTGGTGTAGTGAGGCGGTGCGGCTTGCCGGCGAGGGGGAAGAAGAGGAAGGCGACGGCGCATCGTCGGGGAAGTAGAGGAAGTCGGGGATGTAGTCGTTCCCGGTGGGTCCGGCTCCTCCCACGGGCGGCTCCGGTCTTCGCGGCGAACGGCTCTCCCACAGGCGGCTCCTCTCCTCCTCCTTCCCTCCTTCACTCCCTTCTCCTCCGGCGGATCGGTGTGGGTGGTCAGGGGCAACTCCCCTGGGGCGGCTAGGGTCAACAATAAGGCGGTCGACTACTTGTTTCGTGCTGTGTCGGCTGAGTTCGATCGGGTGCACAGGAGCACTTGGCTTGTAGGATTTGGGCGGTGTTGAAGGGCTCATGTTGGGAACGCCCGAGGTTTAGGCACGGTTGTATGCGACCTACGGAGAGAGTACGAGAACTTCACTCATCTCCCCAGGGTGAGTCCATCGATGCCTTGTTTCGAGAGGTTCACGGTGGTGGTGAACAACATGAGGGCCAATTGGACGTGCTCTAGGTACGATGATCATGATAGAGCGGTCAAGCTCTTACACTCTTTGGATCGTACGATATGGGGCGGAAAGTTCGAGGCCATAGTCGAGTCGGAGGAGGTATGATACTCGACGGAACGAGCCGTTCTCGAAGCTCAAGTCGGCCGAGGTGGATAGGGGCATGACCGCCAAGCTCGAGGGACCGACCGATTCCCATAGTCTTGCCTTCGTTGGTGGTTCCAAAGGAAAGACTAACTCTAACCCATCCACCAGATGTTCTCGTTTTCCTCTTTGATGTCTATGCCGTATGAGGAGTTTGATGACCTTGGAGAGGACGAGCCGGCGCCGTTGACGAGGCGGTTCGAGAGGCCGCACGAGAACCGTGTGAACATGAGGAGGAACACGAGGACTTGCTTCCAAGGTGCGACAAGCCGGGACACTTCGTCGCCGACCGCCCTGAGAAGGCCGAGAACAAGGACGGCTACAAGCACAAGCCGAGGATGAATGATGGCAAGTACCGTTCGAGGCGCGACCACAAGAGCAAGCACAAGAACAAGTACAAGGACGAGCGACGATCGAGGAAGAAGGAGGGCCGAGGCAAGGCCCGAGCGATGGTTGGAGCGAGCGATGTCGACTCTAGTTCCGAGTACTCCACCTCGAGCTTGAGCAAGAGTGAAGACGAGGGAGATCGCCGCAAGAACAAGAAGTCGTCCAAGAACCCGAGCGGCCGAGCCGCTTCGCGAGAGATGGCTTCGCACCATGGCGCGAGCTCCGCAGCAAAGAAGAGCACACAGAGCGACTCGGACTTCCGAGTCCGACGACGAGGTGCGTGATGAACTTCCCTTCTTGCGCCAGGAGAATGAGAGGCTTGGCTCTTTGCTTGATAATCGTGATGACATGCTTAGAGAGGCCAAGAAAATGAGGAAAGAGCTTAGGGCTTCACTCGAGGATGCTAGGACTAGAGTGGCCGAGGCTAGAGACACGAGGTGCTTGATAGCAAGCTTGAGATTGATTCACTTAAGGCTAGCCCCGTTGTTTCGATGAGAATGATTGTCTTGATTGCTCTATATTCCTTGCTGATCTTGCTTTGTTCAAGGAGAAGCATGCCTCCAAGTGTGAGGAACTAGATGTGCTTAGGGTTGAAGTGGCCGAGCTTAAGTCTAGACCTGCTTTCTTGGGTGCTTGCACTTCTTGCCCCGTTTTACATGCTAAGATTGATGAGATGCATGCTTACACTAGTTCGCTCGAGGCTAAATTGAAGGAACCCATGCCTACATCTTGCTCTACCCGTGAAATGCATGCATTGAAAAATTTGGAGCTTGCACATTATGTTGATCGTTTGCGGGATGAGAATGATGATTTGAGGAAGTTGATGGGTTGGTTGTCCGGTCACGAGCCTCGCTTGAGGATGATGATCGAGGCCTTTAAGAGGCAAGATGGTGAGGGGCTTGGAGCAAACAAGGTTGGTGAGGGAAGTGGAGAGAATATCCCCGAGCCACCAAAAACCCACCACAAAAATGATTTCCCCCCAAAACCTAACCATCTAAGGAACCGATTAGACACAACCCCGGCCCACCCGTGTTTCCTACACCCACAAATGACCTACAAAAGCCTATCAAGTTTGTGAGCACTTCGGGGGAAAGTGTTCTTTGGGAAGGAGAGTGAGAAGGCTAGTGGTGAGAAACCGGTGGAGGGTTTGAGTGGAGAGAAACCAAGTGAGCGACCACATCCCAAGCCAAAGCCTAAGCTTGTGAGGTTCCATTGTGGCTATTGTGGGAGAGATGGCCATAAGGAGGAGTTTTGCTTCAAGAGGAAGCGAGAGGAGAGAATGGAGAAGGAGTGGGCTAACAAGGACAAGTACCACCCTTCCGATGGTGTACTTGAGCCTCGTATGCGGATGCCCGGGGGCAAGGCGATTGTGAGGACGGTTCGGGCTTGGGGAGAGAAGAAGGCAGCTGGTGGTGTTGTCGCCCGTGTCACACCGGTCGGACCGGGTGGAGCACCGGCCGGACCGGTGCGGGCTGGGACGGACATACCATTGGGTTTCGTGCTCGTACAGGTGCGAGGGTTGTTTCTGGTGGTCGTGGTTCTGGTGGTTGGGCTGGAAAGGGTGCAGGTGGTCAGTTTGCTAGGCGTTCTCCTCCTCGTGCTCAATACGGGGATTGGAGGAGTCGTGGCGTTGAGTTGGAGAGGAAGGACGTTCCACGAGCTTTCTTGCGTGGTTTTGGTCCTCCTCCAGGCAGAGAGGGGTGGTTCCCTCAGGGTGGTTACCGTGGTGGTGTTCGTGGAGGTAGTTTTGGTAGGAGAGATGCTTTGGTTGGTGCTAACCCCACTTTCGAGCAAATGGCTCGACACCGGTTTTCTTCCTTTGGTACTAACCCCCGATCTTTGAGTCGTTTGTTCGCTCACGTGCCTATTTTTGAATTTCGAGGTGGGAGACTTGAAGAACATTTGGTTGATTGACTCCGGTTGTTCGAGGCATATGACCGGAGACGGGGGTGGTTCTCAAGTCTCGTCCCGTGGTGACGAAGAGGTACATCACCTTTGGGGACAATGGGCGTGGGCGTGTGCTTTCGAAGGTGAGATAAAAGTGAGTGACAAGATCACTCCGAGGCGTGTTGCTCTTGTTCAATCGGCGGGGGTACAATTTGCTTTCGGTGTCCCGGTTGTTGGATGAGGGCTTTGAGGCGTCGTTTCGGCCGTGGTTCTCGGATTGTGGACTCTCGAGGGGACCTTGTCTGTATGGTCGTTCCCGAGGGTCGTGTGTTTCGTGGCCGATTTTTCTCGCTCTTCGGGTGTGGAGTGTTGTTTCTTGGTCGGTTCTTCGAGTGAGTTGTGGAAGTGGCATAGGAAGTTGGGTCACTTGAGCTTTGACCTTTTGTCACGCTTGAGTAAACTCAATTTGGTCCGAGGATTGCCACGGGCCGAGGCTTGAGAAAGAGTTGGTTTGTGCTCCGTGTAGGCATGCCAAGATGGTGGCCTCTTCTCACCCGCCTCTCACCGATGTGATGACTGAGCGTCCATGCGAGCTGCTCCATATGGACCTTGTTGGCCCAGCTCGTGTGCGATCTGCGGGTGGGAAGTGGTATGTCCTTGTTGTGGTGGATGACTATTCTCGGTATGCTTGGGTGTTCTTTCTGGAGGATAAGGGGGAGACGTTTGGTTTTGTTCAAGATCTAGTCTTGAGGTTGAGGAACGAGAGGCACGGGGATGCCATACGAGCTATCCCGCAAAGTGATAATGGCTCGGAATTCGGGAACTCGCGTTTTGAAACCTTTTGCCATGACTTGGGTCTTGAGCACCGCTTTCGAGTCCGTATACGCCTCCCCGTAATGGTGTTGTGGAAAGGAAGAACAGACCTTGTGCGAGATGGCTCGGACGATGCTTGATGAGCATAGGACTCGAGGAGGTATTGGGCCGAGGGCGGTGAATACCGCATGCTATGTGTCGAACAGGATATACCTCGCAGTGCACAAGAAGAAGACATCTATGAGTTGATGCATGGTCGCACACCCAAGGTGAGTCACTTCCATGTCTTTGGTTGCAAGTGTTTCATTCTGAAGAAAGGCAGGGAAGTTGGATAAGTTTGAGGCTAGGTCTGTCGATGGTATTTTCTTTGGTTATGCATCTCATTCTAGAGCATATCGTGTGCTCAATCTTGAAACTAACCAAATCGTGGAGACTTGCGAGGTAACCTTCGACGAGACAGAGCCACGTAGTCAGCTTGTCTTTGAGTGTGCAGGTGATGATGAGCTTGGCGAGGAGATCTTTCAGGAGGAGGAGCATGAACATGGTGATGATGAAGATGGTGGTGTGGTGCCCCCGCTGAACATGTACCCACTACTTCGACTACGATGATGGATGGACCCTCTGCTACACCTACGACGACAAATCAAGAACGAGGAGAAGCTGATGTTGAGGGGGGAGGTAGCTTCGAGGCGAGAACCTCCCCGGCGAGTTCAAGTGGATCACCCAACTTTCGAGGATCATCGGTGACATGAATGAACGCACTACACCTGGTCAAGGGTTCGAAACAATTCCCATTTTGCTCATGCTGCATTTGTTGCTTCTTTCGAGCCCAAAGACATTGGACACGCACTATCCGATCACAATTGGGTTAACTCGATGCATGAGGAGTTGGAGAACTTTGAGAGGAATCGGTGTGGGAGTTGGTTGACCCTCCCCCAGGGTGTAAGCCGATTGGTACCAAGTGGGTGTGGAAAAACAAAGAGGGAGAGAAGGGTGAGGTTGTGAGGAACAAGTCGAGACTTGTTGCCCAGGGGTTCAGTCAGAAGGAGGGGATCGACTACGAGGAGACTTTTGCTCCCGTAGCCCGTTTGGAAGCGATTAGGACTCTTCTAGCCTTTTCCGTGGCTAAAGGGTTCAAGTTGCACCAAATGGATGTGAAGAGTGCTTTTCTGAATGGTGTGCTGGAGGAAGAAGTGTATGTGAGGCGACCTCTCCGGGGTTTGAGAGTGAGAAGTACCCCCACCGGGTGTACAAGTTGAGGAAGGCGGCTGTATGGGTTGAAGCGGGCGCCTAGAGCTTGGTATGGCGGAGTTGAGGGGGTTCTTGTTTGAGAGAGGTTTTGAGATGGGGAAGGTCGATCGGACCTTGTTTTTGTTGAGGCGGGGGCGGAGATATCCCGATTATGCGAGTGTGTACGTGGATGATATTGTCTTTGGTGGCTCGTCTAACTCTCTTGTTGCGAGGTTTGCGAATGATATGAGCAGGGAGTTTGAGATGAGCATGATGGGCGAGTTGCGGTTCTTCCTCGGGCTACAAATCAAGCAATCAAAGGAAGGAACATTTGTGCACCGGGCTAAGTACACCAAGGACATTGTGAGGAAGTTCAAGATGGAGGACTCCAAGGCTATGACGACGCCGATGAGTACGACTACGGCTCTTGATGCGGACGAGGAAGGTGAACACGTGGACAAGAAGGAGTACCGAGCATGATCGGGTCACTCCTCTACTTGACGGCGACGAGGCCGGACATACGGTTCTCGGTGTGTCCGTGCGCTCGTTTTCAAGCGTCTCCGAGGACTTCGCATCGGCAAGCGATGAAGCGAATTTTCGTGTACTTGCGTCACACTCCCGACTTCGGCCTTTGGTACTCCGCGTCCTCTTCTTTGGCGCTTCATGGTTTTTCGGACGCGGATTTTGCGGGTGTCGGTTGGATAGGAAGTCCACTTCGGGACTTGCCGCTTTTGGGTTCTTCGTTGGTGTCTTGGTCTTCCCGTAAGCGATCGAGTGTTGCTCAATCCACGACCGAAGCCGAGTATGTTGCCGCCGCTAGTTGTTGCTCTCGGCTCCTTTGGATCACCTACACCATGAGTGACTTTGGTGAGGAGTATACCCATGTCCCACTTCAATGTGATAGCACCGGTGCCATAAGCGTTGCAAAGAACCCGGTGCTCCATTCCAAAACCAAGCACATAGAAGTGAGGTATCATTTCTCGAGAGACAACGTCGAGAAAGGAAAGATAGCTTTGATCCATGTACCCACACATGACCAACTAGCCGATATTTTCACCAAACCCCTAGATCAAGCAACTTTCACTCGTTTGCGGGGGGAACTTGGTGTGTGTTTGATTTCTTGAGTTGGGTGTATGGGAGGTCTCTTTTTTGCCGGTGGTGTCGAGCCCGTTTTGCCTCCCCTTGAGGAGCCGGTTTGTAGCATATGTATAGCTTTCCTTTGTGCATTTCTTGCATTTGGCATGGCATATGTAACATGATGTATAGGCATCCTTGTATCTTAGATTGCATGCATGTTGTATCATATGCATTGTTTAGGAAAAGCTTCTCTCATATACATTGTTCACCATGGAATGAAATATATGTCTTTGTGAGCTTGTTTGGTATGCTACGGTTAGTTTGGCTTAGCTCTTGATGATCTTGATGAATAATCCATGGTTGATAGCTATGCTTTTGAAAAATGTCACATGTATGCTCTCTCATGTGTAAATGCCTTTACATGCTCTTGACATGCTTTTGTGGCCTTGCTATGCTTAATTTGTGATTGGATGGCTAGTTTATTGATCATATGGGGCCAAAGGCTCATTTGCCATCATGAATGTTTAGCCCTCTTGATTTATCTTGTGGAGGAGCATAAGTTCCTTTTTGTCGCAAAGACATTTCATGTACCATTTACAAATCTGAAAATGAAATGAAAAATGCTTGGAAAATATGCTCCCATGTCATATGTGCTGAATTTAATTTGCTTTGGGTGCTAAACCGCCGCATGATGCCTACCAATGAGAAATCTCATACATAGAAGTAGGCACAAGGCTCGGTGGCTTTGACATGACATGAGGTGCTTGTGGGTGTTTGTGATGGTCTTATGGCTAGAATAGCTGTCCTAGCATGAAGTTTGTGTGGCTTTGCCATTTTGATATGCTTTGATCATGTTTAGGACTTTGCTCATGAGAGGCAAGTTTTTCGCAAAATTGCCAAAATCCATTTTAGCTTCGTCCAATGGTTGTGAAACTTGGTGATCATGTAGTTGAGATCGATACGAAGCCGTAGAGTATCTAACTTGCTCATTTGGACATGTGTAGCATTCTCTGTTGAATTTTGTCTATTTGAGAAGCTCTAGGTTGAAAGTTTTGCATTTTTGGCTTGATTCATGCATTGCCAACAAGGGGGAGAAGTTTGAGCTTGAAATGGCTTGTTGGACGCGTTTAGAAGGTTTTCGGTGGTTTCGAGCCATTTCCGGGCTCTTGTTGTACACCGGTCTGACCGGTGATGAGCACCGGTCCGACCGGTGTGAGTGCTTCGGTCCCGTAGATATGTTGGGCACCGGTCGACCGGTGGTGATAACCGGTCTGATCGGTGTGAGTGAAGTTGTTGCAGCTGCCCTGTTTCATGTGGTTTCTTGCATGCATTCGTCCAGGGGGAGTTGCATTGGTTCAGGGGGAGCTTGCATGTGTGCAGGGGGAGCTCTTTGTGGTTTTTCGAGCTTTGTTTCGGTGGTTTGCGCTCTTTGCTTGAGCTTTGTTTTGTCTCGGATGTGTCGAGCCGTTGCCCTTGCCTAAGGGGTCCGAGACTTGTCTTCTTCAAGTGATCTTGCTCTTTGCCTTTGTTTGGCTTTCGATCGCTTGTTGGAGTTTTTTTTGTTCGTTTCTTTTCTTTTTCTTTTCTCTCTTGTTACTTTCGTGTGGGTGTTGTCAATGCACTCATCAAGGGGGAGATTGAGGACCATGTGTGGTTCGAGGACCGGTGGATGGTCGCTTCCTTGTGTGATGAGTGATTGACAACGTTGTGTGGACCGATTCTTGGCTAAGTATTGCGAGGTGCGAGTTGCGGCTTGACTCGTGTTGGTGCGGGTGAAGAACAAGCGCGAAAGGTCGTCGCCGGTGAGGCCTCCGGGTGTGGAGAAGACAAGTAGGCTTCGTTCGAGGGACCGGTGGCCGGCGGGGTCAAGTGCGGGCCGCATGGTGGAATGAACAACAAGATGAAGTCGTGGACGGTTTCTTGGTTGAGCCTCAAAACCAAGGTTGAGCCGGGACTACGTGGGAGCCAAGTCATGAGTGGAGATTGGCGGAGGCTACACCGAGTTCGCGGGGTTTCCGGTGGTTCACCGAGAAAACCATTGGGTTCCTTGGTTGATCCACAAATCCAAGACCGGAGAACCGATGACGGAGGTGCGGCGGCACCGGACCGGTCGACCGGTGGGGACCGGTCCGACCGGTGGAGGAGCACCGGTCGACCGGTGTGCGGCGACGCGGTCCGAATCTTCGAAGCGGAGGACACGTGTCGGGATCGCATGGCTTGCGTCGAGGCTACGCAGGGTGCGGTCGTCGGGCATCCGTCCGATGATGAAGACATCAAGAATTCCAAATCCGCCCTTGAGGGGCTTGTATCCCTACTTAGTAGAGAAGGGCATTTTATACATTCGGTTGCCTCCATATAACCCAAGAGGTGAGAGGATGGCAGCCAACTCTTGGAACCCTAGCTCATTAGTTTTCCCTTTTTCCACCTATTTTCCTTAGGTTTTCTCTAGGACTAGCAAGAGAGCTTCACGGAGAGATCTTGTAGAGAGGGATGGATGATCGGGCGGCTTGCTAGACCTTGTACGAACCTTTGTTTCATGTATAGATGATTCGGCGTGGTTCCTCAAGGTTTGGATGTGTTTTCCCCGGTTGTTCTTGGTGGTGATTTTCGGAGCTCTCTCTCGGTGATTTCTTTGGGGTGTTTTCGGGGCTTTCCTCTTGTGGATTTGATGGGGGAAATTTGTGGGAACCCTTCGTGGTTCTTTGGGCTGTGATTCCCCTCCCAAATTCGTGAGGAAAAGTGCTCGATTTCGGGGTTTCTTGAGTTCTTGGGTTGGAAGTGTTTTCGGGGGGATTTCTTCGATTCCTCCTTTTTGGACGAGTTTTGGTGGGATTAAACTTGGCTATGAACTCCTCATGAGGTGTTCATGATATCCCCAAAGTCTTGTTCAAGTCCGTGGAGCGATTCCGAAGATCAAGATTTGGATTTGGGGGAGTTGACCCGCGGGTGTTGTTCATCCCAAGTGCGCCTGTGCCGCACCGGTCGACCGGTGCTCTTGACCGGTCGACCGGTGCAAGCCCTTGTGGGATTTTGCTCGGGTGAACGTATTGGTGTGTTCTTTGTTGTCCCGTGGTGCTTCGCCGTTTCGAGTTTGGGTCCGTTTGGTGGTCGGTTGGCTCTGTTTGGTGTTTTGGGGGCTTTCGGTGCCGCCATCGGTCCGACCGGTGTGTCTCACCGGTCGGCCCGGTGTAGAGCCACTTAGTGGAAGTTGCTCGGTTTCACTCGCGGGGACCGGTCGGCGGTGGTGCTCACCGGTCCGACCGGTGTGGGTCTGTAGACTCGAGGTTTGGTTTTTCCGCCGCGTTTCTCGGGTCGGAAGGTTGCGTGTTGGTTCCTAGGTCCGGTGGCACTCCGGTGGCTACGTGGGCTTGACCAACCTTGGTAGTGAGTCGGGGACGTGTGTTGGAAGCCGCGTTCGTCTTGTTGGAGTTTTCATCTCCTTCGAGAAGAATTTTTATCGGCTCCCATTCACTCCCCCCCCCTCCTCGGGTTCGCCGTATCGGTCCTTCGGGTGCAACCCGCGGCGGCGCCCGTGGTCGCGGAGGCGCGGCGGGAGGTGGTGGTCGTGGCGCCGCGTCGGGCACCCGCGGCCACGGAGGCGCAAGTGGAGGCGCCGGTGGAGGCGGCGCGAGGGCCGGTGGCGGCCGGCGGTTCCCGGGCGGAGGTGGTGGAGGTCCTGGATGACGACTCCCCGCCGCCCGGGTGGGATCAGTGGGCTAGCTTCCCCACATGCTCCCCCGAGCCCCAGGAGGGGGCCCTCGTGAGGCGGCACGAGGGGCACATGGTGGCGGGGGACCGAGGACACGGTGCCGAGGCCTCGTCCTCCCGCGCCGGCCACCCCGCCCGGTGGATGGGGCCGTCGACGATCCCCCCCCCGTTTGCCGACGCCGGGGGTGCGGGAGCTCGGGGAGAGCTCCGAGCCATGGCGCCACGCTCAACCGCGCGGCGAACGAAGCGCCGCGGGTCCATGGCGGCCCCGCATGGCGCGTCTTCCGTGGTAGGTCGTGGTTGCTTGTTTTTCTTCCATCTCTCGTTTTTGTGTGTCTTTGCTTTCATGTCGCGGTGCTTACGGGTTTTGATTTGTGGGTGCCGGGAGCTCGAGCGCCGCGCCCATGACAAGTACGACGCCTTCGACCGGGTGAACGCCGAGGTCCACCAGCTCCGGGAGCGGTGCGGCGCTTTCGACGCGCTTGCCGACGCTCTCGGGTCCCCCGGACGCCGGGCCGGCGTGCCGGGCCATGGCCCGGCGCGACGAACTCCCCCGAGAGCTCGAGGCGGGACCCGGCGCGCCGCTCGAGCCTCGAGCGGGTCCGCGCGGCCCTCATTGATCGTGATGAGGCTCGTGGCGGCGCGCTCGGACTTGGAGAAGATGCGGACGGCGGCCACCGATTGGGAGGCGGAGGTGGCCAACGTCCGCGGCGAGAACCGGGAGCTCCGTTCGTCGCTCGAGGGGGTGCGGGCGCGGCGGCGCCGGGCGAGGAGCGGGCGCGCGGGGCGGGAGCAGGCGGGCCAAGGAGGCCGACGACTTGAAGGCCGCCCCACGACGCCAAGGCCGCGGCACTCGTCGTCGGCCGAGGAGCGGCTCCCGCAGAGCGCACCGCCCGCCAAGGGGCCGAGGGGCGGCTCCGGCGGAGCAAAGCCGCCCTCGTCGACGCCCGGACGGCGTTGGAGCAGAGGGCGCGTTGCTCGCGGCGGCGCGAAGTCATTGGCGGAGCGGGACGACAAGCTCTCCAAGGCCGAGGGAGAGCTCATTGTGCTCGGCATTGCAAGCACAAACCAGGAGATGGCCCTCCGGGGAGCGCAGCGAGGCCGTCCAAGCGCCTCGAGCCGGCGGTCGAGGCCGAGCGCCGCGCTCTCGAGATGGAGAGGAAACAAGTAGAAGGTGAGCCACTGTTTGACTCTTGCCTTGTTGGTTTTTCGTTAGAGGGGCTCGCGTTCCCCTTTCGATTTCTTTCTCCGTCTTGGCGATTCCGAGGCTTGCGCACCGCCCCGGGGCATGCGGTGAACGGGCCGAGGCGTTGCGGGCTTCCTACAACTCCTCCGAGCGGAGGCTGCGGGAGCTGCGTGGCGCGGCCCTCGAGACCCGCCGTGCCGTGGAGGAGGGCGAAGCACGGGCCGGCGGCCTCGGCCGGCCGGCCGCTGCGCGCCCTTGGCGGTCACGTCACCGAGCGGATGCGCCGGGCGCTGCATCTGGGCGTCCAGAAGGCCCTCGGAGTGGTGCGGTCCCACTACGAGGTCAACTTCGAGGCGCTGGCGGAGGGCTACATCGTTCCCGAGGGCGTCGAGGACGAAGTAGCGATGGAGAGTGTAGATGCGCTCGCCGCCGACGCCGCCGGGTCGCTCGCCGAAGCCTTCGAGGAGTTCCTCTTCCGGACGCCGGCCCGACGCCGCCGCTCCTCCCGCCCCGAAAGCGCTTGGGCGCTAGGCCCGTTTTTTGTTTGTGTATCGGTCTTCGGCCATGCGGCCTTGTAAATAAGCACATTATCTTAATCGTAGACATTTGATGATACGAAATGAAGTCTTTTGCTTATTGCGCTTTTTTGTTTCTCATTCTTCCCGAGTAGATTTTACTTAGGGGAGTTCGATTTTCGCCGGGGGCCTGCTGGGTTGGAGGCGAGAGAGAAGGGCCGTATCCTCGCGGCGTAGGCTATCTCTGACTCGCACGCTCCTTCCGCTAGTCCGCCTGCGCCCTGTTCAAATCGTTGCTCGAGGTTGAAGTAGGAAACAACCTTAGCGCGTGTGAGTTGTTTTATTTTTGCGCAAAAAATGGGACCATTTGGGGGGGGGGGTGCCCCCCGCGGCCCCCGAGGGTAACTTGGGTTTTCGGGGGAAAGCCGAGTTGCCCTTTTTATTAGACTTAAAGCATTTACATAGTTGTGTTGACGGTGAAAATCCGTCAACCTAGCCATGAGTTTACCTTCGGTGTTGGCATGAGTTTTATACCTTATCCATTGGTACTAACCCCCGTGGTATAACAAGTTCACGTGTGCATGTCGGTTTTGGAGTTTAATGTTTATGCAGGGTTTTAGTGTTGAATGCAAGACTTTCGGGACAAGTTCATCAAGCACCTCATGACAAGGCCTTGAAGTCCTGAACAAGTCATGCAATGAAGCAAAATTAACTCCAAGAAGCCGGGGACTCGATCCGAGAAGACGACAAACTCCAGGGACCTGACCAGAAAAGTGCTTCGAATCTTGCAAGACAAGGAGTTGAGTCCAATTCGGAGAGAAACCGACGACATGGACCTACATGCGAAGGGGGAAGCATCCGGAAGCAAGGGAACCGACCTCGGGCAAAGGAGCCCGCGGGGCCGGGCCTAAATGGGCCCGGGCCGGCCGGCCCCGGCGTCGGCCCCGGGCCCATTTTGGGCCCAAAACCGTCGCCCTTTGCCCTAGCCGCCAATCGGGCTATTTATAGTCCCCTGACCGAGAGCCACGCAGAGAAGATTTCGTCTTCGGCCGCCGAGAAGCAGAGAAGAGAGGGACACCATCTAGGAGAGGAGAGGGTCGAGCTAGTTGACTAGGGTTTCCCTAGCCGACGTGGGAACCTTGCACGGAAGACCACGTCGGAGTTCCCGGAGCTAGAAGCAAGATCAAGGAAGGATCCCGGTGGTGATCTTGTGTATGTATCATTGTTATAGTTGAATTATCAAGTTGAATCTTTTCTCAGCGATCAAGTGTTTCCTCGAAGATTTCGTTTTTCGATCGGCTTTGCTTATTCCAATTCTATTCTCGAGATAGATTACATAGGGTGTTCTTGTAGCCGCGGTGGCTAGAGGTATACGCCGGATCCTCCGAAAGAATCTCGACTTGTCTTTTGACTCGCCCTAAGCTCCCCGCATGAATAGGGATACGTTGTGACGAACGGGGGTCTCGAAAGGCGGATGTTTTCGGATTTGGACGGGAAACCACGATTTAAAGAGGCTTTTATCAAGATTCGATTTGCTACTTCTTCTCTTGCTTGGAACTTCAACAAAAGGCTTACCCCGATCCCTCTAGATCGGTTTATCTACCCAATCTTACTTTGTTTTCTCCGGTTTTTAGTAGATTAGATTCGTTTTGTGTCTTTTACTTAGATGCATTAGGTCTTTTATCGATTATTGAAGATTACTTGGCTTTAATAGATTAAGTCTTGCGTCACACATTTGTTCCACGGATTCGATACCTTGGGTTCACCACTCGAGGGAAGAAGGGTCCCTTGACTACGACGGGAGACTTGTACGCTTGCGAGTCACGCACGAACTTTGATACAATTATTAACCGTCAACAAGCCCCTTTTTCTGGCGCCGTTGCCGGGGAACAAGTGATCAAGATTTGATTTTTTATTGCTTTTTTTTGTAATTTTCAGTACTGATTTTGTTTTATTTTTGCATCTATTAAATTTTGATCATCCTCAAAATACATCTAATCTAGTTTGTCTAACTCTAGTCTTTATAGATTTGTTTTGTTTTCTAGTTTTTTTTGCATACTTTGTTTATTGCTAACCCTAACAGGAGATGGACGGCTACCTCTCCAACAAACCCAATAATTTTGTGGATGATCCGGAAAAACTTTACGAGCTAAGGAGACGCGAAGCACATCAAGCTAAAAAGTTGGATTTTGTAGATTCGGAGTCGGAAGACAAAGGATCGCGAGGAATCTCCGAAGAATTCACCACCTCAAAGTCCGCGGGAGAACCGACTTCCACCAATGGGTGACCAACCACCGGAAGAACGCAAGATTGGGGAGCTATGCACCCCGGACATCATCGACCTACCGATCTTGAACCTTGAGGAGATCGGAAGACCGTTCGAGATCAAGACCTCAACAATCCGCATGGTGCAACATTCACCCTTCACCGGCAAAGAGGATCCGAACCTTCACCTCCAAGCATTCATTCAACTATGTCAGACTTTCAACATGGATGGGGTGACTCAAGATCAAATGAGGGCAAGGCTTTTTCCGTTTTCACTACTCGGGAAGGCTTTGCAATGGTTCCACTCTCAACCGGCGGAGACGGTGCAAAATTGGAACACGTTGATGAAGGCTTTCATGAAGGAATACTACTCACCGGGTAAAACTCAAAGCTTGCGTAATAAGATTGCCACCTTTGTTCAATATCCTACGAAACTATCTCGGAGGCATTCGAGCGCTTCAACGAGTACACCGGGCGGTTCCACATCACAAGTTCCCGAAAGAAGACCTCGTGCAAAAGTTCTATCAAGGACTCACCATGGCGTCAAGGACGATCATCGATGCATCAGCGGGAGGATCTATCATCGAGCTTACACCGACGGAAGCTTTCACGCTATTCAAGAAGGTCGCGGATAATGACACGTGGGCGTCGTCCGGGCGCCTACACCCTGCTCAACCCATGGGGAACGTCAAAGGAGTGTTGCAAGTGGAGAAGGAAGACATACTTGAAGGCAAGATCGACTCGCTCATGAGGAGGTTGGAGAAGATGGAGATAGAAAAGAAAGAGGCTCAAGACTTGAAGGCCGCCGAAGCAAGGTCCACATGCGAAGAATGTGGAGAGTATGGCCATGTCCGCAAGGATTGCCGGAGGAAGCCAAAGTGCTCGACTACATGAGGAAGGGAGAATTGCCGAACTTCCGCTACGGGCAAGGTAGGCCTCAATTTAATGCAAGCTCATCTATTCCTAACGCGGTTCCACTTCGGATACAATTGAAGGAGTTCATGGATGAGCAAGCTAAGATCAACAAGGACACCGTCACCAAGTTCAAGACCATAGACAAGGTGTTGGAGAACATCGATAGCAAAGTGACGGAGGTCGGAAGTTCCAATCATCAAGTGCTCAACATGATGAAGATGCTCGAGACGCAAGTTGGACAACTTGCGGGGCGCCTCACTAATGATGAAGGGAAGCTTCCGGGACAACCCAAATGTCCCGAATCGGCGAAGGCCATTCAAACACGTTCGGGGAAGGAGACCGAAGATCCGAACGTTCCGCGGGAGCAAGGAAGCTTAAACCGTCCACCGAGGTGGAAGGAGCTGCTAAAGAGAAGGTTACGGGGATCGTCACCGAGGAACCCGAATTCGAGATGCCGGAGGATGACACGAGGATACCTCAACTCAAGCCACGCTACTTCCGAGGTAAACTTGACAACCACTTTGAGAAGTTTGTGGAAGTTGTGCGTAGACTTAGCATCAACATGCCATTACTAGATGCCCTACAAGTACCTACATATTCTCGTTACTTTAAAGACATACTTGCAAATAAATATGAGATAGCAACACTCGGGGTAGATCATGTCAAAATGTCCGAGGAGTGTAGTGCGGCTATTGCTTATGGGCTAGAGAAGCAAAAAGACCCCGGTGCCCTACAATTCCATGTTCGGTTGGTTCTTTCAACTTCGAGAAGGCGTTATGCGACCTTGGAGCTAGTGTGAGTGTCATGCCGAGGGATGTGTTCGAGAAGCTACGCCTACCGATGGAGCCTACGGGAATATGTTTGGAGTTGGGAGACAACTCCATTCGCTATCCCTTAGGCATTGCCGAAGATGTACCCGTGAAGATTGGACACCACTTCATCCCCGTCGACTTCGTTGTGCTCGAGATGGGAGAGAGGGAGAAGCCGCCGCTCATCCTAGGGAGGCCGTTCCTCAAGACCGTGGGAGCAACTATTGATGTTGGCAAGGGGGAGATCATGTTCGATATCGACGGAGAAAGGAGTTCCTTCAAGTTCCGTCCAAGGATTGAGGCATGCAACATGATTGGAGTGAAGGGAGAACCAAAACAAACGGAGGGGCTGAAAAAGAAGAAGGAGCCGAAAAAAATGAACGTAACGAAAATCAAAGAAGGTGTTGCATCCGTCAAGACAAAGGAAGAGAAGCCGCCCGTGAAGACCAAAAAAATGACTAAGCCAACTAAGCCGGAAGACAAGCCCGCGCCCAAGATGGTGCGGAAGTGGGTACCCAAGATTGCAACGCCCGCAAAGAGCGTTGATCCGGAGTAATCAAGTGAAGAAGTCTAGCTATAGACTATAAACGAAGCGCTAGGCGGGAGGCAACCCGTTTCGTCGAGTCAAGAATAAGCTACGGGAGGACAACCCGATTCCAGGTTTTTCGAGTATTTTTAATAATTTAGTTTTTGAGTTTTACTACGCAAAGACATTAGACTTAGAAGTGGTTGAACAATATTAGAGACATAATTCTTGATTGAATGTTTGCTTTATCATAAACCCTTTGCATGAACCCTCCTATGTGCTTGTTTGATTCTTTTCTTTTCGAGAAACCCCTCAACCAAATAATTTCAGAACCTTAACTCAACCTTTCACCCTCATTATGGTACTGAGGTTGACTTATTTTTCATGCTAAAACCACACGAGTAGAGCCACGATTTATATTTAAGTGTTAATAAAATTCAGCACGTGGTAGGACTCGCGTGAACCTAGAAATCAAAGCTTTTGGTTGGTCTTAAAAATCTTTATCCTTGGTTTCTCTAGGATTAGAATTTTTCTAAGCCCATTCTAATTTTGTTTTATTCAAAATCTTTCTTATTTAGCCAAAATTAGAACCTAAACCTATGCCCCCATGATCAAGCCGGGAAAACGTTCGCTCTCAACCGATGAAAGCAAACTTTACCGGTGAGACCGAAATCGACGTAGTCGAAAAATATTTTCGACTTACATTTGTTTTTAATGGTTTAAAAACTTCTCTAAAATTATGCTTGAGCTCTTGCATGGCTCTGAAAAATATTTTAAATTTCGAATTAGAGGAGTGCTTAACCTTAAACACACCTAAATGGAGGCAATCAAGTTTGAATTAATCATGCATGCACCATTGGATTCCCTTTTATCAACTTTCACCAATTCCACATGCAAAGGACAAGCATGGTGGGCAGCAAGCATCAACTTTGCAGGATTTTCATGGTGGCATGTGAAGCAAGTGGAGCTAGGGAGCATGGACATGACCCAAAGCATGGAGCATCAAGTGGGAGGACCAATAATTCAAGAAAAGGAGTGGACGAGAGCGTTTGGGCGGTGCAACTTGTGGAGCACGCGGGCAGGAAAGTTGCAGAGGCGAAATGATCGTGCTGGGAGAAAGACACGGCGGGGAGGAGCCAGGAGGCCCCAGGGCCGGCCGGCCTGGGCCGGCCGGCCTGGGCTACTTAAGGAGCCCCCCGGCTCCCGTTTTCTGCAGGCAAGCTTCCCTCTCCTTCCCTTGTTTGTGTGTTCAAGTTTGTGTGCTCAGAACCTCCGTAGACTTAGCCAACCATCCCAAGCTTGATAGCTCAAGAAAAATCCACATCCTTAATCCACTCAAAGTCCACATCCGAAGCAAAGAGTTTAAGTGCCTAGTTTACCGGTTGCAACCCGGAATTTTAGTTGAAGAAAGAGTGCAGCAACCATGTGGAAGAAGACCACAAGTCTCTTCTCCAAGAAGAAGAGTTCGTCGTCGTCCAAGCCGTCATCAACAACGTCTTCGAGGAGGCACTCGGTTTCCGAGTCTCCCCGGAGCATGGAGACGGACACGGCACCACCGAGGAGGAACGACGCTCTCCTCCTTGGTGGTATGAGAGCTGCGAGAAGCACTTCCATGAGGTTCACCGAACCTCGTGGGCACACGGAGGAGCAGCCCGCGCCACCACGACGATCGACTCGCTCAACCGCACCACCTCCTTACACCCCAACACAATCTTCGTACGGCCTCATCATCTTGTCGGCGGCGGAGGAGGAGAGGCTCGCCAATCTTGAGAAGAGGCTTGTGCCGAACGTCGAGTTCGACGACCAAGCACTCTACACCTTGGGTTTTTGCACCGACATATACTATATGTTGGGGCACCTCGGATGGGTGCAGTTCTCCAACGGAATATCGGTGGACACCCATTTGGGTTACGCCTTGGAAATTTTGATGACTATTGCACCCATCGTTGATGATGATGGGGTGCAAAGCTTGTCATTCCGGTTGGAGGGAATCGAGCAAGTGGTTCCCTACGAGCACGTTAGGGAACTGCTTGGATTCCACAAGGGAGCTCCGGAAAAAGTTGACGTGCCACCCGGCACGTTAGCGGGATTTTGGAACATGATCTCCGGAGAAGCCCATCAACAACGCAATTGCATCCGCAACCCCATTATCCGGATATTTCACTCTTGGATGTGCAAGAGGGTATTGGGGAGGATGAAGGAAACAAAGGTGACCGACACGGAGTTGAATTGGCTATACTCGGCTTTGATTGCCAGGCAGCCAATTGACCCCTCATACCTCATGATCAACCGTTGGTGTTGTGAAGCAACATCGGGGGCGGGTAATATTGGTTCGGGGTGTTACCTCTCCATATTGGCCTTTTCCTTGCGGCCGGGGATCGCAAGAAACCCCGCTCACCTTTTGCGTGGTACCTCTCTCGGTTTTGAGTACTTGCGGCAAGGCAAGTACATTAGTGGAGATGAGAGAGGAGGTTATCGATTGGCCATAGTGAACCTACCCCTCCCGAATGAGAGGCTTAGGCTTTTCACCGAAGGAAGGGAAGATTGGTTGGAAGAGGGACTACTTGTCCCCGCAAGGAAGAACAAAAGAGGAAGGATCGTAGAGGAGGGAACATCCTCCGCACAAGCGAGTGGAGCACAACCCAATGTGCAACCATTCGGCGGAGTTCCTCCTCCGCCAAGCTATTACGGAGGGTCACAACAACAAGCATGGGGGGGTGGTGCACCGGTACCCCCACAAAATTATGTTGTGCCCAACGCTAACTTCGCGGAGTCCTACGCTCATCATCCCCAACCACAACAAAGCATGGCCATTATTGGAGGGTATGCTGCAAGAAATGCTCAAAACATCGCAGCCATCCAATCTAACGCAGCCCAACTCGGTGAAGGCAACGCAAATATTGCCTTTGAACTTGGACGCCTTCACCTTGTGGAGCCAAATCAATTCGACGGAGGAAGCGTTCAACCATATTATGAGCAAGGGTATTATTATCAAGACTATCAACATCAACCACCGGCGGAGGACTAGAAGATTTAGGAACTTTAGTTTTCTTTTCTTTTCTTTTCCTCTGTAATTTTCAGCTTTTGCTTATGTGTGTTTGCGTAGTATTTTCTGTTTTTATTTAAATTTCAGCAAGCATGTATGTTTATTTTCAGTATGTATTTCAACTTGATATCACCATTAATGAAGACACCACCTTGATTTTATCATTGGAAAAGTTACAAAATTCGTGCCATGATGATATGTGATTAAAATTGCAGCTTTGTTCATCTTTGTAATTGATTTATGCATGTTTAAGCTAGTGCTCTCTTAAAAATACAGATCTGAATTTATTTAAATGCTAGCTTAATTTTCAGCGGAGGTTATGATTAAAATAAAGACCCATAGTGTTTTATGTGCTCTCAAGTTATGAATAGATTAAAGATGTCTTTTATGCTCAAAAATATCGCTAACCTTGTCACAAATATCACTTGTGTGTTGCTCAACCTATCCAAAGCCTTATATATATTTGAGTGCATGAACCTTAGTGTACAAGATTTATTTTTGAGTGAGTTATTGCAGGCCATGATTTCTCGGCCCGAGACTAAGAAGCTGGTCATTCCATTTTTGCGTATCTATCTTTTTGCTAGCCTTTTATCCGTGCATTGTGTATCCCCGCATCGGTGATCTCACAAACTTCGCCGGATATCCACCCTTAAACCGAATATCTTTTTTGTGATTACCTCCTTGACCACAACCTATCGTTGAGAATGGATCATCAATTCAAGGAAGATCGCAAGACGGTGCCAACGTTGAAGATTTCAAGTATCTCTCCAAGGAAAAATATTCCGGTACCTACCTTATTTTTCGCCTCTTTGCTCGAGGACGAGCAACGTCTAAGCATGGGGGAGGAGGTAGGTACGGTGCAGTTTTAGAGTACAAAAGGGAGTATTTTTAAAAAATATATAATGATGAAAGAAAAAAAAATCCAGCGGTATTCATGACTTTCAAGGTAAAAAAAAAAATATATATATAAGAAAGAAAGAAAGAAAGAAAGAAAGAAAGAAAGAAAAGAATGAGAAATATGAGAAAGAGAAAAAAAATATATATTTGTGCGTAAAGTGAACTCCCCGGTTCTCTAAGAGTGCATTCAAGGCTTCAAGATAAAAAGATCCATTCTCATTTTCCAACCATGTGCAATCCGATAACGAGGACTTCTTTTGTGCCTCGGGATCACTCTTTGCCATTTGCACATGTCCACTCATCTAAAAGTGTGTGTATTTTTCTCTTTTCCCTCCTTGATTAACATTATTTTCCAATGACCTTTTTGACGAGTCTCGGTAAGACCATGAGAAGCTTGTCTTGTTTTGACAACACCTCATTTATAAAATCTTGTTAGGACTAAACTTTCCCAAAGCTCCATATAAAGCCTACCACATATATATGAGAGGGAAAGGAGTAGAATATATAGGCTTGAGAGACAAGTGAGATGAGAGTTCATGAGCAATATACAAGATGATTTAAATTTGTGGATTTGGTTTAGCTTTTCTTTATCTCGTTCTTTATTTCAAAAATTCTGAGATCTATTTAAAACTTTGTGAGCATGTTAATACTTGTGGGATTAGCTTAATGAGAATCTACCCTCCGTAGAGATGAAGGCTAGCACATTATGGAACTTCAATGAATTAAAATTTTGAGAGCATTATGTTTTCTCATGTGTAATCAAGTGCAAAGTTTAAACATTGTTTAGCAATGATGATATCCGTCGAAGGCTTACTCGAGGACGAGCAAGGTTTAAGCATGGGGGAGATGTTGACGGTGAAAATCCGTCAACCTAGCCATGAGTTTACCTTCGGTGTTGGCATGAGTTTTATACCTTATCCATTGGTACTAACCCCCGTGGTATAACAAGTTCACGTGTGCATGTCGGTTTTGGAGTTTAATGTTTATGCAGGGTTTTAGTGTTGAATGCAAGACTTTCGGGACAAGTTCATCAAGCACCTCATGACAAGACCTTGAAGTCCTGAACAAGTCATGCAATGAAGCAAAATTAACTCCAAGAAGCCGGGGACTCGATCCGAGAAGACGACAAACTCCAGGGACCTGACCAGAAAAGTGCTGAATCTTGCAAGACAAGGAGTTGAGTCCAATTCGGAGAGAAACCGACGACATGGACCTACATGCAGAAGGGGGAAGCATCCAGGAAGCAAGGGAACCGACCTCGGGCAAAGGAGCCCGCGGGCTGGGCCTAAATGGGCCCAGGCCGGCCGGCCCCGATCCGGTCGGCCCGAGGCCCATTTTGGGCCCAAAACCGTCGCCCTTTGCCCTAGCCGCCAATCGGGCTATTTATAGTCCCCTGACCGAGAGCCACGCAGAGAAGATTTCGTCTTCGGCCGCCGAGAAGCAGAGAAGAGAGGGACACCATCTAGGAGAGGAGAGGGTCGAGCTAGTTGACTAGGGTTTCCCTAGCCGACGTGGGAACCTTGCACGGAAGACCACGTCGGAGTTCCCGAGCTAGAAGCAAGATCAAGGAAGGATCCCGGTGGTGATCTTGTGTATGTATCATTGTTATAGTTGAATTATCAAGTTGAATCTTTTCTCAGCGATCAAGTGTTTCCTCGAAGATTTCGTTTTTCGATCGGCTTTGCTTATTCCAATTCTATTCTCGAGATAGATTACATAGGGTGTTCTTGTAGCCGCGGTGGCTAGAGGTATACGCCGATCTTCCGAAAGAATCTCGACTTGTCTTTTGACTCGCCCTAAGCTCCCCGCATGAATAGGGATACGTTGTGACAGAACGGGGGTCTCGAAAGGCGGATGTTTTCGGATTTGGACGGGAAACCACGATTTAAAGAGGCTTTTATCAAGATTCGATTTGCTACTTCTTCTCTTGCTTGGAACTTCAACAAAAGGCTTACCCCGATCCCTCTAGATCGGTTTATCTACCCAATCTTACTTTGTTTTCTCCGGTTTTTAGTAGATTAGATTCGTTTTGTGTCTTTTACTTAGATGCATTAGGTCTTTTATCGATTATTGAAGATTACTTGGCTTTAATAGATTAAGTCTTGCGTCACACATTTGTTCCACGGATTCGATACCTTGGGTTCACCACTCGAGGGAAGAAGGGTCCCTTGACTACGACGGGAGACTTGTACGCTTGCGAGTCACGCACGAACTTTGATACAATTATTAACCGTCAACAAGTTGTGACCAACTGGGGCGTTGGTCATGCGATTTTTACAACGAGAAAAATGCTTGGGAATCCTAGCTAGGGGTAGAAACGACGTAGCCGTTGGATGTTCCGGGCGTTGGTGAGCTCTTCACCGTCCTCGTTGGCCGCCTTGTACGTGCCGGGCTTGAGTACCTTCACCACGACGTAGGGTCCCTCCCATGGGGGCGATAGCTTGTAGCGCCCTCGGTTGTCTTGACGTAGCCTTAGGACCGCATCCCCTTCACCGAAATCCCGCCGGCGTAATTTGCGTGCTTGGTAGCGCCCGAGGGATTGTTGGTACCTCGCGGAATGCATCGGGGCCACGAGGCGTGCCTCGTCCGACCGATCCAACGAGTCCTCGCGGGCTCGGCCCGGGCCGGCATCCTCGTCATAGCCTCGAACCCCCGGGCGAGCCGTATTCTAAGTCCGTGGGGAGGACGGCCTCCGCGCCGTGGACTAGAAAAAACGGGGTGAACCCAGTGGCTCTGCTCGGGGTGGTCCTTAGGCTCCACACAACCGCTGGTAATTCTTGGAGCCATTTTCGCCCAGATTTGTTCAGCTGGTCGAAAATTCTGGGCTTTAGGCCTTGTAAGATCATGCCATTGGCACGTTCTACTTGGCCGTTGGTCTGTGGGTGCGCCACGGCCTGCCCAATCCACACGGATGTGGAACTTGTCGCAGAACTCCAAAAACTTCCCGCCCGTGAACCGGGACCCATTGTCGGTGATGATAGAGTTTGGCACTCCAAAGCGGTAGACGATGTCGGTGAAGAATGTTACCGCCTGCTCCGCCCTGAGGTTCGTGATGGGGCGCACCTCGATCCACTTGGAGAACTTGTCGATCGCGACCAACAAGTGGGTGAAGCCCCCGGGCGCCTTCCGCAGGGGGCCGACGATGTCCAGCCCCCACACGGCGAATGGCCATGTCACGGGGATGGTTTGCAGGGCATGGGCGGGCAAGTTGGACTTGCGGGCGTAGAACTGGCACCCTTCGCAGGTGCGCACGATCTCGCTGGCGTCCGCAACCGCGGTAGGCCAGTAAAAGCCTTGGCAGAACGCATTGCCAACGAGGGTGCGGGGCGCGGCGTGGTGGCCACAGATCCCCGCGTGAATGTCCCGTAGGAGCTCGCGCCCCTCGGGAATGGGCACGCACCGCTGTAGGATGCAGGAGGCGGCGCGCTTGTACAGCTCGCCGTCAACGAGGGCAAAAGATTTGGCCATCCTGGCGATGCACCTGGCCGCGGCCCGGTCCGCGGGGAGTTCCCCTCGAGCGATCCAGGCGATGTATTTTTCGCGCCGCTCCTCTTGGACGGAGCCGGCTCGATGTCCATCACGTCGGCCTCGTGGGAGCCGTACCCCTCGAGGAGGGAGAGCACGTACGCCTCGTTCGAGGGGTCCTCGTCCATGGGTTCCGCACCCACTGGATTCGAGGGAGCCCCCGAGGGTTCGTTGTGACTCGAGGGGTAGGGCTCGAAGACGACCGAGGGTTGAGCGATGTCGCGCGCGAAAACGTTCGGGGGACGGTGATCCGCCCGACGCAATCTTGGCGAGCTCGTCCGCCTCCTCGTTGTACCGGCGGGGCACGTGGTTGAGCTCGATGCCGTAGAACTTGTCCTCGAGGGCTCGCACGGCTCGCGCAGGCCTCCATCTTGTCATCGTGGTAGCTCGTGTTCTTCATGACCCGATCGATCACGAGCTGCGAGTCCCCCCGCACGTCGAGGCGCTTGACGCCTAACTCAATGGCGATTTTGAGGCCGCGAGAGGAGGGCCTCGTATTCGGCCATATTGTTAGACGCGGGGGAAGTGGAGGCGCACCGCGTACCGCATGTGTTCCCCGAGGGGTGACACGAAGAGCGGAGCCCGCGCCCGCTCCCCGTTTTCATCATCGAGCCGTCGAAGAACGCAGTCCAAAGCACTCTGCTTGGATCTGCAGCGGCGGTAGCTGCGTATCCGTCCACTCAGTGACGAAATCAGCCAAAATTTGGGATTTGACGGCCTTGCGCGGGGCGTAGGCGAGCGTCTCGCCCATCAGCTCTACGGACCACTTGGCGATCCTGCCCGCGGCGTCGGGGTTGCGGATGATCTCCCCTAGTGGGAAGGAGGAAACCACCGTGACGGGGTGGGCCTCGAAGTAGTGGCGGAGCTTGCGCCGCGCAAGGACTACCGCGTACAACAACTTCTGGACCTGGGGGTAGCGCGTCTTCGTGTCTGACAGGACCTCGCTGATGTAGTAGACCGGCCGCTGTACAGGCAAGGCATGCCCTTCCTCCATGCGCTCCACGACGATCACGGCGCTGACCACCTGGGTGGTTGCGGCCACGTAGAGCTGCAGGGGTTCGCCATCTTGCGGTGGCGTGAGGATCGGGGCGTGCGTTAGAGACGCCTTCAGCTTGCCGAGCGCATCCTGGGCCTCGGCAGTCCAGGAGAAGCGCTCGTGCTTCTTGAGGAGGCGATAGAGGGGCGAGCCCTTCTCACCGAGTCGCGAGATGAAGCGGCTCAAGGCGGCGAGGCACCCCAACACCTTCTGCACCCCTTTGAGGTCCCGGATCGGACCCATCCGTTCGAGGGCCGCAACCTTTTCAGGGTTGGCCTCGATTCCCCGCTCGGGAGACAATGTATCCCGGAGCATGCCTCGCGGCACTCCAAAGACACACTTTTCGGGGTTTAATTTGACCCCATTGGCCCGTAGGCGCTTGAACGCGACGCCAAGGTCATCGACCGGGTCGTCCGCCTTCTCGGTTTTACGACGATGTCGTCCACGTATGCTTCGACCGTCCGCCCGATGTGATCCCCAAAAAACGTGCTGCATGCAACGCTGGTATGTTGCACCCGCGTTTCTGAGGCCAAACGGCATCGTGACGTAGCAGAACGTCCCGAACGGTGTGATGAACGAAGTCGCGAGCTGGTCGGACTCTTTCATCTTTATTTGGTGGTACCCGGAATAGGCATCAAGGAAGCAAAGCAATTCGCACCCAGCCGTTGAATCAACAATTTGATCAATGCGTGGCAAAGGAAAAGGAACTTTAGGACATGCTTTATTAAGACTAGTGTAGTCTATACACATCCGCCACTTCCCATTCTTTTTCTTTACAAGCACGGGGTTTGCTAGCCACGTTGGGTGGAACACCTCCTTGATGAATCCGGCCTCGAGAAGCTTCCGCCTCCGCTCCGATTGCCGTCGCCGCTCCTCGTCGAAGCGGCGCGGCCCGTTCGTCGCACGGCGCGGGCGTTTGGCGGATGTCAAGGGAGTGCTCGGCGACTTCCCTCGGGATGCCCTCGGCATATCCGAGGGGCTCCACGCGAAGATGTCGGCGTTGGCGAGGAGGAAGTCGACGAGCACCACTTCCTATTTGGGGTCGAGGGTGGAGCTGACCCTCAACGCCTTGCCCTCGGGGGCTAAAGGGTCGAGGGGGACCCCCTTGGTCTGCTCCGCGGCCTCGAAGGTGCCGGCGTGCTTGGCGGCGGAGTCGAGGTCTTCGTTGACCATTTTCTCCAATGTGTTCACCAGCACTTCATCCAGCGCCAGTGCCTCTGCGTGTTCTACGCACTCGACGTCGCAGTCGAATGCGTGCTCGATGGACGAGCCGACGGTGATGACGCCGTTTGGTCCCGCATTTTCATCTTCGGGGTAGGTATAATTGGGGACCGCCATGAATTTGGCGTAACAGGGTCACCCAAGTATTGCGTGGTAGGCCCCCCTTGAACCCCACCACCTCGAAGGTGAGGATCTCCTTGCGGAAGTTCTTTGGGGTGCCAAACCAAACCGGCAGTCGATCTCGCCCGAGGGGCCGGACCCGCTTGCCGGCGCGATGCCGTGGAACGGCTTCGTGCCGGGCCGCAACTCGGTCCAACCCAATCCCCATCGGGCGCAACGTATGCGCGTAGAGGATGTTGAGGCCGCCGCCTCCGTCCATGAGGACCTTCGAGAACCGTGCGTTCCCGATGATGGGGTCGACCACCGGCGGGTGCACCGGCCCGGTTGGGGACGCGGTTCGGGTGGTCCTCCCGGCCGAAGGTGATGGCGTCCTCCGACCAATTGAGGAAGGACGCGAGGCGCCCTCTCGCGGCGAGGACCTCGTGCCGCTCCTTCTTGCGCCGGCGGGTCGACATGTCGACGGTTGGCCCCCCCCAAAGATGAGGAACACATTTTCGACGGCGGGGAAGCCGCCCGCGCCGCCATCGCCCCCGTATTTCTTGGCCTCCCGCCTCCTTCGCGGTGGCGCGGCCATAGAACTTCTTGAGCATATCGCACCGCTCAAGGGTGTGGTTCACCGGGGTCTTGTGGTAAGGACATGGCTTTTTCGAAGCATGTCGTCGAACACCCCGGGCCTCGAGGGGCCGGCCGAGGGCCTCGTCGAGCCGGTCAACAAGAAGGGCCTCGGCATTGCCGCCGTCGCGCCCTCGCTCGCGCGCCTTGTGGCGCGGCTTCTTCCCCTTCTTGCCCCGCTTGTCATTGCGGTGGGGCTCCTTGGACTTGCCGCCCCTCCGCGCGCGTCCTCCGAGCGCTTGCCCTTCTTGCCGCCGAAGATCGCCCCCACGGCCTCTTCTCCGAGGCGAAGCCGGTGGCGATGTCGAACAGCTCGTTGGAGTCCGCAGGGCGGGCCGCGTCCCGGCCTCCCGTACGAGGTCCCGCACGTGGTGCCCTCGAGGAAGGCGTGCACGATCTCGGACTGCGCCACGCTGGGGAGCTCAGTGCAGCGCTTAGAGAAGCGCCGTATGAAGTCCCGCAGCCGACTCGCCGGCCTCGTGTGCGGGAGCGTAGGTCCCATGAATTTCCGGGGTGCACGTACGTGCCCCCGGAAGTTGCCCACGAACGTGCGGACCGCATCGTCCCGGTTGCGGATTTGGCTAGCGGCAAGTGCTCGAGCCATGTCCGGCCGCGTCGCCGAGATGCAGGGGCAAGTTGCGGACGATGACCTCGTCGGCCGGTGGCCCCGCCCACCGACAAGCCAAGTGGTAGTCGTTGAGCCACACACGGGGGTCCGTCTCCCGTTGTACTTGACGATGGTCGAGGGTTGGAGAAAGCGTTGGGGGAACGCCGCCGCGCGGATCTCCCGCCGAACACACGGGTGCCCGGGGGCTCCGGCGTCGGGGAGCGGTCCTCGCCGCCGGCCGTAGCGTCCGCCCCGTCGGGGATGGTAGCCCACCGCCGCCGTGCGTCCGCCCCGCCGGTGCGCCCGGCGTTGATGACGTTGCGGGCGTCGCCATCCGGCGCCGCCCGCGTGCGTCAAGGAGCCGCTCCTTGGCCGGCGTGCGTCCTTGGTCGGCGGGTCGCCCCGCCCCGGTCCCCCCCCGCGTGCCCCGAGGGTTCGCCCTCCCGCCGCGCCTTCGTCGTCCCGCGCATCCCCCCCCCGTTGGCGGATGCGTGAGGCCGAGCTCTCGGCCCGGCCGGACGGCCGCTTGCTCGATGAGAGTTTGCACCTCGCGGTGCGGGTCTCGAGCCTCGGGGGTCGAGGGTGCCGGCATGGCCGCGCGCAGCGCCGCGGCGGCGATGAGCTTTTGGCTCGCCCGCGGGGGCGCGTCCGCGTTGTCGGCGTTGGGGACGCGTGTTGATGCGGTCGCGGACCGTCGGCCCCGGCTCCCCGTGCGCGTTCGCCGCGCGCGGAGGCTTCCCCCGCCATCGAGGCGCGGAGCGCCCGCACCGTCCGTTATTCCTCCGCCGGCCTTGGCCTCGAGCTCGCGGGCTCGGGCTAGCCGCGCGTCGGCGTCGGCCCTAGCAGAGCGCTTGGCCCCGCGGCCGGGCACGTGGCGATCCCCCGGGGCGGGCGTGACTTCCCCGTCTCCGGCGCCTACCGCGCCGGCGGCATTGGCCGGGTCGTTGGTGATGACGGCGTAGCATTCCCACGCGGGATCGTAACTCCCGCGCCGGAGTCGTCGGAGCGGGGCCGAACCGCAGTCCGTAGCGTCGAGAAAACGCCGGAACATGACCGGGTTCGGCACGCCGAGAAGTCCCACTCCGCATACCCGTGGCGGTTGGCGGGTGGCAACGCGTCGAGGGAGCACAGGGACGATTCGTCCCCTCGAGGCGCCGGGTCCCCGGCGACGAAGACGTGGCGGCCGGGCGGGAACCCTCGCGCATCGTGGTGTTGACGTTGGCGTTGTAGGCCGACGTAGCGCCACGCAGCCCGATGGGGATGCACGGTCCGAGACCGTGCGCCGTCCCCGCCGGGGTGGTGGCGGTCGTGACGGCGGGCGCGCCGCGCCGAGTGGCGGCGCGCTCGGCCGCCGCCGCCGGACCGCGCCCCGGCGCGAACGCCGCCCGCAGCGACGACGGCGTCGTGGCGTCGACGGGCCCGCGTCATCCGTGCCCGCGGCGCCCGCGCCGTGGTGGTGCGTGCGGTGGGGGCCGCAGCCGACCCCGGCCGGCGCCGCGCGCGGAGCTCCTCACGGTTCCCCGTGGCCCGAAAGTTCGAGTCCCCGAAGCGAATTTCGAACCCGGCCGGGGAGGGGGTCCGAGCTACCCACGCGAGAGCGTGTACCACGGTACTCCGTGCGGATCACCATGGAGGGAGTTGATGGAATGACCTTAGGCGCTCGATTGCCCCACGGTGGGCGCCAACCGTCGGTGCGGAATATGGTCCCGACACTAACCAAGTAGAAAGCGCCGAGGTCTATCCCTCAATGGTCGATGCCGAGCAATAAGAGACACGGGATTTATCCCGGTTCCCGCCGAGGAGGCCGTACGTCCCGGCCAGAGGCGTGCTCAAGGCACTGTATTGCTCAGCACCGGGGGTGCCTGTAGTGGGGCTGCTACAAGCAAGGCGGGAGAGGAAGCGTGGCTTCCAAGTCCCTGGAGGAGTGGTTGAAGATATTGTGGGAGAATTGGAGAATGAGTACGTGGTGTGCGGAGAGTTCCTGTTCGTGTCCCCCTGCGGCTGGGGGGTTCGCCCCCCCTTTTATAGATCAAGGGGGAGGCGGATTACATGCGCGCCGCGCTATCTAGCTACGTGGGGAAGCACGACGTGCTATGCTGTAGAGTGGGCGGCCGTCCGGACGATCCTCGCGGCGATCTGGCCATCATGGCCTACCTTGTACCCGAACAGTGGCGGTTCGAGGGTAGAAGGGCGGCGGATGGTGGCGATGTCCTCTGATAGGCTCGAGGGAGGTGCTGACGTTGGCCCGTACGGAGTACAGGAGTAGGTAAAACGGCGTCCCTTCCCGACGCGCTTCACAGTGATGGGGTTGTTGCTACAGCGTCACGGCGTGCGCCTGCACGCGCGGGGACGGCGGCCATGCCGCGCGGGCGGGGATGGTGTTCCACCGGCCTAGCGCCTCCACCTAACCCTGCAGGGTCACAAGAAAGTGAATCGAGGGTGCATCCGGCCCCCCTTCGAGGGCTCGGCGTGTTAGCCGTACTGGAGCAGCGCACGGCGTCACGGGTCCGACACCGGCCGCGCGCACGCTCCCTCCCCACGGGGGTGGGGATGGGCTCCTCCCCCGGGGAGTTGGTGCGGCGGCACGGGCGTGAGCCCCGGCGCATGATGGCGCCGTCCCGCCGGTGTCGGGCGTTAAATGCCCGTGTACGGGGGGCCGCGCACGCGTGAGGGGCGCCCTCGAGCGTGGCGGACCCCGGTCGAGGGCGGGACGTACCCTCGAGCGAGGCGGAACCCGCTCGAGGGGAGCGAGCCCTCGAGCGAGGCGGAGCCCGCTCGAGGGAAGTGCTACCCCTCGAACGGGGCGAGCCCGCCCGAGGGGGCGCGCATCCTCGAGCGAGGCGGAGCCCGCTCGAGGGGATCTCTAAGAGGGCCGCCTCGATGGGCCGTCGGGGTCCCCCGCGGCGTGGGCCATTTCCCGCATGGTTAGGCAAATTGTGTTTTGGCTTTGTTGCGGGTTTTAAGTGAGGGTTTCCCCGTTGTTTAAGGGGACCTCTAGGGCCGTCCCCCGAGCAGCCCCCGAGCATCCGCGGGTTTGCCATTGAGGCTCCCGCGGATGCCGGAACCTACTAATAGGACGTTCTTCCCTCCTTGTTTTGAGAATGCTTTCCGTGGGGCCGCGTCGGCGGACCGGCGGGTCCAGCCCCCGAAGCCCTGCGGGCAGAGTGTGGGTGCTCCGCGGGGGTTAACCGCGAGAACGGTCGAGGGCGTGGCACATGTTTCAACCGGCATCGGCGAGTGTCTCGGCCGGCTTCGGTGACACACGTCCTGCGTCGCCGGCGCTCCGGCGGGTGCGGTGCCAAGGAGGTGTAGCCGTGCGTTAAGCCCCCGAGCACGGGCCGTTCGAGGCGATCGGGTAGAGCTTTACGACTTGTTCCTTAACGCCCTCGCCGTCCCTCTCGCGGGACGGAGGGTGAGGTTTCCGCAACCCCCATCGAGCGGGTCGCGGTTGCGGATTCCTCTTCGAGCCGCTAGTGGGTGGTTCGAGTGGACGCCCATGCCCCGTTCGATAAGGGTAGGCCTGCGTGGTCCGGGAGACACATCCATGGAAGCGCTTGCGTGGGTTTGCTAGGTGGGGCTCGGTCCCGTTCGATAGGGACCGAGGGCGCGGAAGCTCTCCCTCGGTGGGATCCCCCGCTAGCCGCCCTCGCCGGCTCTCGAACACGACATGTGGGGCACCCTCGAGCCGACGGGCTCGAGGAACGGTTCGAATGCGCGTGCCTTCGTCGTCCCCGACTCGCGATCCGAGGCGCCCGTTCGAACCCATCGAGGGTCGGGCTTTGAACCTCTCGATCGCAGGGGCCGTGCGGGCGGCGTCCGGGCGGCCACGTCTTCGCGTTTGCGGCCGTCGAGGGGTTTGGGCGAGCCAGCCCTCGAGGCGCTGGTTGGTAGCACAGCGCGGCATGGGTGCTTGCGGTGCCTGCTTTACTTCAAGCAGGCCCCGGGCGACCTTCTCACGCATGTGCCCTTTTTAGAGAGTTGATATTGTCTCGAGCCAGGGGCTCGTGCCGCTCGAGGGTTTTGCGTGGCATGGGTACCCGCGGTGCCCGCTTTACATCAAGCGAGCCCCGAGCGACCTTCTCACGCTCGATGTCCCTTCGAGGGGCGGCCATCGTTTTGAGCCAAGGGCTCGTGCCGCCGAGGGTTTTGCGTGGTATGGGTGCTCGCGGTGCTGCTTTACTTCAAGCGGGGCCCGGCGGCCTTCTCACGCCGATGTCCCTTCCAGGGCTGTCATCGTTTTGAGCCAAGGGCTCGTGCCGCTCGAGGGTTTTGCGTGGTATGGGTGCCGCGGTGCCCCTTTACTTCAAGGAGGCCCCGAGCGGCCTTCTCACGCCGATGTCCCTTCGAGGGCGGTCATCATCTCGAGCCGGGGGTTCGCCCCGCTCGAGGGTTCTCCTTGCTTGGCAAGGGACCGGGTCATTAAATGCCTTACGGTCGAGGGCCGCGGTTCCGCAACGCAGCGCGCCTTTTAGGCAATGCGCGCGCGCGCGCGCGTAGTGGGCGGCGTGGCGGCGGATGTGACCGCTTGCCTCGGTCCCCGCTAGTCTTCGCCGCGATGATGGCCCGTCCGCGGTGATGTGGCCGCCGCGGTCGTGGTGGGGCCCGTTCGTCGGCGTGAAGAGTAGATTCCCCTGCGGTTAATGCGCGCGGGACATCCGCCCGGAGAGCTCGCCCGCGGCTTATAAATACGAGGGGAGGGGGAGACGACGGTTTTTTACCTTAGCGCCTCACGGTTGCGGCCCCTTGTTCCTTCGTCTTCGCCTCGCCTCTCGCACCGTGCGGTGTCGCCATTAGAGCTCTTCTTTCGTTTCTCGTCCTCCGCTCTCGCATTTCTTCTCCCCTCATGGCACCGCTTCCGCCTCTCACGATCCTTGACCCGTACGCTCGGGAGCGGTCGACGGTGACTCCGCCGGCCCTTGGCGAGCTGGTCGCCGCCGGCCAGCTGACGGCCAATGAGGATGGACGCCCGGCGAGTGGATAGTGCCGCCGGCGGGGGACCGCGCGCCCAACCCGCCGGAGGGTTATGTAGTGAGCTTCGTGCGCTTCCACGAGCGGGGCTTCAACGCGCCGGCGAGCTGCTTCATGCGGGCGCTGTGCCACTACTACGGCGTGGAGTTGCACAACTTCGCGCCCAACGCGATCTCGCAGGCGGCCACGTTCGTGGGCGTCCGCGAGGGGTACCCGGGGATCCCGATCAGCGGGAACTGCGGGTGCACCTCTTCCGCGCGGAGCTCTTCACGCAGCCCCACGACGGAGCCGAGGACCCGCCGCGCGGTGTGCGCCGGCGGGATGTCGCTCGCCCGCGGGCGCGGTTCAGGACGTCTACATCCCCCGCACCATGACGACGAACAACGCCGGGCCGGGAGCGGGGATGGTTCTACCTGCGCAACGCGGAGCACGGCCTTCCCCCCTACACTTGGTCGGGTGTTCAAGGAGAAGCCCGGCTCACCGGGGCTACGGGGTGTCTACGGCCCAGCACGGAGGCGGCGAGGACTCGGTCCCGGCCGCCCGAAGAGCTCCTCGGCGGCGCGAGGGCCGACCGCGTTGGGCGTCCTCGCCTTCCTCCATCACCGCGGATCGTGCCTCTGATGGAGAGGCCGCTCTGCATCTACGAGATGACGGAGGCGGCCAACCCCGTCGATCTGGCGAGGTCGCGGATGCTCCCGACCCCCCTCGGGCGGGCGTATGCGCTCACCCGGCGCGGAACGCCGTCGACACCGGATGCCGGTGCATCCGGACCGGACCCCGTGGGACCTCGAGATGCTCCCCACCGGCCCGCTAGTGAGTGTGGTTCTTGATCTTGTTTAAGTTTTTGGTGTTGCTTCTGCCTCCTGACGCGTCCTTGATGTGTATGTATGCAGCTGGTGAGCTTTACCGCCTCGAAGTCCGTTCCGCCCACCCCCCGACTCCCGCGCGCTCGGTCGGGCGGCGCAGTAGCGGGAGCAGGAGCGGGCGGCGCGCGCGGGAGGGAGCGTGCGAGGCGGCGCAACGAGCGCCGTGAGCGGCGGAACGCGCGAGTGCCGGCGGCGCGAAGAGCCGGGGCTCTCTTCCCCGGGGACGAGGGAGTACTCGTCCTCGGGGGGAGGGACGAAGAGGAAGAGGCTAAGGGGGGAGGCCCCTCCGATGGGTGGGGAGCCCCTCGCCCCGTCGTCGGAGCCGGTGCGGGCGGCAAGGGCGGCATCGCCGGGGCGGGCGCAATGGCGCCCGCCGCCGTGCAATCGACAACGGGGGCGCGCGCGCGCCGCGGGCGCGGCGCGTGCCGCGGAGGCGCACCCGGTGGCGCGCGTGCGCGCGTCCAAGCGTGCCCGCGCGCGGGGCGAGCGCGCGCCGCGCGCGTGGCGGCGTCGTCGGGGAGGCGCGGCGGCGGGCGTACCCGCGCGCGCGGGGCGAGCGTGCCCGCGCGCGCGGCGGCGCCGTCGGGGGGCGCGGCGGCCGGGCGTGCCCGCGCGCGGGCGGGGGCGCGCCTACGCGCGCGGCGGCACCGTCGGGGGAGGCGCGGCGGCGGGTGTGTCGGCCGCGCGCCGGCCTCATCCGCCGAGGCCTCGAGGAAAAAGGAAACGCGCCTTTTCCTCCTCGAGGTAAGGGGTTCGATCTTCTACTTCGGTTTGATTTTTTGATGACCGGGCGTTCTAATCCTCCGTTTGTGCTCCGCGCGTGGTGCCAACCGTGCCTCCCCCTCGCACCGGCCAAGGTGCGAGGACGGACGCGTCCATCCCCACCGGCGGCGCTCGTCGAGGGCGTCACGGGCGGGGGCAAGCACGGCGGCGGCGGGCGAGAGTTCGCAAAGCCCGGCCGAGGCTTCGAGGGCCTCGGCGGCGGATCGGCCCGCCGCGGCGTGGCCGGCGGTCACCGAGGAGCGACCGGCGCGGCCATTGTGGGGGCACAGGCCGCGGTGGCGGCCGTGGCGGAGGCGGCTGCGGGAGGCCGTTGTCGTGGAGGCGTGGTCCGTGGCGCCGACTTGCGCAGGAGGCGGAGAGGGTGCAACCCGCGGCGGCGCCCGTGGTCGCGGAGGCGCGGCCGGGGGGTGGTGGCCGTGGCGCCGCGTCGGGCGCCCGCGGCCACGGAGGCGCAAGTGGAGGCGCCGGTGGAGGGCGGCGCAAGGGCGGTGCCCGCCGGCGGTTCCCGGCGGAGGTGGTGGAGGTCCCGGATGACGACTCCCCGCCGCCCGGTGGGATCGGTGGGCTAGCTTTCCCACACGCTCCCCCGAGCCCCGGAGGGGGGCCCTCGTGAGGCGGCACGAGGGGCACATGGTGGCGGGGGACCGCGGACACGGTGCCGAGGCCTCGTCCTCCCGCGCCGGCCACCCCCGCCCGGTGGAGGGGGCCGTCGACAATCCCCCTGCGTTTGCGCGCCGGGGGGGGAGCGAGGCTCGGGGAGAGCTCGGAGCCACGGCGCCATGCTCAACCGCGCGCGAACGAGCGGCGCGGGTCCATGGCGGCCCCCGCATGGCGCGTCTTCCGGGTAGGTCGTGGTTGCTTGTTTTTTTTCCATCTCTCGTTTTTGCGTGCTTCCCCCGGTGTCGCGGTGCTTACGGGTTTTGATTTGTGGGTGCCGGGAGCTCGAGCGCCGCGCCCCGACAAGTACGACGCCTTCGACCGGGTGAACGGCGAGGTCCACCGGCTCGGGGAGTGGTGCGGCGCTTTCGACGCGCTTGCGACGCCCTCGGGACGCCGGACGGTGGGCGGCGTATCGGGCCATGGCGTGGCGCGGCGAGCTCCCCGAGAGCTCGGCGGCAGACCGGCGCGCCGCTCGAGCCTCGGCGGGTCCGCGCGGCCCTCATCGATCGTGATGAGGCGATGTGGCGGCGCGCTCGGACTTGGAGAAGATGCGGACGGCGGCCACCAATTGGGGGAGGCGGAGGTGGCCAACGTCGCGGCGAGACCGGGAGCTCCGTTCGTCGCTCGAGGGGGCGCGGGCGCGGCCCGGCGCCGGGCGAGGAGCGGGCGCGCGGGGGCGGGAGCGAGCGGGCCAAATAGGCCGACGACTTGAAGGCCGCCCACGACACTAAGGCCGCGGCGCTCGTCGCCGGCCGAGGGAGCGCCTCCGCAAGAGCGCACCGCCCGCCAAGGGGCGAGGGGCGGCTCCGGCGGAGCGAGGGCCGCCCTCGTCGACGCCGGACGGCGGCCGGAGCGAGGAGCGCGTCGCTCGCGAGGCGGCACGAGTCATTGGCGGAGCGGGACGACAAGCTCTCCAAGACCGAGGGCGAGGTGATTATGCTCAGCATTACCAACGCCAATCAGGAGCTGGCCCTCCAGGAGCAAGGTGAGACCGTCAAGCGCCTCGAGGGCGGCGGTCGAGGCCGTGCGCCGCGACTTCGAGACGGAGAGGAAGCAAGTCGAAGGTGAGCTGCTGCTTGGCTCTTGCCTTGTTGGTTTTTCTGTTAGAGGGCTTGCTTCCCCCTTTCGATTTCTTTCTGTCTTGGCGATTCCGGGCTTGCGCACCGCCCGGGGCATGCGGTGAACGGGCGAGGCATTGCGGGCTTCCTACAACTCCTCCGGCCGGGGGCTGCGGCGGCTGCGTGGCGCGGCCCTCGGGACCTGCCGTGCGTGGAGGAGGGAGAAGCACGGGCCGGTAGCTCGGCGGCCGGCCGCTGCGCGCCCTTGGCGGTCACGTCACCGAGCGGATGCGCGGGCGCCGCATGCGGGCGTCCGAGAAGGCCCTCGGAGTGGTGCGGTCCCACTACGAGGTCAACTTCGAGGCGGCGGCGGAGGGCTACATCGTTCCTGAGGGCGTCGAGGACGAGGTAGCGATGGAGCGTGTGGATGCGCTCGCCGCCGACGCCGCCGGGTCGCTCGCCAAAGCCTTCGAGGAGTTCCTCTTCCCGGACGCCGGCCCCGCCGCTCCTCCCGCCTGAAAGCAGTTGGGCGCTAGGCCCGTTTTTTGTTTGTGTATCAGTATTCTGGCCATGCGGCCTTGTAAATAAGCACGTTGTCTCGGTTGCAAACATTTGTTGATACGAAATGAAATCTTTTGCTTATTGCGCTTTTTTGTTTCTCCTTCTTCTCGAGTAGATTTTACTTAGGGGAGTTCGATTTTCGTGGGGGGCCTGTGGGTCGGAGGCGAGAGAGAAGGGCCGTATCCTCGCGGCGTAGGCTATCTCGACTCGCGCGCTCCTTCCGTTAGGACGCCCGCGCCTGTTCGAATCGTTGCTCGAGGTTGAAGTAGGAAACAAACTTTAGCGCGTGTGAGTTGTTTTTATTTTTGCACAAAAAAATGGGACCATTTGGGGGGGGGGGGTGCCCCCGCGTGCCCCGAGGGTAACTTGGGTTTCGGGGGAAAGGCGAGTTGCCCTTTTTATTAGACTTAAAGCATTTACATAGTTGTGACCAACTGGGGCGTTGGTCATGTGATTTTTACAACGGAAAATGCTTGGGAATCCTAGCTAGGGGTAGAAACGACGTAGCTGTTGGATGTTCCAAGCGTTGGTGAGCTCTTTACCGTCCTCGTTGGCCAGCTTGTACGTGCCGGGCTTGAGTACCTTCACCACGACGTAGGGTCCCTCCCATGGGGGCGATAGCTTGTGGCGCCCTCGGTTGTCTTGACGTAGCCTTAGGACCAGATCCCCTTCGGCGAAATCCCGCGGCGTATCTTGCGTGCTTGATAGCGCACGAGGGGCTGCCGGTACCTCGTGGAATGCATCGGGGCCACGAGGCGTGCCTCATCCAGGCCGATCCAACGAGTCCTCGCGGGCTCGGCCGGGCCGGCATCCTCGTCATAGCCTCGAACCACAGGCGGCCGTATTCTAAGTCCGTGGGGAGGAGCGGCCTCCGCGCCGTGGACTAGGAAAAACGGGGTGAACCCGGTGGCTGCGCTCGGGGTGGTCCTCGGGCTCCACACAACCGGCGGTAGCTCTTGGAGCCATCTTCGCCCCGATTTGTTCGGTGATCGAAAATTCGGGTTTTAGGCCTTGTAAGATCATGCCATTGGCACGTTCTACTTTGCCGTTGGTACGTGGGTGTGCCACGGCGCCCAATCCACACGGATGTGGAACTTGTCGCGAACTCCAAAAACTTCTGCCCGTGAGCCGAGACCCATTGTCGGTGATGATGGAGTTTGGCACTCCAAAGCGGTAGACGATGTCGGTGAAGAATGTTACCGCCTGCTCCGCCCTGAGGTTCGTGATGGGGCACACCTCGACCCACTTGGAGAACTTGTCGATCGCGACCAACAAGTGGGTGAAGCCCCGGGTGCCTTCCGCAGGGGCCCGACGATGTCCGGCCCCCACACGGCAAACGACCATGTTACGGGGATGGTACGGGGCATGAGCGGGCAAGTTGGACTTGCGGGAGTAGAGCCGGCACCCTTCGCGGTGCGCACGATCTCGGCGGCGTCCGCAACCGCGGTAGGCCGATAAAAGCCTCGGCGGAATGCGTTGCCGACGAGGGTGCGGGGCGCGGCGTGGTGGCCACGGATCCCCGCGTGAATGTCCCGTGGGAGCTCGCGCCCCTCGGGAATGGGCACGCACCCGCGCCAGGATGCGGAGGCGCGCGCTTGTGCGGCTCGCCGTCAACGAGGGCAAAAGATTTGGCCATCTTGGCAATGCGCCCGGCCGCGGCCGGTCCGCGGGGAGTTCCCCCTCGAGCGATCCGGGCGATGTATTTTTCGCGCCGGTCCTCTTGGACGAGGAGCCGGCTCGATGTCCATCATGTCGGCCTCGTGGAAGCCGTATCCCTCGAGGAGGGAGAGCATGTACGCCTCGTTCGAGGGGTCCTCGTCCATGGGTTCCGCACCCGCTGGATTCGAGGGAGCCCCCGAGGGTTCGTTGTGACTCGAGGGGTAGGGCTCAAAGACGACCGAGGGTTGAGCGACGTCGCGCGCGAAAACGTTCGGGGGGACGGTGATCCGCCCGGACGCGATCTTGGCGAGCTCGTCCGCCTCCTCGTTGTACGGCGGGGCACGTGGTTGAGCTCGATGCCGTAGAACTTGTCCTCGAGGGATCGCACGGCTGCGGTAGGCCTCCATCTTGTCGTCGTGGTAGCTCGCGTTCTTCATGACCTTATCGATCACGAGCCGCGAGTCCCCCCACACGTCGAGGCGCTTGACGCCTAACTCAATGGCGATTTTGAGGCCGGCGAGGAGGGCCTCGTATTCGGCCATATTGTTAGACGCGAGGAAGTGGAGGCGCACCGCGTACCGCATGTGTTCCCCGAGGGGTGACACGAAGAGCGAGCCCGCGCCCGCTCTTGTTTTCATCACCGAGCCGTCGAAGAACGAGAGTCCGGCCTCCGCTTGGATGCGCGGCGGCGGTAGGCTGCGTATCCGTCCACTCGGTGACGAAATTAGCCAAAATTTGGGATTTGACGGCCTTGCGCGGGCGTAGGCGAGCGTCTCGCCCATCGGTTCTACGAACCACTTGGCGATCTGCCGCGGCGTCGGGGTTGCGGATGATCTCCCCTAGTGGGAAGGAGGAAACCACCGTGACGGGGTGGGCCTCGAAGTAGTGGCGGAGCTTGCGCCGCGCAAGGACTACCGCGTACGGCAACTTCGGACACGGGGGTAGCGCGTCTTCGTGTCCGACGGGGACCTCACCGATGTAGTAGACCGGTCGGCCGTACGGGCAAGGCGTGCCCTTCCTCCGTGCGCTCCACGATGATTACGGCGGCCGACCACACGGGTGGTCGCGGCCACATAGAGCCGCAGGGGGTTCGCCGTCTTGCGGCGGTGTGAGGATCGGGGCGTGCGTTAGAGACGCCTTCGGCTTGTCGAGCGCATCCACGGGCCTCGGTAGTCCGGGAGAAGCGCTCGTGCTTCTTGAGTAGGCGGTAGAGGGGCGAGGCCCTTCTCACCGAGCCGCGAGATGAAACGGCTCAAGGCGGCGAGGCACCCCAACACTTTTTGCACCCCTTTGAGGTCCTAGATCGGACCCATCCGTTCGAGGGCCGCAACTTTTTCGGGGTTGGCCTCGATTCCCCGGCGGGAGACAATGTATCCCGGGAGCATGCCTCACGGCACTCCAAAGACACACTTTTCGAGGTTTAATTTGACCCCATTGGCCCGTGGCGGTCGAACGCGACGCCAAGGTCGCCAAACGGAGTCGTCCGCCTTCTGGTCTTTACGACGATGTCGTCCACGTATGCTTCGGCCGTCCGTCCGATGTGATCCCCAAAAACGTGCTTGCATGCAACACCGGTATGTTGCACCCGCGTTTACGAGGCCAAACGACATCGTGACGTAGCGAACGCCCCGAACGGCGTGATGAACGAAGTCGCGAGCTGGTCGGACTCTTTCATCTTTATTTGGTGGTACCGGAATAGGCATCAAGGAAGCAAAGCAATTCGCACCCGGCCGTTGAATCAACGATCGATCAATGCGTGGCAAAGGAAAAGGAACTTTAGGACATGCTTTATTAAGACTATTGTAGTCTATACACATCCGCCACTTCCCATTCTTTTTCTTTACAAGCATGGGGTTTGCTAGTCACGTTGGGTGGAACACCTCCTTGATGAATCCGGCCTCGAGAAGCTTCCGCGGCTCCGCTCCGATTGCCCGTCGCCGCTCCTCGTCGAAGCGGCGGAGCGCGTTCTTGCACGGCGCGGGCGTTTGGCGAGGATGTCAAGGGAGTGCTCGGCGACTTCCCTCGGGATGCCTGGCATATCCGAGGGGCTCCACGCGAAGATGTCGGCGTTGGCGCGGAGGAAGTCGACGAGCACCACTTCCTATTTGGGGTTGATGGTGGAGCCGACCCTCAACGCCTTGCCCTCGGGGGCTGAAGGGTCGAGGGGGACCCCCTTGGTCTCGCTCCGCGGCCTCGAAGGTGCCGGCGTGCTTGGCGGCGGAGTCGAGGTCGTCGTTGACCATCTTCTCCCGGCGTGTTCACTAGCGCTTCATCCGGCGCCAGTGCCTCTGCGTGCTCCACGCACTCGACGTCGCAGTCGAACGCGTGCTCGATGGATGAGCCGATGGTGATGACGCCGTTTGGCCCCGGCATCTTCATCTTCAAGTAGGTATAATTGGGGACCGCCATGAATTTGGCGTAACAGGGTCGCCCAAGTATAGCGTGGTAGGCCCCCTTGAACCCCACCACCTCGAAGGTGAGGATCTCCTTGCGGAAGTTCTTTGGGGTGCCAAACCAAACCGGCGGTCGATGCGCCCGAGGGGCCGGACACCTTGCCGGCCGCAATGCCATGAAATGGCTTCGTCTTTGGGCCGCAGCTGGTCCCGGCCGATCCCCATCAAGCGCAATGTATGTGCATAGAGGATGTTGAGGCTGCTGCCTCCGTCCATGAGGACCTTCGAGAACCGGGCGTTCCCGATGATGGGGTCGACCACCCGGCGGGTGCCGGCCGGGTTGGGGACGCGGTTCGGGTGGTCCTCCCGGCGAAGGTGATGGCGTCCTCCGACCAATTGAGGAAGGACGGAGGCGCCCTCTCCCGCGGCGAGGACCTCGCGCCGCTCCTTCTTGCGGCGGCGGGTCGACATGTCGACGGTTGGCCCCCCAAAGATGAGGAACACATTTTCGACGGCGGGGGAAGCCGCCCGCGTCGCCATCGCCTCCGTCCTTCTTGGCCTCGTGCTTCCTTCGCGGCGGCACGGCCATAGAACTTCTTGAGCATATCGCCTTGCTCAAGGGTGTGGTTCACTCGGGGTCTTGTGGTAAGGACATGGCCTTTTCGGCATGTCGTCGAACACCCCGGGCCTCGAGGGGCCGGTCGAGGGCCCCGTCGAGCCGGGTCAACGGCAAGGGCCTCGGCATTACCGCCGTCGCGCCCCTGCTCGCGTGCCTCGCGGCGCGGCTTCTTCCCCTTCTTGCCTCGCTTGTCGTTGCGGTGGGGCTCTTTGGACTTGCTGCCCTCCGCGGGCGCGTCCTCCGAGCGCTTGCCCTTCTTGCCGTCGAAGATCGCCCCCACGGCCTCTTCTCCGGAGGCGAAGCTGGTGGCGATGTCGAACAGCTCGTTGGAGTCCGCAGGCGGGCTGCGTCCCAGCTCCCGTACGAGGTCCCGGCACGTGGTGCCCTCGAGGAAGGCGTGCACGATCTCGGACTGCGCCACGCTGGGGAGCTCAGTGCAGCGCTTAGAGAAGCGCCGTATGAAGTCCCGCAGCGACTCGCCGGGCTTCTGTGTGCAGGAGCGCAGGTCCCATGAATTTCTGGGGCGCACGTACGTGCCCTGGGAAGTTGCCCACAAACGTGCGGACCGGATCGTCCCGGTTGTGGATCTGGCTAGCGGGCAAGTTGTTGACGGTGAAAATCCGTCAACCTAGCCATGAGTTTACCTTCGGTGTTGGCATGAATTTTATACCTTATCCATTGGTACTAACCCCCGTGGTATAACAAGTTCACGTGTGCATGTCGTTTTTGGAGTTTAATGTTTATGCGGGGATTTAGTGTTGAATGCAAGACTTTCGGGGTAAGTTCATCAAGCACCTCATGACAAGACTTTGAAGCCCCTGAACAAGTCATGCAATGAAGCAAAACTAACTCCAAGAAGCCGGGGACTCGAGCGAGAAGACGACAAACTCCGGGGACCCGACCGGAAAAGTGCGCGAAGCTTGCAAGACAAGGAGTTGAGTCCAATTCGGAGAGAAACCGACGACATGGACCTACATGCGAAGGGGGAAGCATCCGGGAAGCAAGGGAACCGACCTCGGGCAAAGGAGCCCGCGGGGCCGGGCCAAAATGGGCCCGGGCCGGCCGGCCCGATCCGGTCGGCCCAGGCCCATTTTGGGCCCAAAACCGTCGCCCTTTGCCCTAGCCGCCAATCGGGCTATTTATAGTCCCCGACCGAGAGCCACGCGAGAGAAGATTTCGTATTCCGCCGCCGAGGAGCGAGAGAAGCTTGAGGGACACCAACTTGAAGATGAGGGTCGTGCTAGTTGTCTAGGGTTTCCCCGGCCGACGTGGGAACCTTGCATGGAAGACCACGTCGGAGCTCGGAGCGAGGATCAAGATCGAGGGAGGGCCCGGTGGTGATCTTGTTCATGTAATCATTCATGGTGAAGTTTGTAAGTGAATTCGATTTCTAGCGATTAAGTGCCTTCTCGATGATTTTGATTTCTTCTTGGTTTTGCTTCTTCTACGATCTATACTTAAGATAGATTACATAGGGTGCTCTTGTAGCCGCGGTGGCTAGAGGTGCATACCGGACCGGCCAAGTGATTTCAACTTGTTCTATCGAACTCGCCCTAAGCTCCCCGCATGAATAGGGATACGTTGTGACAGAACGGGGGGTCTCGAAAGGCGGATGTTTTCGGAGTCGGATGGGAAGGCCACGATTTAAAGATGCTTTTAATGAGATTCGCTTTGCTATCTTCATCTATTTTGTTTGGAGCTACAACATAAGCATGATCTAGATTCTCTAGATTGGTTATCTCTTGCTTTCTCTTGCTACCTCTTTAGTAGATTAGATTAGATTCGTTTTCTTTATGAGTTAGTAGATTAGATGCAACTTGTCTTCATTAGATAGCTTTACCTTGCTTTACTAGATTGAATCCTTGCGTTGCACATTGTTCCACGGATTCGATACCTTGGGTTCACCACTCGAGGGAAGAAGGGTCCCTTGACTACGACGGGAGACTTGTCCGCTTGCAAGTCACAAACGAACTTTGATACAATTATTAACCGTCAACAAGCCCCTTTTTTCACGGCGCCGTTGCGGGGAACAAGCAATCAAGATCCGATCTAGTATCGCTTATCTTTCAGTTTTTCTTTTGATTTTCTTTTGCATCTCTTATGTTTGATCATCCTCAAAAGAAAAAAAAAATCAATCTAATCTAGTTTTGATTAACCCTAATTTTTCTTTTCTTTTTAGATTTTTGTTTTATTACTAACCCTAACCGGAGATGGTTGGCTACCTCTCCAAGAAACCCAAAACTTTTTTGTGGATGATCCGGGGAAAACTTTACGAGGCAAAGGTGACGTGCAACACAAGCTCGAAGGACCGTCAAAATCTCCAAGGGAATCACCACCTCCAAGTCAAGACGCCGGAAGGCCGTTCAAGATCAACGAGGATGGAGAAGATGGAGATGGAGAAAGAAGCTCAACACCTAAGGGCTGCCAAGGCAAGATCCACATGCAAGGAGTGTGAAGCGTTCATCGTGATGAAGATGCTAGACGCAAGTGGGACAACTTGCCGGGCGCCCAATGGGTGACAAAGAAGAATATCCGAGACAACTCCAAGGTCCCAAGACGGCGAAGGCTACTCAAACTCATTCGGGAGAGATGGAGGATCACACTAAGAAGACAATGAAGATCACAACCGAAGACCGGAGTTCGAGATGCCGAGCCACAAGGAAGATGTTGCATCCGTCAAGATCAAAGGACAAAGCCGGCTGTGAAGACCAAAAAAAAATTGACTAAGCCAAAGTGGGTACCCAAGATTGCAACGCCCGCAAAGAGCGTTGATCCGGAGTAATCAAGTGAAGAAGTCTAGCCATGGACTATAAACGAAGCGCTAGGCGGGAGGCAACCCGTTTCGTCGAGTCAAGAATAAGCTACGGGAGGACAACCCGATTCCAGGTTTTTCAAGTCTTTTTAAATTTAATTCAGTTCTGAATTTTACTACGCAAAACCTTAGACTTAGAATGGTTGATCAATATTAGAGACATAATTCTTGGTTGAATATTTTGCTTGATCATAAACCCTTTACATGAACCACCCTATGTGATTGTTTGCTTCTTCTTGGAGAAACCACAACCAAAAAGAAAAAAATTTCAGAACCTTAACTCAACCTTTCACCCTCATTATGGTGCTGAGGTTGACTTATTTTTCATGCTAAAACCACACGAGTAGAGCCACGATTTATGTTTAAGTGTTAATAAAATTCAGCACGTGGTAGGACTCGCGTGAACCTAGAAACTTGATTTTTGGTTGGTTTAAAAATCCATATCCTTGGTTTCTCTAAGATTAGAATTTTTCTAAGCCTCATTTAATTTTATTTCATTCAAAATCTCTCTCATCTAATCAAAATTAGGACCTAAACTTATGCCCCCATGATCAAGCCGGGAAAAGCTTGCTCTCAACTAATGAAGGCAAACTATACCGGTGAGACCGAAATCGACGTAAAAATAAAATATTTTCGACTTGCATTTGTTTTCAATGGTTTAAAAACTTCTCTAAAATTATGTTCGAGCACTTGCATGGCTCTGAAAAATATTTTTAAATTTCGAAATTAGAGGAGTGCTTAGCCTTAAAGGGAGGCAATCTAGTAATCATGCATGCACCATTGGATTCCCTTTCATCAACTTTCACTAATTCCACATGCAAAGGACAAGCATGGTGGGCAGCAAGCATCAACTTTGTAGGAATTTCATGGTGGCATGTGAAGCAAATGGAGCTAGGGAGCATGGACATGACCCAAAACATGAAGCATCAAGTGGAAGGACCAATAGTGGACGAGAGCGTTTGGGCGGTCCAACTCGTGGAGCACGCGGGCGGGGAAAGTTGCGAGAGGTGAAATGATCGTGCCGGAAGAAAGACGAGACGGGGAGGAGCACCGAGGCCGGCCTCACCTACATAAGGAGCCCCCCGGCTCCCGTTTTCTGCGAGGCAAGCTTCCCTCTCCTTCCTTTGTTTGTGTGTTCAAGTTTGTGTGCTCAAAACCTCCGTAGACATAGCCAACCTTCCCAAGCTTGATAGCTCAAGAAAAAAAAAAATCCACATCCTTAATCCACTCAAAGTCCGGACTCCAAAATAATATTTGTGTACCTTGTTACCGGGTGAAAACCCCGGATATTTATTTGTGAGGGAGAGTGCTGCAATCATCGAAAAAACTACAAGCCTTTTCACCGAAGAAGAAGGGATCATCGTCGTCTAAGCCATCATCGACAACCTCTTCGAGGAGGCGCTCGGTTTCCGAGTCTCCTTGGAGTATGGAGGAGGACACGGCACTACTAAGGAGGAACCACTCTTCTCCTTGGTGGCATGGGGCCACACAAAACTTGTTTATTAGGTTTACCAAACTTCAATAACATATGGAGGAGCCGCTCGTCCAACCTCGCCACTTGACACGATCATCCGCTCCACCTCCATACGCTCCGCGGTATTCCGAAGGGTATGTCATCATGACGGAGGAGGAGAAGAAGCTCGCTCGCCTTAAGTAGAGGCTTATAGCGAACGTCGACATCGACGACCAAGCTCTCCACATATTGGGTTTCACACGGGACACCGGTGCAATTCTCTAGCGGAGTGTCGGCAAACACCCACAAGAAATTCGCCTAGGAAATTTTCATGACCATGGCGCATACCCTTGATGAAGGAGTGTTGAGTCTCTCATTCCGTTGGAGGGAGCCCACAAGAGGAGAAGAAGGAAGACATCGTCGGAAGGGTAACCTTGATCAATGATGCTATTTCTAGCACCTTGATGGGGTAATCTCCTTTCATCCATGGGTTGCAATCGATCTTGAGATGTAATCACACTTTGTTGGATTATCTATCTATCATCTTGTGCTGAAAATACTTTAATGCTTAAGGCTAGCAACCATGCCATAAAGGGAGTAGGGCTCCAATGCTTCCTTGGATCCATTCAACACAAACCCCGATAGATCAGATTGGTTTTCATGTTCGAAACGATTGCATGTTCTAGTATCGTAGACCCATGGGCGAGTGTCTCCTATTTTCAAAAGGGAGCTCCGAAACAAGTATGTGCATGAAGGCACATGGGAAAGTTTTTGGAGTATGATCACGGGAAGAGACCATCAACGAAGAAATACTATCCGGAACCCCATCATCCATGTGTGTCACTTTTGTGCAAGTGGATTTTTGGGGAGAATAAGAGAGACATAGATAACCAACACGGAGTTGAATTGGATTTACTCGCAGCCAATCAACCCTACTCACCTATGATCAACCGGGTGTATTGTGGCAACATCGGATTCGGGAGATCGGGTTGTTACCTCTCCATGTTGACTATCTCTTTAAAACCGGGTATTACAAGGAACCCAAATCATCTCCTACCCGGGACTTCCCTAGGAATATATGAAGAAAGGAAAATATAAGAATGAAGATGAGAGAGGAGGCTTCCTAGTGGCCTAGGTGAATTTGCCCCTTCCGGATTGAAGATTAAACTTTTCTTGAGGGGAAGAAGATCGGTTAGAGGAAGGACTTCTTGTGCCGGCGAAGAAAAAAAAAATAATAAAAGAAAAGAATTATAGGAGAAGGATCTTCTATGGCCCAAGAAGGAGGTGCACAACAAAATTATGTTCCACCATTCGGAGAAATTCCGGCATCGCCGGATTACTACGGTGGTGTACCAATGCAAGCATGGGGGAGTGGTGCAGCCATACCCCCACCATTTTTGCGGTGCCCAACGTAGCCTTTGCGGAGCCATTTGCACACCTTCCTCAACCACAACAAAACGTGGCCACCATTGGAGGATACGCTGCAAGGAACATGCAAATTATTGCAGCCATCCTAACCAATGCAAACCAAATGGGTGAAGGAAATACAAACGTCGCTTATGAGCTTTGACACCTTCACCTAATACCATTAGACAATTCATAGGAGGAGAGGCGCATTCCTATTGCAAGTAAGGGTACAACAACCAAGACTTTCAATATCAACCACCGGCGGAAGATTAGAGAGAGGAGGAGCTTTAGTTATCTTTCCTTTACCCCCTTTTCTTTAATTTTCAGCTTGTTTGCGCCTATGTATGCGTAGTGTTTTCAGTTTTTTTTTTTTTTTTTTTTTTTATTTAAATTTCAGAAAGTGTGTTAGTTTAATTTTTTCAGCATGTATCTTAGTTTTTATTTTCATCATGAATAATGTCACCACCAAGTTTTTACCTTTGGTAAAGTTACAAAGTTTGTGCCATGATGATATATGATTATAATTGCCGCTTTGTTTATCTTTGTAATTGATTTATGCATGTTTGACCTAGTGCTCTCTTAAAAATACAAATCTGAAATTATCTAAATGCTAGCTTAATCTTCAGCGGAGGTTATGATTAAAATAAAGACCCATAGTGTTTTATGTGCTCTCAAGTTATGAATAGATTGAAGATGTCTTTTATGCTCAAAAATATTGCTAACCTTGTCACAAATATCACTTGTGTGTTGCTCAACCTATCCAAAGCCTTATATATATTTGAGTGCATGAACCTTAGTGTACAAGATTTATTTTTGAGTGCGTTATTGCAGGCCATGATTTCTCGGCCCGAGACTAAGAAGCTGGTCATTTCGTTTTTGCGTATCTATCTTTTTGCTAGCCTCTTATCCGTGCATTGTGTATCCCCGCATCGGAGATCTCACAAACTTCGCCGGATATCCACCTTTAAACCAAATATCATCTTTTTGTGATTACCTCCTTGACCACAACCTATCGTTGAGAATGGATCATCAATTCAAGGAAGATCGCAAGACGGTGCCAACGTTGAAGATTTCAAGTATCTCTCCAAGGAAAAATATCCCGGTACCTACCTTATTTTTCGCCTCTTTGCTCGAGGACGAGCAACGTCTAAGCATGGGGGAGGAGGTAGGTACGGTGCAGTTTTAGAGTTCAAAAAGGGAGTATTTTTTTTTAAAAAAAATATATATATAATGATGAAAGAAAAAAATTCGGCGATGTACGTGACTTTCAAGGTGCGGAAAGAAAAAATATATATAATGAAAGAAATGAATGAAAGAAAGAAAGAAAAAATGAGAAATATGAGAAAGAGAAAAAAAAAATATATTTGTGCGTAAAGTGAACTCCCCGGTTCTCTAAGAGTGCAATCAAGGCTTCAAGTTTAAAAGATCCATTCTCATTTTCCAACCATGTGCAATCCGATAACGAGGACTTCCTTTGTGCCTCGGGATCACTCTTTGCCATTTGCACATGTCCACTCATCTAAAAGTGTGTGTATTTTTCTCTTTCCCCTCCTTGATTAACATTATTTTCCAATGACCTTTTTGACGAGTCTCGGTAAGACCATGAGAAGCTTGTCTTGTTTTGACAACACCTCATTTATAAAATCTTGATAGGACTAAACTTTCCCAAAGCTCCATATAAAGCCTACCACATATATATGAGAGGGAAAGGAGTAGAATATATAGGCTTGAGAGACAAGTGAGATGAGAGTTTATGAGCAATATACAAGATGATTTAAATTTGTGAACTTGGTTTAGCTTTTCTTTATCTCGTTCTTTATTTCAAAAATTCGAGATCTATTTAAATTTTGGGAGCATGTTAATACTTGTGGGATGAGCTTAATAAGAATCTACCCTCCGTAGAGGTGAAAGCTAGTACATTATGGAACTTTAACGAATTAAACTTTTGAGAGCATTATGTTTTCTTTCATGTATGATCAAGTGCAAGGTTTAAACATTGTTTGGCAATGATGATATCCATCGAAGGCTTACTCGAGGACGAGCAAGGTTTAAGCATGGGGGAGATGTTGACGGTGAAAATCCGTCAACCTAGCCATGAGTTTACCTTCGGTGTTGGCATGAATTTTATACCTTATCCATTGGTACTAACCCCCGTGGTATAACAAGTTCACGTGTGCATGTCGTTTTTGGAGTTTAATGTTTATGCGGGGATTTAGTGTTGAATGCAAGACTTTCGGGGTAAGTTCATCAAGCACCTCATGACAAGACTTTGAAGCCCCGAACAAGTCATGCAATGAAGCAAAACTAACTCCAAGAAGCGGGGACTCGAGCCGAGAAGACGACAAACTCCGGGGGACACGACCGAGAAAAGTGCTTGAAGCTTGCAAGACAAGGAGTTGAGTCCAATTCGGAGAGAAACCGACGACATGGACCTACATGCGAAGGGGGAAGCATCCGGGAAGCAAGGGAACCGACCTCGGGCAAAGGAGCCCGCGGGGGCCGGGCCAAAATGGGCCCCGGCCGGCCGGCCCGATCCGGTCGGCCCGAGCCCATTTTGGGCCCAAAACCGTCGCCCTTTGCCCTAGCCGCCAATCGGGCTATTTATAGTCCCCCGACCGAGAGCCACGCGAGAGAAGATTTCGTATTCCGCCGCCGAGGAGCGAGAGAAGCTTGAGGGACACCAACTTGAAGATGAGGGTCGTGCTAGTTGTCTAGGGTTTCCCTGGCCGACGTGGGAACCTTGCATGGAAGACCACGTCGGAGCTCCGGAGCGAGGATCAAGATCGAGGGAGGGCCCCGGTGGTGATCTTGTTCATGTAATCATTCATGGTGAAGTTTGTAAGTGAATTCGATTTCTAGCGATTAAGTGCCTTCTCGATGATTTTGATTTCTTCTTGGTTTTGCTTCTTCTACGATCTATACTTAAGATAGATTACATAGGGTGCTCTTGTAGCCGCGGTGGCTAGAGGTGCATACCGGACCGGCCAAGTGATTTCAACTTGTTCTATCGAACTCGCCCTAAGCTCCCCGCATGAATAGGGATACGTTGTGACGAACGGGGGTCTCGAAAGGCGGATGTTTTCGGAGTCGGATGGGAAGGCCACGATTTAAAGATGCTTTTAATGAGATTCGCTTTGCTATCTTCATCTATTTTGTTTGGAGCTACAACATAAGCATGATCTAGATTCTCTAGATTGGTTATCTCTTGCTTTCTCTTGCTACCTCTTTAGTAGATTAGATTAGATTCGTTTTCTTTATGAGTTAGTAGATTAGATGCAACTTGTCTTCATTAGATAGCTTTACCTTGCTTTACTAGATTGAATCCTTGCGTTGCACATTGTTCCACGGATTCGATACCTTGGGTTCACCACTCGAGGGAAGAAGGGTCCCTTGACTACGACGGGAGACTTGTCCGCTTGCAAGTCACAAACGAACTTTGATACAATTATTAACCGTCAACACAAGTGCTCGAGCCATGTCCGGGCCGCGTCGCCGAGATGCGGGGGCAAGTTGCGGATGATGACCTCGTCGGCCGGTGGCCCCGCCCGGTGACAAGCCAAGCGGTAGTCGTTAAGCCACACGCGGGGGTCCATCCGCCCGTTGTACTTCACGATGGTCGAGGGTTGGCGGAAGCGTTGGGGGAACGCCGCCGCGCGGATCTCCCGGCCGAACACACGGGTGCCCGGGGGCTCGGCGTCGGGGAGCGGTCCTCGCCGGCCGTCGTAGCGTCCGCCCCGTCGGGGATGATAGCCCACCGCTGCTCATGCGTCCGCCCCGATGGTGCGTCCGGCATTGATGACGTTGCGGGCGTCGCCATCCAGCGCCCTACGTGCATCAAGGAGCCGCTCCTTGGCCGGCGTGCGCCCTTGGTCGGCGGGTCGCCCCCGCCGGTCCCCCTGCGTGCACCGAGGGTTCGCCTCCCGGTGCAGCTTCGTCATCCCGCGCATCCCCCTGTTGGCGGATGCGTGAGGCCGAGCTCTCGGCCTGCTGGACGGCCGCTTGCTCGATGAGAGTTTGCACCTCGCGGTGCAGGTCTCGAGCCTCGGGGGTCGAGGGTGCCGGCATGGCCCGCGGCGGTGTCGCGGCGGCGATGAGCTTTTGGCTCGCCCGCGGGGGGCGCGTCCGTGTTGTCGACGTTGGGGACGGTGTTGATGCGGTCGCGGACACTGTCGGCCCGGCTCCGTGCGCGTTCGCCGCGCGCGGGAGGCTTCCCCTACCATTGAGGCGCGGAGCGGCCCGCACCGTCCGTATTCCTCCGCCGGCTTGGCCTCGAGCTCGCGGGCTTGGGCCACGTCGCGTCGGCGTCGGCCCCGGCGGAGCGCTCGGCCCCGCGGCCGGGCGCGTGGCGATCCCCAGGGCGGCGTGACTTCCCCCGTCTCCGGCGCCCACCGCACGGCGGCATTGGCGGGTCGTTGGTGATGACGGCGTAGCACTCCCGCGCGGGATCGTAACTCCCGTGCCGGAGTCGTCGGAGCGGCCGAACCGCAGTCCGTAGCGTCAAGGAAACGCCCGAACATGACCGGGTCCGGCACGCCGAGAAGTCCCATTCGTCGCATAGCCGTGGCGGTTGGCGGGTGGCAACGCGTCGACGGAGCCCAGGGACGATTCGTCCCCTGCCGAGGCGCCGGGATCCCTGGCGACGAAGACGTGGCGGCCAGGTGGAACCCTGCGCATCGTGGTGTTGACGTTGGCGTTGTAGGCCGACGTAGCGCCACGCAGCCCGATGGGGATGCGCGGTCCGGAGACCGTGCGCTGTCCCGCCGGGGTGGTGGCGGTCGTGACGGCGGGCGCGCCGCGGCGAGTGGAGGCGCGCTCGGCCCGCCGCCGCTCGGACCGCGCCCGGCGCGAACGCCGCCGCAGCGACGACGCGCGTCGTGGCGTCGACGGGCCCGCGGCATCCGTGCTGCGGCGCCCGCGCCTTGGCGGTGCGTGCGGCGGGGGCCGCAGGCGACCCCGGCCCGGTGCCGCGCGCGGAGCTCCTCACGGTTGGTGAGGCGCATGAGATAGCCGTTCCCCGTGGCACCGAAAGTTCGGGTCCCCGAAGCGACTTTCGAACCCGGCCGGGAGGGGGTCCGAGCTACCCATGCGGTAGCGTGTACCACGGTACTCAGTGCGGATCACCATGGAGGGAGTTGGTGGAATGACCTTAGGCGCTTGATTGCCCCACGGTGGGCGCCAACGTCGGGGCGGAATATGGTCCCGACACTAACCAGTAGAAAGCGCCGAGGTCTATCCCTCAATGGTCGATGCTAAGCAATGAGAGACACGGGTTTTATCCCGGTTCCGCCGAGGGGGCCGTACGTCCGGCAGAGGCGTGCTCAAGGCACCCGTATTGCTCGGCACGGGGGTGCCTGTAGTGGGGCTGCTACAAGCAAGGCGGGAGAGGAAGCGTGGCTTCCAAGTCCCTGGGAGGAGTGGTCGAAGATATTGTGGGACGGTTCGGAGAATGAGTACGTGGTGTGCGGAGAGTTCTCGTTCGTGTTCCCCTGCGGTGGGGGTTCGCCCCCCCCTTTTATAGATCAAGGGGGAGGCGGATTACATGCGCGCCGCGCTATCTAGCTACGTGGGGAAGCACGACGTGCTATTTGTCAGAGTGGGCGGCCGTCGGGACGATCCTCGCGAGCGATCCGGCCATCATGGCCTACCTCGTACCCGAACAAAGGTGGCGGTTCGAGGGTTGAGGGGCGGTGGATGGTGGCGATGTCCTCCGATAGGCTTGAGGGAGGTGGCCGACGTTGGCCCGTGCGGAGCACGGGAGTAGGTAAAACGGCGTCCCTTCCCGACGCGCTTCACGGTCTTTGGGGTTGTTGCTACGGCGCACCGGCGTGCACCCGCACGCGCGGGGACGGCGGCCACGCCGCTACGGGGCAGGGATGGTGTTCCACCGGCCTAGCGCCTCCACCTAACCCCGCGGGGTCACAAGAAAGCGAATCGAGGGTGCAACCGGCCCCCCTTCGAGGGCTCGGTGCGTTAGCCGTCTTGGAGCGAGGTGCACGGTGTCACGGGACCGACACCGGCCACGCTGCACAGTCCCTCCCCACAGTGGTGGGGATGGGCTCCTCCCCGGGGAGTTGGTGTGGCGGCACCGGGGCGCGAGCCCCCGGGCGCTTGATGGCGTCGTCCCGCCGGTGTCGGAGCGTTAAATGCCCGTGTACGGGGGCCGGCGCACGCATGAGGGGCGCCCTCGAGCGTGGCGGACCCCGGTCGAGGGCGGGACGTACCCTCGAGCGAGGCGGAACCCGCTCGAGGGGGGAGCGAGCCCTCGAGCGAGGCGGAGCCCGCTCGAGGGAGTGCTACCCCTCGAACGGGGCGGAGCCCGCTCGAGGGGGGCGCGCATCCTCGAGCGAGGGCGGAGCCTCGCTCGAGGGGATCTCTAAGAGGGCCGCCTTGATGGGCCGTCGGAGTCCCTGCGGCTTGGGCCATTTCCCGCATGGTTAGGCAAATTGTGTTTTGGCTTTGTTGCGGGTTTTAAGTGAGGGTTTCCCCCGTTGTTTAAGGGGACCTCTAGGGCTGTCCCCGACGAGATGGATGCATGCTATGTGATCGCTACTTGATTCGTGGTTCTAATCTATTGCTTTCATGTTGATGATGCTTTGATGATTAAGGTTAGCTACCGTGTTTTTCGGGCGTATGATATCCGCTACTCCCATAGATTCCATCAACATACCGTGTCCATCATAGGTCTAGTCACGTTTACCTTCGTGTAGTGACAGTACGAGGGGAGGGAAAGGGCGAAACCGTGGTCACAAGCCCCGGTAGATTGGTTTACCACTCTCGTGTAGTAGATGCATATCCATGTTATCCTAGATCCTAGGGAGGGAACGCTTATATTTCTTAATCACTCTCTTGTGTCCACCCTTTACCATCTAGTTTAACCCTTGATTTGTTTGATCAACTTAGATTAACTTAGGTTAGATTGTCTTTACCTTTAGATTAATACTCTCTTTCAAAGATTTTCCATTCAACTAGATTAGTACTTGGTTAAGCGCTAGCAATCCCCTTGCTCCGCGGATTGACAAGAACCTTGGGAATCCCGTGGTGAAAAAGGTGTAGGTCCGTACTCTTGCGAATCGTAGGTGGATATGAGTTTTATCCGTCAACAAGCCCCTTTTTCTGGCACCGTTGTCGGGCAAGCTAGTTTGCTACGTTTAATCTAGTATTAATTTTGTTGATTACTAACATCTAACCCTTATTTTCTAGAAAAAAATCTTTTTTTGTTTTTCTTTCTACTTTTCTTGTGCCTAGATGGATTTGTTCACCTCACCATTGGAAGACGAAGAGATGTCGCTAAGGGAGCTAGCAATGCCGTCAATGGAAGACATTGAGATGCAAAAATCAGATTTGGCGCTTGCTACAACCCACTATGAAGTGAAGCCTAGAATCATCAAGTTAGTGGCGACAAAACCATTTAGAGGATTGGAGGATGACAACCCATATAGACACATTAAGGAATTCACGATGATATGCAACACGGTGCAACAAGAAGGAGTTCCGGCCGCTTGGTTCAAGTGGAATCTTTTTCCATTCTCTCTCGAAGATGAAGCGCGAAAATGGTACACACTTGCGTCCGTTGAAGCAAAAGGAAATTGGGATGATCTAGTGAAGAAGTTTCTTTTGAAGTTCTTTCCCATAAGCAAGGTCCAAAACTTAAGGAGGCAAGTGCTCACTTTTAAGCAAGGAGGGGATGAAGGAATTGATGAAGCATGGGACCGTTTTAATGAACTACTTGAGCGAGGCCCGAACTTGGGATTTTCCGGTGACTTGATATTGCATACCTTTTATTTTTCACTAACCCCTAACTCGTCTCGTTTTGTAAGCATGTGTGTAGGCGGTGATATAATAAAATAAAACAATTAGTGAAGCCGCACAAATCTTACAAAGGATTAGCAATGGACAAGAACGCAACGAGATTGGCAAAGACGTTGTCGAGAGGAGCAAAATGACAAAAGCAAGCCCAAGGTGCTTGCTGAAATTTCTGAAAAAGATGAACCGACCATACAAGAAATTGAAGATCCACTTCCCAAGGTAATAGAAGTCATTTCGGATGTTAAAAATGTTGAAACTAACATGAATGTAGGCCGAAGTATGTGGAATGCTAGACCATTGGCGGAGTTCAATCAATCCGGTTGGGTTCAAGTTGATTTTGCCCCACTAATCAACTACCGAAGGAAGGAGGAATGCCGACACGTTGCCAAACTAGTTGAAGATATATTTGATCAAGAGATGAGTGGAGAGTCGATCCAAAAGATATTTGAAGAAGAAAGAGAAGAAGGAGATGAAGGATGGATCGACCGGTTTATGATGAAGAAAGAGAAGAGTACAACCGTGACGAGCCTAGTGACTCAAAGGATAAATGGGAGGAGAAATGACTCAAGTTAGAAGGTTATAGCTTATGTTCTATTGAAGCCCACACAATAGCAAGGCAATACATGGAAGTACTCAAGGATGAAGAAAAGAGTGAATCAACGATGAGCGATCTTGACGACATGTGGTACACGGGAGATAAAGAAAGTAACATACAAGACTTTGAAGACGAAGATTTGGATGACAATGAAGACTTCAAAGAAGAGACAAATGCAAATGAAGTTGATGGATCATACGTTCCACATGATGAGATGGAGGGGGTGCAAAAAGGTAACAAAGAGACACCTTCACTCGTTGAGATTGATTCGCCTTCAACACCGCTAGATGAACCAAATATCACTCTTGTTGAAAAAGCTCTAAGGCCAAGGTACGCGCTGAAATCTCAGGATATTATTGGTATTGATGTTGATAAATTCAAATACTCATGCTCAACCAATAGTATGAATGATAGTTTAAATTCTATGCCTTGTTCCAATAATGATCATGTTGATAGGCTAGATTTTCTTGAGAATGAAAAAGAGGAAACATTTATGTTTGATCCCATTAATCTCACACCTAAAGAACCTTTGCCTAATGATGAGCTAAGTGCTATACATGAAACATATGCTTCTTTTATTTACACCTTGACTTGTTGCTACAATTCGCATGTGGTGTTAATTATGGACGCGTATGTTTACAATAAGTTTTGTAAATTTCGATCATGCTTTGCGCTTGGTCAAGCTAATGACCTTAAAAAAGCACATGTTGGGAGAAGGCCTGATTTTCACTAACCATGTAGACAAGGATTGAATAATGAAAAGAGAAGTCATGCTTAAAGAGTTGCAAGATAAATCATCAACCTCTCCAAATCCCGGGATGGATGCTGCTGTCTTCATCGATTTGAGAGCTTGTTCAGAGGTGTACAAATGAAGAAAATGAGATATCCAGAAGCTCCATCAAGTTACCATTCCAACACATCAAGAACCAACAAGTTTGAATACGTGTGCAAGGAGTTATGGAGAAAACATTGAGCGTTACGCGTTCTGAAATTTCAGGACAGATTTCATCGCCGAAGTAAAACGGACGTAACTCTCTTGTCCGGAGTCCGATTTGGGAAAATAAAGACTCATTGGAAAGGAAATTTTGTGCATTGTGCAATGGAGTAGAGATTGAGTATACTTTTTGTTCTGGACATTAAAGAAAAAAATCATGGAGTGAAGGCAGCACCGAAGGATGATAAAGAAGGAGATAGCGATGAAACAAAATGATGTCTTGGGCAAGTCTTCTATAAGTGATCAAGCACAACATGGGAAGTAAATTAAAGCTGCATTGGTACCTTTTCTTCTTGCATGAAGGGCCATGTCTATGCAACGAAAAGAAGGTATGTGAGAAAGTCGATCTCTATGACTTTAAATGAAGCGCTTTTCGGGAGGTAACCCGTTTCTTTATATTTTAACTACTTTCTTAGAAAAAATATATAATGGAACTATCTTATGATGATAAACTTGTGGTTATTAATCTAATTTTAGTTTTCTTTTTAACCACCATCATGTTCATGCTCATATTTATTTATTTGCATGCATTGCATTTTGTTATCAATGTGATGATGCTTTGCGTATACATGTTTTGTACATTGTTGGCTTGGTTGTTTTATATACTTGATGATGTATGCTTCATTTTCCATGTTAATGCTTCATAAGGCCTTATGAGAAATATTTTCCTTTTGTGATCTTGTGTAAATGTGGTGTTTAAACATGATTGCGGACTATCATCGTTAAGTTCGATAAACCTAGCTAGCTTTTCATATGTTTTCATGTTGCTTTGGTTAGTTTATAAGCTTTGCAATACGCTAAATTTTTCTTGTGCTGTAAGAGTTATTGATTTAGGGATAGACATGGTGTTTTAACCCTAGATTTATTAACCTTTGTGGCTATGGAGAAATTCGGCAACCTAGTTGTAAACATGGTGTTTAGAACTAGGTGAAAGCATTGTCTTTGTTTATATGCTTTCCTATCATGTGCATACACACCTTGCACCACGTACACTCATTGGGTTTTTATTCCTCATTAGACTAATTATTCCACAAGTTGAGAGTCCTAGGAAACATTGTTGGATTGTTGGCAATTCTATCTACTCCCAACCGTCACCTTGGGGGTAGAATGTGCGCTTAAAACGTCTTGCAGGCAAGATAAAGACTCTCACTACAAGGAAACTAAAGGATGGCTAAGATAAAAATGTTTTGTCTTCTTCTTCCATGACTAGCAAAATGCTAAGCATGGGGGAGACCCTGAATCTTCAACAAGGAAGTGCAACATGATGCTCTAGAAGATATAATGATCAAGATCATTAACGTCTCCGGATCAATGCGCAAGAAGCCACCGATCTCATCAAAATTCTGCATGGTCTCAAAGGGAAAACACTGGGTATTTTTGGATATTTAGAAGCCCCCATGAAGTTATGATTCCAACAAATCAAGAATCAAGACAATCGGAGGTTCCTACAAGCGGTTATGCCCGAATCACCGAGTGCAACATGTTCTGAAATCAGTTTTGGACAGCATGCAGCGCTGAAGTAAAACGGACATAGCTCCCTTGTTTGAACTCCGTTTTCGATGAATGACCACACGTTGGAAAGGTAATTTCATAAACTTTTTAAAAGAGCTATATTTCAATATATGTTCTGTTCTGGACAGAGGGAGAAATCCATTAAAAAGAGACAGTGGAGATGGTGATGACAACATTGAAGAGAAGGGCGACCAATGACTCCATTAAGCATACAACATCAAATTCAGAAGTTTAGGAGCACTGATAAATCAAGACAAAAGCAAAAGCCACATCGATACATGTCGATGTCGGAAGAAGGCAACGAAGAACTACAAAGAATGGTAACACCTCCATAGACCTTCTCTTTTCCAAACACAAATGCTTGTAAGTATGCCTTCAACCTCAACTAGGTGCAACCTTTTGTTTTTCTCTTCCAACAATAACATGGCTACTAGGAGGACAACCTAGGTTTCTTTTTACTTTCAATAGATAGGCATGACCATGTGTTCACCTCGATGTTCTATATTGCCTATGCTTACGGAAAGATGATGAAAGTTGCCGCTTTGTTTTACCTACATGAAGTTATACATGTCTTGGCTAATTGCTCTCTATAATATGATCTGAAATTAATTTAAATACCGGCTCTTTTATTTGTGGAGGTGAAATGACTATGCTCTAGACCCACATACATATCTTTGCTCTTTGATTTAAGTTTATGGATAGCCGGATAACTTGTTGTTTTTATGAAAACTTAACTTTTATGCTATCTACATGCTTGTGATGCTCTTGCAAAGTTCTACCTACCAAAGCCATATACATATATGTTTTATGATAACATAACCCGTAGATTGCAAACATATGTTTTGATGAGTTGGATTAGAATTGATTTCTATGGTTCGAGACTAAGAAGCTGGTCATTCCTTTGTGTAACTTTTTCATGCTAGCCTTTTTGTCCATGCATTGTGGGTTTTCACATCGAAAATTTCACAAACTTCGCTGGGCCTCCACCCTAAACGGAAAACAGCTTTTTGTGATCACTTCCTTGTCCACAACCCAATTTGAGTATGGAGTAAAATTCTCGATGGAAATTCAAATATTCCGCAGCATTATGGAATTTATACTTTAGCAGTCATTTCCCCTCTCTTTTATGCTCGAGGACGAGCATCGTTCAAGCATAGGGGAGGAGTCATTCTCTGACACAAATGCTATGTAAGTATTATGTTGCAAAAAGTTTTGAGGAGCAAAAGAAAAAAAGAAAAAAGAAAAAAATTATGATGAGAAGAAAAGAAAAGTAAGAAAAATAGGAAGTATAATCTAAAAAAAGAAAGAGAGAAAAATGAGAAGGAAATAAAATAAAAGTAAAAAAATAATAAAGATGCTCCTCGGATCTTTTTGTTTCATAGGTTCTCAAGTGCCTTGATGACAAATCCATACTCAAATTTTCCAACCATGTGCAATCCAATAACGAGGACTTCACTCGTGCCTTGGGATCATCCATTTGCCACTTGCACATGTCCACTTATCTAAATGTGTGTGTTTCATCCCTCTCTCTTTCCAACATTTATTTTCCATGGCCTTTTTGACAAGTCTCGGTAATTCCAATAGACCTCTCTCTTAATCTGACAATATTTTGGATATATGTTTTGCTAGGATTGTTTTTAACCTTCCAAGCTCCACATAAGCCTTCCACTATCACATATGAGTAGAGTAGGTTGAAAATAATCTAGTATGGGCTTGAGTGACTTGATGAGATGAGTGTTTCCATGAGCTTTTGCAAGAGATTTTCACTTATGTTGGATATGCATCTTTTTGAAAATCTTCCATGTGACAAGATAATGGTTTGAAGTTCACTTAAGTTTGAGAGCATCATGTTTATTAAATGTGGCTTGTTCTTTATTGTTAGTCTATCTTCCATAATGAAAAAGAAGCCGGTCACAACTTGAACTTTAAAAATAAATTCTTAAGAGAGAGCAATTCGCCTCGTCATGAATGACTAAGTGCAGGGACAACATTGGAAGGCAGCATTGATTTCCCTTTTAAGCAAGGATTACTTACTCGAGGACGAGCAAGGTTTAAGCATGAGGGAGATGTTGATGGTGATTTTCCGTTAACCTAGAGTACTTGTCATACATTGGTTTCGATTATGATTTGCAACTAACCCGCCATTAGGCATACTAATGATGTAACAAGTTCACACTTGCATGTCGATTTTGGAGTTTGTTGTTTACGCAGGAATTTAATGTTAAAGAGGAGACTTTCGGGATAAGTTCATCAAGCACTTCAAGAGAAGATCATGAAGCCCGACAAGAGTCAAGACACGCGATGAACCTGACTCCAAATGACCCGTGGACCGAAGCGTCAACGTGCAAATCTTCAGGGACTCAAGCGGAAAACAATGAAGCTTGCATAGCAAGGATTCAAGCCTTAACCATGAAGGAAACGACGTCAAAAGCCCACATGCAAGTGCACACAAATAAGGAATCGTGCAAGAAGCAACCGGGGAGAAACACGAGCCCGAATCGGCTTAGAAAGGGGCCTGGGCCAGTCGGCCCAGTCGGATCGACCCAGGGGCCTGTTGGCTCGGTTCGTGACGCCCTCTGCCCTAGGGGTTTGTCTATTTATTGCCTCCACCGTCGTCGGCCGCCACATCGAACAAATCATTCTACCGATGCCATTCACCAGAAAACCGCCGCCGCAAAATGAGGGACAGAGTTAGATGAGCTTGTCGCAAGGATCAATGCCGGCGGAGAGAAGGAAGCAAGAGGAGGACTCCAAGCCGCTAGCTTAGGGGTGTTCCCAAGCTTCATCACCGCCATCTTCATCGACGACGTTCTCCGGAGTCTCCATTACCCCTATGTGCTTCAATTTGTGAAAGATGATGGGGTAATGTCTCCATTCATCCCTAGGGTTAGATGGATGCATGCTATGTGATTGCTACTTGATTCGTGGTTTCAATCTATTGCTTTCATGTGATGATGCTTTGATAATTAAGGTTAGCTACCGTGTTTTTCGGGCGTATGATATCCGCTACTCCCATAGATTTTATCAACATATCGTGTCCATCATAGGTCTAGCCACTATTACCTTCGCGTAGTGACAGTACGAGGGGAGGGAAAGGGTGAAACCGTGGTCACAACCCCCGGTAGATTGGTTTACCACTCTAGTGTAGTAGATGCATATCCATGTTATCCTAGATCCTAGGGAGGGAACGCTTATCTTTCTTAATCACTCTCTTGTGTCCACCTCTTACCATCTAGTTTAACCCTAGATTTGTTTGATCAACTTATATTAACTTAGGTTAGATTGTCTTTTCCTTTAGATTAATACTCTCTTTCAAAGGTTTTCCATTCAACTAGATTAGTACTTGGTTAAGCGCTAGCAATCCCCTTGCTCCGCGGATTGACAAGAACCTTGGGAATCCCGTGGTGGAAAAGGTGTAGGTCCGTATGCTTGCGGATCGTAGGTGGATATGAGTTTTATCCGTCAACAAGCATCCATGTTCTCCTTGTTGCGGTCCCATGACTTGTTGACTTGGTTGATGACCACTGCAGAGTCTTCATAGACTAGTAGTCGCTTAATGCCTAGAGAAGCTGCGAGGCAGAGCCCGTGTAGTAGAGCTTCGTACTCGGCTTCGTTATTTGAGACCTTCCAGAAGATCTACAGCACATACTTGAGTTGTTTGCCCGTTGGAGAAATCAGGAGTACCCCTGCACCTGCACCTTTGAGCTTGAGCGAGCCGTCGAAGTACGTCACGCAATGCTCTGGTCGCTCGGTTGGAGTTGGTAGCTGATTCTCCCGCCATTCTGCCATGAAGTCGACTAGTGCTTGCGACTTGATGGTTGTTCGTTGCTTGAAGTCGATGTTAAGGGCGCCGAGTTCGACTGCCCACTTAGACATTCTTCCAGTAGCATCTTGGTTCCGTAGGATGTCACCGAGCGGGTAGTCAGTGACGACGGAGATCGAGTACTCCTGGAAGGAGTGTCGTAGCTTCCGCGAGGTGAGGAGCACTGCATACAGTAGCTTCTGTACTGGTTGGTAGCGTGCTTTAGATTCTGACAGGACCTCGCTAACGAAGTAGACTGGTCGCTGAACTGCGTAGGCGTGGCTGTCTTCCTGCCGCTCGACAACGATGGCAGAACTGACCACGTGAGTAGTCGCAGTGAGATAGAGCAGTAGCTGCTTCTTTTTGTGAGGAGCCGTGAGGACTGGCAGCTTGGATAAGAAATCCTTGAGCTGAGCGAGAGCTTGATCTGCCTCTGGAGTCCACACGAACTTCTCTTGATGCTTGAGTAGTTTGAAGAAGGGTAGCCCCCGTTCTCCAAGCTTCGAGATGAATCTGTTCAAGGCCGCCATGCACCCGGTAAGCTTCATATTGGTGATGGCGGAGATCGTCTCGGGGTTGGCTTCGATGCCGCGATGGCTGATGATGAAGCCGAGTAGTTTTCCCGATGGTACGCCAATGATGCACTTGTTCGGGTTGAGCTTCCAGCAGTATTCTCGCAAGGATGCAAAAGTCTCTTCAAGATCGGCGATGAGCATGTCGGAGTTTTTGGTCTTGACGACCACATCATCCATGTAGGCTTCGACGTTCTTGTTGAGCTGTCTCTTGAAACAGGCTTGGATAGCTCGCTGGTAGGTGGCGCCGGCGTTCTTCAGCCCGAACGACATGGTCGTGTAGCAGTAGGCACCGAACGGGGTGATGAACGCGGTCTTCTCCTGGTCTTCTTCCTTGATAGCAATCTGGTGGTACCCGGAGTAGCAGTCAAGGAAGCAAAGCAGGTCGCAACCCGCCGTGGAGTCGATGACTTGATCTATCCACGGCAACCCGAAGGGGTCCTTGGGGCAGTGTTTGTTGAGGTCGGTGTAGTCGACGCACATCCTCCACTCGTTGGAGTTCTTCTTGCGTATGAGGACAGGGTTGGTGAGCCACTCAGGATGGAAGACTTCTCTGATGAAGCCAACCGCGAGTAGTTTGGCGAGTTCCTTCTTGATGGCATCCCGTCAATCGTCGGCAAAATGGCAGAGGTGTTGTCGTTTCGGGGTAGCTTTAGGGTCGATGTTGAGTGCGTGCTCGATGAGATTCCTGGGCACCCCTGGCATGTCTGCTGGTTTCCAAGCGAAGATGTCTTGGTTAGCCCGGTGAAAGCTGACGAGCGCGTCTTCCTATTTCGGGTCAACGCCCGCCTCGATCATGGTGGTCTTGCTGCTGTCGCCTGTCCCAAGATCGGTTGCCTTGACTTGCACTTCCTCGGATGGCTGAGGCTTGTTGGCTTTGTCTGACTTTTCTGGGATGTCGAGTTCACTTAGGGCAAGCTTCTATGATGCAGCATAGATCTCCATCATGGCGTTGGGTACTTGGTTGGTGGCTGCGAGTTCCACAGCTTCTGTGTCGCATTCGAAGGATATCTTCAAGTACCCTTGTAGCGAGAGTACACAGGCCGGACTTGGCATCCTGATACCAAGTACGTGTAGTGGGGTACCGCCATGAACTTGGCGATAGCTGGTTTGCCGAGGATGGCGTGATAGGAAGTTTCGAAGTCCGCAACTTCGAACTTGATGTACTCGGTGCGGTAGTTTTCTCTGGTTTCCCCGAAGGTAGCTGGCAGGACCACTAAGCCGAGTGGGATGGCCGCGTTTTCGGGGACGATGCCGTAGAAAGGCGATGTGCTCTTGGTGAGCATGTGAGTGATGTCGAGCTTCATCTTCTTCAAGGTATTGGTGAAAAGGACGTTGAGCCCGCTTCCACCGTCGATGAGTACCTTGTTGAGTCTGGAGCCCGCGACTACTGGCTTCAAGACGAGAGGAAACCGCCCTGGTTTAGAGAAGCTTATCCATTGATCCGCGCGGGAGAAGGTGATGGGTACTTCCGACCACCTGAGGGGGGTTGGAACCGCTGGTTCAATGTTCAAGACTTCCCGTCGAGTGGCCTTCTGAGACCGCTTGGTGGGTAGTCCACTAAAGAGGATGTTCACCGTCTTGTCGAGTTCTTGGAAGTCGCCGTTGCCTTCGTCGAATTTTTTCTTGCCTTTCTTGTCGTGAGGAGGCCGTGGGTCTGGAGAGTCCTTGAGTGCTCGCCAGAGTTGGTAGGCTCGGTAGTGTGATTGCCCTCCAGGTGCCACGGGCACTTCTCTTTCAGCGAGTCTTTGAAGCCGCTGGAGGTCTTCTTCGAGTTTTCTTTCGTAGGGCACTAGAAAAGGTCGATGACTTCCTTGTCGGTGACATCGACTACAGTGGCGCACTTGTCAAAAAAGCGCCGCATGTACTTGCGCAAGGTCTCGCCCTGTTCCTACTTCACCATGGCCAGGTCCATGCGAGTACCCGAGCGTCCCGTGGCGCCCGCGAAGTTGCTGGTGAACTGCTCCTTGAGCTGATCCCACTTGTCGACCGTGTACTTTTCAAGTGACTCGAGCCATGTAAGTGGAGCTTCGGTCCAGATAGAAAGGGAAGTAGAGGCACTTCGTGTTGTTGTTGTCACCAGCATTCTCGATGGAGAGGGCGTAGCATGTGAGCCACTGTACTGGATCTTGCTTCGCATCGTACTTGGTGATCCCCAGAGGCTTGAATTTCTCTAGGAGCAGCAGATTGCGAAGTCGAGCATAGAAGGCGGGGAAGCCGTCGTTCTCGCCCCTCGCCGTGGAGGATTTCTTGCGTCGAATTTCTTCACCCCGCAGCGGGCATCGTAGCCGCCGCGTGAGACACCGGTGACGTGGTCGTCCGCGTGGCCCCGGCCTCCGCGATTGCCTCCGCCACCGGCTCTCCTTCCAGCCCCGTGTGAGGAGCTCCCACTGCTGCTGCCTCCGCGCCGCCGGCGCCGCCATGAGCCACTATGGCGCGACTGTGACCGCCCTCAGAGGGTCCACCAGCTGATGCCCTAGTGCGATTGGGGTTCTGTGGTAGTTCTTCTTGAGTACGGTTGCGTCCGTTGTCCGCTAGACTGCTACTTGTGGCTTCATGGTCGGATTCGCGGATTCTGAGGGGAGACACTTGAGTGACTCTGTTGTCGACTCTCAAGAAGTAGGCATCCTCCGCGAGCTTGGCGATGACTTCTCCCGCGCGCATTCCCTGAGCCTGACGTGGTATCGTGGTGATAGACATGAGGCACTGTTCAGCGGTAGTATGCACCCGGCTTTTGACTTGGTTAAGCACCTCTGTGAGGTTCCGTATGGGGAGGCTCTCACAGAGACGCCGACGCCGTTCGTTACGCTTCCTGTTGCGCTCATGTCGGGCATTCTTGTCGTTGCTGGTTTCGTCTGCGGGTGCATTGGCAGACAACTCGTCTGCTGAGATATCTTCGAGGTAACGGTCAAACCGTGTCCCTGAAGGTCCTGATGTCTCGTTGGTAGTCATGAAGACTTGACGATCAGGAGAGCCGAGACTGGAGTCGGTAGTCGCCACCTCTGTTGGAGTGTGCTCCTCTGCTGGAGCTAGTGGTGTTCCCTCCTGGAAGGGAAGCGAGTCAAGGTAGGCGACGCAGCGTGAGTTCCCGTCCGTCGGTCCGGGATTGCGGTCCGGCCGCAGACGAATCTCCCCGGCGGGTGTAGACGTTATAACCGGGCCGGTAGGGCCGGTCCTAACGGCGCAGTTGCTCGGTCGTGGAGATCTCGGACTCGGGCTCGTCTGGGTCCGATCTGAAGTCGAACTCGTAGGAGGAGTCCGAGCAGTAGCCGGAGACGGGGTTGGAGTCCGAGATATAATCGGAGACGATCTCCTTGCCGGCCCAGCGCGTAGTGAGAGCCTTCGCATGGGCCTTGCTAGCGTTGCAAAGGCCGTATGGGAAGCGCTCATGGAGTAGGGAGTCCGCACACGATGGATCGATAGCCGGCTCGCATGCGATGGCCTACGGAGACGTCGAGTTCGAGTTGGAGGCGGATCCAAGCTCGAAGTCAGCGTGTTGGTTGAAGAGCGAAATTTCGCCGAATTTTCCGGTGAGTTCGCCCGTGACTACTTCAGGAAATGTCATGAGCCCAGTGCTCTGGTTGGGAGTCATGGTGAGGCGGTGTTGGAAGGATCCGACGCCGTCAGCAGTGCACACCCAGGACCCGAAGACGAAGGTGTTGCCGCGGTTGAAAGCGACGATTGGCTTGATGAAGATTGAAGCCGTCGAGTTCGCAATGAGATCTTCGGTGACATCCCCTACCTGGCGCGCCAGCTGTCGGTGTTTTAGACTAGCAACCTACCAAGGGTTGTACCCGAGGTAGATGAATGTGGCCTCGCCAAGATCGGTAACTCGAAGGAAGAGACACGTGGCACACAATTTAGACAGGTTCGGGCCGCGAGGTGCATAATACCCTACGTCCTGTATGCTGCATAGCTCTGGATTAATTGGGTATGTTTACGAGATGATGCGTATGAGAGAGAGGGGTATCTGGCTCGCCTTATATAGTCCGGGAAGCAGGGTTACAAGTCGGTTTGAGGAGAGAGTACTAGTCGGGTACGGCTAGGAGTTCCCTACATAGTATAGGACATGTATAACTTCCTATCCGAGTACTTCTCCGCCATAATCCTTGCGCCCCACGCCATCGGGTGCCGTATGGCACAAGCTGAGTAGTCCCAGGGGCCTACCGACTAGTCGGTCCTGGTACCAACCGAGGCAGTGGGCCCAGGAAGGTCCATACGACAGCCTCCCCCACCTTATGGTGCCATTGCAGATCTCGATGCGGACAGCGACGTTGGAGACCGCCTCGAGGCTTAGGAGCAAAGCGACGGTGGCATGGGAGCTGTCGGCGACCTCCTCCTCCACAAACGATAAATGGGCAAAACGGCTCCCTGACGGCCTGAAGCTCGGCATCCTTGTTCTTGCTCTGCTTCTTGTCGTCCTAGAGCGTCACGTGCGCGTGCTGGGGAGCATCGCCGGCGGCGTTGAAGGCGAGCCAGCAGGACGGGATCTTGGCAGCGCCGAGCGCGGTGAGCGCAACCGTGAGCGGGAGGATGGCCAACGCCGGCGAAATGAGTAGGACGCCCTCGGCCTGCTATGACCTCTTCGTGGAGAGATTCTTTCGTCACACCCGTAACAAGAACTTGCAAAGATTCAACCAATTCATCTTTCCGAAACGAAATTAACTTAAATCGTGTTTTGATTTGAGTAGAAGATGAATTTCATGAGCTGAATTGGCCTCACGTGTGGGAAGAACGACTTGGCGAGTGGGCGGTGTACTCACGGTCGTCGAAGCTGTCAGGCGGCGTCGAGTGGCTGCCGCCGCCCCGGCTCATGCGGAGGCCACCGCTGGAGCGGAGCTAGTCGAGGAAGAGCTCCACGTTGACGAGCACCTCTGGGATGGACCAGAGGACAGAGAGGACGAGGAAGCTGAGCACTGGCAGCAGCATGCCGGCGCCCGTGCGGAGCCGCGGACTGAGTCCTGATGCCAGGGCCCGCCGGAGATGTCGTAGAAGATGAGCGCGATGAGAAGAGCACTGTCAGACGCGACCGCGCCAGGAGGTCCGCGGGGGAGCTAGTTAGCGTCCGAGTCATCGGCGCCAAGCGCGCGGAGAGGAGCCTGGTGGCGGCGCCAGGAGCACCTGCATGAGTGGCGTCTTGGCCCGGAGTGGCGGGGCCGCGGCGCCGCTACCCGGCTCCATTCCACCGCCGCGCCCTTCCTCCTGGATCACCGAGCGCCCCCGGTCGTAGGCTATGCGGAGCTTCGGTCCCGCCGGTGACGAAGCAAATGAGCAGCCGCCCGCGTGGGAAGGAGTAGCAGAAGGGCCACTGGCACGGGGAGGAGTAGCGAGCAGGCCACCGGTGGGAGACGCCTGGACCGGGGCAGAGAGAATGAGTTTGGTGGGGTCCATCTCAAAAATAGAGGTCCAAGTTGAGGTTGTTGCTGGAGTTGAGATCAAGCTTTTGACCTCTATTTTTTGCAGGTGAGCCTATAAATAGGGTTTGGAGGCCTCAATTTGCAGGCTCTTGCTTGAGTTGCTCTGATGGGAGCTGCGGCCTGTTCGGCATGGCAGGATGACCCACGATCGGCACAAGACAACAGATTGGGCCATCACAAGCCCGAAGGCCATCATGCCGGGTCGTTGTGCTCGGCTTGGGCCAAAAAGATGGGCTTCCAAACGGGCATTCGGGCCACAAGCATTCTGAACATGTATCGCGCTGCAATGACATCCTCTAATGATTCCTCTATCTTTCATTCGCCCTGTCCGTTCAGTGATCATATCTCCTTCCCCTCGCGTCCACTATCTTCCAAGCCTTTAGCCTACACTATTCATGAAAAATATTAAAACATATATAAGATAAAATGTAAACTAGATGATACTCCTCGCGTTTCTACGAGAATTTCAAAAATAATGACTTTTCACAAAACAAACAACAATGGGCAAGGAATGAACCTGAGAACACCTCGAATGGGAACACCCAATCAACAATATATAGATTCCATTTTCGTTGTCACAGTAGTATAAGAAATTATCCCACTGCCATGAGAATCCAATGATTTTGTTTCCATGATGAGACGCATGTCACATAATTTTTTTTGTGGTGCCTCACAAATACCCAATAAACATCACGCCCAAGGCCTACTTTTGTTTCCATGACGATGATGGATGGGACAGGATGAATGGTGCAGTGAGCGTTATGCTGGGCAGTAGTTTAATGCGATCCGGATCAGCCTGTCATGCTTAACTAAGATAAGAAAACGTTCAATGTTTCAACTGGGTAATATAATATACTAAGATCATGCCCGTGCGTTGCCACGCGGGCAATAAAAATATAAACTCAGTTCATTCACATGAGAGTATATAAAAGTATATGTAAATCTCAAAACCATGTGCCAAAAAGCTTGTGAAGTACATACGCTCGTCAAGTACAGTATATGGTCATACTACAATCAAAGTAAGGAAGAGGCAAGCTGCCCTTTGTAAATATTATTTCCGATGAATCACAAAAATGAAGTTTTAAAAGACACATGAAGATGCACACCGATAGAAATTCCTTTTTCTTCTAGCTACTTCTTCACGCTAAGAGTACAATTGACATTGCAAATAAGCAGGGGATCATGCCTAGCATGATGTCAGCACCCCAAGCATGATGTAGTGTCGTCTTCGAGTTGCCGTACTTGAAGACATCCAATTGTATGTTTATGACCACAGCTTCCCTTCAATATCTTAAACAATCTGGAGAACCAATAGTTAGAGGATATTTATAAGCATGGCAAATTCAAAAAAAAGGGCAATGCAATCTCTCGCTTACCAGTTGGGATTTGCCAATGTATAGAAGATACTATAGGTATAAAGGATGAACACACTAAATATGGTTTTTCGTCCAGCACCCAGAAAATACAAGTTCATTCTAGTTTGAGAGGATACAAGTATGGAGTAAAATGCCATTTTCATATGTATAACAATGCCCCCTCGATATATCAAATACCATGTTAAATCAGATAAAACATCAGTCATGGAATGAGTCAATTGACCCCACATGTACGTTTTTTCCAAGTGGCGGAGATTTGCTCATCAGAGCACTTTAAAATGCTGCATTTCACACCTTGTTACCTTTCATTTTTGTGAGTCCTAAGTCACGCCTGTACAAAGACATCCGCTGACCAGGTGTTCTCTACTAGCTTTCACACATGTAAACATGTAGATACAGTGCCTTATATTTCCACTGACCTGTAAAATGCATCCAGACTGTATGGATAAGAAGCATTCTAATTGAAATAATCTGTTTCAGGCCTTTTGAAAATAAATCCCCTTAAGTTAACAAAAAAGAAAAATGAACCAAGAAAATATTGCAATAAAAGGTAGAGGATATACCATGCAATAAAAATATTGCAATAAAAGGCTTTTTGAAGAGGTAGAAGTGTACAACCATGCCGAGGTCCAGAGGAGCTCATCCTAGTAGGTGAAAAAATCACACCTGATCCGGTTATTCAAATATCACACAAATACTTCACTACGGGAGAACCGAGATTCCCCGAGTGCCGAACTCTTCCCCGAGTGCCAAAAATCGACAACTCGGGGAAGCCAATCTTCCCTGAGTGTTGCACTCGGGGAAGAGAGGCTTTCCGGAGTGCCGCAAAAACCCATGGCACTCGGGGAAGGGTGACACTTGGGGAAAGCCTGTGAGACATGGGTACCTCTGGGTCCACACCGACCAGGCTCACGGCCGTCCCCGACAAGTGGGTCCGACCTACTAGAAGACCCGCCGACCTGTTAGTGGGCCCAACCGACCTGGTTGGCAGCCCACACGACCTCCTCAAGACCTTCCAGAAGATCCTCTAGACGACCTCATTCATCACGACCTCAAGACTTGGCGCACAAGATAAGACAAGACCTCGGTGGATTACGACCAAAGCAGATCGACGGGATATGGCAAGATGTGTAATGTAGACTTAGGTCTCCTGGTCGTAACCGACTAGGAGTTTGGGAACCGACCTCATCCGCTGGCCAATATAAGGCGGACGAGGCGATCCCCTTGTAAGATCATCTCGACCAACCCTCAAGCAATCTACACCGACAACTGGACGTAGGGTATTACTCCCCGGAGGCCCGAACCAGTATAAACTCGCCGTGTTCTCTGTGTTCCGCGTACTCATGTGCGACCTTCGAGTTCTTAGCCTTAGACTCCTCCCTGCCGAACAACTAAACCACAGGGATTAACACCCCCGTGGGCTGTCCGGATCTCACAACCTGACAGTTGGCGCGCCGGGTAGGGGCTGAGTCAAGGTTCTTCGTGCAACTCGATGGCTTCGAACAACGGCGTCACCTTCCCGGAGAGCATGGCGGACTTCCTCGCCAACCCCGTCGACATCTGCTTCGGCTCGATGTCGGCGACATCCACCACTCCAGCCGCCTGCCTCGTCATCGAAGCCAACACGGTCTCCACCAACCAACAGATCGAAACAGATCTGTCGAAGAAGACCCACCCACCCACTCCTAGCGACCTGATCGCTGGGATCGATCATGTCAGGGATATGATCTCTGATACAATCAAAATCCGTGAGCACGCCAAGCGTCCTTTCACGACTCCTTCAACCTCTAGCATGCCTCTCGGCCTGCGCAATGCTGCCCGCGTAGCATCATGCTACATGAAGCGCAAGACCCAGATCGAATCTGGACTCTGCCATCAAGATCGTGGAAGCTACAGGAATCACCTCGATGAACCCTGCCCTATCCACGAAAACCCCAAGCACACCGCACGATAGTGCCGTGTCCCCAAGAAGTTTCGTCGACCTCTTACCACGGCTCATCACCGCCGGTTGAACCAAGAATCGTCTCCAGACCGCCTCGCGTTCCAGGTCGCTCACACAACAATCTCCCTGAAATATCCGGGAAAAGAATTTGAGACCCTAGATCGCCAGATCTTAGTCGTCTCTGCAGATGTACCACCGCAAGATGGAGAGACAGATGCGCAGCGTCAAGAGCGAGAAAACGCCAACACTGCCCGAGCTGTTCGACGACAACAAGAGATCGCAGCCGCTGCCCTAGCTGCAGGCCTTCAACCACTAACGCCGGACAGGTCAACGCCAATCCCGAGCAACAAGCACTCGTGGTACCAGCAGCTCCACAGCAGCGACGCCACGACGACCCACCTCGAGCCAACAGACTACGTGCGCGAGACCTCCTCAGGGACTTTGAGCGCGACGGACATGAAGTCTACAACTAACCGCAGACCAACTTGGGAGCTTCCCTCGCTGTCCTAAACCACCTCCAGGATTCTCTAGCAATCCGGCGCCTCCAGGTCAATGTCCGTGCTGCAGCCGCTCAGATCGAAGAAAGAGGCCCTAGATACAGCAGATCCGCGGGAAGTTCCTATTCCAGAAGTAGATCAGAGCGACCTCGACAATGACGTCGAAGCCAGGGTCCTCTCGACACGGTGGCTGAAGAAGGGAGAGGTGAAAACGAAGTAATGCAGCTGGCTAATCCCGCTGCTAACGCTGCAGCCAACGCTCCAGCCAACCCAGTGGCTAATGCTTCAGCAAACGCCCCGGCTAATGTTGGCAACGCCGCCAACAATGCAGCCAACGCTGCCAATATCCAGGGGAACCCCGCCCCAAATCCAAGACGTAATGCAGGAGCTCAGCCTCCTCCGGTCCAGCCTGATCGAGCAGAAGGAAGCCGGTGCCACCGCATAAGAGATGAAGTTGAGACAGCTCGACGTGCAAACTACGACCGCGAGCATGGGGCACCTGACCCCCTCGACGCCTACAACCCCATCCAAGCTATAGATCTCCGGATCATGCACGACCAGGAACTCCTGCGACGTGCCCAATACGACCAAGACAATGGCTCTCCCGACGACCTCTACGTCATCCCTACTGATCATGCTCCATCAGCAAGCCCGGGAGTGGTCAACAATTTCCCAGCTTTCTCACGACGTCTCCGGACGATCAAATATCCCAAAGACTTCAAGCCTTCAATTGAGAAGTACGACAACCGCTCTGACCCGAGTATATGGCTCAAGATGTACAGTATAGCCGCGCGTGCCTCAGGAGGCAATGAAGATCACATGGTCGGGTACTGTCCTCTCGTGATGGGCAAGGCGCCACTCCTATGGCTCGACAATCTCCCAGCAGAGTGCATCACCTCCTGGGTGACTTTATCCCGCCTATTCACAACCAATTACCAGGCGACGTACAATCGTCCTGGCAATACTCACCACCTCATCAGAGTACAGATGAGAAGAGACGAAACTCTTTGTGAGTACACCAATCGCTACTTCGAGAACCGCAACACCCTTGCAGGTGTCAAAGACGACGACGTCATTGCATACTACAAGAAGGGGTCACTGACATCAAGTTGTTCGAGAAGATCCACGAAGCCGATGCCAAAACCATTGGCGACCTCATGGCCTACGTCGACAAACTGGTCGACACTCAAGGCGCAGTAATGCATGACTTCAATGGAGAAGACCACGACGACGGAGGCACCAGGTCGCGCAAGCGATCCGGCGAAGCCTATGTAACAGATCCGCCAAGACCTTCCACCTTCCTTGAAGGTGACTTCAATATGGTCATGGACGACCAATGACAGTTCCACCGCGATGCCAAGCATACCATGAGGGAGTGCGAGCAGTTAAAGCGTGCCCTCGGGGTACCATCTACCTCCAAGAAGACCAGGAGTAACAGCAACGACGACCGCAATGGTGGCCAACGCTTCGAGAATCGTAACCGTCGACCTGATTGACGAGATTACCATGACCGCAGACCTTATCCTCGCAATGACGATAGGGATCGACGTGATTACCGCCGCGATGACAGACGCGACGACTACCGTCATGACGACCGCGCTGATAAGCGTGATAGAAGTGATTGTTGTGATGATCGCCACGATGACCGTCACAACGACCGGCGTGACGATAGACGTCATCAATATGACCAGAACCACCAAGACAACAACTGCAAGGAGCAGACACCTCCGCCACCGCCCAAGGGAGGCAACCCCAATGGTGCATTCCAGAAGGCGAACCGCGAAATCAACTTCATTGTTGGCGGTCGCTAAGCGATCAAAACCAACCGGCAGACTCGATCAAACGCCAGGGAGATCGGGCTCGTCAACACTGAAAACCCACGACCTCTACGGTGGTCTGAATTCCCAATCACTTTCTCCAGGAAAGATCATTGGGTTCACATTCCCGACCCCGGAACCTATCCGCTGGTCGTTAACCCCATAGTTAGCGGGGCCTGGTTGCCTAAGACCCTCATTGACGGAGGCAGCAGCCTAAACATCATCTTCACGAAGACGCTACACAAGATGGAGTTCGACTTCTCCAAAATGACCGCTTGTGACGAACCCTTCTACGGGGTCGTGCCCGGCAAGGCTGCATACCCCATAGGTCATGTATGTCTGCCGGTCACCTTTGGCACGGAAGAGAACTTCTGAACATAGTACCTGACATTTGAAGTCGCGGACTTCCGCTCTTCATACCACGCCATCTTCGGGCGACCTATGCTTGCCAAGTTCATGGCTATACCACACCACACCTACCTCATCATGAAGATGCCGACACCAAACAGAATCCTTTCCGTCCTTGGAGACATCATGGTCTCCTACAATTGCGAGAGACCTACCGTCGAGCTCTCCAAAGATTCAGCAATCAAAGCCACTGCAATGGTCATGGTCGCTCAGGCAGCCAAGATCGATCAAACTACTCTTCAAGTACCAGAGCAGAAGCGTATGAGCACAGCTTTGGACCCGAGTCCAGTTGTCAAGAAGGTTTGCCTCGGCCTGCCTGACGCATCCAAGGAAGTCGTCATCGGGGCTGACCTCGACCCCAAATAGGAACTCGCGCTCACCAGCTTCCTTCGGGATAACGCTGACATCTTTGCATGGAGCCCATCCGACATGCCCGGAGTCCCTAGGGAGCTGGCTGAGCACAAACTCGAAGTCAACAAGACTACCCGACCTATCAAGCAAAAGCTCCGGCGATTTGCATAAGATTGAAAACAAGCTATAGAAGTTGAAGTCTATAAGCTCTTAGCTGCAGGATTTATTAGAAAGTGTCAACACCCGGTTTGGCTCGCAAACCCGGTCCTTGTACCAAAGAAAACTGGTGGATTAAGAATGTCTATCGATTACACCGATCTTAACAAGCACTGCCCAAAGGATCTGTTCCCTCTACCTCGTATCGATCAGGTCGTGGACTCCACGGCCGGCAGCGTCCTACTCTGCTTCCTCCACTGCTACTCAGGGTATCATCAGATAGCCTTGCATCCCGACGACGAAGACAAGACAGCGTTCATAACGCCCCACGGCATCTACTGCTATAAGGTCATGACCTTTGGCCTGAAAAACGCCAGAGCAACCTACCAAAAAGCAATTCAGAAGTGCTTGAAGACCCAAATCGGGAAGAACATCGAAGCCAACGTAGATGATGTGGTTGTCAAGACTACAAAGGAAGACAAGCTCATCGCCGACCTGATAGAAACCTTCGCCAATCTGCGTGAGTTCCAATGGAAGCTCAACCCAACAAAGTGTGTCTTTGGTGTCCCTTCCGAACTGCTCCTGGGCTTCATGGTCGGGCACCGGGGCATCGAGGCCAACCCAGCAAAGATCGACGCCATACGCAAGATGGCCAAGCCATCCAACAAGAAAGACGTCATGAAGCTCGCTGGCATGATGGCGGCTCTAGGTCGTTTCATCAGCAAGCTCGGTGAAAAGGGACTTCCTTTCTTCAAGCTGCTAAAGAAGGCCGACAAGTTCGTATGGGATGACGAAGCGCAGCAAGCGTTCGAGGCTCTCAAAGAGTCCTTTACAACACCATCAGTTATGACGCCTCCAATACCGAAGGAAACACTCTTGCTCTACATCTTTGCCACCACTAATGTAGTCAGCACTTTTCTCGTCGCCAAACGAGAAGAAGAAGGGCAGGCCGATCCTGTTCAACGACCTCTATATTACGTGAGCGAGGTCCTGGCCGACGCTAAAACACGTTACACACAACCTCAGAAGCTACTCTATGCGCTCCTGATCACTTCGAGAAAGCTTCGACACTACTTCCAAGCTCACAAGATCGTGGTCCCATCTTCGTTCCCCCTGGGAGAGATCATCCACAACCGCGACGCCAACGGCCGCATCGTCAAGTGGTCCGTCGAGCTTGGAGAGTTTGAGATCGAGTTTTGTCCCAGACAAGCGATCAAGTCGCAGATCTTTGCAGACTTCGTGTCTGAATGGACAGAAATCCAGATTCCCCCTCCCAAGGAGTGGCCTGAACACTGGATTATGTATTTCGACGGCACCCTCAACCTCGAAGGGGCGGGCGTAGGCATATTACTCATTTCTCCCCATGGAGAACAGCTCAAGTACGTCCTGCAGATTCATTACAAGGCCTCCAACAACGGAGCAGAATACGAAGCCCTAATTCACGGCCTCCGAATAGCAGTGTCCCTTGGCATCAAGCGACTACTAGCTTTCGGTGATTCCAAGGTCGTCATCGAGCAAGTCAACAATGAGTGGGACTGCGTCAAGGACACGATGGATGCTTACTGTGCTGAGGTTCAAAAACTCGTTGGCCACTTCGAGAGAATCAAATTCTAGCACGTCCCACGCAACAACAACATCGCCGCGGACGTACTCTCCAAACTAGGCTCACGTCGAGCCCTACTCCCAACAGGTGTATTCGTCCAAGACCTACGCAAGCCTTCAATCAAGCTCCTGGATCCTGATAATCCAGAGCAAGCCTTTCATAGACCTGCTGCTCCTGGATCCGTGACGTGCTCATGACCGAAAAAGAGGATGACTGGCGCAAGCCTTTCATAGACTCCATACTCGACCAGCTTGTCCCAGGCGACAAAACGGAGCGAGAACGCATCACACGACGAAGTGCTAACTACGTCATGATTGGTTCTGACCTATACAGGAAAGCTGCCTCCACGGGCATCCTGATGAAGTGCATCCTGCGATCGGAGGGTCTACAACTCTTAGCCGAAATACACAGTGGTGAGTGCGGCTGCCACGCTGCATCCACGAACTTGGTCGGTAAAGCATACCGATCTGGATTCGACTAGCCCATGGCCGTAACTGATGCAAAAGACCTCGTCAAGAGGTGCAAAGGATGCCAGTTCTTTACCAAACAGCAGCACCTGCCAGCTCAAGCTCTGCGCACTATCCTTCCATCTTGGCCCTTCTCTATATGGGGTCTTGACGTGGTAGGACCGTTTCGTACCGCTCCAGGCTGCTACAAGCATATCCTAGTCACTGTAGACAAATTCACTAAGTCATAGTCGCGGTAGGTCCGATCTGTTGCGAAAGTAACGTCGGAAGAAGCAGTCAAATTCATCAGAGACATCAAACACCGCTTCGGTGTGCCTAATAGGGTCATCACAGACCTAGGCGCAGCTTTCACTGGCTCGATCTTTTGGGACTTCTACCAGGATAACCTCATTGACATCTACTATTCCTCGGTCGCTCACCCAAGGTGCAACAGCCAGGTCGAGAGAGCCAATGGCATGGTGCTCCAAGCACTCAAGGATCGTATCTACGACGACGCTTCCAACTACGCCACCAGATGGCTAGCTGAGCTGCCTCATGTAGTCTGGGGCCTCAGGACTCAAGTCAGCTCCGCGACAGGCTTCTCGCCCTTCTTTTTGGTCTATGGATCAGAAGCTATACTTCCTACCGACGTCACCTTCGGAGCTCCACGAATTCAGTTCTACGAGGAAGGAGAGGCCGAGCAAACACGTCGCATCGACCTCGACAGTCTCGAAGAACAAAGGCTCATCGCTATAATGAGGCAAGCCCATCACGACCAGCAGCTATGTCGCTACCACGATCACAATGTTAAGGAGACCTCCTTCAACGTCGGTGACCTCATATTCAGACACATCCAAAAGACTGACGGCATGCACAAGCTCTCTGCCCCATGGGAGGGACCCTTCAACGTCATGAAAGTAATTAGCCCGTCGACCTATCGGCTTCAGTGGGGTGATGGGCAAGGAGTACCCAACCCTTGGAATGTGGAACAGCTACGACGATTCTATCCGTGGATTAGTTTCTTTTTAAAGCTATGTATCTTCCCTTTTGTATACCTCTTTTTCAGATTAAATAAAAAGTATTTCAAGCAGTCCTCGGCCATGAGTCGAGCACTACCTCCTCCTTCCTCGCACCATAACCCCCCTCGACATGCTCGGGGGCTTGGCCAAAGCCAACATCTGGGTCGCATGGCCTGGGGGGGTCCTAACCCTTCCCCGTCCTTTACCCTCGACATGCTCGGGGGCTTGGCTAAAGCCAACCTAAAGGTTGATGACCTAAGGGCACCAGCCTTAACAAGTACGAAGCCTCCTGCTGCCTCGAGTAATGCTTGATAAGAAAGGTCGCCAGACCTGAGCCCTAGGCTCCTCCCTCGCGCGCCAATCTCTCGTAAGCCTCCACGCCGAGCTGTAGAGGTCGGTAAGCCAGCCTCTCCGTGAGTAGTGGTTAGCGAGCCAAGAATTCAAAATGTCATCACCCGCAACATCAACTAGATCTCGTGCAGGCAAAAGGCAAGTACTTCGTCACAGGTCTATTCACAGTTTTTCTTTACAAGAGAGGAGTGGGAGGTACAACTCCTAGCTACTACTGGTCGCCACCACCGCCACCTTCGCCACTGGCTTCGTCATCGCCCTCAAAGTCGATGCTCTCTGCCACCTCGGTGGCGGCTTCACCAACATCAAGCTCCAGGGCATGAAGGTCCTTCGTGGTGTCAGCACCGCCCTTGATCTTGGTCATGCCGACCTCCAGATAGTGGGACTTGACTCTCACCAAAGCATCGGTCGCAGCCGCCAAGCCGGTTGCCCTCAACAAGGTCAACAGCCTGTTAGGAACATCTACCAGGCGATCAACGATGGACTACTGCTGACCCCCTTCCTCAGGAACAGGTATGCAAGACATTGCATAATTGGCAGCACCCTTGAGGTCGCTCAGCTCCACCTCATACCCTGCAATGGTGATTTGGTCACTCTCCAATGACTTTAAAACAACCTCGAACTCGACTTCAAGGGCCCGACGAGCTGCGGTCTCATAAGCCAGCTTTTGAGATACGGCGTACTCACTCTCGGTGGCCTCCTTCATCGCCCGTTTGAGTTCCAGGCCTCCAGCCTCGATCTCCCGAACCTTGCCCTCCAGGACATGAATCTTGCTCCTGGAGGTCGCTAGAGCATTCTTCAGCTCTTCCTCGCGGTTACGGAAATCTGCACACATAACAGTTAGCTCATAGCTAATGATCTCGTGTTCAAAAAAGGGACGAAGACTAAAAACTCACTAGTAGTCGCAACGTTAAACTGCGCAGTGGCCTCCACGGCCTTGCGCCTTTCCTCAGCAAGCTCGTCCTCGAGCCTCTTCTTGTCGGCGGTCGCTGCCTCACGTACCTCCTTGAGCTCTCGCTCAAGGTCGATAATGGGTTGTTCTTTCGCCTCGGCATGCCGCAGCTGGCCGGCCCGGCCCTTGTCCCTCTCCGCTAGTGACTATTACAAAACCACAAGGTCGTTAGCGATACTTCAAGAGCAAAATAATCAAACAGTAACAATACATCACAGGCAACTCACAATGAGTGTGTGGTTGATGGTGACGATGCTAGTCTGCAAAGCCCGCATGTCCTCGTTGTCCTCGAACCAATCATCCTACCAAGGGGTGTGATCCCAATTAATTGATCGACGTGGCAACCTCAGGCTCGAAGTTGAAGATGGAGGTACCTGTGCGCCGGACACTCCTGGACCTCCCGACGCCAGGTCGTTCTGAGTCTGGTCTTCGGCCACGTCCCTCGCCCCATCAGGTACAGCCCTGATAGGGTTGACATCTACGATTGTTGGGGAGGTCGTCGCCCCGACCCCCACCCCCCGGCTGAGGTCTCAACACCCTCAGCAACGTGCAGGGAAGAACCTGCCCTCATGTCAGCCACAGACGGTGAAGTCGTCACCCCCTCCGCCACCCCTCGTGTCGGGGTAGCGGTACAGGCATCATCTACAAGTGCCTCCCCCACGACCTGTGGTCGTGCGACCTCGTGCGGGAGGGTGACGATGGCATAACCGACACCTCCTGTGGCCCTGCCGCCGGCCTACATAGAGCAAGTCATACTTCAAAATCCTGTTCAGATAAAAAGTATAACGATCGCGTCAGCTCCTAAGTCCATACCTCGGCGCAACCGGAAGCCGAGCCTTCGGCCAAAACACCCGGGGCTTAATAGCCGGAGGTATCTTCGCCCGCGTTGCCACAGCACTGCGCTGCGCCTCAAAGCCACGTCAGAGGGCCTCCTCCGACGTCTTCTGCACCAGCTCCCGCTGCCTCTTAGCAGCAGGACTCTCGGGCCTCTCCGCTGCCTGCTCGTCAGGGACCGACAGCTCGTCGATGGCCTCATCCTTCTCCTTCTCCTGCTCCTTCTCCCCCTCCTCATCCTACGACCCGACCTCACGAGAGTGAGGCATCAAAATCGTTGGTGTCGCGAAGGCCAGAGGGGAAGCCTCCCTCCTCTTCCTCTTTTTCTTCTGCTCTACGGCCTTCACCGCAGAGATAGCAGTGGCGACGGCTGAAGCAGACTTCTTCACCACCGTCGACTTGGTCCTGCGCCGAGACTTCGCGGCGCCGACGACTGGATCCGCCCCAGCCTCCACATCAGTGTGTTCGTCGGCCTCCACCGACGAGTCTGACTCATAATTCTCCAGCAGACGACCTGCTGGAGGCTTATATTTCTCCGACCTCAGCTTCCTTCGTTGTATCTCTCCCTCAATGAGAGGCGCTGGGCACCACATCTACAGCTCGCGCACCTGCGAAACAGATGACGTAAATGTTGTACGACCTAAGAGAATCAAGAAGGAAATGCACAACGACCTAAAGACAGATATCAGGATCTTACCGGATCAGCCGTTCTCTTCAACAAGTGTGCCTTTGGGCACTTCTTCACTTTGACTTTCCCATAATATATCTGGGAAACTCTAGCCGCCATCTCCTCCCTGGAGACCTTGCGGTTCACCTCGCGTGTGGGGTCTGATTGCCCACAGTATTCATACGCCGGGTGGACCCGATCCTGGATCGGTTGGATCATCCGCCGGCAGAACGACCTAGCCACCGCCGCTCCTGTCACCCCTCGGCTCTTCATGTCGCTGACAAACTCCAGCACCCCCTTCAGGTCCTCGAGTTCGTGGGTGGACAATCCTAGATCCCACTCGCTAATCTTCAATGGCTTGTGGCCAGCTCGCCGCGGCAGGCCCGGGATCTGATCCGCAATATAAAACCACTCCGACCTCCACCCATCGGTGTTGTCGGGGAGGTCGGTGTCTATCCACTCAGCCTTGAGGCCCGATCTCAAGTTTAACATCACAGCCCCCTACTGGCCCCGACCTTTTGCCATTTCTCTTGACACAGAAGAAATGTCACCACAACCTGAAGTGAGGCGGTATCCCCAGATACACCTCACAGAAATGAATGAAAGTCGACACTACAGTAATGGAGTTAGGAACAAGGTGTACCAACTCCAATCTGTAGTAGTACAGAAGGCCGCGGAAGAAAACTCCTGCTGGGAGATTGAAGCTGCGCTCGAAGAAGGAACCGAAGACAACTTGCTCCTTGACGTCCTCGCTCGGGAACTCTTCCCCAGCGGTAGCCCTCCACTCCCCCTCCGTCTTTAGCCGGAGCAGCCCCTGGTCCACCAGCGCCTGGAGCTTGGCCTCGGTCATCATCGACCGGACCCACGCCGCTTGAGGGTCCGGAATGCAAGCCGCCTCCGCCGCCATCTCACTGCTAGGGTTCAGGGTGGATATAATGTGGCAGAGTGTCTTGGTGCGCATGCCTTGGAGGAGCACGGCGGGGAGCGGCGGCTCTAGCACGAGCCTAGCCGGAGGAGGAGGATGGGTGCGTGGGCGTGGGAGAACGGCGTCCGCAAGGTCGCTGTAGCACAAAGAAAGCTGAGAGCGACGGGAGCGAGGGCGACGGGAGCAAGAGAAAGAAGATGAAGGGAATGGGGTCAACCCCGCCCCGGCTCACTCTATTTATAGAGGGGGCCCACCTAATTTATCCGTTGCGGCTCCTTGCTCCGTACAACACGCCCCAACGGCTTTATCCCGAGAAGTCAGCGAGAAGATCAAGACGAATTTTTGGCCAACAGACCAAGCGCTACGACCTAAACCTGAATTTAGGTCATCGGCCAAACAAGAAGATAACATCAGGTCGTCCTGATGGCAAACACGATTTGCAAGCCCCCACATCATATAAAATCAGTTCTTTGGCGAATCATTTTGCCAAAACGACCAAATACATGACAGAAGAGAGTGAACATTACATAGACCACGTAAAGTTACAAGCCATCAACGACCTCACTGGATCCAGAATCCAAGGGTGTGTACAGGCATACAGCCTTATCAGATCCATAACTCCAAGGTACAAGCCACAAACGACCTTGCTGGATTCTAAATCTGAAGGTACACAAGTCGCCTGCGACCTCATTGGGTCTAAAACCTGACACACAAGATAAATATGCCACAAGGCCTGAGCCACCAGGACCGGTCACCACGACCTACTCCGCCGAAGCAGAGCATGTCGCGAGACTTCTCCTAGCATCAGGACCTTGATGGCGGACGAGTGGGAGACAACTTCAGGACAACACGCAATCTAAGGAGACACGAGCTCGCTCTTCGGCGCGGAACGCCAAGCTCCGGTGAACTCCCGGTGCTCACTAGAGACGTCCCGATATAGCACCAGCTCGAACAGGAGCACCTCCAAACTCTGCCTGGTACCACGCAGAGGCTGGCCCCAGCAGATAGAGATGTTGCCTGCACTTCGCGAGAATTCTCCTAGCTTCAAGCATCTACAAGAACATAGCTCTACATTCTGGTGGACGGTCGCATGCCCATGGCATGGCCGAAGAACTACCGTGTGGCTTCATAGCTCAACAATGCTCGGTGCTTGCCTCCTTCAGCTTCACAGTGCTATTTATAGCCGACGCCGTGCCTTGGGAAGTTGGTGAGTTAATGACACTGTCTCCACGTGACAAGGGACCTGCAGCCTGTGCATCATTAAAGGCGACGATGTTACTTTTCCTAACTCATGATGCCTTTGTCGTTTGCGCATCAATGATGCCTGAGCCCCGCCGCAGAGGTCACATGGTTACAGTAACTTCTCGGTCAGTGGGAAGTTTGTCGCTTTCGGGATGGCAAGAGCATCTCCGACCACTGTTGACCCGTGACCCTGCAGTCTACGCTACAAGACAAAACCTAACCTCGTGTCAGAAGGCTCCGCGCCTACCTTAGGCCCCCTTCGACGACAACTCCACGACCTTCTTCTACGACCTGGTGAATGTTATTTGCACCCGCTAGGCTCTGTGTCCTGGTGCACCCACTATGGCTCTGCACGTAAACGGACCTATTCTAATTAGCCTATAGTTCTGTTTCCTGAGCAGAATGGTCGTAGGTTTGATTGAAGACCATGCGAGGTAGGCATGCCTCGCTGCACTGCCAGATCATTCTAGACGCCTAGAGATGAATAGTGCCATGGAGATTAGAAGCGTTCAAGAAAATCTACAATTTTCGTCGGGCCTCCGCGGTCAGTGTGCCTATTGCTAAGGTCGCCAATACCTTTGTGTCACGGCTTCGCTGGGTGGCCAGCAGCTATGTTGGTCATCTGGACACCAAAACGACCTCCTCAAGGTTGGCGCGCCTTAATACCGAGATCTTGCAATATCTTGGTATAACTATGGCTCTGCCAAACTAGTTGGGTGCCCCCGATGCGTGACCTTGCAAGGTCGGTGTGCTATCGTAGCTCTGCCAGCCTGCTCTGGACACCATGGATTTTACATCAGGAATGAAGGCCCCTCCGTGGGGTGCGCGCCTGATGGCCCTGCCAAGTACTTCTGGGTGCTTGGGCGCTCATGTTTTGAGACCTTCCTGAGGTCGGAACGCCTCGGGTGGCTCTGCCAGACTCTTTGCAGGTATGCAGGATATCTTGGTGTCTCTACACTCCATACTTTCAAGATCAACATTCTCTTATGGCTTCACCGTCCACCGACCGCGGACATCGTAACTTCAGCTACGACGTAGTCGACGACTTCTTCATTTGACGCACCTTCCAAGACCTTGCTGGGTATCCTCGGAGACTAGGCATTGTTGATCTGAGGCCTCTTTGAGGTCGGCACGCCTACAAGGCCTCCACAAGGTCGGCCCTGCTAGACTCCTTGCAAACACGCTGGGAGATCTAGGTGTCTTTACACTTCATTCAATCAAGACCATGACTCAGTTTTCTTCTCTTTTTGGAGCATCAAACCAGCCATGTTGTCTGCTTCAATGCTCGGGGACTACTCTACGAGTGCGTTTTCGACGCCCTCTTGTTTTCCTCGTCGTACCGACCTGTTGGGAAACCCGTTTCTCATCACGTCGTTACTCAACCTACTTTTTTTCTTCTCTTTCCTTTTTTGGAACATCATACCGGCCATCCTACACGCCACGATGCTCGGATAGTACTCATGAGTGCATCTACGATGCCCTCCAAAATTTTTTCATTGTCGTTTCGATCTATTGGAAGCCTGCTTCCTATAGGTCGTCACTCGACCTCCCCTCGATTCGGTAAGACTTCAAACAGGTCGGCTACTGCACTGATTTGTTTCTTTTCTTTTTTTGGACCAACGTGCGTGCTATTCGACCTGTCGAAAGTTCTACGACTTCGTCATGACCTTTCTAAGGTCGTCGTGCCTACACCTCACTCGGGGGCTTGTGAGACATGGGTACCTCTGGGTCCCCACCGACCAGGCTCACGGCCGTCCCCGACAATTGGGTCCGGCCTACTAGAATGCCCGCCGACCTGTCAGTGGGCCAACCGACCTGGTTGGCTGCCCACACGACCTTCTCAAGACATTCCAGAAGATCCCCCGGATGACCTCATTCGTCACGACCGCAAGACTTGGCGCACAAGATAAGACAAGACCTCGGTGGATTACGACCAAAGCAGACTGATGGGATATGGAAAGATGTGTAATGTAGACTTTGGTCTCCTGGTCATAACCGACCAGGAGTCTGGGAACCGACCTCATCCGCTGGCCAATATAAGGCGGACGAGGAGATCCCCTTGTAAGATCATCTCGACCAACCCTCAAGCAATCTACACCAACAACTGGACGTAGGGTATTACTCCCTGGAGGCCCGAACCAGTGTAAACTCGCCGTGTCCTCTATGTTCCGCATACTCGTGTGCGACCTTCAAGTTCTTAGCCTTAGACTCCTCCCCACCGAACAACTAAACCACAGGGATTAACACCCCCGTGGGCTGTCCAGATCTCACCATCTGAAAAAGCCATCTTCCCCAAGTGCAACACTCGGGGAAGAGTGGCACTCACAAAACGAATTTCGCATTCGACGACGCATTTGGACGGAACCGTTTGCCAAAAAAATGAAAAATATCTTCCCGAGTGCCATGCTCTAGCACTCGAGGAAGGTGGCCTCTTCCCCGAGTGCCATGCGCCGACACTCGGGGAAGGGTCTCTTCCCCTAATGTCACGCGAAAGCACTCGGGGAAATATTTTTATTTTTTTTAGTTTTTTGCTCCATTTTTTGGTGATGCCTTGCCACATTATTTAAAACTCTTTGCTCAAGTTTGGTTCAATTTTGAATTTTGTAGGTATATTTCGTTAGTTTTTTTCGTTTTCTCAAATTTCTGGGGACACTTCAAATTTGAACTACACATACATGAAATCATATAATTTGGCGATTCAAAAAATGAGATTCATAATATTTGGTGTATATTGAGGCCGTATCTAGTAACTCACATGAAATGTCGAGCATCTTGTTGTTGTGACATGCCGAACAACTTATGGGAAAAGGTGTTTCTAAATTACAGAAAATCCGGACGAAGTCCGAAAATCACAAAACTTGTCGGGCCGTCGTGCTATCACATGTAGAGGTTGTGTGCAACAATTGAGAAGATTTCGAGCAAGTTGCAATGTCTTGTGCCTCAAACCTATACATCTCCACATGTGATCAATATGATAACACACCTGGAGATGTCTGGGTTTTAGGCATCAGACGTCGCAGCTTTCTCGAAATCTTCTCTATTCTTGCACACAACCCATACATGTGATAACACAACTCCCCGACAAGTTTCGTGATTTTCGAACTTTGTTCGGATTTTCTGTAATTTAGAAACACGTTCCCCGTAAGTTGTTTGTCATGTTACAGCAACAAAATGGTCTATATTTCATGCGAGTTCGTGGATAAGGCCTCGATATGCACCAATAATCAAAAATATCATTTTTTGAATTACCAAATTATATTATTTAATGCACCTGCAGTTCAATTTTGAAGTGTGCCCATAAATTCAAGAAAACAAAAAAATTAAAGAAATATACCAAAAAAATTCAAACTTGCCCCAAATTTGAGCAACGAGTTTGAGATAAGGTAGGAATGACTCATAAAAAATATAAGGCAGACAAACTTAAAAAATAAAAACAATTTCCCGAGTGCCTTTGGTGGCACTGGGGGAAGAGACCCTTCCCCGAGTGCCAGATACGGGGCACTCGGCGAAGAGGCCTCCTTCCCCGAGTGTTAGGCGGGCAGCTCTCAAGGGAAGAGATGAAAAAAACCTACCTACATACAAGCCCCCTCCCGGCCCAATAGGCCACCACGCGTCGAACCCTAACCCGCCCGCCCCGTGCCCTCGTCCGGACGCCGCCGCTCCGCCCCTTCCCCCGCGAGCGTCGTCCCGCCCCCCGCCGCCTCGCCCTTGCCCCTACTCCCGTCGACGCCGTCCCGCCCCCACACCTTCCCCGGCGGGCGCCGCCCCCGCCCCCGCGCCCCGCCCGACACCGCCTCCGTGCCCCGGTCCCACGCCCCGGCCCCACGCCGGCTCGACTTCGAGCTCCACCACCCCGGCGAGGTGAGGAAGGGGGCCGCGGTGGCCGGATCTGGCTCCGGCTCCCTCCCCTGCTCCAGCTCGCGTGGATGAGGCAGAGGTTGCCTTGGCGGCGGGTGCCCCTTCTCCATGGACCTCGACGCCGCCTCCATGGACCCCATTCTCTCCAAGAACTTCTAGGTTTGCTGCTTCTTCTCCCTATCCTCCTCCTCACTGATGCATCGACGGATATGACATTTTGTTGCATTAATTGACACTAGTAAATCTACTGTATCTCCTTCTCATCAAAATGAAAATTATAAGCGATTAGTGCAATTTTCTTAAGCTTGGGCAGTTTCTTTTAGTGCAATGAAAATTTGGATTGGACAGATATGCTTTGGACAGTTACTAAGCTTATCTTCTCTTCTATGAATATGCACGAAGAGTTGGATGCCCCAGTCAGTTTTAGAATAAAAAGTTCAGTACATATTCAATGCACATCTCCTACATTTCTTTTTGCATATTACTTTTTGGCATTTGTTTCTCTGTTTTCAATGCTGTTAAAGTACACCACAAATTCATGGTTTGCTACATTTTCTTGTGTGTTTTTATCATGAAACAGAGGGAGATAACATACAAAACTGTAGAACTCTTCTTTTACATCATTCCTACTGTACCAGTTGTTGTGTCTGTGGAGTATATGCTGCGATAGTATTTGCATGTTACGATAAGCCAAAGCTTGTTAGTCAGGTTAACCTTGTTGACTCTTGGTTGCTTTCACAATAGGAAACGCGTGCTTCGCCAACAGCGCTAAGCTGTTGGCGAAGACTCCAACCCTGTTGGCGAAGGCTTTCCCAACAGGGTTTCCGAGTTCCTGTTGGGAAAAAACCATTGGCGTTTTAAGTGATGGGAAAGAGCTCTTCGCCAACAGTAACGCGGGCCCTGTTGGGAAAGCTTCGCCAACAGCCACGTGTACTGTTGGCGAAGGGGGGACGCCGTCAGCTCGGCTGCCGTTACCTTCGTCAACAAGGAAGCGACGGCTGTTGGCAAAGTCCGGTTGGCAAAGGGCTTTGCCAACAGCATGTGCCGAAGCTGTTGGCAAAGTTTCGTGATTTTTCGACTTCGTTTGGATTTTATATAATTAAAAAACAGTTGTACCACGCCTGTACCGTCGTGTTACGTGGACAAGGACTTCGAAATTTCGGGTGAGGTTTAGGACATGGCCTCAAAACACACTCCCCAACATGAATATCATTTTTCGAATGCCTAAGTTTCATTATTACACGCACCTGCAGTTCAAATTTGAATTATGCCGGAAAATTCAAGTGAACGAAAATAATTAATGAACTATAGCTAAATAACTCAAAACATCCCCAAGTTTTGAAGTTGAGATGTAGTTATAGTAGGAAGGACCCACAAAAAAGTTGAAAGGAAAAAAAAAACAAAAATGCAAAAATTCTTTCCCAACAGCCTTGTGATGCTGTTGGCAAAGGTGTCTTCGCCAACAGCTTTAATACCGCAGCTGTTGGCGATGGCTGGCGCAGTAAAAAATTAAAAAAGGCTTTGCCAACAGCTGCACCTATAGGTTGTCGGCAAAGAACTTTAACCCTAAACAAACCTAAAACCTATCAGCCCCCTCCCCCCGCCCCCCCCCCCTCCCCACCACACCCCCCGCCCCGCCGCCGCCGGTCCCGCCCACCCCGCGCGCGCGCCACCGGCGGATCCGCGCCGCCCGCCGGCGGATCCGCGCGCGCTCCGGCCCCGCCCCCGCCCGCCGGCCCCGCCCCGGCTGCGGCGGCGGATCCGCCCCCGCCCGCCCCGCCCCAAATTCGCCTTCTCCCTTCTTCCATGGCGGCCCCTTCCCTCCCCTTCTTCCTCCTTCGGTGGCGGCCCGTGCGATGAGTGCACGGTGGGGAGCACGGTCTTCTTCCCCTGCTACCTCTCCCCTCCCCCTCCAGCGAGCACGGTGGGGAGCGCGACCGCCGGGTGTAGGAGCCCCTCAAGCTCCCCGACGACCCCTTCTTCCTCTGCTACCCCTCCCCTCACGCAGGTAACCTCTGATCTATCATCCCCAACCAGATCTGCATGGATTGGTGAAAATTCCAAGCGGGAAGGCAAGTGATTGTTCCCTTCTGATCTGTTCGTTAATTACATGACTTGGGGAAATTACAGTGTAGTTGGTCCAGCATTGTCATTGAAATAATTTGCTAGAACTTGTGTTTTGAACTTCGTTATGTGATGCAACATTTTTCTCTTCATTGTGCTGGAGTATTTAGTCGATGCCACATAACTACAGACTTTGTTTGCATTAAGCAGAAGCAGAATATGCAGCCGATTTGTTTATCTCCACCTTGACTTTGCTCTTGTCATGTTATTGTCTCATTGTGGTTTCTACCTGACGAACTTATCAAGAAATGGCACCTTGTTATTTAACCATCCATTGTTAATTGTGTTGGAGTTGTTCAATCTACTGGATTCATTTATTTCTGTAGAGAACTGAAAGATTGGAGGTGCTGAACAGGTAATCGCGGAGAAGATTTTTCAGGCACCCATCCCCTCCTACAAAATAAAGCTAATGAGTTGTCATCACTTAGAATGTAGGTTTTTTTGCAAGGTTGGATTGATTGAGAAGATTTCTTCAAAGAGTGGCCATGTCCGATCTGTACAACGGAGATTGAATCTAGAGAAAAAAAGAATACATTGAATGACTACTCTTCCCTTGGCAATTCTCCCTTACCAGGTGATTATGCTTTCTGTTGTTGTTTGTTAGTTTTATTATACTCCGCAATCCGTAAAGACTGATGGGTGCAAAGTTTAGATTTCTGTATATGACTTAGATGGTCTACGATATTTAACCAATAGATTGGTCAAGTTAAGGAAACTAATGCTTGAGCCTAACTGAGTGTATTTGCAAAATTGTAAGTAAGGTCAAGATAATTTATAAAGGATTTTCTAAAATAGTTTGACCACATATGCTAATGGAAGTGAGAACAGCAAGTAGAATGTTATGAAATCTGTTTACTCGATCTCTAAGTATTAAGGTGGTAATGCTTTCTAACTGGCATCGCTAGTGATATAATGTAACTGAGTGTACTTTCAAAATAACCTAGGAAAGGAAGAGGTATCATCAGATTGGATGACATATTTTCCAGGACAACTGACATGACTTTGCTGATAGGCTCATTTGTTCATGACAAATTAGGCAATCTATCATATTGGTGATGGTGCTTTAAAGTGGTTTTTTATTATGGCTTGATTAAATTGGAAGGAGTTCAAGGCATTTTGATGAAACATTGAGAGATGAGTTAGTGACAAGGCATCAAAAACTTCTAAGGGTGCTGCAAGTAATTCATTCTAAATTTACATTCATCTTATACTGTGAGCTTCAAGTTGGTTTCCTATGCTCCTATACTGCAAGTGTTGCAGCATTTGAGATTTATTTACTAGCTTGAGTGCACGCTGCACATGTCTAAATGTCTCGCATGTACTATCTGTCTGAAATAACTTGAAATAATGGTATGGTCCAGTGTTGATTTTGATCATTAATTATCTAATTTGTAATACTTGGTAATTGGTAGTGCTCAGCACTCACTATGATTCTCCACTTCTAAACTTTCTACCTTCTACTATGCTGCTATGACTACTATGCTGCTAGGTCTTATAAGATCTTATGGTGCTAACTGGAAATAATTTCATAGATTTCTTGGGATGCCTTATATTTATGAAATTTTTCTACATGCCTATAATCAATAATGAAATTATGCACTGTTGTAATCCTACACAATATGCCAAGTCTAAAATAGTGTTGCACACAATAGCCTCCAAACATGTATTGTTTGCAGATCAATCAAGTAGTAGCACAAAATTATAATTACAAACCATGTAAATACCTTACATATGGGATGATGAGGACACTAAATCTTTCAATGTATCTTTGCCTGATCTTAGGTCTTGCCTTGGACTAAATCATATTTTACTTCCCTCTATAGAGTACACGACCGTTAGTAATTCTATCATGTGATTTTAATTTTCACCTGCTAATATATATATTTTATTCATAACATTTCTGCCTGCTATACTACTGGGAGAAGCTGAACCAACATTTGCAGAGCAGCATGGTACATATATTTCATACTTTGCTCTTGAATCTATTCTCAGGAAATAATTCAAGGTTGATTTTGGCTTCGTAAGCTGAACTTCAAAAAGTCATGGTAACTTCTCACTTTACTACTATCTGATCTTCTTTCTTTACATTTTCTCATATATGTACCTTGACTTCAATTTACTGATTACATGGTATTTTTATTTTTCAGGAAGTGATGGGTGCTTCTAGTTATTACTTATGAGTTAAATTGATAGATCATGATACTACCTGTTGTTAGATTCATACATTTTGTTTCTTAGTTTAGAATCACTCGGTTGAATTAGTTGACTTGCCAGAACTACCAATTCTATTGATAGGAATTAGCCACCCAATATAGAGATTATGCTATGTTAAACTACGAAAGTTACTATTTAGTCTCATGTGAAGTGACAGTTTGAACTTGTATTCATGGATGCTCTATATTTGTATGGCTAATATGATAATCTATATGTAACACTGGGCTTTGTCATAAATGAATGTGGATTATATACATATATATATATATATAAATGTGCGGACTTGAAATTAGTTCTCAACTAATTTCGAGCCAAATGAGATATTATTTTTTTAATTACTTAAATGATACTGTTGGATGGTCCATGGGTAAAAGCATTCGTAGCATCAAACCGTCCATGGGTAAAACTGGTTACACACTATCCATTGGTATATGTTGGTCCGTTGGTATATCTTCACGTTGTGATGGACGGTCTGTCGGTATAGGTGGAGTCTGTCGGTATAAACTTATACCGACGGGACTTACACCGACAGCAAGTGTCCATCGGCATAGACTCTCCGTTGCTACAATGGCTTATAACGACGGTCTGTCTATCGTTGTTCTAGGGTTGTGGTGTAGTGATTAAATAATAGAAAATAGCAAAAGAAAAGGGGGAAAAATTCCCAGCTTTGCCAACAGCATGGGCCAAAGCTGTTGGCAAAGCCGACACGCGCTTCTGGGGGAAAGCCCAGCTTTGCCCTGTTGGCAAAGCTGTCGTTCCCTTTGCCAACCGGACTTTACCAACAGCCGTCGCTTCCCTGTTGGCGAAGGTAACGACATCCGAGCTGACGGCGTCCCCCCTTCGCCAACGGTACACATGGCTGTTGGCGAAGCTTTCCCAACAGGGCCCGCGTTCCTGTTGGCGAAGAGCTCTTTCCCATCACTTAAAACACCAACGGTTCTTTCCCAACAGGAACTCGGAAACCCTATGGGGAAAGCCTTCGCCAACAGAGTTGGAGTCTTCGCCAGCAGCTTAGTGTTGTTGGCGAAGCACGTGTTTCCTGTTGTGAGATTATCTTCCAAGGCCGATTTGGAGATCTTATCTTCGTTTACAAAGAAAGAAATGAATACCAAAGTTGGAGGAAATTTCGTGCCATACAACCAGGACACCGAATTTGCATTATTTGGAGTCCGGACGTGGGAGATATGGTGCCGGCAAGGAAGGGCTGCAAATCAGGAAAATCTGGACGAGGCTGATTTTATGGAAACCAAGTTCCCTTCTCTCCCAAGGAAGATCTCGTGCAAGGCAAGGTGGAGCACGCCCCAAGGCTCCCCAAGGGCATAAATACACCCCCTTGGGCGCACAAGGAGGGTGGATCCATCCATCCATTCATCAGAGAGCCGCCGACACGAAGGAGAAGCACCTGGAGGAAGCTGCCGGCCGCTGCGAGTCCTCGAAGTCGTCTAGGAGATGGCCTAGGCCTACACTAGCCACCTTGCACAGTTGAGCCATGGCAGAGTTCCGAAGCTTGTTGAGGTCATCAACGGTATGTACTCGGTGGAGATGATCTAAACACATTTATTATGTGAGTAAAGTACTTCGTGTCATCCAATCTTTTAGGGACTCGATTCCTCCCTTTATGATTTTGCTCTCGCTTGGTTTTGCTTATTTATTAATCTATACTTAAGATAGATTGCATAGGGTGCTCTTGTAGCCGCGGTTGCTAGAGGTGCATACCGGACTGACCAAGTGATTTCAACTGGTTCTTTTGAACTCGCCTTAGACTACCTGCATGAATAGGAGTCCGTTGTGACAGAACGATTGCCCCGAAAGGTGGGCGTTTTCGGAATCGGACCGGAGGATAGTAGTTTAAAGATGGCTTTGGATGAGATGCATGTCGCGCTTGCTCTTTTGGCTAGAACTACGACTAGAAAACAATAGGCTAGGTTTACCTTTGGTTTGCTTACCTTTATGGCTAGGTGGATGTGATCCATACATCCCTTCGTGTTTGTATGATTACCTTTATGAAATCAACGCTTCATGTTAGGCTAGATCAATAGGTTAGATGGAGAATCCTAGGAGTTTGCTTCCGATCCTTGGATTGACAAATCTAGGGAGGACCCTTCTTAATGAAAAAGGCACCAAGTCACCTGTTGGCTTGCGGTGAACTTGAACACGGTTTTGAACCGTCAACAAGCCCCTTTTTCTGGCACCGTTGCCGGGGATCGATAACTCGAACCCTAGGGCGATCCGTCTATCTCTTTGGCTAACCCTAATTTTTATTATTCCATATATGCTTGCTTTCTTGTTTGTGTCCTTGAAAGTAGTTGAAAAGCTAGACACAAGACGTTCGAGAAATTCACAGTCGACTCAGACAAGATGATGACTACATCAAGATTCACTCTTTAGTGGTAGGTGCTAACTTTTGTTAGTGTCCCATCATCCTCTATTGAGTCCACACCCTACTCGATTGATGTTAAACAAGGTATGCCAATGTGTCAATTAAAGTTTTAAGACTAATGTTTTGTGTAGGTTTGTTTGTACAAGCAATAGGTGTTGGAAGCAATCATGTTGCGAGAAAAGCACCCGTCACTTTGGCTAAAGCAAAATCATGAAGAAGACACACCATTTTCATCATGGTACTCGCTGGTCCAGCAATGGTGAGGACATAAAGCCAAAGGAGACGCGACGTAACGCCCCAAAGACCACAAGATCAAGTTCATCAACATATTTGGATCAATTCACAAGAAGCTTCTATTCCCATCGATTTCTGCACAACCTCAAGGGAGAACAACAGGATATCTTTGGATATTTAAAAGCCCCATGAAGTTACGCTTCCAACAAATCAAGAATCAAGTTAATCGGATGTTCCTACAAGCGGGTATGGCCGAATTACCGAAGGTTGCGCGTTCTGAAATTTTCCGGACAGCATGCAAGAGCGGAAACAAAACGGCCATAGCTCCCTCGTTTTGGCTCCGATTAAGATGAATGGGTACCCGTTGAAAAGGTAATTTTATAAAGTTTTCAATGAAACAATATTTTTGTATATATTCTGTTATGTACACAGGGGAAAATCCACTAAAAAGAGGCAGCAGCACACGATGAGAACAAGATAGTGGAGATGAGGACGACGACAACAAAGACAAGCTTGGGCAACGCTTCCATTAAACCACACGAAATGAAATTCAGAAGTTTGGAACAAAACAAAGACTCCAAGAGCATTGGCAAAAGAAGGCACAAGTTGGCAACATCCGACGCTAGGAGATGTTAGAAGCAAATCACCATGGATTACACACAAATGATAGCATCCAATGGCGCGAATACTCTGGGCTCTCACACGAAGGATCATGGAGTTACATGAAGATATTTGAGACATGTGTGAAGTAACACAAATGAATAAGAAGGGTGAGTCCACACAAGGTAACCTTGATGATGTGTGGCACGAACGAAGGAATTGCGAAAAGACGATACAAGCCACCGATCATTGATGATTGTTTGCTTTCAACTCCGAGAGACCACTCACGATGAAAAGCTCGAAGGCCAAGGTACAAATTAACCTCTCAAGACACTTTTGGAGCTGATAATATTCCTTTGATATATCTATGATTCATATCCATTAGTGAGGTTGATTCAATTCTATGCCTTGTTCTTTTGATAATCATGATAGGCTAGAATTTCATGAGAGTGATAAAGAGGCTTTGTTGTGCTTAAAATTTGTTATATGCCTAATGAACCTTTGCCTAATGAGAGCTTAGTGCTGAGCAAGAAAACTTATGCTATAATTAATCACAACTTACTTTGTCATAAATTGTGGTTATGGAAGCGTTTGTTTGCAATATGATTTGTAAATCTTGGACTTGCTTTGTGCTCGGTCAAGCTAGTGACCTTAAAAGAGAAAATTGTGGGAGAAATCCCAAATTTCACTAACCATGCAGGGCATTAAACATAAATTTAGAGGAGAGAAGTCATACCCAAAGGAATTGCAAACCCGTGCATCACCGTCACCGAACCTCAAAAAACGGAAGTCGCTGTTTTCATCAATCTTGAGGACCTGGTCAGACATGTTCAAGGAAGAAAAAGTTGAAAATCAGAAGCTCCATCAAGTGCCGGTTCCAATGCATCCAAGATTGATGAATTTGAAGACCCGTACAAGGAGATATGGTAAAAACATTGAGCGTTGCGCAGTCTGAAATCAGCTTTGGACAGATTGCAGTGCCGGAGTAGAACGGGCATAACTCACTCGATCGGAGTCCGTTGGGGGTGAATAAATACTTGATGGAAAGACAATTTCATGCACCACGCATGGAAGCTATTGTTTTCTACATGGTTTGATCTGGACAGAGAGGAAAATTTGTGAAAGAAGAGGCAGCGATAAAGTGCGACGGAGAAGGTGATGATGATGATGATGCAAGGAGACGATTGGGCAAGCCTCTCATCGAGCATAAGTGATCGTGTCAATCATGGAGAGTGGATCAAGGCTGCATGAACACCTTCAAATCTTGCATGAAGGATCATGGCTCTGCAACAATAAGAAGATATGTGAGAAAGTCGAGCTATATGACTTTAAATGAAGCGCTTTGCGGGAGGCAACCCGGTTTTTATTTATATATACATGACCGTCTACATTGTTCTCTTTAATCGAACCATCAAGTAACATTGTACCATTGCTCTAATAAAAACCACAACACCATGTTGTATGCTCTAATTGCTATTGAGCCATTGAGGGAGCACTTTGTTATTTGATCTTGGAAAACTTTTAGACCCTTTTGTGTGCATATTAGAGTTTAGAGTCTTTTTCTTTTGTTTCTTTTTAGAGAGATATATGAAGTCGGCACCATTCTTTGATTCTAAACTTGTGGCTAGTTAATTTAGGCTAACTTTTGTTTTAGACAACCTCCATATCATGTTGTTTGTTCGTCCATGTTATATTGCATTGCAGGTTGTGTTAATCTAACTTTTTGTCCAACCAACCTAAGCCTTCCTGTAACCCCACCAAAAACCATAGCCTATAGAGGTAGGGTTTCTTGAGTTGACCGAGGGCTCTCACCCTCCGGGTTGAACAAGTCTATCCCTTTCCTCTTTTCTAATTAAAAACTTTGACTAGCCTCCCCATAAAATCCTTAGGAAAACTTCCCCTACCTATAGACATCCTAAAAGCATAAGTTTGTAGAAAGACTCTAGGACCACCTTAGTTAAAATTTCTATACTTGACTTTCTCTCTTCAAAATCTTTGTATGTATATATATACATACATATATATGTATATATATACACATATATATATGTATGTATATATATATATGGCGACACTAAAATGCACCTGGGTGCATTTTACGTAACAAATGCACAGACCCCCATCTGAAGTAGCCAACCACTTCGACCTGAACCAGCCAACTCGAAGTCTCGAACCAACAAGCCACCAACGAGTCAACCTTCCTTCTTTACTGCCTTCCTCACCGCGAGCGCGAGTCGCAAGCTCGTGGAGCGACGAGTGCGAGGAAGATCTGGGTGAAAGCGAGCGCTCGGGCTTGTACGAATCGCTCTCAATTTCATGTGGAACCGCTCGGGAGTAGCGAGCAGGGAGCAGCCCACCGGAAGCGCTCGGGAGTAGCTAGCAGGGAGCGGCCCGCCGACGGCCTCCGCGCAATGGGGCTCGCGCGCCTCACTGGCTGTCATTTCCCCACGACAGGCCGCGCCGCTACGGAGAGGCCGAGCCTTGCCAACCGCCCTGCCACGCTAGTGCCTGGTGGCGTGCTGTACGGCGGGCGCGCTGGAGGACGGGTCAGTCGGGCGAGGCACTGACACCGGTATGGGGGCACAGAAGGAAGCTTCCCAGGGGTGAGGGGCCGCATTGGTGCGGTGGCGTCGATGGACCACCACGCGGGCGTGGTCCGGGGCCGGACAGACGAGGTCCCAGGGCACAAAATTGTTGCCCATCAGCAAATCTATCAGGAATTTGAGCCGCGGTGCATCCGAAGATGCTTGCTATTAATCCTTCAAAATTGTTTTCTGCCACTGCTAGTTGAATATTGAAGACTGCGCATCATTCCAGGCAGGGTGAGGAGCCGCACGAGCACTCGTGGTGTCGGTGAAACGGTGCGGGGCGTCAATCGCCCCATGAGCTCGCTGTATTGGACAGTGTGGCATGGCCACAACCGTGGATGCGGGAGCTAGATTGCAGGAAGCAGGGCAGTCCCCGCAAAAATCAGGGCCCTGTTCACACTCTAAAGTGACGTAAAATTGGAAGCATGATAGTGGAGCCCACAGCTGACAAGTGAGACCCACCACTAATTTTATCTACCGGGTGTTAAACATCATTCATCCCATGCGTTATAATTTTTTTACATGAACTAAACTAACAGGTTGCACCTCCGATTGCACACAATCGTCACCTGAGGTTCTAATCACCTACAAGTAGGTGCTCCAATTATAATTAAAATAATAATCAAGTTACAAGTAAACTATAAAGGTACACTGTTGGGGTAATAATTAAATTCCAACCCGGACAATTGCAACACCTAACCGCTACCAATTATAATTTTTATTATTTTTTCAGATGAATTGCAGCTCCACGACAAGCAACTCGGCAAGCACTCCAATTACAACACGGCAAGAACTTTAATTGCAACTCCTCAAGTACTTCAGTTGCAAGTCTGGACATGTAATCTTTTATTATTTGTATCAAATGAATCGCAACTCAACAAGCACTTCAATTGTAACTCCTCGAGAACTTCACTTGCAACTCTAGTCATGTAATTTTTATAAATTTTTATCAAACGAATTGCAACTCAACAAGCACTCCTGTTGCAACATGGTAAGAACTCCAATTGCAATTCCTCGAGCACTTCAGTTGCAACTCTGGACATGTAATTTTTATAATTTTTATCAAACGAATTGCAACTCATCAAGCACTCCGGTTGCAACTCGGCAAGCACTCCAATTACAACTCCTCAAGCACTCAGTTGCAACACTCAATCGGCACTAAGAGCGGAGAAAAAATGTACATAGAACGAAAGAAAAAATCAATCGGCGCTGAGGTGATAATGTTGTCTAATTACAATATTAAATATAAACAAATTACAACTTAGGTAGTAAGCTAGTTACTATGTCGTCAAAAAGGAAAAATGTATAGTGCAAACCACTCACTAGGTGAAATCCTTCAAAACTCAGTATTTGCAACTCAGAGTGCACATCGATTGCAACTCGAACCACTGTCTGGTTGCAACTGAATGGGTAGTACAATATCAGGCGGAAGCACTCAGTGTTTGCAACTCGAAGCATTGTCGAGTTGCAGCTGAAAGGGGTATAGTATCAAGGGGAAGCACTCAATATTTGCAACTCGGAGTGTACATCGATTGCAACTCGAACCACTGTCGGGTTGCAACTGAAGGAGTAGTACATCTCTTAGTACGTGCAACTCAAAGTGTATATCTATTGCAACTCGAACCAATGTTGGGTTGCAACTGAAAGGGGCAGTATAGTATCAGGCGGAAGCACTCAATATTTGAAACTCCGAGTGTACATCGATTGCAACTCGAACTACTGTCGGATTGCAACTGAAGGCGTAGGTGGAAACACTTAGTATTTGCAACTCAGAACATATATCAATTGCAACTCGAACCACTATCGAGTTGCAAATGAAGGGGTAGTACAACATAAGGCGGAAGCACTTAGTAGTTGCAACTCGGAATGTATATCAGTTGCAACTCAAATCATTGCCGGGTTGCAAATAAAGGGGTATAGTATCAGGCGGAAGCACTTAGTATTTGTAACTCGGAGTGTACATCGATTACAACTTGAACCACTGTTGGGTTGCAACTGAAGGGGTAGTACAGTATCAGGCGGAAGCACTTAGTATTTACAACTTGAAACATATATCAATTGCAACTCCAACCACTATCGGGTTGCAACTGAAGTGGAAGTACAGTATCAGGCGGAAGCACTCATTATTTGCTACTCGGAGTGTACATCGATTGCAACTCGAACCACTGTCGGGTTGCAACTGAAGGAGTAGTACATCTCTTAGTATGTGTACATCGGAGTGTTCATCGATTGCAATTCCAACCACTATCGGAGTGTACACCGATTGTAATTAGAACTGCTATCCGGTTGCGACGGAAGGGGTAGTACTATATCAGGCGTAATCACTCAATATTTGCAACTCAGAGTGTACATGGATTGTAGCTCAAACCACTATCTAGTTGCAACTAAAGGGGTAGTATCAGGTGGAAAGCACTTAGTATTTGCAACTTGGAGTGTACATCTATTGCAACTCGAACCACTTTCCGGTTGCAACTGAATGGGTGGTACAATATTAGGCGGAAGCACTTAGTATTTTCAACTCGAAGTGTATATCCATTGCAACTCGAACCACTGTCGGATTGCAACTGAAGGGGTAGTATAGTATCAAACGAAAGCACTTGATATTTGCAACTCTGAGTGTATATTGATTGCAACCGAACCACTGTCATGTTGCAACTCAGAAAATGGAACCTTTGGGTCGAAAACATATCTATATCGGTCGATATTGATAACTCAACTTGGAAATCAAACAAGAGTAATTATGCATAACAGAACAATTTCAACAAGCACTCTAGTTGCAACATGGTAAGCACTTCAATTACCACGTGTGTCATGGACCAGCTGCAACTTGTGTCACCACTTCCTAGGTGAAATCCTGAAACTCAATATTTGCAACTCGGAGGGTATATCAATTGCACCTCGTACCACTGTTGGGTTGCAACTGAAGGGGTTGTATAGTTCAGGCAGAAGCGCTCAGTATTTGCAACTCAGAGTGTATATCAATTACAACTCGAACCATTGTCCGGTTGCAACTGAAGGGGTGGGGTAGTACAGTATAAGGCGGAAGCACTCAATATTTGCAACTTAGAGTGTACATTGATTGCAACTCGAACCACTGCTAGGTTGCAAACAGAAGATGTAGTACAAAATATTAGGCGAAAGTATTCATTATTTACAAAATCGAAACAAATATCAATTGCAACTCAAATCGTTGTCGGTTGCAACTGAAGGTGATGTTCCAATTGCAATTGGAATAGTATCCCAATTACATTTAAATTAAGAAAACTACAGAAAAATAAAGAAAAAAAAAGGCAAATTGCTTCATCACTCAATAAATGGTGGGATCATTGAAATGCCTTAGTATTTGCAACTCGGAGTGTACATTGGTTGCAACTCGAACCTCTGTCGGGTTGCAACTGAAGGGGGTAGTACAATATTAGGTGGAAGCACTTAGTATTTGCAACTCAGAGTGTACATCGATTGCAACGCGAACCACTGTTCGGTTGCAATGGAAGGGGTAGTGCAGTAGCACGTGAAAAACTTAGTATTTGCAACTCGGAGTGTATATCAGTTGCAACTCGAACCACTGTCGGGTTGCAACTTAAGGGGTATTACAGTATCAGCGCGGAAGTACTTAGTATTTGCAATTCGGAGTCTATATCAATTGCAACTCGAAGCATTGTCTGGTTGCAACTGAATCGGTAGTATTGTATCAGGCGGAAAGCACTCAGTATTTGCAATGATCGCAACTCAAACCACTTTTAGGTTACAATAAAAAGACTAAACCAGTTACTACTATGTGTATGAGCACATTTGCAATGATAAATCCAAAGTGAACCGAATTGCTACCGATACCATTAGCTAGTTGCAATTAGGCATTAATCACATATTAAAGTCATGCACGCAATGTCACAAATTGCTTGTGAAAACAAAAAGTCATTCCATGTTCCACGAATTGCAAGTCCACAAGAACTTTAGTTGCAAGTCAACAAGAAATTAAGTTGTAACTCTGGAAATACAATTTTTATTAGACGAATTGCAACTCAAATAACACTCCAGTTGCAATGTGGCAAGCACTTCAATTGCAACTCCTCAAAGCACTTATATTGCAACGCGGGGCTGTTGTCTTGTCGTGTGGGCACCGATGGGAAGCACTTCAATTGCAACACAAGAGGCCAATTACAATAATGGAGACACAACAACTGCAAGTCCTTCAGAAACCGATTTCTACATGATATCAATTAGGAAAAAAATATATGACTAATTTAATGACTAAAACTATTCTTCAGAATAGAATCTGTGTCCACATGCAAAATACTGTAAAAAATATAAAGACAACATTCACCATCTACACCTTGCAATCTACTGCTTTCTTATGTTTCTTTTGATGGTAGTGGAGATGCTGAATAAGAACATGTGTCGATTTTGTGCCAAGTTGCTAACAATAGTGCAGCAAATCAGCATATGTTGGCATGGTATGCTCCATTGATTTTTTAGGATTGTGTGGTAAATTGCAAGCTGGGGGAGAAATCTTCAGATAGCACATGGGTCCTCTCCGACAAGTCAAGCAGCACAGCTCTACTTGCCGTTTTTCACATCGTGCTTCTCGATCCGTGGTCGTGAGGTCCATCCAGTGGCAGGAACGGCTGCAACTCAGGACGGAGCTCTAGCAACAGAAGGAAAAGCTAGGAGACAACATATCAACACTGGCAATCAATTCACTAAATCCCCTGTCGAACAAAAGCCTTCTGCTAGACTGCTCATGCCTCCGCGCTCCAGTTTCCATCGCCGACAACATGGGATCTTCAGCCCCCGGCGCCGGCGCTCCCGGCTCCCGACATTGCCAGGGATATCATCGCATCGTCGGGAGCCTCCACGGTTGGCTTCCTCGGGAACGGGCAGCGCGATGCCACCAGGCCAGACCGCGCGCCACCTCACGCCGTGGCAGGGGACCTACAGCCACCTCGGCACTGGCAATCTCACCAGTCGTGCACTGCGGCAAGCTCGTCGGTGCCGCATGGCCTCCATGACGGTGAGCTCACCAGGCCCGCACGCCGACCGCGACGGGGAGCTCGCCGGCGGTGGTGGAGGCAGGGCAGCTCGGAGACATGGAGGACACGAAGGCGTGGAGCCGTGGAGGCCGCCATGTACTCCAACGCAGGGAGGTCTCCGCTTGCCATCGCGGGGACTTGTCGGTCCCGCGACCGTCCACCGCACCGCCACTCGCCAGGAGCTTGCCGAAGCCGAACCCACCGCCAACCGTCGGGAGCTCCCGCTTGCCGGGCGTGCTGCCGCGTGCAGGGAGGTCTTTAGCTTGCCGCGCGGGGGATGCAACCGCGCATGCTCCTGCGCGCTGGTGCTCGACGTCCTACATGCGCTAGTGCGCTCGACACCGCCGTCACCGGGGCCCCTGGTGGCTGCCACGCTAGAGCAACTTCCGCGCGCCGTCCACTGCAGGATCGCACACGGGCAAAGCTCGCTGGTCCCATGCGCAAAAGTGGCGCAGAGTAGAGGCCAACTTGTGCGCGACACCCATGGTGCACGGGGCTAGGAACTCGCAGGCCAGCGGAGCGCCCACAGCTGGGGAGCTCTTCGGTTCGGAGCCCCAGCACGCAAATCGCACCTAGCCGGCACGGAGTTTGGGACTAAGGAGCTCGCCACCTCGCCGAACTAATACGACGCCCATGGACAGGGGTGAAGTTCACATGGCTAGCTGCGGTGTGTGCGGCGACCATGGAGCAGGCAGAGCGAGCTGAGGTGGCGCTACAACCGCGACCGGTGGAAGGAGCATTGGTGACACCCCTCCTACTCCTGGACTGTCCCTTCCCGGCGGCGCACCAAACCAGTCTCCCCCCACGTACCGCATCATCTCCAACCTGCCTCGCGATGAACGAGTCGAGTGCCTGTAGGGGTGGAGTGCAGAGCATGCTTGCCCGCTTGAGCCAGCCGCGTCCACCGCCAGGAGACCCTCGTCGCCGCCCCTCATGAATTGCATTGCCGCAGCCGCCCTGGAAAAGCTCGGGGCAAAAGGGATCTGAGTTTGAACGAGTCGGCTGCGGCGGTCGCTGTATGTGCAGTCGAAGTTGCCCAGCCGTGGGTTCCTGCGCGTGCCGCAGGATGGGTTGCACGCTGCCACGTGCCGACTGACGGCGGAGGCCCGCACTCTTGCGGCGGGGCGCCGGGCGCCGCACCGCCGGGAAGAAGAGGAGGGGAAGGGTGTGTGGGTGGGGCCGTGGGGGTCGGGGATTGGGGTTAGGGAATGGTGGGGCGTGGACTGAGGAGGTTAGCGGGCGCGGGACGGGTAGTGGTCTTGTTGGTTCAGTCAGTTGTCCGGTTGGTTGGTTCGGCCAGGGTGCATTTTCTACATAGAATGCACCTAGGTGCATAATAAATATACAGTACATATATATATATATATACATATATATATATATGATACCCATAACCTACCCTTAAACCTTGTTAGTTTGGTTGATTGATTCTGTTCGACGGGTGACTTCCTTATTGACAATGCTTACTTTGTATGAAGTGAGATCAAGCTTTGTCCTTTGCTTATCATAAACCACATCAAAAGTGTTTTTCAAACCTTGCTAATGTTTGTTTGTGCTAACTTTCTGCATTTGTATTTTACATCCATCTCTTTGTCATCATCCACTTTATTTTAGCTTGGGACCATTTGTGAAACTTTATGATGAATGCTTTCATATCCATGTTAATGCTTGTCGACATGTGTTACTACTTTTTGCAATCTTGTGTAAACATGGTGTTTAGACATGATCGGAGACAACCATCATTTAGTCTTATATCCCAAGCTATCATGTTGCATTAGTTGGTTTATAAACTTAGCAATGCGCCCTACTTTTATTGCACGATAAAGAATTATTGATCTTGGGATGAACATGGTGTTTTGACCTTGGTTAATAAATCTCAGAATAGAAAGTTTGGCAACCACTTTGTAAACATGGAGCTTAGAATTTGGTGTAAACATTGTTTTGTTTTTATACCATCCTATCATTTGCATGCACGCTTGTACTCACGAACACCCATTTGGATTTTCGCTAGATTAACTATGCCACGAGTGAAGATCGTAGGGATGTCATGGTTTGTTGGCATAGGGTGAGTATTCCTGACCGTCACCTCGGGGGTACATTGTGCATTATAGTTTTTTTGCAGGCATGGTGAATCACTCCCATGAGTTCGTGATAAAAGCTTAAATCAGAATCATCAACACCTCCAAAATCCTGAAAGGAGCACTGCTGTTTTCATCGAGATTAAGCACATGTTCAGAGATGTACAAAAGGGGAAAAAATTGGATATTCAAGTGCTCCATTAAGTCTACTTTCCAATGCATCAAGAATCAACATTTTAGGAGACCTGTGCAAGAAGTTACAACCAAATCTTTGGGCGTCACACATTTTGAAATGAGCCTGGGACAGCTTGCACCAACAAAGTAAAAAGGGCATAACTCTCTTGTTCGGAGTCCGATCGGGATGAATGACCACTCATTGGAAAGATAATTTCAAGCACTTTGCAATGGAGTGATGGTTATGTACATACTCAGTTCTGGAATTAGAAGAAAAACTCGTGGAAGATGAACCAGCGGTAAGTGACAACATCGAAGGAGGAGAAGATGGGATGCGAAACAATTAGGATCAAGGCTCGTGGCAAAGGGCGGACATTGAAGGACGAACAAAGGCAACAATGTGATGATGATATCCTTGCATGACGGTAGGACTTCAAGAATTTTAAGATGGTTCATCATCTTCCGTGCCTAGCAGCATGCTAAGCATGGGGGAAGACTTGGTGGACGAAAGAAGACCGCATAGAGTTCAAGGATCACGGTTGCTACGGATGCCGATCTTCCTTCTTCCATGCTAGGAACAATGCTTAAGCATGGGGGAGGGCGCGCTACATCACAAGCATCAAAGGGCCGTAACAATTCCTCAACCCTCTCTTTGTCCTTGTCTTTCTAAATGCTTGTATATATGTACATGCCTTCAACAACCTTAGATGCAACTTTTGTATGTCTCTCTCGTTAAATAACATGGCTTCTAGGAGTACAACCTAGTTTTAGTTTTTGTTTATTGTCATCACCTTGTGCTCACCATGATGAAACAATTTTAGATTCATCTTGCTCGTTGATATATGATGACCGTTGCCACTCTGTTTAAACTTTGTGCTTGTTTATGTATGATTAAGCTATTGCTCTCTCTAATACAAATCTGAAATTAATGAAATACTAGCTTAATCTTTTGTGGAGGTCATGATAAAAATAAAGACCCATGGTTTCTTTATGCTCTCAACTTTGGATGGGTCGAAGAACATATAACTTTTTGCTTTTAAAAGTCATGCTAACCTTGTCATTAATACTAATTGCACTTTGCTCTACCTATCCAAAGCCTTATATATTGAGTGCAACCATAGATTACAAGAGTTATTGTTGGGTGAATCTATTCAAGGCTCGATTCTTTGGCTCGTGACTAAGAAGCTGGTCATTCCGAGTTTTGCGTAACTTATCTTTTGCTAGCCTATTCTATCCGTGCATTGTGAGCTCCCACATCGGAAGCTTTGCAAATCTCGCCGGATATCCACCCTTTAAACCAACATAATCTTTTGTGTTAACCTCCTTGACCTACCTACCTATAACTTGAGTATGGAGACGACACATCACAAGAAGGTGCTTCAAAGGGAAGATTCAAGTTCCCTCTCATCAAGACATCTGGTACCTACCTTAACACAACTTCCTCTTTGCTCGGGGATGAGCAAACGTCTAAGCACGGGGGAGGAGGTAGGTACTATGCAAATTAGAGTTCTAAGGGAGAAACAAAAATGAATAAGATAAGAGGACAAAATAAAAAAATCCAAGTACCTCACATGTCAAAAAAAGAGAAGAAAAAGAGGAAGAAAAGAAGAAAAATAAAAAGAAAAAAAGAGTAATAATAATCTCCCCGGTTCTCTAGATGCTTAAGGATTTTCCAAGGACTTCAAGATCAAGACCCATACTCATTTTTCGAACCATGTGCAATCCGATAACGAGGACTTCATTGGGGCCTCGGGATCATTCTTTGCCATTTGCACATGTCCACCTATCTAAAAGTGTGAGTTCTTTTTCTTCCCCCTTCTTGTGAACATTATTTTTCCAATGACCTTTTTGACAAGTCATGATAAGTCCATGATAAGCTTGCCTTGTTTTGATAATAGTCTCAACTTTAGCAACTTGGTATGATAAAAACTTTCCTATGAGCTCCAAATAAAACCCTTCCACCTACAAACATGAGAGGGGAAGGATATAAATCAAGTAGGCTTGAGAGTGTTGTGAGATGAGAGAGTTCATGAGCAAGATGCAAGAAGGTTTAATTGTTTGTACTTGGTTTAGATCTTTTATTCACCTCGTTCTTCACTTCAAGTTTTTAAGACCTACTCGAATTTTGTGGAGCATGATTGATTACTTGTGGAAAGAGCTTAAATTATATCTACCCTCCATAGAGATGAAAGCTAGTTACATTATGGAATTTTAACAAATATAAACTTGGAGAGCATTATGCTTTCTCATGTGTGATCAAGTGCAGGGTATGGACAATGAAAGGAAACGCTGATATCCATTGAAAACTTAAACTCGAGGACGAGCAAGGTTTAAGCATGGGGGAGATGTTAACGGTCGATTTTGGTACACCTAGCTATGAGTTTACCGTCAACATTTTCATGTATTTGATATTCTAACCAATGGTACTAACCCCCCGGAGGTATCAAGTTCACTCCCGCATGTCGATTTTGGAGTTTGTTGTTTACGCAGGAAATTAATGTTAAAGAGGAGACTTTCGGGATAAGTTCATCAAGCACTTTACGAGAAGATCATGAAGCCCATCACAAGTCAAGACATGAAGTGAACACGACTCCAAATGATCCAAGGACTGAAGCATCAACACATAAAACTCCGGGGACTTGGATGTTTACCAACGAGATCAACTCAGCCCGAGAGATATTCTCGCAACCCAGGGTAGCATGATCGTTCGATGCAGATTCAGACACTTAAATGTCCTATAATGGCAAAAGTTTGACTACCAAAGTTGTGGGCATCGACAATACCTTCGATTTGGATATGTGGAAGGCCCAATTCGCATAAGGGAGCTCGGAGATATGACCCACGAGATCCTTGCTGCGCAGTCAGTCCGAAATCAGAACAGATTATCTTCCAAGGCCGATTTGGAGATCTTATCTTCGTTTCCAAAGAAAGAAATGAATACAAAAGTTGGAGGAAATTTTGTGCCATACAACCAGGACATCGAATTTGCATTATTTGGAGTCCGGACGTGCGAGATATGGTGCCAGCAAGGAAGGGCTGCGAATCAGGAAAATCTGGACGAGGCTGATTTTATGGAAACCAAGTTCCCTTCTCTCCCAAGGAAGATCTCACGCAAGGCAAGGTGGAGCACGCCTCAAGGCTCCCCAAGGGCATAAATAAACCCCCTTGGGCGCCCAAGGAGGGTGGATCCATCCATCCATTCATCAGAGAGCCGCCGACACGAAGGAGAAGCACCCGGAGGAAGCTGCCGGCCGCCTCGAGTCCTCGAAGTCGTCTAGGAGATGGCCTAGGCCTACCCTAGCCGCCATGGCTGCCTTGCACGGTTGAGCCATGGCGGAGTTCTGAAGCTAGTTGAGGTCATCAACGGTATGTACTCGGTGGAGATGATCCAAACGCATTTGTTATGTGAGTAAAGTACTTCATGTCATCCAATCTTTTAGGGACTCGATTCCTCCCTTTATGATTTTGCTCTCGCTTTGTTTTGCTTATTCCTTAATCTATACTTAAGATAGCTTGCATAGGGTGCTTTTGAAGCCGCGGTGGCTAGAGGTGCATGCCGGACCGACCAAGTGATTTCAACTGGTTCTTTTGAACTCGCCCTAGACTACCCGCATGAATAGGAGTCCGTTGTGACAAAATGATTGCCCCGAAAGGTGGGCATTTTCGGAATCGGACCGGAGGATAGTAGTTTAAAGGTGGCTTTCGATGACATGCATGTCACGCTTGCTCTTTTGGCTAAAACTACGACTAGAAGACGATAGGCTAGGTTTACCTTTGGTTCGCTTACCTTTATGGCTAAGTGGATGTGATCCATACATCCCTTCATGTTTGTATGATTACCTTTATGCAATCAATGCTTCATGTTAGGCTAGATCAATAGGTTAGATGGAGAATCCTAGGAGTTTGCTTCCAATCCTTGGATTGACAAATCTAGGGAGGACCCTCCTTGGTGAAAAAGGCACCAAGTCACCCGTAGGCTTGCAGTGAACTTGACCACGGTTTTGAACCGTCAACAGAGCTCATGATCAACTTAAACATAATTTGGCTTATTGGTATTATGTTCTACTTTTTTTATGGACTACATTTCTTTATCAAGCAAAGAAGGGCTAAACACTTTGGATGGCTTTCTGGATCTGGAACTTATCATGGTGAACTGAATTTTGGAGCACAACACAGATGAACCACTGGAATACTGGATCAACCTTATTCTCTACTACACATAGATTCTTCTTAGTAGGTGAACCACTGATTGTGACTTGTGTAGTTTTTTTTCATTTTGTCAATTTGCCTAATGTTTAGTGCTAATGAAAAAGCACTTAAGTGGTTAAAAGCTGAACATGGAATATTTATACTTTTGTTGTTTGTCAGTTCATAAATGTGGTTTGTGATATATTGTTTGTGATTTTTGGTTTTGTGATTGTGTGTGTATGATTTGTGAAGGACCGATACGGCGAACCAGAGAGGGGGGAGTGAATGGGAGCCGATAAAAATTATTCTCAAAGGAGATGGAAACTCCAACAAGATGAACACGGCTTCCAACACACGTCTCCGACTCACTACCCAAATTGGCCAAGCCCACGTAGCCACTGAAGTGCCACTGGACCTAGGAACCAACACACAACCTTCCGACCCGAGAACGCAGCGGAACACCAAACCTCGAGTCTACAGACCAACACCGGTCAGACCGGTGAGCACCACCGGTCAGACCGATCCCTCGCCGGTGAGAGTTGGCAACTTCCACTAAGTGGCTTCACACCGGTCAGGCCGGTGTAACACACCGGTCAGACCGGTCCAAGCCTGAAAGCCTCCAAATCACCAAACAGGCCTACCGACCTCCAAATAGACCCAAACTCGAAACAGCTGCAACACAAGACAACAGCGAACACACCCAGACATTCACCCGAACAAAAACCCACCGAGGGTTGCACCGGTCAGACCGGTCAAGAGCACCGGTCAGACCGGTGTAGCCTGGGCAGCTCGGGATGAACAGCACCCGCGGGTCAACACCCCCAAATCCAAACCTCGATCTCCCGAATCGCTCCACGGACTTGAACAAGACTTTGGGGATTATAGGAACACCTCATGAGGAGTCCATAGCCAAGTTTAATCCCACCAAAACTTGTCCAAAAAGGAGGAATCGAAGAAATCCCGCCAAGAACACCTCTAACCATAGAACTCGGAAAACCCCAAAATCGAGCCCCTTTACTCACGGATTTGGGAGGGGAATCACAGCCCAAAGAACCATGAAGGGTTCCCACAAATTTCCCCCATCAAATCCCAAGAGAAAGGTCCCGAAAACAACCCAAGAAAAACACCGAGAAAGGGCTCCGAAAATCACCACCAAGAACAACCGGGAACAACACAACAAGGCCTTGAGGAACCACGCCGAATCATCTATACATGCCACAAAGGTTCATACAAGGTCTAGCTTGCCGCCCGATCATCCAACCCTCTCACAAGATCTCACCATGAAGCTCTCAAGCTAGTCCTATGGAAATCCTAAGAAAATAGGAAGGGAAATGAACTAGGGTTCCAAGAGAGTTGGCTGCCATCCTCTCACTTCTTGGGTTATATGGAGGCAACCGAAAGTCTAAAATACCCTTTCCTAATAACTAGGGATACAAGCCCCTCAAGGGCGGATTTGGAAGTCTTCATGTCTTCTCCATCGGACGGATGCCCGGTGACCGCACCCTGCGTAGCCTCGACGCAAACCATGCGATCCCGACATGTGTCTTCCGCTTTGAAGATTCCAGACTGCATCGTCGCACACCGGTCAGACCGGTGCTCCTCACCGGTCAGACTGGTACCCACCGGTCAGACCGGTCTGGCGCTGCTGCAGCTTCTTCTTTGGTTCTTCGGTCTTCGCTTTGTGGATCAACCAAGGAACCCAGTGGTTTTCTGGTGAACCACCGGAAACCCCGCAAACTTGGTGTAGCGTCCGCCAATCTCACTCATGACTCGGCTCCCACGTAGTCCCGGCTTGACCTTGGTTTTGAGGCTCAACCAAGAAACCGTCCCTGACTTCATCTTGCTGTTCATGGCACCATGCGGCCCGCACTTGACCCCGCTGGCCACCGGGTCCCTCGAATGAAGCCTACTTGTCTTCTCCACACCTGGAGGCCTCACCGGTGATGACCTTTCGCACTTGTTCTTCACTTGCACCAACACCAGTCAAGCCGCAACCTGCACCTGCAATACTTAGCCAAGAATTAGTCCACACAACGTTGTCAATCACTCATCACACAAGGAAGCGACCATCCACCAGTCCTCAAACCACACATGTTCCTCAATCTCCCCCTTGATGAGTGCATTGACAACACCCACACGAAAGTAACAAAGAGAAAAGAAAGAGAAAAGAAACGAACAAAAAGAAACTCCAACAACCGATCAAAAGCCAAACAACAGCAAAGAGCAGGATCACTTGAAGAAGACAAGTCTCGGACCCCATAGGCAAGGGCAACGGCTCGACACATCCGAGACAAAGCAAAGCTCAAGCAAAGAGCGCAAACCACCGAAACAAAGCTCGAAAAACCACAAAGAGCCCCCCTGCACACATGCAAGCTCCCCCTGAACCAATGCACCTCCCCCTGGACGAATGCATGCAAACCACTTGAAAACAGGGCAGCTGCAACAACTTCAGCTCACATCGGTCAGACCGGTCATCACCACCGGTCAGACCGGTGCCCAACATGTGCACAAGACCAGCACTCACACCGGTCAGACCGGTGACCTCGACCGGTCAGACCGGTGCACAACAGAGCCCAGAAATGGCTCGAAACCACCTGAAAACCTTTTAAATGCATCCAGCAAGTCATTTCAAGCTCAAACTTCTCCCCTTGTTGGCAATGCATGAATCAAGCCAAAAATGCAAAACTTTCAACCTAGAGCTTCTCAAATAGATAAAATTCAACATAGGATGCTACACATGTCCAAATAAGCAAGTTAGATACTCTATAGCTTCGTATCGACATCGATTACAAGATCACCAAGTTTCACAACCATTGGACGAAGCTAAGATGGATTTGGGCAATTTTGCGAAAAACTTGCCTCTCATGAGCAAAGTCCTAAACATGATCAAAGCATATCAAAATGGCAAAGCCACACAAACTTTATGCTAGGACAGCCATTCTAATCATAAGACCATCACAAACACCCACAAGTACCTCATGTCATGTCAAAGCCACCGAGCCATGTGCCTACTTCTATGTATGAGACTTCTCATTGGTAGGCATCATGCAACCGTTTAGAACCCAAAGAAAATTAAATTCAGCACATATGACATGGGAGCACATTTTCCAAGCATTTTACATTTCATTTTCAGATTCATATATGGTACATGAAATGTCTTTGCGACGAAAAGGAACTTATGACCCTCCACAAGATAAAGCAAGAGGGCTAAACATTTATGATGGCAAATGAGCCTTTGGCCCCATATGATCAGCTAGCTATCTAACCACAAATTAAGCATAGCAAAGCCACTAAAACATGTCAAGAACATGTAAAGGCATTTACACATGAGAGAGCATATATGTGACATTTTTCAAAAACATAGCCATCACCCATGGATTATTCATCAAGATCATCAAGAGCTAAGCCAAACTAACCATAGAATACCAAACCAGCTCACAAAGACAAATATAGCATTCCATGGTGAACAATGTATATAGGAGAAGCTTTTCCTATCCAATGCATATGATACAAAATGCATGCAATCTAAGATACAAGGATGCCTATACATCATGTTACACATGCCATGTCAAATGCAAGAAATGCACAAAGGAAAGCTATACATATGCTACAAAGGAGCTCCCACACACCCCACTCAAGAAATCAAACACACACCAAGTTACCCCCACAAACGAGTGAATGTTGCTTGATCTAAAGGTTTGGTGAAAATATCGGCTAGTTGGTCATGTGTAGGTACATGGATCAAAGCTATCTTTCCTTTCTCTATGTTGTCTCTCAGAAAATGGTAGCTCACTTCTATGTGCTTGGTTTTTGAATGGAGCACAAGGTTCTTTGCAACGCTTATGGCACTGGTGCTGTCACATTAAAGTGGGACATGGGTATACTCCTCACCAAGGTCACTCATGGTGTATGAAATCCAAAGGAGCTGAGAGCAACAACTAGCAGCGGCAACATACTCAGCCTCGGTAGTGCATTGAGCAACACTCGACTGTTTGCAAGAAGACCAAGACACCAAAGAAGAACCCAAAAACTGGCAAGTCCCAGAAGTGGACTTCCTATCCAACCGACACCCGGCAAAATCCGCGTCTGAAAAACCATGAAGCGCCAAAGAAGAGGACCGAAGTACCAAAGGCCGAAGTCGGGAGTTTGACGCAAGTACCTGAAAATTCGCTTCACCGCTTGCCGATGCGAAGTCCTCGAAGACGCTTGAAAACGAGCGCACAGACACACCGAGAACTGGATGTCCGGCCTCATCGCCGTCAAGTAGAGGAGTGACCCGATCATGCTCCGGTACTCCTTCTAGTCCACGTGTTCACCTTCCTCGTCCGCATCAAGAGCCGTAGTCGTACTCATCGGCGTCGTCATAGCCTTGGAATCCTCCATCTTGAACTTCCGCACAATGTCCTTGGTGTACTTAGCTTGGTGCACAAATGTTCCTTCCTTTGATTGCTTGATTTGTAGCCCGAGGAAGAACTGCAACTCGCCCATCATGCTCATCTCAAATTCCCTACTCATATCCTCTGCAAACCTTGCAACAAGAGAGTTAGACGAGCCACCAAAGACAATATCATCCACGTACACCTGCACAATCAGGATATCTCCTCGCCTCGCCTCGGTAAAAACAAGGTCTGATCGACCTTCCCCATCTCAAAACCTCTCTCAAACAAGAACACCCTCAACCTGCCATACCAAGCTCTAGGCGCCTGCTTCAACCCATACAGCGCCTTCCTCAACTTGTACACCCGGTGGGGGTACTTCTTACTCTCAAACCCCGGAGGTTGCCTCACATACACTTCTACCTCCAACACACCATTCAGGAAAGCACTGTTCACATCCATTTGGAGCAACTTGTACCCTTTAGCCACGCAAAAGGCTAGAAGGATCCTTATCGCCTCCAAACGGGCTACGGGAGCAAAGGTCTCCTCGTAGTCGATCCCCTCCTTCTGACTGAACCCCTGAGCAACAAATGCAGCATGAGCGAAATGAGAATTGTTCCGAAACCTCGACCGTGTAGTGCGTTCATTCATGTCGCCAATGATCCTCGAAGCTGGGTGATCCACTTGTACTCGCCGGGGAGGTTCTCGCCTCGATGCTACCTCCCCCTCAGCAACAGCTTCTCCTTGTTCTTGATTTGTCGTCGTAGGTGTAGGAGAGGGTCCGTCCACCACCGTAGTCGAAGTAGTCGGTACATGTTCAGCCGGGGGCACCGCACCGCCATCTTCATTGTCTCCATGTTGATGCTCCTCCACCTCCTGAAAGATCTCCTCTCGAAGCTCATCATCACCTACACACTCAAAGACAAGCTGACTATGTGGCTCTGTCTCGTCGAAGGTTACCTCGCAAGTCTCCACGATTTGGTTAGTTTCAAGATTGAGCACATGATATGATCTAGAATGAGATGCATAACCAAAGAAAATACCATCGACAAACCTAGCCTCAAACTTATCCAACTTCCTGCTGTGACACCCTAAAATTCCATCACTAAAATCACTTAGCAACTTAAACTAGTCTCAAGGATTTAACGAATTTAAATTGCTATTTAAATTGAGCTCTAAAATATTAAACATAATTTAATAAACTTAGAGACAACAAGTGTTTGTACATCATCAGTTGGCTTGCATGGTTTTTGGTTGCTTGTGTGGTCTAAAAAGTTTATAAAATTCTTGAGAAAAAGTTTGAAAGTGTTTGATTTGAATTTGAAAAGCAAAGTGGTTTGAAAAAGAAGTTTGAAAAAGAAAAAGGAAAAAAAAGGAAAACCATTCCCTGCTTACCTTTCGGCCCAAACGGCCTGCCGCCCGTCTAGCCTCCCCGTGCCGGCCCACCTCTCCCTCTCTCTTTTCTTTTTATTTTTGCGGTCGCTGACGCCCGGGCCCCACCTGTCAGCCTCCCTTCTCCCCCTTTCCTTTCTTCTTCCCCCTGCTCGCCGGCCGCCGCCGCAGCCGCGCGGAATCCACCGCGCCCCCGCCTTCTCCCCTTCCTTTCTCTCCCCTGCGAGCACGCCAATTAAGGCAATTAATCCCCCACTCAAATCCCCGGCCGTTTCCCCTTTTCCCCTTGCCTTCTTTACGCACGGACGGCCCGCCGGCCATCAATGGCAAGCCGTCGGCCACCCCGTCCCCTTCCCGCTTCGCCTACCTCCCTGCGCCCCTATTTAAGCTTGCACACGAGCTTCTGCGCCTCCCTTTGCACCCGCAACACACCAACGCACGCAACCGAGCCCCAATTCCCCTGCGCCGCTGCCTCGGGTCCCCGCCGCCGCCGTGCAAGCGCCGCCGTCGGTGAAGGATCACCTCCGCCGCCTCCCTTCTCTTCTCTTTGGGTTCACCAGGGCCTCATCAACCTCAATTGGCTGCAGGTTCACGTCCTCGGAGCCCGTGGGCGCCGCGCCTCGTCCACGCCGGAGCGCCGCCCGTCCCCGCCGCCGTTGCCAAGCCCCGCCGCCGTTGGATCCTCTTCGTCTTCGAGCTCGCCCGCTTCACCGTCGAACCGTGAGCATTAACCCCCGCCCACTTTCCCCCTTCCTTTCACGCACGGCGCCGTCCCCGCGAGCTCGCCGGAGCGCCCGCGCCGCCCCCTTCCGGTGCCGGCCGCCGGTGAGGCACGATCGCCCCCTTGACCCCTCGGTCACATGCGCATGCGCCCCCTCTACATTTTGCTCTAGCCCATGGTCGGAGAGGTGGCTAGGAGCGCCGTCTAGGGCCAACGCCGGCGAGCTCCCTCCGCGCGCCGCCTCTCTCCGGCGACGCCGCCGCCGCCCATCGCGTGCACACGTCTAGGGCCGTCGGATCTTGCGTGGACGGCCCGGATCGCGTACCCCTTCGGGTTATGCGGCCGGTCCACCGTGGACCCGTGCACGGCGCACGGCGTGGTCCACGGGACGCGCGCGCATCGGTAGCCGTTGGATCCGAGATCCACGGTGCCGCTCGGTGATTTTGATTAAGAGCCCCTAAGATTTTATAGTTTTGCAAGCCGGTCCTTCCACCTTTGAGAATTGTTACGGATAGGTCCCGATTTTTATGTTTTAGCCCCCGGCCGCCTAGATTCTTTAAAGAGAGGTCCTTTTCATTCCTTTTAGCATTTAGACCCCTCTCGTTAAATTTTATAATTATGTTTTAGCCCTGGTTTTATTTATAAAAAGCTCGTAAACTTAGTTTTCTTGCGTATAGGTCCCCGTAGACTCGTTTTAATCATATCTTTCTCATTTTAACTCCGTTTTTAGCGTTCTATATACCGAAATGATCGTCTAGACAAATAGAATCTTTTAAACAGCAAATTTACCAGTTTTGTTACTGTTTGGTGTACTGTTTTATTTATTGTTTGTTGTTCATGTTTGACTCGTAGATATCGTGCCTATTTCGTCCGAGCTCCCCGTCGAGGTGATCGGAAGAGACCGTTTTCGAGGAAGATTTCACTCAGCTTGTAGAGGAAGGCAAGTGGCTTTCCCCCTCTGCATTATCTTTTTGAACCTATGTCATTGCATGTTAAACAATGTTTACTACTCCTGTTGCTATGCATAAACCTGATGGGCAAACACCTAGTTAAGGACTTGACTAGATACTTTACCACTTCACCTTGATCAACCATATTTAAACAAATGCTTGGGGTAGACAAATTCTTAGTTTGCTTTACATGAGTCTGGTTATGCTTTGTTTATGTTATACATCTCAGTTTCGTTTATATAATGTGCTCTGTGCTTAAAACAAGATAACTTGATTTATAATTGGAACATGGAGAACCACCCAAGATAACAGTACAACCACAGTCCACTTGGCTCGGCTTAGACAATTAATTAGGAGAGTGGGTTAGCCGATAGCTCTTTTCCGAGAGGGGCATAGGGGGCGGAGTTGAAGGGGTATAGCCCGGTTCTTTTGGGGTAGCGACCTTGGCTAAGGTGCCGACCATTAGGGAGGGTTGTGGTCCGCTCCGCCGTCGTAATCGCTTGTTACGGTCGTTGGTTTCTCTTCTTTCCTTTGTAAAGGCTTCGTAGTGGACCCCTAGCCACTCACCTTGGAAGTGTTTAAGGGTCTAGCTAACCCGGCAAGATGGGGAACATGAACTGTGGGTAAAGTGTACAACCTCTCGCAGTGTAAAACAGATCGATCGCCCGTGCTCACGGTCATGAGCGGCTTGGACCTTCACATGATTAATAAACTTGATGATTAATGCAAATCATGGGTTTGTGGTTTGGTTTGAGGTTTCCTTTAAGGTTAAGTGGGTTGGTATACACATACACCTAGCAATTAGGTGCTTGCTAATAAAACTTGACCAACTTATAAAATGCTTACCGTCGTGAACCATAGCCTATCCTTGATAGCCTTGCATTGTTTCCCCCACTTGCCGAGCACCAACCATAAGTGTGCTCACCCTTGCTTACCGCCGTTCGCAGGAGAACGTCGGAGGCGAGGACGAGTACCGGAGTGACTACGAGGAGTTCTAGGGCATGCGGATCCCCCGCTCATCATGCCCGTGGAAGTCAAAGATGGAGCCGCTCATCGCTTAGTTATCGTTGTGTTCGGACCTTCGAGTCTCTCGGATGTAATAATGGATATCGTATCGGTTTAACTCTTGAACGATTTATTACCGCAATGGTATTACACTCGTTTTGTCTATCATGTGTGTGTAAAATGATCCTGGCGCACACGTGAGATGCATTCGGTTTTCCTTGTAAAATCGGGTGTGACAAAGTGGTACCAGAGCCGTGATGACTGTAGGTCGCAGCCTTAGTTAGAAATGGACGAAATTAAGGATTCATGTTCTAGAGAACCTTATCATGCTTCAAATCATCTTATTTACGCATTAAAAATCTAATTTAATTTTGTTTATCATTTTAAACTGTCATTTTGATTTATTCTGTACTCTGAGATCAGTTTTGCTTTGACAGATGGCCAGAACCTACATGACCCCTCGCAAGAGCACTGGTGGGCGCTTTCCTCCGGACACCGGCCCCTCGCCATCGTCTTGAGGATGTTGAGGAGGAACCGGAGGAGTTCCGGCCCGAGGGTTGAGGTGGAGGAAGACCCAGAGGAGGTCCAGCCGGAACCGAAGAGGAGGATCCTGAGGAGGTTGAGATGGAGGAGGAGGAGCCAGATGAGCCATTGGAACGCCCACGGTACGATGGCACCGTGCCGGAGTGCGGACGCCGATGGGGACATTGTGATTCCACCGCGCCCGTGGCAAATGAGGAAGCACCCCCTGCACATGTTGATCCAGTGCCTGATGGTGAAGGAGGTGACCCGGATGATAGTGTGGGTGAGGAAGGTGGTGACAATGTTGTTGGCAACCCGGAGGAAGATGAGGATGAAAACCCCCGCTATCACGGAGCAGAATATCACAAACATTCCACTGAAGCTGAGAACGGACAGTTTTGCATTCTTCTGTGGGAGGTTCTGCAGTACCTGGGATATACCATAAGGCCTCTCTACGTGACTAAGCACTTCAGCGAGCCAGGAATGAGAGACTACTACACCTGCAGAGTCTACATCAGGAAGCCCCTGAATGATATAGAAGGCTGGAGGTATCGCTCATCTCACCACAGCACGGCTCAGTTCTCCACATATGATGCTGCGGTGAATGATGCAGCAAGGAGGGCACTCTGGTCAATCTGCAATGCAAATCGGGTGCACCGGGTCCACTCGGAGTATTACCATGTGCCTCGTCGTGCAAGTGGCACAGCAGGTGACCGTGGTGCCGGCCAGGAGGCAATGATCGCATCGACGTCTTGGCACGTGTGATCGCTGCCCCGAACACGGATCCGGAGGGGGCAACTACCGAAATGAACAAGTATCATGAGGAGTTGCGGGCGCTCGGTGAAGATAGCACGTCTGGAAGCACAACTGGCAGGACAGCGACTTCCTCAAGAAGTTATGCCATATCAGACCACAGCTTCCCCTCCGCGCAAGAGGCTCCGTTACGGCTCCGATGAAGCTACTACTCGTCTTGGCTAGGATCCTGGGATCGTTCCTGCGTGAACGTATTGTTTGTAATAATGAATGCTGTTCGCAAACATGTTTGAGTTGGATGTTTGCTTGATTGTGAATTGTATGGTGGAGTGATGGCCACTATGCAATCAGAATTGTTAAGTTAATTAAAGGATGGTTTGGGTTTTATCGGTTGTCATTGCTTAATCTCTTATGCAAGTTTGATTGGATCAAATCTGTTTTCGCAGTCATATGACATACCAGTAATGTTTTGTTTATAACTCAAGATACAGAACTCCAAATGACATGAAACCAGTTGGGTTAGTTCACAAATTTAGAGGATGAATTTCTGTCAAAAATGCAATGGTATACAATACATATTCTGGGAGTTATGCACGAGGTAATGAACATGTCAGAATCTGTAAATTTCTGCTGATACAGCTGTACTGTTTGAATTTTATCTCGAGTTATAGATGTCCAAATGAGGTGATTCCAGTTGGGATAGTTCCATAATTTTATACATCATAATCTGGTAACCATTCGTGGTCATTGGATAATTACACAGAAAGCTATACATAATTCTTTGAGTACAACAGAATCTGTCCTAACTGAAGAACATGCTGTTATTTTATTTTGAGTTATCCTCTTATGCATTGATTCAAGTACAACTATCCGAGATATGATTTTTCTAACAGTCGATGGTAAACACCAGGTCCGGAGGAGGTCAAGACGTGCCGCCCGTGATCCGGGCACATATCGCAAATCAACGAACCCAAAGACCACCCCCACCGATCAACCAAGCAATGGATCCAAACATGCAAGCAGCTTTACGGCAGCGCGCATGCAACCGATTCGAGAATCTTACCAACACCGTGCAGCGAGATGCAAGCTCAACGGAACCATCCACCACAGCCGATCCCTCCGCCACCCCCGCCACTAAGGGACAGGCACAAGGAGTTCGTGAGCCACCATCCTCCTACGTTTTCCCACTCGTCCGATCCACCGGATGCCGATGACCGGCCGAAAACCATCACCAAGAAGCCGGAGATCGTGCAATGCACCGATCGGGGAGATGGTCCCGTATGCTGCCGGAAGGCTTGTGGGGCAAAGCCGCGGATCGGTGGGATGCGTACTCAATCGCTCATCCCAACAGAAGGAACATTACTTGGCGGGAGTTCCGTGACAACTTCCGTACTTACCACATCCCTTCGGGGTTCTCAAGCTTAAGCGAGAGGGAGTTCTTGTCACCGAGGCAGGCAATATGTCGGTGATCGAGTATCCGGACAAGTTCACTCACTTGTCACGCTATGCACCCGATGAAGTCAACACCGATCCAAAGAGTCAAGAAAGGTTTCGGGATGGCTTGATTGGTCCTTTAAACTATCAATTGGAGAGTCACATCTTCCCGTACTTTCGTATGCCGGTGAACAAAGCTATCGGGCCGGAAAGCAAGAGAAAGGAGATGGGTGAACGAAACGCAAGTTTCGGTCACATGGACAAGCCTAGCAAAGCAACACCCGTCCTCGTTACGCGTTCTCGGCGAGCCCGACTCCATATCGTCCCGGTGGTCAAGGTGGGAGGTACCCACGTAACATGCAGCCGCGCCGCTCGTTTCAGCCATAGCGCTTCAATCCTCGGACACCCGCAGCTCCTACCCCTCGCCCGAGTCGTCCTAACAATAACTCGGGGCGCCCGTCGAAACACCAACCCCCGTTCGGCTCGGTGGATGCTTCAAGTGTGGAGAGCTTGGGCATTATGCTAACAATTGTCCCAAGAGGGTGATGCAAACTCCGCAGAGAGACAAGGGAAACAGACCGGCAGCCATCTTCGCAGGCTCGTACTCCACGTACACCCGGCAAGAGAGGCCACGAGAGTCATGTGCGTGGCCGAGTTAATCATGTATCGCGGGAGCAAGCTCGGAATGACGCCGCGTGGTATTGGGTACGTTTTTCGTCAACTCTGTACCTGCTACCGTATTATTTGATTCAGGAGCATCACATTCATTCATAACTAATCAATTTGTGGCAAAATATAACTTATCTATGAGCTCAATGAAGAACCCACCGATAGTTAGCACTCCTGGTGGAGAAATGAAAACCGGTCGATATGCCCACAAGTAAAGATTAATATCATGGGGGTAGACTTTCTTGCTAATCTGGTAGTTCTAAAATCATGGGGAATAGATGTCATTCTTGGTATGGATTGGTTAAGAAGTTGTGATGGAGTTATTTAGTGTCGGAAGAGGTCAGTATTGTTAACCGGTCCTCAAGGGGAGAGAGTAGAATATGTGAGTACACCCTCATCCAACAAAGGAGTTGTGAACTCTGTTGAAGGCAAGGCCTTGGAGGATATAAGGGTAGTGAATGAATTCCCTGATGTGTTTCCAGAGGATTTGTCGTGTATGCCACCCGATCGTGACATTGAATTTAGTATTGAACTTATACCGGTAATCGCTCCCATTTCTAAAAGACCATATGGAATGGATGTTAAAGATCTAGCTGAATTAAAGAAACAAATCGAAGAACTACTTAGTAAAGGGTTTATCCGTCCTAGTTCATCACCATGGGGAGCCCCCACACTCTTCGTTGATAAAAAGGATGGATCTAGGAGGTTGTGTATAGACTATCAATCACTTAATGAGGTTACCATCAAGAACAAATACCCTTTACCTCGGATCGAGAATTTATTTGATCAGATGAGAGGAGCTAAGGCATTCTCTAAGATAGACCTTAGATCAGGTTATCACAGTTAAAAATCCGAGTGGAGGATATACCAAAGACAGCATTCACATCTAGATACGGGTTGTATGAGTTCACTGTGATGTCCTTTGGCCTGACCAATGCACCAGCACACTTTATGTATTTGATGAACAAGGTATTCATGGAGTATCTGGATAAGTTTGTTGTGGTATTCATTGATGACATATTGGTATTCTCTCGGAGTGAGGAAGAACATGAACAACATCTGAGGCTTGTGTTACGTGCTTCGAGAACATCACCGTATGCCAAGTTCAAAGCAAGTGTGCTTTCCGGTTGAAGGAGGTCTCTTTTCTCGGACACATCATCACGGATGGAGGAATTGCAGTTGATCCAAGCAAGGTTCGGGATGTATTGAACTCGGAGTCCGCCTAAGAATGTGCCGGAGATCGAAGCTTCCTTGGACTTACAGGATACTATCGGAGGTTCATTGAAGGATTTTCTAAGGTAGTGAAGCCACTTACCACTCGCTCGAGAAAGGAAAAGAATTCAAGTGGGATGAGAAGTGTCGAGCTAGTTTTGAGGAATTGAAGAAGAGGCCGACCACAAAGACTCGTGTTGATCATGCCGTACATACACAAAGGGTTCAATGTATATCGTGGTGCCTCTCGGCAAGGTTTGGGATGTCCGTTGATGCAAGAAGGAAAGGTAGTAGCTTATGCTTCAAGACAAGCTTGAGGAAACATGAGCGAGAACTACCCTACTCATGATCTTGAGTTAGCCGCGGTTGTTCACGCATTGAAGATTTGGAGACACTACATGATTGGAAACAAGTGTAAGATCTTCACTGACCATAAGAGTCTGAAGTATATCTTTACTCAGAAGGATTTGAATTTGAGGCAAAGAAGGTGGTTGGAGTTAATCAAAGATTATGATTTGGATATCCAGTACCATCCAGGAAAGGCAAATGTTGTGGCAGATGCTTTGAGTCGGAAGGGACAGACTAGCATGCTGATAGGACACCTGTTACCTCAGGAGCTATGTTGGGAGATGGCACAGCTCAACTTGGGAATAGTTGCTTCGAGTGAGACTTTGACATTAGAAATTGAGTCGACGCTTGAGCAGGATATCAGGAAAGGACAGTTGACTGATGACAACGTTGCGGAATACAGGAAGTTGATTAAGTTGGGCAAAGTTCCGGAATTCATAGAAGATGAGCAAGGAACAATGTGGTTTAAGAACAGAATCTGTGTACCTGAGATCAAGGAGTTGAGAGAAGCTATCTTGAAGGAAGCACACGATTCAGCTTACTCTATACACCCTGGGAGTACCAAGATGTATCAGGACTTGAAGCAGAGATACTGGTGGTATGGGATGAAGAAAGATATAGCAGCTCATGTAGCTTTGTGTGATGTGTGTCAAAAGGTGAAGGCTGAGTATCAAAGGCCAGCAGGATTGCTTCAGCCTCTGAAGGTACCTGAGTGGAAATGGGAAGAAATCGGTATGGATTTCATAGTGGGATTACCTCGTACTCGTGATGGGTATGACTCTATTTGGGTTATTGTGGATAGATTAACCAAGGTAGCGCACTTTATCCCAGTGAAGACGACCTATCAGGAGTGAAGCTAGCTGAGTTGTATAATTCAAGGATAGTGTGTTTGCACGGGGTACCGAAGAAGATAGTGTCAGATCGAGGCACACAGTTCACTTCACGGTTTTGGCAGAAGCTGCATGAATCAATGGATACAAAGTTAAACTTTAGCTCAGCATACCATCCTCAGACAGATGGGCAGACGGAGAGAACAAATCAGATTCTTGAGGATATGTTGAGAGCTTGTGCGTTGAAGAACAGTGGCAGTTGGGATAAGAGTTTGCCTTATGCGAGTTTGCTTATAACAACAACTATCGACCCAAAGATCAAAATGGCACCTTTTGAGGCCCCGTATGGAAGAAAGTGTAGAACACCGTTGTTTTGGAACCAGACCGGTGAAAGACAACTCTTTGGACCGTACAAAGATACGAGAAGCGGAAAAGCAAGTTGAAATCATAAGGGAGAACCTTAAAGCGGCACGATCATGTCGAAGAGTTATGCTTGATCCTCGGAGAAGAGAGGTGATTTTGAAAGCTCGGTGATTATGCATACCTCGCAGTGTCACCTATTCGGGGATTACGAAGGTTTAATGTCAGAGGGAAGTTATCACCTCGATTTATCGAACCTTTCAAGATTTTGGAACAGAAAGGAGAAGTAGCATACCAGCTTAGAGTTGCCAAGACAAGGTTGTCGGAGTCCATGATGTGTTCCATGTATCATAGCCGAAGAAATGTACAAGTGAGGTTAAGATAGAACCGACAGCTTAGAGGATATTCAAATGGAGAATGACTCGACATACAAAGAATACCCTGTTAAGATCTTGGATATATCAGAAAGAGTTACCAGGAGTAAGATCATCAGAATGTGTAAAGTACAAAGGAGTCATCACACCGAGGAAGAGGCAACTTGGGAAAGAGAGGATGAACTTAAGGAAGACTTTCCTCAGCTGTTCTCTAAGTCTTCTAAATCTCGGGACGAGATTCTCTTTAAGGGGGTAGGATTTGTGACACCCTAAAATTCCATCACTAAAATCACTTAGCAACTTAAATTAGTCTTAAGGATTTAAAGAATTTAAATTGCTATTTAAATTGAGCTCTAAAATATTAAACATAATTTAATAAACTTAGAGACAACAAGTGTTTGTGCACCATCAGTTGGCTTGCATGGTTTTTGGTTGCTTGTGTGGTTTCTAAAAAGTTTATAAAATTCTTGAGAAAAAGTTTGAAAGAGTTTGATTTGAATTTGAAAAGAAAAGTGGTTTGAAAAAGAAGTTTGAAAAAGAAAAAGAAAAAAAAGGAAAACCATTCCCTGCTTACCTTTCGGCCCAAACGGCCTGTCGGCCCGTCTAGCCTCCCGGCGCCGGCCCACCTCTCCCTCTCTCTTTTCTTTTTATTTTTGCGGTCGCTGACGCCCGGGCCCCACCTGTCAGCCTCCCTTCTCCCCCTTTCCTTTCATCTTCCCCCCCCGCTCCGCCGGCCGCCGCGCGCGCCCGCGCGGAATCCACCGCACCCCCGCCTTCTCCCCTTCCTTTCTCTCCCCTCGCGAGCACGCTAATTAAGGAATTAATCCCCCACTCAAATCCCCGGCCGTTTCCCCTTTTCCCCTTGCCTTCTTTACGCCCGACGGCCCGCCGGCCATCAATGGCAAGCCGCCGGCCGCCCCCGTCCCCCTTCCCGCTTCGCCTACCTCCCCCGCGCCCCTATTTAAGCTTGCACACGAGCTCCCGCGCCTCCCTTTGCACCCGCAACACACCAACGCACGCAACCGAGCCCCACCCCCCGCGCCGCCGCCCCGGGTCCCGCCGCCGCCGTGCAAGCGCCGCCGTCGGTGAAGGATCACCTCCGCCGCCTCCCTTCTCTTCTCTTTGGGTTCACCGAGGGCTCATCAAGCTCAATTGGCCGCGGTGTTCACGTCCTCGGAGCCCGTGGGCGCCGTGCCTCGTCCACGCCGAGCGCCGCCCGTCCCGCCGCCGTTGCCAAGCCCCGCCGCCGTTGGATCCTCTTCGTCTTCGAGCTCGCCCCGCTTCACCGTCGAACCGTGAGCATTAACCCCCGCCCACTTCCCCCTTCCTTTCACGCACGCGCGCGTCCCCGCGAGCTCACCGGAGCAGCCGCGCCGCCCCTTCCGTGCCGGCCGCCGGTGAGGCACGATCACCCCCCTTGACCCCTCGGCCACGTGCGCATGCGCCCCCTCTACATTTTGCTCGCCGGCCCGTGGTCGGAGAGGTGGCCGGGAGCGCCGTCCGTGGCCAACGCCGGCGAGCTCCCCGCCGCGCGCCGCCTCTCTCCGGCCGACGTCGCCGCCGCCCATCGCGTGCACACGTCCGGGGCCGTCGGATCTTGCGTGGACGGCCCGGATCGCGTACCCCTTCGGGTTATGCGGCCGGTCCACCGTGGACCCGTGCACCGGGCGCACGGCGCGGTCCACGGGACGCGCGCGCATCGGTAGCCGTTGGATCTGAGATCCACGGTGTCGTTCTTGTGATTTTGATTAAGAGCCCTTGAGCTTTTATAGTTTTGCAAGCTGGTCCTTCCACCTTTGAGAATTCTTACGGATAGGTCCTGATTTTTATGTTTTAGCCCCTGGCCAGCCTAGATTCTTTAAATAGAGGTCCTTTTCATTCTTTTTAGCATTTAGACTCCTCTGTTTAATTTTATAATAATGTTTCAGCCCTGATTTTATTTATAAAAAGCCCTGCAAACTTAGTTTTCTTGCAAATAGGTCCATGTAAACTGTTTTAATCATATCTTTTCTCATTTTAACTCCGTTTTTAGCGTTCTATATACCGAAATGATCGTCTCGACGAATAGAATCTTTTAAACAGCAAATTTACCAGTTTTGTTACAGTTTGGTGTACTGTTTTATTTATTGTTTGTTGTTCATGTTTGACTCGTAGATATCGTGCCTATTTCGTCCGAGCTCCCCGTCGATGTGATCGGAAGAGCCTCGTTTTCGAGGAAGATTTCACTCGGCTTGTAGAGGAAGGCAAGTGGCTTTCCCCTCTCGCATTATCTTTTTGAACCTATGTCACCGCATGTTAAACGGTGTTTACTATTCCTGTTGCTATGCATAAACCTGATGGGCAAACACCTAGTTAAGGACTTGACTAGATACTTTACCACTTCACCTTGATCAACCATGTTTAAACAAATGCTTGGGGTAGATAAATGCTTAGTTTGCTTTACATGAGTCTGGTTACGCCTTGTTTATGTTATAAATCTCAGTTTCGTTTATATAATGTGCTTTGTGCTTAAAACAAGATAACTTGATTTATAATCGGAACATGGAGAACCACCCAAAATAACAGTACAACCACAATCCACATGGCTCTGGCTTAGCCAATTAATTAGGAGAGTGGGTTAGCTGATAGCTCTTTTCCGAGAGGGGCACAAGGGGCCGGAGTTGAAGGGGTATAGCCCGGTTTTTTTGGGGTAGCAGCCTTGGCTAAGGTGCTGACCATTAGGGAGGGTTATGGTTCGCTCCGCCGTCGTAATCGTTGCGGGCCGTTGGTTTCTCTTCTTTCCTTTGTAAAGGCTTCGTAGTGGACCCCTAGCCACTCACCTTGGAAGTGTTTAAGGGTCTAGCTAACCCGGCAAGATGGGGAACACGAACCGTGGGTAAAGTGTACAACCTCTCGCAGTGTAAAACCGATCGATCAGCCGTGCTCACGGTCATGAGCGGCTTGGACCCTCACATGATTAATAAACTTGATGATTAATGCAAATCATGGGTTTGTGGTTTGGTTTGAGGTTTCCTTTAAGGTTAAGTGGGTTGTTATACACTTACACCTAGTAATTAGGTGCTTGCTAGTAAAACTTGACCAACTTATAAAATGCTTACTGCTGTGAACCATAGCCTATCCTTGATAGCCGTGCATTGTTTCCCCCACTTGCTGAGCACCAACCATAAGTGTGCTCACCTTTGCTTACCGCTGTCCAGAGGAAAACGTCGGAGGCGAGGACGAGTACTGGAGTGACTACGAGGAGTTCTAGGGCATGCGGATCCCCCGTCATCATGCCTGTGGAAGTCAAAGATGGAGCTGCTCGTCACTTAGTTATCGTTGTGTTCGGACCTTCGAGTCCACCTTTCTGGATGTAATAATGGATATCGTACTGGTTTAACTCTTGAACGATTTATTACTGCAATGGTATTACACTCGTTTTGTCTATCATGTGTGTGTAAAATGATCCTGGCGCACACGTGAGATGCATTCGGTTTTCCTTGTAAAATCGGGTGTGACACCTGCCTTCTTTAGAATGAAACACTTGCAACAAAAAACATGGAAGTGACTCACCTTGGGTGTGCGACCATGCATCAACTCATAGCATGTTTTCCTCTTGTGCACTCCGAGGTAGATCCTGTTTGACACATAGCACGCGGTATTCACCGCCTCAGCCCAATACCTTCTCGGAGTCCTATGCTCATCAAGCATCGTCCGAGCCATCTCGCACAAGGTCCTGTTCTTCCTTTCCACAACACCATCCCGGGGAGGCGTATACGGACTCAAAAACTGGTGCTCAAGACCCAAGTCATGGCAAAAGGTTTCAAAACGAGAGTTTCGAATTCCGAGCCATTGTCACGCGCGATTGCTCGTATGGCATCTCCGTGCCTCTCGTTCCTCAACCTCAAGACTAGATCTCGAACAAAACCAAACGTCTCCCCCTTATCCTCGAGAAAGAACACCCACGCATACCGAGAGTAGTCGTCCACCACAACAAGGACATACCACTTCCCACCCGCAGATCGCACACGAGCTGGGCCAACAAGGTCCATATGGAGCAGCTCGCATGGACGCTCAGTCATCACATCGGTGAGAAGCGGGTGAGAAGAAGCTACCATCTTGGCATGCCAACAAGGCGCACAAACCAACTCTTTCTCAAGCCTCAACCGTGGCAATCCTCGGACCGAATTGAGTTTACTCAAGCGAGACAAAAGGTCAAAGCTCAAGTGACCCAACTTTTTATGCCACTTTCACAACTCACTCAAAGAACCAACCAAGAAACAACGCTCCACACCCGAAGACTGAGAAAAATCAGCACGAAACACCTGACCCTCGGGAACGACCATACAGACAAGGTCCCCTCGAGAGTCCAAAATCCGAGAACCACCGGGCCGAAACAACACCTCAAAACCCTCATCCAACGGGGACACATAAAGCGATTGTACCCCAACCGATTGAACAAGAGCTACACGCCTCAGAGTGATCTTGTCACTCACTTTGATCTCACCTTCTGAAAGCACACGCCCACGCCCATTGTCCCCAAAAGTGATGTACCTCCTTGTCACCACCGGGACGAGACTTGAGAACCACCCCCTATCTCCGGTCATATGCCTCGAGCAACCGGAGTCAATCAACCAAATGTTCTTCAAGTCTCCCACCTGAAATTCAAAAATGAGCACGTGAGCGAACAAACGACTCAGCACTGGGGTTAGTACCAAAAAAGTAAAACCAGTGTCGAGCCATTTGCTCGAAAGTGGGGTTAGCACAATCCAAACCATCTCTCCTGCCAAAGCTACCTCCACGAACACCACCACGGTAACCACCCTGAGGGAACCAGCCCTCTCTTCCTGGAGGAGGACCAAAACCACGAAAGAAAGCCCGTGGACCGTCCCTCCTCTCCTTCTCAAAGCTACAACTCTTCCCATCCCCGTAGTGAACTCGAGGGGGAAAATGCCTAGCAACCTGACCACCTGCAAACTCTCCAGCCCAACCACCAGAACCACAACCTCCAGAAACAACCCTCGCACCTGTACGAGCACGAAACCCGAACTGCTGCCTGTCCAGGCCTGCACCAGTCTGACCGGTGCCCCACACCGGTCTGACCAGTGTGACCTGGGCAACAGCACCTCCAACAGCCTTCCGCTCTCCCCAAGCCCGAACTGTCCTCACACTCGCCTTGGCCCTGGGCATCTGCACACGAGGCTCAAGTACAGCATTGGAAGGGTGGTACTTGTCCTTGTTAGCCCACTCCTTTGCCATTCTCTCCTCTCGCTTCCTCTTGAAGCAAAACTCATCCTTATGGCCATCTCTCCCACAATAGCCACAATGGAACCTCACAAGCTTAGGCTTAGGCTTAGGCTTGGGCTGTGGTTGCTCACTTGGTTTCTCTCCACTCAACTCCTCCACCGGTTTCCCTTCACTAGCCTTCTCACTTTCTTTCCCAAAGAACACTTTCCCGGAAGTGCTCACAAACTTGATAGGCTTTTGGAGATCATTTGTGGGTGTAGGAAACATGGGTGGAGCAGGGGTTGTGTCTAGTCGGTTCCTAAGATGGTTAGGTTTTGGGGGGAAATCATTTTTGTGGTAGGTTTTTGGTGGCTCTGGAATATTACCTCGACTTCCCTCACCAACCTTGTTTGCCGCAGGTCCCTCACCATCCTGCCTCTTAAATGCCTCGATCATCATCCTCAACTGAGGCTCATGACCAGACAACCAACCCATCAACTTCCTCAGCTCATCATTCTCATCCTGCAAACGATCAACATAATCTACAAGTTCCAAATTTTTCAAAGCATGCATTTCACAGGTAGAGCATGATGTAGGCATGGGTTCTTCTAGTTTAGCCTCAAGAGAACTAGTGTAAGCATGCATCTCATCAATCTTAGCATGCAAAACAAGGCAAGAAGTGCAAGCACCTAGCAAAGCAGGTCTAGACTTAAGCTCAGCCACTTCAACCCTAAGCACATCTAGTTCCTCACACATGGAGGCATGCTTTTGCTTGAACAAAGCAAGATCAGCTAGGAAAATAGAGCAATCAGCACAATCAACCTCATCCGAAACAATAGCACTAGCCTTAAGCGAATCAATCTCAAGCTTGCTATCAAGCACCTGTGTTTCTAGCTTAGCCACTCTAGTCCTAGCATCCTCGAGTGAAGGCCTAAGCTCTTTTCTCATTTTCTTGGCCTCTCTAAGCATGTCATCACGGTTATTAAGCAAAGTGACAAGCCTCTCATTCTCGTGGCGCAAGAAAGGAAGTTCATCACGCACCTCGTCGTCGGAATCAGAGTCCGAGTCGCTCTGTGTGCTCTTCTTGCTGCCGGAGCTCAGTGCCATGGTGCAGAAGACGTCTCTCGCGAAGCAGCTCAGCCCACTCAGGTTCTTGGACGACTTTTGCTCTTGCGATGATCACCTTCATCTTCACTGTTGCTCGAGCTCGAGGTGGAGTACACGGAACTGGAGTCGACATCGCTCGCTCCAACCATCGCTCGGGCCTTGCCTCGGCTCTCCTTCTTCCTTGATGGTTGCTGGTCCTTGTACTTGTTCTTGTGCTTGCTATTGTGGTCGCGCCTCGACCGGTACTTGCCATCCATCCTCGACTTGTGCTTGTAGCCGTCCTTATTCTCGACCTTCTGTGGGCAGTCGGCGAGGAAGTGTCCTGGCTTGCCGCACTGGAAGCATGTCCTTGTGTTCCTCCTCATGCTCACTCAGTTCTCGTGCAGCCTCTCGAACTGCCTCATCAGCAGCGCCAGCTCGTCCTCTCCAAGCACATCGAACTCCTCATCTGGCATAGACATAAAAGAGGACAAAGAGAACATCCTGGTGGATGGGTTAGTGTTAGCCTTTCCTTTCGAACCATCAACGAGGGCAAGACTATGGGAATCACTCGGACCCTAGAGCTTGGCAGTCATGCCCCTATCCACCTCAGTCGACTTGAGCTTCGAGAACAGCTCGTTCACCGTCAGAGTGTCATACTTCTCTGACTCCACAATGGCCTCGAACTTTCCGCCCCAAATCGTACGATCTAAAGTGTAAGAGCTTGACCGCTCTATCATGACCATCGTACAGGAACACGTCCACATTGGCCCTCATGTTGTTCACAACCACCGTGAACCTCTGAAACATGGCATCCATGGACTCACCAGGGAGATGAGTGAAGTTCCCGTACTCTCTCCGGTAGGTCGCATACATCCGTGCCTGAACCTAGGCATTCCCAACATGAGCCTCCTTCAGCACCGTCCAAATTCTACAAGCCAAGTGCTCGGTGTGCACCCGATTGAACTCAGGCTGACACAAAGCACGAAACAAGTAGTCGACCGCCTTATTGCTGGCGTCGAATCTGTCCCTCGATCCCGGAGCGAGGAAGTCCATCGGCCGGACATAGCCCGTGTCGACCGTGACATCCCAAAGGATCTGACCCTTTCCGCGGAGGAACGCACCCATCCGCTTACTCCACATCTGGTAGTTCTTGACATCGAAGTGTGGAGGACCCGAACCCCGTTCCTGGTACGCCATCCTTGGACCTTAGACTGGTTAGAGTCAATAAAGACCCGAACCGGCTCTGATACCACTTGAAGGACCGATACGGCGAACCAGAGAGGGGGGGAGTGAATGGGAGCCGATAAAAATTCTTCTCGAAGGAGATGGAAACTCCAACAAGATGAACACGGCTTCCAACACACGTCTCCGACTCACTACCCAAATTGGCCAAGCCCACGTAGCCACTGAAGTGCCACTGGACCTAGGAACCAACACACAACCTTCCGACCCGAGAACGCAGCGGAACACCAAACCTCGAGTCTACAGACCAACACCGGTCAGACCGATGAGCACCATCGGTCAGACCGGTCCCTGCTGGTGAGAGTTGGCAACTTCCACTAAGTGGCTTCACACCGGTCAGGCCGGTGTAACACACCGGTCAGACCGGTCCAAGCCTGAAAGCCTCCAAATCACCAAACAGGCCTACCGACCTCCAAATAGACCCAAACTCGAAACAGCTGCAACACAAGACAACAGCCGAACACACCCGTACGTTCACCCGAACAAAAACCCACCGAGGGTTGCACCCGGTCGACCGGTCAAGGGCACCGGTCGGACCGGTGTAGCCCGGCGGCTCGGGATGAACAAAGACCCGCGGGTCAACTCCCCCAAATCCAAACCTCGATCTCCCGAATCGCTCCACGGACTTGAACAAGACTTTGGGGATTATAGGAACACCTCATGAGGAGTCCATAGCCAAGTTTAATCCCACCAAAACTTGTCCAAAAAGGAGGAATCGAAGAAATCCCGCCAAGAACACCTCTAACCATAGAACTCGGAAAACCCCAAAATCGAGCCCCTTTACTCACGGATTTGGGAGGGGAATCACAGCCTAAAGAACCACGAAGGGTTCCCGCAAATTTCGCACATCAAATCCCCAAGACAAAGGTCCCGAAAACAACCCAAGAAAAACAGCGAGAAAGGGCTCCGAAAATCACCACGAAGAACAACCGGGAACAACACAACAAGGCCTTGCGAAACCACGCCGAATCATATATACATGCCACAAAGGTTCATACAAGGTCTAGCTTGCCGCCCGATCATCCAACCCTCTCACAAGATCTCACCATGAAGCTCTCAAGCTAGTCCTATGGAAATCCTAAGAAAATAGGAAGGGAAAATAGGAAAGCAAATGAACTAGGGTACCAAGAGAGTTGGCTGCCATCCTCTCACCTCTTGGGTTATATGGAGGTAACCGAAAGTCTAAAATACCCTTTCCTAATAACTTGGGATACAAGCCCCTCAAGGGCAGATTTGGAAGTCTTCATGTCTTCTCCATCGGACGGATGCCCGGCGACCGCACCCTGCGTAGCCTCGACGCAAACCATGCGATCCCGACACGTGTCCTCCGCTTCAAAGATTCCAGACTGCGTCGTCGCACACCGGTTAGACCGGTGCTCCTCACCGGTTAGACCAGCTCCGGACCGGCTCGGCGCTAGCTGCCTCTCCGTCTTCGGTTCTTCGGTCTTGGCTTTGTGGATCAACCAAGGAACCCAGTGGTTTTCTAGTGAACCACCGGAAACCCCGCAAACTCGGTGTAGCCTCCGCCAATCTCACTCATGACTCGGCTCCCACATAGTCTCGGCTCGACCTTGGTTTTGAGGCTCAACTAAGAAACCGTCCCTGACTTCATCTTGCTGTTCATGCCACCATGCGGCCCGCACTTGACCCCGCTGGCCACCGGGTCCCTCGAACGAAGCCTACTTGTCTTCTCCACACCTAGAGGCCTCACCGACGACAACCAAGAATCAGTCCACACAACGTTGTCAATCACTCATCACACAAGGAAGCGACCATCCACCGGTCCTCGAACCACACATAGTCCTCAATTTGTTCACACAAAAAAGCAAAAAAGAAAATTGGCTTTCCCAAGTGCCTAGGAAGGGGCACTCGGGGAAGAGGTTTTCAAAAAAAAACAGACGACATCGACAGCGTTAAATCTTCCCCGAGTGCTAGGACGGCACTCAGGAAAGGCTTCCCCAAGTGTACGATTTTTGGCACTCGGGGAAGACCTCTTCCCCGTGAAAGGCATCCCCGGAGGCTCTTCCCCTAGTGTTGCACTCGGGGAAGGCTTCCCCGAGTGTTTTTGCCCCTTCCCCGAGTGCATTTGGCACTCGGGAAAGCAAGCGTCTCCTGTAGTGGTTCTTCTCATGTGCGATATCCAAATGTTCAGTTAGAAAAATAATAGCATGTGTTAATCATCCATAACAGGAAGTATCAAGTATGAGACTGAGATTCTAACATAAGGGCTACGAAAGACACACATAGAACATGAAGACAGGTACCTTCGCTGGCATGGAGAGTTGTCTTCAAGTTAGCATTTGATGATTCATCATCCTTAACTAAACATGATTAGCATCAATAGGTTTAGCCAGCTGTAAATAAAGTTAATAGCAAACTACATTTATTTTGGCTATCACAATAAACATTGTGAGGGGTAGGTGGCGCTGTGAGGAGAGGAGGCGAGAGGCGGCGAAGGCCGCAGAGTGGGAGGGGTGAGCGGAAAACGGGGCGCAGAGCGGAGGGAGCAGCACTAAGGCACTACATTCTAATTTTGTAGAATGATTCATAGTTGCAACGTTGGGAGTAAATCCTTATAAAAAAATCTTAAACTGGTTTCATTATCAAGGATTACAACTGTGGTACTCACTGGTACCATTGGTACCACCGTTTCCAAAACTAAAAATACAAAGGGTAGTCTGGTAAAATGTACTGGAAAAGATTTCAAACAACTAGCGAGAGAGGTTGGCACGGGAGGCGGCAGCAGCAGCGGGAAACAACCCCGTTCGTGGGTATGATGATGAGGAGGCTCATATCCAGCAAGCAATTAACCTGTCGAGAGCAGAAGCAGAGTTCCGACAGGGGGTGGAAGGGAGAGGAGGTACTTATGAGCGTGGAGGGGGTAGTGGTTCGGTGAGGGGGAATCCTGTGTAGAGGATGTTTGGAAGAGCAAGTTGTCACACCCTGAAATTTCCAATTTCAGGATGTGAATAGAAAGAATAATTAAAACAACAATTTCTCATAAGTTTAAAACTTTTCCAACATTTATTTTTCTTTACAGGAAATATAGTACAGGAAAAATCCTTGTATTGATCTTATAAATCAAATAAAAAGTTGTGAGAGTTGCATTCATGCCCATGCATCTTGGTGCTTCCTGAGTGCTAAAGGTTTCAAAAATGCGTTTTGGAGCTGTCCTAACTCCCCCGAGATTTTTCCGGATTTTTCTGGAATTTATTCTTGTTTTTCCTTGAGCTATTTCTATTTATTAGAAGGCTCTATAATCTTTTTCATGATCTCCAAACACTTTATTTTTGATAGCTCGTGTCCCAACGTGTCTCTGGAAATTTTCCTCTAATTTTTGGGATTTTTAGAATATTTTCCGTGGCTTTATTGATTTAAATATTTCTGGATTTATCTTTGCACAGGAAAATATTTTTTAAAAAAGAAAAACATTCCTATTCTACCTAGGCCGAGCCCATAGGCTCGACCCGGTCCGCTTTGGCCCAGCCGCAGTCCCGCGAGAGCCCATCCAGGCCCGGCAGCCAAGGCTGGCCTAGCCAAGCCACCGCCGCCGTGCCGCCTTTCTCTCCATATGCTAATATGCAAGAAGTTTTGCTTTATTCTCTTGAGATTTTATTTTAGCCTACATAATTCCAAAATCCAATCACATAATTTATTCCACTAGCTCCAAGTATTACTTTTGGATCTACATAGCGTGATCTATATCATCTCAACTTATTTTTTTAGCTACTCCACCTTCTTTTCAACAATATACCTGTAGTACACTATGACTACTTGTATTATCTTTTGATTTTTCTCTAATTCCTTTTGGAAAAAGTCTATATCACTCCCTTACCTATGGGGGTTGGATTACAGAACCCCCAACCTATGAAACGGTCTATATCACCCCCTGAACTTTGCAAAACGGGTCAAATTACCCTGTAACAGTTTTGAAAAATCATAGTAAATCACAGAAAAATCATAAAATGAAAAATCTAATTGTGTTAGACTAAAAATTACTAGATCTACACAGTGAACATATAAACATGGACCTGGACCAATACCATCACCGTTATGTGCTCTTTGCCTCTTGGCTTGAAAAATCAATTCATCTTTGTCCTGCTGTGGAACGGAAGGTGACCAATTCGACTCGAGCCTGGAGTCCTGGCTGTTCTGCGTTTGCCTCCAATCCCTAGGTTCGCTAGCCAGTCGTTGCCCTTATAAACTCCCATCAAACCCTCAACAGACCTGTTTCGCTTAAAGTCCTAATGCCCTTGCTCATGAGCGCCGCCACCACGTTGCTAACCATAGCGCAGGCCCGCTGCAGCAACCACGGAGAGCCGAGCAATGCCGCAACCTTTCACCGGACAAGGATGCCACCTAGGAGCCCTGCGACGTCGAGCCGCTAGTACTCGTCGCAGGACACCGCCGCTGCCGTCGACCTCTCATCCAAGGCCTACTGTTGCGGCGCGCCGTCCAAATCAAGCTGCGGGCTGGCGCCGCCGATCTCATCTGCACGAGCAACTCGATCTGTCATCGCCACCAGGGGCAGCATCGTAGCACCATGAAGCCGTCCGCAACATCTTCACCATCCTTGTACGTCAGCCGCTGGGGAAGTCACCACGAAAGGAGAGCCAGTGAGGTGACCCAGAATCCCAAGGTGACCGTACTTGAGATCGAGCTGTTTCAGATCAGATGCTAAAACACAGAAGATTTCCGTAACCATCGACATTGTCGTCAAGTTCTATCTCTTCCTGTCGTCATCGAGTTCTCTCTACTAGTCGCCGGTGAGCACTTCATCGTATTCCCATCTCTTCCTTTGTTCCGTTGATACATGCCTCTCGTGTCTCCCATGGCCTGATCACCTTACATCAATTTTGTCTTCTGTGTGTCAAATCGTGATGAACGTCTCCATCATCATATATCTATGCTGCCGTGCGGATTGGCAACTCGTGTCATGTTGCTGTTGTCCGCACGTCGAGCAGTTTCCTCTTCGCCGTCCTGCCAAGACTGATCATCGACTTCCTTGCGAAGTTGTCCATCACCAGCCATGCAAAGCTACACGTACAACATGGTGAGCAAATTTTCTTACTAGCTTTCCCTTCTCTGATTGCTCCTGGAAGAGTTACGTATAGCCATGCATGCATGTCCTTACGCATGTGAGTCACACTCCATTCTTTTGCCAGATTATTTTATTGCTTAAGTGGCTTGATGACATCATGCTTGCATCGTGCTTGAGTAATGATGATTTGTCTATCTCAAATTACATGCACGAATGCACCTCTCGCATGCAACGTGATTATTAGCTATCTGTTCTTGGTGTGCAGCCATGCAATGCATGTCTGTCGACCATCATATTCAAAATCTATCGCTTTGTTTTTAACACCCATATCTTATTTAGTTCAATTCCAATTTCAGCGTTTCTTGTGTTCACATATTTCTAGAATCATACTCTATCCTTTAGCACACCCTATCAAATCTTTTCCTTATTCTTGATTGGTGTACTGTTTTTAATTTAGATAGTTCGATTGCTAGAATATGTGTGCTCTGGATGTTTTGCTTTGGACGATTGATGCGAGTAGAACGAGCGTGGTTCGGGAGCTTTGAAGGGTTTGAAGATGAAGAATTCCGAGCAGCTACTCTTTGGTTAAAGGCAAGTGTGTCCTTGATCTTTTGTCCTAAGAATTATATTTAATTATTCATTACATTGCTTGTATTAATTTTGATGGGTTCCTATTAAGGATTACCTAGTCTTTATGATCACTCCTTGTTAACCTGAGTTTACATTTATGTTAGGTAGCTATGCTTAGTTGCTATATCTGGGTTATGGTGGTTTTAATGAATAGTAATGAAGAATCACATTATACCTTTATGTTATATCTTTGGATGTTTAATACAAGACCATATGTTTAATCGGAACATGCAGAACCACCCAGAAAACAGTACAACCACAAGACATATGGCTCTATCTTAGCGTAATAATTAGAGAACTAGGTGTTAGGTATGCTTTACCTGATAAGGGTTGGGAGCTGACGGTAGGTGGCGTATGGACCTGCTCGGGCGTAGGTGTGGGCTTAGCTAAGACACGGTACTCGTCCGGGAGCTTTATACGCTGCACTGATCAAGTAACCTAGCGGGCAGCCTGCATCTGGGGATCTTTGTAACGGGCTCGTAGCGTCCCTATGCAATCACACCTCGGCAGTGTGGTATGATGCCTGATCAGCATCGCGTGGTTGGGTCTAAAGCTCTTCAGAGTTTTTACGTGACTTGTGGGTAAAGATGTACAACCTCTGCAGAGTGTAAAACTGACTAGTTAGCTGTGCCCACGGTCACGGGCGACCTGGACCCTCACATGATAATTGAACTTAAAGATGGACTCAAATCGTGTTCTCTGGTTATGCTTGCCATATGCTTATGGTGTATCTTATCTATCTCTTTATGCTTAATTGTGGGTAGATATAAACTTATACTTTATTAGTAATCAGGTGCTAATAAAACTTGATTAACTAAAATTGCTTAAATGCTTAGCCAGTCCACTATAAAGACGTTGCATTCATCCATTTCCCCACACTTGCTGAGTAAGACAAGTGCTCACCCCACTATATATATATATATATATATATATATATATATATATATATATATATATATATATATATATATATATATATATATATATATATATATATATATATATATATATATATATATATATATATATATATATATTGCTCAGAAGGAGGAAGCTGATATGAAGTCTTGTGAAGATGTTGCTGGTGCTAGGCGTACGCAACCCCCAGTCGACTACCTGTGCTGTTTGGAGCCTTCGTTTCCAGGATAAAGCGTAAATCTCTGATAATCTTTCTTTTTCTTACGTGATACTGTTCTTGTATTCACTTATATGTCACCATATGCATATAGGTATGCACTTGGTTTTCTTCGGAAAATCGGGTGTGACACAAGTTCACAGAGGGAGATTCTATGGTGGTGGACTATAGCTAGGCAGCTAGTGGGAGCAGATGAACAACACCACTAAAGATTGATACATGTTACTAGACGCAGAAGGGTAAAAATGCAAAGGAAGTCATTAGTGAAGCTTGGGGCAAGTTTTTCATATTGCAGGAATACCTGGACGGTAGGCCGACAATCCATACTTTGTCAGTACGGATAGAGAGATACAAAAGTAGGGTAAGTATCATGTGCACTTGATGAATTCCTCTTCCTGAGGCGTGTACCAACAACAAAGAAAGAGTAATCAAAAGCGTTAAATATTAGGTACCAATTATTATGCGTGTTATGGTTCTACAACTATCCAAGCATCGCTAGTTTTAACTATTCTATTAAAACTTCCACAAGTTGGAACAATTAGAAGAATCTCTAGAAATTAATCATCTTTGAACCACTACCATAGTATAGAAGTATCGATTTTTCCTGATAACTAATTATCGCGATGTACCCACATCGGATACATCGATCATACATATGTTGGGCCCGTGCTTTTCACGTAATATTACTCGGACCCAAATACTCATTTGCAAATTGATGACGCCTTTTCCGATCGAACACACGAGTGCGCTAGGTCAAACCACCTGGCGGCCAGTCTAACTTCTTTAGACAGGGGCATCGCCTAAAACATATATTTGCTATTCTGGGAGGGACCCCGACGGGAACACTACACCTAGGCTTGTCCTGAGGTCAGAAAGGCCACTCAGAATTTTCTTAACCGCCAAAAAGACGAAGGAGGAGAGAAAAAGGTTGGAAAAGATACAGTTGGAGAAATAATGTAATAAAATGATATTTTCGATTGGACGATAGGTCTCAATCGGTCACGAACCCTTATATTTATTAGGGGAAGCCTTACTCTGCAAACAACATTTTACATCTCGAAATTTGCCAAAACTCCTAATTCCAGTCAGATTCGGGGCGACCCAGTCTTGGGGAGGCACACTCGGTCAGACTGCCCAGCAAACGCGGTATGACCAGCTGGCCTAACCTGATCTAGCATTTGGCAATTTCAGATGTCACCACAAACCAAGCCGCCGCATCTACTAATAAGTACTATACTATCCCTTACAGTCCTCCTCACCGAAGCAAGCCCATGGTGCCACCAAGCTTCCTTCTTCTAGATGGCACAAATGTCTAGGTCCTTCAGCCTCGCCAGTTGTCCAGCGTGTGCTTAGTCAAAATAAAATTCCCTTTATCCCGAGTCAAATAAAGAGACCATTTGTGATGCGTGTCAACATGGGAAGAGCCATTGTTGCCCTATCCCAAATTCTTTAGTGTGTCGAATAATCCTTTGGATCTGGTATTTTCTGATGTATGGCGTCTGGCTCCGACCTCGGTTGGAAGAAACAATTGTTATGTTAGCTTTATCAATGATTTTAGCAAGTTTACATGGATTTCTCTTCTTCAACACAAATCTGAAGTGTTCCAGTGTTTTCATGACTTCCAAAACCTTGTTGAACGCTTGTTTAATAGGAAGATTGTGGCTGTGCAAACTGATTGGGGAGGGGAATACCAGCGCTTGAATTCCTTTTTCCAGCGCCTTGGAATTGCACCATCATGTGTCTTGCCCACATGCTCATCAACAAAATGGGTCTGCCAAGCACAAGCATCACCAAATTGTTGAGGTTGGCCTCTCGCTTCTTTCCCAAACTTCCATGCCTCTTAAGTTTTCAGATGAGGCTTTCCTCACGATGGTGTTTTTAATTAATCATCTTCCTAGTTGGGTCATTAACCATGAAACTCCTCTTAAGCAGTTGTTTGATCATGTTCCAGACTATTCCTCTCTACGTACATTTGGTTGCGATTGTAGATCTATGAAGCCACAATGTAGAAATGTGGCCATGCCATGGGCATGTGTTCGTCCACCACAGCACATGATGCAAAGCCCTAGAAGCTTGGAGCTAGAAGAATGAAGTCGTTGGGGAAGTCTTCAGAACTGGTGAAGGTAACAACAGAGCCGCAGGGAGGTCTAATTACCTAATGCAGCAACGACAGAGCCATAGAGACCTAAAACTGGTGGCGGAGCTGCAGGGAGGACCACCGACTTGAAGTCAATGATGACAAAGCCATAGGGAAGGTCTGCCAAAGGTGACGCCGGGGCTGCAGAGGGGTTTGGAGACCTGATGAAAACGACGACGGAGCTACAGGGATGTCCGCCGACCTGAATACGATGACGACAGAGCCCTAGGGAGGTCCACCGACCTGAAATTAGTGACGATGGAACCGTATGGAAGGACCGCCGAAGGTGAAGCCGGAGCTGCAGAGAAGTCTAGCGACCTAACAAAGGCGACACTATAGCTGAGGGGAGGTCTAGAGACCTGAAGACAGCGACGACGGAGCCCAAGGAGATCCGCCGACCTAAAGAAGGCGACGACGGGGCCGCAAGGAGGTTTAGAGACCTGATGAAGGTGGCGAAGGAGCTGCACAGAGGTATAGCGACCTGACAAAGACACTGGATCAAAGAGTTGGTCCTGTAAAATAAAATAAACACTTGATGAGTGTATCAATCTGTAATATTTAATGAAGACCTATCTTGAGATAGGCATGTTTATGTTGAGTAATTTAAGTCGCAGTAGAACATTTTTGTTCTATGTTTTGTTTGAAAAAGCATTCCCCTTTATCATGCAAAACACACATTATGTGAACTCAAAAGCTCTGAAGCTGGAAAGCGTTTCACCCCTCTACAATGCTAAGCAGGGAGACTTAGATGTAGCCGATGTATGAGGAGGAGTCTGGGACTCAGGTTTTGCAACCACAGCACAATGAAAACTCATAACGAGAGTCAAGAAGTTAAAGAAAGAGCACATAGAAGTAAACATGTCTCCCCAGGTCTGGCGACCCTAAAATTAGCAAGGCCAAGCCCCCCGAGCATGTCAAGGGGGAGGGGAAAACATAGCACAAGATAAAAAATTTAAACCCTCTCATCTAACGACCTACGTATTGGCAAGGCAAAGCCCCCGAGCGTATCGAGGGAGGGGGGTCGAAAGAGCAAACAGAAGCATGTAGAGCAGGTCGACAAAAATCACAGAAGTAACCGAGACGATTGACGAAGCATACAAAAGTGTTGACCAATAAAATACGTATCCACCTGCGATCCGCAAGCGTACAGACCTACACCTTTTTCATCACGGGGATTCTCTAGGTTCTTGTCAATCCGCGGAGCAAGGGCATTACAAGCGTTTGATCTAGCACTACCTATGTATTAACTTATCCAAACCCTAAACTACAGTTAATCTTGAGAACTACTACACTACACTTGTGAGACTCACAAGATATATAATAGACATTTTCCCAAGGGTATACGATACTTGAACATGCAACCGCTTGGAGATATGAAAACTGATCTAATCGACCAGGGGTTTTGACCACGGTTTTGCCCTTTCCCTCCCCCCATACTATCGCTACGCGGAGGTATTCGTGACTATACCTATGATGATCATGGCATATTGAAGGGTTCTAAGGGAGAAGTGAGATCTATACTCCCGACAAGGCATGATTGCTACCCTTAAACATGAAAGCTTCTTCAACACTAGGTGACAGATTGAAACCATAAAAGCAGCGATTACATCTCAAGATTGTTTACAACCAATGGACAAATGAGAAGATTACCCCATCAAGTCTCTAATCATGGCATTGTTGATTATGGTGACGTTTCTGACGGTGTCTTCCTTCTCTTTCGGGGGTGTCGTGGCAGGGCCTCGATGTCCTCCTTCACTTGTGGTTGCTTCCTTCGAGTCGAGCAATCCTTCTCGCGAATGATCTCTCTCCTCTCTTCCTCTCTAGCTTGAGGATGACCTCTCATGCTAATGGCTCTCTCTCTCTCAGCGAATGGTGGCACCCACACTGACTTAGGGTTGCATCATCTTCACGCTCAAGAAATGGGGGGGCCGAACTGCCTCGGGAATGGGCCAGGTCGACTGACCCAAGCCCATCCTGGTCCAGTTCGGTCTCCCCTTTGCTCCCTTGAATCCTCTTGACATTTTTGCACTTTGCCCACTTCAATTGCATCATTTTAGCGACTTCATCCTCACATCCAAGATAGAGGGTCTTCTCGCATCAAGTATGGTCTTTTATGATTCAATCCTCGGGGATGTTCCTTTATAACACTTCGGTCCTAGCCACCTGTCAGATGGTGAGATCTGGACAGCCCACGGCGGTGCTAATCCCAGTGGTTTAGTTGTTCGATGAGGTGGAATCCAAGCCTAAGAATTCAATGGTCACACACGAGTACGTGGAACACAGATAACACGATGAGTTTATGCTGTTCGGGCCTCCGAAGAGTAATACCCTACGTCTAGTTGTCGGTGTAGATTGCTTGGGGATTGCATATGTTGTACAAGGGGTCGCCTCATCCGCCTTATATTGGCCAGTGGACGAGGTCGGTTTCCAGACTCCTGGTTGGTTATGACCAGGAGATCTAAGTCTACGTTACACATCTTGCTATATCCCATCGATGTGCTTTGGTTGTAATCCATCGAGGTCTTGTCCTGTATGCCAAGTCTTGAGGTCATGATGGATTAGGTCGTCTGGGGAATCTTTTGGAAGGTCTTCAGGAGGTCGTGTGGGCTGCCGACCAGCTCGGTTGGGCCCACTGACAGGTCGGCGGGTCTTCTAGTAGGCCGGACCCACTTTTCGGGGACGGCCGTGAGCCTGGTCGGTGGGGACCCAGGGGTACCCGTGTCTCACAAGCCCCCGAGAGAGGTGTAGGCGCAGTGACCTTAGAAAGGTCATGACGAAGTCGTAGAGCTATCGACAGGTCGAGTAGCGCGCACGCCGGTCCAAAATAAAAAGAATAAATCGACTTGGCAGCCGACCTGTTTGTAGTCTTGCCGAATGAAGAGAGGTTGAGTGACGACCTATAGGAAGCAGGCTTCCAATAGATCGAAACGACGATGAAAAAATTCAGAGGGCATCAAAGATGCACTCATAGAGTAGTATACGAGCATCGTGGCAGGTAGGATGGCCGGTATGATGATCCAAAAAAAGAAGAGAGGAAAAAAGAGGTCGAGTAACAACTTGATGAGAAACGGGTTTCCCAATAGGTCGGTACGACGAAGAAAACAAGAGGGTGTCGAAGATGCACTCGTAGAGTATTCCCCGAGCATTGAAGTAGGCAGCATGGCTGGTTTGATGATCCAAAAAAAAGAGAAGAAAACTGAGTCATGGTCTTGATCGAACGAAGTGCAGAGACACCCAGTTCTCCTAGCATAGCTGCAAGGAGTCTGGCAGGGCCGACCTCAGGGAGGCCTTATAGGCGTGCCGACCTCAAAGAGGCCTCAATTCATCGAGTATATGAGGATACCCAGCAGGATCTTGAAAGGTTGGGGTGTAGGTGGGAGTGATCTCATCATGCACTTGAATAACCTTGAGAGCAAATGACGGTGTCGAAGGAATGTCTGGCGACCTGACGAAGGATGACGATGAAGCCGGATGAAGGACTTGGTCTTTGACGAAGGCGACGACGGAGCCGGAGGAAGGTCTACTGACCTGATGATGATGACGGCGGAGCCGAAGGGAGGTCTAGCGACCTAACAATGATGACGGCGGAGCCGAAGGGAGGTCTAGCGACTTGGCGAAGACGATGACAGAACCGGAGGAAGGTCTAGCGACCTTACGATGATGACGACGGAGCCGGAGGAAGGTCTATTGACTTGACGAGGATGACGATGGAGCCGGAGGAAGGTCTAGTGACGTGATGAAGACGATGAGGAAACCGGAGGGAGGACGAGCGACTTGACGAGGATGACGAGAACACTAGAAAATCCACTGAAGATGATGCCAGAGATGCACAGAGATCACTAAAAAAATCTCGTGGTCTGTGACGGTCAATTTTTGTCACGTATCATCAAAATTTTGTCATAAAATGACATCTATGACGCAATTTGAGAACGTCATGTATTGAGCGTCACGGATCCCTTCTCGTGACGTCCTTAAATTTTCGTCATAGATTAGCGTGATCCATGACGTTCTCAAGCCGTCATAGAGTGGTGTAAGGCCCATTGAACCCAGCCCGAAGCCCAAAATCTGTGTCGAAAGTAATCGTCATGGATTAACTTGCCACATGACTTATAGAGATGAGGTGGCTACTGACGTGGCAGATGACGAGGCACTGACGTGGCAGGCATGATGTAGATCACGCAGTGCTGACATGGCAGCCATGTGGCGCTGTTGTGGCTGCCACGTGGGGCTTACGTGGCTGCCACGTGGTATTGACGCGGTGTCCACATGGCGCTAACGTGGCTGCCATGTGGCTGCCACGCGTCGCTGACTTGGTGTCCACGTGTCGTTGACGTGGTAGATGATGTGACACTTTGTAACCAGGTCCGATTTCAGCCCATATACATTTCAGCATATATACATTTCAGCCCATATACATTTCAACCCAATACAACAGCTAAAAAGATCGCCAAATGACCATATAAATCAAGATCAACAAATCAATAGATATCATCAGAATATTTTTTATATGTATACAACATATATCACCACAACCATAAACAGATCAAAACCCCAGCATGTATCACCATATATCACCAGACTACATCAACACTACCACAACCGCTGCACCGTTTGGCTCATGTAAAGTTTCCAGCAAAAAGGTAACATACCATCTTTTGTTGCTTAGTTGGCTTGATTTTGACTCAGCAAAAGGTCCAATGTTGCCTCCAACTTAGCTTGCTTCGACTGACTTAGTTGCATGACTTGAAAGATCATCCATTTTTGCCGCCAACTCAGCAGTTTTCCTCCTCTCCACTCGAAAGATGCATGAGTCAGATTCAGAGATTGGTGCAAACACATAAAAATAAAAATATCAGAATTGAAATGAGCAGGTAAAAGGCAAATAACATTACTTACTTTTAGAGATTTAGTTCCCTGAAATACTACTCTCATCCAAAATGCCTAAAATTCTAGAATTATCAAAATTGAAAAACGGTACACCTAAGTGAAAAGGAACAATACTTAGTGGATCAGCTACTAGAGACAAATTCAGTGCTACTATAATGTGATTGCTCAACAGCTACATAATGACTTGGAGATAAAAACAAACTACTTCCTGGCTACCAGAAATTGATTGCAGCTCACAGAAATAGTAAGGTAAGATCTATTGAAAAATGAAGCAGACATTTCCCAAAGCATACAAAAGAACTTTTATGGACATGACGTACAGATCTTATGAGAAACACTTGAACTTGAAATAATTGATGAATCAACCAAATCTTATACATAAAGTTGTTGCATTGTTATGCAAAATAGTGATAGCTACCAGCAGCTATTGGCCAGATACAATCAAAATGTTTTTCACTTGAGCAGCTGCAATCCATATCAGCTGCATTAGCATTAGCACTGAGAACGAGATGCAAAACATCAAGGACATGTGGGGGAAGAGAGGACGTCCTGGTGGAGGGCAATCATGTTGCCTGTATGATGACTTGACAAAGTCATACTGAAGGAGTTGAGGAGGCAGTATTGATGTGCAGCCGAGGTCACATGGATCTGCATGAGCTGTTGTCTTATTACCAGAGGATTGAAAGGGAGGACAACCTTGAGCGGCAGCAGAAGAGAGAGAGGAGGGCTCCTGCTCGATAATACATGAGGTAGCCAAATTTCTTTTCTGCCTGCATTAGGAGCCGACGATCCAGGCAAGTATTTGGTAAAGTGTTCATCATAGGAGCCGGAAAAAAATCATTGCAAACAATTAATCTCATAGCCTGATGATATTTCTCATTCAAATCCACCAGTAGTTATACTCCCAACATGAAAAGTACAGAGCTCAGGAAACCCAACGTACTGTTTTTTGTCACTGAAATAATAACCAAGCACATACATTCCAGCAGTTTTTTCGGTCATGTAATTACAAATTAACGCCATTTGGGATAACCATACCCTTTTGGCTAGAAATCTTACAAGAGCACTATAATTAACTAATAAAGAAATTGGTTGGAAATAAAAAGATAATTTCAAAAACTTGCAATTGGCAGGCACATATGTCAGTATTTTATTCCAATCTCATAAGGCTGCTAATTTGATGCCTTCAGTTCCACATAGGAAAACCCCAAACAATCTAACTATATGATAGCTATTTTCTGCAGTGTGCATTTACATGTACCATGTATATTTCTGCAGTGCACATTTTCAATCAACTTGTGTGCAAAAATCTTAATGAACATGCAAAGGAGGTAATTCAATGTAATGTCAAGGTACCAATATAAAATGGATGCTAACACCATATGGCAATCGAAGTTATATGTTGAACAGAGAAGTACAAGTACTGAATAGATGTGCAACCCAGTCAAAATTATCTCGAAGCAAACTAACACTAAACTTCAATTATGAAATTCAATTCTTTGAAGCATGCATATGGCAAAAAAGAAACATATCTATAGGTACCACATGAACAATATCAACAATTATTAAAGGGCAAGCTGACAAAGGCTTCACACAAACATAAATGCTATAGTTCAAATGGAAAGTATAAAAAAGTAACCTAGCACAAGCAGCTAGCAACAACTGTACAGAATACAAGCACAAGAAGCAGATGGCTTCACCAGATATTCAGAGCACACCTAGGAGCTGAAAGAAGAGCAAAGAAGGGGAGAAGGAGCACGGAGCCACTGATTCCGCTAGACTAGAACACCATCAGAGTTCTCCTCAATTTGCTCCTGCAGGAAAAAAAGAATTAGTCAATAGTTAGCATTTTACCACCAGGCATCAGCTTGCTCCTGCAGGAAAACAAAAGAATCAGGCATCAGCTTGCTCACTTTACAGGCATACAGATACAGGGCAAAGAACAGAACTACGCACCTGGCTGCCTCCACACTCGCAATATACCCCTTCCAGCACCAGATACCCCTCCACCTGCAAGGCAATTAGCAAATCCATCAGTCAGCCACACTGCGCAATCTGAAAACTAGCACGAATTGAAAGGAGGCACTACAAAGGGCACAAAGATAAAATAAGAGTGCAACAATATAAAATCATTGGGTAGAAACCTTGGACGTCACACCCAAATTGCTGCAGGGCTGCCATGTCTAGTCAGGAAGGTCATCGACCTCAATCTCCTTCCACCTCTTCACCAACACCGTCGCAGAGGCGGTGAAGCTGTCGAGGGACAGAGTCCCATACCCAACAGGGGAACCTCCCATCGTCGAGGCAGGGGCAGATTCCGGGTGGGCAAAGGAAGCCTGGTTTCACTCGCTGGCCTGGGAGGGCGGAAGCGCGGATTCTAGGTGGTGGAGGAGGAGCCCTCTGACCTGGGGAGGACCTCCTCCTCGTCGATCGACGAGGGGAGCCACACTTTCTTCCTCCCCTGACGGTCGGGAGGGAGGGATGTGGAGCGGCCGAACGGGAGCGGCGCGAGCACACGGCCAGAGGGATGCCGGATGCGCAAGCTTGGGGAAGAGTTGCAGGAGGCTCGATGCGGGAGGAAAGAGGGGCTGGGGTCCAGTGCGCTGCGGTGGTGGAGGTGGTGGGGAGAGAGGGGCGATAGGGGAGGAGGGACTGCAGGAGGTGGGAGATGGGGATAGGGTTAGGGTTGGATGCAACGTTATATACCAAGGAAACACAATGAGAACAATTGGATCGACGATCGACGGCCGTAAATCGTTGGGCTATTTGGGCCAACATGGGCTTCTCCGTTTATTGTTTTTCTTTTTCTTTTTTCCATTTTATTGCACCATTGTGAAGTAGCACTAAAAAATAATTATGTTATATGTACAAATATATTTTTTATATATAACAGTATGTATACAAGTTTTCATCTAGGAGTTTCAAAATTTTCGAGTGCATTTGCTTTTTTCTATCATTTAAATGAATTTCTATGTGTTTGATAACAGTAATTCAAAATTGACCTATATGTGCATCTAATAAGTTTGAAAAAATAAAAAATTTATATTTAGGTGCCTATGGTCCATTCTAGGCCACATCTAGGAGATTGACGAAAAAATCAATTGACTTGTAGGGAAAACTCTAACTTCTACCAGTCACCTTATTATAAAATAATGATAAATAATACCCAAAACATCTTCAAAAATTATGTAAATTGGCATAACATCATTTAGGAATGTTCAAGCTTGATTGAAAAGTTTCATAAGATTTGTGAAAATTGGAATATACATTGTTCATAAACTAGCTGGTTCTCTCATATTGTTTCATACAACTCAACTCAAACTTCATGATTTGAATAACTTATAACATGTTTAGACTCATACACACTTCAAAATTGAACAAAACCTTACTTTTAACATGTTATTCACATTTGTGCATTTACATTAGCACTTGTTGTGAAAAAAATTAATTTTCTATTTTCTAAATCACAAATGAATATACCCTTGTAATGTAAGTTGCAAAATCATTATCTTATATGCCTTCGATATATTTTTCACATGTATCAGACAAACTTATAAGTTATCACCTAGGAGTTTTAAGATTTTTTGAGTAGATTTGCTATTTTCTAGCATTTAAATGAATTTATGCATTTTTACCGAAAGTAATTCCAAATTGATCTATATGTACCTCTAATAATATTAACAAAATTTCAAGAAAACTATATTTAGGCGCCTATTGTCCATTCTACCCCACATCTAGAAGATTGATGAAAAATTTAATTAGCTTGTAGGGAAATTTCAAACTTCTACTAGTCACCTTGTTATAAAATTTTACGAGTGAGAAATACCAATTACAAAAATTTAACTCGAGATTAAAATGAAAAATGATGAATCGTACTTCTGATCTTCATTGTGGGAGGAGCACATGCGATGCTCCTCACGTGCTTAGGTGAGGTGGCAAGGCCATCTAAACAACAGTGTCAATAAAAATGGTACAAAAGAAATTAATATTAAGGCTAAACACCAAATGACCAAGTAGCAAGGTGACAACTTCTCCATCTCCAAAATTGTAGTTCACATGTTCAATCCTATTGTTGCCATATATTTTTCTTTTTTTTTTTGATTTTTCAATTCAGCCATTTATTTGCTATTTTCTATCATTTAAATGGATTTCTACGCGTTTTTCGAAAGTAATTCCAAATTTACATTCTATTAAAACATGGGGATTCACATTGCCATTTATTATGCAAAAAATATATTTTTGTATTTTAAAATATCTAATTAAGACACTTTTATGCATTAACTGAAAAATAATAATCTTATATACCCCAAACATATTTTCACACGTAAAAGATCAAATTTAAGTTATTTTCTAGAAGAATCAAAACTTTTCGAACAAATTTACTATTTTCTATCATTTAAATGATTTTTTTGCAGGTTTAACGAAAATAATATATAAAAAAGTCCTGTTTAGGTCTTTTATTTTTGCGGAATTGGGCCGACCTATTAGGCTGTGAGCTGGGTCAGCCTATTTTGCTTCGCGGGCTGGTTGGGATCTCGGGGTGCTTACCTGGCTGCATTAGGAGTTAAAGGCCCGGTTAGCAAGCCCAAGTTTCTATGACTCATGTTCAATTTTCGCGAAAGTCTAGTTTTCGGCCCTATACTTTGTAACTACACAAAACATATCCTTCAACATTTGAAACCGTCCACATTATATCCCGAGGTTGGTTATGCGTGGTTTTAAAAATTGTTTTGTCTTTTTCTTTTTTTATTTAATTTGGCCGGATATTTCGAAAGTCATAGTAAATTATAAAAATCATAAAACGGAAATCCAATTTTGTTTGCCTTTATATAGATATATCTACATAATGAATATATAATATTATATGCTTTAGAAAAAAATTAAATTTATTTTCTAAATTATTGATTGTGATTATCTATAATTCTTTTCACTCATTATATGATTTTAGACTTCATATCGGGCTTCGTATCCAACACTACTAATCTATGACGAAATGTGACTGTTGTCATGGATGCAGTGTGATCCGTGACGAAATCTATGACGAAATTGGCACAACGTCATAATGTTTGGACTTCATATTGAGCTTCATATCCAGCACTGCGAATCTATGACGAAATCCGACTGTTTGTCATGGATGCAGTGTGATCTATGACGAAAACAAAAAATGTCATGAGAATTTCGTCATGGATCAACAGATTTCTTGTAGTCTAAGAGCTGTACCTCCCCATTCTCAGCCATGTAAAAAGGAATACTTGATGAACTTTATTTTGATGCCGGCATGAGGTACTTGCTTTTGTGCATGCGCGAACTTGGTAGTCTTTGAAATAATGTCGTCTTGCGTGCTGCCTCGCTGACCACTACTCACGGAGAGGCTGGCTTACCGATCTCCACAGCTCAGCAGGGAGGCTTACGTTAGATCGGCGCGCGACAGGAGGGGAGTCTAGGACTCAGGTTTAGCAACCTTATCGACCAAGCAGGCTCGCATCGAGAAAAGGCAAGTGCTCATGAGGGACGATGTCCTCAGGTCGAACGACCCCTAGATTGGCTTTGAGCCAAGCCCCTGAGCATGTCGAGGGGGAGGAGCAAAAGAACTTTAACCCTCAGGTCTTACGACCCATATATTGGCTCTAGCCAAGCCCCGGAGCATGTTGAGGGGGAGAGTTGATGGCATGAGAGAGGAGAAGGTAGGACCCCACAGGTCTGACGACCCTTAGATTGGCAAGGCCAAGCCCTAGATCATGTCGAGGGGGAGGGGAACATAGTACAAGATAAAAAAACCCTCAGGTCTAGCGACCTTGGGGCGTGTAGTCGAGGTCGGAGTCGTTGGCGCAGGCTGGAGACGTCGAAGAAGTTGGCAGCTCAAGCTGCCAAGGTATTGATGAGCCGAAGAGATTGTCACCGGAGGCCGGGTTGGAAGGCGGCATCAGTTGCAAGAGCAACGATACATAGTGCATGGCGTTGTAGCTGTGTACAGCTGTCCTTTGCAGGTCGCCAAGTCCCTTGCGGCCGTACGTCGCCGAAATCACCCTGGGATCAAGTCATGAAACTGGCTCATTACTTGTCCATACTTGTAAATAAGGAATCAGTAAAGCATAAAAGAAGTATACTTGATTAGATTCGAATTAATATAGAAATCGGAATAGAACGGGCTAAAGAAAACAAAAAGCAATGGTGACTTGCTATTGATGCGTGAGCATGTAGATTGATTTTCCTAGGCCGCATGCAGCCGGGCAGACGTGGAATCCTGGGTATGACCGTGACGTAGATGCATGGCTACGGTGGACCGTATCACCGTCGATCGTAGCAGGCGGGCGGTTTGGAAACCGGCACATCCTGGAGTTGTGGCCATTGTTAACAACGTGTGACACCACACAACACCGTTGAAGCTGATCGTACCATTGTGCGGGTGGACAACAAAAAATAAATAAAAAATATTTGGCGTGCCGTTTGCAGAACGAAGACGTCGACCTCGCGATTAGATCGGAGGGTGGCAGCGAGCAGGTCGTTGCAGTGATATCCTTCATGTCGTCGCCAGAGCGAACTGTCATCACGCTGCATGAAGAGCTCGCGATCACCCATACCTCGTGCGCCAAATGTCACATGGTGAGATCTGCACAGCCCACGGGGGTGTTAATCCCTATGGTTTAGTTGTTCGGCGGGGAGATCAGGAGCTAAGAAAGCGATGATTATGCTAGTGTGGCACACGGAAATTACGACGAGACACAAGGACAAGGCGATTTTATCAAACATGAATACGAATGGGACTCCTCATTTGCTCCTTTGATCTTGTTGTGACTCCGTCCTTTTTCAACGTGTTTTCCTGAAAAACATAACACTTCCAAATAAATGCACATACAAAAATGCACTTGTTATATTATTAGGGTGCCTAGTGGCGAGTTAGTTGCATAATCAAGCTCAAACCAAAGTTTAATGAACATGTTTGGTGTACAAAATACACTGTCAACAGAAACCTGTAAAAATGTTTAATTAAAACTAGCACTTAGCTTGTGGAGGTCGTAGTGGTCGAGTTGAAGTCGTTGTAGCCATCATTGTGGACGAAGCCATGCCGCGCTCGAAATGCTGAGGAAGTCGGTGAAGCGCAACTGGAGATCGGCAAATGGATGTCTCACGAGGCCATCAGGCCGGTGGCGCGTTGACCAGGTCGACCGCAGTCAGGACGTGGTGCTATTGTGTCGAGGTTATCTCCGGGCATGCCGACCACCTTGTCATCACCGTTGTCTCCTATGAGGGATCCGCCGTCGGGTACCTCAATCACGTCAGCCACCTGTCATATAAGTTTTGTACATCAATTTTGCCAAGCTGCTCGTCACATGCACATGCTGGGCACATACTCACCACCGATCTTGATGGAGTCTACAATGTAGTCGTGCTGACGATGTCGGTGGAGTAGGATGCAATAGTATGCCGGCCACATGCATCCCACACGGAGGTCGACGCCTAGTGCAGGATCGATGGCACAATAACTAGTTGATGATGAACCCGTCGACGACGATGCCATCGTAGGGATCAACATTAATGCCACACAACACCAGGTAGCGTGTGTCACACTGACCTCACGAATAAATCACGGGTTTGGGTGAGTTGGTAGCCATGGAGAAAAGTTCTTCACGTCATCAAGGTGATTGCTGGAGCGAGCTGCCATCGCGCTACACAAAGAGCTCATGATCACCCATACCTAGCCTGCCAGCTGTCAGAGGTTTAGGTCTGAGAAGTCCATAGGGGGGTCAACCTTGGAGGTTTATTTGTTCGGTGGAGGAGATCGGAAGCTAAGAACGCAATGGTTATGTGTTGACGGTTGAAACAAGTGTCGCATTTCGATCCGCAAGCGTACCGATCACATGTTGCCCATCTTCACACTGGGATGACCCAAGGTATCAACCTGTGGATCAAAAGAAAACTACCTAGGGTTTACCATCTAATCTATTGAACTAACCTACATGAAGCATATACTGCATAAGGGTTTAACATACAAGCTTGGGTGGATGTATGGATCAAATTCGATAGCCAAAAGGTAACACGACAAAAGGGTAGCACAAGCCTACTGTCTCCTAGTTGCAACTCTGAAGGATCAGATGGCGACCAGAGAGGGGGGGAGTGAATAGGAGCCGGTAAAAATTCTTTCTAAAGAACCCGGCCTATACCCTAGTCAAACCCCGGTCACACACGAGCGATGGATCGAATCACACACCAATCGCCAAGACCACGAGGTTATGTATCAACCTCTAGCCTTAGGAACGATTCCTTGAAGCACACGCGGAAGCACGAAAGAAGGAGGGGAGGAATCGAACCAAGAAGCAAAGCGCTCAGCCTCAGGCGGACCGTCCGGCCAGACAGGGCGGACCGTCCGCGATGGGCCGCGCGGACCGTCCCGCCGGTACCGCGGGCCCGTCCGCACCCGAGCCGCGGACTGTCCGGCCTGAGCCGCGGACCGTCCGTTAAAGCCAACAGAACCACCAGAAGCGACCCGAGAAAAACGGACCGTCCGCCAAGGCCGGGCGGACCGTCCGCGCGGGTCACGGACCGTCCGCTACTCAAGCGCGGACCGTCCGCAAACCTGCTGCAACAAAAACCAAAAGCCAAACCGGATCGAAAGCAAAGGCGCGCAAGAACACGACGAACACGCGACGAACCCTAGCCGCGCGGACCGTCCGCCAGCACCCCGCGGATCGTCCGCCGAAGTGCGGACAGAGCGTAAAAACGCCCGACCCCGAAAGTCAACTCCCCAAATCATCATCGGATTTCCCAAACGGTTGAAGCTATGGAGACAAGGGGTTGGGGACTTGAAAAGCGTCACACAAGGATGCTATAGCCCAAAAATCTTGCCTCCTAACTCCCTAAATCACCGGGAATCGCGAATCCTTTGAGCACCACCAAAAGCTAGAGCACCAAACAAAAAACTACAAATCCAAGTGGTTTCCCGGCGTTTGAGGGCACAAGATCAATCACAAAAATGCACGAGACATCTATCCATGTTTTCCTCAAAGAAATCCGGGGAGAAACCCACTCAAATCCGCGGAGTCGAACCGGGAACAAAGGCACGAAAACAAGCACAAAAAGGCCACGAAAACACAACCCCGAATCTTCTATACAAACCAGGAAAGATTCACAAGGTCTAGCATGCCGCCCCAGCATCCATCCCTCTTAACAAATCTATCATGAAGCTCTCATGCTAGCCTAGAGAAAATGGAAGAAAAATAGCTACGAAAACGAGAAATGGGAGGGAGGAAATGAAACCCTAAGTCCCGGAGAGAGAGCCATCCACACACACTCATGGCTTATATATCAGGTCCCGCCGGAATGGTAAATGACTCGACTACCCCTAACATAACTACTGGCGATACAACCCATGTAGGGGCATTTAGGTAATGTTTGTGGGTCTTGCCATCGGACGGCCACGCCTTTGCCGCACCCCGCGTCCTTCCGACGCAAGCCATGCGATCCCACCGCGTGTCCTCCGCCTCGAAGCTTCCCGACACGCCCGGATCCCGTCTCCGTCGTGTTGGGCCCTCGGACTTGGTTTTGAGGCCCAAACCAAGAAACCGTCCGCCGATGGTTTTGTGGGCAAACCACCTAACCCCGCGTGCCCAGTCTGGCCTCCCGCCAAACCACTTGACTTGACCGCCACCGTGCACCGGCTCGCTTGTCCATGACTTCGTCTTGCTTGTGTCGCCACCATGTGGCCCGCACCCAGTCCCGCTGTCCACCGGGTCCCTCGAACCGAGCCTACTTGTGTCTCCATCTCCCGGAGGCCCCTCAAGGCTGAAGACCTTTCGCGCCCGTTCTTCACCTGCAACAATACGAACTAGGCCGCAGCCTACACCTGCGCACTAAGCCAAGAGTCAGTCCAACACCCGTTGTCAATCACTCATCACTGAGGAGCGATCATCCATCGACCACCGGGACGCTCCTGGTCCTCAATCTCCCCCTTGATGAGTGCATTGACAACACACAACGCGAAATGAAATTCAGAGAAAGAAAGGAAGGAAGAAGAAAGAAAAACAAAGAAGCTCAACTCATGACCAAAATCAAAGAAAGGCGAAGAAAGGTCACAAGTCAAGCAAAGCACAAACTCCACACCGAAAACAGCAAGAAAGCTCCCCCTGAACAAATGCAAGCTCCCCCGGAACATGTGGACGCAAATTCCCAAATTTCAGCTCACATCTTCTGAATTTTCATTAAGCTCACCTCTTCTCCCCCTTGTTGACAATGTATGAATCAAGGTGAAAATGCAGAAATGCAAAACAAAGCATATAAACATCTACATGAGCTTCTCAAATAGGCCAAATCTAGTGTCAAAGGCTAAAAATGAGTCAAAGATCACACATATGAATCATAGTATAGTCAAAGCATTGCCACAAGTAATATATGAAAATACAAGCATGTGACAAAGCAAAATTTTCAGATTTAAGCAGTTTTACCAAAAGAAGGCTCGCTTCACATGTAAAAGCCTATCCATGTCACACTTGAGCCACAAACATGCATACCATCCAAAGATCATACAAGGATATCAAATTCTCAGCAAAAGATCATGGCAAACACCCATAAAGCAAAGCATGTCATGTCAAAGCTCATGAGCCATGTGTCCACTTCGGGGAGACTTCTCCACAGGTGAACATCATGCAACATGTTTTGCACCCATATGTGAAAGATAAGACGTTTTAAGCGTAGACATGATGGATGGAGCATTTTTCAAGCATTATACACTTCTTTTCAAGATTAAATCATTTCATGGTACATGAAGTGCCTTTGCGGCAAAAAAAAGCTTATGCTCCCCCATGAATGCAACATAGGCTAAACATTCACAATGATATTCGGCCTTTGGCCCAAATGCAAGAACAAGTCATCCAAGCACAATCTAAGCATGAAAAGCACATCTAGACCAAACTGTGACATGGATACACAACTACACACGAGTGGAGCATATTTCATCAAAAATTAGTCAAGATTAGCATTTATTTCAAAAGAGGGCTATCTCACCACACATATATCTCAAATATTCCAAGAGCATAGCCTCACATCACCATTACTCCACACGTATGACCAACATCTCACAAATAGCCAAAGAAACTCAAATGTGGCATATGAAAGAAGCTCATCATCCTAAAATGCAATATGAGACAAATGCAACATGATATATGACAAGATGGCTATCCTACCATGGTTTATACATCAAGCAAAGCATGTATATACATCAAAGTAAACATGGTATGATACATATGATACAAAAGGAAACCCCCCAAGAATCAACTAGAAAGGGCAACAAACCCCAAGTTCCCCCCGCAAGCGCACAAATGTAGCTTGGTCGAGAGGCTTTCTAAAGATGTCGGCTAGCTGATCTTGGGTAGGGACATGGCTCAACACAATGGTTCCTTTCTCCACATTGTCCCTCAAGAAATGATACCTCACTTCTATATGTTTGGTTCTGGAGTGAAGCACTGGGTTTTTGGCTACGCTTATGGCACTGGTGCTATCACAAAGAAGTGGGATCTGGGTGCACTCCTCACCAAAGTCTCTCAAAGTGTATGAAATCCACAACAACTGGGAGCAACAACTTGCGGCAGCAACATACTCTGCCTCTGTGGTAGACTGAGCTACACTAGACTGCTTGCGGGAAGACCATGAGACCAACGAAGACCCAAGAAACTGGCAAGTACCAGATGTAGACTTCCTCTCGACTCGACAACCAGCAAAATCCGCATCGGAAAAACCATGAAGGGAAAGAGTCGAGGAGGAAGAATACCAAAGGCCAAGACCGGGGCGGTCGTAGGTACCGAAAATCCTCTTGACGGCTCGTCGATGTGATGTCCTCTCGCGAAGCCTCGAAAACGAGCGCACGGACACACGCCGAACCGTATGTCCGGCCTCGTCGCCGTCAAGTAGAGGAGGGAGCCGATCATGCTCCCCGTACTCCCGCCGGTCCACCGGTTCTCCGTCCTCATCCGCATCCAAAGTGGCCGTACTCCCCATGGGAGTCGACATCGGCTTCACATCTTGCATCCGGAACTTCCTCGGCATGTCTTTTGTGTATTTGGTCCGGTGCACGAATGTTCCATCCTTCACTTGCTTGATCCGCAGCCCCGAGAAAGTACCGCAACTCGCCCATCATGCTCATCTCGAACTCCCCGCTCATCTCATCCGCAAACTTGGCAACAAGGTTATGTGACGAGCCACCAAAGACAATATCATCCACGTATATCCGAACAATCAACAAGTCATTTCCATGCTTGAGGAGAAACAAGGTCCTATCCACGGTACCTATCACAAACCCTCTCGCTCAACAAAAAACCTCTCAATCTCCCATACCAAGCACGGGCGCCCGTTTCAACCCATACGAGCCCTTTTCAACCCGTACACCCCGTGTGGGTACAACTCGCTCTCAAACCCGTGTGGTCGCTTCACATACACCTCCTCCTCTATGACCCCATTCGAAAAGCACTCTTCACGTCCATCCGAAACAACTTGAACCCTTTAGCCACGGCAAAGGCTAGAAGGATCCGAATTGCCTCAAGACGGGCCACAGGAGCAAAGGTCTCCTCATAGTCGATCCCCTCCTTCTGACTAAACCCCTGAGCAACAAGTCTGGACTTGTTTATCACAACCATCCCATTCTCTCCCTCTTTGTTCTTCCAAACCCACTTGGTTCCTATGGGATGACAATTTGGAGGTGGTTCAACTAACTCCCACACCTGGTTCCTCTCAAAGTTTTCCAACTCCTCATGCATAGAATTGACCCAGTTTGCATCAGATAAAGCATGTGCAATGTCCTTGGGCTCAAAGGTGGCAACAAAAGCAGCATGAGCAAAATGAGAGGAATTCCTGGACCTCGACCGTGTAGTGCGTTCGTCGATGTTCCCAATGATCTTCGACAGGGGATGCACTTCTTGAATTCGCCGGGGAGCCTCACGCCTCGAGACTACCTCCCCCTCAACTTCAGCTTCTCTCGCCTGATCCTCTTGTTGCACCGTCGTTGTCCATGAAGTAGACGGTCCACGCTCCATAGTGGTCGTAGGGGAAGTAGTGGGTACACACTCAGCTTCAGGCGCATGGTTCTCTCCATCATCATCTCCAGCTTCATCCTTCTCCTCTTCAAAGAGGTCCTCGTCCATCTCCTCGTCACCTGCACATTCAAAGCCAAGAGAGGTACATGGCATTGTCTCGTCGAAGGTCACCTCGCAAGTCTCCATGATTTTGTTAGTCTCAAGGTTAAGCACCCTATAGGCTCTAGAGTGGTTAGCATATCCAAAGAAAATACCATCACTAGACCTAGCCTCAAACTTGTCGAGTTTTCATTTCTTCAGAATAAAGCACTTGCAGCCAAAGACTCGGAAATGACTCACCTTGGGCGCCCGACCATGCATCAGCTCATAACAGGTCTTCTTCTTGAAAGCTCGCAATAAAATCCTGTTGGAAACATGACAAGCCGTATTGACCGCCTCAGCCCAATACCTCCTAGGAGTCCTGTGCTCATCGAGCATCGTCCTAGCCATCTCACAAAGAGTCCGATTTTTCCTTTCCACGACTCCATTTTGAGGGGGCACATACGGGGTCGAATACTGATGTTCAAGACCTAGATCACGACAAAAGGCATCAAAACGAGAGTTCTTGAACTCTGAGCCATTATCACTGCGGATAGCTCGAATAGCATTCCCATGCCTCTTGTTTTTCAACCTCACGATCAGATCTCGAACAAAACCAAATGTCTCACTCTTATCCTCCAAGAAGAACACCCAGGCATAGCGAGAGTAATCGTCCACCACAACAAGGACATACCACTTCCCACCCACCGAGCGAACTCGAGCTGGCTCAACAAGGTCCATATGCAACAGCTCTGTCGGACGCTCGGTCATGACATCGGTCAGGGGTGGATGGGGAGTGGCTACCATCTTACCATGCCTACAAGGAGCACAAACCAAATCCTTCTCAAGCTTCAACCTCGACAATCCTCGGACAAGGTCAAGACCACTCAAGCGGGAAACCAAATCAAAGCTCAAGTGTCCCAACCGCCTATGCCATTTCCACAAATCGAAGAAGGAACGACCATCAAACGGCGAAAGCGGGACCCAATGAACGAGAGAAATCACCCAGAAAATCGGCCCTCGGGGATGATCATACAGACAAGATGACCTCGAGAATCAAGCAAACGAGACTCGCCAGACTTGAAACGCACCTCAAAACCCTCATCAAGCAACTGAGAAACCGAAAGCAAATTGAAACCCAAAGACTTCACAAGAGCCACTCTCTTCAACGTTACCTTGTCACTCACATGCACAACACCCTCTGAAAGCACCCTTCCTCGTCCATTGTCCCCAAATGTGATGTACATCTTTTCCTTCACTGGGGTGAGGCTGGAGAACCACTTCTTATCTCCGATCATGTGTCGAGAACACCCGGAGTCGATCAACCAAATGTCCTCCAAGCCTCCTGCCTGTAGTCAGAAACAAGAACGAGAGTGAGCTAGCGACTCGACACTAGGGTTAGCACAAAGAAAGTTAAACCAGTGTCGAGCCATCTGCTCAAAAGAGGGGTTAGCAAACATCATTCCCTTGCCACCAAACTTCCCATGTCCCATGGGAGGAGTACGAGCACCACGAGGGGGAAAACGTGATCCGTAGTTCCTCTGGAACCCAAAGCTGCGATCATCTCCCCTAAACCCGTATTGAGGACGAGTAGGAGGACGTCCAGCAAAACCACCACGAGCCCGACCAAACCTCTCACCAGCACGCACACCATCATCTCTCCTGACAAACCTCTCACCACCACCTCTCTGTGGGAACATGCCAACACTCCTCACACTTCCCACACCCCGTGGAAGTGGCACTCTAGGCTCAGGAATACCATGAGACTGGTGATACCTGTCCTGGTTTGCTTGCTCCCTAGCAAGCCTCTCATCCCTCTTCCTCTTGTAGCAAAACTCCGCAAGATGCCTCTCCTTGCCACAATACTCACACCTGAAGGGGATGGATTTTGGTTTTGGCTCTGGCTTCTCTATAGGCTTCTCACCCTTCTCACCCACAAACTTCACCGGTTTCTGGAAGTCATTTGTCTTAGGTGGGAATTTGGGTGGATCTTGGGTTGTGTCAAGCTTGTTGCAAAGGTGGTTGGGCTTTGGTGTGAAAGAGTTCTTGGGTGCTTTTGGAAGTGGGACTTGGATATCTCCAATCACCTCAAACTCGGGGTTAGACTCAACACACTTCTCATACACACTCTCCCCACTTTGTTCTCTCCCACTTTCTCACCCAATTTCTCAAAACCCAAACCACGACCATCAGCTCTCTTGAACTCCTCAATCATGATTTTCAATTGAGGTTCCTGCCCAGACAACCAACCCAACACCTTCCTCAAATAGTCATTCTCCTCATAGATGACATCCAAACGGGAAGTAAGTTCAAGATTGCGCAAAGTAACTTCATCACAACTAGTACATGCATTGACAACAGGAGATTTCAAAGATGCTTCCAAAGAGCTAATGGTAGAACGAGCATCAACAAGCTTAGCATGCATAGTAGGACATGATTTACAAGCACCAAGCAAAGTAGGTCTAGCCTTAAGCTCATCATACTCAGTCCTAAGAGCATCTAATTTAGCCAAAGTAGAAGCATTCTTCTCATTAAGCAACTTGATCTCATTCAACCATGCATCACACTCAAGACATTCAACATCATCAGAAGTAGTAGGAGCAAGTTTCAAAGAGTCATTCTCAAGTTTCAATTCAAGAAATTTCGACTCTAGCTCTCCTACTTTCTCACTAGCATTTTCAAGTTGTGCCCTAAAATCTTTCCTCATCTTTTTGGCATCTCTAAGCACACTATCGCGGTTGTCAATCAAGCCATTCAACCTAACAATCTCAGCAAGCAAAGAGTCGGGGTCACGGTTTACCTCATCCTCCGAGTCGGAGTCGCTGTCTTCCTTCTCGCTCTTCTTGCTGCTTGAGCTCTGGGCCATGCCACAAAAGCCCTCAAGCGCCACACAGCTCAGCCTGCTGAGGTTCCGGCTTGCACTCTTCTTGCCGTTGCGCCTGTCGGCTTCTTCATCTTCACTACTTGAGCTTGACTGCTCCTCGCTTGAGCTTGAGTCGACGTCGCTCGCACCGGCCACCATCGCTCTTGCCTTGTTCTTCTTGTAGCCGCTCTTGCTTGCTCACCGCTTGTCCTTGTCCTTGCTCTTGGACTTGTTGAAGTGCTTGCCCTTGGAGGAGTACTTGTCTTCACGCCTCGGGTGCGCCTTGTACTCGTTCACCTTGTACTTGTTCTCCTCCGCTTCCGGGCACTCGGCGATGAAGTGGCCACGCTTGCCACACTTGTAGCATGTCCCTGAGCTCCGCCTTGCATTCCTCTGACTCTCATGTAGTCGTTCAAACCTTCTTGAGAGCAAGGCCAGCTCCTCCTCGCCCAGCACATCAAACTCCTCATCTGGAATGGACATGAGAGAAGACAAGGAAAACTGTCGACAGGAAGGGTTAGATTTGCCCTTTGATCCGCCCACAAGAGCAAGACTATGGTCGGTCGAGCCCTCATGCTTGGATTGCAACTTCCGTCAACCTCGGCCCGACTTGAGCTTAGAAAAGAGGTCATCCAACTCAATAGTCAAATAATGCCCAGACTCCTTGATGGCCTCAACCTAAGCACCCCAAACATTTGGGTCCAAGACATGCAAGAGCTTCAAAGCCTGATCATGCTCGGTGTAGGGAAAATCCTCAACACTAGCTTTCATGTTGTTCACGATGGCGGTGAACCTCTGAAACATCGCATCAATGTCCTCACCGGGAAGTGGAGTGAAATTCTCATATTGAATCCGGTAAGAGACAAAGAGGCGAGCCTTCACATGGTTATCACCACCGTGAGCAACCAACAACTTCTCCCAAATTTGCCAAGCAAGATTCAAATGGTGAACACGCTCAAACTCAGGATCACACAAACTCCGGACCAAGTGATCAACGGCTTTTGCATTAGCCTCATACTTGGCCTTAGCACCGGCATCGGTCACCATAAGAGTATGGATGATGACCGGAATAGCATAGGTCTTGTCAAGCACAATGAAATCCAACAGCTTTCCACCAAGAAAGATCATCATACGAGCCGCCCACTTGTGGTAACCCTTGCCATCGAAGTGCGGTGGACCGCCCCGCTCAACGTACGCCATCTTAGGATTCGGGACTTGTCAAAGTCGCAAACAATCCGGCACCAAGCTCTGATACCAATTGAAGGATCAGATGGTGACTAGAGAGGGGGGAGTGAATAGGAGCCGGTAAAAATTCTTTCCAAAGAACCCGGCCTATACCCTAGTCAAACCCCGGTCACACACGAGCGATGGATCGAATCACACACCAATCGCCAAGACCACGGGGTTATGGATCAACCTCTAGCCTTAGGAACGATTACTTGAAGCACACGCGGAAGCACGAAAGAAGGAGGGGAGGAATCGAACCAAGAATCAAAGCGCTCAGCCTCAGGCGAACCGTCCGGCCAGACAGGGCGGACCGTCCGCGATGGGCCGCGCGGACCGTCCGGCCGGGTACCGCGGACTGTCCGCACCCGAGCCGCGGACTGTCCGGCCTGAGCCGCGGACCGTCCGTTAAAGACAACAGAACCACCAGAAGCGACCCGAGAAAAACGGACCGTCTGCCAAGGCCGGGTGGACCGTCCGCGCGGGTCACAGACCGTCCGCTACTCAACCGCGGACCGTCCGCAAACCTGCTGCAACAAAAACCAAAAGCCAAACCGGATCAAAAGCAAAGGCGCTCAAGAACACGACGAACACGCGATGAACCCTAGCCACGCGGACCGTCCGCCAGCACCCCGCGGACTGTCCGCCAGGTGCGGACAGAGCAGAAAACGCCTGACCCCGAAAGTCAACTCCCCCAAATCATCATCAGATTTCCCAAACGGTTGAAGCTATAGAGACAAGGGTTTGGGGACTTGAAAAGCGTCACACAAGGATGCTATAGCCCAAAAATCTTGCCTCCTAACTCCCTAAATCACCGGGAATCGCGAATCCTTTGAGCACCACCAAAAGCTAGAGCACCGAACGAAAAACTACAAATCCAAGTGGTTTCCCGGCGTTTGAGGGCACAAGATCAATCACAAAAATGCACGAGACATCTATCCATGTTTTCCTCTAAGAAATCCGGGGAGAAACCCACTCAAATCCGCGGAGTCGAACCGGGAACAAAGGCACGAAAACAAGCACAAAAAGGCCACGAAAACACAACCCCGAATCTTCTATATAAACCAGGAAGATTCACAAGGTCTAGCATGCCGCCCTAGCATCCATCCCTCTCAACAAATGTCTCATGAAGCTCTCATGCTAGCCTACAGAAAATGGAAGAAAAATAGCTACGAAAATGAGAAATGGGAGGGAGGAAATGAAACCCTAAGTCCCGGAGAGAGAGAGCCATCCACACACACTCATGGCTTATATATCAGGTCCCGCCGGAGTGGTAAATGACTCGACTACCCCTAACATAACTACTGGCGATACAACCCACGTAGGGGCATTTAGGTAATGTTTGTGGGTCTTGCCATCGGACGGCCACGCCTTTGCCGCACCCCGCGTCCTCCCGACGCAAGCCATGCGATCCCACCGCGTGTCCTCCGCCTCGAAGCTTCCCGACACGCCCGGATCCCGTCTCCGTCGTGTTGGGCCCTCGGACTTGGTTCTGAGGCCCAAACCAAGAAACCGTCCGCCGATGGTTTTGTGGGCAAACCACCAAACCCCGTGTGCCCGATCTGGCCTCCCGCCAAACCACTTGACTTGATCGCCACCGTGCACCGGCTCGCTTGTCCATGACTTCGTCTTGCTTGTGTCGCCACCATGTGGCCCGCACCCGGCCCCGCCCGTCCACCGGTCCCTCGAACCGAGCCTACTTGTCTCTCCATCTCCCGGAGGCCCCTCAAGGCTGAAGACCTTTCGCGCCCGTTCTTCACCTGCAACAACACGAACTAGGCCGCGGCCCTACACCCGCGCACTAAGCCAAGAGTCAGTCCAACACCCGTTGTCAATCACTCATCACTGAGGAGCGGTCATCCATCGACCACCAGGACGCTCCTGGTCCTCAAACTCCGACCATAGTGATAAACTAACCTAAAGCTCATACCATGATAAGGAGATATCCATTGCATGGTAGTTAGGTGCTTTCCCTATATCGTACTGTCACTATGCAAGGTAATCACCACTGAACAACTACTCGTAAGTCTGTGCACCACTGTGATGTATCCGCAAGACATAGATTAGATCTATTCCTACTAAGATCATATTCTAGCTACATAGATGAATGAGAGAAGGCCTGCATCAAAGTAGTTCAAAAGTAGAGGAAAGATCAGATGGATATCACCGTCACAAGTACATGTGCCTTGATGAATCCAAGGAATGGCTCCAGAAGACCACCATGGCTTCACCACGCAGGGCCAACAATGGCGGCTAGGGTCTAGCCTATGCCATCTCCAAGGCAATGTTGAGGACTCGCAGCAGCAGCGGCTTTCTTCGATGTGTTTTTTACAATTTGGTGGCTCTATGATGAATGGATGCGGTGACTGTCGGAGGCAGGGGCTATAAATAAGCCAAGGAGCATCTAGGTCAAAGGGCATCACGAACCAGGCTAGAAAGGGGGTAGGCCGGTCAGCATGGGCAGGTCCCGGCCCTTTTTGGCCCAGTTCAGGCCCGTCTTCCTCCACAACGCTTCTTGCACTTTCTTGAATATTTTCCGAACTTCATGTGGGTCCTTGACATCGTTTTCCCCGCAGTTTGGATATGTGTCCTTGGCGTGCGAACTCCCGCATCTTCTGTCTAGGTCCTAAGAGTTTCACAGCTTCATGCTTCGGTCCTCGGGTTATGTGGATTCAAGTTCACTTCGTGTCTTGACTTGTGTCTTGATCATGCATTAGTAAACATAATGCTCTCCAAGTTTATGTTTATTAAAGTTCCATAATGTAACTTAGCTTTCATCTCTATGGAGGGTAGGTATCATTTAAGCTCTTTCCACAAGTAATTAATCATGCCATCAAATTTTAAACAAATCTCAGGAATTTTGAAAATAAAGAGCGGGGTGAAGAGAAATTTCTTTACCAAGATTAATAATAAACCTCTTTGCATCTTTCTCATGAATTGTCATCTCATCTTGTCTCTCTATCCTACTAGGACTTCTGTCATCTCTCAAATATTTGTTGGAAAGCTTTATATGGAGTTATGGGGAAGTTTAGTTATACCAAAATGTTATAGTTGAGATATTATCAAAACAAGACAAGCTTCTCATGGACTTACCGAGACTTGTCAAAAAGGTCATTGGAAAAACACTGTTTCAAGGAGGAGGGAGAGAAAATTACACACACTTTGAGATAGGTGGACAAGTGCAAATGGCAAAGAGTGATCTCAAGGCACAAACGAAGTCCTTGTTATCGGATTGCACATGGTTGGAAAGATGAGTATGGGTATTGATCTTGAAATCCTCTTGAAATTTCCAAATGTAGCTAGTGAACCGAGGAGCTTTATAATTTATTTTCTTCTCTCTCTCTCTCTTTCCTTTTTTCTTTTCTCATCATACTTTTTCTTCTTTATTTTCTTTCATCACTTTTCTCTCTTTTCTTTCTTTTTTTCACTCCCCTTGAACTCTAGACTACACTTGTACTTCCTTAGCAACCCCCCATGCTTAGACATAGATCGTCCCAAAGCAAAGAGGTGACGATTGTGCCAAGGTAAGTGTTGAAATTCTTGTATTTTCTTGAAGAGAGTACTTGAAACCTTCTAGGGATCCTTTTATGCAGGTCTCCCAAAATCTTGCTCCACTTGACGACACCTTCCTTGTAATATTCTTCGAAATATTCATCCATACTCAAAGTTTTGGGTTGTGGTCAAGGAGGTATACACAAAAAAGATATTTTGGGTTTGTGGGTGGATATTGAGTGAAGTTTGCAAAGGTCCCGATGTGGAAACTCATAATGCATAGATAGAGAAGGCTAGAATAAAGATAGATACGCAAACATGTAATAACCAGCTTCTTAGTCTCCAACCGGAGAAATGTCACACCCGAATTTGAAGGCAAACTCGAATGCATAAATTACATGTGCACCAGGATCAAGTTACACACACGTAATAACTCAGTGAATACCAAAAACAGTGCCAAAAGCATATAGAGAGTATTATAACAATGTTACATGACCGAAGTCTTATAATCATAACAAAAGCGATACTAGCAGCAGAAAACGACATCTCCACAGGCAGCTGACTGGTGGCACGCTCGCCTAGAACTCGTCGAACTCTCCAGGAATGTCTTCAAAATGTCCGTTTGAGCAGCAGTCGGGTTGTGTAGATGCAATATGAATAACAACAAGCATGAGCACATATTGTACTCAACAAGGGAAAACACTATAACAACATGCAAAGGCTTTATGGTGGAAGCTTGTGGTTACATAGCAGATCAACATTTTAGTTGGTCAAATTTTATTAAGCAAGCTGATTTACTAGTAAATGTTTGTTTGTATGAACCCAGAGATTAACATAAGCACCATCATCATGAATAAAAGTAAATGCAACAAGTTTGGTCCATCTTCCATAGTTTACTAATGTGAGGGTCCAGACTGCCCTTGGCCGTGGGAACGACTAACTAGTAAGTTTTACACTCTACAGAGGTTGTACATCTTTACCCACAAGTCGCGTAAAAGTTATAGGAACTTTAGACCAAACCATGCGGTGCTAGCTAGGCACCATACTACACTACCGAGGTGTGATTGCATAGGGACGCTATGAGGCCTTTACAAAGATCCCTGGTGCAGGATGCTCGCTGGGTTACATGACAACTTAATGCATTAACCTCTATCAAGACTGCGAAGCTACCATAGAGCAGATTAGCCTGAGGGCCGGGCTATACACCAACTACCGACATCCCCAAACCCCTTTCAGGTAAAGCATACCTAACACTAAGGTTTCTTATTAATTGCCCAAGACAAAGACATATGTCCTGTGGTAGTACGGTTTTCCTGGGTGGTTCTCCATGTCTGATTAACAAAGGTGACCTTGTTTAATGAAGGTATAACATAAGTAAAGCAAGATTAACATTCTTGTTCATTAGAACCACCATGATCCCATGTTGAGCAACTAAGCATGGTTTACCCAACATAATCATAAACCCAGGTTGATCAAGGCATAGGAATAAACAAATCTAGTCGAACCTTAAAGTGTAGGACCCACCAGGGCTAAACTCCTCAGAGTCTTTAAAGTCTTCAATGCAAGCGAACTCTTCGAACGGCTCGTTCTCTACGCACCACATCATACACATACAAGAAAACAATGGAATTAAATAAAAAACAATACACCAATCATAGCAAACATAAACATAAACATCACCAAACTAATCTGATCATCCAAACGAATGCGTAGATATAAAGAACGCTAAAAACGAAGCTAAAACGTGTAATCTATGGCTGAAACAAGTTACAGGGGCTTATCTACATGAAAACTAAACCTACAGGGCTAAACTGCAAGAAACCGAGGGGTAAAACAAGATTACATATAAAAACTTAAGGTCTGTGGTGCAAAAAGACCGCACAGGACCTCAGGCAGAAAAACTAGAAAACCTAGGGTTTGAACCGTAAAGAAAAGGACCTATTCATAATTACTTTTGAACTGAGGAAGGGCATACTTGTGAATCTATAAAACTAAAGGGCTTTTGAGTAAAACAGGCAAGACCCAGCTGAGTTGACCGGTACACAGCGCCAGTTAACTTGGATCAGACAAGATCTGAGCCATCGGCTTTAGATTGGACGGCTGCGACTGCCCGGGACACGACGAGCTCGCTCGATCTCAAGCTAGGGGCTCAGTTTTGAGCACGAATAGCACTGGGATGAAGCGTGCAACACACGAGATCGATCTAGGGCACCAAAACGAGCGTTCGGGCAACGGTGACGACACGCGACTCAGTGAGGCGGTCGGCGGCGCTGCAGCTCCAGCGAGCACACACGAACGATGTAGAGCACAAGGGTGAAAACAAATGGCACCAGCGTCTTGCTCACCTCCTTGTGGAGCTCCTGGTCTGCTCCTTGGCGACAGAGAGGCGGTGGCGGAGCGTCTTGAGGTGACGACTGAGCTAGGTTAGAGGGTTGCGGCTTGGGAGCTATGTGGCTAGGATTTTGGGGGAAAGAGCTGACACATGGTGGCGGTGTCCCTTATATAGGACGGAGAGCTCCTTATTGGCGTGCGGGCCAAGCTGGGGAGGCAGCACGACATGCGATCGGGGTGCAGTTGGACTTCGAGCTCGAGTCCGGCTCGGTGCAGCGCGACGGAAGGGATGACAGGTGGGTCCCGCCTGTCAGTGACCGCAGGTGGAGGGTGTCAGTGGGGGCTGCATTGGGCCACAAGGCCGGCTGGGCTTTTGGCCGATAGGATGATGCGCAGGTGTAGCGTTGGATTCTGAGGAGCATTTCAGGACTTCCAGCAAGTGACCACACGGTGGAGCTGAGCTGAGGCTTTCTGGGCAAAAAGAGGAGGAAGGAAGGGGTGAAGAAAGAAAAACTTATATATACATATATATATGCTATATATATATGTATATATATATATGTATGTATATATATATATACATATATATAGACATACATGTATACACACACACACACACACACACACACACACACACACACACACACACACATATATATATATATAAAGGCTCAATCAAACGAATTCAAACATGAATTTGGATTCAAACAAACAAAAACAATGCATCAGCATGAATGCCACAAACATCAAACTATTTATTTAATTTAGAAAAACAAAGAAATGTTTTTTCCATAGGATATGCTCCCTGTAAAAATAAATGTTGGAAAAATTTTAAAACCAAGAGAAAATCATTTTTTAATTTGTCTTCCTATTCATATCCTGAAATTAGGAAATTCCAGGGCATGACAAGAAATCAAGCCTTGAATTAATGCACCAAAAAATAAATCTTGTGTACTAAGGTTTTTGCACTCAGAATATAAGGCTTCGTATTTGATTTATTCGAAAATGAGAGCAACAAAAAATACTATGGGTCTTGAGTTATCATAACCTCCACAAAAGATTAGGCTAGCATTAATTTAATTTTCAGCTCATATTTGGAGAGGCCACTAACCAAGCACAAGAATGAGCAAATTGGAAACAATCATCATATATGCATAAGTAAGAGCATACAAGATATCATCATGGTGAGCACAAGGTAATGGTGATTATTTTTGTTGAAAACAAAAAAAATCTAGGTTGTACTCCTAGTAGCCATGTTATTCTATAGAGAGATGTACAAAGGTTGTATCTAAGGTTGTGGAAAGCACATACATATATGCATACATATAGAAAGACAAGTACAAAAAGAGGGTTGAAGAATTGTTACCGTCCTTTGATGCTTGAAGTGTAGTGCGGCCTCTCCCATGCTTAAGCATTGTGCTTAACATGGAAGAATAAAATCAGCATTATTGCGTGGCAGTCATGATCCTTTTACTCCAGGTGGTCTTGTCATGTCCACCAACACCAAGTCCTCCCCATGCTTAGCATGTTGCTAGGCATGGAAGATGATTCATCTTGTAATTCTTGAAGTCTTACCACTATGTGTGGAGATCACCGTCATGCCTTGATTTTCCTTCAATGTCCACCCTTTGTCACGAGTATTGCTCCCAACCACTTCTAAACTCATCTTCACCTCCTTCCACATTGTCCTTTATCGCTGCTTCGACTTCCACGAACTTTTCTTCAACTTCCAGAACATAACATATATTGAAATATTGCTTCACTACAAAGTTCTTGAAATTATTTTCCCAATGAGTGATCATTTACCTCAATCCCACTCCGAACAAGAGAGTTACACCCTTTTACTGCATCAATGCAAACTGTCTCGGGCTGATTTCAGAATGTGTGACGCCCAAAGATTTGGTTGTAACTCCTTGTACGGGTCTCCTAAAATGTTGAATCTCGATGCATTGGAAAGAAGACTTAGTGGAGATCCTGAATATCTAAATTTCCTCCTTTTTACATCTCTGAACAAGTGCTTAATGTTGATGAGTACAACAGTTTCTTTCCGGTTTTTGGAGGTTGACGACCTTAACTTTATCTTTTATCACAAACTGTTGGGATTGATTCGCCATGTCTGCAAAACAACTCTAAACCACCAAGTACCCCCAAGGTAATGGTCTCCAACAAACCAAAGACATCACCTAAGATCTTAACTTGTGGCATTGTTAATCTAGTGAAAGAAAAATTAAGAACCTAATGGGTGTACGTGCATGCGAAAGAGAGGAAGGTGCCTAAGTAAAGACAATGTTTACACCAAATTCTAAGCACCATTCTTACAATTAGGTTGCTGAATTTCCCATGGTCACAAATATTTATTAACCAAAGGTAGAACACCATGTTTATCCCAAGGTCCATAATTCGTTGTAGAACAAAAAAACCAAGCACATTACAAAGCTTAAATACCAACCAATGCAATTATGGAAGTTAGCATAGGTTATTGAACTAAATGATGATGTTCAAACAAGTTTAAACACCACACTTACACAAGATTGCTAAGGAAAAATGCCATGCGTGAAGCATTATCATGGATATGAAATCATTCATCATTAAGTAGAGAGAACAACCAAGCCCACTTTATGCAAAGCTTGTATGGAGTGCAAAAAGAATGGTAATGGTATGATGCAATGCTTGCATGAAATAAATATGAACATGATCATGGTGGTGGTAAAAAAGAAAAACAAACATGGATTAGTTAGCCAAAAGCTTGGAATCAAAGGGTATTGACGGTTAATAGTTCTATCAAAGTTCATTTAGACTTGCAAGCGGACAAGTCTCCCGTCATAGTCAAGGGACCCTTCTTCCCTTGAGTGGTGAACCCAAGGTATCGAATCCATGGAACAAATGTGTGATGCAAGAATTCATCTATTAAAGGCAAGAAACATCAATCTTCAAGAGGTGAAACCCTATTGCCGGTCGATTTTGGTACACCTAGCTATAAGTTTACCATCAACAGTTGCACGTATTTGATATTTTAACCAATGTTACTAACCCCCCAGAGGTATCAAGTTCACTCTCGCATGGCGATTTTGGAGTTTGTTGCTTACGTAGGAAACTAGCGCTTAAAGGGAGACTTTCGAGATAAGTTCATCAAGCACTTCAAGAGACGATCATGAAGCCCGACACAAGTCAAGACACATCATGACCATGACTCCAAAGGTTCCAGGGACCGAAGCATGAAGCCGTGAAAATCCAGGGACTTGGACAGAAGATGCTGAAGCTTACGCGACAAGGAGCTATGTCCAAACCATGGAGAAGACGACGTTAAGGGCCCACATGCATAAGGGAGCAAGTCAACAATTGACCGAGAAGCATCGGGGAGCGAGACGGGGCCAAACCGGGCCAAAATGGCCCAGGCCTAGCTACCATGGTTGGCCCTGCGTGGTAAAGCCATGGTGGAGTTCCGGAGCCGCAACTTGAATTCGTCAAGTCGTTTGTACCTTCAACATTCGGTGATGTAATCATATCTTGTCATACTTTGATCTACTACGAGTTATGCTTATTCATATGTGTAGCTACCATATGCCTTTAGTAGGACTAGATCGAATCATGGTAATTAGTCTTGTCTTGCGGATACACCGTAGTAGTGCACGAACTGAGGTTTATCGCTCGGTGATGATTCTCCTCGCGCTGTGACAGTACGAGAGGGGAGAAAGCGGTGAGTGAACGTGCATCGGACTACCCCATATCGGGTTACTCCATATTGAGTGTAATCCTTATCATAGTATAGGTTTAAATTGGTTTATCACATTGGTCGGAACGACAACAAGAAGACGATAGGCTAGGGTTACCTTTTGATGCTTACCTTTATGGCTAGGTGGATGTGATCCATTATGCAATCAATACTTCACATAGGGTTAGACTGGTAGGTTAGATAGAGAACCTTAGTGGTTTGCTTCCGATCCTTGGATTGAAAAATCTAGGGAGGACCCTCCTTGGTGAAAAAGGCACCAAGTCACTCATAGGCTTGCGGTGAACATGAGCACGATTTTGCACCGTCAACAAGCCCCTTTTTCTGGCGCCGTTGCCGAGGATCGGAAACTCGAACCCTAGGGCGATCCATCTTTCTTTTAACTAACCTTAATTTTTATCATTGCATATACGCTTGCTTTCTTGTTTGTGTCCTTGAAAGTAGGTGGAAAACTAGACACAAAGCGATCGAGAAAAGTTTGCAATATTCGAAGCAAACAAAGATGAACAAGGTATGCCTATGTGTCGATTAAGTTTTTAGACTAATGTCTTTTGGAGGATGTTTGTCCAAGCTATAGGTTTCGGACACGACCATGTCAACCACAATGTAGAATGATTCAATTACCATCATGCTCATGCAGCGATGGTTATGATTTTTGAAGCTAGAGATGCATGACATGGTGCCCTAAAAGACTTGAAGATGAAGACCACACACACATCTCCGGATCGATGGACGAAAGGATAATGATGTCATTGCGATGTTTGCATGAGCCTCAGCAGAAAACAATTAGATATATTTGGATTTTTAGAAGCTCCATGAAGTGTACGTTCCAACGAATCAAGCGGCAAGGCAATCAGAGGTTCCTACAAGTGGATATAGCCGAATCACCGATGGTTGCACATGCTGAAATTCTGGACAGCAAGCAGTGCTGAAGTGAAACAGCCATAACTCCCTCATTCGAACTCCGATTAAGGCGAATGAGTACCCGTTGGAAAGGTAATTTTATAATTTTTTCAATAGAACTATATTTTGGTATATGTTCTGTTCTGGATGCAGGGGTAAATCCACGAAGAAGAGGCAGCAAAAAGGCAATGACGACAAGATAGAGGAGATGGACACAATGATAATAAATAGAAGATGGGGCAACGGTTCCACAACACGTACATGATGAAATTCAGAAGCTAAGGACTAAAACTAACCCTCTGGAGCAGGGATGAATGAAGACACAAGAGGCACCACTCAACACATGATGATGTTGGAAGCGAACCACGACAGATTTCCTAAAGGCAACATCAAGGTGCATGGCTACTTTGGATTCTCGCAAAAGTAACCATGGCTTCACGACAATAAAAAGGTACATGAGAAAGTCGAGCTCTATGACTTTAAATGAAGCGCTTTGCGGGAGACAACCCGATCTTTTTATATATCTATATAAACTATGACAAGTCTACATTGTGTTTTTTATTTGAAAACTTCAAGTAACATCGTACCATTGCTCTAATAAATGTCACAACCCCATGTTGTATGCTTTAATATATATATATATATATATATATATATATATATATATATATATATATATATATATATATATATATATATATATATATATATATATATATATATACATTGAGTGAGTACTTAAACTTGTAGACCACCTTTTTTGTGTGCTTATTAGTGTTTAGAGTGTTTTTATTTGTGTCTTTAGATAAAAATATGAAGCATGATCCATTTTGATTCTAAACTTGTGCCTAGTTAACTTAGGCTAACTTTTGCTTTTGGTTTAGATCACCACCATATCATGTCATGTCATTTTGTTCATTCATAATCATGTTGCACTTCATTCCACTTTGTTCTCCACCTTTGCATTATGTTTCATGTTGCATCTCATCTTTTATAACCCTTAAAAAATCTCATATTTACCTAAACCTTCCTATCAAACCGCACCTAGAACCTAGGCCAACAAAGGGAGCGATCGACTTATGTCAAGTCGACAAAGTATATCTCTATCCCTTTCTGATTAAAGTTTTGACTAGCCTCATCCTAAACCCTTAGAAAAAACCCCTCATCCTTTAGTGATCCTAAAACCATAAGTTTGTTTTTCATCCGAAAATCTAACCCTTGCTTTTCTTCTTTTTTTCAAAACCACCTTAGATAGAATTTTTTCACCCGACTTATCTTTTCAAAATTCTTGTCTTAAGCCAAAAATATAGGATACCCAGAAGCCTTACCTTAAAACCTTGTTAGCATGTTTTAAGGTCTTTTGATAAAATGTTTTGTTGACAAGACTTTACCTCTCATAAAGTGACTTGCTTGTCATTATAAGGAACAACTTTGAAAGCCTTTTTCAAACATTGCTGACCCTTTTCACTAATTCCTTTTTGTATTTGCATTTTGCATCAACCCCCCTTTGTTCTATCATGCATAGGTTAGCTTGGCTTCTTCACAAAACTTTTTGATGAATGCTTTATTTCCTTAATGGTGCTTTGCGTGCGCGAGGTATTTTCTTTTGTAATCTTGTGTAAACATGGTGTTTAGATTTGATTACATACAATCATCATTTGTGTTTTTTTGAGCCTTGTTAATTTATATTGCAGTGGTTGGTTTATAGACTTCACAATGCGCCCTACCTCTCTTACACTATTAAGAATTATTAATCTTGGGATAAACATGGTGTTTTGACCTTGGTTGATAAATCTTTATGGCGGTGAAGTTTGGCAACCACTTTGTAAGCATGGAGCTTAGAATTTGGTGTAAACATTGTTTTGTTTATATCCCTTCCTTTCATTTGCATTTTCACCTACACGCACATACACTCATTAGGTTCTTACTTTTCTCTTTACTAGGTGAGCTATGCCACAAGCTAAGATCTTAGGGATGCATTTGGTTTGTTGGCAATTGTTTCTACTCCCAACCATAACCCTAGGGGTAGAATGTGCATTAGATTTGTTTTGTAGGCATGGAGAAGTATTCCCATGAGTTCTTGACCAATTGTAATCAAGATCGTTAGTCATCTTCAAGGCTTGAGAGGGAAGTTGCTGTTTCCATCAAGATTTGAGCACATGTTCAAAGATGTACAATGGAAGAAAATTTAATTTTCAGAAGCTCCTTCAAACCTTGTTTCCAATGCATCAAGAATCATCAATTTTGAAGACTCGTACAATGAGATATGGCAAAACCATTGAGCGTTGCGCAGTCTAAAATCAGCCTTGGACAGATTGCATCGCCGGAGTAAAATTGGCACAACTCTCTTGTTCGGAACCCGTTTCATGCATATGATAGCTCGTTGGAAAGATAATTTCAATGTGGAGGGGTGTTTAAGTACATTTTCTGTTCTGGAGGACAAATAAAAACTATGGAAGATGAGGCAGCGACAAAGGACGGCATTGAAGTCAGTGATGACGATATGACGAAGGATTGGAACCATGGCTTGATGATGATAAGAAAAAGTTGAGGGAAAAATGAGCAACAAAGGCAAGGAAGTGAAGATGATTCTCAAACACATGGCGAATTACAAGCAATTCAAGTTCTTCCACACTTAGCAACACGCTAAGCATGGGGGGCAATTTGAAGGATGAAAGGAAAAGGCCACGTGGAGTACAAGGATCACCTTCACCACAAGATGTTCATCATTCTTTTTCCATGCTAAGCACAATGCTTAAGCATGGGGGAGGCATCGCTGCACTTCATTACGAGCATCGAAAAGGATGGTAACTCACCCTTAACTTTATATTTGTTCATCACCTTTTAAATGCTTGCACATACATGCTTTCAACCATAGACAACCTTTGTATTTATCTCTCTATCAATAACATGGCTACTAGGAGGACAACCTAGGTTAGTTAGTTTTTACTTTTCAATAAATGAATCGCCATCTCTTTTGAGCTTACCACGAGGATATTATTTGTATGTCTTGATTATGGAAAAATGATGAAAGTTGCCTCCTTGTTTTACTTGCATGATGTTTTATATAACATGACTACCTACTCTCTATTAAAAGGAACTTAAATTGAATTAAATATCGGCTCTTTCATTTGTGGAGGTTAAATGACTAATTTCTAAGACACACATACTTTGTGTTGCTCCTTGATTTAAGTCTACCGATGACCTATGCCTTGTACTTGTTTTATTTAAAATTATTATGATATCTATATTTGTGAATCTCTTGCAAGGCTCTACCTACTAAAGCCTATACACATACAAGTACTTTAATGATATAACCTTTCGTTTGCAAACTTATATCTTGATGAGTTGGATTAGGATTGGTTTCTGTGGTACGAGACTAAGAAGCTGGTCATTCCTTTGCGTATCTTTTTCATTCTAGCCATTCTTGTCCACGCATTGTGAGTTTCTACATTGGAAATTTCACAAACTTCGCTGGGCATCCACCCTAAACCCAAAACATCTTTTTGTGATTACCTCCTTGACCACAACCCAAATTGAGTATGGATGATATTTCAACGATTTTTCTGAAGATTTTCTGGCAAGATTTCAAGATATATAACATATGGAGAGACTCATCAATGATTATGCGAGTCTCGACATGGAGGATGCCCTTGAAAATAAACAAGGAGAGACTCATATGGAGAGACTCATCAACGATTTTTCTGAAGATTTTCTGGCAAGATTTCAAGACATATAACATATGGAGAGACTCATCAAGGATTTTGTACTTCTTTAGCAGCCATAGGCTCCCTCACTTCTATGCTCGAGGACGAGCAATCATTTAAGCATGGGGGAGGACTGCTATAGCAAGTACTATGATGATTAAAAGTTCAGAGGAGCATAAAAAATGATGAATAAAAAAATAAAAAGAAGAAGAAGAAAACAATGAAGGAAAGAAAGAAGAAATAAATGAAGAAGAAAGGGAAAAAATAAGAAAAGAAAAAAATAAAAAAAGAGAAAAATAAAAATGCTCCTCGGTTCTTTTTTAGCTTCATTTAAATCTTAGAGAGCTTTGAAGACAAGTCCATACTCAAACATTTCCAACCATGCACAATCCGATAACGAGAACTTCATCCGTGTCTCGGGATCACCCATTTGCCACTTGCACATGTCCACCTTTCTAAATGTGTGTGTTCCATCTCTCTCCCTTTCCAACATTTATTTTCCATGGCCTTTTTGACTAGTCTCGGTAATTCGAAAAGATCTCTCTCTTAGTTTGACAATATTTCAAGTATAATGTTTTGCTAGGATTGTTTTTACCTTCCAAGCTCCACATAAGCTTTTCACTTCCATATATGAGTAGAATAGGTTGAGAATAATCTAGTGTAGGCTTGAGTGACGATATCAGTGTTTCCTTGAGCTTTTGCAAGAGAACCTCACTTATGTTAGATGTGCAACTTTTTGAAAACTCTTCACGATGCAACAAAGTAAAGGTTTTAAGTTTGCTTAAGTTCGAGAGCACTATATTTGTTTTATTTTATTGTGGCATGTTCTTTAATGATAGTCTATCTTCCATAATGAAGTAGCCGGTCAAAACTTGAACCTTAAATGCTAAATATTTGAGAGAGCAATATGTCTTGTTGTGTATAACTAAGTGCAGGGAAGACATTGAAGGGCAACACTGATTTCCAAACTAAGAAAAGATCTTGGACTTGCTCGAGGACGAGCAAGGTTTAAGCATGGGGGTATGTTGACGGTCTATTTTGGTACACCTAGCTATAAGTTTACCATCAACATTTGCACGCATTTGATATTCTAACCAATTGTACTAACCCCCCGGAGGTATCAAGTTCACTCTCGCATGGCGATTTTGGAGTTTGTTGTTTACGTAGGAAACTAGCGCTTAAAGGGAGACTTTCGGGATAAGTTCATCAAGCACTTCAAGAGACGATCATGAAGCCCGACACAAGTCAAGACACGTCAAGAACATGACTCCAAAGGGTCCAGGGACCGAAGCATGAAGCCGTGAAACTCCAGGGACCTGGACAGAAGATGCTGAAGCTTGCGCGACAAGGAGCTCTGTCCAAACCGTGGAGAAGACGACGTCAAGGGCCCACATGCATAAGGGAGCAAGTCAACAATTGACCGAGAAGCATCGGGGAGCGAGACGGGGCCAAACCGGGCCAAAATAGGCCTGGGCCGACCGGCCCATCCCACTCCGGGCCCGGTTCGTGCCCCTCGTTTGCCCTAGGTGCTTGTCTATTTATTGTCTCTGCCTCCGCCGGCCGCCACATCGATCCATTCATCAGAAAGCCGCCAAGACGAATGAGAAGCACCGGGAGGAAGCCGCCGCCGCCGCGAGTCCTCGAGTTGCCTAGGAGATGGCTTAGGCCATGCCCTAGCCACCATGGTTGGCCCTGCGTGGTAAAGCCATGGTGGAGTTCCGAAGCTGCGACTTGAATTCGTCAAGTCGTTTGTACCTTCAACATTCGGTGATGTAATCATATCTTGTCATTCTTTGATCCACTACGAGTTATGCTTATTCATATGTGTTGCTACCATATGCCTTTAGTAGGACTAGATCGGAACATGATAATTGGTCTTGTCTTGCAGATACACCGTAGTAGTGTACGAACCGAGGTTTATCGCTCGGTGATGATTATCATCGCGTAGTGACAGTACGAGAGGGGAGAAAGCAGCGAGTGAACGTGCATCAGACCACTCCATATCGGGTTACTCCACATCGAGTGTAATCCTTATCATAGTATAGGTTTAGATTGGTTCATCACATTGGCCGGAATGGCAACAAGAAGACGATAGGCTAGGGTTACCTTTTGATGCTTACCTTTATGGCTAGGTGGATGTGATCCATACATCCCTTCGTGTTTGTATGTTACCTTTTATGCAATCAATACTTCACATAGGGTTAGACCGTAGGTTAGATAGAGAACCTTAGTGGTTTGCTTCCGATCCTTGGATTGACAAATCTAGGGAGGACCCTCCTTGGTGAAAAAGGCACCAAGTCACTCGTAGGCTTGCGGTGAACTTGAGCACGGTTTTGCACCGTCAACAAACCCTAACGCATATAATCAAAGAACATCAAAAACAATCTAATCTACTAAAGACCGAAGGTAGCAAGAGAAAGAGAGGGATAGATAAACCATTCTAGAGAGATTGGATCAAGCCTTTTGTTGAAGTTCCGCGCAAAAGAAGAAGTAGAAATCAAATCTCATCAGAAGCTTCTTTAAATCGTGGTTTCCCGTCCGACTCCGAAAACTCCCGCCTTTTGGAGCCACCCTTCTGTCACAACGCACCCCTATTCGTGCGGGTTAGTCTAGGGTGAGTCCGAGGACAAGTCGAGATATTTCGGAAGGTCAGGCATGCACCTCTAGCCACCATGGCTACAAGAACACCCTATGTGATCTTTCTTGAGAATAGATCTAAAATAACCAAAGCCGATCGAAAACGAAGACTTCGGACAAACACTTGATCGCTAAAAATCGGATTCAACTTGTTACATCAACTAGTGCATGATAAATGAACCAAGATCACCACTGGGATCCTACCTCGATGTTGCTTCCAGCTCTGGGAACTCTGACGTGGTCTTCCTTGCAAGGTTCCCACGTTGGCTAGGGAGACCCTAGTCAACTTGCTCGACCCTCTCCTCTCCGAAATGGTGTTCCTCTTTTCTCTGCTCCTCGGCAGCCGATGACGAATGGATTGATACGTGGCTCTTGACCACTGGGCTATAAAAAGCCCGAATGGCGGCTAGGTCAAAGGGGAAGGCGATTGGGCCCCGAAATGGGCCGGTCCGGGCGGCCTGGGCCCACCTCGGCCTAGTTGCCTGCCTTCTTCGCATGGCGTCGGTTCCCGAGTCCTCTAGATCCTTCCCCTTTCTGTATGTGGGCCCTTGTCGTCAGTTTCTCTGCGAGTTGGACGTAGCTCCCTGTCCTGCAAGATTCAACACTTTTCTGGTTAGGTCCTCGGAGTTTTTCATCTTCTCGGGTTAGGTCTCTGGGCTTCTTGGAGTCAAGTTTGCTTAATTTCATGACTTGTACCAGGCTTCAAGGTCTTGTCAAGGTGCTTGATGAACTTATCCCAGAAGTCTTGCTTTCAACGTCAAAACCCTGCATAAATACTAAATTCCGAAACTGAAATGCACGAATGAACTTGTTATATCAAGGGGGTTAGTACCAATGGATAAGATACAAAACTCATGCCAACACCGAAGGAAACACATGGCTAGGTTGACAGAATTTCACCGTCAACATCTACCCCATGCTTAAATCTTGCTCGTCCTCGAGTAAGCCTCCGATAGATATCATCATTGCCCTTCATTGTTTAAACCTTGCACTTGATCATACGTGATAAAACGTAATGCTCTCAAAATGTAATTCGTTAAAGTTTCATAACGTACTAGCCTTCATCCCTACGGAGGGTAGACTATTGATTAAGCTTATCCCACAAGTATTAACATTCTCCCAAAGTTTAAATAGATCACAGAAATTTTGAAATAAAGAACGAGATGAAAAAGAGCAAAACCAAGTTCACAAATTTGAATCATCTTGCATATTGCTCATGAACTCTCACCTCACTTGTCTCTCAAGCCTATTCATTCTACTCCTCAAAACATATATATGGTAGGCTTTATATGGAGCTTTTGGGAAAGTTTAGTCCTACCAAGATTTTATAAATGAGATGTTGTCAAAACAAGACAAGCTTCTCATGGTCTTACCGAGACTCATCAAAAAGGTCATTGGAAAACAATGTTAAGTCAAGGAGGGGACAGAGAAAAATACACACACTTGAGATAGGTGGACATGTGCAAATGGCAAAGAGTGATCCCGAGGCACAAAGGAAGTCCTCGTTATCGGATTGCACATGTTTGGAATATGAGTATGGATCTTTTAATCTTGAAGCCTTGAAATTCCCAATGCACTTTTAGAGAACCGGAGAGCTTATTTTATTTTTACTTATATTCACACATTTTTTCTTATACATATATATACATATATATATATATTTCTTTCTCTTTCTCTTTCTCAACAATTTATTTTTATTTGCTCCCCTTGAACTCTAAAATTACATTGTACCTATCTCCTCCCCCATGCTTAGACGTTTGCTCGTCCTCGGGCAAAGAGGTGATAAAGATTAGGTAGGTACCGGAAATTCTTTTCCTTTGGAGAGATACTTGAAATCTTCAACTGTGGCACCGTCTTGCAATCTTCCTTGAATTGATGATCCATCCTCAACGATAGGTTGTGGTCATGGAGGTAATCACAATAAGATGATATTTAGTTTTAAGGGTGGATATCCGGCGAGGTTTGTGAGATCTCCGATGTGGGGATAGACAATGTACGAATAAGAGGCTAGCTTCTTAGTCTCGGGCCAGAGAAATCATGGCCAGTAATAACTCACCCAAAAATAAATCTTGTACACTAAGGTTTATGCACTCAAATATAAATATGGCTCTGGATAGGTAGAGCAACAGACAAGTGATATTTATGACAAGGTTAGCATTACTTTTTAGCAATAAAAACCATCTTTAATCCATCTAAAACTTGAGAGCACATAAAACACTATGGGTTTTTATTTTTATCATAACCTCCGCTAAAGATCAAGCTAGTATTTAGATAAATTCAGATTTGTATTTTAAGAGAGCATTAGCTTAATCATGCATAAAACAAATAAAAAGATAAACAAAGCAGCAATTATAATCATATATCATCATGGCACAAATTTCATAACTTCACCAAAGATAAAAACAAGGTGGTGTCTTTATTCATGATGAAAACAAACTAGCATACATGCTGAAAATAAACTAACACACTTTCTGAAATTTAAATAAAAACCGAAAACACTACGCAAAAACAAGCAAACACAACCTGTACAGAAAAGGGAAAATAAAAGAAAACTAAAGCTCCTCCTTCTTCCTAATCTTCTGCCGGCGGCTGGTGTTGATAATCTTGGTAGTTGTACCCCTGCTCATAGTAGGTTTGGACATCCCCTCCAACGAATTGATCCAGCGGTACTAGGTGAAGACGCCCAAGCTCATAGGCAATATTTGCATTGCCTTCACCAAGTTGAGCCGCGTTGGATTGGATGGCTATGACGTTTTGCATGTTTCTCACAGCATACCCTCAAATTATGGCCATGCTTTGTTGTGGTTGGGGGTATTGTGTATAGGGCTCCGCAAAGGTTATGTTGGGCACCACATAATTTTGTGGGGGCATGGATGGACCACTCCCCCATGCTTGCATTGTTGGCCCTCCGTAATAATTTGGCGGTGTAGGAATTCCTCTGAATGGTGGCACATAATTTTGTTGTGCACCACCTTGTTGTGCGGAGGAGGATCCCTCATCTATAATTCTTCCACTTTTATTCTTCTTCGCCGGCACAAGGATCCCCTCCTCCAACCAATCTCCCTTCCCTTCAATGAAGAGTCTAAGTCTTGGATCCGGATGGGGTAAGTTTACTTTGGCCACGTGAAAGCCTCCTCTCTCATCTCCACTAATATATTTTCCTTGCTTCAAGTATTCAAATCCGAGAGGGGTCCCATGTAGAAGATATTTGGGATTTCATGTAATTCCCGGTCTTAAGGAGATGGCCAACATAGAGAGGTAGCACCCCGAACCAATATCTCCCAATCCCGATGTTGCCTCGCAACACCATCGGTTGATCATAAGGTATCAGGGGTCTATTGGCTGTCTGGCAATTAATGCCGAGTAGAGCCAATTCAATTCCATGTTGGTCAACTTTGTCTCCCTCATCCTCCCCATAATCCTCTTAAACATCCATGAGTGGAATACTTGGATGATGGGGTTCTGGTGGAATTTCGTTGTTGGTGGGCTTCCCCGGAGATTAAATTCCAAAATCCATCCAACATGCCATCCGGAACGTCAATTTTCTCCGGAGCTCCCTTTTGGAACCCAAGTAGCTCCTTAATGTGCTCATAGGGAACCACTTGCTGAATTCCCTCCAATCAGAATGATAAACTTGGCACCCCCTCATCAAGGATAGGCGCCATAGTCATCAAGACTTACAAGGAAAACTCCTTGTGGGTGTTTGCCGACGCCCCGTTGGAGAATTGCACCCATCCAAGGTGCCCCAACATATAATATATATCCGTGCCCAAACCCAAGAGTTGAGAGCTTGATCGTCGAAATCGATGTTTGCCACAAGCTTCTTCTCAAGAAGAGGGAGTTTCTTCTCCTCTTCCTCCCGGCAAGATGATGAAGCCATACGTGTAGTATCACAGAGTGTATGGAGGTGGAGCGGATGAACGGGTCGATCGACGAGGTGGGACGGGCGGCTCCTCCCTACGTCCTTGAGGTTCGGTAACCTCATGGACGAGCTCCTTGTTTCCCTCATGCCACCGAGGAGGAGAGCGTCGTTCCTCCTTGGCGGTGTCGTGTCCTCCTCCATGCTTCGAGGAGACTCGGAAACCGAGTGCATCCTCGAAGATGTCGTCGAAGATGGCTTGGACGATGACGACCCCTTCTTCTTGGTGAAGAGACTTGTGGTTTTCTTCCACATGATTGCATCACTCTTCTCTCTAATAAAATTCCGGGTTTCAACTGGTAACTAGGCACTTCAAAAATTACTTTGGAATGTGGACTTCGAGTGGATTAAGGGTGTGAATTGTTTGAGCTATCAAGCTTGGGAACGATGGCTATGTATATGGTGGTTCCGGACTCAAAAACTTGAGCACACAAATGGAGGAAGGAGAGAGCTACTTGCCTGCAGAAGATGGGCACCGAGGGTGCATTTTATAGGGGAGGCCGGCCGGCCTGGGTGGCTGCGTACCCCTCCCTGGCTCGGTTTTCTTCCAGCACGATCATCTCCCATTTGTGACCTTTGTGCCCACGTGCTCCACTTGTTGCACCACCCAAACGCTCTCGTCCATTCCTTTGCTTGCATTATTCGTCCTTCCACTTGATGCTCTTGCTTTGAGTCATGTCCATGCTCCCTTGCTCCACTTGCTTCACATGCCACCATGAATTTCCTGCAAAGTCATGCTTGCTGCCCACACATGCTTGTCCTTTGTATGTTGATGAAAGTTGTTGGGAGGGCATCCAATGATGCATTATGGTGCATGCATGATTTGTTAACTAGATTGCCTCCCTCTAAACATGTCTTAAGGCTAAGCACTATTCTAATTTCGAACATTAAAAATAATTTCAGAGCTATGGAAGAGCTCAAGCATAAATTTAGAGAAGTTTTTAAATCATTAAAAACAAATGTAAGTCAAAAATATTTTCCGACTACGTTTATATCAGTCTCACCGGTATTGCTTGCCTTCATTTGTTGAGAGCAAACCTTCCCGGCTTGATTATGGGGGCATAGGTCTTAGGTTCTAATTTTGGTTAAATGAGAGAGATTTTGAATGAAATAAAATTAAATGAGGCTTAGCAAAATTCTAATCTTAGAGAAACCAAGGATATAGATTTTTAAGCCAATCAAAAGTTTAGTTTCTAGGTTCACGCGAGTCCTACCACGTGCTGAAATTTATATAACATCTAGTTACAAGTCATGGCTCTACTCTTGTGTTTTTAGCATGAAAAACAAGTCAACCACAACATCATAAAGAGGATGAATGGTTGAGATAGGTTCTGAATTTATTTGGTTCTGGTTTCTCGAAAACAAACAAACAAACTCATAGGAGGGTTCATGTACAGGGTTTATGTTCAAGCAAAAATATTCAACCAAGAAATTATGTCTCTAATATTGCTCAACCACTTCTAAGTCTAATGTCTTTGCATAGTGAAATTCAAAACTGAATTATTAAAAAGACTCGAAAATCCTGGAATCGGGTTGTCCTCCCGGTAGCTTATTCTTGACTCGACGAAACGGGTTGCCTCCCGCTTAGCACATCGTTTAGAGTCCATGGCTAGACTTCTTCACTTGATTACTTCGGATCAACGCTCTTTGCGGGCGTTGCAATCTTAGGTACCCACTTCCTCACCATCTTGGGCACGGGCTTATTCTCCGGCTTAGTCATCTTTTTGGTCTTCACATGCGGCTTTTGTTCCTTTGTCTTGACGGATGCAACATCTTCCTTGATTTTCTTCACGTCCTTCTTCTTTGGCTCTTTCTTATTCTTCGGTTCTTCCTTAACAACGCGACGATGAGGTGGAATATTTTTAACTTCAAACATATTGCATACCTCGAGGCGTGGTCGAAACTTGAAAGAACTCTTCTCGCCGTTAATGTCAAAGTTGATCTCCCCCTTGCCAACATCAATAGTAGCTCCCACGGTCTTGTGGAATGGCCTCCCAAGGATGAGTGGTGGCTTCTCCATCTCTCCCATCTCGAGCACCATGAAGTCGATGGGGATGAAGTGATGTCCGACCTTCACGGGCACATCTTCGGCGATGCCCAAGGGATAGCAAATGGAGTTATCACACAACTCCAAACACATACCCGTAGGCTCCAACGGTAGGCGTAGATTCTTGAACACATCCCTTGGCATGACGTTCACACTAGCCCCAAGGTCGCATAACGCCTTCTCGAACTTGAACGAACCAACGGAACATGGAATTGTCGGGCATCCGGGGTCCTTTTGCTTTTCTAGTCCATTTGCAATAGCGGCACTACATTGCTCGGACATCTTGACATGATCTACCCCGAGTGTTGCTATCTCATATTTATTTGCAAGTATGTCTTTGAAGTAATGAGAATATGTAGGAACTTGAAGGGCATCCAGTAATGGCATGTTGATGCTAAGTCTACGCACAACCTCCAGAAACTTCTCAAAGTGATTATCAAGTTTACTTCGGAAGTAGCATGGCTTGAGTTGTGGTATCTTCGTGTCGTCTCCTGGCATCTCAAACTCTGGCTCTTCGGTGACGATCTCCGTAACTTCCTCCTTAGCAAATTCCTCCGCCTCGGCGGATGGTTTAGGCTTCCTTGCTCCCATGGAATGTTCCGGATCTTCAGTCTCCTTTCCCGAACGTGTTTGAATCGTCTTCGCCGTTTCGGGACCTTTAGGTTGTCCCGGAAGCTTCCATTCATTAGTAGTGAGGCGCTCGGCAAGTTGTCCCACTTGCGTCTCGAGCATCTTCATCATGTTGAGCACTTGATGGTTGGAGCTTCCGACCTCCGTCACTTTGCTATCAATGTTCTCGAACACCTTATCTATGGCCTTGAATTTGGTGACGGTGTCCTTGTTGATCTTAGCTTGCTCGTCTATGAAGTCCTTCAATTGTATACGAAGCGGAACCGAATTCAGAATGGATGAGCTTTCATTAAATTGAGGTCTACCTTGTCCATAGCGGAAGTTCGGCAAATCTCCCTTCCTCATGTAGTCGAGCACCTTGGCTTCCTCTGGACAATCCTTGTGGACATGGTCATGTTCTTTGCACTCTTCACATGTGGATCTTGCTTCAGCAGCCTTTAAGTCTTGAGCCTCTCTTTTTCCTATCTCCATCTTCTCCAACCTCAGCATAAATGAATCGATCTTGCTTTCAAGTATGTTTTCCTTCTCCACTTGCAAAACTCCTTTGACGTTCCCCGTGGGTTGAACCGGAAGTAGACGTCCGGATGACGCCCACGTGTCATTGTCCGCGACCTTCTTGAATAGAGTGAAAACTTCGGTCGGCGTAAGCTCGATGATGGATCCTCCCGCCGATGCGTCGATGATCGTCCTTGATGCCATGGTGAGTCCTTGGTAGAACTTTTGCACGAGGTCCTCCTTCGGGAAATTGTGATGTGGAACCGCCCGAGTGTACTCATTGAAGTGCTCGAATGCCTCTGAGATAGTCTTCGTATGATATTGAGCAAAAGTGGCAATCTTATTACTCAAGCTTTGAGTTTTACCCGGCGAGTAGTATTCTTTCATGAAGGCCCTCATCAACGCATTCCAATTTTGCACTTTCTCCGCCGGTTGAACATGGAACCATTGCAAAGCTTTCCTGAGAAGCGAGAATGAGAAGAGCCTCACCCTCATTTGATCTTGAGTCACCTCGTCCATGTTGAATGTATGACATAGTTGAATGAACGCTTGGAGGTGAAGGTTCGGATCCTCTATACCGGTGAAGGGTGAATGTTGCACCATGCGAATTGCTGAGGTCTTGATCTTGAACGACCTTCCGATCTCCACAAGGTTCAAGATTGGTAGGTCGACGATGTCCGGGGTGCATAGCTCCCCGATCTTGTGTTCTTGCGGAGGTTGTTCACCCATCGGTGGAAGTCGATTCTCCTGAGGACTTTGAGGTGGTGAATTCTTCGGAGACTCCGATGATCCTTCGTCTTCCGACTTTGAATCTACAAAATCCAGCTTTTTATCTTGATGTGCTTCGCGTCTCCTTAGCCTGTAAAGTTTTCTGAATCATCCACAAAATTATCGGGTTTGTTGGAGAGTTAGTCGTCCATCTCCTGTTAGGGTTAGCGATAAACAAAATATACAAAAACAAAAAAAAGTAAAAACAAATCTAAGAAAACTAGGGTTAGACAAACTAGATTAGATTGATTTGGAGGATGATCAAAAGTTAGTAGATGCAAAAAGAAAAACCAAAAGAAAACTGAAAATTACACAAAAAGCAATAAAAAATCAAATATTGATCACTTGTTCACCGGCAACAGCGCCAAAAAAAGGGGCTTGTTGACATTTAATAGTTTTATAAAAGTTCGTTTAGACTTGCAAGCGGACAAGTCTCCCGTCGTAGTCAAGGGACCCTTCTTCCCTCGAGTGGTGAACCCAAGGTATCGAATCCATGGAACAAATGTGTGATGCAAGAATTGATCTATTAAAGCCAAGAAACATCAATCTTCAAGAGGTGAAACCCTAATGCATCTAATCAAAGAACAACAAAAACGATTCTAATCTACTAAAGACCGAAGGTAGCAAGAGATAGAGAGGAATAGATAAACCGATCTAGAGGGATCGGATCAAGCCTTTTGTTGAAGTTCCGCGCAAAAGAAGAAGTAGCAAATCAAATCTCATTAGAAGCTTCTTTAAATCATGGTTTCCTGTCCGACTCCGAAAACGCCTGCCTTTTGGAGCCACCGTTCTGTCACAACGCACCCCTATTCGTGTGGGTTAGTCTAGGGTGAGTCCGAGGACAAGTCGAGATCTTTCAGAAGGTCTGGCATGCACCTCTAGCCACCACGGCTACAAGAACACCCTATGTGATCTATCTCGACAATAGATCTAAAATAAGCAAAGCCAATCGAAAACGAAGACTTCAGAGAAACACTTGATCACTAGAAATCGGATTCAACTCGTTACATCAACTAGTACATGATAAATGAACCAAGATCACCATCGGGATCCTACCACGATCTTGCTTCTAGCTCCGGGAACTCCGACGTGGTCTACCTTGCAAGGTTTCCACGTCGGCTAGGGAGACCCTAGTCCACTAGCTCGACCCTCCCTTCTCCGAGATGGTGTTCCTGTCTTCTCTGCGCCTCGGCGGCCGATGACTAATGGATTGATGAGTGGTTCTCGACCCCGGGGCTATAAATAGCCCAAATGGCAGCTAGGTCAAAGGGGGAGGCAACTGGGCCCTGAAATTGGCCGGGCCAGCCGGCCTGGGCCGACTGGCTTGGGCCTACCTCGGCCTAGTTGCCTGCCTCCTTCGAATGGCGTCGGTTCCCGAGTCTTCTGGATCCTTCCCTCTTCTGCATGTGGGCCCTTGTCGTCAGTTTCTCTCCGAGTTGGATGTAGCTCCTTGTCCCGCAAGATTCAGCACTTTTCCGGTTAGGTCTGTTGACGGTTAATAGTTGTATCAAAGTTCGTTTAGACTTGCAAGCGGACAAGTCTCCCGTCGTAGTCAAGGGACCCTTCTTCCCTCGAGTGGTGAACCCAAGGTATCGAATCCGTGGAACAAATGTGTGACGCAAAATATGATCTAGTAAAGCCAAGTAACATCAATCTTCGATAAAAGAAACCCTAATGCACTAGATAAAGAACATGGAACTAATCTAATCTACTAAAGACCGGAGATAACAAAGAAATATAGGGTAGATAAACCGATATAGAGAGATAGGGTTAAGCCTTTTGTTGAAGTTCCAAGCAATAGAAGAAGTAGCAAATCGAATCTTATTAGAAGCCTCTTTAAATCGTGGTTTCCCCTCCGACTCCGAAAACATCCGCCTTTCGGCACCCCCGTTCTATCACAACGTATCCCTACTCATGCGGGTAGTCTAGGGCGAGTCCAAGGACAAGTCGAGTTCTTTCGGAAGATCGGGCGTGTACCTCTAGCCACCGCGGCTACAAGAACACCCTATGTAATCTATCTCGAGAATAGATTTAGAATAAGCAAAGCCGATCGAAAAACGAAATCTTCAAAGAAACACTTGATCGCTAGAAATCGATTCAACTTGATAATTCAACTATGACAATGATACATAAACAAGATCACCACCAGGATCCTACCTTGATCTTGCTTCTAGCTCCGGGAACTCCGACGTGGTCTTCCGTGCAAGGTTCCCACGTCGGCTAGGGAGACCCTAGTCAACTAGCTCGACCCTCTCCTCTCCGGGATGGTGTCCCTCTCTTCTCTGCTCCTCGGCAGCTGATGATGAATTGGATGATGTGTGGCTCTCGACCCCGGGGCTATAAATAGCCCGAATGGCGTCTAGGTTTAAGGAGGGGGGTATTGGGCCCTGGACTGGGCTTGGCCGGTCAGCCTGGGCCGGCCGGCCTGGGCCCATTCAGGCCCAACCCGCGGCCTCCTTTGCGTGGTGTCGGTTCCCGAGTCTTCTAGATGTTTCCCCCTTCTGCATGGCGGCCCTTGTCACCAGTTTCTCTCCGAATTGGACATAGCTCCTTGTCTTGCAAGATTCGGCACTTTTTTGGTTAGGTCCTCGGAGTTTGTCATCTTCTCGGATCAAGTCTCTGACTTCTTGGAGTTAAGTTCGCTTCATTGCATGACTTGTACGGGGCTTCAAGGTCTTGTCACAAGGTGCTTGATGAACTTATCCCGAAAGTCTTGCATTCAAAGCTAAAACCCTGCATAAACACTAAACTCCAAAACCGACATGCACAAGTGAACTTGTTATACCACGGGGGTTAGTACCAATGGATAAGGTATAAAACTTATGCAAACACCGAAGGTAAACTCATGGCTAGGTTGACGGATTTTCACCGTCAACAGCTCCCCCATGCTTAAACCTTGCTCGTCCTCGAGTAAGCCTTCGATGGATATCATCGTTGCCCATCAATGTTTAAACCTTGCACTTGATCATACATGAGAAAACATAATGCTCTCAAAATTTTAATTTGTTAAAGTTCCATAATGTACTAGCCTTCATCTCTACGGAGGGTAGATTCTTAATTAAGCTTATCCCACAAGTATTAACATGCTCCCAAAATTTTAAATAGATCTCATAAATTTTTGAAAATAAAGAACAAGATGGAAAAGAGCTAAACCAAGTTCACAAATTTAAATCACCTTGCATATTGCTCATGAACTCTCATCTCATCTTGTCTCTCAAGCCTATATATTCTACTCCTTCCCTCTCATAACATATATGTATGTGGCAGGCTTTTTATGGAGCTTTTTGGGAAAGTTTAGTCCTACCAAGATATTACAAATGAGATGTTGTCAAAACAAGACAAGCTTCTCATGGTCTTACCGAGACTCGTCAAAAAGGTCATTGGAAAATAATGTTATATCAAGGAGGGGAAAGAGAAAATACACACACTTGAGATGAGTGGACATGTGCAAATGGCAAAGAATGATCCCGAGGCACAAAGGAAGTCCTCGTTATCAGATTGCACATGGTTGGAAAATTGAGTATGGATCTTTTAATCTTGAAGCCTTGAAATTCCTAATGCACTTTAGAGAACCGGGGAGTTCACTTTATTTTTATTTTTACACATACTTATATTTCCTTTTCTTTTTCTCATATTTCTCTTTCTTTCTTTCTTTCTTTCTTTTTCTCATAATATTTTTTTTCTTTCTCATAGAATTTTTTATTTGCTCCCCTTTGAACTCTAAAATTGCATCGTACCTACCTCCTCCCCATGCTTAGACGTTGCTCGTCCTCGAGCAAAGAGGCGATAAATAGATACCGGAAATATTTTTCCTTGGAGAGATACTTGAATTCTTCAATGTTGGCACCGTCTTGCGATCTTCCTTGAATTGATGATCCATTCTCAACAATAGGTTGCGGTTAAGGAGGTAATCACAAAAGATGATATTTGGTTTAAGGGTGGATATCCGGCGAGGTTTGTGAGATCTCCAATTTGGGGATACAAATGCACGGCTAAAAGGCTAGCAAAAAGATAGATACGCAAAAATGGAATGACCGGCTCCTATTCACTCCCCCCTCTCTAGTCGCCATCCGATCCTTCAATTGGTATCAGAGCTTGGTGCCGGATTCTTTGTGACTTTGAAAAGTCTTGAATCCTAAGATGGCGTACATTGAGCGGGGCGGACCGCCGCACTTCGATGGGAAGGGTTACCGCAAGTGGGCGGCTCGTATGATGATCTTTCTTCGTGGCAAGTTGTTGGATTTCATTGTGCTTGACAAGACCTATGCTATTCCGGCCAACATCCATACTCTTATGGTGACCGATGTCGGTGCTAAGGCCAAGTATGAGGCAAATGCAAAAGCCGTTGATCACTTGGTCAGGAGCTTGTGTGATCCTGAGTTTGAGCGTGTTCGCCATTTGAATCTTGCTTGGCAAATTTGGAAGAAGTTGTTGGTTTCTCACGGTGGTGATAACCATGTGAAGGCTCGTCTCTTTGTCTCTTAACGGATGCAATATGAGAACTTCACTCAACTTCCCGATAAGGACATTGATGCGATGTTTCAGAGGTTCATCGCCATCGTGAACAACATGAAGGCCAATGTTGAGGATTTCCCTTACACTAAGCATGATCAGGCTTTGAAGCCCTTGCATATCTTGGACCCAAATGTTTGGGGTGCTAAGGTTGAGGCCATCAAGGAGTCTGGGCAATATTTGACCATTGAGTTGGATGACCTCTTTTCTAAGCTCAAGTCGGCTGAGGTTGACAGGAAGTTGCAATCCAAGCATAAGGGCTCGACTGACCATAATCTTGCTCTTGTGGGCGGATCAAAGGGCAAAACTAACCCTTCCTGTCGACAGTTTTTCTTGTCTTCTCTTATGTATATTCCAGATGAGGAGTTTGATGTGCTGGGCTAGGAGGAGCTGGCCTTACTCTCAAGGAGGTTTGATCGACTACATGAGAGCCGGAGGAATGCAAGGCAGAGCTCAGGGACATGCTACAAGTGTGGCAAGCGTGGACGCTTCATTGCCGAGTGCCCGGAAGTATAGGAGAACAAGTACAAGATGAGCAAGTACAAGGCGCATCCGAGGCGTGAAGACAAGTACTCCTCCAAGGGCAAGCACTTCAGCAAGTCCAAGAGCAAGGACAAGGACAAGCGGCGACCGAGCAAGGGCGGCTACAAGAAGGACAAGGCAAGAGCCATGGTGGCCGGTGCAAGCGACGTCGACTCAAGCTCAAGCGACGCGCAGTCAAGCTCAAGCAGTGAAGATGAAGACGCCGGGAGGCGCAAGGGCAAGAAGAGTGCAAGCCGGAACATCAGTGGATTGAGCTATGTGGCGCTTGGAGGCTTTTGTGGCATGACCCATAGCTCAAGCAGCAAGAAGAGCGAGAAGGAAGAGAGCGACTCCGACTCAGAGGATGAGGTAAATCGTGACCCCGACTCTTTCCTTGCTGAGATCACTAGGTTGAATGGCTTGATTGACAACCGTGATAGTGTGTTGAGAGATGCTAAGAAGACGAGGAAAGATCTTAGGGCTCAACTTGAGAATGCTAGTGAGAAAGTAGGAGAGTTAGAGTCTAACTTGCTTGAATTGAAACTTGAGAATGACTCTTTGAAACTTGCTCCTACTACTTCTGATGATGTTGAATGTCCTGAATGTGATGCATGGTTGAATGAGATCAAGTTGCTTAATGAGAAGAATGCTTCCACTTTGGCTAAACTAGATGCTCTTAGGACTGAGTATGATGAGCTTAAGGCTAGACCCACTTTGCTTGGTGCTTGTAAATCATGTCCTACTATTCATGCTAAACTTGTTGATGCTCGTTCTACCATTAGTACTTTGGAAGCTTCTTTGAAATCTCCTGTTGTCAATGCATGCACTAGCTGTGATGAAGTTACTTTGCGCAATCTTGAACTTACTTCCCGTTTGGATGTCATCTATGAGGAGAATGATTATTTGAGGAAGGTGTTGGGTTGGTTGTCTGGGCAGGAACCTCAATTGAAAATCATGATTGAGGGGTTCAAGAGAGCTGATGGTCGTGGTTTGGGTTTTGACAAGTTGGGTGAGAAAGTGGGAGAGAACAGTGGGGAGAGTGTGTATGAGAAGTGTGTTGAGTCTAACCCCGAGTTTGAGGTGATCGGAGACATCCAAGTCCCACTTCCAAAAGCACCCAAGAACTCTTTCACACCAAAGCCCAACCACCTTTGCAACAAGCTTGACACAACCCAAGATCCACCCAAATTCCCACCTAAGACAAATGACTTCTAGAAACCGGTGAAGTTTGTGAGTGAGAAGGGTGAGAAGACTAGAGAGAAGCCAGAGCCAAAACCAAAACCCATCCCCTTCAGGTGTGAGTATTGTGGCAAGGAGAGGCATCTAGCAGAGTTTTGCTATAAGAGGAAGAGGGATGAGAGGCTTGCTAGGGAGCAAGCAAACCAGGACAGGTATCGCCAGTCTCATGGTATTTCTGAGCCTAGAGTGCCACTTCCACGGGGTGTGGGAAGTGTGAGGAGTGTTGGTAGAGTTGGAGCTCAGGGTGGTAGGTTCCCACACAGAGGTGGTGGTGAGAGGTTTGATAGGAGAGATGATGGTGTGCGTGCTGGTGAGAGGTTTGGTCGGGCTCGTGGTGGTTTTGCTGGACGTCCCCCTACTCGTTCTCAATACGGGTTTAGGGGAGATGATCGCAACTTTGGGTTCCAGAGGAACTACGGACCACGTTTTCCCCCTCGTGGTGCTCGTACTCCTTCCATGGGACATGGGAAGTTTGGTGGCAAGGGAATGTTGCTTGCTAACCCCTCTTTTGAGCAGATGGCTCGACACTGGTTCAACTTTCTTTGTGCTAACCCCAGTGTCGAGTCGTTAGCTCATTCTTGTTCTTGGTTCTGACTACAGGCAGGAGGCTTGGAGAACATTTGGTTGATCGACTCCGGATGTTTCCGACACATGACCGGAGATAAGAAGTGGTTCTCCAGCCTCACCCCAGTGAAGGAAAAGATGTACATCACATTTGGGGACAATGGACGAGGAAGGGTGATTTCTGAGGGTGTAGTGCATGTGAGTGACAAGGTAACATTGAAGAGAGTTGCTCTTGTGAAGTCTTTGGGTTTCAATTTGCTTTCAGTTTCTCAGTTGCTTGATGAGGGTTTTGGGGTGCGTTTCAAGTCTGGTGAGTCTCGTTTGCTGGATTCTCGGGGTGATCTTGTTTGTATGATCATCCCCGAGGGTCAGATTTTCAGGGCTGATTTCTCTCATTCTTTGGGTCCTGCTCGCTGTTTGATGGCTGGTCCTTCTTCTGATTTGTGGAAGTGGCATAGGCGGTTGGGTCACTTGAGCTTTGATTTGGTTTCCTGCTTGAGTGGTCTTGACCTTGTCCGAGGATTGCCGAGGTTGAAGCTTGAGAAGGATTTGGTTTGTGCTCCGTGTAGGCATGGCAAGATGGTAGCCACTCCCCATCCACCCCTGACCGATGTCATGACCGAGCGTCCGACAGAGCTGTTGCATATGGACCTTGTTGGGACAGCTCGAGTTCGCTCGGTAGGTGGGAAGTGGTATGTCCTGGTTCTAGTGGACGATTACTCTCGCTATGCCTGGGTATTTTTCTTGGAAGACAAGAGTGAGACATTTGGTTTTGTTCGAGATCTGCTCGTGAGGTTGAAAAATGAGAGGCATGGGAATGCCATACGAGCTGTCCGCAGTGATAATGGCTCAGAGTTCAAGAACTCTCGCTTTGATGCCTTTTGTTGTGATCTAGGTCTTGAACCTCAGTATTCGACCCCTTATGTGCCCCCTCAAAATGGAGTTGTGGAAAGGAAAAATCGGACTCTTTGTGAGATGGCTAGGACGATGCTCGATGAGCACAGGACTCCTAGGAGGTATTGGGCTGAGGCGGTCAATACGGCTTGTCGTGTCTCCAACAGGATTTTATTGCGAGCTTTCAAGAAGAAGACCTGTTATGAGCTTATGCATGGTCGGGCACCCAAGGTGAGTCATTTTCGAGTTTTTGGTTGCAAATGCTTCATTCTTAAGAAAGGAAAACTCGACAAGTTTTAGGTTAGGTCTAGTGATGGGATTTTCTTTGGGTATGCTAATCATTCTAAAGCCTATAGGGTGCTTAACCTTGAGACTAACAAAATCATGGAGACTTGTGAGGTAACCTTCGACGAGACAATGCCATGTACCTCTCTTGGCTTTGAATGGGCAGGTGATGAAGAGATGGCCGAGGACCTCTTTGAAGAGGAGAAGGATGAAGCTGGACATGATGATGGAGAGAACCATGCGCCTGAAGCTGAATGTGTACCCACTACTTCCCCTATGCCACTACGGAGGGTGGACCGTCTACATCATGGACAACGACGGTGCGGCAAGTGGACCAGGCGAGAGAAGCTGAAGTTGAGGTGGAGGTAGTCTCGAGGCGTGAGGCGCCCCGGCGGATTCAAGAAGTGCATCCCCTATCGAAGATCATTGGGGACATCGACGAACGTACTACACGGTCAAGGTCTAGGAATTCCTCTCATTTCGCTCATGCTGCATTTCTTGCCTCCTTTGAGCCCAAGGACATTGGACACGCTTTATCTGATGCAAACTGGGTCAATTCTATGCATGAGGAGTTGGAAAACTTTGAGAGGAACCAGGTGTGGGAGTTAGTTGAACCACCTCCAAACTACTATCCTATAGGAACCAAATGGGTTTGGAAGAACAAAGAGGGAGAGAATGGGATGGTTGTGAGGAACAAGTCCAGACATGTTGCTCAGGGATATAGTCAGAAGGAGGGGATCGACTATGAGGAGACCTTTGCTCCTGTGGCCCGTCTTGAGGCAATTCGAATCCTTCTAGCCTTTGCCGTGGCTAAAGGGTTCAAATTGTTTCAAATGGATGTGAAAAGTGCTTTTCTGAGTGGGGTCATAAGGGAGGAGGTGTATGTGAAGCAGCCACCGGGGTTCGAGAGTGAGAAGTATCCACACTGAGTGTACAGGTTGAAAAGGGCTCTGTATGGGTTGAAACAGGCGCCCCGGGCATGGTATGGGAGATTGAGAGGTTTTCTGGTGAGCAGAGGGTTTGTGATGGGTACCGTGGATAGGACCTTGTTTCTCCTCAAGCATGGGAATGACTTGTTGGTTGTGCAGATATACGTGGATGATATTGTCTTTGGTGGCTCGTCACATAACCTTGTTGCCAAGTTTGCAGATGAGATGAGCAGGGAATTCGAAATGAGCATGATGGGCGAGTTGCAGTACTTTCTCGGGTTGCAGATCAAGCAAGTGAAGGATGGAACATTTGTACATCAGACCAAGTACACGAAAGACATGCTGAGGAAGTTCCAGATGCAAGCTGTGAAGCCTATGTCGACACCCATGGGGAGTACGACTACTTTGGATGCGGACGAGGACGAAGAACCAGTGGACCAGCGGGAGTACAGGAGCATGATCGGCTCCCTCCTCTACCTGACGGCGACGAGTCCAGACATACAGTTCAGTGTGTGTCTGTGCGCTCGTTTTCAGGCTTCGCCGAGGACATCACATCGACAGGGCCGTCAAGAGGATTTTCGGTACCTACGTCCGCCCCTGGTCTCGGCCTTTGGTATTCTTCCTCCTCGACTCTTTCTCTTCATGGTTTTTCTGATGCGGATTTTGCTAGTTGTCGAGTCGAGAGGAAGTCTACTTCTGGTTCTTGTCAGTTTCTTGGGTCCTCATTGGTTTCGTGGTCTTCCCGCAAGCAGTCTAGTGTAGCTCAGTCTACCACCGAGGAAGAGTATGTTGCAGCCGCGAGTTGTTGTTCCCAGCTGTTGTGGATTTCATACACTTTGAGAGACTTTGGTGAGGAGTGCACCCAGATCCCACTTCTTTGTGATAGCACCAGTGCCATAAGCGTAGCGAAAAACCCAGTGCTTCACTCCAGAACCAAACACATAGAAGTGAGATACCATTTCCTGAGAGACAATGTAGATGTTTATATGCTCTGTTTTATATGCCTGCATTTTCACCTTTATTCATACATTGTCAACAAGGGGGAGAAGAGGTGAGCTTAATGCAAATTCAGAAGAGGTGAGCTAAAATTTGGAAGTTTGCATCCACATGTTCAGGGGGAGCTTGCATTTGTTCAGGGGGAGCTTTCTTACTGTTTTTGTGTGGAGTTTGTGCTTTGCTCGGCTTGTGACCTTTCTTTGGTTTTGGTCATGAGTTGCGCTTCTTTGTTTTTCTTTCTTCTTTCTTTCCTTCTCTGAATTTCATTTCGCGTTGTGTGTTGTCAATGCACTCATCAAGGGGGACATTGTGGACTAGGAGCGTTCCGGTGGTCGGTGGATGACCGCTCCTCAATGATGAGTGATTGACAACGGGTGTTGGACTAACTCTTGGCTCAGTGCGCAGGTGTAGGCTGCGGCCTAGTTCGTGTTGTTGCAGGTGAAGAACGGGCGTGAAAGGTCTTCAGCCTTGAGGGGCCTCCGGGAGATGGAGAGACAAGTAGGCTCGGTTCAAGGGACCCGGTGGACGGCGGGACTAGGTGCGGGTCACATGGTGGCGAGACGAGCAAGACGAAGTCATGGACGATCGAGCCGGTGCACGGTGGCGGTCGAGTCAAGGGGCTTGGCGGGAGGCCGGGCCGAGCACGCGGGGTTTGGTGGTTTGCCCACAAAACCATCGGAGGACGGTTTCTTGGTTTGGGCCTCAAAACCAAGTCCGAAGACCCAACACGACGGAGACGGGATCCGGGCGTTTTGGGAAGCTTCGAAGCGGAGGACACGCGGCGGGATCGCATGGCTTGCGTCGGGAGGACATGGGGTGCGGCGAAGGCGTGGCCGTCCGATTGCAAGACCCACAAACATTACAAAAATGCCCCAGCATGGGTTGTATCGCCAGTAGTTGAGTTAGGGGTAGTCGAGTCATTTCCCACACAGGCGGGACCCAATATATAAGCCATGAGTGTGTGGATGGTTCTCTCCTCCGCGACTTAGGGTTTCCTTTCTCCCCTCCTCTTTCTCATTTTCCCGAGACATTTTCTCCGCCATTTCTTGTCTAGGCTAGCATGAGAGCTTCATGAGAGATTTGTTGAGAGGGATGGATGCTAGGGCGGCATGCTAGACCTTGTGAATCTTTCCTTGTTTGTATAAAAGATTCGGCGTTGTGTTTTTCATGGTATTTTTCGTGCTTGTTTTTGGTACCTTTGTTCATGGTGTGGTTCCGTGGATTTGAGTGGGTTTCTCCCCGGATTTCTTTGAGGGAAACATGAATGGATGTCTAGTGCATCTTTGTGATTGATCTTGTGCCCTCCAACGCCGGGAAACCACTTCGATTCAAGGATTTTCGTTCGGAGCTCTAGCTTTTGGTGGTGTTCAAAGGATCCACGATTCCCGATGATTTATGGAGTTAGGAGTCGAAATTTTTGGGGTATAGCATCCTTGGTTGACGCATATCATGTCGCCAAACTTCTGTCTCAACAGCTTCTACCGTTTGGGAGATCCAGTGATGGATTGGAGGGGTTGACCTTCGAGGTCGAGCAGGTTTCAGCTCTGTCCGCAAGGCGCGGACAGTCCGCGAGCTGGTGGCGGACAGTCCGCGACATGCGTGTTCTTCGCGAGTTCTACGTGTTCTTGCTCGCCTTTGTCTTCGATCCGTCGTGGCTTTGAGTTTTCGTTGGGGAAGGTTTCGGACGGTCCGCAGCAGCGGCGCGAACAGTCCGCGAGTGCCTGGCGGACAGTCCGCGTGCTCCCCGCGGACGGTCCGTTATTCGGGGTCGTCTCGGAGGTTCTCGTTTGCTTTTCGGACGGGCCCGCGGCGCGGGGCCGGACGGTCCGTGGTGTGGGTGCGGACAGTCCGCGGCAGCAGGGCGGACGGTCCGCGTGGCCTGTGCGGACGGTCTGCCCCTCCTGGTCGGACGGTCCGCCAGAGCCTGAGTGCTTTGTTCTTTGGTTCGATTCCTTCCTCCTTCTTTCGTGCTTCCGCGTGTGCTTCAAGGAATCGTTCCTAAGACTTGAGGTTGATCCATAACCTCGTTGTCTTGGCAATTGGTGTGTGGCTCGATCCATCGCTCGTGTGTGACCGGGTTTTGTCTAGGGTATCGGCCGGGTTCTTTGAGAAGAATTTTTACTGGCTCCTATTCACTCCCCCTCTCTAGTCACCATCGATCCTTCATACGATTCTTCCTCTTTTATTTTTATTCGCCAGGACAAGGAGTCCCTCTTCCAACCAATCTTTCCTCCCTTGAATGAAAAGCCTAAGCCTTGCATCCAGAAGAGGTAAGTTCACCTTGGCCACATGAAAACCTCCTCTCTCATCTCCAATAATATATTTACCTTGTCTCAAATACTCAAAGCCGAGAGAGGTCCCACGCAAAAGATGTTCGGGGTTTCTTGTGATCCCCGGTCGTAGGGAGATGGCCAACATAGAGAGGTAGCACCCCAAACCAATATCTCCCGCCCCCGATGTTGCCTCGCAACACCAACGGTTGATCATAAGGTATGAGGGGTCTATGGCTACTTGGCAATTAAAGCCGAGTAGAGCCAATTCAACTCCGTGTCGGTCACCTTCGTCTCCCTCATCCTCCCCAATATCCTCTTGCACATCCAAGAGTGAAATACTTGGATAATGGGGTTACGGATGCAATTGTGTTGTTGGTGGGCTTCTCCGGAGATCAATCTCCAAAATCCATCTAACATGCCAGGCGGCACGTCAACTTCCTCCGGAGCTGCCTTTTGGAACCCAAGTAGCTCCCTAACATACTCGTAGGGAACCACTTGTTGGATTCCCTCCAAACAGAATGATGAACTTTGCACCCCATCATCAAGGATAGGTGCAATAGTCATCAAGATTTCCAAGGCAAACTCCTTGTGGGTGTCTGCCGATACCCCGTTGGAGAATTGCACCCATCCAAGGTGCCCCAACATATAATATATGTCGGTGCCAAAACCCAAGTAGTTGAGTGCTTGGTCGTCGAAGTCGATGTTGGCCACAAGCCTCTTCTCAAGACGAGAGAGCTTCTTCTCTACCTCCTCCGATAATATGATTAAGCCATATGTGGAATACCGCGGAGTGTATGGAGGTGGCGCGGTCGAACGGGTCGATCGTCGAGGTGGAACGGGCGGCTCCTCCGTATGCCCTTGAGGTCCGGTGAACCTCATGGACATGCTCCTTGTTGCCCTCATGCCATCAAGGAGGAGAGTGTCATTCCTCCTTGGCGGGGCCGTATCCTCCTCCATGCTCTGAGGAGACTCGGAAACCGAGTGCCTCCTCGAAGACGTCGTTGAAGATGGCTTGGATGAAATTGACCCCTTCTTCTTGGTTAAGAGACTTGTGGTTTTCTTCCACATGGATGCAGCACTCTTCTTCTCCACAAAAATTCAGGGTTGCAACCGATAACTAGGCACTAAAAACTTACTTTCAAATGTGGACTTTGAGTGGATTAGGGGTGTGAATTTTTTTGAGCTATCAAGCTTGGGAAGGTTGGCTATGTCTACGGTGGTTCTGGGAACACAAACTTGAGCACACAAACTGAGGAAGGAGAGGGATGCTTGCCTGCAGAAGACGGGAGCCGGGGGGCTCTTTTTGTAGGGGAGGCCGGCCGGCCTGGGCCGACCGGCCTGGGTGGCCGCATGCTCTCCCCTGGCTCGGTTTTCCTCTGGCACGATTATTTCTCCTCCGTGACTTTCTTGCCCGCGTGCTCCACGAGTTGCACCACCCAAACGCTCTCGTCCACTCCTTTTCTTGCATTATTGGTCCTTCCACTTGATGCTTCATGCTTTGAGTCATGTCCATGCTCCCTTGCTCCACTTGCTTCACATGCCGCCATGAATTTCCTGCAAAGTTATCCTTGCTTCCCACCTATGCTTGTCCTTTGCATGTGGTCTTGATGAAAGTTGATGAAAAGGTATCCAATGGTGCATGCATGATTAACTTAAACTAGATTGCCTCCCTTTAAGTATGTATAAGGCCAAGGACTCCTCTAATTTCAGAATTTAATATTTTCAGAGCTATGGAGGAGCTCAAGCATAAATTTAGAGAAGTTTTTAAACCATTAAAAACAAATGTAAGTCGAAAATATTTAGGTTCTAATTTTGGCTAAATGAGAGAGATTTTAAATAAAATAATATTAAATGAGGCTTAGAAAAATTCTAAGAGAAACCAAGGATATAAATTTTCAAACCAACCAAACGTTTAGTTTCTAGGTTCACGCGAGTCCTACCACGTGCTGAAATTTAAATATCACTTAGGTATAAGTCGTGGCTCTACTCGTGTGTTTTTAGCATGAAAAACAAGTCAACCACAACATCATAATTAGGATGAAAGGTTGAGTTAGGTTCTGAAATTATTTGGTTGTGGTTTCTCGAAAAAGAACAAACAAACACATAGGAGGGTTCATGCAAAGGGTTTATGATAAATCAAAATATTCAACCAAGAATTATGTCTCTAATATTGTTCAACCACTTCTAAGTCTAATGTCTTTGCGTAATAAAATTCAAAACTAAATTATTAAAACGACTCGAAAAACCTGGAATCGGGTTGTCCTCCCGGTAGCTTATTCTTGACTTGACGAAACGGGTTGCCTCCCGCCTAGCGCTTCGTTTATAGTCCATGGCTAGACTTCTTCACTTGATTACTTCGGATCAACACTCTTTGCGGGCGTTGCAATCTTGGGTACCCACTTCCGCACAATCTTGGGCACGGGCTTGTCTTCTATCTTAGTCATTTTTTTGTCTTCACATGCGGCTTTTCTTCCTTTGTCTTGACGGATGCAACACCTTCCTTGATTTTCTTTATGTCCATCTTTATCGGCTCTTTCTTCTTCTTCAGCCCCTCCTTCTTCTTTGGTTCTTCCTTCACATCAATCATATTGCATGCCTCGAGTCGTGGTCGGAACTTGAAGGAACTCCTTTCTCCGTTGATATCAAACATGATCTCCCCCTTGCCAACATCAATAGTAGCTCCCACGATCTTGACGAAAGGCCTCCCAAGGATGAGAAGCGGCTTCTCCCTCTCTCCCATTTCGAGCACCACGAAGTCGACGGGGATGAAGTGGTGTCTGACCTTCACGGGTACATCTTCGGCAATGCCCAAGGGATAGCGAATGGAGTTATCTCCCAACTCCAACCACATACCCGTAGGATCCAATGGTAGGCGTAGCTTCTCGAACACATCCTTTGGCATGACGCTCTCACTTGCTCCAAGGTCGCATAACGCCTTCTCGAACTTGAAAGAACCAACGGAACATGGAATTGTAGGGCACCCGGGGTCCTTTTGCTTCTCTAGCCCATTAGCAATAGCGGCACTACACTCCTCGGACATTTTGACATGGTCTACCCCGAGTGTTGCTATCTCATAATTATTTGCAAGTATGTCTTTAAAGTAACGAGAATATGTAGGTACTTGTAGGGCATCTAGTAATGGCATGTTGATGCTAAGTCTACGCACAACCTCCACAAACTTCTCAAAGTGGTTGTCAAGTTTACCTCGGAAGTAGCGTGACTTGAGTTGTGGTATCCTCGTGTCTTCTTCCGGCATCTCGAATTCGGGCTCTTCAGTGACGATCCCCATAACCTTCTCCCTCGCAATTTCCTCCGCCTCGGCGGATGGTTTAGGCTTCCTTGCTCCCGTGGAACATTCCGGATATAGGGTCTCCTTTCCCGAACGTGTTTGAATAGCCTTCGCCGATTCGGGACCTTTAGGTTGTCCCAGAAGCTTCCCTTCATCATTAGTGAGGCGCCCCGCAAGTTGTCCAACTTGCGTCTCGAGTATCTTCATCATGTTGAGCACTTGATGATTGGAACTTCCGACCTCCGTCACTTTGCTATCGATGTTCTCCAACACCTTGTCTATGGTCTTGAACTTGGTGACGGTGTCCTTGTTGATCTTGGCTTGCTCGTCCATAAATTCCTTCAATTGTATACGAAGTGGAACCGAATGATGAGCTTGCATTAAATTGAGGTCTACCTTGCCCATAGCAGAAGTTCGACAATTCTCCCTTCCTCATGTAGTTGAGCACTTTGGCTTCCTCCGGACAATCTTTGCGGACATGGTTGTGGATCTTGCTTCGGCGGCCTTCAAGTCTTGAGCCTCTTTCTTTTCTATCTCCATCTTCTCCAACCTCCTCATGAGTGAATCAATCTTGCCTTCAAGTATGTTCTCCTTCTCCACTTGCAAGGCTCCCTTGACATTCCCCGTGGGTTGAACCGGATGTAGGCGCCCGGATGACGCCCATGTGTCATTATCCGCGACCTTCTTGAATAGAGTGAAAGCTTCCGTCAGTGTAAGCTCGATGATAGATCCTCCCGCCGATGCATTGATGATCGTCCTTGACGCCATGGTGAGTCCTTGATAGAACTTTTGCACGAGGTCTTCCTTCAGGAACTTGTGATGTGGAACCGCCCGAGTGTACTCATTGAAGCGCTCGAATGCCTGTGAGATGGTATCCGTAGGATGTTGAATAAAGGTGGCAATCTTATCACGCAAGATTTGAGTTTTACCCGACGAGTAGTATTCCTTCATGAAAGCCTTCATCAACGTGTTCCAATTTTGCACCATCTCCGCCGGTTGAGAGTGGAATTATTGCAAAGCCTTCCCGAGAAGTGAGAACTGTTGACGTAAAATCTGCACCTCACGCCAAACACACAGCAAGCTGAAAAAGCTAGCTTCACATGCGAAGAGATCACAAGACGTGCCAGTGAATTTTCCCTGAAAATTAACAAAAGACAAAGTATTTAAATTCCAAAGCTTGGAACTTGCCGGGTGGTACCAGACAGTTCCATATTTACGGCTAGAAAGCCAAGTGAGATGACATATAGCTATGAAAAGCTATCTGCCAGCATACTAGAAACCATTCGGGAGCATTAAAGTGCGAAAAGTAACACAGCCGAATAGATGACATAAGCATGACGACAGATCGGTCTTTATTTGGATAAAGATGCACGTGCGCAAGACCATGACCGATCCTCGCGGTAAACAACATTAAATAAGAAATGAAGTAAAAGCACGAGCATAAATATGTAATAAACAAACATGCATAGGTCCAAAGCACTAGTCTACCGCATGTCTAGGTACTTTAAACCCGTCAAGCATGATACCAAACAAATCTATCCACCGCATGATACAACTTGTTTGAGATCATACCACCTTCTACAAATAGATCTATCCACCGCATGATACAATCAAATATGGAAAGCTAAAGGCATACAATATTTAAAGCATAAATTATGAACACGTTTTACTCATGAAAGCATAACTGAACACGGCTGAACAGCCGATTCGGGGTCCATGAAGAAGGAACGAACATTACAAACAAGATAAATCTATCAGATTGGATTGAAATCTAATCCACCGGATGACTAGCTCCAAAACAACCCAAAAAACCTGCATCTACCGCGTGATACCCAGTTCTTTCAAGATTTATACAAGATTTGGTAAGCTTGAACCCGCAACACGTGGCAACCTAGATCAATTCGGTTTCGGCTATCAGGAAGCATGTGACCCGCGTGCTATTTAAGCTAAGGGTACGAACTTGACTCGTATGAGGATCATCAAAGAAGATAAAGCCGACCCAAACCCATCTAGATTGGGCAAAGAAGTGTTACATAAATTTAAACATAAAGCAAAAACTCAAAGCAACACGGGGTAACTTAATGAATCTATTGAATCTTGCCAAAATTCAATGGAGCCGATAACTAGCTTCAAGCTAGATCTTAGCCTACTGCATGGCTCATGACCTAACAAGAAAACCCTCTTGAACCAAGCTTGAGTCTACCGCATGACACTAAGCATGGTAACAAGACTACTTGCATCAGATCTAAATCCACCGCATGATACTAGACATGATACAAGGTTGCCGGTACTCACGGAGGTCGACGGATCGATGAACCCTCTCAAAGAACTCGACGACACGACAAAGGACTCTAGGGTTTGGCGTAAAGCCGGTTTGTATTGAGAATGTTTCGAATATCTGTTACATACATTTAGGGTTCATATTTATACCCTGATAAGCATGACCTCGAATGGATTCGATACCTAATTTATCTCTAAATGCGATCGCTTATCCATCCATTCGTCCCTTCCATTCGGGCCACGTCACCACACAATCCCGCAAAATCAGCGCAACAGTTTCCTTGCCGAACGGAAGCAAATTGCCGACTGCGGACTCTTCTGCGGAATTCATCTGAAGAAACCTTCCTTCCGCCGGACGGATTCCTCACCGAGTTGGACCCACAAGTCAGACTCCTTACCTTACCAAATTTTGGTGTTAACATATGCCCCTTCAATTACGGGATAAAAGTAATTTCATTCCGGAATTGACTCCAGCCACCAACGTCTTCAGATTGAATCTGTTCAACACCCGTTCTCTCTCTTCGCAATCCGTCGGAGTCTTCGCTCAAGTCCAAACCCTAGATCATCTTTTTCTGAGCTTAAATCCTCAATAGCAGGTCAAAATCAAGCTGCTCAGGTAAATTCCTCCATCATAAGCTTCATTCGGCACTTAGCTTTTCAATTTTTACCTGAGATTTCTTCTCCGCCTTCCCTCAGGAGCTTTCCACTAAGCTTTTGATTCGCACTGAAGCCAATTCGACGTCCTACTTCCTTGGTCCCGTGGGAGTTTCTGATCCTCGCGAATTCATCACAGCCGAATCCCAAAGGATCCCCTTCAAAGCGGCTTTAACTAAGCCTCCCCTGTGGCAGGACGCCTTCAAGAACTGGCCCTTTCCCCCAATTGCGGGCTGGAGGAATTGGTGCAAAAGAATTCTTGCGGATAAAAGTGTCAGGACCCAAAACTGGGATACCCTCCGTATTACTCAATGCTTGGAGCTTTCTTTGGCCGAGACCCCCAAAAACGAAGACCTTTTGATAGCAGCTTGCCACTTCTGGTCAAATGGCGTCAACGCCTTCCTTTTTGGTCATGGCCCAATGTCCCCAACTCTGGCCGATGTATACATGATTACCGGCCTTGACATTTCAGGATCTGTTCACCCCTGGGATTTCAAAGGTTCCACAAGACAAACAGGAGTGAAACCAGGGAGCGGATATAAAAATTATATCCAGAATCATATGAAAGATGGCCCCCTTGGTGAAGTTGAATATAGGGCATTCCTGAACATGTGGCTGTGCAGGTTCATCATCCGTGGTAAAGCCAATGAGCCTACTCTGAATCATATTGCAATGGCTACACAATTGGCTAGTGATAAGCGCCTTCCCCTTGGAAAATACCTCCTGGGTAGTGTATACCACATGCTTCATTAAACTGTCACCCAAATGTACACCAGCCAGAAGATAGCATGTGTTAATGGCCCTTGGTGGTTTGTACAAATGTGGCTGCAACTGCACATGCACCAGATTGTTGGTGTTGACCTCATCACCCGGTTTTTTCCTTCACCCAACTATCATGAAGGGGAAATTCAGGTTACCAGAGGATGTCACACCTACAGAGAAGCTGCTTCAACTGTTCCCATCAATCAGAATATCAGCCAGCTCTTTGAGCTTTTGTTCAAAGGCTTCCCAAACCCTCTCTGGCTTCCTTATTTGGACAATGATAATTTAACTCTCCCTTGTGAGTTCTCTTTTGAAGTTGGACGCCAAGATGGAAGATTTCTGGAAATCCTCAATATCCTCATCCATCCATGCATTCTGCCAGTTGAATTTAGTGGAGGGAGGCTAAACCACAGCACTTATGAATACTACCAGCCCAACATGATGGCTCGACAACTTGGATGTGGCCAGATGCCCCCAAGGCTATTTCTGCATGAATTCCTCAAGCCCAGAGAGGAAATCAAAGAACTTACTCAAACCAGCAGGGTTTTTCAGTATGTATGCAGTCCAACTGTTTATACCTGGCCCTTCACACCTACAACAGTAGCTCACCCCACCTTCAACTCCTAGTGGCAAGAATTCCATGACCATATTTTCAGTGAGCCTGTGCATTTATTTTGTATAGAACTGATGCCTGATTTTCAGCCAACTTCAGAGGTAACATGATTATCCCTTTCTTCAAATCAGACATTTCTTCCTCTAACCATGATCTTGATTTTTACCCACAAAACACAGTGCCTGCCCCTCTAGCCAGGGAGATTGCTTACAATGCATTAGGCCCAATCTCAGCATTGGGATTTAGATCACCAACCCTTGCTCAACTGATGGCTAGGTATGCTACAACAGACCCAATTTTGTCCAGTATTACTGCTGACAAGAGGCAAGGCCTGTCTCTGATCGCACCTCCAACTGCTAAGAGGAGAAGAACCATCAAGAAAGTCCTTATTGAGGTAAAATTTCCTCTCTCTTGATCATAGGATAACTTTTTTCTGATAAATCTTATCTTGTGCGATTTCAGACTAAAATTCAGCAATCCTGAGCTTCAGAACTTGCCAATGCTCCATCCACTGGTATGACCTTTATTACTCCTTCCTCAAAGATCAACACTGGCATTTATCCTTGATCTGGTATTTGCAGAGGAAACAATGGTGTATCAACTTGTGGATGTCCGTGTCTCTCAACATGCAAATCCACCCAGGGCTGAGTCATCTGTCCAAGTAGAGATCTCATCTTCATCAGGGACTCAATCACCCCCTGCTCAGACAGAAACACCAACCTCGCCAGAGATGAACTTCCCCATCCAACCAGAGCCTTCAAGTCCTCCAAGGGCTCAATCACCCATTAGCCAGGCAGAAACATCAACCTTAGCAGAGGTGAATCCATCTACTCTCCAGCCAGAAGCTCCAGAGTTGCCAGAGACTGTATCAGCACCCTCTCACATAGAAGCTTCAGCTTTGCCAGGAGCACCCCCTTCACCAGTGGCTGAACAAAACCCTACTCCAGTTCAGGAAGTTAGGCATGAGGTAAACATTTGCACTTAATCCTGTTATCTTTTATTTCCCAACACCCCTGACTCAGCAATATTATTCTTTTAGGATCAGGCCCCGTCATCATCAAACCCATCAATGGCGAATAATCCAATTGCCGAGACAAGGGAAGGAGTGCCTCAAGCCTTATCAGAGGAAGTGCAAGAAAAGCTCAAGGAAATTTTTGCCTGGCTGCAAAGAGAGGCTCGAGATCAGATCAGAGATCTTGATTAATTCGAGGATATGCTTAGACCCATCAGCCAAGAACTTCCTGAGGATATCAAGACCTCACTTGAACCCATCTCTGGTCTGGATGTTCATTATGTAGCCATAAGACGAGCTCTGAGAAATGTGTCTTCCCGCCCGGCTGTTGAACAGAAGAAAGCCAAAGCTGAACAAGCCGTGAAGGGAGCACAATCTCAAACTAAGAGTCACAAAGGGACATTGGCCAATCTGCAGGCTGCTCGTGAATTGAAAATCGCCAGAAAGGCTGCACTGGAGGCAGAGCTAAAAATCTTATCAGCATAAATAGAGGCTGACGACAAGAAGATAGCCGAACTTCCTGAATTGATAGAGAAGATCCAAGAGGAAGCGACATCGGCCATAGCTGAGGTGAATCAATGTAATGCAGAACTCACCATCCTGTCCGACGCCCAGAAAGATTATCAAGAACGGATGGAGAACATTCACCAAACAACATCGAACGCCTCCAATGTAATTGCAAAGTATTTAAACATTTAGATGTACTGATCGATGTGTAACCGAACTGGCCGTCCTTGTAATTTTATTTTCCTTTTTCTCTGCACGTCCTTAATTGCAACGCTGAACGACCCATTCGGTAATCAATAGCCAAAAAGTGCCAATACCTGAACGGCACCTTAACTTCCTTTTAGCCGAGCGAGTCAACCGAATACGACTCAGCCTTGAACTCCAAACGACCCGACGGCGGATCGGTCAAGGAAACCTCTCCACCTTCCAAGTTTCTTGGGATATGCGCCACGATCTAAAGCCACGACCTAAGGCCACGATCTATTCCGCCAGGCCTATAAATGAAAACCATAGGTGCCCCCAGCTCTTCACCAAGCCTTCAGCCCTCAAATCTTCGCCAACCTCAAGTCTTCTTTTCCCAATCAGCGCAAATCCCAGAAGCATGGCGAGCAGCAACAACAGGCGCCGCGCCGCTGACGAGGTGGAGGGGAGTCGCGCCAGTGCGCGTCGGAGGCAATATTCGTCAACTTTTTCTTTCACGACATCTTCGATTCCCTTTTGTTTTTGACGATCATCTTTGTTTTAGGCTTATTCAATGGAATCCATCTTCTGCGCCGGCCGGTCAGCCCCTGCCGGACGACTACTCGGAGTCAGACCATTACTCCCCGGTTCCCTACGGGGAACTTGATGCTCTCCGCTTCAAGGCGGAGCTGGAGGTGGCCCGGCGCGAGCTGGAGGATGTCTCCAAAAAGGCTGGCATAGCCGAACTGTAGTGGGAAGACCAGCGCAAGCAGCTGCTGGCGACCATTGATGGTACGGCTCTGAAACCGCTCCTTAATCCAATCCGGCTTTTGATACTAATCACCTTTATCTTGCATTTTGCAGCCCGTGACGCCGAGCTCAACCAGCTAAAAATGCTGGTGGAGCAACTGGCTGACAAGGTGAACGCCCGCGGAGATACGCCGGCGGAGCGCCTCGCCGCGGTGGAACACCGTGTGGACGAAGTGGCCACTCACGGCATCCGCTTGGGCACCACTTTGGGACTGGCCGCCATGGCGACGCACACCGTCGTCGACAACTCCACCAGGCCGCGCGGCTTCCGGGGCAGCGCACCAGAAGACATCGATGAGATCGAGATCATCTTGGAGCGCCTCGACAACCACGGCGACGCCATTGCCGAACTCACTCATCCCCAGTCTGTGTTAAACAGGTTCTTTGATTAGATTGTATCAGGGATGTTTGATATCGGCAATAAATAAATAACTTTTAATTCCCGTGCTTGTACTGCGATGATTTTTCTGTGTTTGCATCTGTGAATCTCGTTTCTCCTTAAACGTATTCGGGAACTCGCTTGAGCCGAACACACGAAAACAGATCCTCCTTGGCGCAAAACCCGCAGAAAATCCTTGATTCGGCAATCCGTAAGCACTGTTCAAACGAAAACCCTTCGCATCCGGGAAGAAAACCCTGCCGCTTGGTATTCCAATAATGCACGCCGGCCAGTCATCACTCCCAACGCACTCTCTCAGTCAATAAAATAGTCTGCTGAGATGCCCTGCAAATCCACTCGCACACTCATCCATCACTTCTCATCTTCTCCCCTGTCCTCAGAAGAAAAAACCCCAAGGCCATGGACAAAGGCAAGCAGCCCCAGGAGGGCAACATCCCAAAGAAACGCACGATTCGAGAGTGAGTTTTCCTTTGATTTTCTTCTTGTTTCCTCATGTGGTATCGCGTTTTACCTCCTCTCTACCTTTCCTCTTTCAGCCTTGATCTGCTTCCTGAGGAAATCATCGGGACCGAAGACATGCCTGAGTACATCTCCTCTGATTCCTCTCTTGAAGCAGAGGATGCCACGCCTGAGCAGAGAATCAGCCATCAACTGCGCCGCCGCGTTCGGCACTTGGAGCACGACCTCCGGGACGTTACTGCTCGTTGCCAGGCCGAGCGCGAGCGTCGCATGGCTTTGGAGGCATTAGTAGGAGGTAAATATCTCCAACTCCTTCTTGACTCCGTGCTCACATCTGGATCTTTGCCCCTAATGACCACTCCTCTGTCTCAGATGTCTCTGATAGGTACAATAACCTGAAAGCGGCTTGGTACAGCTTGGTGGAGGCAGCAAATCGTGGTCACCCCCACGCATTCCAAGTTGCCGTCACAGTGGTCCTGGAGCAACTGAAGAGGGAGCAGCCGAAGAAGCAAAGAAAAGATTGAATCATACTTTCGCTTCTTACACCAGGCCTTCTGCTTCCCGCCCCCTCGAAGTCCTGATCACCAGGGTTGTTGGATGTAAACCTGCAAGCAGCATTTGTAATGTAGTTTTGTGCTAAGGGCAATGCATCTAGGCACTGGTCATTCGCTCTGTTTGGGGATTTTGTTCTGATGGCGGCCTCGTTCTTGAGCGCCGGCTATTCCTGTATCAGATGCGTGTAATCCCAATGCTGGTGATCACCGATCGATTTCAATACTAGGATAATATTTCTTCAAATATCTTCCATTTATTGCAGCGGAAAATTCGTCTCCTAGCAAAGTTTTCAACATGTAGGCATTGCCGGGCACGCATCTGACCACTCGAAAGGGTCCTTCCCAGTTAGGGGACCATTTGCCGAATTCACTGTATTTGGTTCCAATCGGCAGTAACGCTTTCCAAACCAAATCTCCTTCCACAAATTGCCTAACTTTTACTTTCTTGTTGTAATATTTGGCAACTCGCAGTTTGTTCTTTTCAATATTTTCCAGGGACCTAAGACGGATCATGTGCAAATCTTCTAGCTCATCCATCATTAAGCCACTGTAATCTTTGGAGCTCAAATCTTTCTGCAAAACCACTCTCCTAGAATCTGATTGTACTTCCCAAGGTAAAACCGCATGGTGTCCATAAACCAATTCATAAGGAAATGTTTTTGTAGCTCCATGTGGGGCCATTCGGTAAGCCCATAATGCTTCGCTGAGTACCGAATGCCACCTCCTTGGCTTCTGGTCGATCTTCTTTTGTATAAGCTTGATCATATATTATTAGAAGCCTCTGCCTGACCATTAGCTTGGGCATAATAGGGAGAAGAATTAAACAATTTGATTCCCATGCTTTCGGGAAACTCCCTGAACTCCAAGGACACGAATTGGGCTCCTTGATCAGTTGTGATTGTTTGAGGGATTCCAAACCGATAGATGATGTGTTCCTTGACAAACTCAACCATGTTTTCTGACGTCACCTTCTTCAGTGGAATTGCCTCAACCCATTTGGTAAAGTAATCTGTAGCCAAAAGCAAAAACTTATGCCCCTTGCTAGATGGTGGATTAATCTGGCCAATCAAGTCTATTCCCCACCCCCTGAATGGCCATGGCTTGATAATGGGATTTAATGCTGATGCAGGAACTCTTTGAATATTTCCAAACCTCTGGCAATCTTGACATCCCTTGTAATATTCAAAGTAGTCCTCCAATATCGTCGGCCAAAAGCACCCAGCTTGCCTGATAACCCATTTCATGCGGTAGGCCGATTGGTGTGCTCCACATATCCCGTCATGTACTTCACTCATCATCCTTTTAGCTTCCTCTGGACCCAGGCATCGTAACAACACCCCATCTAATGATTTATAAAACAAATTATCGTCCAGAAGAACAAATTTTATGGCCTTGTACCTGAGCTTCCTAGAGACCTTTCGGGATGGATCTTTCAAATAGTCGACGATCTCTTTTCTCCAATCATCTTCCGCAAGATCCATTCCCAGCGCACATATGTCCGTGGCAAACGCTTCTTGATTCTCTTTATAACCGGAAGCGCTCTGAGCCAACCTGTTCGCTTCTTCATTATGTTCCCTAGGAATATGCTGTAGAGTCACCAACGGAAAGCTCTTCAAGATTTCCCTGCATTCTTCGTAGTAACTTCTCATCGCATCACTTTTACATTCGTATTGGCCGTTCAATTGCTTTATTACCAATTCAGAATCTCCATAAATTTCAACCGAAACGGCCCCGGCTTCTCTCAAATATTGAAGCCCCCGAAGCAATGCCTCGTACTCAGCCTGATTGTTTGTGACAGTGGGCTGTATAGGGATAGCAAACTCAAACATCTCACCTCTGGGCGAAATCAACAGAATCCCTATTCCCCCACCTTTACCACATGATGACCCATCAAAAAATAAAGCCCAAGGAGTAATTTCAAGTAAATCAATTGATGGATCACGATGTTCAGTTATAAAATCGGCAATGATCTGACCTTTAATAGCCTTTGCCGATTCGAACTTTAACTCAAACTCCGATAAAGCCAAGATCCACTTGCCAATCCTGCCATTCAAAATTGGCATAGGCAACATGTGTTTTATTACATCGAACTTAGAATATACAACGCATTCGGCATTCAACAAGTAGTGTCGAAACTTTGTACACGAGTAGTACACACACAGGCACAGTTTCTCTGCAGCCGAATACCTGGTCTCGGGATCAAGTAATTTTCGGCTAAGATACGCTACTACACGCTCCTTTCCTTCGAATTCTTGAATAAGGGCCAATCCAATGGTTTGGGTATCGGCTGCCACGTACAACTTGAAAGGCTTATCCAATTACGGAGGGACCAGTACTGGTGGCTCCTTCATATATTGCTTGGTCTCATCGAAAGCCTTTTGTTGTTCGTCGCCCCACGTGAACTTCTGATCTTTCTTAAGCTTCAGCAATGGAGAAAACGGCAAAACCTTTTGTGACAGATTTGAGATGAACCTCCTTACAAAATTAATCTTGCCGAGCAGTGATTGCAACTCCTTGAGATTAGTTGGAGGGACAACTTCATCAATGGCCTTCATGCTTTTCTTGCCAACTTCAATTCCCCCTTCGTGGACCAGGAATCCCAAGAACTCTCCAGCTGATACCCCAAAAGCGCATTTGTTTGGATTCATCTTCAAACCATGCTTCCGGGTGCACTCCAAGGTCCTCTTCACGTCTTCCAAATGCGTGTCATGATTCAAAGACTTGATCACGACGTCATCAATGTAAATTTCGACAATTTTGCCGATCAACTCGTGAAAGATGTAGTTCATGGCTCGCTGATAAGTTGCACCGGCATTCTTCAACCCAAATGTCATGACTATCCATTCAAACAGGCCTATATGACCAGGACATCTGAAGGTTGTTTTCGATATATCCTCTATTGCCATAAAAATTTGGTTATATCCCGCATTACCATCCATGAAACTGATGACTTTGTGTCCAGCAGCGGCGTCAACCAATAAATCGGCAACAGGCATGGGATAACCATCCATAGGAGTAGCTCTGTTTAAATCCCTGAAATCTATGCAGACCCTCATCTTCCCATTCTTGAACGAAGTTTACATCAAGTAATCTTTCAACTTCTTTCTTCACATCGGCCAATACTTCATCTTTGTAGATTTTCCGGGGAGGTTGCTTGTATGGTTTAAAACCAGATTTGATTGGCAACCGATGCTCAACAATGGAACGGTCCAGTCCAAGCATCTCCGAATAATCCCAAGCGAAGCAATCTTTATATTCCTTAAGCAACTTGATCAATTCCTCCCTGAAGTCTGATTGCAAGTTTGCGCTGATGAATGTCGGCCATGGTTTGTCACCGCTTCCAATGTCAACTTCCTCTAATTTATCGGCCGACATGAATCCTCGCCCCAACTTGCCGTCAGTACCATCGACGGGGTTATCCATTAAAAATTGCTATAAGAGCCGACTGCTTGAATCGGCTGTTGATCGCTGCTGATAGGCTCAACAGGACCTTCTCCCCAGTCTTTTCCTGAGAAACAGTCAATACCCTGGTATTCCCAGAAAGCTGGTTCCACATTTGCGACGCTCACGGAGTCATCTGCTTGGACCACCTCAATATCGTCATCTACCCATTGGATGAGCTGCTGATGCATGGTAGATGGGACGCAACAGTTGGCGTGAATCCAGTCCCGTCCAAGAAGTAGGCTGTAGGCTCCTTTACCTTCGATGACAAAGAAGGTTGTGAGCAGTGTTTTGGACCCGATCACCAGATCCACATGGGCGAACCCCTTGGTATCTGAAGGATTCCCGGCGAAATCGTTCAGAATTATGCTTGTAGGTGTCAAGTCGCCAGGGCCCATGCCAAGTTTTCTGAAAGTGGTGTACGGCATTACGTTGACTGCCGCTCCACTGTCGACAAACATCTTGGTCAATGGCTTGCCATTGACATATCCTTTCAAGTATAGCGGCCTCATGTGTCGATTTTTGGCCGGTTTGTCGAAGATGGCTTGCTTGTCTAGCACCAGTTGCGCCATCAGTCCCTCAAGCTGTTCATCGTCCAGGGACGTTTCTTCCTGCACAACCTGATTAGCAGGAGCCATAAATTCATTCGGCAGAAAATATACCATACATGCAGGCGTCGAACGGTTTGATCCTTCAGGCTTATCCTTTGGACGCCACACCTGTCTCGTCTGGATCCCTGCCTGCCTCAGTTCGCGGTTCCTCAAGCGCTGAACCCTCCTTTTTTGACTCTTTCTTAAACCAAGCGGGCACCATTGCCCCTTTTGCCAGATGTACTCGTCCTCATCTTCCTCCTGATCAGCCCATCTCAAATCAGCTTGTCTCTTCCTGGGATGATCGATGATTTCAATTTTTTGACACCGATCCTCACTGGGATGTATCCTTCCAATTCTTTCATGGACGGATCGGTGATTGGCAGTTTCCTGCCTATACTCAAAGTACCTATCGCTGCACTCAGGGCAGTTTCTCAGCGTAGGAAGCTTCAACCCCTCGTTCTAGCAGTGCCTGAAGAATGCGCACCCCCAGTGTGAGCGCTTCTGCTCGCGCGTATACTGCTCCAAATCTCTCCTGCGCGCTTCTTCTTCGGCCCTGCGTCTCTCCTCCTCGTGCTTTCGTTTCTGGTAGCGCTCTTTCTCTAGCTGGCACTGCCACTTGTTGAGGAGGATGCGCGTAGTCACCCTGGGTTTGGCTCTGGACGATTCCCCGATCTCGATATGGCTCTTGAGAACGCGAGGGGCTTCACCATGATCCTGCTCCAAGGTCACTTGACGTTCTGGATCTACTGCTCCATCCTGCCTTGCCCTGGCTGAAGTCAAGACCTTGACCTTGCCCTTCTCCTCGGCTGTCACCATGTTGACGGAAAAGCTTATCATGTTCTGGGGAAAAGGGTGGTCGTCCAGTTTCATCTTGTTGTCAAACTTGAGATGACCCTCCTGAATAGCCCTCTGGATCCTCATCCTGAAGACCCTGCAGTCGTTGATGGAGTGAGAGTTCCTGTCATGGAAGCCACAGTAACGTTTCTCCTTTACTCCATCGGGCCGAAGCATGGAATGCCCTTCAGGCAACTTGATTCGTCCTTCCTTCACCAGAAATTCAAACAGCTTATCAGCTTTAGTGACGTCGAAGTTGTAGGTGCCTTTGGTCTGTTTGACCCAGCGCTGATTCATGGTCACCGGTTCCTTCCCCCACATGATCTCAGCAGCAGCCACTTCCTGGTCATCGTCAGAGTCTTCCATTTGGTCGGCCTTTTCCAGGAACGGATTATAGATATCAGCCACGTCGTGCTGTTTGCTCATCAACGACAGCTTTTGGGACAGTTGACCCAGGTTATCGAACTCCATACCAAACAGCTTTTCTCGTACGGCCGGTAGCATCCCTGCAACGGCCATGTCGGCCAACTGATCATCTGGCAGATTTAGCGAAAAACACATGCCCTTGATTTCCCTGAACCTCCTGAGGAACTCCAAGGGTGTCTCACTGTGTCTCTGCTTCAGGGTAGAGAGGTCGATGAGCTTCTTTTCCGTGCTACCGCTGAAGTAATGGGCGTGGAATTTTCGCTCCAGCTCCCTCCATGTGCCAACTGATTGTGGAGGCAAAGATGAGAACCACTGGAACGTTGCGTCCGTCAGTGACATGGGGAAGTACCTGACCCGGAACGCCTCTTCAGATGAGCACTCTCCGAGCTGCATCAGGTAGCGAGCAATGTGCTCCACCGTGCTCGTGTCATCCTGCCCGGAAAACTTTGTAAATTCCGTCGGAGGTTTTACTCTTGGCGGCAGGATCACATTGTAATACCACTCCGGGAACGGTGGCGTGTAGGTAGGTCCCTGCATTTTAGGTTTGAGGCCGAATTGATTCTGCATCAAGTCGGCCATCTTCTGAGCCAGGATATCATCCTCCTGCACGCCCGTGGCTGGGCCGTAGCCCTGATTCGGGAGAGCATCGATGGCGCCATAGTTCCTCACTTCGTGATAGCCCCCACCATACAAATTCTTCTGCAGTCTGTTGCTAGCTGGGGCAATACTGTAGCCGGAAGCAAATGGAACTCCAGACGAGCCAAATGCCAACTCCCCATACGTGGGCTGATATGGGTTCGGCTGTTGCATAGGTTGACCTATGCTTCCCTGTGGAGGTGGCTGGACTGGTTGCCCTCCTGCGACCTGCAGAGGGGGTTGAACTGGCTGACCTCCAGCACCTTGTGGAGGAGGCTGGACGGCTTGGCTTCCAACACTCTGCGGAGGAGGCTGGGCTGGCTGGCTTCGCAATGGCGACTGAGAAGTGGACTCTCCAATCTCCACGGTGCCCCCTGAAGGGGTGCTCGATTGAATACTTGCTCCATGCCTGGGCCGAAGACAGCCACCATCATCTGTTTGAACGCACCTAGGAAGGCTCTATGATGCCTGCTTAGTATATCATCTGCGGCGTCTCGAAACGCCTGCATGCATTCCTCTCTCTCTTGCTGAGTTGTAGCGTCACTCTCTCATGGCAATAAAACCCTGGGCATCTCATTTTTGAGGTATGGGACGCCACTCCTGTTCTTTTTAAATGACAGCAAACACTTCTGTTGGAACGGATCCGCAGCATCCTTTAGCTGTTGCTGCTGTTCCGGAGAGAGGTCTTCGATGTTGACATCCACAATGTCACCGATGCCAGGCATCTTGATTTTCGGCTGTGGTCCCACTGGGCCTGCCAAAAAGTGTGTTGACGTAAAATCTGCACCTCACGCCAAGCACACAGCAAGCCGAAAAAGCTAGCTTCACACGTGAAGAGATCACAAGACGTGCCAGTCAATTTTCCCTGAAAATTAACAAAAGACAAAGTAGTTAAATTCCAAAGCTTGGAACTTGCCGGGTGGTACCAGACAGTTCCATATTTATGGCTAGAAAGCCAAGTGAGATGACATAGAGCTATAAAAAGCTATCTGCCAGCATACTAGAAACCATTCGGGAGCTTTAAAGTGCGAAAAGTAACACAGCCGAATAGATGACATAAGCATGACGACAGATCGGTCTTTATTTGGATAAAGATGCACGTGCGCAAGACCATGGCCGATCCTCACGGTAAACAACATTAAATAATAAATGAAGTAAAAGCACGAGCATAAATATGTAATAAACAAATATGCATAGGTCCAAAGCACTAGTCTACCGCATGTCTAGGTACTTTAAACCCGTCAAGCATGATACCAAACAAATCTATCCACCGCATGATACAACTTGTTTGAGATCATACCACCTTCCACAAATAGATCTATCCACCGCATGATACAATCTAAATATGGAAAGCTAAAAGCATACAATATTTAAAGCATAAATTATGAACACGTTTTACTCATGAAAGCATAACCGAACACGGCTGAACAGCCGATTCGGGGTCCATGAAGAAGGAACGAACATTACCAAACAAGATAAATCTATCAGATTGGATTGAAATCTAATCCACCGGATGACTAGCTCCAAAACAACCCAAAAAACCTGCATCTACCGCGTGATACCCAGTTCTTTCAAGATTTATACAAGATTTGGTAAGCTTGAACCCGCAACACGTGGCAACCTAGATCAATTCGGTTTCGGCTATCAGGAAGCATGTGACCCGCGTGCTATTTAAGCTAAGGGTACGAACTTGACTCGTATGAGGATCATCAAAGAAGATAAAGCCGATCCAAACCCATCTAGATTGGGCAAAGAAGTGTTACATGAATTTAAACATAAAGCAAAAACTCAAAGCAACACGGGGTAACTTAATGAATCTATTGAATCTTGCCAAAATTCAATAGAGCCGATAACTAGCTTCAAGCTAGATCTTAGCCTACCGCATGGCTCATGACCTAACAAGAAAACCCTCTTGAACCAAGCTTGAGTCTACCGCATGACACTAAGCATGGTAACAAGACTACTTGCATCAGATCTAAATCCACCGCATGATAATAGACATGATACAAGGTTGCCGGTACTCACGGAGGTTGACGGATCCATGAACCCTCTCGAAGAACTCGACGACACGACAAAGGACTCTAGGGTTTGGTGTAAAGCCGGTTTGTATTGAGAATGTTTCGAATATCTGTTATATACATTCAGGGTTCATATTTATACCCTGTTAAGCATGACCTCGAATGGATTCGGTACCTAATTTATCTCTAAATGCGATCGCTTATCCATCCATTCGTCCCTTCCATTCGGGCCACGTCACCACGCAATCCCGCAAAATCAGCGCAACAGTTTCCTTGCCGAACGGAAGCAAATTGCCGACCGCTGACTCTTCTGCCGAATTCATCTGAAGAAACCTTCTTTCCGCCGGACGGATTCCTCACCGAGTTGGACCCACAAGTCAGACTCCTTACCTTACCAAATTTTGGTGTTAACAAGAACATAAAAAGCCTAGCCCTCATTTGATCTTGAGTCACCCCATCCATGTTGAAAGTCTGACATAGTTGAATGAATGCTTGGAGGTGAAGGTTCGGATCCTCTTTACCGGTGAAGGGTGAATGTTGCACCATGCGGATTGTTTAGGTCTTGATCTCGAACGGTCTTCCGATCTCCTCAAGATTCAAGATTGGTAGGTCGATGATATCCGGGGTGCATAGCTCCCCAATCTTGCGCTCTTGCGGTTGGTCACCTATCGGTGGTAGTCGATTCTCCCGAGAACTTTGAGGTGGTGAATTCTTCGAAGATTCCTTCGATCCTTTGTCTTCCGACTTCGAATGTACAAAATCCAGCTTTTTAGCTTGATGTGCTTCGCGTCTCCTTAGCCTGTAAAGTTTTTCTGGATCATCCACAAAATTATCGGGTTTGTTGGAGAGGTAGCCGTCCATCTCTTGTTAGGGTTAGCAATAAACAAAATATGCAAAAACTAGAAAGTAAAAAAATAAATCTATGAAAAGTAGGGTTAGACAAACTAGATTAGATGTATTTTGAGGATGATCAAAGTTTAGTAGATGCAAAAAGAAAAACTAAAAGAAAACTGAAAATTACAAAAAAACAATAAAGATCAAATCTTGATCATTTGTTCCTCGGCAACGGCGCCAGAAAAAGGGGCTTGTTGACGGTTAATAGTTGTATCAAAGTTCGTTTAGACTTGCAAGCGGACAAGTCTCCCGTCGTAGTTAAGGGACCCTTCTTCCCTCGAGTGGTGAACCCAAGGTATCGAATCCGTGGAACAAATGTGTAACGCAAAAGATGATCTAGTAAAGCCAAGTAACTTCAATCTTCGGTAAAAGAAACCCTAATGCATCTAGATAAAGAACACGTAACTAATCTAATCTACTAAAGATCGGAGATAACAAAGAAAGATAGGGTAGATAAACCGATCTAGAGAGATCGGGTTAAGCCTTTTGTTGAAGTTCCAAGCAAGAGAAGAAGTAGCAAATCGAATCTTATTAGAAGCCTCTTTAAATCGTAGTTTCCGCTCCGACTCCGAAAACATCCGCCTTTCGGAACCCCCGTTCTGTCACAACGTATCCCTACTCATGCGGGTAGTCTAGAGCGAGTCCAAGGACAAGTCGAGTTCTTTCGGAAGATCCGGCGTGTACCTCTAGCCACCGCGGCTATAAGAACACCCTATGTAATCTATCTCAAGAATAGATTTAGAATAAGCAAAGCCGATCGAAAAACGAAATCTTCAAAGAAACACTTGATCGCTAGAAATCAATTCAACTTGATAATTCAACTATGACAATGATACATAAACAAGAGCACCACCGGGATCCTACCTTGATCTTGCTTCTAGCTCCGGGAACTCCGACGTGGTCTTCCGTGCAAGGTTCCCACGTCGGCTAGGGAAACCCTAGTCAACTAGCTCGACCCTCTCCTCTCCGGGATGGTGTCCCTCTCTTCTCTGCTCCTCGGCGGCCGATGACGAATTGGATGATGCGTGGCTCTCGACCTCGGGGCTATAAATAGCCCGAATGGCGGCTAGGTCAAAGGAGGGGGTATTGGGCCCTGGACTGGGCTGGGCCGTCGGCCTGGGCTGGCCGGCCTGGGCCCATCCAGGCCCAGCCCGCGGCCTCCTTTGCGTGGTGTCGGTTCCCGAGTCTTCTAGATGTTCCCCCTTCCGCATGTAGGCCCTTGTCATCAGTTTCTCTCCGAATTGGACATAGCTCCTTGTCTTGCAAGATTCGGCACTTTTCTGGTTAGGTCCTCGGAGTTTGTCATCTTCTCGGATCAAGTCCCTGACTTCTTGGAGTTAAGTTTGCTTCATTGCATGACTTGTACGGGGCTTCAAGGTCTTGTCACAAGGTGCTTGATGAACTTATCCCGAAAGTCTTGCATTCAACGCTAAAACCCTGCATAAACACTAAACTGCAAAACCGACATGCACAAGTGAACTTGTTATACCACGGGGGTTAGTACCAATGGATAAGGTATAAAACTTATGCCAACACCGAAGGTAAACTCATGGCTAGGTTGACGGATTTTCACCGTCAACAAGGTCCTTGGAGTTTGTCATCTTCTCAGGTTAGGTCCCTGGGCTTCTTGGAGTCAAGTTTGCTTCATTGCATGACTTGTACCGGGCTTCAATGTCTTGTCAAGGTAAACTTATCTCGGAAGTCTTTCTTTCAATGTCAAAACCCTGCATAAACACTAAACTCCAAAACCGACATGCACGAATGAACTTGTTATATCAAGGGGGTTAGTACCAATGGATAAGATATAAAACTCATGCCAACACCGAAGGTAAACTCATGGCTAGGTTGACGGAATTTCACCGTCAACAAAGGGGTGGTGCAAATCTTCATATGTTTCTAAAAAATGAAAAATAAAAAGACTCTAAAAAACTAATAGGCACACAAAAGGGGTCCACAAGATTTCTAAATTCAAATAACAAAGTGCTCTCAATAGCAATTAAATCAAACAACATGGTGGTGTGGTATTTATGAGAGCAATTATACAATGTTACTTGGTTTAGTTTAAGAGCACATTGTAGACGGTTAATATATATCTAAGCAAAAGAAAATGGGTTGCCTTCCGCAAAGAGCTTCATTTAAAGTCATAGAGCTCGACTTTCTGACGTACCTTGTCATGGTCGTGTAGCCATGGTTCTTCATGCACGATTTGAAGATGTCCATGCAGCTTTGATCTACTCTCCATGCTTCGTCTCTTGCATCATCATCCCCTCCTCTTTTGTTTTTCATCGCTGCCTCTCTTTTCTCAATTTCTCCTCCTTTCCACATCATATCATGAAACAAACAATTTCTCTGATGTGTGATGCATGAAATTGTCTTTCCATCAAGTGTTTATTCGCCCTAATGGACTCCAATCGAGTGAGTTGCGCCCATTTTACTCCAACACTGCAACCTGTCCTAATGTTTTTGACATATCTCCTTGCATGGGTCCTCAAATTCATCGATCTTGGAGGCGTTGGAATCGACACTTGATGGAGTTTCTGATTTTCAAATTTTGCCTTCTTCTACATATGTTTCTTGCTCAGCACTAAGACTCTCATTAGGCATGGGTTCATTAGGCATGCAAATCAGTAAAGTCAAAGCACAACATAGCCTCTTTACCATTCTAAAAAATTCTAGCCTTTTATGATCATCAAAGGTGTAAGACATAGAATCAAACCATACTATTGGATATGAACATAAATTTTTCAAAATAAAGATATCATCTCCAAAAATACCTTGAGAGTTCAACGTGTACCTTAGCCTTCGACCTTTTCATCATGAGTGGTCCTCCGGAGTTGAAAGCGAACGATCCTTGATGATCGAAGGTGGCTCACGTAGACTTCTTCTCAATCTCTCCCTTCGTGCCACATGTTGTCAAGGTTTCTTTGAGTAGGATCACTCCTCTTCATTTGTGGGCTCACACATCACGTAAGTGTCTTCATGTAACTTCATGAGCCTTCGTGTGAGAACCCAAAGTGTCCACTCCATTGGATGTTGTCCTTTCTGTGCAATCCTTCGTGGTTTGCTCCAAACATCTCCTTGCGTCAAATGCAACCAACTTGTGCCTTCATTTGCCAATGATCTAGGGGCCTTTGTTTTGTTTGAAGCCTACAAATTTCTTCATGTGTGGTCTAATGAAAGCATTCCCCAAGTTCCTCTTGGTTGTTGTCGTCCTCATCTTCATCTTATCCTCATTGTGTTGCTGCTACCTCTTCTTCATGGATGTTCCCCTGTATACATAATAGAACATTGTGACGCCCCATGTTTTCATTAGGGTTATTTGATGCTAATGACCGAGTCAATCAAGTCAAACATGTGGACTTTGGTCAAACTTGGTCAACCTGGGTCGTCACCTAGAAAACCTAGCCAACAATCCCTAATGATCAACTTGTGATCAACCTTGGTCAAGGCATGGTCAAAATCCCTAGTTAACCCTTTGACCTCCATAGCCCTTCCAGAACTTTTGCCGCATTCTCCAAATTTCACCGAAACACATCAAATTCTCCCGATACAAAAGTTGTGCAGTTTTACATGAGACACAACTTTCATGTTGAGAGGCATTTGAAATTTGAAGTGGAAAATGGTGTAAAATCATGGTCAATGCTAGCAGACACTTCACTGGCGCAGAGAAAACTGCAAAGTTGGCTTGCAGTTCATGCGAAATCCGTTGCTCAAAACCCCTATGAGCCTTTGTAAAAGTTGTAGAGGGTAGTGAGATCTACAACTTTTCTTATTACCTCTTGGGGCACTTCAGTTCAATTGTTTGGAGTAAATGTTGGTCCAACAATGCTAAACCGAATTTGAACTTGCCCCGAAATGCACCCGCGTGCGACGTCTCTGGCGCGCAATGTCTGCTCCCGGCCGTAACCGCCGTACGCGCACACCGAGACAGGCTGGCATCCCACGGTTGGTGCACCGCGCCATGGATTCCTGTGCGTGATGCTCGTGGGCCCGTTGGCCGGTGCCACGTGGCATTTTCCCAATCACCGGACGGTCGCGCCGCCTTACGCCATTGGCCAGTCGGCCGCCACACGTCGCCCTTGCCTTTAGCCCATGCCACGACATGCACAGCAACTTGACACTCACGTTGCCACCTCGATAGCCCACCCGTTCGCATATAAAAGGAGTCGGAGCTCGCTTCCTCGCACGATGTCACCAGAGCCGCCTCCCCCGCCATTGGAGGCCGCACGACGAGCTCTCCTTCCAGCCAGCACCGCCACCCCTAGAGCTCCCCGCATCCTTCCTCCTGCACCTCTTTAGCCCCCACGCCTGCTTGTTGCCCAGGCCAAGCCACAATCTGGCCGGAGCCTGAGCTTCAGCAGCGCCCGCCGCCCTACTTCGCGCGACCGTGCCTCCCAGTCGCATCCCTATACCTATACCCCGCTCCACCTCTTCCCCGGTCTGCCCTGTCGCCAGACTTGCTGGATTCCGGCCAGCCACGCCGCCCCTAGCTCCTAGGGACCCAATTGCTTGAGCTTTTCTAATTCAAGGGGCTTCTATGCGAACCGAGGGTATTTCTGTGAATGTCCAAAATTTTCAAAGGGCATACTAATAAATAAGATTCTTTAATGTTTGGTAGCTTTGACCAGATCTTGGAAAATTCATGTACAATCACAGAAAAATCGTAAAATGCAAAAGTAATTTTGTCAGCTTCTTTGTGAGTATACCTACAACTTTTGCAAAGCATGTATATTGTTTTGAGTTATAGTTTTTGCATGAAAAATGAAATCACTTTAAACCACTTTTGCTGTAGTTCAAAATCTATAAGTGATCATGAGCTGAATTTTAGATATTATGTCGTAAATACCATGTTCAGGCTCTGCAAATAAATTGGCACAAAGTTACTAAGTAAATCTTTATTATGATTTATCTGGCATTTATGCTATTTCTTCCTTATGATTTTTGTAGCAAAAATTGAATAGATTTTTGAGCTCAACTTTTGTGAATAGTCATGAATTGCCTATATGCACCTTTCCTGAATTAATCATGATTTTTGGACAGCTAAAAATATTTGTTCCTGATTTATGCTTGTTTTTTATCTTAAATGCTTAGTTCAAGATCTAGAATAGCTCTTGATGTGTTTGTTGATTTCCTAGCTTTGTTTTAGTTCAGTCATGATGTAGGAGAGAGTTTGGATCCAGAATTGATGTATTTATTTTTGTATGCATTTATCTCATTTTTTGGTAACTAGAAATGGTATGTTGTGGTAATATTTTCATAGCTCAAATATGTGTGCTTGCTGTTCAGTTTCTATGAGTTGAATTAGTGAGCTTAGTGAGCATCATTAATGGCTTTTTATAAAGTATTTTGATGGATAAAAGTGGAGAAGCCATTTTAAACTTAATAATAAGTTAAATTGGAAAATCATCCTTTTCATGTTTTTGAACCCTATGGATGTGTTGTGAAAATAAATTCAGAATTGAAAACCACCTCCTTGCTGTTTGTGCAAATAAATTAATTATTTATTTAAATATGTACACAATCACTATAAATTGAAGAAAAAATAAAGCCCTTCATAATAATCTTTAAAAGGAAAGGTGATCAATATTTTTGTCAAGGTGAATATGGTCAACCATGTGCTTATTGTGGTCATGTGTTGATGTTTTTGTTTATATTAAACTTAATTCATCACTAATTATTGCATGGCATCCTCCTTGTAGAAGTTCCCAACGGTAGCTACACGCTCGTACCAGTTGACGAGGACGAGGGAGCAGGAGGAGACGTAAACTACGTGTCCGTAGATCAAGACACGGACCAAAGTCCGAAAGTTTGTGTGACCACTTGTGCTGATGAAGGCAAGCCCCAGTTTAAACATTAACCTATATGTTTCTTTTAAGCTTCTGAATTTATCATTGCTTATCTATGTGCATTTACGTTCAAGATTTGAATTGAAACCCTAGTTGCATGATCCTAAGTACCTATGATTTTTTACTAGAATGCTAGGTCTCTAGTTGCTATGCTCTAAGGATCCGGTACAAGTCGAGTGATGTTCGTCACTCGTGAGGATAGGATCTACTTTTTGGAATCACCGTATTTATTAATGGATTGCTCATGTGGTAAGAGTATGGAATTTGGGCTCCGGTCTAGTGGCTTCGTTGGTTAAGTGTTTGAATGTACTAAGCACTTGTCGGAAATGGGCACGGTAAGCCTAGTACCTGAATGAGGAGGTGCGGGAACTTTGCGCTACTAATCTTAAGTTTGCGGCCCCAGGCTCACTACCTGATTACTTGCGTGAGGCTTGGTGACCTTGGTGGTGTAGCCTAGTAAACCTTGTACTTAAGACTTTAACATCGGATCGCAATCCGAGGAATGACAAGAACCGCCTAGTTGGTGAACTCTTAGTGAGGGCACCTCCCGTGTGTTTAGGTCTACCTCGCAAGGTTTAAAACAATGGATTGTCGGCCTCTCACCGTTATCTGAGACTACTTAATCTACTGGCCATGACATCCCTTGATGATGGAACTATGTGAACATTTTTGCGTGGATTAATTGTATTGTACTATTCTTGATTGCAATAGTTGATTATCTAGTAATGATTACTTCTACTAGAACTTGAGCTAAAATGTGAAAGCAAGGATCCACTACTTAGTAGCTTTTTGGCAAAACAAACCCACTAGCTAAAAGTCTTGCTTGATTAGAGGTAAATTCTTTTCTTTTAGACGGGTAAGCCTTGCTGAGTATTAGTATACTCAGTCATGCTATTTAAATGTTGTTTCTAGGTAATGCATGTGATGTGTGGCCTATAGAAATTCCACCCGACTGGGAGTTGGAATGGGTGGATGATGACAAGTGATTGCATCATTGACTACCTCCTATGATGCTTATCGTACTGTTTAGTTAATTCCGCTGTTTTAATAAACTCTGAACCATTTACTTTCATGTCAAGAACCATGGTTTGTAATAATGGACCCTACGGGACTCTGGACTTTCAGTGTAGGTTGTCTGTTTTGTGAGACAAGATATAACACAGATTTGTTCTATTGTATAGTAGTATGCATGTAAATTGGTGCAAGAAAAAAACATGATATTGTCCAATAAAGTTGGAATCTCTCTTTTGTCATAAGAAAAAGATATTGGTTAATTGTTTTTGGAGTTTCACTTTTTTTATGTCGCGAGTGAGAGTAATCGGTGTTTGGATCAATTTGTATTTTCATACATACCGTTTAGGTATCTTCTTTTATAAATGTCATTTTAATTGATTTATACAACTCAATTGGACATTTTTATATCTTTGCAAGTATGAGTAGCCATCTATTCATCTATAATTCTTTGTACGCCCGTCGCAACGCATGGGCATTGACCTAGTTACACTCTAAAATCTAGAACTTTCTGCTAGCAATTTCCAAACTTTGTACTCTTAGATCTAATACTTTGTATTCACAAATTCAGTGCTTTGTACTCTTATAACCAAATACTTAATACAAATATTATATATCTCTTACTATAAGCATATATAAGAAATACTATACTGTGAACACAAACTTTAAATTATGTTCCAGGAAACATTTAGCTTGCAAGTCAAAAGCATTGTTACTTAGACATTTGAAAATTTAAAGTATTACGAAAAAATTCTACATCCAAAATTTAAGACTATGCATTAGAATATTTCTACCTGAATATCGAATGCTCATAACATATGTATGCTTTATAATTTGGATAAAAGAAATCTGCAATCATACCAAAGATGCTTATACACCTCAACCTTTTAACTTTGCACTACAAATTTAAAAACTTTCTATGGACATGCTATAAACACTGAACTCTAGGATTCCAAACTTTGTACAATCAGGTTTAAAAGAATGAGCATTCTAAATCTATTGCTCCAGTTTATAAAATTATTAGTCTAAAAAAAGTACGCAGGAGCAAAGCAGCAAGAATTACCTAAAAAATATTTTGAGATCACAATCACTAATGATAGCTGAGCACATACAAGAGGCCATAAACTTGCATACATTTTGTAAATAGAAAACATTTTAGGGAATTAGAACGTAAGGAGATTTTCGAATCAGAGGTGCCAAGCATACAACAAGCAAAGAGAAAAGTTGAGATCTGTAGGATTCATCTAGTTCCAACAAGAAAAAAAATCTATAGCATAGTAGATCCAAAAGTTTATACATATGTGTGTTACTAACTAACATTGTATACCCCGTATAGCTCTAAAATGATATATACAAAACTCAATATATGATGACTATAAACCTTCAAATCATTATTTGGAGCCCGTCCTGCATGTTATCGTTCAACTTTGAACTGGCATATAGAAAACTTTATATGTACTGATTGTAAACTTTGAAATCAATACTTGAGGTCTTTTTGTATGTCTTTAGTTTATATCTCCTATTTAAAGGATAGTAAAGCCAAACAAACATTAACTATAATAATTTGTTTAAAAAACATGCAGTTTGCAAGGCACCTTCTTGAGTCCAATTAGGAATATTGTCATCTTCTTCATCTTGCATTATAACCCCTCTATCCCCATGCTTTGTCGAAGCAAAATAGTTTGGTATGAATCCCCATTTGTATAGGTGATCATGAAGAGATTTTTGCATTTTTCACATGGACAAAATAATGAAATTGGATGCGGGATTGTTGCATTCTACTACTTCTCGCGCAACCCATTAATGTATTCATGGGAGATTCTCTTGTCAGTGTATATCAATTGTGGGTCCATCTACAAAATAACACCGAACAAAATATATTACTATTATACGAGAAAACTAATTTTTGTAATGAGCAAACTATTTTTCTAATTAAAAAATATTATTGTGGGAACAAACTATTTTTCTAACTAACAATTTTCTTAAGAGGAAACTAATTTTCTAACTAAGAAACTATTTTTCTAATGAGGAAACTATTTTTACAACCAACAAACTAATTTGCTAATGAGGAGACTTTTTTAATAATGAGGAAACTATTTTTCTAATTAGGAAACTATTTTTCTAACTAACAAATTAATTTCTAACAAAGAAACTATTTTTCTAAAAAAGTCGGGCGCGAGTTGCGAGTCGGACAGGAATCAATGAGTCGGGCGGGCATTGCGCGGTAATCGAGAGTTGGGTGAGCATTGGGTGGGAGTCGGACAAGAGTCAGGCAGGTGTCGGACAAGAGTCGGACGGGAGTCGAGTGAGACTCATTGAGTCAGCAGTGGAGAGTCGGTCAGGAGTTGGGCGGGAGTCGGACAACAGTCGAGCGGGAATCAGGCATCAGTAAGGCGGTAGCCGGTAGAGTTAGATGAGATATTGTGTGTTGGTAGTTGAGCAAGTCGGATGGACGTGATATTCCTTGAACACAACATTTAAGTACCATACAAAATAATAAATTTATACTATATTTATTAGATATGTTTAAATAAAAAATCTATCATGACATACAACATCTCATCCAACTAACACGACACATCCTTTGCAATCTTTTCTATTAAAACATACACAAATATGCATCTAAATAAAAAATCCTCATTTCTAGCTTATTCCGAAAATCAACAAAAACTCACACTACAAAGCATAAAACTTAAAATACATAACATATATCAAGGAAGGATGAAGTAACTAACATCTAGACCACTTCAACAAGTGAAATTGTAGAGAAATCTTCGCAAATCGTGCAAAACCTCCCCTAGGGCGCCATGGTGAGGAGAAACTCAAGTTGGAGAAGTGAGACGGGTGAGGCACGAGCTGGAGGAAGAAGATGGATATGTAGCCGTCACACATTAGTACCATTTCTCATTTAGTGCTTGCACATTAGTACCGAGTTGTAAAACGGACTGGTACTAACTTGCTTGCATCACATTTGTACCGTTGCGTATTACCACCAGGTACTAAGGGGTCCTTCCTCCCGACCCGGTACTAATGTTCACACTGGTACCGGGTGGCAAAATACCTAGTTCTAATGTGATTTGGGGCATGGGACAATTGTATGTTTCTCTAGTAATGCTTATTATATAGAGTAAGTGACCTTATGTTTATATTGAGCGCAAGTTCGTTAATTGATGCTGGGATGCAATTTTGTCTGCCAGTTGATATGATGATCTAGAAATATAACATGTTACTTTTCACTTTGCAGGGATGGAAGTTCAAGCTGTGGTAGCCGACCGTTTCTTGTCTTTCAGGATAGTTGTAACATAGCAATTTTTTTATATTTTTGTATTCCAATTTGCAAATTTATACGACCGTTTTAAAATTTATCAAAAATATACATCCACCACCGTGGGCCACAGCGGATAGAGCCTACCGCTGTAGGCCACGGCGGCAGCATGTCGTCCAACCGTCGTGGCCCACTGCGGTAAGGCCACCTCCAACGGTCGGGTCCAGGGTGTGGGCACCGCGGCACCTTACCGCCACGGGCCACGACGGTAGGGCCTAAGCGTCGTGGCCGACGGCGGCAACCGCCCCTATATAAAGGGCAACGGCGACCGCCATCCCCCCTCCCTGCTGCCAATTATTTCTCTTTTTTAATTAGTTTATGATACCGTAATTAGTGTAGAAAATTAATTTTAGATTAGAAAATTTAGAAATTAGTTAATTCAATTACTGTGAAATTTGAAAATTAGTTTTTTAGTATAGAAATTTAGAAAATTAGTTTTTTAGTTTAGAGAATGTGGAAAATTAGTTTAATTGTTCCGAAATTGTCAAAAATTACTTTTGTTTATTTAGAAAAATATAGAAAATTAGTTATTTGTTCTAGAAATTGTAGAAACTACTTTAGCATATTTAGAAATTCTAGAAAACTAGTTACCTCTTTTACTAAATGTAGAGAATGTAGAAAATTAGTTTATCTACTCAGGAAATTGTCGAAATTACTTTAGTTTGTTTCAAAATTACAAGAAATTAATTTATGTTGTTTAGAAAGTGTAGAAAATTAGTTTATCTGTTCCATAAATTGTAGAATTTACTTTAGCTTCTTTAGAAATTATAGAAAAATAATTTATCTCGTTTACAAAATGTAGAGAATGTAGAAAAATAGTTTGACTATTTAGAAAATTGTTGAAATTTACTTTATCTTGCCTAGAAAATCTAGTAAATTACTTTACCTTGTTTAGAAAATGTACAAAATTTTGAAAATTAGTTTATCTGTTCTACATATTGTACCAAAATACCTTAGTGATTTTTGAAATTCTTGAAAATTACTTTATCTCGTTTACAAAAATGTAGACAATGTAGAAAAAATTTTACCTGTTCTAGAAAATGTAGAAATTACTTTATCTAGTTTTTAATTATATATTTAGTTTTTGTATGCAGGTGCAGCAATGGATCAGGCTCAGCATCGGGCTCTGGGTCAAACCGAGACTCAGTCTGCTCGTGCTGAGGCTGATGCGTACGTAACGCCAAATTTGTTGGATAGGGAAGTCGACCGTAGGCACTGCTCGATCATGTCCACCGTCCTCGGAGAGGATCTTTGACACGTGCGTTCTCACACTACATGCACGTTGTTGCCGATCCACGACCTTTGTGTTCCCAAGTACGTGAACTGATGTTATGTTATTGTTTGTACCTTCATTTATCCTTTTGTTGTAACTAATAAATTTACCTTATTTGATTTAGGCTACGTGTTACAGGACTACTGCATGTAGTGCGGTTAGTCGAGGGGGACAGACTGCGGGACGTGATTCCTCGGAAAGATCGCATGACACGGTTCCAGTACGACCTCCCCCTCCTCAGCGCTTTTGGACCACTTGAGGCCGGAGACGCACACGTTCCACTTCACCGTCGGTGAGATGACATTGACTCTTCAGGTCACAACCCTGTTGATTTGACTTTCTTGTGCGGGCGAGCCGCTGGGGGCTGTGGACATCTCCGACGACTGGTGTACTGAGTTCCTCGCTGGGTTTGCGACCAGTCCTCGGAACGATCGTGCCCTCGCCTTTGTACGAGGAGTTAATGAACCCTCATGGACCCATCTTGACCTAGTTGCAGCAGTTTACCGTACGTACCTTTACCTCATATTTTTTCTTCGTTTTCGAAGATATGGAGACAATGTAAATGTAACTAACATTTGATTTTGTTTGTGAAGGCTGATTACCTAGAAGATGACACCAAGCCCAAGACAGTCGACAGGTTCTTCAGGGCGTACCTGTTGTGGCTGTTTAGATTCGTGTTGTTCTACAGTTCGCAGGGTGATGCGATGGCGAGGTACTTGATCCCCCGCACTCAGAGGATGGCCTACGCGCCCTTAGACGCCATGCCCTGGATCTGTTGGGGCAACTTTGTTCTTGCGGGCATGTATAGGGGCTTGTGCTCGGGGGTGTTGAAGGGCCGTTCGGTGGAGGCGATCTTTTTCGGCTATCCTCTCCTTCTTCAGCTCTGATGCCATGAGCAATTTACGATTGGTCGGCCAGTCAAGCCACTCCACGCGTATGAGGCCCTGCAGAAGGGCCACGACCCCCTCGACCGTTTCATTATGGGCTTGGTGTGGTGCCACCGGATGGTAATTTCTTACCTTTCGCTTTCAATTTGTCTCTCCATTTTGTTTAGTTTGTTCAATCCACAGTTAGGGTTCTCATTTTCGTTTAGAGAATGTAGAAAATTAGATTAATTGTTCAAGAAATTGTCAAAATTACTTTTGTTTATTTAGAAAAATGTACAAAATTAGTTTATCTATTCTAGAAATTGTAGAAACTACTTTAGCATGTTTAGAAATTCTAGAAAACTACTTGCCTCTTTTATTAAATGTAGAGAATGTAGAAAATTAGTTTATCTAATCAGGAAATTGTCGAAATTACTTTAGTTTGTTTAAAAATTATAGAAAATTACTTTATTTTGTTTAGAAAATGTAAAAAATAGTTTATCCGTTCTAGAAATTGTAGAAATTACTTTAGCTTCTTTAGAAATTCTAGAAAAATAATTTATATCATTTACAACATGTAGAGAATGTAGAAAAATAGTTTTACTATTTAGAAAATTGTCGAAAATTACTTTATCTTGCCTAAAAAATCTAGTAAATTACTTTACCTTGTTTAGAAAATGTAGAAAATTTTGAAATTAGTTTATCTGTTCTACATATTGTACCAAAATACTTTAGTGATTTTTGAAATTCTGGAAAATTACTTTATCTCGTTTACAAAAATGTAGACGATGTAGAAAAAATTCTACCTGTTCTAGAAAATGTAGAAATTACTTTATCTAGTTTTTTATTATATATTTAGTTTTTGTATGCAGCTGCAGCTATGGATCAGGCTCAACATCGGGCTCTGGCTCAAACCGAGACTCAGTCTGCTTGTGCTGAGGTTGAAGCGTACGTAACGCAAGAGTTGTTGGATAGGGAAGTCGACCGTAAGCACCGCTCGATCATGTCCGCCGTCCTCGGAGAGGATCTTTGACACGTGCGTTCTCACACTACATGCACGTTGTTGCCGATCCACGACCTTTGGGTTCCCAAGTACGTGAGCTGATGTTATGTTATTGTTTGTACCTTCATTTATCCTTTTGTTGTAACTAATAAATTTAGCTTATTTTATTTAGGCTACGTGTTACAGGACTACTGCATTTAGTGCGGTTAGTCGAGGGGGACAGACTGCGGGACGTGATTCTTCAGAAAGATCACATGACACGGTTCCAGTACGACTTCTCCCTCCTCAGCGCTTTTGGACCACTGGAGGCCGGAGACGCACACGTTCCACTTCACCGTCAGTGAAATGACATTGACTCTTCAGGTCACATCCCTGTTGATTTGACTTCCTTGTGCGGGCGAGCCGCTGTGGGCTGTGGACATCTCCGACGACTGGTGTACTGAGTTCCTCGCTGGGTTTGCGACCGTTCCTCGAAACGATCGCGCCCTCACCTTTGTACCACGAGTTAATGAACCCTCATGGACCCATCTTGACCTAGTTGCAGCAGTTTAGCGTACGTACCTTTACCTCATATTTTTTCTTCATTTTTGAAGATATGAAGACAATTTAAATGTAACTAACATTTGATTTTGTTTATGAAGGCTGATTACCTAGAAGATGACACCAAGCCCAAGACAGTCGAAAGGTTCTTCAGGGCGTACCTGTTGTGGCTGTTTAGATTCGTGTTGTTCTACAGTTCGCAGGGTGATGCGATGGCGAGGTACTTGATCCCCCGCACTCAGAGGATGGCCTACGCGCCCTTAGACGCCATGCCCTGGATCTGTTGGGGCAACTTTGTTCTTGCGGGCATGTATAGGGGCTTGTGCTCGGGGGTGTTGAAGGGCCGTTCGGTGGAGGCGATCTTTTTCGGCTATCCTCTCCTTCTTCAGCTCTGATGCCATGAGCAATTTACCATTGGTCGGCCAGCCAAGCCACTCCACGCGTATGAGCCCCTGCAGAAGGGCCACGACCCCCTCGACCGTTTCATGATGGGTTTGGTGTGGTGCCACCGGTTGGTAATTTCTTACCTTTCGCTTTTAATTTGTCTCTCCGTTTTGTCTAGTTTGTTCAATCCACATTTAGGGTTCTCATTTTCGTTTAGAGAATGTAGAAAATTAGTTTAAATGTTCAGGAAATTGTCAAAATTACTTTTGTTTATTTAGAAAAATATAGAAAATTAGTTTATCTGTTCTAGAAATTGTAGAAACTACTTTAGCATGTTTAGAAATTCTAGAAAACTACTTACCTCTTTTACTAGACGTAGAGAATGGAGAAAATTAGTTTATCTATTCAGGAAATTGTCGAAATTACTTTAGTTTGTTTAAAAATTATAGAAAATTAATTTATTTTGTTTAGAAAATGTAAAAAATTAGTTTATCTGTTCTAGAAATTGTAGAAATTACTTTAGCTTCTTTAGAAATATTAGAAAAATAATTTATATCGTTTACAAAATGTAGAGAATGTAGAAAAATAGTTTTACTATTTAGTAAATTGTCGAAAATTACTTTATCTTGCCAAAAAAATCTAGTAAATTACTTTACCTTGTTTAGAAAATGTAGAAAATTTTGAAATTAGTTTATCTGTTCTACATATTATACCAAAATACTTTAGTGATTTTTGAAATTCTGGAAAATTACTTTATCTCGTTTACAAAAATGTAGACGATGTAGAAAAAATTTTACCTGTTCTAGAAAATGTAGAAATTACTTTATCTAGTTTTTTAATTATATATTTAGTTTTTGTATGCAGCTGCAGCTATGGATCAGGCTCAACATCGGGCTCTGGCTCATACCGAGACTCAGTCTGCTCGTGCTGAGGTTGAAGCGTACGTAACGCAAGAGTTGTTGGATGGGGAAGTCGACCGTAAGCACCGCTCGATCATGTCCACCGTCCTCGGAGAGGATCTTTGACACGTGCGTTCTCACACTACATGCACGTTGTTGCCGATCCACGACCTTTGGGTTCCCAAGTACGTGAACTGATGTTATGTTATTGTTTGTACCTTCATTTATCCTTTTGTTGTAACTAATAAATTTACCTTATTTGATTTAGGCTACGTGTTACAGGACTACTGCATGTAGTGCGGTTAGTCGAGGGGGACAGACTGCGGGACGTGATCCCTCAGAAAGATCACATGACACGGTTCCAGTACGACTTCTCCCTCCTCAGCGCTTTTGGACCACTGGAGGCCGGAGACGCACACGTTCCACTTCACCGTCGGTGAAATGACATTGACTCTTCAGGTCACATCCCTGTTGATTTGACTTCCTTGTGCGGGCGAGCCGCTGTGGGCTGTGGACATCTTCGACGACTGGTGTACTGAGTTCCTCGCTGGGTTTGCGACCGTTCCTCGGAACGATCGCGCCCTCACCTTTGTACCAGGAGTTAATGAACCCTCATGGACCCATCTTGACCTAGTTGCAGGAGTTTAGCGTACGTACCTTTACCTCATATTTTTTCTTCATTTTTGAAGATATGAAGACAATTTAAATGTAACTAACATTTGATTTTGTTTGTGAAGGCTGATTACCTAGAAGATGACACCAAGCCCAAGAAAGTCGACAGGTTCTTCAGGGCGTACCTATTGTGGTTGTTTATATTCGTGTTGTTCTACAGTTCGCAGGGTGATGCGATGGCGAGGTACTTGATCCCCCGCACTTAGAGGATGGCCTACTCGCCCTTAGATGCCGTGCCTTGGATCTTTTGGGGCAACTTTGTTCTTGCGGGCATGTATAGGGGCTTGTGCTCGGGGGTGTTGAAGGGCCGTTCGGTGGAGGCGATCTTTTTCGGCTATCCTCTCCTTCTTCAGCTCTGATGCCATGAGCAATTTATGATTGGTCGGCCAGTCAAGCCACTCCACGCGTATGAGGCCCTGCAGAAGGGCCACGACCCCCTCGACCGTTTCATAATGGGCTTGGTGTGGTGCCACCGGATGGTAATTTCTTACCTTTCGCTTTCAATTTGTCTCTCCATTTTGTCTAGTTTGTTCAATCCACAGTTAGGGTTCTCATTTTCGTTTAGAGAATGTAGAAAATTAGTTGAATTGTTCAAGAAATTGTCAAAATTACTTTTGTTTATTTAGAAAAATATAGAAAATTAGTTTATCTGTTCTAGAAATTGTAGAAACTACTTTAGCATGTTTAGAAATTCTAGAAAACTACTTGCCTCTTTTATTAAATGTAGAGAATGTAGAAAATTAGTTTATCTATTCAGGAAATTGTCGAAATTACTTTAGTTTGTTAAAAAATTATAGAAAATTAATTTATTTTGTTTAGAAAATGTAAAAAATTAGTTTATCTGTCCTAGAAATTGTAGAAATTACTTTAGCTTCTTTAGAAATTCTAGAAAAATAATTTATATCGTTTACAAAATGTAGTGAATGTAGAAAAATAGTTTTACTATTTAGAAAATTGTCGAAAATTACTTTATCTTGCCTAGAAAATCTAGTAAATTACTTTACCTTGTTTAGAAAATGTAGAAAATTTTGAAATTAGTTTATCTATTCTACATATTGTACCAAAATACTTTAGTGATTTTTGAAATTCTGGAAAATTACTTTATCTCGTTTACAAAAATGTAGACGATGTAGAAAAAATTTTACCTGTTCTAGAAAATGTAGAAATTACTTTATCTAGTTTTGTAATTATATATTTAGTTTTTGTATGCAGCTGTAGCTATGGATCAAGCTCAACATCGGGCTATGGCTCAAACCGAGACTCATTCTGCTCGTGCTGAGGTTGAAGCGTACGTAACGCAAGAGTTGTTGGATAGGGAAGTCGACCGTAAGCACCGCTTGATCATGTCCACCGTCCTCGGAGAGGATCTTTGACACGTGCGTTCTCACACTACATGCACGTTGTTGCTGATCCACGACCTTTGGGTTCCCAAGTACGTGAACTGATGTTATGTTATTGTTTGTACCTTTATTTATCCTTTTGTTGTAACTAATAAATTTAGCTTATTTGATTTAGGCTACGTGTTACAGGACTACTGCATTTAGTGCGGTTAGTCGTGGGGGACAGACTGCGGGATGTGATTCCTCAGAAAGATCACATGACACGGTTCCAGTACGACTTCTCCCTCCTCAGCGCTTTTGGACCACTGGAGGCCGGAGACGCACACGTTCCACTTCACCGTCGGTGAAATGACATTGACTCTTCAGGTCACATCCCCGTTGATTTGACTTCCTTGTGCGGGCGAACCGCTGTGGGCTGTGGACATCTCCGACGACTGGTGTACTGAGTTCCTCGCTGGGTTTGCGACCGTTCCTCGGAACGATCGCGCCCTCACCTTTGTATCAGGAGTTAATGAACCCTCATGGACCCATCTTGGCCTAGTTGCAGCAGTTTAGCGTACGTACCTTTACCTCATATTTTTTCTTCATTTTCGAAGATATGAAGACAATGTAAATGTAACTAACATTTGATTTTGTTTGTGAAGGCTGATTACCTAGAAGATGACACCAAGCCCAAGATAGTCGACAGGTTCTTCGGGGCGTACCTGTTGTGGCTCTTTAGATTCGTGTTGTTCTACAGTTCGCAGGGTGATGCGATGGCGAGGTACTTGATCCCCCGCACTTAGAGGATGGCCTAAGCGCCCTTAGACGCCATGCCCTGGATCTGTTGGGGCAACTTTGTTCTTGTGGGCATGTATAGGGGCTTGTGCTTAGGGGTGTTGAAGGGTCGTTCGGTGGAGGCGATCTTTTTCGGTTATCCTCTCCTTCAGCTCTGATGCCATGAGCAATTTACGATTGCTCGGCCAGCCAAGCCACTCCACGCGTATGAGCCCCTGCAGAAGGGCCACGACCCCCTCGAGCGTTTCATGATGGGTTTGGTGTGGTGCCACCGGATGGTAATTTCTTACCTTTCGCTTTTAATTTGCCTCTCCGTTTTGTATAGTTTGTTCAATCCACATTTAGGGTTCTCATTTTCTTTTAGAGAATGTAGAAAATTAGTTTAATTATTCAAGAAATTGTCATAATTACTTTTGTTTATTTAGAAAAATATAGAAAATTAGTTTATCTGTTCTAGAAATTGTAGAAACTACTTTAGCATGTTTAGAAATTCTAGAAAACTACTTACCTCTTTTACTAGATGTAGAGAATGGAGAAAATTAGTTTATCTATTCAGAAAATTGTCGAAATTACATTAGTTTGTTTAAAAATTATAGAAAATTAATTTATGTTGTTTAGAAAATATAAAAAATTAGTTTATCTATTCTAGAAATTGTAGAAATTACTTTAGCTTCTTTAGAAATTCTAGAAAAATAATTTATATCGTTTACAAAATGTAGAGAATGTTGAAAAATAGTTTTACTATTTAGAAAATTGTCAAAAATTACTTTATCTTGCCTAGAAAATCTAGTAAATTACTTTACCTTGTTTAGAAAATGTAGAAAATTTTGAAATTAGTTTATCTGTTCTACATATTGTACCAAAATACTTTAGTGATTTTTGAAATTCTGGAAAATTACTTTACCTCGTTTACAAAAATGTAGACGATGTAGAAAAAAATTTACCTGTTCTAGAAAATGTAGAAATTACTTTATCTAGTTTTTTAATTATATATTTAGTTTTCGTATGCAGCTGCAGCTATGGATCAGGCTCAACATCGGGCTCTGGCTCAAACCGAGACTTAGTCTGCTCATGCTGAGGTTGATGCGTACGTAACGCAAGAGTTGTTGGATAGGGAAGTCTACCATAGGCACCACTCGATCATGTCCACCGTCCGCGTACAGGATCTTTGACACGTGCATTCTCACACTACATGCACGTTGTTGTCGATCCACGACCTTTGGGTTCCCAAGTACGTGAACTGATGTAGGATCTTTGACACGTGCATTCTCACACTACATGCACGTTGTTGTCGATCCACGACCTTTGGGTTCCCAAGTACGTGAACTGATGTTATGTTATTGTTTGTACCTTCATTTATCCTTTTGTCGTAACTAATAAATTTACCTCATTTGATTTAGGCTACGTGTTACAGGACTACTGCATGTACTGCGGTTAGTCGAGGGGGACAGACTGCGGGACGTGATTCCTCAGAAAGATCAGATGACACGGTTCCAGTACGGCTTCTCCCTCCTCGGCGCTTTTGGACCACTGGAGGCCGGAGACGCACACGTTCCACTTCACCGTCGGTGAGATGACATTGACTCTTTAGGTCACATCCCTGTTGATTTGACTTCCTTGTGCGGGCGAGCCGTTGGGGGCTGTGGACATCTCCGACGACTGGTGTACTGAGTTCCTCGCTCGGTTCGCGACTGTTCCTCGCAACGATCGCGCCCACGCCTTTGTACCAGTAGTTAATGAACCCTCATGGACCCATCTTGACCTAGTTGCAGCAGTTCATTGTACGTACCTTTACCTCATATTTTTTCTTCGTTTTCGAAGATATGGAGACAATGTGAATGTAACTAACATTTGATTTTGTTTGTGAAGGGTGATTACCTAGGAGATGACACCAAGCCCGAGATAGTCGACAGGTTCTTCAAGGCGTACCTGTTGTGGCTGTTTGGATTCGTGTTGTTCTGCAGTTCGCAGGGTGATGCGATGGTGAGGTAATTGATCCCCCGCGCTCAGAGGATGGCCTACGCACCCTTAGGCGCCATGCCCTGGATCTGTTGGGGCAACTTTGTTCTTGCGGGCATGTATAGGGGCCTGTGCTCGGGGGTGCTGAAGGGCCGTTTGGTGGAGGCGATCTTTTCGGCTATCCTCTCCTTCTTCAGCTCTTGTGCCACGAGCAATTTACGATTGGTCGGCCACTCAAGCCACTCCACGCGTATGAGCCCCTGCAGAAGGGCCACGACTCCCTCGACCGTTTCATGATGGGCTTGGTGTGGTGCCACAGGATGGTAATTTCTTACATTTCGCTTTCAATTTGTCTCTCCATTTTGTCTAGTTTGTTCAATCCACATTTAGGGTTATCATTTTCGTTTGTATGCAGACATCGTACGCTGACAACCAAACGAAGAGGGCATAGGACTTCGTCAGTCCGTTGGACTCTCTCACGGACGCGGATGTCAGGTGGACGTTGTACTCAGAGGAGGCTATCACGACCCGCGAACCACTAGGCCTCTCGTCTTTGTGCTTCCGAAACTAGCACTACTGGATGACGAGGATGCCATTGTTGTTCGACATGTACGCGGAGGAGTACGCCGTCCATAGGGTGCTAAGACAGTTCGGCCTCTACCCGGAGTCGCTTGTGCCTGTGGTACACACTATTGTCAACGCGCACCATAGGTGAGTTATCATCAATTTTTAAATTTAATTCAGCGTTTGAATATTTTAGCAGCTCGCAAATATGTTTAATTCATCGTAGGTGGTCTCAGAGGGGAGTTCCGGGGCGTGTTTCTTGGGTTCAAATGGTGCTGACGTACGTGGATGGTTGGGCTACCGCGTCACAGAACCTCATCACGGAGGACCGGCCCCACGACGACATGGCGTGGGAGGAGAACATCCAGAACATCCAGTTGTACACCCCGAGGATTTGGACACGTGTGATGTACGTTCCACCACAGCCACCAGCATTCGTTCCGGATGCAGCGTGGGTGATCGTTCCTACTGTCCTGTACCCGGTGCGGCGGGATCAGCACTACCAAGTGGCAGTGAGTTTGAAAATGCAACTAATTTTTCTTATGGTACTTAATATTCTAACATTTGCTAATAATTTCTTCTGCAGTTCGACGTGATTGCGGACCTTTCACATTTTATAGAGGAGTCGAAGGCGAGGCTGAACCTCATGTCACACCAGGAGATCGAGCAGACGTGAGATAGGATGCAGGGCAGGCCATTACCACGAGATTCCTTGCCACATTCAACTACCGCGGCAACCCGACTCTACCCTTATTTCCACAATACCCCCAGTCGTCCTCCAGCTCCGCCTCGACTGATCGTTCCTACCAGGCACCGTCATCCTCGTCACGGCCAGCCTACCCAGCCACTTTTACACATTGTCGTTTGCACCGCACCCTCCATTTGCATCCTCCCTCGAGGATATCTCCTCTAGAGGGCTCGTCTCCCAGAGGTCCTGCACCAGCACTAGCACCAGGAGGACCTGCAGCAGCAGTAGCAGCATGAGCAACACCATTAGTACCACCGCACACGTTCCTTCCTCGTCCACTAGCGTTGTTCTTTCGTTAGGTAATGACCACAACTCTATCTCGAACCATATACAAATACTAGATTCTATTAATTATGATGTGTGATTTAATAATACTATTCGTTCCAGCTTACGTCGGCAGCGGTGGCACTCCTGACTCCACCCTAGAGGACCAGGCGGGAGGGTTCGAGGACGTCAACTTGGACATGTTCGACTTCTTGCATGGTGTGCCGTCGCAGGATGAGCTCAGAGGGTTGCAGCTAGGAGACGCACCACCCACGTGGACATAGGAGGGAGCACGGACACAGCCACGAGGGTCGCAGCTGCCAAGCGCGAGTGGTGGGACACAGCCAGGAGGGTCGCAACTGCTAGGCGCGAGCGGTGGGGCGCAGCTGTCTCCAGGAGGGTTGCCTAGGTCGTCCCACGAGGTTGCAGGGTCAGCGGCGGTGATGGCAACACTGCAGGCCACTGTTGATACTAGGCGTCGACAGATCCACCCACATGACCCGTTGACGTACCCTCGCGAGCAAATGCACGCCGTAGTCCGAGCAGACAGGCTGCACAAGAACAGGCGATGCTGGATTGGGTTGCATATTGTTTATACAACAACACTCTTATATGTGATCATGATGATTTTTTATTATATCACTTTGCTTTTCGTTATTACCACCTAGTTTTTTTATCATAAAGTTAAAAAACAAAAAATATATCATTAAGTTACTTTAATGAACTGGATCCTATTTTGATTGTGTTGTAATAATCGAACCAAGATTCCTTAATTTCCCTTTTTTAATTTTCCTACTGGATTTATTATAATTTAATAAAGTTTAAAAAAATAAAATGAGCCTAACTGTCAGGAGACATGGCGGTTGGGCCCTGTCGCCATGGAGGCCCCCTAACCAATGCGGATGTCCATCAATCGCCGTGGGTTACGGCCTACGGCGGTACCAAGGTAACCGCCGTGGCGTACGACGGCTGCGACTAACCGCCGAATGCCACGGGGGTTGATATATAGTTTTGATAAATTTCAAAACGGTAGTATAAATTTGCAAATTGAAATGAAAAAATATATAAAAAATTCTTGTAACATCTATATATATAGCATGCCTGCAAAGGCCAATTATTATTTTTATTATTTTCATTGGAGACACGGGTTGCAACACTGCGCCTCCTATGAGGGTCATACTCGAGACCCTTTTTTTCATTTTTTTTACGGTGGACCATATTGGTAAGGGTAAATAGGTATGTTTCCTAAATTTTAACTAAATTTGGCAACCTCGGGTCGAGAAAAACAATTTCGTTTATGCCACCATAAAAAATTGAAAAAAGTTTTTGAAATTTGTAATCAAAATTTTTATTTTTGAAATTTGAAAAAAATATTGGCCATACCAGGGAAATGAAAAAAATTGTCATTTTTTAAATTTGAAATGAAAATTTTCATTTTGAAATTTGAAAATAATCGGCCATACCACTAGAAAGAAATGAAAAAAATTGAAATATTCAGTTGTGCCATCAAGAAAATTTTGAAATGAAACAGATTTGGAAAAAATCAATTTTGGAATTTGAAATGAAAATTTTCATTTTTTAAATTTGACAAAAAACTGGTCATATTACCAGAGGGAAATAAAGAAATGATATATTCCGGTTATGCCACCAAGAAAAACTACCAATAATACTCCTATACCACTTATACATACCACCATATACCATATGTTGAGCCGTGGAAGTATACAAGTAATCTCAACTGTTGGATCCTTCCATACTTGTCCTTTTCCAATAGTAGTATAGGTGGTATGGTCCACTATAAAAATGCTCTATGTTTTACCAACCCGCGTCTTATTTGATGGGGTCATAGGAGACGCGGTTTGGTAAAAACACGTCTCCTTTGACTCCTTTCAAAGGAGTCTCGAAAATCGATCTCCTATAACTTTTCATTAGTGGCGGAAATTTAGAGACAAAGAAAAAACGTGTCTCCTTTGTCAGTTAACCTGTGTCGGCTTGGAAGCTTTCTTTCATTCAACTTCCATGGTTATACTTATATCCAAAGGATGTCAGACCATCATTAAGAAATGTTTGGTAACAAGATCTAGCGACAGATAATCAGGATACAAATTGAATTAATTAAACATGGAACAAGATATTAAAAAATAAATAAGCCATCACTTTGAGATCTCATATCTTATAAAATATTTATATTTCAATAAAACAAAAGACATTCTTATTTATGTATTGCAGCCTTATTGAGACAGTGATAATGGGCTCAAAGATTTCCTAAAATTTATTTATTTCTTTGTAACCCATATATATTTCAATGGAATAAAATGTTATTAAATATTATTGCACATTAAATACTAGTGCCGAGATTTTCGAATGCTATAAATAGAAATGTAAGGTGATGCACATTGTTAACAAAACAGCATACTGTAAGGATCAATGTTCATCGCCACCTACATCCATAAAAGGTATTCGTGGTCATAGGCAAGCACAATAACCGGTACAAGATGACTACAAAATCAATCACTCAATTTTTGGTGTTTGCTTTTGCTTTCATTTTGTTGCCTCATGGTTGGGGTGAGACAGATTGCCATCTCCAAAAACTACAATTTATGCATACATGTTATATGCACATTAGGCGTAACACTGGCTACTTGAAACCAATCTCTATCTGCTGCAAGATTGTGCGCACATCCGACATGGTTTGTGTATGTCGTAGCATCAGGGATGAGGACGAGAAAACCATAGATGGGAAGAAGGCTTATTTTGTTTCACGAGATTGTGGTAACCCGGTGCATGCTGGAAACAAATGCGGAAGTAAGTGTCTACTATATATCTTTCAATTTCTTAATAAATTGTTTTGGTAATTTTATGATTTTATCTGTCAATCAAGGAGAGGTATGAATTAATGATGCGCATCCTCACTACTAGCTAGGCCTTGAAATATATCATGACATTTGTTTTTTTAGGTTGGACTATTCCAGCACCACTACATCACCAGCATACATGAAGGGAAGCCATTATATGAATGATAATGGAAGAATAAATGTCTCCTAGGCTTGATTTTGGGTGAATAAATTAATATCTCCTAAGCTTGATATTAGAAGAATACATTAATGTCTCCTAAGCTTGATTTTGATACAATGTGTTTTTAATTGAAATATGTGGAACAATCTTTTTTGCTCAAGCTAGCATATATGCTATATTATGCCTTACTACAACAAATATTTATGTAACTTAGGCGCTATCGATGCTCAAGATCCGGTCCTGGACTCCTATGATTCAACTGAGAAAATCATGTGTGTCCATACGGTGCATGCGGATGTCTTTTTCCTGCATGAACAAGCACACACAGTGGCGTCGAATAATGTATCCTAATCCGATTACACCTTGTAAGCAGCAGCGTTCCGGGCATTTGTTTAATTTCCAGCACCACGTAAATAGTTAACAATGGTAATCAAATCCCAACCTATACAAATCTCGTACCGCTTCTGCTACTCGGTATATAATAAAAAGACCCGTACCTGGAAACACCATTCGAGGTGCGGGTGACCGGGTGGCCCACACCTACTAATAGATTAAAAACAGAACACTTGGATGCGCTAAAAAGCCAAAAATAAATAGAAAAAATAATCTTTTTTATGGGAGGGACCCCACCAGCCAGCCAGCCACCCGTCCTCGATAAGTCGCACATTTTTTATGAGTACGGTCAAACCGCTACGCGGTCGGCGGGGTTCGAACACACGACCTCCACCCTCACGCGAAGCCTCCTCTACCTCTACACCACGCACTCATATGCGTCCACTATACCACGTGCAGCAAGATCGATGACCTGCGAGCAAGATCGATGTGTGTGTGATTTTGCATATCTCGTCATGAATATATGGCCGCATTGTAACCTTGTTCTGATGTATCAATGATGACTGTAATTTGTGTGTGTGTGATTTTGAATCTCAGGAGACATGCTTTGTGATTATCTCTGTGCAGTACATGTTTTTGTATGATTTACCTACTCACTTGCGAAGCTTGAAGAACAAGCCGACGGGGGCTGGCTAAGAGCAACTCCAACAACTTGGCAAATCAACTTGTTTCTCTTAGGATTCCTTATGTAAGTTAGATCTAGATTTGGCAAGTGAAATTATGCCAGATTGTTGGAGATGAACTCTTTTTTTACTTGGAATATCTTTTTAGAAGTTGGCAAAGCACAAGATTTGCCAAGTAAAATTTGGCAAACTCTTGGAGATGCTCTAATCCGTGTCTCATTTGATGTAATCTATTCGTGATTTCGCATATCTTGCCCATAACAAAGGCGATGTTGGTTCGTTAGTCCTCGTCTCTTGTCCATAACAAAGGCGACACTGGTTCGTTAGTCCTCGTCTCTTGCCCGTAACAAAGGCGACGCAGGTTCGTTAATCCTCGTCTCTTGCCCGTTACTGAACCGAAGCAGAATATAAACAAAATATATATAGTATCTTTGGCAGAATATATTCCAAGTAGGATTCAAATTCCACCACATCCCATATATTACCAATAGGATTGAAATTCCACCAATACATTGCATCCTTTACATTACAAAATGGATTCCATTACCACCAATAGACACATCCTCCAGCATTACAAAAAGGATTCAGTAGAAATCAGGCTTGCTTTTTCTTTCTTGATTTCTGTATATGGATTTTTTTACTATGGTCGCTTCTCAAGTATGGTGTTTTGTTAGTTCCCAAGAGTCGGGGCTTGTATGAAGTGTCAAAGGATGGAATTTCATCAAACTAGTTGTATTCCTCCTCCTCAACAACATTTTCAATCCCCAAAATCCTTTTAATTCCAGGCATAACCACATACCAGTTCTTCTTTGCAAGATCAGGTACATATAACACTTGCTCAACATCGTTGGCAAAGACAAACGGATCGTTTTTATAACTGAAGACCCGGAGATCAACACTAACATAACCATAATTATCCTTGCTCACAACTCTCTTCCCATTGGTGACCCATCTACACCGAAACAAGGCTACCTTCAATCCTACACTAGAACAGACGGCACGCTATGCGCGCCCTATCATGCCAACAATCAAATATAAGTGAACAGAAGCAACATCTTGTAGATACTGGATAACATCTGTGTGATATCATGCCAACAATCAAATATACTCCCACCATATTGGTATTAGAAGACGTTTAGGACAAGGTTTAAGTCAAACATTGGGATTATAAATCATGAATAGTTTCTAAGTTATGATTTTTTGCAAGATAAGAAAACATCACTTTGCACTCTTAAGTTACAAAGACAAGTGTTCTAGCCTCCTATACTCATTTCATGGCTGACTCAATGAAATTTAAAATTGTATGCAAACAATTGGATGAGTGAAGCTACATATACCATTTATCTTTATAAATACATACCAGGGCTTTTAGAGCTTTTCGGTAGCTGCAGCTCCTGTTGCACCGCTCTTGTTACTGTGTCAGCGGCATCAAAATCAGGATCATACTTCTGCACATGGTCAAAACAAACTGTTGTCAAAACAAATTGACATGATCTGACTGTTTAATTCATAAACATGCATATGCTGACAACTAAACCAAATAACAATTTTTGCATATACAGAAAGCCATAGATAGTTAGATGCATGGCTTGGCAAGTCTCTAAACTCTGAAGCTGCAAATTGCATCAGATTACCACCATATACGTTGAATGCAGTAAACATAGGCAGAGGCAGAGCCAGCCCTCCCACCCAAGCTCATTAACATTAACTAAGCTCTAACTTATGTAACATATTTGACATTAACACATATTGTTCATCAGACTTAGAAAGCTTTAGGTAGGAAAAAAAAGTAAGCACAATATAAGTTCAGTAATCACAAAAATTTATTAATCTTTTAGGATGCCATCATCATCGAGATATGTCCTATTATACAGAACTCCACTATGGTCTAAAACTCCCACATCTGATGGGTCACATGTACAACTAGTGGGCACATCCTCAACAGAATTTTTTAGTATACTCAACACAAATAGTCTAGTAACACAATACATTCTGAGCTTGTTAGTTCATAGCCAAATCTCAAATTAAGTATATAAATTGCTTTATGTGATTCCTTCCACATAAGATGAATCTAATAACCTAGATGAATGCAGGTACATACTCCATAAGAAATATTTGTGGCCGTCCATGAAGCAGTCCTGTCGTGGGATCGTGGCCAGCCGACATGAGTCTGCTCATCACTACATAGTCCATGTGTGCGCCTGGTTGTGGCACCACGGCACCAACGCTTGCCCAGCCGCCGCCTGTTCCACCTTGCCTGCATCTCCATAGACGAAGAACCTCCATACCACCACGTCCAGACCACTGCAGCCACTCGCCGTCCGCCCAAGCCGTCTACGACGTGCAGCCCCACCGTCGCACGGCCGCGTCGAGGCCGCCGCACTACGTGGGCATCTCGCCGCACACATCGATGCAGCCGAGCCATGATGGGGCAAGTCGATGCCGTCTCGCCACCACGCACAGCACCCACGCATGCTTCCTCAGAGCCGCCGCCGCGCGCGCAGCCACTTCGCGTTGGGCGCGGCCCGCCGGGCGTGCCCCCGGCACACTCCATCGACAGCGCCGTCCCCGCCGTGCCCCTAATCGTAGATCGTGCCGGCCGACGGATCCGGCCGGCGCCGTGCCGATTCCGGGGCCTCATGAACTCCCACGTCGGCAGAGTGATGCCAAGAGAGGCCCTGCCGCCGCTCTCCCCGCGAGTCGGGCGGGCTTCCAACAGCGTGCTCTGGAGGCGACTCGTGGGAGGAGGCCCGACGGTGTCTAGGGTCGCAACGGGGCAGGGGTGAGCAAAGGAGCGGGCGGGGCGACGACGGAGGAGGAGGAGAGGAGAGCAAGGGGAGGGGGAGGGCGACAGTGGAGAGGAGCAGAGAGAGGAGGGGTAGGGTTCGTGATGGGCACGGGGGGTATTAGGTGGGGGTAGGGTGGTGGGAGGGGTTTTCGTAAAACTGCCTTGGGTGTATGTAAAAAACAATGCCATCTCTTCTTTGTGCAGAAATAAAGTTTAGCTCGAGGGTCTGGTTGCAAAATATATGAATGTGTTGTTGTACGATCTAGACTTGCTGAACTTTTTCGCGATTTCTAGAACTGAGAGGACTTTTTCGCAAAATATCCAAACTCGCTGCTACGCGCCACGTACCCCCGTGGATCGCTCTGGTGCGAGCAAAGTCGAGTAGACTTTAAGAAAAGAGATAATCAAGCTACCATATCTCCTCTATTTGACCATAATATGTGTCTGTCTCCGTGTCATCATCATCGTCATGACTGTCATCAACGACAGCCCATACACGCACACCACTTTTTTAATAGACACTCTTTTTATCTTGGGTCATGGTGTAGAACGTGTATCCATTGATATCCATTCCTTCGTATCTTGTAACAGTGAACAATGGCCCTGCTGCTAGATTCCTTATCTCGTCGGTAATTACAACATTATTGCTGCATGTCTCGACATAATCTCGGAGCCACGTGCTAAAACCTTGCATGTGCATCTTTGCAAGCCAAGCCCTACCACTGTTAGGGTTGTCTTCACGTAGTTGTCGTTTGTGCTCATTGGCAAACGGTGTAATTAGGTGCAGTTGTTGTATCACGGTGAAATGAGCCTTTTGGAAGGCATCTGCATCCAGAGTGACTGACCTTTTCCCATGGTCCCAACACCTGAAAGCCTACCTTCATGCTATGAGCGAGGCACACCAATGGGGTTTTGTGGGTCCATATAACCCATGGCCCACTCCACTGCTTCGATGGTCTCGTAGCCACAAACAATGGCTCCCTTCGGAAATAACCGATTATGTACCAATGATTTCAAGAACCCATAGAACCTCTCATATGGAAACATCTGATGAAGGTAAGATGGGCCAAGGAACCAGATTTCCCTCGCGAGGTGTGCTGTTAGATACAGCATGAGATCAAAGAATGATGGTGGGAAGGTAGCTTCAAGCAGGCATAGGGTCTTGAAATGCCTCCTCTCCAAGTCCAATAGTTTTTCCTCATCAATCATCTTCTGTTCTATTGCATTGAAGAATAAACACAAGCTCGTGACCGTGTCACGAACCAGTTCTGTTTTGATACCTCTATGTGCAACAGGAAGAAGAGCTGTCATCAACACATGGCAATCATGAGATTTCATCAAGTTGAAATTCATTTTCATGTCCTTCACTAACACTAGCCTCTTGAAGTTTTATGAGTAGCCTGAAGGTACTTTCAAATCATGCTAAAACTGACAGAATTCTTTTCTCTCTGCCTTTGACAAGGTGGTTGCAGCAACGGGAAGATTCGTCCCCGTCTCTAGTTCCTTTGCATAGAGCTCCGCATAATGCCCAGCTCTTTAAGATCATCCCTTGCATTTTTATGATCTTTTCCTCTGGACTTCTGTTGTAGCAATGTTCCACAAGTAGCTTCACACACATTCTTCTTGACGTGCATGTTGTCAATCGAATGACGCACATCCAACATCGGACAATACTCTAGCTCCCATAGAATTGATTTCTTGTTCCACATTCCTTCTTCTTCTTCACCATCTCGTTTCTTTCTTTTGCCAAGGGTTATTTCAGCCAGTTTGGGTAACTCCTCGATAGTTTTGATGTCCTTGACTTTCAAGTGGACCAGATCTCCAGTCACATGAAACGACGCCTCTCTATTCTCCTTTTCCCCATTAAACTGACAATCCATGGCCCGGTATGGATGTTTCTTACCGAGGAAATGACGGTGCCCCATAAATACGTATTTCTTTGAATGTCATAGCCATATTGCGCAAGTATCTTCCAGGCGGTGTGGGCAAGCTGCAGCTTTCCTTTTACTCTGGTCAGAGAGGTTGCGATGAGCCGGGTTGTCGTTGATGGTGGTGAACAACATGGCATGCATTGTGAACTCCTCACGCTTGTACTCATCCCAAACCTTTGGCACACCAGGTTTCCACAATATCTTCAAGTCATCAACTAGTGGCCTCAAGTAGACATCAATACGGTCGCCAGGTTGCTTTGGCCCGGAGACAAATATTGTCAGTATCATATATTTCTGTTTCTTGCATAGCCAGGGTGGAAGGTTGTACAATGACAACACGACAGGCCAGGTGCTATTTGTTGAGCTCTTGTTACTGAATGGGTTCACGCCATCTATGCTCATAGAAAACCATATGCTCCTTGCGTCGTCAAACCATGGGAAGTGGTTATTAATGTTACCCCATTATGCTGCATCTGCGGGGTGCCTAAACTTGCCATCTTTCTTATAATTAAGCTCCTTTCGGCCTTCGTCATGCCAACGCAAGAGTTGGGCCTCCTTTTGTGTTGCGAACCATTTTCTCAGCGGAGGAATGATGCAAAAATACCATGCCACCCTCACAGTTGCCCCTCTGTTATCCTTCTTCTTCTTGCCTCAGATCTCGTCACGCTCGTTCTTGTCATCAGCATTGTTATCATCTCCACCATAATTTTTCCTCTTGTACCGATCATAGCCACACTTGGGGCACTTGTCAAGGTCTGCATAATCTCCACGTAACAATACACAACTATTCTTGCATGCATGGATTTTTCAACCTCTATTCCTAGAGGACAAATTATCTTCTTCGCCTCATAGGCAGACTCTGCTATTTGGTTTCCTCCAGGTAGCATGTCTCTAAGAACATCCAATAGATATTTGAAACTTTTGTTGCTCCAACCATGATCTACCTTAAGCTGCAGAAGTTTTAGATCACCAGAAAGGCGAGAGTACTTCTGGCAATCAGGATAGAGGGGTTTCTTTGAATCTTTAATGAACTGCTTCAGCCTCGCTAATTCAGAAGGTGTGTACACTCGTTGAAACTCAACATCCCGCAACATTTGATCAACATTGTGCACACGTTGCAACACCTCACCATCATCGAAACCCCTAACTTCTTGATTAGTGATATCCTCAGGCCTCAACACATCCGTTGCTGCTGGGCATGCACCTGTGCAGCAACAAGATGTTCTACATGGAGACACATTGGGGATTCGTCTTGCCAGGGAGGTGAGCAATGAAGATGCTTTCTGAGGAGGGGAAGGAAAGATTGTTGTTCTGTGTGTTAGGTTCTCAGAAGAAAATTCTAACAATTCTACTACACGTTGCAATTAGATCTTTAATTCTTTTCTGTAATCCTTGACTGCTGCATATATTTACTGATAATTGACAAATATAGTTGATAATTGCAAGTGGATCTTTGATTCTTTTCTGAAATCTTTGCCTGCTGCATATATTTACTGATAATTACAAATGGGCAGTCATGGTAGAGTAGATTCATGCGCTCCTATCCTCTCCATCTGCTCAACTTGCACACAGATATAGCCAATGCATATAATAATTTTTCTTTAATTTCCTATTTCCCAAATCAAACATGTGTTATGGATATACACAAAGATGTATGTTCACTTAGATGCATTATGTTTCTCCTGAGCTGGGTACATAAGTACACATATGGAAGTTTATATGACATAAAGTATGGTTTGAGATTAGCAAGATAGTGAAATTGCTAAATTAGTGTCTTAACACTTGTGTTAACTGATCACAATGGTAACTATATCAGACTAAGATAGAACCTGCTGGGGACAATGTCTTATGCACTGTCAAAATTGCAATCCCATTCTATGATTTTTAGGCTCTGGCAAGTCAATATTACTAACATAAATTGTTTTTCGAACAAACACAGAAGTTGGTTACCCCTCGCTCATCTTAGTTAGCTTTCCTCTGGTACATGAGATTAGTTAGGTTTGTGACTCAGTTTATCAGCCGCAGTACAAATATGGTTGGACATGGAAATGGATGGATGATAGTATGTTGGTTGGAGGGATGTTGTCGTGCTCTAGAGCCTACTACCACATAGGTCTGAAATAGTAATGTTGTGAGCCCTGTATTATTTAAAGAAGTTAATCTTCTTAATTTGTATATGTTCTGCGCTAAGTTTTTGTCTATATGGCTCCATATATTGATTCAACTGTACTGATGAGATTCATGATCTTTAGAAAGGTTAGCTCGATAATAAATTTGCATGTCATTTAACATTGTAACAATTATTGAGATTGGTCTACAGTTAAATCTGTAAAACAATTCTCACCGCTGCATACACAAGACACTGTGTTTAGTTCATTTGTTCCGTGTAGCTTCTGTTTGTAATGCGAGGAGTATTTGCAAAAGACGTACTGATTTTTTTCAGATAAAACAATGCTATTTCATTTGCCTTAACTGTGTTAAACCACTCTTAATGCAGAGTCTACCTTATTATGTGTGTTCATGTTAAGCTTCTAGATGATACATCCACATCAAAATTACACGCAGCTACGTCCCTGTTATATGATATCCTAATTCTACATGTTTTTCCTTGAGTTTGATTTGGTTTGCCTAAATAATGTATCCTAATCCTATTACACCTTGTAAGCAACAGCGTTCCGGCCATTTGTTTAATTTCTAGCACCACGTAAATAGTTAACAGTGGTAATCAAATCCCAACCTATACAAATCTCGTACCGCTTATGCTACTCTGTATATAATCGGAAAAAGGATACTAAGCAAGCACCCAGCTTGAGCTGAAACGAGATGCCAGGCCGCGCATGTCGCCGCGAGGCCGTCGGGGACGAGACGCGGCCCCTGCCTCCGCCACCTCATTCTTCTCTGCTTTCTTTTTTGGCGCGCCACGACCAATGACCATGTTGCTCTGGCTCAGCAACCTCATCGCACTACTAGATCTGGGACTTGGGCCGTGCCGTGCCGGCCCGGCCCGGCACTCTTGTGCCTCGTGTCGCCCCGTGCTTAGACTTATAGGCACGCGAGGCACGTCGTGTCATGCCGGCATGGCACGACAAATTTTTTACTAGGTCCAAGCACGACCCGTGGCACGGCGGCACGTCTCCGTGCCGTGCTGGCCCAAGCACGGCCCTCGCGATGTGACTACTTCTGACCATACGAGAACACAATTTTATTATAACATGAATGATGATTAGCACAATTTCATACATGTAAGGTAGATTTTGTGATCTCTTTTTATGTTCGTAGTTATGTTAGGCTATATAATGCATATAACACATCCTATCAGGAAGGAATAACCTACAGATTTGCAAATTGGCCATTTTCGTGCCGTTCCGGCCCAAGCACGACACAAAATACGTGTCGTGTCGTGCCGCTCATCGTGCCGAGATCCTAGGCACGGCACGGCCCTCGCATTCGTGTCGTGCCGGCACGGCCCAAAATTTATCGTGTCGTGCCGTGCTTCGGGTCGTGCCAAAATGTCGTGCTTCGTGCGGCCCATAAATAGCACGGCCCAAGTCCCAGCTCTACGCACTACTATAGAAAACGTTTGTAGGAGTGGGCGGATTCACATTTCCAGGTGCGGGCGCAAGACTCGCTCTTAGCTGTCACTTTTATAAATAGCGATTTCTAAGAGCTGGTAAAACACCATGACCCGCACCTGGAAACACCATTTCGAGGTGCAGGTGACCGGGTGGCCCGCACCTACTAATAGACTAAAAACAAAACACGTGGATGCGCTAAAAAGCCCAAAATAAATAGAAAAGAAATCTTTTTATGGGAGGGACCCCATCGGCTAGCCAGCCACCCGTCCTCAGTAACACGTGATGCGCTAAAAACCCAAAATAAATAGAAAAAAATCTTTTTTTATGGGAGGGACCCCACCGGCCAGCCAGCCACCCGTCCTCTTTAAGTCGCATATTTTTTATGTGTACGGTCAAACTGCTACATGGTCGGTGAGCTTCGAACACGCGACCTCCACCCTCACGCGAAGCCTCCTCTACCACTACACCACACACTCATATGCGTCAATATTCAGTTTTTATTCTACTCATAGTATACTACACCAAGTGTAAATCATTTTTAGGCTTTAAACGGATTCAAATTAAAAACTTCTTGAGATCTACAACTTTCATGTTGAGAGTTTTTCCATTCGAGGTAGTTTACAAAATTTGAATTTCATTGACAATATGATTTAAATTTGAGGTCGTTTGGAAAATACAAAAATTCAAATTTCAATACTTCAAACATACTTTACCTTGACAAAAGTAATTCAAAAAGAAAATGGTTCAACTACAAAGTTCTTTGACTTTTGAAGATGAACAGCTTTTATTTTGGTCATTCGATCATCTAATATAGTAGTAGTAAAATTTTCACAAATCTTATACATCTCTCATATAGCTTCATGAAACTTAATAAGAGATATAGGTTTTCAAACAATCTCGTTGTACTTAAATGGATACTTTGGAATATTAAAAATCTCAAATGGAAACTTGTAAACTACAAAGTTTTGGTCTCGTTGAGTGTCACACCCAGATTTAAGGGCAAATCCGAATGCAAGAATGCATGTGCGCCAAGATCAAGTTACACACATGCATCGGCTCAGTGAATAGCAAAACAAAGTGTAAATCGTAAAGTGAGTATTAAACATTATTACATGACTGAATGTCTCAATCTAACAATCATTCGAGTAGTTAACAGCGGAAAAGAAACACACGTACAAGTCCTCTATAGGCAGCTGACTGGAGAACGAGCGCCTAGAACTCATCAAACTCTCCAGGGAAATCCTCAAAGCGTCCATCTGAGCAGCAACCGGGTAGTGTAGATGCAATATAGAAACAACAAGCATGCGAACCTGTCATACTCAACAAGGGAAAAGTTCTATAACAACATGCAAGACTTTATGGTGGAAGCTGATGGTTATAAAGCAAGTAAGCATTTTAGTTGGTCAAATTTTATTAAGCAGCTGTTACAAACAAGTGAAAGTATATACCAAACCCAAATAACAAATGCAACAGAACCATTGAATGCAATGGACAAGTTTAAAAGTTGCATCTTTCATAAATTACTCATGTGAGGGTCCGGGCCGCCCTTGACCGTGGGCATGGCTAACTAGTCAGTTTTACACTCTGCAGAGGTTGTACATCTTTACCCACAAGTCGTGTAAAAACCCAAAAGAGTTTTAGACCCAACCATGTTGTGCAAAAGTAGGCACAATACCACACTAGCGAGGTGTGGCTGCATAGGGACGCTACGAGGCCGTTACAAAGATCCCCAGCTGCAGGTTGCTCGCTAGGTTACTTGACTGCGCAATGCATAAACCTCTCTCAGCTGCGAAGCTATCATAGAGCAGATCAGACTGAGGGCTGGGCTATACAACAACTACCGGCAACCCCCAACCCTTATCAGGTAAAGCATACCTAACACCTAGTTCTCTAATTATTAAGCCAAGACAGAGCCTTATGTCTTGTGGTTGTACTGTTTTCCTGGGTGGTTCTCCATGTTCCGATTACAAGCATAAGGTGTTCTTGCATTATATGAATGATAGCATAAAGTAAAGCCAGATTGATAAGTGTTCATTAAACCACCCAAAACCAAGGTAAGCTCTAGCAAGTTCTACCCAACATAAAGTAAACCCAGGTTGATCAAGGCATAGGACAAATAACACTAGGAAAACCTTAAATAATCAGACCCATCATATTAATGCATAGCAATAAATAAATACAGTGTAATAAAAATGCATTTTGTAATAGGATCAACGGGAATGCAGCAAGGACTTGCCTTCTACCAGCTCCGGAAACTGCTCAGGGTCTTGAAAGTTCTCAACGGCAGCAAAGTCCTCGAACTGCTCGTACTCTACACTCCACACATAGACATACAAGCATACAATATAATAAATTCAGAAACAATCACAAAACATCATTAACAGAACAAAATAGAGGAATAAAACTATTCTACTCGTCGAGACGATAGCATGGACATAAAGAACGCTAAAAACGGAGTTAAAACGACTAAGATACGGCTAAAACAATATCGGGGACTAAATTGTAAAGAAAACTAAACTTCCTGGGCTAAAACGAAGAAAACATGACCTAACCGCAAGAAAACCTTAAGGTGGAAGGACCGGCTTGTAAATATAAAGAAGCACGGGGTTTTCTTTGCAAAACCGCCCAGTCGAGGCGGGTTTGACCGGTGGTGGCGGGTTTGACTCCGGGAAGGACGGATCTGATCCATTGGATCACGATATGGCGGCCAGGGTTGCAAGCGGGCGCGAAGGCATGGGCTAACCGGTATTGACCTCGGTCCGGCCTAAACTGGGTCGCCCGATTTGGATCGAACAGTCGGCGGCGACGGCGTGCGGGCGACGGCAAGCGGCGGCGCCCGGCGGCGAGTCCACCGGCGCAAGGTCGATCTCGGTCGGCATTACACGATAAGGCACACGGGTTACACTAAAACGACAAGGACAACGTGCGCGAGCGAGCTAGGGCACCGGGACGGGCGGTCGGGCAACGGCGACGGCGTGCAGCCCGGCGAGGCGGACGGCCGCGACGGTGCCGACTCCGGCGAGCGTGCACGGTCGAAGCAAAGCGTGAGGATGCGAACAAACAACACCAGCGGGTTCCTTACTTCCTTGCGATGCTCCAGGGGTGCTTCTCGTCGGCGGAGAGGCAGCGGAGCTGAAGACCGATGGCGACGGTCGAGCCCTAGGGTTTGGTGGCGGCGGCACTGGAGCTCGGGCTAGGGTTTTGCGAAAGGCGGCGCGGCTGGGGGTGCAGCAACCTTTAACTAGGCAGGGGAAGGCCGTCTGGTGCGCGGGCCCGAGGCCACAGGGAAAGGGATGACGGGCGGGGCCCGCCCGTCGGCCTCCGCGGGGTGGCGGCGCGCTGGTGGGCCGGACTGGGCCGGAAGCAGAGCTGGGTTGCGGTGCGGCAGGAGAAAAAGAGGTCGACTGGCGGAGAAGAGGGGGCTTGGCCGAACTTTGCTAGGTGGCTGCACAGAAACAAGGAAGAAAAGGAATAAGGTTTTCCCATTTTTTTAAAACAAAAACCAAACAAATGAATTCAAACATAAATTTGAATCCAAACACTCAAATACAATGCAGCAGCATGTATGCATCAATAAACTCCTATATTTCATTACTTAATTAATAAAAATGGTAAACACCTAGAAAAGCACAATCACCTTCTATTCCTTAAGAGAGAACGACAATTGCTAAGCAAATTTTTAATTAAACTCCAAAAGTGAAGATTAGGGTGTTACAAATCCTACCCCCCTTAAGATGAATCTCGTCCTCGAGATTTGGATGGATCAAAAGAGATGGGGATATTCTTCTTTCAACTCCTCCTCTCTTTCTTAAGTTGCCTCATCCTCTGCATTATTACTCCATTGCACCTCGCACATCTTAATAATCCGATTCCTCGTAACCTCTGTCAGAGTATCTAAGATCCTCATAGGTCGCTTAGTAATGGTGAGATCTTCCTTAACATCCAACCCATCCATAGGCAATGGCTCTTTATCATGAGGTTTGAGACCCCTTTTCAACTGAGAGATACGAAACACATCATGCACATCTGAGAGCTGTTCTGGCAAGTCAAGTCTGTAAGCTACCTCTCCTACCCGTTGCAAGATCTAAAAGGGACCAATAAAGCGAGGGGACAACTTTCCCTTCACCTTAAACCTGCGCAATCCTCTGATGGGTGACACTTTCAGGTACACATAATCACCTTCCTGGAAAGATACATCCCTTCTCTTACAGTCTGCATAACTCTTCTACCTGGACTGAGCAATCCTCAAGTTCTCCCTTATGATCTGAACATGCCTTTCTGCCTCCTTGATGATATCAGACCCAAACAGCTGACTCTCACCTGTCTGACTCTAGTACAATGGTGTTCTGCACTTCCTCCCATACAGTGCCTCGAAAGGTGCCATCTATAGACTAGCCTGATAGCTGTTGTTGTAAGACAACTCAGCATGCAGCAGACTCTTATCCCAACTACCACCATGCTTAAGGGCACAAGCTCTCAACATATCCTCCAAAATCTGATTTGTCCTCTCAGTCTGTCCATCGGTCTGTGGATGATAGGCTGAGCTGAAGTTCAACTTCGTATCCATGGACTCATGAAGCTTCTCCTAGAAATGAGATGTGAACTGGGTACCTCTGTCAGACACTATCTTCTTAGGCACACCATGCAAGCATATGATCCTGGACATGTACAACTCAACTAGCTTTGCACCCGTATAAGTGGTACGCACCGGTATGAATTGAGCAACATTTATAAAATGGTCCATTATAACCCATATCGAATCGTAACCATCACGAGTACGGGGCAATCCAACAATGAAATCCATGCCTATCTCTTCCCACTTCCACTCTGGCACCTTCAATGGCTGAAGCAATCCCGCTGGCCTCTGATGTTCAGCTTTGACCTTGTGGCCCGTGTCGCACAATGCAACATGAGCTTCCACATCCCTCTTCATCCTGTACCACCAATACCTCTGCTTAAGATCCTGATACATCTTAGTACTACCTGGGTGAATGGAATAAGCTGAGTCATGAGCCTCTCTCAAGAAAGTCTTCTGAAGGTCTCCCACATCAGGCACACAGATCCTATTCTTGAACTAGTGGCGGATCTACAGGGTATGCCAGGTATGCACCGGCATGCCCTGCAAATTCCAGCAAGTAAGAAGTATATATAAGTATTCATAGTCCTTGATCAGCTCCAACCATTGACGCTGTCTCCGATTAAGATCCTTCTGAGTGAAGATGTACATTAGCTCTTGTCATCAGTGTAAATTTGTCACTTGGTTCCCATGATCTAATACCTCCAGATTTTCAAAGCATGGACCACAGCTGCCAGCCCCAGATCATGTGTAGGATAGTTGCTCATGCTTCCTCAACTGCCTCGATGCATAAGCTATAACATGTCCCTCCTGCATAAGAACACAACCCAAACCTTGCCGAGATGCATCACAATAAATATCAAAGCCCTTCTGCAAGTCTGGCATCACTAGCACTAGAGCGGTAGTCAATCTCCTCTTCAATTCCTCAAAATTGTCCTGACATGCATCTGTACACTTGAACTCCCTATCCTTCTCCAGCAAGGTGGTGAGAGGCTTCACAATCTTAGAAAACCCCTCGATGAACCGTCGATAGTATCCTGCAAGTCCAAGGAAACTCCTGATCTCCTTAACAGTCCTCGGCAGTTCCCACTTCAACACATCTTCATCCTTGGCTGGATCGACTGAAATACCTCCATCTGTAATAATATGCCCAAGAAAAGAGACTTCCTTCGGCCAGAAATCACACTTACTGAACTTGGCATAAAACTGATGTTCTCTCAACTTCTGCAAGACAAGTCTCAAATGCTCCTCATGTTCCTCCTTAGTCTTGGAGTAAATCAGAATATCATCAATGAATACCACAACGAACTTATCCAAGTACTCCATAAACACCTTGTTCATCAGGTACATAAAAGTAGGTAGGTGCATTGGTCAACCCGAAAGACATAACAGTATACTCATAAAGCCCATACCTAGTAGTGAATCCAGTTTTGGGAATATCGGACCATCTGATCTTCATCTGATGATAACCAAAATGCAAATCAATATTGGAGAACACTTTAGCACCTCTCATCTGATCAAACAAATCTTCAGTGCGAGGTAATGGATACTTGTTCTTGATAGTAACCTCATTAAGCAATCGGTAATCCACACACATCCTTTGAGTACCATCCTTCTTCTCTACAAAGATAACTGGTGCCCCCCATGGTGATGAACTAGGACGAATAAACCCCTTTTCCAACAATTCTTTAATCTGTTTCTCAAGTTCTAACAGTTGAGTACTAGACAGTCTATATGGACGTTTAGAAATAGGAGCAGTACCAGGAAATCGATCAATAACAAACTCAACATCACGGTTAGGTGGCATACCTGGTAACTCCTTTGGGAACACATCTGGATACTCACAAACTACCCTGATATCCTCCAAAGACTTGCCATCCAACTGCTACACAGAACCTCCTGAACCTGAAGGTGGATCTGCCACAAGCTCAAACTTATCCCCATTGGGACCAGTAAGAAGAACTGTCCTCTTAGCACACTGAATTGTTGCATCATGACCAGCCAACCAGTTCATACCCAGAATGATATCGAGATCCTTTGACAACAGAACTATCAGTTGTGCCAGAAAGTCTACTCCCATGATTCTAAGATTAACATTAGGACATATGTATGTGGCTTTCATTTCCCCCCTGGTGAGTTAACTAGCATGGTTTGTTTCATATGTTTCATGGGTACACTATGTTTAGCCACAAATTGAGCAGATATGAAAGAATTAGAGCTCCAGAATCAAATAGGACCGATGCGGGGATGGAGTTGACAAGGAACATACTAAGCACCACCTGTGGGTTCTCTTGGGCAGTCTCAACACTCACGTGGTTCACCTTACCACACGAATAGCTTTGTGGTCCCTTGTTGCTCTACGGTGTCTGATTCCCATTCCTTGTCTACTGCATTTGCTGATTCTGCACAGGGGTGTTGGGAGCAGTCCTTTTGGGGCAGTTGTTGACATAGTGACCAACCTCCCCATAGATGTAGCAGCTGTTGCCCGTGGGAGTGCGGGATGCACTGGGCCTCACGGGCATGCCAACCGGAGTCATCGGACGGTTCTGCTGATATACAGGGCATCGAGTCTGCGGCCCTAGGTGCTGGAACTGCTGGGTGGAGTGCTGAAACTGCTGGTGCTGCTGTGGTTGGTACTGCTGCTGCTGGCCATAACCCCCTATCGGGCCTCCTGGACGGAACGGAGCTCCCAACAGTGAGGTAAAACGGGGACGAAAGTTGCTCCCGGACTGTCCTGGAGTGGTGGCCTTCCTCTTTAGCTCCCCCAGCTCTGCGCATGGACTCCAAAGTGATGGCCTTGTCTAACAGGTGCTGGAAGGACGGAAAAGTGTGAGACATCAACTGGTACCGAAGCGGTCCAGCCAATCCCTCCATGAAGCGCTCTTGCTTCTTTGGATCATCTGCCACCTCCTCTGGTGCATAGCAAGGCAACTCGATGAACCTGTCTCGGTACTCTGTCACTTACTTTCCCCCCTGCATGAGAGAGAGGAACTCCTTCTTCTTTAGTTTCATCAACCCTGCAGGAATGTGGTGGCTCCTGAAGCTGTCGGTGAACTCCTGCCAGGTAATGGCGTCTGGCATAGCATGGGCAGTGACATAAGCATCCCACCATGCTCCTGCTGACCCCTGGAGTCGTCCTACAGCATATAGGACCTTCTCCCTGACATCACACTGAGTTGTGGTCAGCATCTTGCCCACAGTCTTCAGCCAATCGTCAGCATCCAGTGGATCTGCAGCATGGGTGAACACTGGCGGACGGTGGCTCATGAACTCCCTGTGCTTGTTCATGGGCGCTGGCTGCTGTGGTGGTGGCTGAGGGAGTTGTTGGCTTGGGCCTGCAGGTTGGCCACAGTGTTGGTCTGGTTCTCCGTGAGCTTTATCTGATTCTGGAAAAACTGCTGCATGGTCGGATCCATTGGTGCTGGTTGTGGTGCACTGGCTGAGCTGCTGCCTCGTCCTTGGCATGTCACTGGAGGCTGATCAACTCCTGATCCGGACCTGGTGTTTACCATCTGAGTGTTTGAAACATTGATTTAGATTACGATAATGAGAGAAAAACTTAAAAAGTAAACAATGCAGACTTCCAGATTAAGACAGATTCTGATAGCTGTAAAGAAACAGAGATATCTCGCTGTACATGTAACTAAAAATCACGAATTTTTCTGGATATATGGTGCATCAAGTTACTGAACTAACCCAATAGGATTTGCCTCAATCGGAGGTCTACAACTCGAGATATAAAATAATGAAGTCAGCTGTGTCAGCAGGATTTGGCATATTCTGATGGCTTAATGTTTCGTCCATAGCTACCATAATACATATTGAATAATGCTGAATTTTTGACAGAAAACCATATCTATAATTTTTGAACTAACCAATTGGTTTTACAGTATTTGGAGTTCCGTGGCTCGAGATAAAAATAAAACACTACTACTGTGTCAGAAAGCAACGTGAACAGATTTTGCACTAAGATATTCCTCATGATAGATAAAATATGATGGATAAAGAATTACAAATTTGCAAGATAAAAGATGAATAGAACAGAATTTAAACACACTAATCAAGCTCTATTACTAAACCAATGTCATTGTGGCATTAATCCACAACATATTGCAATCACACAAAGATCCAACTCACGAATGTTCACAAATCAAACACTCAAACACACCACTAGCTAACACACCGATCCAACGTGTCGTTCTAATGACTGAAGACAAAAGACACCTAGCACCTAAGGCCAAATGATCCAAGTGCAGGATCTAAGTGACCCATAGCTTGTCCTCCTGGGTCTTGGTGACATTGCAAGCCACCTTTCTTCATCTTCTTCCACCTCTTCCTCATCTTGCCCCGCGATCACTGCCGTAAGCCTTTTGATTTCCCTCCGATCCTCATCTTGCTGATCACGGAGGTCTTGCAGCTCCATGATGGTGTCATCAAGGTTAATGTTGAGAGCTGCAACAAGTCCCACTTGAACTGCATAGCGCGGTCCCAAGTTTGCGTTAGCCACTGGAATCATGCTGCCCACAGCTCCAGCAGGTCGGCGGGGAAAGTCACCCCACACAGTGTTACTGAGATGGTGAGCCTCCTCATAACACCATGCAGAAATAGCCCTCCTAGCAGCATCATCTCTCCACGCAGCGAAGGTAGCCCTAGTGGCTAAACCATGGTGAACAGTAACCTCGTACTGTCCGCCCTCATGTGGGTTATCCTCCAAGATACACACTGACACCTCCCACTGCGTTGGATAACGTGGGTGTGTCCTCTTTAGCCCAACGTAGTCGATAGTCACATGCAGGTGGAGGCATTGGAACAGCCTCTTCAGCTTGGACGGAAAGCGTGCATGCCCTCCATCATGGTGACAGACGACCAGCTCCCACTTCTCAGGCACCGATTCATCATCAGCATCTCCATCCTCTGGATCCGAGTCCTCAAGAACTGAGTGGTCATCTGGGTCACCTCCTTGTTCCTGGTCTTCAACTGGCTCCTCTTCTGGCTCATCATCTGACAGCTCAATGACTGAAGCGGATGGTGAAGCTTGCACTGAAGCAGAGTTCGCTTCACTTCCCTCCTCAGTCTCCATTGTGCCCATCACTCCCCGTGGAGTAGTAGTAGAAGTCCTGGTCCTCCAGGTACCTTGGAAAGCGGTAAGCACCAGAACTAATGGTCTTCAGTGGGCAAACCATCTAAGATAGATGAGACATGTGCTGATTACTAGATGTGACATAATCAAGTTTAGATAACAAAAGACAATCAAGGATGAGATTAAACCAAGAATTGATATAATAAACAGAATAAAGCAAACTAAAGCAATGTGTGGCTTCTACTATTATATAATCCTTAGTTTTCGACCAGTTCTAACTAAGCTATCGTCTTACAGTCAACACGGCTCTGGTACCACTTTGTCACACCCGGATTTAAAGGCAAATCCGAATGCAAGAATACGTGTGTGCCAGGAACAAGTTACACACATGCATCGACTCAGTGAATACCAAAACACAGTGTAAATCACAAAGAGAGTATTAAACATTATTACATAACTGAATGTCTCAATCTAACAATCGTTCGAGTAGCTAACAGTAGAAAAGAAACACACGTAGAAGTCCTCTACAGGCAGCTGACTGGAGAACGAGCACCTAGAACTCATCAAACTCTCCAGGGAAATCCTCAAAGCGTCCATCTGAGCAGCAGCCGGGTAGTGTAGATGCAATATAGAAACAACAAGCTTGAGCACATGTCGTACTCAACAAGGGAAAAGTTCTATAACAACATGCAAGGCTTTATGGTGGAAGCTTATGGTTATAAAGCAAGTTAGCATTTTAGTTGGTCAAATTTTATTAAGCAGTTGTTACTAACAAGGGAAAGTATATACCAAACCCAAATAACAAATGCAACAGAACCATTGAATGCAATGCACAAGTTTAAAAGTTCCATCTTTCATAAATTACTCATGTGAGGGTCCAGGCTGCCCTTGACCGTGGGCACAGCTAACTAGTCAGTTTTACACTCTGCAGAGGTTGTACATCTTTACCCACAAGTCGTGTAAAAACCCAAAAGAGTTTTAGACCCAACCATGCTGTGCAAAAGTAGGCACAATACCACACTACCGAGCTGTGGCTGCATAGGGATGCTACGAGGCCGTTACAAAGATCCCCAGGTGCAGGTTGCTCGCTAGGTTACTTGACAGCGCAATGCATAAACCTCTCAGCTATGAAGCTACCATAGAGCAGATTAGCCTGAGGACCGGGCTATACACCAACTACTGGCAACCCCCAACCCTTATCAGGTAAAGCATACCTAACACCTAGTTCTCTAATTATTAAGCCAAGACAGAGCCATATGTCTTGTGGTTGTACTGTTTTCCTGGGTGGTTCTCCATGTTCTGATTACAAGCATAAGGTGTTCTTGCATTATATGAATGATAGCATAAAGTAAAGCCAGATGAATAAGTGTTCATTAAACCACCCAAAACCAAGGTAAGCTCTAGCAAGTTCTACCCAACATAAAGTAAACCCAGGTTGATCAAGGCATAGGATAAACAACACTAGGAAATCCTTAAATAATCGGACCCACACTACGTGAAAAACTGACTTTGGTAACGGGCGTAGATCGCCTTTGTTAACGGGCAATGCACCCATTACTGATCAAGTGTTACAAATAACCCAAGAAAGGTAACGGGCAAATGCCCGTTACTGATAAGACATATTCGTAACTGGCATTAAACAATGACCGTTACCACAACTAGCCACCGGTCACGTGAAAATGACTGTTTCTCTGGGCCCACAGGGAACTTTGGTAACGGGCACCAAAACAAACCCCGTTACTGTGAAATCAATATCAGAGACGCGTGTGGTGAACCTGCGTCTCCGATGTCTCAACGAACGGTCCACGTATTGGTAACGGGCTTTTACGGTGCCGGTTACTTTGTTGGAAAGTTTGTAACGGGTGCTCCAATTGAAGCCTGTTACTCAGTGGTCAGTGTTTGTAACGAGCTTTAATTAACGCCCATTACAGATATGTAGGCCACCCCTACAGTAACCTCTCGCTCGCTTTCCGCCGCATCCTGGATCCGGCCCGGATTTGGCGACCATCGGGGCTGCATCCTGGAATCAGCCGGGATATGACTAAATTCACAGAAATTAGATCCAGCATCCAAATTCACAGAAATCCACAATTCACATGCATCATATGAAAAAATTCAGCATCATCATCTCATACAAGGAGGAAATGCATCTCCCAAGGAGGAATGCAATAATATCACAAAAATTCATGGACAATGAGGAGGAATGCAAAAATTCATGGACAAGGAGGAATGCAAAAATTTCCTAGTCACCGTACATAATCTGAGCCCACACAGTTTCATCAGCATGAAATTTTCCTCTAGCTGTGATCACCTGTTCCATGAGGAATGTGGCAATTCTTTCACGAATATCTGCTAGCAATGATTTGTTGAGAAGATGCTCATCTAGCCCTAATCTCTAGATATAATGATGTCACCAGTCAGCACACATATATCGGAGGTTACCAAACATGTGTAGTGCTAATAAGCAAGAACTGTGCTCAGTTGCTGATTTTACAAATGAAGATCCCAAGAAAGTACCTCCATATGTGGGCCGCTATCTTTTAATTGAAGCATGTGATAGGCACAATAGAAGCCGCAAAGTATGGATCCAGTAGGTTGTTGGTGGCACTGCAATAAACGTACAGAGAACAATAGTGGTGATCGAGAAGAAATAAACTCAAGCTTTAGTACTAGCTTCCACAGGAAGGAAATAAGTGGTATGTACCTTAACATCTTTGACGTGTTTCAAGGGGCCACGACGCGAGAACTTTTTGCGGCAGTAACGATTCCAAGCCCTACAACGAAAATATCAACAATATTTAGGACACTATTAATTAATATACTCTGTACAGTTTGTCGAGGAACGTCCGCAGGTTAAGAAAGAAATAATTTACTCATTAATGATTAACTCTAAAGGTCCAATATTAGTATTAATTGTCTTCAATGAATCAAGATAGTAGACCTTGCGTTGCTTCGGAACGATCGCCACTGCAATCCAGCGGTTCGTACTGAGATAAGCGGTAAGCATTAAATCCTTTGTAGCATATTGTTTGAAGGATCTGAGCATATAGTCAACAGAGAAAGAAACAGTGTTATCCATGCTGTTCAATGTTGTCGAGCAAAGGCATTAAGGATCAAGGTAGCCAACTGCAGGGCCCTTGTTGTCAACTTCTATAGTCATATTCCTATTAGTTAGAAAAAAGTATAAGGAGGCAAAATATATGGTAATAAAGATGATGTGAGGCAAAAAGCACATTTCTATAGAGGATGTGATTAGTGAGAAGCTGATTAAATTTTCAAGCAACTTACAGGATGAAGCAGTGGAGAAGTGTCAGATCCAAAGCATCCAAGTTGAAGAGATCGTACAAATCACTGAGTTGCACAGACATCTGCTGGAGTGCATTTGACGATTCATCTCTCATCAGCCATGCATTGGTCCTGGGCGCAAGTGTGACCATAATGTCAGAAGCATCATCTAACTCACCACATTGCATGTAGAATGTGTGGAGCTTTCTGGTAAAAGGAGCAGCCTTTTTGAGATCACCATCACTGAGAATGTTCTTTCCGAATTTGTAATTTGGTTTAGCCATAGCCCAAGGATTCTTCTCATTGTCACTCTCATATTGCTTTGGGTTAGTCATATACAGGACCATTCTCCTTGGTGTTTCTTTTAGATCGCTTTCTAGTAGGCCTCTTAGAGGTTTTATTTACAGCAATTTCCTTTTCCTGCTGCTTTGAGATGGCTGAAGAAGGTTTCTTAATGGCTTTCTTGCCTGCTATAGGTGCTGTAGAGCTGTTATTTTTGGCAAGTTTCTCTCCTTGCAACTTTAAAATGGCTGAAGGTTTCTCAAGGGCTTTCTTGCCTAGTGGTGTCTCACCAGGACCTATTACAGAGGTATTAGGCCCAGATGTACCTACTTTGGCATGATTGTTTTGAGCACTTCCGTTTGGGGGTGTATGTTTTGTTGTTTCATGAGGAGGAGAAGAAGGAGGAGGTGGTGGGCGTGGTGGTGGGGATGGAATATTTGGTGTCTCTTGTAGATGTGGGGATGCAAGTTTTTCTGTTTTTTAGGACTAGGAGTAGGTGGGGATGGAATATTTTGTGTACCTTTTGGATGTGGGGATGGAACATGTTGGGATTGAGGAGGAGGAGGAGGAGGAGGAGGAGGGGAACCATCTGAGGAAGGAACCTGTACCGTACTGTGTGAACTACAAGGAATCTGTACAATAGCGTCTGAATGAGATATACATGTTGGTGCTCCTTTGATGTCAATCCGACACCTTCTCCACTATAACCTCTGTCCTTGAGCTTGTCCGAGTTTCATCACCTCGTCATTAGGAGGGTATTCTAACAGTTTATCCACAAAGATAGTATATACAGTGGTCACTTCAACCACAACACAGTCTTCATGAATCGGGACTGTTTGTAGCGTAGTCTCCTCTGGATGAACAAGACCAAGTGCAGCCTCACATTGAACCCCCCTCCACGTGATCCATAGGCCATAGTGTGTGGGTTCAGTCAACATGCCTATAGGGTCTTCTTGTGTACGATCGTCACAGCGCACCTCCGTCGCCAACTCTGCAGTGCCATCGATCAAACCTACATCTGCGGACGCACAACTGCTCTTCAGTGTGGCAGGTGAAGGACTTGCGCGATTGGACATTGGTGACAACACCATCTGGTGACAACACCACCTCTGCATCTCAGCCACCAGTTCTTGCTTGATTTGTTCCTTTATCTTTTCCGTATCAACTGATGTGTCGGTCTTCGGCCTCTTCTTCCTGTACATCTCGACGTGCTGAGGCCATGCATACTTCCAGCCCTGGTAGCTGGAGACACCACGCACACGACCGTGTTGTTCAAGGCGGCCCAAGCACTGACTTAGCACATCATAATCCATCTGCCCTGCCATTCCTGAACATTCTGCACATGCAATCTTCTCCTTGATGTCCGCAACCAATTTTTCTGCATCTTTGTTGTTGAACACTATCACGGCAACACGGTCTTTAATCACTAGCTTACTCCTTGCTCGTAGCCAATTCTTGGAACGATCGTCAGGGTAGGCGTCATATGGGTGGGGGATACCAGTTGTAGCTAATTGTTTGTCCTCTTCCTCCCATTGTTCTATTTTCACAGTATAACTAGCTGGACCCATGTTGTGCTCGCTTGTGTTCCAGCTTCGGAGTTCGTTGAACTTGACACTAGCAGATGAGGCTTGCTCGGTTTCTGCCTGTTTCATGAACTCCTTCCATTGTTCCGGGACAATAAACGGGTGCCTTGTAAATGGCTCAAGTCCTTTTCTGATAAAATCTCGCCTAAGCTGAAATACGAATTGTCTCCATGCCTTGGCTGCCGTCTTCCAGAAAAGCTTGAATGCCTGCGGTTTCACATCTTCCTGGAACTTCAAGTGTTTCCGCACATGCTTATCAAACAAGTCCCACTTTTTATCATTCCTTAGTTCTTTGATTTCCGGCAAGTTCAAAGGTATCTTTTATCTAGCAACGAGCCCCGCAAGCGCCCTGAACCTGCGCTTTCCGAGTCAATGGTACCGGCATCCCCACTATGTCAACCTTAGTGACTATCATTGTGTCACTTGGCCACTTTGTGGATGTCCTTGGCGCTCTGCCTCGACGCTGAGCCCCACCCATCTGGTCTTGTTGTGCACTAACAGTGCCATAACCCTCTTCTTCATCTTGTGGCCCAGGTCTATAGTCCTCGTCAAAATTATCCTGTGAATTAATTGTCAAGGAAATTACAGTAACTACTTTAGCCCACTGTAATATCATTAGTTCTTGGTAAACCATTAACATAAATTAGTGCAGGCAAAGCGACCATACCATTTTAAAGAGCAAGATGCAGGCTGCCTCGATTGCTGATGAGGTACTTATTCAACTTGGAGAGAATGTGCAGATGTGCATAGTAACAAGAGCAAAACCAAATGAAAGAGTCAATCTAAAAAGGAAATGCTAATTATGTATACGATCGACAGCTAAGTATGTCCACATGTACTTATACAAAGGAGCCACGACATACCCTGCAATTCCCACAAGTACAGGTATATTATACGCATTTATATAAAAAGAAAACCATATGCATGCATATGTTGTATACTTGATTACCTGAACGCATGTGTGCTGCAAAAGCGCGCTTGGCCTAATTCCATAAACTCGAGTAAATATACCAAATTACCTTATTACTGAATTTTTGTTAATTTTACAATTATTACTGAGTTGGTATAATGCATTTACCGAATTGTATGACATTTTAGAGCGGCATACCATAAACTCAAATCCTAGATTCACCACTGACCTTCGCATTGCTGGAGCGGAGGGATCTCTACTCCTCGTCGCTGCCTGCTCGCCGCCACGACCTCGTCCTCGCGTCAACCTCATGGCTGGATCCCTCCTCCTCCTAGTCATCGTTGTCGTCGTCGTCGTCGCTAGATCCCTCCTCTAGTCGTCGTCGTCGTCGCCGCCGCAGCTGGGTCCCTCCTCTATATCCCGCTGTCAGAAATGTGGTGCGCGTCGCGCCGAGCGTGGTGTGGCACGCGCTCAGTGAAGGGGTGTAGAGTGGGTCGCGGCGTGGGGTGGTGAGGGGGACGAAGGCAAGGGGGAGAATGTGGCGGTGGTGGCGCGAGGGGAGAGTGGGAGGAGACTGCGCGAGGGAGGCGCCCTTCCTTACTAAGTACTAACCTAGCGCGAGTGGTCTTGTGTGGGCCTTAAAACGAGTAATGTAGGTCACATCACCAGTACTAATTAAACTTTGCATTTCATAATCTTATGGTGAACATAAGGGTATGTTAAAATTTCAAATGCATATGAGTTCGAACATGTTTTAAAGTGTGGAAAACTTCAATGTTGAAGTAACATTCTAATAAACTAGGTGAGAGATGTAGACATTTGTACACAAGTATAATCTTCTGTTTTCGAAACCATTTGAATTTTTGTAGACAAGCTTAGGGACTTAAATTATGTTGCCAAGTCAATTTGTAGAACTTTTAGAACACACTAAGACGTTATTATAATTATTATATCGTAAACAAGAGATGAAAATTCTAATTTTAAGAAATTTGGTTAGACAAGTGTGGTTGTTGATATTTTATTCAAATACTAAATTACCAACTATGAATTATTCGTATTTTTTACGAATTTTTTGGTGGTGTTATGGGGTATAATATTTGAGGGAAGCAAGTTTCAATTCAGAAAAAATAGTGTCGGGCCCACGCGTCAGCGTCAGAAGCCTATATAAAAAAAGAAAACCGTAGCCTGCCCGACCAACAAAGGCGATCAGGGTAGACTAACCATCATCGCCAACAAGTGCTCCATTGTCAGAAATGCCCCTTGCCGAATGAATATGCATCCGCCCCGACGCCCCGACGCCCCGACCCCTGCCCCCTTTTTCTTCCCTGATCTGAGCTCCACCGCCGCCGCCTGCCCGTCCTTCCCCGCCATCGCACACATGTCACACTACGCCGATTTGTCTGGAGGTGCACGTGCGAGGAGCAGGGTCCAAGGTTGCAGGAGCAGCCGCAATCACTCCATCGGCTTGGATCCAGTCGGTGAGCTAAGCGGCTTTCCACTGGTCCCTTGCCCGGACTGTGGTATGGCTCGGGTGGTGGAGGGGCGGGCGCATAAGTAAGGTGAAAACCACAGTTGTCTTTATTTCAAGTGTGCAAGGAACTCGGTGAGTAGTCTACTGTGTCTCCCAAATCCGAGTTAGGGTTCTTATGTGCTTTTGATTCTGCAGTACCCCAAGTATTGTGGATTTTATCATTTCCACAAGGAGTATCTCCAGATGCTGAAGGATGCTGGCGTCATTGTTTTTCGACCGTCAAACTGGGCAGACGCGGTCGATGAAGTAGTTGATTCAGTGGAATGTCAGATTGGGAGCAGCGAGCAGAGGCAAGCACTGGAGGACAAGCAGAGGAAGAAAGCACTGGAGGAGAAGATGGACAATGTGATCTGGAAGATGAACTTGATTATTGTGGCTGTTGTTTGTGTAGTATTTGGATGTTTACTAGGGATGTATGCTGCAAAAAAGTAATTCTGATGTTAAAAGTGGTGCTTATGCTTCATCTGTGTGGATGAAGAATGAAAATTTTGTCACATATGACAAACTTAAATGTATGAATGAAGAATGAATGGAATGACAATTGGGTCACAAATCTTAATGTGTCACACATCACAAAATTCATCAATTCATCTGTGCTGACATTTCATTGCAGCACGAGGCAAAGGAAATGCGGATTATTAAGACAAACAGAGTAACAAACTTCTGGCATAACTCTGGGATATATACACATTGCAATTCATTGTGAACTGCTGCCATATAATGACACAAACAGAGTATCAAACTTCTGGCATGCACATTGCAATTCATTGTAAGCTGCTACCATAGACATTGCAATGCCTACCAAAATAGGAGACATGGATTGATCTACCGCGTCTCTTAGATCTACTACTTCATCACAAGTTCAACATACACAGATCTACTAGCTAGTCCATCACAAGTTCAACAAGCACATTGGAAAAACACATTAACAGAAGAACAAATTAATTAAGCAGAGGTAGTCGCCGCCGGAGGAGCCCCACCGTCGGAGTCAGAGTCAGAGTCGGAGCCGGAGTTGGAAACGTCGAGGCCGCCATCGTCATCGTCATCGAGGGGCACTTCTCTCTCCAGATGCCCAGCCAAGACATTGACCTTGAAGGTGTAACCCATCACGGTCGTCTGCAGCGGCTCAGGAGGCAGTTCGTCCCCGAGATGAACAACCATCTTTTTAAGACTCTGCCAAGCCTGGTAGAGCATCTTCATTGAAAAACAGGCATCCTCAACATTTTTACGGATGGAGCACGCATGGGCAGCGGCACCTTGCGCCAGGGCGGCTTCAGCCGCTTCACCTCCTTGGGCGGGAGTGGCGGCACCTCCTCGGGCTCAGCGGGCGGGGGCGGCGGCACCTCCTCCCTCCCCCGCTTCCTTGATGGATCGCTTGACGCCATGCACTTGCATGAGGAAGGAGAAGCTCTTGGATTCACTTCTTGTTGACCGGAGACGGTGGTGCTGGGGTTTTCTTGGTGCTGCAGTTGACGAAGTTCTTGGCCAGCCAGGATTTATATTGACAAGACGGCGAACTGTCTGGCGGTCGGTCACGCGCCTCGGAAACCGTGTCCGCTAAGGAGAGCTCTTAGCCACAAAAATCATGTGGTCACATGGAGACATGTGACTGTTCATATTTTATTTAAAATACCAAATGCCTAACTATTCCTATGAGTTGTTCGATTCTTAAAAAAACTATGAATTGTTCGTATTTTTATTAATCTATATCTATATCTATATAACTTATATAATTGGTACCCACTAACTATCATTAACTTCATTTCTCTCTTCATGCAAGCTACCCACATCATCTCTCATCAAACTAAGGGTTATTAACTCTATCTCCTTTTCTCTTCATTACACCAATTCTTTCTCCATACAAACTACAAAATGACCAGGGTTTGCTAACCCGTGTCGGCATTGACTGCTACCCCCTTCATCCCAAATATTGCCCCTTTCTTCTTTCTGAATGGACAAATGCAATAGTTTCCTTGAAAAAAAGCGTAGAGGAGGCGTGGAGACAGAGACGACGATGAGCGTCGACGAGGGGCCAAGCAGCAAACGACCCTGCGGACCCGGGATCGAGGATCACCGGAATGCGAAGCGGTGTCGCAACTAGATCCGCGCGCATGCCGGCGAGATGGCAGTGAAGAGAGAGACGACGACGACCGCCGGAGAGGGGCCAAGTGGCGGCGGAGTGAACCCAATGCCGGAGACGAGGGCCTCGACTGGATCCTCTTGGATTCTGACGAGGGGCCAAGCAGCGGCAAGGAGGAGCGTGCCGGCGAGGGGGAAGCGAAGTGGGCCAGTGGCCTGCCTCACGACGACGATGAGGGAAGTTTCTCTGAATCTCACTGCCTTTTTACTTGTTCTATAGATGGAGCTTAAGGTAGCTTGAGCTTGAGCTTGAGCTTCATAAAGTTAATTAGTGCCTATGATATATGATGCCTTCCATGCTTGTCATGATCTTAATTATACCAAGTTTTGAGGTAAATCAGTTCTGAACTAAGTTCTCCTTTTACTTGTCACACCTTGCTCCAAGGTCTGAGGCAAATTAGTTCTGAATTAACTATGTTTTTCTTATACCATGTTTAACCCTATTTCAGGCAAAACTCTTTGAGTCGCGAGCAGAGTTTGAGTTACTTCTTAACCTTAATGTCTGCGATTATGTGAAACCTGCATTTGAAAAAATCACAAAAGAAGTGAACATCCTCATCAAAAAGGCTAAGCACATAAGGAGGTACAATTATACTACTGAACAAAATCTCGAGCCCATTGAAGGTGCGCTAGAAGGGCTTCAAGAATCCTTGGTTGCTTACGAAGAGGCTGCAAAAAGAGCCAATAATCCTGATGGGGCATGATCTAGTTCAAGCTTGTTGATGTGCAAGGTGAGTAGCCATACTTTTGTGGATGTTCAAGGGGCATGCCTTTGTTGATGTGTGTGGTATAGCACGACCATAGTAAATAATGTGATGGACTAGTTAAGTCCTAGCCTGATATATGGACAAGTTAACCTTTTGTAATAATTATCTTTATTCCTGTGGACAAGTTATCTTCATCTTTGTGGACAAGTTATCTTCATCTTTGTGGACAAGTTATCTCTCTTATGATGTCTGTTTTGTCTCAGAAGATATGTTTGTTGATTGTGCCTGTATGTCGAAATGGAAGCAATGAGAGATGGATCGAGTTGACCTGTCAATCAGGATAGACTCAAAGGAGACAATGATTAACAAACCTTCGTCTCATTTGTTCACTAACGCCACGCTCTCGCTACACGGCAGTTGAGTGCTCTCAAACTTCAATTATTGGGCTCTCAAACTAGTAACGGCCTTTATAGCACATTACCAATACAGAGTGATCAGTAACGGACTTAAGTAGGCCGTTACCGATAGGCCATTGATCGGTAACAGACTTTACAAGGCCGTTACCAATAGGTTTAACATTTGTAACGGGCTCTTTTAAAATCCATTACAAAGAATTTATGTAACGGGCATTTAAGAAGCCCCTTACCAGAAGTCCACATTGGTAACGGGCGTTGTGGAGGCCAACCCCGGGGTCGTCCTGGCGTGCTTATAGGTAACGGGCGCCAAACAACAACCGTTACAAATGTGGGTGGATGTAACGGGCGTTAAGGGCCCATTACAAATGTTGCGTGACCTATTTGTGGTTTTCACATAGTGCCATGATATTAATGCATAGAAATAAATAAATACAGTGTAATTAAAATGCATGTTGCAATAGAATCAACAGGAATGCAACAAGGACTTGCCTTTTACCAGCTCCGGAAACTGCTCAGGGACTTGAAAGTCTTCAACGGCAGTGAAGTCCTCGAACTGCTCGTACTCTATGCTCCACACATACACATAGAAGCATACAATAAAATAAATTCAGAAACAATCACCAAACAACGTTAACAGAACAAAACAGAGGAATAGAACTGTTCTACTCGTCGAGACGATCGCATGGACATAAAGAACGCTAAAAACAGAGCTAAAACGACTAAGATACAACTAAAATAATATCGGGGACAAAACTGTAAAGAAAACTAAACTTCCTGGGATAAAACGAAGAAAACAGGACCTAACCGTAAGAAAACCTTAAGGTGGAAGGACCGGCTTGTAAATCTAAAGAAGCGCGGGGTTGTCTTTGCAAAACTGGCCAGTCAAGGTGGGTTTGACCGGCGGTGGCGGGTTTCACTCCTAGAAGGACGGATCTGATCCGTTGGGACACGATCCGGCGGCCAGGGTTGCAAGCGGGCGCGGCGGCACGAGCTGACCGGTGTTGACCCCGGTCCGGCCTAAACTGGGTCGTCTGATCTGGATCGGACGGGAGGCGGTGACGTCGCGCGGCGCACGGCGGCGTGCTGGCGACGGCAAGTGGCGGCACCCGGCGGCGAGTCCACCGGCGCAAGGTCGATCTCGGTCGGCACTACACGATAAGGCACACGGGTTACACTAAAACGATGAGGACGATGTGCGTGAGTGAGCTAGGGCACCAGGATGGACGGTCGGGCAACGGCGACGGTGTGCAGCCCGGCGATGTGGACGGCCGCGTCGGTGCCAACTCCAACGAGCGCGCACGGTCGAAGCAAAGCATGAGGATGTGAACAAACAACAAAGGCATGGTCCCTACTTCCTTGCGATGCTCCAGGGGTGCTTCTCGTCGGCGGAGAGGCGGCAGAGCGGAAGACCGACGACGGCGGTCGAGCCCTAGGGTCCGGTGGCGGCGGCACTGGAGCTCGGGCTAGGGTTTTTCGAAAGGCGGCGCGGTCAGGGGTGCAGCAGCACTTAAATAGGCCGGAGAAGGCCGCCTGGCGCGCGGGCCCGAGGCCACGAGCACGCTCGGCGCGCGCTCGGGGTCGAGCCCGACTCTTGTTCGGGCGCGGCACGGGGAAAGGGATGATGGGAGGGGCCCGCCCGTCGGCCTCGCGGGGTGGCGGCGCGGCGGGGTGGGCCGGGCCCGGGCCGGAAGCGGAGCTGGGTTGCGACACGGAGGGAGGAAAAGCGGCGGGCCGGTGGAGAACAGGGGGCTCGGCCGGACTTTGCTAGGTGGCTGCGCAGAGACAAGGAAGAAAAGGAAAAATGTTTTCCTATTTTTTTTTAAAAAAACAAACAAATGAATTCAAACATAAATTTGAATCGAAACAATCAAATACAATGCAGCAGCATATATGCATCAATAAACTCCTATATTTCATTATTTAATTAATAAAAATGGTTAAATGCCTAGAAAAGCACAATCACCTTATATTCCTTAAGCGAGAACGACGGTTGCTAAGCAAATTTTTAATTAAACTCCAAAAGTGAAGATTAGGGTGTTACATTGAGCTATTCAATTTTGATATAAAGTTTGCTTTCATCCGAGATCATATGAACAAGTTATGAATTTTTTTGCATGAGACCATTTCTAAGAGCGGGTGACATCATCCGCAACTAGAAATGAGAATATTTCTAGGAGTGGGTCATGGTGTCATCTGCACCTAAAAATGATTTAAGGGTGCGAGTGATGGGGTCACCCGCTCCCACAAATGATTTCTAGGTGTGGGTCTAGGTGCTACAGTGCTGCACATTTTTCTTAGATCGGGTGACAAAGCTGCTCGCTCCGACCAAGAAAATGGTGGCACGAACAAATGTTTTCTGTAGTAGTGTCCTGTCGTGTCCACTACTGGTGATTAAAGTTGTCGGCGATGTGACAATGACGACATCGGTGACCAGCCACTGCTTCCTCCGCGTCATTCGTGTGTATTTTCTACAAATTTCATGATTTTAAAACCTTGTTTGGATTTTCTACAATTAAAACACTTTTCGATGGCACCTTCATGGTCATGCTTCGGGAACCAAATATTTAAAATTTTGTCCCATTTCATGTTAACGGTCTTAAAAAGGTCCGAGAAGCATCAATATCATTTTTGCACTAACTTTAGTCTATGATTTCTTGCACTTCCCGTTCAAGTTGGACATATTCGAACAACCTACATGGAATGAAAAAATTATTAAATATAAAACATAATGAAAAAGTTTGGAAAGGGATGGAGGAAATTTTTATTGATTGTTTGCCATGAGTTGGGATTTAACTCATGACAAATAGGGATGGCTCCGGCGAAAAGGGATGTTTGCCCATAGTATAATTCTATGCCGTGAGCCCTCCTTGTGGCTCGTGGCAAACTAAACAGCACCGGCTAACAGCCGTCACAGGATGTCCAGTTTGTCGTGAGCTGTTGTCATGAGCCGTTGCCGTGGCTCACGACAAAGCATTCTGATGTCGTGTGTCATATGTTTGCCGTGAGCACTACAAGGATTTCGGTCAAATGCAACACCGTTGAATTGCCACATAGAAAATCTGTTGCTATAGATGACTGTATTACAACCATTCTAAAATTTAATAGCGATAAATGGATTTAATACAATGGTTTTCAAGATGTTGCAAAGCTCTGTTGCGAAAGGTGGAAGATATTGCAATGGTGCAAAAATGTTACATTACAATGAATTTTGGTTGCAATTGAATGATAGTATTACAACAAAATTTACATTTGTTGCATTTTACACTAACTATTGCTACATTTATGTTATGTTGCATTAAATTGCACGGATGTTGCAATTGCCGGATGTTTAATGCAACGAGAACTCTTTGATGCGAAGCAATAGTGGGGTGCAATTACAACAGTTGTTGACAGTTGCAGTAGACGTTGCTAATGTTTCTAGTGCTAATCTTTTTTGCAACGAGTTCTCTGGGTACGAAGCGAAAAATGTGGTCAAGTTGCTATGCTTATAATTGGTTGCAATATAATGTATGAGTTGCAACAAACTAAAGGGGGTCTGATTAGAATTGGGGCTCTCATGGGCCGTTTTTCCTACGTCGGCAGTACAAGTCGCGTGCGTGGGGGTCGGTCCTGGCGGACTCGATCGTGAAGGTGTCGGCGCTGCGCACAGGGGACACAGCGACCGCCACCGCTGCTCGGCATCTCAACTCCTCCAACATCCGCTCCACTGCCCGTGTGACCTCCATAACATCCTGATGATCACAGAATCTGTTTTCCAAGTATGAGAATCAAAATCTTGCAACCTCATATGTATAATTTGAAAAACCCTAGGTCAGTAATTTTGCTATAATGTGATTAATTTTGGTAGAGTGTAATTGATTTCCGCCCTGATCGACGGCTGCGGCACTCCCTCTATATATCGTCGACGTTGATCGATTAATTGGACAAGTTGTGGTCGCTGCGAAAGGTACGAGATCACCATGGGCTGCACATGTAGTTCAAATTTGTACGTAAATACAGTTGCTAAATTATTGGAGATCGTTCATGTTCATGACGCAGATGTCAAGCGAGGATAGGAGTTGGATGTGCTTGCCTCACTCTTCAACCGAGTGGCAGAACAATTTCAGGCAGTTTTTGGATAGGACATAAAGTGGGACTTCAAGGGGTGGAACTGCAGCATGTCCGTGCCGTAAATGTCTATGCATGTCACACAGATCACGGGTTGTGCTTCAGATTCATGTCCTTTTAAATGGGTTTTCTGAAAGTTTTATCATGGAAGGGGAAGGTTCATCTGATGTGGTATTTCACAATGAAGATGCGTGTAACAAACCGGGTTTTCGGTGAGGGAAACCCGACTCCCTGTACCATTGTGATAGTCCCTGGATCGGTAAGCTATCACGTACAGAACTCATTACAGAATAATATCATTTCCATACAACGAAATCAGAGTACAACACATAATATTTACATCTGAAACAACTCAGTATACGAATTTAGTACAAGCCCCTTGGGCTAAGCGACAACTAGAAATCCTGCGTAGCCGTAGCTAGGGCTTCAAGTCTGAGGACCAGGAGGGTCCCAGTGGTCGGTGGATGACCGCTCCTATGTGATGAGTGATTGACAACGGGTGTTGGACTGACTCTTGGCTTAGTGCGCCGGTGTAGGCTGCGGCCTAGTTCGTCTTGCCGCGTGTGAAGAACGGGCACGAAAGGTCTTCGACCTTGAGGGGCCTCCCGGAGATGGAGAGACAAGTAGGCTCAGTTCGAGGGACCCGGTGGACGGCGGGACTAGGTGCGGGCCACATGGTGGCGACACGAGCAAGACGAAGTCATGGACAATCGAGCCGGTGCACGGTGGCGGTCGAGTCAAGTGGTTTGGCGGGAGGCCGGACCGAGCACGCGGGGTTTGGTGGTTTGCCCACAAAACCATCGGCGGACGGTTTCTTGGTTTGGGCCTGAAAACCAAGTCCGAGGGCCCAACACGACGGAGACGGGATCCGGGCGTGTCGGGAAGCTTCGAGGCGGAGGACACGCGGCGGGATCGCATGGCTTGCGTCGGGAGGACGCGGGGTGCGGCAAAGGCGTGGCCGTCCGATGGCAAGACCCACAAACATTACCTAAATGCCCCTACGTGGGTTGTATCGCCGCTAGTTAAGTTAGGGGTAGTCGAGTCATTTACCACTCCGGCGGGACTCGATATATAAGCCATGAGTGTGTGTGGATGGCTCTCTCTCTCCGCGACTTAGGGTTTCATTTCCTCCCTCCTCTTTCTCATTTTCGTAGCTATTTTCCTTCCATTTTCTCTAGGCTAGCATGAGAGCTTCATGAGAGGTTTGTTGAGAGGGATGGATGCTAGGGCGGCATGCTAGACCTTGTGAATCTTTCCTGGTTTGTATAGAAGATTCGGGGTTGTGTTTTCGTGGCCTTTTTGTGCTTGTTTTCCTGCCTTTGTTCCCAGTTCGATTTCGCAGATTTGAGTGGGTTTCTCCCCGGATTTCTTTGAGGAAAACATGGATAGATGTCTCGTGCATCTTTGTGATTGATTTTGTGCCCTCAAACGCCGGGAAACCACTTTGATTCACAGTTTTTCGTTCGATGCTCTAGCTTTTGGTGGTGCTCAAAGGATTCGCGATTCCCGGTGATTTAGGGAGTTAGGAGGCAAGATTTTTGGGCTATAGCATCCTTGTGTGACGCTTTTCAAGTCCCCAAACCCTTGTCTCCATAGCTTCAACCGTTTGGGAAATCCGATGATGATTTGGGGGAGTTGACTTTCGGGGTCGGGCGTTTTCTGCTCTGTCCGCACCTGGCGGACAGTCCGCGGGGTGCTGGCGGACGGTCCGCGCGGCTAGGGTTCGTCGCGTGTTCGTCGTGTTCTTGCGCGTCCTTGCTTTCGATCTGGTTTGGCTTTTGGTTTTTGTTGCAGCTGGTTTGCGGACGGTCCGAGCTTGAGTAGCGGACGGTCCGTGACCCGCGCGGACGGTCCGCCGGCCTTGGCGGACGGTCCGTTTTTCTCGGGTCACTTCGGTGGTTCCGTGTGCTTTAACGGACGGTCCGCGGCGTAGGGCCGGACGGTCCGCGGTGTTGGCGCGGACGGTCCGCGGCTTCGGGTCGGACGGTCCGCGAGGCTGCGCGGACGGTCCCCCCCTCTCCCGGCCGGACGGTCCGCGAGCTCTGTGCGCTTTGCTTCTTGGTTCGATTCCTCCCCTCCTTCTTTCGTGCTTCCGCGTGTGCTTCAAGGAATCGTTCCTAAGGCTAGAGGTTGATCCATAACCTCGTGGTCTTGGCGATTGGTGTGTGATTCGATCCATCGCTCGTGTGTGACCGGGGTTTGACTAGGGTATAGACCGGGTTCTTTGGGAAGAATTTTTACCGGCTCCTATTCACTCCCCCCTCTCTAGTCGCCATCTGATCCTTCAAAGTCTTCATCTTCAGTCTTCACCACAGGCATCCTTGAGCGAAGCAACGCAACCCTTCCTTCATGGAGTCCCCGAACTCGGACTCTCAAGCCAAGTCCAATCCTGCACACTCATAGAACTATCCCCAAGGAACGGGATAGGTTCACGTCACCGATTGTATGCAGCTTTAAGTGGCCTATCTCTAAAGGGTAAGAAAAGTGACAAGGTAGAAGCTCAGGTTTCCTATGCAGCAGCAGCGAAGCATAAAGGAAATCATCTCCATATAAGTCTTAAACCATACTCTCAAACACAGCTCGGAACCACCTGGTACCCCAGGGCCCTGTCTCCACATCCTATCTCCATCTAGGGTCGATGCGAGAACTTCCTCTCCTCGCACCTCAATGATTGCTATCGGATCGACGAGGTAGAGGGAGCAACTCTCCTCTAACCGACTGCAACCACGGCTCACCACACTCTCAACTACATGGGGAGGTAGAAATCCCAAAACATGAGGAACCAACATGTCTTCAAGGTTTGTCCATGACCGAGGACGCGCCTATACGTATAGATCGAACAACTCTGCAGAGCGTGTACACCTGTACCCAACCCGGGATGGAATCCAGCCGGTAGCTAGTCGGCCCGAACCCACCCTACCGTGCGAACTCTCGGTAGTTACGATCCCATCCCCTCATCCGGCCCTCAAAGCGATCCCCCTCGCAAAGGGAATTGCACCGGAATCGTGAAATGCTCCCGTGTGGCCACACGGGAGACGCTCTGAGAGGGTGGTCTCACCTCCACCGCTCCCCCACAGATACCCTCTATCCTTCCTAAGCAGGTATGGTTCCGCACTTGCCGAGCTCAACTCGGCCCTAACTCCACTCTCGGCGAGGTGGTGTGTACGAAAGTCCTATCGACAAGTTGATCCACTCGGTTTCAGACCGGGGCGAGCTCATGTCCTCTAACCACAAGTAAAACCCCAACACCTAGGCTCCGAAAACCGTAACAGTAGGGGTACACTGAGGAGTGCACCCCTGTCCCCGATCCCAGATCGGTTGTTTCGAGCTCACCCCCGCCAAGGTACCCAAAACGCCTTCTCCTGCCGGTTTTAGCCCACACACGCCAAGAACCACTATTCCCATCCCAACACATGCATCGCGAAGCTCAGCGCATATACACGCTTATATAAACATATATAGTAGTAGGACAATCAAGGACAGGATAATAAAAGAAGGCAGTGCAAGGTTCATCATCATCATGCGAGTAAGTAAAGCACTAGCATACTACATAGTAATGCCTAATGGGTATTAAGAATCAGTCGGGCGTGAACACCTGTGTGCAAGTAGTTGTCGGAGTTTCCGTAGTTGTACTCGATCTTCTGGCTAGATTCGCAAATATAAATAAACACGTTGTCTAGATGCAAATAACTCCAAAGAGAAGCAATAAAGAACCAATTAAACTCCAAACGCTAGTCTAACGGGTGCTTTATGATTTTAGAATAATAAAGAAACTGATTTCATATTTTTCTAAGGTAGGATCAATTTATTATTGATTTTCAAATAAAGAAATAATTTATGAATTTCGTTAATTGCGATAAAGCACGGAAAACACAAGTCAGCAAGTTAGAGAACCATAAGCTAGGTTTTGGGTCGGTCTACATGGTAATTTGACTAGTCAACGATCTTTGTTGACCAAGTCAAAGGGAAAGATCAAAGGTCAACCGGAACCCCACAAGTCACCCTGTGGGTGTCGTATGCCAGATGAGATCAGGTTGGGCAGTTAGCGGCCTCACATGTTAGTGGAACCCAACGGCAAGTCCGTAAGTCCCTTGGTCAGATGGAGAGACTGTGTAAGATTGATCAGCTAGAAGAGAAGTTGTGTGTTTGAGAAACTCCGCTCCGGCTGGAACATGGCAGAGGTGTGACATGGGTCGACGGCTTGGTTAGCCCACGCGTCGTGCATAGTGAAGTCATGACATGACCGCGGCGAAAGCTAAGGTCGGGGCTTGAAAGATTGAGAACAAGCACTCAGTACTAAGATAGGCTCGGCGGAGAATAGGACAAGTGTTGCTGCTAGCAAGCAATGCATTCACCATATCGATGAAGAGCAATGGATAGATAGTTGCATGGCTCAGGGGGAACAAACATGGTCGTTACAACTCATTCAATGGTAGGCTGCATACAATCTAGCTGTACACCACACAGGCTGTACAAGCGTAGTTGGTGGTCTCACACTTGCTAGCTCCCTTGTAGCGGAGTGCAGCACCATGGATGGGTTTTAGAAAATATCACAAGGGGAGCATAAGGCAGCAGCAGCAGCATGAGGGAAAATCCTCAGTGGTTGCAGCGCGCACATGGTCATGTGTGATGGCACCAACTGGACATATTGATAGATAGACGATTGTTAGAGAGGTAGCTCAGTGTTTCAGGTTCAGCAGGTGGGAACCTTTGGCACCCAACTCGGCAGCGAGTGTGCGCAGCCAAGGAAGATTACAACTCATGGTCAGACGTGGTATGGCTGGGGAAACAAAGCAAGATATGGCAGCTTGCTAGCCCTTGCTTAGGATACAGCTCCACGATCTTGGAACAAAACGGCTAAAGGCTAACGTGGTCGTGACCAGAGCTGCTGGAACCACACATCGGCGGCTGAATAGCTTTGCAGCTTGCTGATTTGCTTTGCTGAAAAGAGTCCGAGAAAGAGGAGGATGTGGTTTGTTGTCGATTGGAGAGAGGTCGATGGATGAGGGCGTTGCTGCTGGGAAAAGAAAGAGAAGAGATGGGAGAGAGGAGGTAGGAGGGGAACAAGGGTGGACGGGTGCACACGTAGCAGCTGCAGCTTGTTGCTTGCTTGCTCGATGAGGATGCTGCTAGTTGATCTTGGGGAAGAGAAGATCGTTGGCTGGTAGAGGGGGTGGAGTTCAAGTTGCTGGTTCTTGCAGTAGACATAATTCAGAGACGGTGTTGGTGGTTGTTCTTGCTCGGTAGAGAAGAAGAGGTAGGTTGCTGAAGATTTTATTTGGAGGAATGAGAGAGAGAAAGGTTATTGTTGGCTGTTTTGGAAAAGGAGAGAGCAGAGATGAGACCGGGCTGTGTTGGCGGTGGCATCGTGAGGAAGATGAACTCCCATCTAGTTAGGCTCGCCATGGAAGAGGAGGGAAAAGTTCGGGCTGCTGCTAGATGATTGACTTGATTGGGGAAAAGAAAGGATATTGTTGCAGCTCGCTTCTTGCTGCTCGGTTGGAGAAGGAAAGGGTGGTGTTGTTCGGTGGGGGAAATAAAATAGCAGGGTTACTGCTTGTTCGCTGCAGATCGATGGAAGAATTCAGAGAGATATCAAGTTGCTGCTAGCTGATCTGGGAGAGGAGAGAGAGAGGTGAGTGATTGCAGTGGTTGGTTCTCGCAGCTTCTGCTTGCTGCTTTGCTGCAGAACGATTGGAAAGGCAAGAAGGGGACGATGGTCAGAAGGTCTCGGCTTGCTTCTGGTGGAAGAAAGAAAAGAGATAGGAGAGAGGTGGATTGTTAATGTTTTGCTTACTGCGTGATTCACCAAGAGGAGGGAAAGCCGCAACTTGGATTTGGTGGAAGGACGATTGAAGGGGGGTGTGCTTGTTGTGCGTGGTTGCCTTGACGAAGTAGAAAAGGAGCAGCCGCTAGCGAAATAAATTGACAGCGGTTTACTTCACGAGATGGGAACAAATGAACTAGACTATTTTTCCGGAATTGAATTAAATAACAAAGTATTAACCCGAGAAGCCGGAATCATCATCATAATTCAAATGAGCCCGTGTGAGGTTTAATTCAAACGAATTATAGTCTATTTCCCGAAATCGAACCGTTTGCAAAGGATCAATTCGAAGAGTCGGAAAATAATCCATAATCCATTTAAAAACTTCCCGAGCACTTCCGAAGAGATTGGGCTGGAAAATATTTGAAGGCCGACTGAGGTTAAAAGAGCTTCCAGTAGCTCAGGGATGCACCTAAGGTCTCGATCGTCACATGGAAAGCGTCGACCTTTGGCCGGATGGTGGTTCAACGGCGACGACAGGTTTCTAGCTGGGGCAGCAAGGTAGGACGGCGTCATTGGCCGGGGTATTAACGCCGGCGTGCTTGCTCGCGTGTGTGAGTGTGCCAGAAAAGCGCACGGGTCGGCTACAGCCGCTAAAGACGAGGGCTTGCCTCCACGCGTGTGCACGTGCGCAAGCCAACGGCTTGACCTCGGTGACAAGCGGGGCGAAGGTGCGAGTAAGCACACGACGGCGCCACAACTCGGCGAGTGCACGACAGCAAGACACGGAAGGAACGACAATTCAGCTAGGTATGGCGAGCTAAAGGCAAAGCCTTCCGCTTCCCTACACGTGTGTGCACGCGTGTGCAAGCCGGCGGTTTGACCACGACGGCAACACAAGCAGTTCAGCGCACTTGACGACGAGAAGGACAGAATGGTCAAGCGGGGCGTGCACGCGGATCGTCGGCAGCGGCACCTGCAGGCGTATGGCTCGACTCGATGGTCGGCACACAAGCGTCGGCGGTCGCGCGGTGGCAGCAGTGCGGTTCAACCAGATTAAAAGCACAACATCATGGGCAAGGCCCGGTTTTCCCCTTGGCTCGAAGGCCAGGTTCCACAGCAGCGAGGGGGACGACGGTGCTCACGTTGAGGTTCAGGTTGTGGTGGTGGGCGGCGGCGAAGACGCGGAGCAGAGACGGCGATCTTTGGAAGCGAGTCGGTGTTGTTTGGTTCGAGGGCAATTTGACGAACACGCCGAGGGTGATGTGGAAGACAACGGCTTAGTTGGCCCATACCATCGAGCACCTTGTGCGCGTGCTCTAGGTCCAGAGTAGGAGGCCACGGCTTGGTGACGGCCAGGCCACTGGCTCGAATCCTGCAGGCATCGACCTCGGCACGAATGCCGGTTTCAGAGACAGGAGCAAGGTGGTGGCTTGATCCACTGTTTCCCCGTGCATAAGATAGGAGGGACTGAGGAGGGAAGTGCTCACCATGGCGAGTGTGAAGGCGCGGTCGACTGGTCCGAAGTCCGACGCTCCAAGTACTTGGCATCCTCCTCAGTACGGCGTCGGTGCGGCGAAGCTTCAGCTGGCAGGGCTGCTGCACGAGGTGGGAGGTAGCTCGACAACCGAGTGGTGGACGCGCTGGGTCACCTTCCTCGTCTCCTCCACCAAGCGACAGCAGGGGTGGACGGCGACATCGCCCACAGCCTGGCACGGCTGCAGTTCCCCTGCGGTTCTGGGAGGGATTCCGCAGCGCCGGCGACAAAAGGGGGCTCGGCGCCTAGGGTGGCGACGCTGGTCTCCCCCCTTCTTTCTCTCCCTCTTCTTCTCCTCCTATTCTCTGGTTCATGGTGGTGGCGGCGGATTAGGATGGGGATCAGGGAGACCGGCTGGGGATTGTTATTTATAGGGTGGCCGGCCAAGGGTTTGGAGTTCCAGAGGGACGGCGGGGATCCTCGGCGTCCGTGCCTGCGGCCACACGGTGCGCATCCGGGGGAGGGCGCAGGCGAGCTTGGTACGAGGGCGTGGCCGTCGCTATCGCGCGGGGCGTGGCCGGCGCTTACGCGCGGGGCGCGTGCGAGCGTCAGCATGTAGGAGAAAGGGGCACAGGATGATTGGGGCTGACTTGCGGGTCCCACATGGCAGTGAACAAAGCAAGGGGGTAGGTGGTAGCTGGGCCGGCTGGCGGTGATGGACCGAAAGGCTCGGCGGGCTGGCTGGCTAGGGAGGTCCAGCGAACTTAGCAAGCGGGGAAGGGCCCTAAACTGGTGTATGGTTTTCCTATTTCCTTCATCCTTATTTAAACACAATTCAAATTTGAATCTAAGATTCAAATTTTAAACACAAGCAAGGAAAATCCAATTGAAATTCAATAAACTCCAAGGTTCTCACACTAACAATTTATAATTTCTAAATTTTATTATTTTGCTCAAATAAATCTTGGAATTCAGGGAAGGATCAAAGAAAGCAACCTTATAATATAGGTAAGCACTCATATTCAAACAAGAATTTTGACATCCACATTTTTGACAAACAATAACATTCCGGGAAAATCCGGGATGTTACAGAACTCCCCCCTCAAAAGAATCTCGTCCCCGAGATTGAAGCGTCACTAGGCACATTGGAGTACCGAACATCTTCAAGTTGCGAGCGAGCTTCGAGCACCTTCAGCTTGATCGTAGTTTCTTTCTAGTCACTAGTGTGCACACAACAAAAGGTCTTTGAAATTAGATATTGCTCTGAGGTAAGGTCGATCTTGATCTCATTCTCTTGATCCATAGCATAAGGATTCTTCATGCCTCCACTTGAGTACGGTCGAGGGGCTCTATTCGCAGATTCTCGATTCCTTGTATGCATCTTCAAATTCAGGCAACTTTGAGGTATTGGTAATTCCAACTCGAGTACTCTCTAATCCAACGTAGTAACTTGATTCTAAACAGGAGGTGGCTTATCCATAATCTAGACCTCATATGGCATTGTTTTCCTTTCCATCTTCCGTTGAGGAGACATAACTCTGATACTCCTTATACTTGGCTCATAGAGATGACTTGTCCTCCTTTCAGGTTATTTCTGCCTCCTTAGGCCAACAGTGTCCAAAACACTGCATTGTGGTGGTCTTTTCTTTGAGGGGTAGCACTCAGGTTACCTATTCTAGGAGTCAGGTACAAGCACGAAAATATTCGCTATTATATAATCCTACACTAAATAATAAGAACCATAAGATCCAACAAGATCCATAAAGAACCAAGCACACACAAACATTCACACACTATATATAGTGCTATCTCAAGGTTGACTCATATCCATTGAGATCTCGCACACTACTCGGTCTAATTACTTCGTGGCAAGTCAAACAAGGTAGGCTCTACTTTTAGTGGTTCAAGGTATTCTCATGCCATCTAAACTGTCTTCGGTCTCAACCTAACTAGTCCACGTAAGAAACTGCATCAACGGAGGAAAGATAAAGTTTTTCAAAGTAGGGGAGGTATATTTCAAATAATCCAAGGGGATATATATAAAATAGAACGTATAGAATGTTCCTAGGCTATCGACCAAACTAAGGTTGCGTGCTACGGTTAAGTACGGCTCTGATACCACCTGTAACAAACCGGGTTTTCGGTGAGGAAAACCCGACTCCCTGTACCATTGTGATAGTCCCTGGATCGCTAAGCTATCACGTACAGAACTCATTACAGAATAATATCATTTCCATACAACGAAATCAGAGTACAACACATAATATTTACATTTGAAACAACTCGGTATACGAATTTAGTACAAGCCCCTTGGGCTAAGCGACAAGTAGAAATCCTGCGTAGCGGTAGCTAGGGCTTCAAGTCTTCATCTTCAGTCTTCACCACAGGCATCCTTGAGCGAAGCAACGCAACCCTTCCTTCATGGAGTCCCCGAACCCAGACTATCAAGCCAAGTCCAATCCTGCACACTCACAGAACTATCCCCAAGGAACGGGATAGGTTCACGTCACCGACTGTATGCAGCTTTAAGTGGCCTATCTCTAAAGGGTAAGAAAAGTGACAAGGTAGAAGCTCAGGTTTCCTATGCAGCAGCAGCGAAGCATAAAGGAAATCATCTCCATATAAGTCCCAAACCATACTCTCAAACACAGCTCGGAACCACCTGGTACCCCAGGGCCCCGTCTCCACATCCTATCTCCATCTAGGGTCGATGCGAGAACTTCCTCTCCTCGCACCTCAATGATTGCTATCGGATCGACGAGGTAGAGGGAGCAACTCTCCTCTAACCGACTGCAACCACGGCTCACCACACTCTCAACTACAGGGGGATGTAGAAATCCCAAAACATGAGGAACTAACATGTCTTCAAGGTTTGTCCATGACCGAGGACGCGGCTATACGTATAGATCGAACAACTCTGCAGAGCGTGTACACCTGTACCCAACCCGGGATGGAATCCAGCCGGTAGCTAGTCGACTGAACCCACCCTATTATGCAAACTCTCGGTAGTTACGATCCCATCCTGCATCCGGCCCTCAAAGCGATCCCCCTCGCAAAGGGAATTGCACCGGAACTGTGAAATGCTCCCGTGTGGCCACACGGGAGACGCTCTGAGAGGGTGGTCTCACCTCCACCGCTCCCCCACAGATACCCTCTATCCTTCCTAAGCAGGTATGGTTCCGCACTTGCCGAGCTCAACTCGGCCCTAACCCCACTCTCGGCGAGGTGGTGTGTACGAAAGTCCTATCGACAAGTTGATCCACTCGGTTTCAGACCGGGGCGAGCTCATGTCCTCCAACCGCAAGTAAAACCCCAACACCTAGGCTCCGAAAACCGTAACAGTAGGGGTACACTGAGGAGTGCACCCCTGTCCCCAATCCCATATCGGTTGTTTCGAGCTCACCCCCGCCAAAGTACCCAAAACGCCTTCTCCTGCCGGTTTTTACCCCACACACGCCAAGAACCACTATTCCCATCCCAACACATGCATCGCGAAGCTCAGCGCATATACATGCTTATATAAACATATATAGTAGTAGGACAATCAAGGACAGGATAATAAAAGAAGGCAGTGCAAGGTTCATCATCATCATGCGAGTAAGTAAAGCACTAGCATACTACATAGTAATGCCTAATGGGTATTAAGAATCAGTCAGGCATGAACACCTGTGTGCAAGTAGTCGTCGGAGTTTCCGTAGTTGTACTCGATCTTCTGGCTCGACTCCTCAGCTCCGGGAATTCCTAGATTCGCAAATATAAATAAACACGTTGTCTAGATGCAAATAACTCCAAAGAGAAGCAATAAAGAACCAATTAAACTCCAAACGCGAGTCTAACGGGTGCTTTATGATTTTAGAAAAATAAAGAAACTTATTTCATATTTTTCTAAGGTAGGATCAATTTATTATTGATTTTCAAATAAAGAAATATTTTATGAATTTAGTTAATTGCGATAAAGCACGGAAAACACAAGTCAGCAAGTTAGAGAACCATAAGCTAGGTTTTGGGTCGGTCTGCATGGTAAATTGACTAGTCAACGATCTTTGTTGACCAAGTCAAAGGGAAAGATCAAAGGTCAACCGGAACCCCACAAGTCACCCTGTGGGTCCCGTATGCCAGATGAGATCAGGTTGGGCAGTTAGCGGCCTCACATGTTAGTGGAACCCAACGGCAAGTCCGTAAGTCCCTTGGTCAGATGGAGAGACTGTGTAAGATTTATCAGCTAGAAGAGAAGTTGTGTGTTTGAGAAACTCCGCTCCGGCTGGAACATGGCAGAGGTGTGACATGGGTCGACGGCTTGGTTAGCCCACGCGTCGTGCATAGTGAAGGCATGACATGACCGCGGCGAAAGCTAAGGTCGGGGCTTGAAAGATTGAGAACAAGCACTCGGTACTAAGATAGGCTCGGCGGACAACAGGACAAGTGTTGCTGCTAGCAAGCAACGCATTCACCATATCGATGAAGAGCTATGGATAGATAGTTGCATGGCTCAGGGGGAACAAACATGGTCGTTACAGCTCATTCGATGGTAGGCTGCATACAATCTAGCTGTACACCACACAGGCTGTACAAGCGTAGTTGGTGGTCTCACACTTGCTAGCTCCCTTGTAGCGGAGTGCAGCACCATGGATGGGTTTTAGAAAATATCACAAGGGGAGCATAAGGCAGCAGCAGCAGCATGAGGGAAAATCCTCAGTGGTTGCAGCGCGCACATGGTCATGTGTGATGGCACCAACTGAACAGATTGATAGATAGACGATTGTTAGAGAGGTAGCTCAGTTTTTCAGGTTCAGCAGGTGGGAACCTTTGGCACCCAACTCGGCAGCGAGCGTGCGCAGCCAAGGAAGATTACAACTCATGGTCAGATGTGGTATGGCTTGGGAAACAAAGCAAGATATGGCAGCTTGCTAGCCCTTGCTTAGGATACAGCTCCACGATCTTGGAACAAAACGGCTAAAGGCTAACGTGATCGTGACCAGAGCTACTGGAACCACACATCGGCGGCTGAAGATAGCTTTGCAGCTTGCTGATTTGCTTTGGTGAAAAGAGTCCGAGAAAGAGGGGGGTGTGGTTTGTTGTTGATTGGAGAGAGGTCAATGGATGAGGGCGTTGCTGCTGGGAAAAGGAAGAGAAGAGATGGGAGAGAGGAGGATTGTTGCTGCTTTGTTTCTTGCATGAACAGCAGGAGGGGAACAAGGATGGACGGGTGCACACGTAGCAGCTGCTGCTTGTTGCTTGCTTGCTCGATGAGGATGCTGCTAGTTGATCTTGGGGAAGAGAAGATTGTTGGCTGGTAGGGGGGTGGAGTTCAAGTTGCTGGTTCTTGCAGTAGACATATTTTAGAGACGGTGTTGGTGGTTGTTCTTGCTCGGTAGAGAAGAAGAGGTAGGTTGCTGAAGATTTTATTTGGAGGAATGAGAGAGAGAAAGGTTGTTGTTGGCTGTTTTGGAAAAGGAGAGAGGAGAGATGCGACCGGGCTATGTTGGCGGTGGCATCGTGAGGAAGATGAACTCCCATCTAGTTAGGCTCGCCATGGAAGAGGAGGGAAAAGTTCGGGCTGCTGCTAGCTGATTGGCTTGATTGGGGAAAAGAAAGGATATTGTTGTAGCTCACTTCTTGCTGCTCGGTTGGAGAAGGAAAGGGTGGTGTTGTTCAGTGGGGGAAATAAAATAGCAGGGTTACTGCTTGTTCACTGCAGATCGATGGAAGAATTCAGAGAGATATCAAGTTGTTGCTAGCTGATCTGGGAGAGGAGAGAGAGAGGTGAGTGATTGCAGTGGTTGGTTCTCGCAGCTTCTGCTTGCTGCTTTGCTGCAGAACGATTGGAAAGGCAAGAAGGGGACGATAGTCAGAAGGTCTCGGCTTGCTTCTGGTGGAAGAAAGAAAAGAGATAGGAGAGAGGTGGATTGTTAATGTTTTGCTTACTGCGTGATTCACCAAGAGGAGGGAAAGCCGCAAGTTGGATTTGGTGGAACGACGATTGAAAGGGGGTGTGCTTGTTGTGCGTGGTTGCCTTGACGAAGTAGAAAAGGAGCAGCCGCTAGCGAAATAAATTGACAGCGGTTTACTTCACGGGATGGGAACAAATGAATTAGACTATTTTTCCGGGATTGAATTAAATAACAAAGTATTAACCCGAGAAGCCGGAATCATCATCATAATTCAAATGAGCCCGTGTGAGGTTTAATTCAAACGAATTATAGTCTATTTCCCGAAATCAAACCGTTTGCAAAGGATCAATTCAAAGAGTCGAAAAATAATCCATAATCCATTTAGAAGCTTCCCGAGCACTTCGGAAGCGATTGGGCTGGAAAATATTTGAAGGCCGACTGAGGTTAAAAGAGCTTCCGGTAGCTCAGGGATACACCTAAGGTCTCGATCGTCACATGGAAAGCCTCGACCTTTGGCCGGATGGTGGTTCAACGGCGGCGACAGGTTTCTAGCTGGCGCAGCAAGGTAGGACGGCGTCATTGGCCGGGGTATTAGCGCCGGCGTGCTTGCTCGCGTGTGTGAGTGTGCCAGAAAAGCGCACGGGTCGGCTACCAGCCCCTAAAGACGAGGGCTTGCCTCCACGTGTGTGCACGTGCGCAAGCCAACGGCTTGACCTCGGTGACAAGCGGGGCGAAGGTGCGAGTAAGCACACGACGGCGCCACAACTCGATGAGTGCACGACAGCATGACACGGAAGGAACGACAATTCAGCTAGGTATGGCGAGCTAAAGGCAAAGCCTTCCGCTTCCCTACACGTGTGTGCACGCGTGTGCAAGCCGGCGGTTTGACCACGACGGCGACACAAGCAGTTCGGCGCACTTGATGGCGAGAAGGACAGAAAGGTCAAGCGGGGCGCGTGCGCGGATCGTCAGCAGCGGCACCTGCAAGCATAAGGCTCGACTCGATGGTCGACACACAAGCGTTGGCGGTCGCGCGGTGGCAGCGGTGCGGTTCAACCAGATTAAAAGCACAACATCATGGGCAAGGCCCGATTTTTCCACTTGGCTCGAAGGCCGGGTTCCACAACAGCGAGGGGGACGACGGTGCTCACCTTGAGGTTCAGGTTGTGGTGGTGGGCGGCGGCGAAGACGCGGAGCAGAGACGGCGGTGCTGGAAGTAGGTCAGTGTTGCTGGTTCAGGCAATTTGACGAACACGTCGAGGGTGATGTGGAAGACAGCGGCTTAGTTGGCCTATACCATCGAGCACCTTGTGCGCGTGCTCTAGGTCCAGAGTAGGAGGCCGCGGCTTGGTGACGGCCAGGCCACTGGCTCGAATCCTGCAGGCATCGAACTTGGCACGAATGCCGGTTTCAGAGACAGGAGCAAGGTGGTGGCTTGATCCACCGTTTCCCCGTGCATAAGATAGGAGGGACTGAGGAGGGTAGTGCTCACCATGGTGAGCATGAAGGCGCGGTCGACTGGTCCGAAGTCCGGCGCTCCAAGTACTTGGCATCCTCCTCAGCACGGCGTCGGTGCGGTGAAGCTTCAGCTGGCAGGGCTGCTGCACGAGGTGGGCGGCAGTTCGACAACGGAGTGGTGGACGCGCTGGGTCACCTTCCCCGTCTCCTCCACCAAGCGACGGCAGGGGTGGACGGCGACATCGCCCACAGCCTGGCACGGCTGCAGTTCCCCTGCGGTTCTGGGAGGGATTCCGCAGCGCCAGCGGCAAAAGGGGGCTCGGCGCCTAGGGTGGTGGCGCTGGTCTCCCCCCTTCTTTCTCTCCCTCTTCTTCTCCTCCTATTCTCTGGTTCATGGTGGTGGCGGCGAATTAGAATGGGGATCAGGGAGACCGGCTGGGGATTGGTATTTATAGGGTTGCCGGCCTAGGGTTTGGAGTTCCAGAGGGACGGCGGGGATCCTCGGCGTCCGTGCCTGCGGCCACGCGGTGCGCATCCGGGGGAGGGCGCAGGCGAGCTCGGTACGAGGGCGTGGCCATCGCTATCGCGCGGGGCGCGGCCGGCGCTTACGCGCGGGGCGCGTGCGAGCGTCAGCATGTAGGAGAAAGGGGCACAGGATGATTGGGGCTGACTTGCGGGTCCCACATGGCAGTGAACAAAGCAAGGGGGTAGGTGGGAGCTGGGCCGGCTGGCGGTGATGGACCGAAAGGCTCGGCGGGCTGGCTGGCTAGGGAGGTCCAGCGAACTTAGCAAGCGGGGAAAGGGCCCTAAACTGGTGTATGGTTTTCCTATTTCCTTCATTCTTATTTAAACACAATTCAAATTTGAATCTAAGATTGAAATTTTAAACACAAGCAAGGAAAATCCAAATGAAATTCAATAAACTCCAAGGTTCTCACACTAAGAATTTATAATTTCTAAATTTTATTATTTTGCTCAAATTAAATCTAGGAATTCAGGGAAGGATCAAAGAAAGCAACCTTATAATATAGGTAAGCACTCAAATTCAAACAAGAATTTTGAAATCCACATTTTTGACAAACAATAACATTCCGGGAAAATCCGGGATGTTACAATGCGGGACCTAGTGATGTACAAGTACACAATGACGACCCAACATCAGAAGATGTACAAGTACAGAACCAAGATGAAGGTGCAGCACATGATTCTGGAGTAGGCAATGAAAAAGGCGGCGCACAAAGTGAAGATGATGAGGCCAGTAATTTGATTAAATCCCCAATAAGAGGTGAAATACGAGGATTGATCGATGATGAAGACGTGACGAACGGCCATGCCAAGGTCTTCTTCAAGTAGCTACAAGAGGCAGAAAAGGAATTATATCCAGGTTGCGAGGATGGTACGAAGATATCATTTATTATGGAACTTTTCCAGGTTAAGTGCATGTATGGGATAAGTAACAAAGCTATGGAGGAGGTACTATTTCTGATCTCAAAGTTTCTCCCTAAAGGCCATTGTGTCCCTAACACAATGGATAAATTGCAAAGGGTGGTTTGCGATCTAGGCTTGGACTATATCAAGATAGATGCATGTGAGAATCATTGTGTGTTATTTCGGGAGGAATACGAGAAGCTGGATATATGACCTAAATGCACAGCGTTGAGGTGGAAAGTAGATGACCGTGGTGCTAGCAATACAGATGATGGTCAGGATAAGAACTGTCATCGTGTCCCAATCAAAAATTTTCGGTACTTCCCTCTCACTCCTCGGCTGCGCAGGTTGTACATGTCAGAGAGCACATCATCAGAAATGTGTTGGCATGAGAAAGGAAGAGTAGATGATGGCAAACTACGTCATCCTCCTGACTCCAGGGCATGGAAGCATGTTGACAATACCTTTCCACTCTTTAAAGAAGCTCGTAACGTTAGACTGGGTCTTGCTTTTGATGGCTTCAACCCATTTGGTATGCAAAATGTTAATTACATTTGTTTGCCGGTTATCATAATACCTTACAATTTGCCTCCTTGGTTGTATGAGAAACAATCTTATTGGATTATGTCGATGTTGATACCTGGCAAGAAATCTATTGGAATGAATATTGATGTTTACTTGAGGCCCCTAATTGATGAGTTGAAGGAGCTGCGGAATAATGGTGTCGATTGTAGGGATGTAAAGGAAAAGGAAAATTTTACACTACGTTTTATGCTGCTTTGGACAATCAATGACTTCCCTGCAAATGCGATGCTTTCTGGTTGGAGCACAAAAGGAAAATTTGCATGTTCTTACTGTCACAAGGATACTGATTATTTGTGGTTGAAACATGGGAATAAGTTCTGCTACATGGCACATCGTCGGTTCTTGCCCTTAGACCATCTATGGTGCATGAACAAGATGAGCTTCAACAATGAGGAGGAAACCAGGGAGGCTCCAGTTCCACTGTTTGGTCAAGATGTATTAGACCAATATGCAACTATTGATCATGAAACTAGATCTAAAAAGGACAAAACAAAAAAGAGGAAGCGTGATGAAGACGCAAGATGGCACAATTGGAGGAAGAAGAGTATTTTTTTTAGCTCCCCTATTGGTCTTCTTTGCTCATAAGACATAATTTGGACGTGATGCATATCGAGAATAACATATGCGAGAGCATATTAGGGACTTTGCTAGAAATTCAAGGGAAATGTAAGGACAGTGAGAATGCACGCCTTGACATGGAACATCTTTGGATAAGGCACGATCAGCATCCTGTGATAGAAGATGACACGTACACCTTGCCAGCAGCATTGTACTCTCTAGACAAGGATGAAAAAAGGATTTTATGCCAATTTCTTCAAGGAGTGAAGATACCTTATGGGTTCTGTTCCAATTTGAAGAGATGTGTTCACGATAAAACATGTAAGGTGTCTGGACTCAAAACTCATGACTACCATATTATTCTTCAAAAAATTTTGCCCTTAGTAATTAGAAGGATTGTGCCAGAAGATGTTGCCACGCCATTGATTGAGCTCATTAGGTTCTTTAGTGCACTTTGTTCTAATGAGTTGGTGACAACAGATCCTGACAAACTAGCTAGTTCAATTAAAGAGACTATTTGCCAGCTTGAGATGGTTTTCCTGCCAGCATTTTTTGACATCATGATTCATTTGCCTGTCCATCTGGCTGAAGAGGCTAAACTAGGAGGGCCTGTTTGTTACAGATGGATGTATCTAGTAGAGAGGTAACTATGTACTGTTAAAGGATATGTCAGGAGCAAGGCACAACCAGAAGCATCAACTGCCGAGGCATACATAGTTGAGGAGTGTCTTACATCTTGCTCTCGATTCTTCGACGTTGACACCAAGCTGAATGCAGTGGATCGTCATGAAAATACAGTATTCAATGAGCCTCCTTGTGGTCTAAGTATTTTTAGTGAAATTGGTTACAAGAGGAGAGGAAATAAGCTTAAGAATATGGAGATAGTTGAACTCCAACAGATGAGGCACTACATAATTACTAATTGTGATGAAGCCAGGATGTGGGTAGAGTAAGTCACTAAAATTTACACAAAATTTATGCATTGTCAGCTTGTATGTGTCGTGAAGTACTAATTTGCTGCAATCTAATGTAGCGAGCATAAGGCACATCTCACAAGGGTACATTAAGAAACGACACAAGGAGCATTTTGTACGATGGTTTGAAATTGAGGTATGTAGTATTATTTAATTATTTTAATTGCACTTGTAGTTAGACCGGCGGCGTATTAATAATGAACCGTAGATGTCTAACTTGGTTTTTCAATTGCAGATAGCAAAACTATACGAGAAAGGGGAAGCAAATAAACTAATGCATGCCCTTTCACAGGGACCTGACCCTCGAGCTCGTGTGTTGAATAGAGTGCACATTAATAATTGGCTATTTCGGACATCTTCCATAGAGAAAATCCTCGTGACACAAAATTCTAGTGTCATTGTGAGGGGTGACAAAAGTTCAGGCAACATGACCTGATATGGAGTCATTAGAAATATAATCTCACTAGAATTCCTACAACAAAAAGAAGTTATATTGTTTCAGTGTGACTGGTATGATGTGCCGGCTACCAATACCAGTAGAAGTAGAGGGTACACTAGAGATAAATTTGGTATTATCGACATTGCTACTTCCATGTTCCAATATTCAGATGAACCTTACATTCTTGCTTCAAACGCTGAAATGGTGTTTTATGTCCCTATCGTGGACAAGTCGGGATGGTCTACTGTTGTTTTGGTGAGACCAAGAAATTTGTTTTCCATGCCAGACACAGGAAATGACGCGGATGCACTTGATGTGGGAATCCAAGAAAAGATTGACGCAGTCCAAGGTCACGAACTCTCAAACTGGTCAAGACCAGATAGGGCAGGCACAAGTGGTGCTGCCAGCATTATTAATCAAGTGTGGAGAGAAGCAATTGCAGAACCTGATGATTACAATATTGGTGGCGATTCTGATGATGATGACACCTACATTGATGATGGGGTTATAGCACCAGTCATGGAGGAAAATATAGAAGATGATGATTTTTTTTGTATTCAGATGAAGCTTTGTATTCATTTATCGCACTTTATTATATTTTCCACCTGATCTGTTGCAAGAAGTATTTCATTTTTTTGAACCTTATACAGCAGTTGTATCGAACATAAGCTCTTGATACGATTCTAAATATACATGTTTCGAACATAAGAAGACACATGAGCAATATCAGGAAGTAGTACTGAACATACGACCACTTAACATCAGGTACTTAACATCAAGTTCACACACCAGCTTACTAGTACTTCAAAGGAAGTTCACACACCAGCTTCCTACAAAATAACTGCAAGTTCAGACACGAGCTTGCTACAACTTCACAGCAAGGTCACACACCAGGTTACTACTAATTAACTAACAACCACCCTTAGCTTCCATTTCAGTTCCCAGAGGTGGACTCTTTGTCAATTTCCTTCCAAACATCTGTACGCAGCTGCTTCATCCTCGTGTCAACATAGTTGTTGAACTTGTAGATCAGTCCCTCCATGTAGTATTTGTTATCAATTTGTGCGATGTAAATGTGGAACTCAACAAGTTCAGATAAAGTTTAAGCTCCACCAGACCCGGAAGACGTAGTATCCTCATCACTTGAAGTTTCATACACAGTCTGTTAGCATTGGACACAAAAAAAATCAGTTAGCAAGTGAAAAAATATTTTGCAACTCACACACTAACTATACTGCAGTTCAGTTCAATAATGAAGCAGAGGTGTTTAATAAATATTGTGCAATTCACACACTAACTATACTGCAATACATAAAATATTTTATATTGTATGAAAGCAAGCACAAACTTGTCAAAAAAATTTCAATTTCAATATGCAATGTCAATAAATCATAATGGTGTTTCAGTTCTATGTTTCTTCCTCTTATTAACCCTGAAGAATTAAAATTCTCAACTTCATGTTCTTTATAAAGAAATAAAGAATGGGCACCAACATAGCTTATATATGCATTTTATAATCCCTATAAAACATGTGAACTTTAGCCATATAATATGCACACTTAGAAGTCTGGAACACCAACATAGCTCACAGCTGGAGATTTGATTGGAAACTTCAATTTCCCACATATTTAAGCAAACTATGCATGGTTAGAACATAAAAGAAATTCAATGTTTCAGCTAAGACTAATATTCACACTAAAAAGCAGTGGCATGGTATAAGGACACATACTAAAAAGAAGGAACTATATCCCAGATCATAATACAATTTCTACACAAATTAAAGCTATCTAATTGCAGAGCAGCTGAATCATATTCATATAGAAATGAGAAGTGCGCACCCAACCCCCCTCAGATTTACCACAAATTGATAACAGTTGTACTCCACAATGCAAGAAACAACTTCTAACAGTTGACAACAGTCAAGACCATGAGCATAAAGAAGAAAGTAACGTATTTCCCATTTTATTGAACATGATATACTAAGGCAGTGATTTAAAATTTTCATGATATAGCAAACCAGTCTAAGAATCAACGACAACTATAACATTATATGAGGGTATAAGGTGACATGATCTCAGATTAATTATCTCTGATCAGGTTCTGTTCAGTCTGTTTATTTTGATTTTGCCATGAGCATCCAAAACCAAAGGACCGGCCTTGGCTTCCTCAATATTTTTTTTCCAAAATTGCATGACGAAAAATCCTTAATAGCTAGTAATAGAATCATTCGGTTGTGTCTACCAAAAATCCTACCGGCAATGATCAAGTTACCAAGCCATGTGCACCATCACAAACTGAAAAAGCTAAAATTACTTGAACAAATTCAATTTTTGCACTTAACATCAATTTCTAAGAGTGGAGGTCACCTTCTTCCTGGCACGAGTCGAGGTCTTGGCCCGCTTGCCGTGGGGGATCGCCGTCTTCTGCTTGGCCATGGTGGAGGATGCCTCTATCCCTTTCCCCTTCTTGTCGGCGGCCTCGCGAGCCGGAGTGAGATGCCGCGTCGCCGCCCTCAACAGCAGGAGTTCCTCGGGTGATGGCTTGATGTCCTCCTCCACGTCACCATAGCCCTGGACGGAAATCCTTGGGGTCGCAGCCGCAGCCGGGGGGCGCGCAAAACGCCACCTCTTGTTCGACAACTGACTCCGCGCCTGAATGTTGCGCTTGCTTGCACCTTCGCCGGCGTCGCCGCCGCAGTCCCTACCGCCACGCATCGCCGACGGTGAAGGAAGCGATGGAGGATTCTAGATGGGGAGTGGTGTCGACGAGAAGGCGAATGGGCTGGTGGATTTGGGGAGGGAGACGGAGATGACGAGGTATGGGGGGCTAGAGTTGGGCGTTTTATAACGCTTTGTATTCCAGGTTACTCAAATACAACTAATCGTGACTAACGTCGAACATCTGACTGTTTTCTATGAACCAAAGCTCCAAGGTTCGACTCCTGACAGGACCACTTTTTTAGTTATTTTACTAACATGCGTCCCAAATTCAATTTTCTTGTAAAGTTTTTTTAGATTAAACTTCAGATCATTTCAATTATAGTTAGTCGTAAAATAATCACAGTGATAGGGAAACTTATTCAGAAAATTGCATCTAAGCACACAACTTCATAGTTTGCCTCCCAAAAATTCCCATTGAATATTAATAATTTTGGAGATAGTGGTACTACAAGTCTCGCATGACGATGCACATTGCTCCCAGATGCACAGGGGTAACTGTGGTACCACATTGGACTATGTGAGTATGTGCATCGCCAGATCCTCGAAATGAGTTCAAACTTTTTCTTGCACACGTATTCGTCGAAAAGGCGCGTCCCTCTGAGTTTCTTGAATTTCCGATGTCACTAACTGATTTTTATCTTTTTTTCTATAGTTACTCGTAAAATAATCACAGTAATAGGGAAACTTATTCGGAAAATTGCATCTAAGCACACAACTTCATAGTTTGCCTCCCGAAAATTGCCATTGAATTATTAATAATTTTGGAGATAGTGGTACTACATGTCTCACATGACGATGCACATCGCTCCAAGATGCACAGGGGTAACTATGGTACCACATTGGGCTCTGTGAATATGTGCATCGCCAGATCCTCGAAATGAGTTCAAACTTTTTTGTGCACACGTATTCGTCGAAAAGACGCGTCCCTCTGAGTTTCTTGATTTTTCGATGCCACTAACTAATTATTATCATTTTTCCATAGTCGTAAAATAATCATAGTAATAGGGAAACTTATTCGGAAAATTGCATCTAAGCACAGAACTTCATAGTTTGCTTCTCAAAAATTCCCATTGAATTATTAATAATTTTGGAGATAGTGGTACTACAAATCTCGCATGACGATGCACATCGCTCCCGGGTGCACAGGGGTAACTGTGGTACCACATTGGACTCTATGAGTATGTGCATTGCCAGATCCTCATAATGAGTTCAGACTTTTTCGTGCACACGTATTCATCGAAAAGACGCGTCCCTCTGAGTTTCATGATTTTTCGATGTCACTAACTAATTTTTATCATTTTGACATAGTTAGTCGAAACATAATCGCGAAAAAAACCACAAATTAGTTCCCGCGCCAACATTACCCAAAACTTGGAAACTCTAGGCCTATGCTGCCAAGGGAAAATTTGGAAACTCTCCCAAGCGAGCAACCCCACCCCGTTTCCTTTGTTGTAGAAAAAACCCGTTTCCTTCCCCCCCACGACGCCCCTTTATTTCGCATCTTCTAAATCGCACTGGTAGTTTTCACGAACCTCGTCATCTACCAGGTCATCGTCGCCACGCCATAGTTAGGGTTCTCGGGTACCCACCATGGAGAAATCCACCATGGCGACAAGTCCAACAACGGGAACACCTCCTTAGTCACCGTCTTCCATGCGCACACCTCCAGCAGCCGCCACGCCAACCACTCCGGCGGCGACGGCGGCACCGGTGACGGCACATTCGATCAGACGACCCAACGCAACCATGTTTCTTTTCGGGCCAACTCATGCGTCCGGGTCGACAGGTGCGGGGACGCCAACAACTCCGGCAGCGGCGGCGCCGCCGACAGCTTCAACCAGACCGAGCACAACCATGTCCCTCTTTGGGTCAACTCGTTCGTTCGGGTAGACGGTAGTTCTTGTTGATGAACAAGAGACCATCCCGCCAATGCATGAGAACAATGATAGGTAACATGTCTAGACTTTCTATTTTTGGATTCATCATCTCGGTTTTAGGGTTCTAGGTTGCATGTGGTTATACGTTCTAGTGTTGCCTTCCAAAACTTGCTTACTGATTGCATGTTCAAACAACCTAATTATGCGTGTAGGCATGCACATGACACACCTTGCATGCCTACTTTTTAAAATTCAATTGATGATTACATAAACTAGCTTAGTTATGGTTTTGACAGCGTCTCTGTCGTATGGACCTCCCTGGGCCCACTACCTCGGTGGGTACCAGGACCGACTACTCGGTGGGCCCCTTGGACTACCCAGCTTGTGCCACACGGCACCTGATGGCGTGAGGCGCAAGGACTACGGTGGAAAAGTACTCGGATAGGAAGCTATATGTGTCCTGTACTGTGTAGAGAACTCCTAGACGTACACGACTAGTACTCTCTCCCTGAACCGACCTGTAACCCTGCCTCCCGGGCTATATAAGGCGAGGCAGGGACCCTTCTCTCTCATACGCATCATCTTGTAAACACATCCAATCAATCCAGAGCTACGAGCATACATGACGTAGGGTATTACGCACCTCGCGGCCCAAACCTGTCTAAATTGTGTGCCACGTGTCTCTTCCTTCGAGTTACCGATCTCGGCGAGGCCACATTCATCTACCTCGGGTACTCCCTTGGTAGGTTGCCGGTCTAAAACACCGACAGCTACCGCGCCAGGTAGGGGATCTCACCGAAGATCTCATGGCGAACTCGACGCCTTCAATCTTCGTCAAGCCAACCGTCACCTTCAACCACGGCGACACCTTCATCTTCGGCTCCTGGGTATGCACTGCTGATGGCGCTGGATCCTTCCAACGCAGCCTCACCATCCCGCGCAACCCGAAGACCGGGCTCGTGACGCTTCCTGAAGTAGTCACGGGCGATCTTGCTGGAAAATTCAGCGAAATTTCGCTCTACAACCAACACGCCGACTTCGAGCTTGGATCCGCCTCCAACTTGAACTCGACTTCTCCGTGGGCCATCGCATGCGAGCCGGCTATCGAGCCATCGTGTGCGGACTCCCCACTCCATGAGCTCTTCCCATACGGCCTCTGCAATGCCAGCAGGGCCCACGCAGAGGCTCTTTCTGCGCACTGGGCCGGGAAAGAGATCGTCTTCGAGTACAACTCGGATTCCAACCCTGTCTCCGGCTACTACTCGGACTCCTCCTATGAGTTAGACATCAGGGCGGACCCTGACGAGCCCGAGTTCGAGAACCACACGACAGAGCAACCGTTGTCAGGACCAACTTCCGGCCTGGTTATAACATCTACACTCGGCAGGAGATTCGTCTACTGGACAGACCGCAAGCCCGCAGACCTGACAGACGGGAACTCACGCTGCGTCGCCTACCTCGACTCACTTCCCTTCCAGGAGGGAACACCGCTAGCTCCAGCTGAGGAGCACACTCCAACTGAGGTGGCGACTAGCGACTCCAGCCTCGGCTCTCCTGATCGTCAAGTCTTCATGACTACCAACGAGACGACAGGACCCTCAGGGACACACCCTGACCGATATCTCTAGGATATCTCCGCAGACGAATTGTCTGCCAACGCACCCGCAGACGAAACCGATGCCAACAAGAAAGCCCGACGTGAACGCAACAGAAGGCGGAACGAATGGCATCGACGTCTCCGTGAGTCCCTACCCATACGGAATCTCGTAGAGGCTCTCGACCAAGTCGAAAATCGGGCGCACACTACCCCTGAGCAGTGCCTCATGTCTATCACCACGATAGCACGTTAGGCTCAGGGGATGCGCGCGATAGAAGTCATCGCCAAGCTCGTGGAGGATGCCTACTTCATGAGAGTTGACAACTGAGTTGCTCAAGTACCACCCGTCTGGAATCGACAACCCGACAACGAAGCCACAAGTCGTAGTCCAGCTGACAACGGTCGCAACCGTACTCGAGGGGAACTACCGGCTAACCCTAACCGTACTCGAGCATCGGTCGGTGGACCTTCTCAGGGTGGCAACAGCGCCGGCGGTGTCAGCGGTAACCGCGATGTCGTCCCTCGTCGCGATCCTAGCGGTAGAGGCAGCGGCAGCGGGAGCTCCTCACACGGGGCTGGAAGGAGAGCCGGTGGCGGGGGCGATCGCGGCGGACGAGGTCACGAAAACAGCCACGTTACCGGAGTCTCGGGCGGCGGCTACGATGCCCGTTGTAGAATCGAGGGAATTCGGCGCAACAAATCCATAGGCGAGAACGACGGCTTCCCCCCTTCTCTGCACGGCTTCGCAATCTACTTCTCCAGGAGAAATTCAAACCACTGGGGATCACCAAGTACGATGCGAAGCAAGATCCAGTACAGTGGCTCAGATGCTACACCCTCTCCATTGAAAATGCTGGTGGCAATAATGACACAAAATGCCTCTACTTTCCCTTCTGCCTGGATCAAGCTCCGCTTACATGGCTCGAGTCACTCGAGAAGTACTCGATCGACAAGTGGGACCAGCTCAAGGACCAGTTCACCAACAACTTTGCGGGTGCTATGGGTCGCTCGGGTACTCGCATGGACCTGGCAATGGTGAAGCAGGAACAGGGCGAGACCCTACGCAAGTACATGCGGCGCTTCTTCGACAAGCGTGCCATCGTAGTCGACGTCGCCGACAAGGAGGTCATCGACCTCTTCCAAGACGGTCTCTACCACCGTCGCACCTTTGAAGACTTCGGTCGCCGCCGCCCGAGCTCCATCACCCACCTCAACGACATGATCACCTCTTGGGCTGATGAAGAAGACAAGGCTAACGCCAAGTACGACGCCATTCGTGGCAAGAGCAAGGAGAACACGGGCGGAAACAACAACAACAACAACAACAACAACAAGGATCAAGGCGGTCGCAACAGCAACTCCTCGGGTCCTAATCTCAAGCGCAAGCCAGACAACACAGTCGCGGCTATCCAGCGCCCTGCGAAAGACAACAAGAAGAAGACCTCCGGCGGCTACAAAGACTTGCTGAAAGAGAAGTGCCCGTGGCATCTGGATGGCAACCACACTACCAAACAGTGCTACAAACTTCGGCGAGCACTCAAGGATACTCCAGAACCACGGCACCCTCACGACAAGAAAGGTAGGAAAAAGGCCAACAAAGGCAACGACGACTTCCATGAACCCGACAAGACGGTGAACGTCCTCTTCGGCGGACTACTGTTGACGGTTAATAGTTGAATCAAAGTTCGTTTAGACTTGCAAGCGGACAAGTCTCCCGTCGTAGTCAAGGGACCCTTCTTCCCTCGAGTGGTGAACCCAAGGTATCGAATCTGTGGAACAAATGTGTGACGCAAAAGTTGATCTAGTAAAGCCAAGTAACTTCAATCTTCGGTAAAAGAAACCCTAATGCATCTAGATGAAGACTATGAAACTAATCTAATCTACTAAAGACCAGAGATAACAAAGTAAGATTAGGTAGATAAACCGATCTAGAGAGATCGAGTTAAGCATTTTGTTGAAGTTCCAAGCAACAGAAGAAGTAGCAAATCGAATCTTATTAGAAACCTCTTTAAACTGTGGTTTCCCGTTCAAATCCGAAAACTTTCGCCTTTCGAAACCCCCGTTCTGTCACAACGTATCCCTACTGATGCGGGGAGTCTAGGGCGAGTCAAAAGACAAGTCGAGATTCTTTCGGAAGATCCAGCGTGTACCTCTAGCCACCGCGGCTACAAGAACACCCTATGTAATCTATCTCGAGAATAGATTTAGAATAAGCAAACCGATCGAAAAACGAAATCTTCGAGGAAACACTTGATCGCTAAGAATAGATTCAACTTGATAATTCAACTATGACAATGATACATTCACAAGATCACCACCGGGATCCTTCCTTGATCTTGCTTCTAGCTCCGGGAACTCCGACGTGGTCTTTCGTGCAAGGTTCTCACGTCGGCTAGGGAAACCCTAGTCAACTAGCTCGACCCTCTCCTCTCCGGGATGGTGTCCCTCTCTTCTCTGCTCCTCGGCGGCTAATGACGAATTCGATGATGTGTGGCTCTCAACCCCGGGGCTATAAATAGCTCGAATGACAGCTAGGGCAAAGGAGCGGATGAACGGGCACTGGACAGGGCTGGGCCGGCCGGCCTGGGCCCATCCAGGCCCAGCCCACGGCCTCCTTTGCTCTATGTCGGTTCCCGTGTCTTCTAGATGTTTCCCCCTTCTGCATGTAGGTCGATGTCGTCAGTTTCTCTCCGAATTGGACATAACTCATTGTCTTGCAAGATTCGGCACTTTTCTGGTTTGGTCCTCGAAGTTTGTCATCTTCTCGGGTTGAGTCCCTTGCTTCTTGGAGTCAAGTTTGCTTCATTGCATGACTTGTACCGGCTTCAAGGTCTTGTCATAAGGTGCTTGGTGAACTTATCCCTAATGTCTTGCATTCAACGCTAAAATCCTGCATAAACACTAAACTCCAAAACCGACATGCACACGTGAACTTGTTATACCACGGGGGTTAGTACCAATGGATAAGGTATAAAACTTATGCCAACACCGAAGGTAAACACATGGCTAGGTTGTCGGATTTTCACTGTCAACAACTACCCAACCGACGGGCTCAGAAGGCCACCCGACGAGAAGTCCTAAGCATTGAACCAGCGGTCCCGACCCCTCTCCGGTGGTCGGAGGTACCCATTACCTTCTCCCGCGCGGATCAATGGACAAGCTTCTCTGAACCAGGGTGTTTTCCTCTCGTCCTGAAGCCGGTAGTCGCGGGTTCCAGACTTAACAAGGTTCTCATCGACGGTGGAAGCGTGTTCAACGTCCTTTTCACCAAGACCTTGAAGAAGATGAAGCTCGACATCACCCACATGCTCACCAAGAGCACCTCGCCTTTCTACGGCATCATCCCCGGGAACGCGGCTATCCCACTGGGCTCAGTGGTCCTGCCAGTTACCTTCGGGGAGACAAGGGAAAACTACCGCACCGAGTACATCAAGTTCGAAGTCGCGGACTTCGAGACTTCCTATCATGCCATCCTCGGCAGACCGGCTATCACCAAGTTCATGGCGGTACCTCACTATACATACTTGATACTCAAGATGCCAAGTTCGGCCGGTGTACTCTCGCTACAAGGGGACTTGAAGATATCCTTCGACTGCGACACAAAAGTTGTGGAACTCGCAGCCACAAATCAAGTACCCAACGCAATGATGGAGATCTATGTTGCATCCAAAAAGCTTGCCCCAAGTGAACTCGACATCACAGAGAAGTCGGACAATGCCAACAAGCCTCAGCCAGCTGAGGAGGTTCAAGTCAAGACGATTGACCTCGGGACAGGCGACAGCAGCAAGACCACCACCATCGGGGCAGCCTAGACCTGAAATAGGAAGACACGCTCGTCAGCTTCCTCTGGGCTAACCGAGACATCTTCGCGTGGAAACCAGTGGACATGCCAGGGGTTCCTAGGAATCTGATCGAGCACTCACTCAACGTCGATCCTAAAGCTACCCCGAAGCGACAACATCTCCGCCGTTTTGCCGACGACCGACGGGATACCATCAAGAAGGAACTCGCCAAACTACTCGTGACTGGCTTCATCAGAGAAGTCTTCCATCCTGAGTGGCTCACTAACCCCATCCTCGTCCACAAGAACTCGAACGAGTGGAGGATGTGAATCGACTACACGGACCTCAACAAGCACTACCCCAAGGACCCCTTCGGGTTGCCGCGGATAGACCAAGTCATCGACTCCACGGCGGGCTGCGACCTGCTCTACTTCCTCGACTGCTACTCTTGGTACCATCAGATCGCTATCAAGGAAGAGGACCAGGAGAAGACCGCGTTCATCACCCCGTTCGGCGCGTACTGCTACACGACCATGTCTTTCGGGTTGAAGAACACCGACTTACTAGCGAGCTATCCAGGCCTGTTTCAAGAGACAGCTCAACAAGAACATCGAAGCCTACGTGGATGACGTGGTCGTCAAGACCAGAAACTCCGACACGCTCATCGCCGATCTTGAAGAGACTTTCGCATTCTTGCGAGAGTACCGCTGGAAGCTCAACCCGAACAAGTGTGTCTTCGGCGTACCGTCGGGTAAACTACTCGGCTTCATCATCAGCCATCGCGACATCGAAGCCAATCCCAAGAAGATCTCTGCCATCACCAACATGAAAGCTCCCACGTGCATCAAAGACGTATAGAAGCTAACCGGGTGCATGGCGGCCTTGAATAGATTCATCTCGAAGCTTGGAGAACAGGGGCTCCCCTTCTTCAAATTACTCAAGCATCAAGAGAAGTTTGCGTGGACTCCAGAGGCAGACCAAACCCTTGCTCAGCTCAAGGACTTCTTATCCAAACCACCAGTCCTCACGGCTCCTCGCAAAAAGGAGTAGCTACTGCTCTACCTCGCTGCGACTACTCACGTGGTCAGTACTGCCATCGTTGTCGAGCGGCAGGAAGACGGCCACGCCTACCCAGTCCAGCGACCAGTCTACTTCGTCAGCGAGGTCCTGTCGGAATTTAAGGCACGCTATCAACCAGTACCGAAGCTATTGTATGTAGTGCTCATTACCTCGCGGAAGCTGCGACATTACTTTCAGGAGCACTCGATCTTCGTCGTCACCGACTACCCGCTCGGCGACATCCTGCGAAACCAAGATGGTAGTGGAAGGTTCTTCAAGTGGGCAGTCGAACTCGTCGCCCTCAACATCGACTTCAAGCCACGAACAGTCATGACAGAGTGGCGGGAAAATCGGCTACCTACTCCAACTGAGCGCCCAGAGCATTGGGTGATGTACTTCGACGGCTCGCTCAAGCTTGAAGGCGCAGGTGCAGGGGTACTCTTGATTTCCCCAACGGGCGAACAACTCAAGTACGCCCTGCAGATCTTCTGGAAGGTCTCAAACAACGAAGCCGAGTACGAAGCTCTTCTACACGGGCTCCGCCTCGTGGCTTCACTGGGCATCAAGCGACTACTAGTCTACGGCGACTCCGCAGTGGTCATCAACCAAGTCAACAAGTCCTAGGACCGCAACAAGGAGAACATCGACGCCTACTACCTAGAAGTCCGCAAGCTCGAGAACAAGTTCTATATTCTCGAGTTCCATCACGTCATCCACGACAACAACATTGCAGCAGACGTCATGTCGATGCTTGGCTCTACTCGTGCTCAGGTACCAGCAGGTGTCTTCATCCATGAGCTCCACGCGCCATCCACCCCGCAGCCGGCGCCGACGACCACAGACCCAGCACCTCCCTCAGCTGCCAAGAGGTCATGATGATAGATTTGGACTGGCGACAACCCTTCATCAACTACATCCGCGAGAAGAAGGTTCCCACGGACAAGAACTCGGTCGAGCAACTCATCCGCCGCGCCAAGTCCTACGTCCTAGTTGGAGACAAGCTCTACAGGTAGGGTGCATTTTCCGGTGTACTCATGAAGTGCGTCCCCCGAGAAGAAGGCAAGGGCATCTTGGAGGAGATCCATAAAGGTGTCTGCGGCAACCACGCGTCCTCACGCACGCTAGTCAGCAAGGCTTTCTGACGAGCTTTCTATTGGCCAACAGCTTTAGGCAATGCCAAAGAACTCCTCAGAAGGTGCCAAGGGTGCCAATACTTCGCCAAGCAACAACATGTCCCGGCTTACAAGCTAGTCACCATACCACCAACCTGGCCCTTCGCCTGCTGGGGGCTCAACATGATTGGGCCTCTTCCGACTGCGCCAGGAGGATTCAACAGAGTCTTGGTGGCTATCGACAAATTCACCAAGTTGATCGAGGTCAAGCCGGTCACATTCCCCAAGGCCGACAGAGTACTCGACTTCTTGGATGAACTCGTGCATCGCTACGGACTACCCCATCGCATCATCACAGACCTAGGCTCCAACTTCAACAACAACCAGTTCTGGGAGTACTGCGAGAATAGTGGGATCGACGTCCGATACGTCTCAGTAGCCCATCCACGGGCCAATGGACAAGTCGAGCGTGCCAACAGGATGGTACTCGACGCTCTTAAGAAGCGACTCCACGATGCTGCTAACACAAAAGGAGGCAAGTAGATCAAGGAACTTCCCAACACAATCTAGGGGCTGCGTACTCCACCCTCCAAGTCGACGGGGCAGTCACCATATTTCCTGCTCTACGGCTCCGAAGCTATTCTACCTGCCGACGTCATGTGGGATTCGCCGGCAGTAGAGCAATACGACGAAGGCATATCCGAAGATAGCAGGCGAGTTGATATCGCGGACTCGAAGAAGTTAGCTGCGCTGCCCTCCAATCAGCAAGGTACCTTGAGGGTATCCGACGTTACCACGACCGCAACATCAAGGAACGCTCCTTCAACGTTGGCGACCTCGTCCTCCGCCGTATCCAGAACATGGAAGGAATGCACAAGCTCAGCTCGCCATGGGAAGGTCCCTTCACACTTGCAAAGGTGGCCGGACCAGGCTCCTACCGCCTCCAGACACTCAAAGGCGAAGACATCAGCAACTCATGGAACGTCGACCAGCTCTGTCGGTTCTACGCGTAGTCTCCCGACTACTCTAGGGGATCAAGTCTACACGACTACCTCAAGACCCCTTCGCTGTAAGTGGCCTCCGGGTCCAGGCACTAGTCTCCGGACTACTCTACTCCAAAGATCCAGCGTTAACGGCTACCAACAGATCTTGGGCTGCTCAGAGCATCAGAGGACTCAAGCAGCGGTCTATCAAGAGACCATGTACTTCTAGATCTAGCCTATACGGCTACTAACGGATCTACTGCTGTAAGCGGCTACGCGCCCTAGCACTACTTAGCCGTAGGCGGCCTCCGGGTCCTGGAGACTACACTTGTAAATGGCACTGGCCATCCAGGTGTACTTTTTTCAGTAATAAAGTTTGATTATCAATCAACTCATTTACTATGTCTCTCTCAACGAGTCTATCGCTGAGTACTACTACTCGCACAACTCCACAACATGGGCACTCCGCATACATACACTGCGATAACAAGTACTCATTTCATGGAACTTCTTTCATCACATACTTAAACAAGTTCATTACAACTTTGTTTATATACAATCTTTGCTACAAGTTAACCCTACAGGACTACTGAAGGTTCAGCTTCTCGGTGACTTGTTCAGCTATCGGCGCCATCTACTCCAACAGCTCCGCATACTGCTCATCAGTACAATTGGCGGCTAGTCCACCCGCGACTACGTCTACTAGAGCCTTGGGGAAGTACGACTTCATGTACACTAAGATTTGATTTGGGATGGACTTCACCAAATGCTTGATATAAGTCGTCAGACGACCGGGATCTTCTCTCAACTGGTCAACCAATGGAGAAATCTTCGGCCCGCTCGGATGAGGCACCAGCAACCTCACGATGGGAAGTGCGGCTTCTTCAAGCTCCTTGAGTTGTCCCCACAACTTCTCGCAATCTTCGTTCAGCTTATGCAGAGATTTGTAGCAGTTGACAAGATCACAATCCGAGGCAATCCGAAGCTCCATGTGCTTATCGCACTCATGGGCCAACTGCTTATAATCATACTCAAGTACCTCGCGGGCATCTTTCTTCCGGTAGAAGAGATTCTTCATGTTGACTTCTGATGCCTTAAACTGCTCAACACGGGTCTCAAGCTCTGCAAACAACTCAGGAGACGATGTCAGACTACTACTGGGTACTTCCCATAAGTACTCGACAAGTCAGCAGCATACCTTTGTTCTTATTGCGGAGCGACTTGTTCTTCCAGACAAGTTCATCGCTCTTTGCCTACATATCCTGCACTTCATTATGGTACTGGGCAAAGGCGCCATGGAGCTTGGACTGGAGCATGGCGGAGTGCTTCTTGGCCATGGCAAGTTCTTTTTCCAAAGTCTCGGCCCAGAGCACTGTGTCGCCAAACCCCTGGAGCATCTCGGATTTCTGCCGGGACCTCTCCACGACATCCTACAGAAGACAACAACTACTGGAGTACTTCATCCTACTGGAACTCGACTAATCAAGGGTACAGTCACGTACCTTCATCCATTGCTCCGCCTGCCGCATCACTTCCAGGTTGCACGCTACTGTCGCCGGGTCGACAAGATCGTCGGCCAGAAGCTCAAGTCCACCATGACTACTCGCGGCGGCCTTGGACATCGGCGCCGAACGGATCGGCTCCGCATCCTAAATCTCTGGCGAGCGGACGACTACTTCCAGATTCGACCCCAGCAGTACGTCGTCGCACACTTCTTCGGCCACATCGGGGGCTCCTCTGCTGGCTATCTCCGTCGGCTGAGATGTCGTTCCAGCGGCCACTTCGGCTTCTGGCACCACGGGTACAGCCTCGGGAATGGTACTCCCATCGACTTCTTCCCCTATCATCAGAAGAAACACGGGATCAGCTTCCTGGGGGCTATGACTACTACTCGAGGAAGGGTGCGCATCCGCAGCGTACTCACCTTCTACCATGCTGGCCTCTGCCAGTGTATCCTCTACGGCTGGCGCTACGGTCTCGCCTTGGGGGAGGGGAGCGGACTCCTCGGCAGCAGGCGCGGCGGCTTTTTCAGCCGCCGCCGTGCTGCGTTCATCTCCCTCCCAGGACAAGTCCGTCGATTTCCTGCACAGTACATAACCGGTGGTCAACCAAGTATAACTACCCAGCTACATGTACTACTCCAGAAAGATCTTCACTTACAAGCTAGACCGGACAACAGTCACGGTCGGAGCGCCAAGTATGCTGGCGATGTCGACAAGTACGGCTTCGGCGGGCGCTTTTCTTCAGCTTGAGTCGCTGCCGGTTCTTCAGCAGCAGCAGCCACGGTCGGCTCCGTCCTGCTCTCAACGATCGGCGCCTGTGGACCGACAACTGTAGTCGCCGCTATGTCAATTGTGACACAAGCTCCTCTACGGTGGGTGCCGACCTGTGGCTTCTTTCAGCCGGCTCCCCACCGTCTCCCAGTCACCTTCGTCCCCCTGATCTACGGGGTCGGAAGGCGGAATCTCCTGCAAGCACTCGGAATCCAATGGTCAGCATACACAACATGGCAAGACAAATACTTGACTACTCTACTCGAGGAGTTTACCTCTTGGGATGTAGTCTCAGTGACTTTCAACTTTTTGGCGACACGCTTGTGTGCCACGTTGCGCGACCTCCTCAGCGGTGCAGGCATACTAGGCTCCAAGCTAGTCAGAGGATTGCGGATGAGGGGGACATTGGGCAGTCCAGGGCGGCTAAACCTGGACTGCAGCTGGAACCGCTCCTGAAGCGTCTCCTCGTCTTCCTCGTCGAACGTGTCCTCGATGATGATGGTGTCATCACCTTCGCCGACTTCGCGGCGCTCCTTGGCCTTGCCTTTCCCCTCCTCTGGGATATTTACAAGTCGAAGAGGCGAAGCTGGCTCAGAGACAAACTTCACAATATCATCCTGCAACACGCAGCTTGGGTGAGCATGACTGCTACCATATAACTATTACTCGAACACTGAGAGCAGCTACTTACCTCGTTCGGAGGATGAGCCGCGGAGGACTCGAGGACCGGGCAGGGCGTGTATGGCGGCATGTCCTTGAAGATGCTGCCCAGCCTCTCGACGATGTCGTCATCATCGATCTCACCGCTAGGCATCCGCGACGTGTCGTCCTCGCTGGTGTACTGGTAGCCGAGGGTGTCGCGGGCCATCAGTGGCAGCACCCTCCTCTTCATGAAGCTAAAGGCCACATGTTCGGCCCTCAGCCCGGCTTCTCTCAAAGCCTTAATCTTCAGAAGCAGCTCGGGTAGTTGAATACCCTTCTGCATCGTAGGCTCTGTGTTCCACCAGGGTTGATGTTTCAGCTGCTTCCCGCTTGGCTTCGGCAGCTCCGAGTGGTGGTTGGTGATGTAGAGCCATTTTGACTTCCAATCTTGGTTGGAGTCAATCAGCTTGTACGCCAAGTATTGCTCGTCGGCATCTTCACGCATCTGGATCCTGACCCCTCCGACTACTCTTGGGTCATTGGCGCTTGGCTGGGGCTTCACGCGGAAGAACTTTCTAAAAAGTACCCAGTGGGGCTTGATCCCCAAAAATGCTTCACGGAAGTGGATGAAGACAGATACATGGAAGATTCCATTGGGGTTCAAGTTGAGGTACTCGATACCGTAATAGTTGAGAAGACCTTTGAAGAAGTCGCTCGCCGGAAGAGCCAACCCGCGCTCTACGAATCGGGCGAACATCGGGATCTCGTCGGGGTTCTTCTCCATCAGATACGGATCCCCGGCGGCAGCACGCCACATGTCCACCTCTTTTTCCTAAAAGAAACCACTATTGAGCAGCACTAGCAAATCCTCCATCTTGGCCTTGGATTTCTAAAATTCCTTATTTGGATTCGGGCGCGGGGGAGATACCGGTGGCGTTGACCCTCCGGCAGATCCAACAGCTTCTTCACGGGACCTCTTTTTCCCAGCGGCGGTCTTCATGCTTTTTGATGGGGATAGCTTCATTCTCCAAAGGCAGCGGGTTTTCACTTGCATTCACTCGGGGGCTACAGCAGAGGCAGACGGTGGCGGTGCGTGTGGATTCGCAGTCTACAGCGTGGTGGCAGCGTGCACAGGCGGCTAAGTCTTGGCCAGACCTATCTCAACCAACTGCGAATGCGGAGGATGGAAACCCCTAAGGGCTTTGGTTTCTATTTATAAGTCAGCCGGCGGTTCCGCAACGGCCAGACTGATATGTTTCAAACAGCTGACTCTAGACATGATAGGCTTTTAGGCCACTGGATTTCTTTTTCTGAAAAGTAACAAAGAGTATGTCCTTACTTTCAAGATTTCAGCACAAGTTCTAGTTGGTTTACTCCTTTCTAAATTTGCCATCTCATACAAGCATAAGTTGAGCAATACAATTATTCAAGCATAATATTCATGAACTTCCATCATTAGGGATCTCATGGCTAGTGGAGTAAGTAGTTTCAGATAATGGTGAGACGCCGACAATCGATTGGTTTATAACCTTGCAAGGTAGACCTAAACACATGCTGGGATGCCCCCATGAGGACAACCACCAAGCGGTTCCCAAAAATCCGCGGGTCGGGATAAAAGGCCACAGTCTTTTGTACCGGTTGTCTAGCATACCCCGCGAGGCACCCAGACTCACACGTGCACCGCCGGTAGCTAGCCCTGAGACGCCTCCCAAGAGTAGTAATAGTGAAATCCCTCACCGCCTCATTAAGGTACTAGGCTTATCGGTCCCATTCCTGACAAGTGCTTAGTACGTTCAAACACTTAACCCACGAAAGCCAATGGACCGGAGCCAAAATCCCATTCTCTTACCACATGAGCAATCCATTTAAGGAGATCTTATGATTCCAACATAAGAACCTAATCTCGCGAGTGACAAGCATCTCTCGACTTGTAACGGTCCTATAGCATAGCAGCTATCGACCTATCATACTAGTAAAGGACAAGATACCTAGGAATCATGCATCTAAGGTTCCATAACAACTCCTGAACTTAAATGCACAATCATCCATAGATAGTTGCATAAAACTTTGAAACACTGGGTTAAATGCACAGGGGCTTGCCTTCGTCAGCAAAGTTAGCCTAAGCACCCTCGATGTCTTCGAGTACTTCCACGTACTGCAGTTCCACTTCAGCTCCTCCTTCCTCGACTTCCGGCATGAGCGAGTAGTCACCGTTAGGAAGGTCTACACGGAATGCAATGTAGGGTTCAGGTGATGTGATAGATTAATTATCTTACCCAACTCTTGTTGGCCACATTCACCTTAACAAATAATTAGGATTATTATTGATATGGGTTTATTCTTTTGATAAACATTTAATTAACATTTTCTTTTAGAATTGTTATTTCATGTGAGGATTTATTATTCTTTCTTTCAACAACAAAGGTGTGCACCGAAATATAATTAATTACACTCAATTTCTTAAACAGCAAGGGTGTATTCCTAGGTCTTAACAAACTATTCTACCAATTGAGAAAGGGGTCACAAGGGAAAAGGAACATTTTCCTATTTAGCAAGACATTAAACCTATAATTGCCTCCAAGGCTTTTATTCAAACAATAAATCATCTAAAATCCAATGGAGGGTTTCTTAAGCACTAAAACACCTATACTAAGTCACTGGACATACATGCATACTTGGAAAAGCTAGAAAATTAATTACACCAAAAATAACAAAAGCTATTCACTTAGGCAACATAAATACATATAAAAATAAATAAGCATCCAATTGATCCAAACTTTCTTACACATGTTCTCTGGTCTAAAGCTATCCTAGGAATGCAGCAAGCACACCTAGAACTACCACTGATCTAGCATTATTAATTTACAAATGAAAACAAGCCTATATCAAGAATAAATACTTCTATTCCTTCTAAAATTGTGATTAATTCACCAGAGGTGCATCTTGGTATAAAAAGACCACATGCAGATGTTGGGCACAAAAACATAAATATTGTTAGCTACAAAAATCATCTAGATAGATTCTTCATAAATGGAAAATAATTCATATTAAAATATTTGCAACATAACATTGTGCAATTTTTGCTACAGGAGCTTGTCATAACATATCACCGATCATATCCCAAAATTAGCTACAGAGGACTTAAGGATTGTGGGATATCACATATCTAGGTTTTTTACATTTGTATTTTTCATGCCACAAATATTAGGAAACAGCCTAGACACGTTTAACAAAAGTTGTAGTGCCCTTCTCCTGGAGTCTATCAAAAGTGAGTTTGCAATTTTCTGGTTTTTCTATGATTTTCTAGAGATTTTACAAGAATCAGCAAAGTCCTTTCACTATTGAAGATGTACTTTTGCGACGGAGCCCCTGGAAGTTTTGATTTCCCTACAAAAAATACTCTTGGTTCGCGAAAAAGACCCTAGGAAGTTTGGCCCCTTGAAATTGGGCCCTTAGGGCGCCGACCGGAGGCGGTTCGGCCAATTCAGGCGCGGCCTCGCCGGGGGACGGCCGAGGACGGCGGGGAGGTGACTAGGAGCTCACCTACGAACCTTTGGTGGCCGAAGGTGGGAGTAGGGTGGCGCCGGCGGGCTCGGTCGGCGCCGGCGGACGGCGGCGGCCGGCTGCGGCCTATACTCCGGTAGGGCGGCGATGTTTCCCGGCCTAAGGACCTAGGGAAGGGTGGGAGTGGTTGCATGGCTCGGGGTACTCGTGGAAGGTCGAGCTTAGCGAGAGGGCGGTAATGGTGGCCGGCGGTCTTGGTTCTCGCCCGCAGGGAGGCAATGGCGCCTTTCATAGGGCGCGCGCTCGCCCGTGACGACCGGATGATGACGAAGTTGCCACTGTGGTACGGCGGCGTCTCGGCCAGCACGCGGGACCGCGGACGGACTAGCGGTCCGCTCGGCACGCGCGCGTGCGCGCGGGCGGCGGGCGACGCATGGCGCGGGGAGAAAATTAGGCGCCTCGGGGTGCGGGCGTCCGGGGAAGGCGCGGCTCGGGTGGAGTGGAGGCTTCGGGCGCGGCGCGGGCGCGGACGCCGAGGTGGCCAGCGCGTGGCGTGACGCGACGGCGCTCTGGCCGAAACCTTTTTGGACTAAGCGTCTTTGAGCACGATTTTCTCCAAAATTTTGAATAGAAATGTACCAAACAATGAATAGGGAAATCATAGATCTAAGTGTCCTCTACCACTTCCACAAAGGTCATATAGGGTTTTTCTCAACAGATTTTGCAAAAGAAGCTTGCCAACTTTGAATGCCAATCTGTGTCAGGGAACAGGAGGTACTGTTAGTTGACCAAGCTTTCCACCCTCTTCCACTCAAAATTGGAAATGCCATCCTACATGAAAGTTGTGTTCGTCAACAAACTGGACAACTTTCATAAAGGTAGATTTTTAAGTATTTAGGTGACTTTTGGAGAACGCGACAAAAGTTCCGGAAGACATTCAAGGTCACTAGGGTTTAGGTAGGGTTTGACCATGGAGTTGACCAAGGCTTGACCACACATGTGTGTCAACATGATCAATAGGGTCATTAGGGCTGGTTGGTGAGGTTTTCGATGTGAGGACTCAGGTTGACCGTGATTTGACCACTGTCAGCAGATTTGACCGACTATTATGGTTAAATAAAAACCTGGGGCGTCACAGCCTACCCCCCTTAAACGGAATCTCGTCCCGAGATTCGATTTGAGAAAACAAGATAGGCAACAGAGACTCACGGTTTCGGGATTGTAGGAAGCCCGGGTACATAGTGTTGAGGTACTCTTCCGTCTCCCAAGTCGCTTCTTCCTCCGTGTGATGACTCCACTGTATCTTGTACATTCTTACAGTCTGTCTTCAGGTTTTTCTCTCCTTTCGATCCAGCACTTTTAGTGGATGCTCGATGAGAGAGAAATCTGGCTCGATCCAAGCATTAGCTTCTGTGATCACCTCGTTTTCTGGCATGGGCATACCTTTCTTTAATTGACTCACATGAAACACATTGTGGACTGCGGAGAACCATTCTGCCAGTTGAATACGATAAGCCACTGGCCCACACACTTCGATGACTTCATAAAGTCCAATGTAGCGCGGAGCTAATTTCTCTTTAACACCGAACCTTTGCACACCCTTGGTGAGGGAAACCTTTAGATACACATAATCTCCCACTTCAAAGTGGCGTGGTGCCGTGCCCTTATCATGATAGCTCTTTTGCCTCATCTGAGCTAATTTCAAATTCTCCCTTATCACTTGCACTTTTGCTGCGGCATCTTTAACTGTATCCGGACCAAAGAGTGTCCTGTCTCCGACCTCTGACCAGTTCAATGGGGTGCGACATCTTTGTCCGTAAAGGGCATCAAACGGTGCCATTGTTATAAGAGAATTCTGCCAAGGATAAACACTTGTCCCAACTCTTATCAAAGTGTAAGATGCTTTCTCGTAGCATGTGTTCTAAAATTTGATTTACCCTTTCTGTCTGGCCACCAATCTGCGGATGATAGCTGGAACTATGAATCAACATGGTTCCTAAGCACTCATGCAACTGCTCCCAGAAACGAGCTACAAACTGAGTTCCTCTATCAGAGCTTATGGTCTTCAAAATTCCATGCAAACAAACTATTTGATCCATGTATATTTCTGCATATTGCTGCACTGAGTAAGTAGTATGAACTGCAATGAAATGGGCGGTCTTGGTGAGTCTGTCCACTATAACCCAGATAGAATCTTTCTTTCTATCTGTCAGGGGTAAACCCACAATGAAGTCCATACTAATGTCATGCCACTTCCACATTGGTATCGATAAAGGATGGAGTAGACCTGTCGATTTCAAATGGCTTGCTTTCATCCAGTGGCAAGTATCGCACTTGGCTACATACTTGGCTATATCAACTTTCATATTGGACCACTAAAAATTTTGCTTCAAATCATGATACATCTTAGTACTACCGGGGTGAATAGAGAACTTGGACATATGAGCCTCATCAAAGATTGTCTTTCGGATTTCCGGATCAACAGGGACCACCAGGTATTTTCCAAACCAGATCACATCTTTGTGATCCCTCTGGAAACAGGTATACTTAGGATATCCCTCCGCTAGTTTTTGTTTGATGTTCTGTATGTCTTTGTCATTGTGTTGAGTAGTGATAATTCTATCATAAAGATTAGATTGAGCAGCTAAGGCATAAAGATTTCCTTGCTCTACCACTTGCAAGTTGAGCCTCCTCATCTCTTCACATAATGGGTCACTAACTGGCTCCAACTCTAGATGATTGCAGTGAACTTTTCGGCTAAGAGCACCCGCAACAACATTTGCTTTTCCGGGGTGATAGTGCACTTCTAGATCGTAATCTTTAATCAACTCAAGCCATCTCCTTGGTCTCATGTTAAGATTTGACCGAGTAAAGATGTATTTGAGACTCTTGTGATCAGTGAAGATATTGCAACGATTGCCCATCAAATAGTGTCTCCATATCTTGAGAGCATGGACAACAGCTGCTAACTCAAGATCATGGGTGGGATAATTGATCTCATGAGGTTCGAGTGCCCGTGATGCATAGGCAATGACCCGGCCTTCTTGCATAAGAACAGAACCGAGACCCGTGCCTGACGCGTCAAAGAAAACTTCAAACGGTTTGGAATTGTCTGGTTGCACTAGCACTGGGGCTGAAGTTAAGTGTTGCCTCAAGGTGTGGAAGGCTTTCTCACATGCTTCTCTCCACACGAACTTCACTCCCTTCTTGAGCAGTTCGGTCATAGGTTTAGCGATTCTAGAGAAGTCTGGAATGAAACAACGGTAATAACCTGCAAAACCTAAGAAACTGCGGATTTGGTGTACGGACTTAGGTGGCTTCCAATCCATCACCTCTTGTACTTTGCTAGGATATACGGAGATACCATCTTTAGAAATAGTGTGCCCCAAAAATTTGACACTATCCAACCAGAACTCGCATTTGGAGAACTTAGCATAAAGCTTATGATCTCACAAATGCTACAGGACAATTCGAAGATGTTTGGCATGCTCCTTCTCATTTTTGGAATAGATGAGGATACCATCGATAAAGACCACTATGAATTTGTCGAGCTTCGTCATAAACACAAAGTTCATGAGGTACATGAAATAGGCTGGGGCATTTGTGAGACCAAAGGACATCACCAAGAACTCGTAAAGATCATAACGAGTGGAGAAAGTAGTTTTAGGAATGTCACAAGGTCGAACTTTGATTTGGTGGTAACCAGAATGAAGATCGATCTTGGAGAAAACTTTGGCTCCAGCCAATTGATCAAAAACGACATCGATTCAGGGGAAAGGATATTTGTTCATGATGGTCACTACATTGAGAGGTCTGTAGTCAACACACAGCCTCAAGCTACCATCTTTCTTTTTGACAAAAAGAGCGGGACAACCCCAAGGACAAGAGCTCGGGCGATTATAACCCTTATCTAACAGCTCCTGAAGTTGAAGGACCTATACGGCGAACCAGAGAGGGGGGGAGTGAATGGGAGCCGATAAAAATTCTTCTCGAAGGAGATAGAAACTCCAACAAGATGAACGAGGCTTCCAACACACGTCTCCGACTCACTACCCAAGTTGGCCAAGCCCACGTAGCCACTGGAGTGCCACTGGACCTAGGAACCAACACACAACCTTCCGACCCGAGAACGCAGCGGAAAACCAAACCTCGAGTCTACAGACCCACACCGGTCAGACCGGTCCCTGCTAGTGAAACTGAGCAACTTTCACTAAGTGGCTCTACACCGGTCAGACCGGTGAGACACACCGGTCAGACCGATCGCAGCCTGAAAGCCCCCAAGGCACCAAACAGGTCAACCGACCACCAAACTGACCCAAACTCGAAACAGCAGCTACACGGGACAACAACGAACACACCAAGACGTTCACCCAAGCAAAAACCCACCAGGGCTCGCACCGGTCAGACCGGTCAAGAGCACCGGTCAGACCGGTGTAGCCTGGGCAGCTCGAGATGAACAGCACCCGCGGGTCAACTCCCCCAAATCCAAATCTCGATCTCCCGAATCACTCCACAGACTTGAACAAGACCTTGGGGGTATTAGGAACACCTCATGAGGAGTCCATAGCCAAGTTTAATCCCACCAAAACTCGTCCAAAGAGGAGGAATCAAGGAAATCCCGCCAAGAGCACTTCCAACCCAAGAACTCAAGAAACCCCAAAATCGAGCACCTTTACTCACGGATTTGGGAGGGGAACACAGCCCAAAGAACCACGAAAGGTTCCCACAAATTTCCCCCATCAAATCCCCAAGAGAAAGATCCCGAAAACAACACAAAGAAATCACAAAGAGAGGGCTCCGAAAATCACCACCAAGAACAACCGGGGAAAACACATCCAAACCTTGAGGAACCACGCCGAATCATCTATACATGAAACAAAGGTTCGTACAAGGTCTAGCAAGCCGCCCGATCATCCATCCCTCTCAACAAGATCTCTCCGTGAAGCTCTCTTGCTAGTCCTAAAGAAAACCTAAGGAAAATAGGTGGAAAATAGGAAAACTAATGAGCTAGGGTTCCAAGAGTTGGCTACCATCCTCTCACCTCTTGGGTTATATGGAGGCAACCAAAAGTCTAAATACCCTTCTCTAACAACTAGGGATACAAGCCCTTCAAGGGCGGATTTGGAAGTCTTCATGTCTTCACCATCGGACGGATGCCCGGCGACCGCACCCTGCGTAGCCTCGACGCAAGCCATGCGACCCCGACGCGTGTCCTCCGCTTCGAAGTCTCCGGACTGCGTCGTCGCACACCGGTCAGACCGGTGCTCCTCACCGGTCAGACCGGGTACCCACCCGGTCGGACCGGTCGGACCCACCGGTCGGGCCGGTCGCGGCACCGCTTTGCAAGACCGTCTTCGGTTCTTCGATCTTGGCTTTGTGGATCAACCAAGGAACCCAGTGATTTTCTGGTGAACCACCGGAAACCCCGCGAACTCGGTGTTGCCTCCGCAAATCTCCACTCATGACTCGGCTCCCACGTAGTACCGGCTCGACCTTTGTTTTGAGGCTCAACCAAGAAACCGTCCACGACTTCATCTTGCTGTTCATGCCACCATGCGGCCCGCACTCGACCCCGCTGGCCACCGGGTCCCTCGAACGAAGCCTACTTGTCTTCTCCACACCTGGAGGCCTCACCGGCGACGACCTTTCGCGCTTGTTCTTCACCTGCACCATCACCAGTCAAGGCGCAACCTGCACCTGCAATACTTAGCCAAGAATCAGTCCACACAACATTGTCAATCACTCATCACACAAGGAAGCGACCATCCACCGGTCCTGAAACCACACATGGTCCTCAATCCCCCCTTGATGGGTGCATTGACAACACCCACACGAAAGTAACAAGAGAGAAAAGAAAAAGAAAAGAAACGAACAAAAAGAAACTCCAACAAGTGATCGAAAACCAAACAAAGGCAAAGAGCAAGATCACTTGAAGAAGACAAGTCTCGGACCCCTTAGGCAAGGGCAACGGCTCGACACATCCGAGACAAAGCAAAGCTCAAGCAAAGAGCGCAAACCACCGAATCAAAGCTCGAAAAACCACAAAGAGCTCCCCCTGCACACATGCAAGCTCCCCCTGAACCAACGCACCTCCCCCTGGACGAATGCATGCAAGATACCACTTGAAACAGGGCAGCTGCAACAACTCAGCCCTGACCAGTCAGACCGGTGTGCAACATGTGAACAGAGCCAGCACTCACACCGGTCAGACTGGTGACCTTGACCGGTTAGACCGGTGCCCAGCAGAGCCCAGAAATGGCTCGAAACCACCTGAAAACCTTCTAAATGCGTCCAGCAAGCCATTTCAAGCTCAAACTTCTCCCCCTTGTTGGCAATGCATGAATCAAGCCAAAAATGCAAAACTTTCAACCTAGAGCTTCTCAAATAGACAAAATTCAACAAATAATGCTACACATGTCCAAATGAGCAAGTTAGATACTCTACGGCTTCGTATCGATCTCAACTACATGATCACCAAGTTTCACAACCATTGGACGAAGCTAAGATGGATTTTGACAATTTTGCGAAAAAAACTTGCCTCTCATGAGCAAAGTCCTAAACATGATCAAAGCATATCAAAATGGCAAAGCCACACAAAGTTCATGCCAGGACAGCCATTCTAACCATAAGACCATCACAAACACCCACAAGCACCTCATGTCATGTCAAAGCCACCGAGCCATGTGCCTACTTCTATGTATGAGACTTCTCATTGGTAGGCAACATGCAACGGTTTAGCACCCAAAGCAAATTAAATTCAGCACAAATGACATGGGAGCACATTTCCAAGCAATTTTCATTTCATTTTCAAATTTGTAAATGGTACATGAAATGTCTTTGCGACAAAAAGGAACTGATGCCCCTCCACAAGATGAAGCAAGAGGGCTAAACATTCATGATGGAAAATGAGCCTTTGGCCCCATATGATCAATAAACTAGCTATCTAACCACCAATTAAGCATAGCCAAGCCACTAAAACATGTCAAGATCATATAAAGGCATTTACACATGAGAGAACATACATGTGACAATTTTTCAAAAACATAGCTATCAACCATGGATTATTCATCAAGATCATCAAGAGCTAAGCCAAACTAACCATAGCATACCAAACAAGCTCACAAAGACATATATGTCATTCCATGGTGAACAGTGTATATGAGAGAAGCTTTTCCTAACCAATACATATGTACAAAATGTATGCAATCTAAGATACAAGGATGCCTATCCATCATGTTACATATGCTATGCAAAATGCAAGAAATGCACAAAGGAAACTATACATATGCTACAAAGGAGCTCCCACACCCAACTCAAGAAATCAAACACACACCAAGTTCCCCCCGCAAACGAGTGAAAGTTGCTTGATCTAGGGGTTTGGTGAAAATATCGGCTAGTTGGTCATGTGTGGGTACATGGATCAAGGATATCTTTCCTTTCTCTACGTTGTCTCTCAGAAAATGATACCTCACTTCTATGTGCTTGGTTTTGGAATGGAGCACTGGGTTCTTTGCAACGCTTATGGCACTAGTGCTATCACATTGAAGTGGGACATGGGTATACTCCTCACCAAAGTCACTCATGATGTAGGTGATCCAAAGGAGCTGAGAGCAACAACTAGCAGCAGCAACATACTCGGCCTCGGTCGTGGATTGAGCAACACTCGACTGCTTGCGGGAAGACCAAGACACCAAAGAAGAACCCAAAAGCGGCAAGTCCCGAAGTGAACTTCCTATCCAATCGACACCGGCAAAATCCGCGTCCGAAAAACCATGAAGCGCCAAAGAAGAGGACGCGGAGTACCAAAGGCCGAAGTCGGGAGTGTGACGCAAGTACCCGAAAATTCTCTTCACCGCTTGCCGATGCGAAGTCCTCGGAGACGCTTGAAAACGAGCGCACGGACACACCGAGAACCGTATGTCCGGCCTCGTCGCCGTCAAGTAGAGGAGTGACCCGATCATGCTCCCGTACTCCTTCGGTCCACGTGTTCACCTTCCTCGTCCGCATCAAGAGCCGTAGTCGTACTCATCGGCGTCGTCATAGCCTTGGAGTCCTCCATCTTGAACTTCCGCACAATGTCCTTGGTGTACTTAGCCCGGTGCACAAATGTTCCTTCCTTTGATTGCTTGATTTGTAGCCCGAGGAAGAACTGCAACTCGCCCATCATGCTCATCTCAAACTCCCTGCTCATATCATCTGCAAACCTTGCAACAAGAGAGTTAGACGAGCCACCAAACACAATATCATCCACGTACACCTGCACAATCAAGATATCTCTGCCCTGCCTCAGCAAAAACAAGGTCTGATCGACCTTCCCCATCTCAAAACCTCTCTCAAACAAGAACCCCCTCAACCTGCCATACCAAGCTCTAGGCGCCTGCTTCAGCCCATACAGCGCCTTCCTCAACTTGTACACCCGATGGGGGTACCTCTCACTCTCAAACCCCGGAGGCTGCCTCACATACACTTCTTCCTCCAACACACCATTCAGGAAAGCACTCTTCACATCCATTTGGTGCAACTTGAACCCTTTAGCCACGGAAAAGGCTAGAAGGATCCTAATCGCCTCCAAACGGGCTACGGGAGCAAAGGTCTCCTCGTAGTCGATCCCCTCCTTCTGACTGAACCCTTGAGCAACAAGCCTCGACTTGTTCCTCACAACCTCACCTTTCTCTCCCTCTTTGTTTTTCCACACCCACTTTGTACCAATCGGCTTACACCCTGGGGGAGGGTCAACCAACTCCCACACATGATTCCTCTCAAAGTTCTCCAACTCCTCATGCATCGAATTAACCCAATTGTGATCAGATAGTGCGTGTCCAATGTCTTTGGGCTCAAAAGTAGCAACAAACGCAGCATGAGCGAAATGGGAATTGTTTCGAACCCTCAACCGTGTAGTGCGTTCATTCATGTCGCCGATGATCCTCGAAGCTGGGTGATCCATCTGTACTCGCCGGGGAGGTTCTCGCCTCGATGCTACCTCCCCCTCAACATCAGCTTCTCCTCGTTCTTGATTTGTCGTCGTAGGTGTAGTAGAGGGTCCATCCATCATCGTAGTCGAAGTAGTGGGTACATGTTCAGCTGGGGGCACCACACCGCCATCTTCATCATCACCATGTTCATGCTCCTCCTCCTGAAAGATCTCCTCGCCAAGCTCATCACCACCTGCACACTCAAAGACAAGTTGACTACGTGGCTCTGTCTCGTCGAAGGTTACCTCGCAAGTCTCCACGATTTGGTTATTGAGCACACGATATGCTCTAGAATGAGATGCATAACCAAAGAAAATGTCATCGACAGACCTAGCCTCAAACTTATCCAATTTCCTGCCTTTCTTCAGAATGAAACACTTGCAACCAAAGACATGGAAGTGGCTCACCTTGGGTGTGCGACCATGCATCAACTCATAGCATGTCTTCTTCTTTTGCACTCTGAGGTATATCCTGTTCGACACATAGCACGCGGTATTCACCGCCTCAGCCCAATACCTCCTCGGAGTCCTATGCTCATCAAGCATCGTCCGAGCCATCTCGCACAAGGTCCCGTTCTTCCTTTCCACAACACCATTCGGGGAGGCGTATACGGACTCGAAAACCGGTGCTCAAGACCCAAGTCATGGCAAAAGGTTTCAAAACGAGAGTTCCCGAATTCCGAGCCATTATCACTTGCGGATAGCTCGTATGGCATCTCCGTGCCTCTCGTTCCTCAACCTCAAGACTAGATCTCGAACAAAACCAAACGTCTCCCCCTTATCCTCAAGAAAGAACACCCACGCATACCGAGAATAGTCGTCCACCACAACAAGGACATACCACTTCCCACCCGCGAGATCGCACACGAGCCGGGCCAACAAGGTCCATATGGAGCAGCTCGCATGGACGCTCAGTCATCACATCGGTGAGTGGCGGGTGAGAAGAGGCCACCATCTTGGCATGCCTACACAGCGCACAAACCAACTCTTTCTCAAGCCTCAACCGTGGCAATCCTCGGACCAAATTGAGTTTACTCAAGCGAGACAGAAGGTCAAAGCTCAAGTGACCCAACTTCCTATGCCACCTCCACAACTCATTCGAAGAACCAGCCAAGAAACAACGCTCCACACCCGAAGACTGAGAAAAATCGGCACGAAACACCTAACACTCGGGGACGACCATACAGAGAAGATCCCCTCGAGAGTCCACAATCCGAGAACCACCAGGCCGAAACAACACCTCAAAGCCCTCATCCAACAACTGGGACACAGAAAGCAAATTGTACCCCAGCGATTGAACAAGAGCAACACGCCTCGAGTGATCTTGTCAATTACTTTGATTCTCACCTTCTGAAAGCACACGCCCACGCCCATTGTCCCCAAAGGTGATGTACCTCTTTGTCACCACGGGACGAGACTTGAGAACCACCCCCTGTCTCCGGTCATATGCCTCGAGCAACCGGAGTCAATCAACCAAATGTTCTTCAAGTCTCCCACCCGAAATTCAAAACCGAGCACATGAGCGAACAAACGACTCAAGATCGGGGTTAGTACCAAAAAAAGTAAAACCAGTGCCGAGCCATTTGCTCGAAAGTGGGGTTAGCACCAACCAAAGCATCTCTCCTACCAAAGCTACCTCCACGAACACCACCACGGTAACCACCCTGAGGGAACCACCCCTCTCTGCCTGGAGGAGGACCAAAACCACGAAAGAAAGCCCGTGGAACGTCCCTCCTCTCCAACTCAAAGCTATGACCCCTCCGATCCCCGTATTGAGCACGAGGAGGAGAACGCCTAGCAAACTGACCACCTGCACCCATTCCAACCCAGCCACCGGAACCACGACCACCAGAAACAACCCTCGCACCTGTACGAGCTCGAAAGCCAAACAGCTGTCTGTCCTGGCCTGCACCGGTCGGACCGGTGCTCCACGCCGGTCTGACCGGTGTGGCACGGCGCGGCACCTCCGCAGCCCTTCCGCTCTCCCCAAGCCCGAACTGTCCTCACATTCGCCTTTGCCCTGGGCATCTGCACACGAGGCTCAAGTACACCATCGAAAGGGTGGTACTTGTCCTTGTTAGCCCACTCCTTTGCCATTCTTTCCTCACGCTTCTTCTTGAAGCAAAACTCCTCCTTATGGCCATCTCTCCCACAATAGCCACAATGGAACCTCACAAGCTTAGGATTTGGCTTGGGATGTGGCTGCTCACTTGAGTTCCCTCCACTCAACTCCTCCACCGGTTTCTCACTGCTAGCCTTCTCACTCTCCTTCCCAAAGAACACTTTCCCCGAAGTGCTCACAAACTTGATAGGCTTTCGGAGATCATTTGAGGGTTTAGGAAACACGGGTGGAGCTGGGGTTGTGTCTAGACGATTCCTAAGATGGTTGGGTTTTGGAGGGAAATAATTCTTGTGGTGGGTTTTTGGTGGCTCCGGGATATTCTCTTCACTTCCATCACCAACCTTGTTTGCCCCAAGTCCCTCACCATCTTGCCTCTTAAAGGCCTAGATCATCACCCTCAACTGAGGCTCATGACCGGACAACCAACCCATCAACTTCCTCAAGTCATCATTCTCATCCTGCAAACGATCAACATAATGTGCAAGTTCCAAATTTTTCAATGCATGCATTTCACAGGTAGAGCAAGATGTAGGCATGGGTTCCTTCAATTTAGCCTCAAGTGAACTAGTGTAAGCATGCATCTCATCAATCTTAGCATGCAAAACAGGGCAAGAAGTGCAAGCACCTAGCAAAGCAGGTCTAGACTTAAGCTCAGCCACTTCAACCCTAAGCACATCTTGTGACGCCCCAGGTTTTAATTACCGTCATTTAACGCTAATGACCAGGTCAGCCGAGTCAAACCAGTCAAACACCGGTCAAACCTAGGTCAACCTGGGCCATCACCCCGAAAACCTCGCCAATGAACCCTAATGACCCCCTTGACTAAGTTTGCACACACCCGTAGTCGACCCTTGGTCAAAGACACGGTCAAAACCGGCTTAACCATTGACGTCAGCGAATGTCGTCCGGAACTTTTGCCGTGTTCCCCAAATTTCACCTAAACACTTCAAAATCTACCTTTATGAAAGTTGTCCATCTTGTTGAGGGACACAACTTTCATGTAGATTGGCATTTCAAATTTTGAGTGGAAATTGGTGAAAAACTCGATTGACCGGCAGTACCTCCTGTTTTCCAGAACAGGCCGACATTCAATGTTGGCACGACGTTCCTGCAAAATCCATTGAGAAAAACACTAGACGGTCTTTACGAAAGTTGTAGAGGGTAATTAGATCTACAACTTTCCTATTCATCGTTTGGTATACTTTTATTCAAATTTTTGGAGAAATTTCCAGTCAAACTAAGCTACACCGCAAGCAAAGGCTGGAGCGGGCGACGTCGCGCGCGCGCGCGCCGCGACCGGCATTCCGGAGCGCCGCCACGCGCCGGCGGCCGCCGCGCCGCCGTACCCCGTACCACGGCCGGTCGGGGAGGAGGGCCGCGCGCGCGCGGGCCGAGGCGCCGGCGTTAGCCGCGCGCTCCCCGAGCCGCACCTCGGGCGGGCGCCGCGAGGGGCGTCGCGCCACGTGCCCCGCCGCGGCTCGGTTTTCCCCGCCGGCACACTCGCCGAGGCCGGCCGCGCGCACCCCGAGGCCGCCGGGCTCCCCACCTCCCTGCGTTCCTTAGCCTCGAAGGCTCTCGCTCGCTCGCGTCTATAAAACAGGCACCGCAGCCTCCCGGCGCGGACGCGCCGTCGTACCGGCCGCCATGGCCGTTCCTGCGCCAAGCATCCTGCTAGACCCCCCAGCACTTCCTCAGGTCGTTTTCACTAGCGCACGCACCCACCTTGACGCCCCAAGCCGCAGGCCGATGCGCCTTGGCAGCCAGACCGCCGCCGCTGCCGTTCCGGCCGGCCACCGCCGCGGGGCTGCGCCGGCGAGCTCGCCGGCGGCGTCCCGCACCAAGCCGCGCATGGAAATCGACCCCCGGACGCACGAGGTCCCTCCCCCGCCCGCGCCCGGCCGGCCTCGGCCGCCAGTTCGCCGGAATTTGGCCGGACCGCCGCCGGCCGGCGCCCGGGGAGGACATTGCGAGGTTTGAATTGTTTCTAGGGAGCTTTGTGCAAAGTAAGGGCATGGTTGTAAACCTGCAGAAATTTCCAGGGACCCCGGTGAAAGTTAGAACTTAAATAGTGTTTGACTTTTGGCTTCAACTTGTAAATTGCGTAGAAAATCACAGAAAAATCAGAAAAATGTGAAACCAATTTTGTTGGATCCGTTGTGAATTATTCTACAACTTTTGTTATTCTGGCCTGAGCTAATTCCTGTTAGTTTTTGCATGAAAAATAAAAATGTGAAAACCCTAGATCTGTAATATCTCAAAAACCATAACTCCTCTGTAGCTAATTTTTGGATATGTTGTGTGTTAGGATATGACTAGCTCCTATGCCAAAAATTGCACAAAGTTATCATGTAAAGCTTTTTATAAAAATGTTTTTCTATCTCTGGCAGAACTGCATAGATGATTTTTCATGTCAAATATATTCATGTTCTTGAGCCAACTTGTGCACACTGTCTTGTGATGTCAAAAGGCACCCCTTATGATTTAATCATGAATTTAGGATTGACAGAAATAATTATTCTTGTTTAATGCATGTTTTCCTTTGTAAATTAATAAACCAAGTTCAGTAGAGGTTCCATGTGAACATGCTAGCTTTTTAGACTTGTTTAGGACCAGAGAGCATCCACCAGAAAGTTTGGACCATTTTGATGCTTAATTAATTTTTATTTGCATTTAAGTTGAATCACTAGATAACCCTTTGTTATTTTCAATTATATTTAATTTTCTAGCATCCAACACTTACATGTGGGCCCAATGGACCAGGATAGGTGCTAGTAGGCCTAAGAAACACTCATGTAATTTTTGGTAATTTAATTGTTTAATAAATGGCTTAAATGCCTTTTAATATTAAAGGGAAATTAATAAAGAAAATCCTTAATTAAATCTTTTTCCTGTTTGAAGGCATTATTTAATATAAATAAAAGAAATTTAATTACCAGCACTGATAAGAAATTAATTCATGAATATAATTATTAATTACACCATGTGGGTAAAGATAAAATAAAATGAAGCTTTCACATGAAATGATAAACTTAAATAAAAACCCTTGCTCAAATGTGGAATAAAAGAGTAACCCATGTACATTCCCTAACCTTCCTAAAAGAGAAACCTTAATTGAATGCTTGTTAAGGTGAATACGACCAACTAGAGTTGGGTAAGACAACAAACTATCACATCACCTAAAGTGCATTGCATTCCGTGTAGATCTTCCGGACGGAGACTACTCCCTTGTCCCGGAAACCGAGGAAGGCGGAGCGGAAGGTTCTCTCGCAAGCGTGGACGGACTCGACACCGAGGGTGCCCAAGCTAACCTAGTCGACGAAGGCAAGCTCCGGTGCATCTAACCCGGTTTTAAAGTTCTTTATTCAATTATCTATGAATGATTGTGCATTTACGTTCAGGAGTTGAATGAAACCCTAGATGCATGATCCATAGGTACCTTTGTCCCTACTAGTATGATAGGTCGATAGCCGCTAAGCTATAGGACCGTTACAAGTCGGGTGATGACCTCACTCGCGAGAATAGGTTCCTAGATAGGAATCATACTATATCCTTAAATGGATTGCTCACGTGGTAAGAGCATGGGATGCGGGCTCGGTCCGGTGGTTATGTGGGTTAAGTTTTTGAACGTACCAAGCATATGCCGGGTATGGGACCGGTAAGCCTAGTACCATAATGAGGCGGCAAGGGATCCTACTATTACTACTCTTGGGATTCGCTCTCACGGCTAGCTACCGGTGGTGTATGGTGACTCCGGGTATCTCGCGGGGTATGCCGGATAGCCTGCACCAAAGACTGTAAGATTCGATCCCAACACGAGGATTTATGGGGACGGCCTGGGGAGTTGTCCTCGCGGGGGCAGCCGACCGTGTGTTTGGGTCTCCCTTGCAAGGTTATAATCAATCGATTGTCGGCCTCTCACCGTTATCCTAAACTACTTACTGCACCAGTCATGTGATGCCTAATGATGGAAGATAATGAAGATGATGCTTGATTAATTGTATTGTACAACTTTGTTTGTACTAGTTGGCTAATGTAGTAATGACTAAACTACTAGAACTTGTGCTAAAATCTTGAAAGTAAGGACCTACTCTTTGTTACTTTTTAGCAAAAGCAACCCAGTAGCCAAAAAGCCTTTCATGGTCTAGATTTGGTGAAGTAGTTATCACCGACGGGTAAGACTTGCTGAGTATTAGTATACTCAGCCTTGCTATAATGTGTTGATCCAGGTAATGCCTTCAGTGATGTGTGGCCCGGTGAGATCCCGCCCGGCTGGGAGCTGGAGTGGGTGGAGGACGACTACTGAAGCATCATGGATGGCCTCCCGTGGTGACTTTGCTTCCGCTAGTTAAATTCCGCTGTTTTTCAAAACTCTGAACTATTTCGTCATGTCAAAACTATGGTTTGTAATAAATAAACCCCTCGGGGTACGAATTTGGATATTAATGTTGTTGTATCTCTGGACTCGCCTTCGAGTGAGTTTTAATGCATATATTCGATCCTTGTGCTTTTCAAGTGATTTACCGGGCGTTAACCCGGCGACTTACAACAGGATGGTACTTTATTATTGCTTAATGACCAAAGTGGATCGGTCTTAGGCGATAGTACGGTACTTTCCTGGGCGGGTTGCCACAGTTGGCATCAGAGCTTATATGCACCAGAGATTAATTAAATAAACATTAATCAATGGTTTTTGAATAAAATATGCCAAGATTTTCTGATTTTTCAAAAATATGTTGGTCCGCTAAGGATAAACTAGACCGAGAGGCCCTAGAGGGAATTTTGGGTTCTTTCAGGTGGCTTAAATAACTTATGGTTTATTTTGCTAACTCCCAGCACATTTCTTTCTGTCAGACTTACTTTATTGCACAACCAAACTAGGAGACACGTGTTTTATACGTGTGCTGTTCCGCATCACGAGAATTGCGAGGGTTGATGGAGTGATCCATTCCACGGATCCCATCTTCGCGTCTGTTTATGAGTTGTGTGTCGCCACGTGTTTCATACGTGAGCATTCCGCATGTCGCTCATGCGAGGCAAGGATACACTCCATTCAAACGGAGGGTGTCCGAGGTTGGACGCTGTCCATGCAGCGGCTTAACGCATGGATACCGTTTCTATAGTGAACGGTAATGTATGTGGACGCTTTCGTGACGTGCTGGCACGAAAGGTTCGTTTTCTGCAGGTACATAACAGCGCTTCGTTAGTCGTTAAGCAAGTACCGTATAGCTCTCGACTAGATACTATAGGGAGAGATGAATATGAGCCTTGCCACCGGCACTAACTTCGATTTTTGGCTTGATTGCCATGTGAGGTCGGATAGGACGTCTTGCATGCATGTTAAAAATCAAAACAACCAAAATGGACCCAAAAATCGAAATTCCATATGTTCTCTAAGGAAGTTTATGCTAGTGTGTGCTTTTTATAAACTAGAATACCTCCCATACCTAGCCGTCATGCTGCCGAAATTTTGTGAAAATTTTGTTGATCATGTGCTAGGTTAACTAAACCAATTTGTTAAAAGCAATTGTTCCTCGACTAGTTACCTTGTAATAGCAAGTCTCAATTCTAGTTCGTTGGGTTGGTTCACACTCCCCTAGACACATCCAAGTTAAGGACCCTCCATTTTGTTTCCTTGATCGTTGTTCAAACCTTAGAATCCTAATTAAGGGTATTAAAGGATTAATTTAAAAGTTGGGAAATTTTTGAGGTTTCTGGATTTTTGGTTATGAAATTTTGTTCACAACTGCCAGAACCTCATGTCATTATGTATGTGAGCTCGCTTCGAGTTCTAACATGCAACTGTGCCCTTGTGCACATGACTACCCGGTATTACCAACATGAGAAAAGAGAACTTTTGCCATTCTACCAGGCCGTGGGTATGTCTTGATCTTTGAATTCAATCTTAAATGGTGATTCTCCTATCAACATGTCATCTCTGTCGACTTATTTTTGCCCCAACCCTGTTGTCCTTAAACGTGTTGAAAACCCTAAGGTATTCTTTGTATTGATATCCTTGTCCTGGTTACTTCGAACATGCAATCATGAGCTTATTCCCCGTGGTCTTGCTCACAACCTTTTGAAAAAAAATAAATAAATAATTATGTCTCTTCTTGATCATGCAATTTCATAGCATGTGCATGTGGGAACCTTGGGTGAACTAACGTGCATACGCGTGGAGTGTTTTCAATATCTCCCCCTCGATCCTTTGTGTATGGTGACGTTGTTATCCCATAGCTAAAGGTGCCGTGACGGAACCTAGGGCGTCATGTGCGCTGCAGCAACATGATTGCCACTAGGAGCGCACTGGTATCTTGGTTGTGAGAATCGCGACTCGCCATGCATACTCCTTCTCAACCTGTGATTGTCCTCTCAATCGCTATCTCGTTTTGTGGGTAACCGAGTCATCCTAACATGCATCCTAAGCACCATACTACCGGAGCATATGCATCGTGTCTCCATAAACATGTGCATCACATCAATTTCGAAAAGCATTGCACCATAGTGGCACGGCCATGGCACATAAGGTTGCAAACAAAATAACGCGTGAGCAAGATCGTTCGGAAGATCCTATACCAATTTATCTTTCCACACTTTCCGCTTGCACTCCCAAATAAACTTCGTGCAGAAGCTTTCCATTACTTGTCGTCTTTGAATACTCTTACGGTCTAAGCTTGAACCGATGGTGGTTATGCTCCTGCCCCATAATCCCATCGTGTTGCTCCCCAGAGTAATTCCAGGAAATCCGAGAGGACCACTTCTCTATTCCTCTACTTTGTCCTTGGAATTTCGAATCTCGGGACGAGATTCTTCTTAAGGGGGGTAGACTGTGACGCCCCAGGTTTTAATTACCGTCATTTAACGCTAATGACCAGATCAGCCGAGTCAAACCAGTCAAACACCGGTCAAACCTAGGTCAACCTGGGCCATCACCCCGAAAACCTCGCCAATGAACCCTAATGAACCCCTTGACCAAGTTTGCACACACCCGTAGTCGACCCTTGGTCAAAGACACGGTCAAAACCGGCTTAACCGTTGACGTTGGCGAATGTCGTCCGGAACTTTTGCCGCGTTCCCCAAATTTCACCTAAACACTTCAAAATCTACCTTTATGACAGTTGTCCATCTTGTTGAGGGACACAACTTTTATGTAGATTGGCATTTCAAATTTTGAGTGGAAATTGGTGAAAAACTCGATTCACCGGCAGTACCTCCTGTTTTCCAGAACAGGCCGACATTCAATGTTGGCACGACGTTCCTGCAAAATCCATTGAGAAAAACACTAGACGGTCTTTACGAAAGTTGTAGAGGGTAGTTAGATCTACAACTTTCCTATTCATCGTTTGGTACACTTTTATTCAAATTTTTGGAGAAATTTCCGGTCAAACTAAGCTACACCGCAAGCAAAGGCTGGAACGGGCGACATAGCGCGCGCCGCCGCGACCGGCGTTCCAGAGCGGTGCCACGCGCCGGCGGCCGCCGCGCCGCCGTACCCCGTACCACGGCCGGTCGGGGGAGGGGGCCGCGCGCGCGCGGCCGAGGCGCCGGCGTCGGCCGCTCGCTCCCCGAGCCGCGCCTCGGGCGGGGCGCCGCGAGGGGCGTCGCGCCACGTGCCCCGCCGCGGCTCGGTTTTCCCCGCCGGCACACTCGCCGAGGCCGGCCGCGTGCACCCCGAGGCCGCCGGGCTCCCCACCTCCCTGCGTTCCTTAGCCTCGAAGGCTCTCGCTCGCTCGCGTCTATACAACAGGCACCGCAGCCTCCCGGCACGGACGTGCCGTCGTACCGGCCGCCATGGCCGTTCTTGCGCCAAGCATCCTGCTAGACCCCCCAGCACTTCCTCAGGTCGTTTTCACTAGCGCACGCACCCACCTTGACGCCCCAAGTCGCAGGCCGACGCGCCTTGGAAGCCAGACCGCCGCCGCTGCCTTTCCAGCGGCCACCACCACGGGGCTGCGCCGGGCGAGCTCGCCGGCGGCGTTCGCATCAAGCCGCGCATGGAAATCGACCCCCCGAGGCCCGAGGTCCCTCCCCGCCCGCGGCCGGCCGGTCTCGGCCGCCGCCCGCCGGAATTTGGCGGACCGCCGCCGGCCGGCGCCCGGGCAGGACATTGCGAGGTTTGAATTGTTTCTAGGGAGTTTTGTGCAAAGTAAGGGCATGGTTGTAAACCTGCAGAAATTTCCAGGGACCCCGGTGAAAGTTAGAACTTAAATAGTGTTTGACTTTTGGCTTCAACTTGTAAATTGCGTAGAAAATCACAGAAAAATCAGAAAAATGTGAAACCAATTTTGTTGGATCCGTTGTGAATTATTCTACAACTTTTGTTATTCTGGCCTGAGCTAATTCCTGTTAGTTTTTGCATGAAAAATACAAATGTGAAAACCCTAGATCTGTAATATCTCAAAAACCATAACTCCTCTGTAGCTAATTTTTGGATATGTTGTGTGTTAGGATATGACTAGCTCCTATGCCAAAAATTGCACAAAGTTATCATGTAAAGCTTTTTATAAAAATGTTTTTCTATCTCTGGCAGAACTGCATAGATGATTTTTCATGTCAAATATATTCATGTTCTTGAGCCAACTTGTGCACACTGTCTTGTGATGTCAAAAGGCACCCCTTATGATTTAATCATGAATTTAGGATTGACAGAAATAATTATTCTTGTTAATGCATGTTTTCCTTTGTAAATTAATAAACCAAGTTCAGTAGAGGTTCCATGTGAACATGCTAGCTTTTTAGACTTGTTTAGGACCAGAGAGCATCCACCAGAAAGTTTGGACCATTTTGATGCTTAATTAATTTTTATTTGCATTTAAGTTGAATCACTAGATAACCCTTTGTTATTTTCAATAATATTTAATTTTCTAGCATCCAACACTTACATGTGGGCCCAATGGACCACGATAGGTGCTAGTAGGCCTAAGAAACACTCATGTAATTTTTGGTAATTTAATTTTTTAATAAATGGCTTAAATGCCCTTTTAATATTAAAGGGAAATTAATAAAGAAAATCCTTAATTAAATCTTTTTCCTGTTTGAAGGCATTATTTAATATAAATAAAAGAAATTTAATTACCAGCACTGATAAGAAATTAATTCATGAATATAATTATTAATTACACCATGTGGGTAAAGATAAAATAAAATGAAGCTTTCACATGAAATGATAAACTTAAATAAAAACCCTTGCTCAAATGTGGAATAAAAGAGTAACCCATGTACATTCCCTAACCTTCCTAAAAGAGAAACCTTAATTGAATGCTTGTTAAGGTGAATACGACCAACTATAGTTGGGTAAGACAACAAACTATCACATCACCTAAAGTGCATTGCATTCCGTGTAGATCTTCCGGACGGAGACTACTCCCTTGTCCCGGAAACCGAGGAAGGCGGAGCGGAAGGTTCTCTGCAGTACGTGGACGGACTCGACACCGAGGGTGCCCAAGCTAACCTAGTCGACGAAGGCAAGCTCCGGTGCATCTAACCCAGTTTTAAAGTTCTTTATTCAATTATCTATGAATGATTGTGCATTTACGTTCAGGAGTTGAATGAAACCCTAGATGCATGATCCATAGGTACATTTGTCCCTACTAGTATGATAGGTCGATAGTTGCTAAGCTATAGGACCGTTACAAGACGGGTGATGACCTCACTCGCGAGAATAGGTTCCTAGATAGGAATCATACTATATCCTTAAATGGATTGCTCACGTGGTAAGAGCATGGGATCTGGGCTCGGTCCGGTGGTTATGTGGGTTAAGTTTTTGAACGTACCAAGCATATGCCGGGTATGGGACCGGTAAGCCTAGTACCATAATGAGGCGGCGAGGGATCCTACTATTACTACTCTTGGGATTCGCTCTCACGGCTAGCTACCGGTGGTGTATGGTGACTCCGGGTATCTCGCGGGGTATGCCGGATAGCCTGCACCAAAGACGGTAAGATTCGATCCCAACACGAGGATTTATGGGGACGGCCTGGGGAGTTGTCCTCGCGGGGGCAGCCGACCGTGTGTTTGGGTCTCCCTTGCAAGGTTATAATCAATCGATTGTCGGCCTCTCACCGTTATCCTAAACTACTTACTGCACCAGTCATGTGATCCCTAATGATGGAAGATAATGAAGATGATGCTTGATTAATTGTATTGTACAACTTTGTTTGTACTAGTTGGCTAATGTAGTAATGACTAAACTACTAGAACTTGTGCTAAAATCTTGAAAGTAAGGACCTACTCTTTGTTACTTTTTAGCAAAAGCAACCCAGTAGCCAAAAAGCCTTTCATGGTCTAGATTTGGTGAAGTAGTTATCACCGACGGGTAAGACTTGCTGAGTATTAGTATACTCAACCTTGCTATAATGTGTTGATCCAGGTAATGCCTTCAGTGATGTGTGGCCCGGTGAGATCCCGCCCGGCTGGGAGCTGGAGTGGGTGGAGGACGACTACTGAAGCATCATGGATGGCCTCCCGTGGTGACTTTGCTTCCGCTGGTTAAATTCCGCTGTTTTTCAAAACTCTGAACTATTTCGTCATGTCAAAAACTATGGTTTGTAATAAATAAACCCCTCAGGGTACGAATTTGGATATTAATGTTGTTGTATCTCTGGACTCGCCTTCGAGTGAGTTTTAATGCATATATTCGATCCTTGTGCTTTTCAAGTGATTTACCGGGCGTTAACCCGGCGACTTACAACAGGATGGTACTTTATTATTGCTTAATGACCAAAGTGGATCGGTCTTAGGCGATAGTACGGTACTTTCCTGGGCGGGTTGTCACACATCTAGTTCCTCACACTTGGAGGCATGCTTCTCCTTAAACAAAGAAAGATCAGCAAGGAATATGGAGCAATCAGCACAATCAACCTCATCCGAAACAACAAGGCTAGCCTTAAGGGAATCAATCTCAAGCTTGCTATCAAGCACCTGTGTCTCTAGCTCAGCCACTCTAGTCCTAGCATCCTCGAGTGAAGCCCTGAGCTCTTTCCTCATTTTCATGGCCTCTCTAAGCATGTCATCACGGTTATCAAGCAAAGAGCCAAGCCTCTCATTCTCCTGGCGCAAGAAGGGAAGTTCATCACGCACCTCGTCATCGGACTCAGAGTCCGAGTCGCTCTGTGTGCTCTTCTTGCTGCCGGAGCTCAGCGCCATGGTGCAGAAGCCATCTCTCGCGAAGCAGCTCAGCCCGCTCAGGTTCTTGGACGACTTCTTGTTCTTGCGACGATCACCTTCGTCTTCATTGCTGCTCGAGCTCGAGGTGGTGTACGCGGAACTGGAGTCGACGTCGCTCGCTCCAACCATCGCTCGGGCCTTGCCTCAGCTCTCCTTCTTCCTCGATCGTCGCTCATCCTTGTACTTGTTCTTGTGCTTGCTCTTGTGATCGCACCTCGACCGGTACTTGCCATCCGTCCTCGACTTGTGCTTGTAGTTGTCCTTGTTCTCGGCCTTCTCCGGGCAGTCGGCGACAAAGTGTCCCGGCTTGCCGCACTGGAAGCAAGTCCTCGTGTTCCTCCTCATGTTCACACGGTTCTCGTGCAGCCTCTCGAACCGCCTCGTCAGGAGCGCCAGCTCGTCCTCTCCAAGCTCGTCGAACTCTTCATCTGCCATAGACATCAAGGAGGAGAAAGAGAACATCCTGGTGGATGGGTTAGAGTTAGCCTTCCTTTGGAACCACCAACGAGGGCAAGACTATGGGAATCAGTCGGTCCCTCGAGCTTGGCAGTCATGCCCCTACCCACCTCAGCCGACTTGAGCTTCGAGAACAGCTCGTTCACTGTTAGAGTGTCATACTTCTCCGACTCCACAATGGCCTCGAACTTTCCGCCCCAAATCGTACGATCCAAAGAGTGTAAGAGCTTGACTGCTCTATCATGATCATCGTACAGGAGCACGTCCACATTGGCCCTCATGTTGTTCACAACCACCGTGAACCTCTGAAACAAGGCATCAATGGACTCACCGGAGAGATGAGTGAAGTTCTCGTACTCTCTCCGGTAGGTCGCATACATCCGTGCCTGAACCTGGGCGTTCCCAACATGAGCCTCCTTCAATACCGCCCAAATCCTACAAGCCAAGTGCTCGGTGTGCACCCGATCGAACTCAGGCTGACACAAAGCACGAAACAAGTAGTCGACCGCCTTATTGTTGGCGTCGAATCTGTCCCCCGATCCTGGAGCGAGGAAGTCCATCGGCTGGACATAGCCTGTGTTCACCGTGACATCCCAAAGGATCTGACCCTTTCCGCGGAGAAAAGCACCCATCCGCTTGCTCCACATCTGGTAGTTCTTGCCATCGAAGTGTGGAGGACCCGAACCCCGTTCCTGGTACGCCATCCTTGGATCTTAGACTGGTTAGAGTCAATAAAGACCCGAACCGGCTCTGATACCACTTGAAGGACCGATACGGCGAGCCATAGAGGGGGGGAGTGAATGGGAGCCGATAAAAATTCTTCTCGAAGGAGATAGAAACTCCAACAAGATGAACAAGGCTTCCAACACACGTCTCCGACTCACTACCCAAGTTGGCCAAGCCCACGTAGCCACTGGAGTGCCACTGGACCTAGGAACCAACACACAACCTTCCGACCCGAGAACGCAGCGGAAAACCAAACCTCGAGTCTACGTACCCACACCGATCGGACCGGTGAGCACCACCGGTCGGGATCGGTCCCCGCCGGTGAAACCGAGCAACTTTCACTAAGTGGCTCTACACCGGTCGGACCGTGAGACACACACGGTCGGACCGATCGCACCCTGAAAGCCCCCAAGGCACCAAACAGGTCAACCGACCACCAAACTGACCCAAACTCGAAATAGCAGCTACACGAAACAACAACGAACACACCAAGACATTCACCCGAGCAAAAACCCAAGAGGGCTCGCACCGGTCAGACCGGTGTAGCCTGGGCAGCTCGAGATGAACAGCACCCGCGGGTCAACTACCCCAAATCCAAATCTCGATCTCCCGAATCGCTCCAAGGATTTGAACAAGACCTTGGGGGTATTAGGAACACCTCATGAGGAGTCCATAGCCAAGTTTAATCCCACCAAAACTCGTCCAAAAAGGAGGAATCAAGGAAATCCCGCCAAGAGCACTTCCAACCCAAGAACTCAAGAAACCCTAAAATTGAGCACCTTTACTCACGGATTTGGGAGGGGAATCATAGCCCAAAGAACCACGAAAGGTTCCCACAAATTTCCCCCATCAAATCCCCAAGAGATAGATCCCGAAAACAACACAAAGAAATCACAAAGAGAGGGCTCCGAAAATCACCACCAAGAACAACCGGGGAAAACACATCCAAACCTTGAGGAACCACGCCGAATCATCTATACATGAAACAAAGGTTCATACAAGGTCTAGCAAGCCGCCCGATCATCCATCCCTCTCAACAAGATCTCTCCGTGAAGCTCTCTTGCTAGTCCTAAAGAAAACCTAAGGAAAATAGGTGGAAAATAGGAAAACTAATGAGCTAGGGTTCCAAGAGTTGGCTGCCATCCTCTCACCTCTTGGGTTATATGGAGGCAACCGAAAGTCTAAAATACCCCTCTCTAACAACTAGGGATACAAGCCCCTCAAGGGCGGATTTGGAAGTCTTCATGTCTTCACCATCGGACGGATGCCGGCGACCGCACCCTACGTAGCCTCGACGCAAGCCATGCGATCCCGACGTGTGTCCTCCGCTTCGAAGTCTCCGGGACCGCGTCGTCGCACACCGGTCGGACCGGTGCTCCTCACCGGTCAGACCGGTACCCACCGGTCGAGCCGGTCGCGCACCGCTTCGCAAAGACCGTCTTCGGTTCTTCGATCTTGGCTTTGTGGATCAACCAAGGAACCCAGTGGTTTTCTAGTGAACCACCGGAAACCCCGCGAACTCGGTGTAGCCTCCGCCAATCTCCACTCATGACTCGGCTCCCACGTAGTCCCGGCTCGACCTTGGTTTTGAGGCTCAACCAAGAAACCGTCCACGACTTCATCTTGCTGTTCATGCCACATGCGGCCCGCACTCGACCCCGCTGGCCACCGGGTCCCTCGAACGAAGCCTACTTGTCTTCTCCACACCTGGAGGCCTCACCGGTGACGACCTTTCGCGCTTGTTCTTCACCTGCACCAACACCAGTCAAGCCGCAACCTGCACCTGCAATACTTAGCCAAGAATCAGTCCACACAACATTGCCAATCACTCATCACACAAGGAAGCGACCATCCACTGGTCCTCGAACCACACATGGTCCTCAGAAGTTGGTTTTTCAATTCAGCTAGCTCTTTGGGAGGCATACGATAAGGTCGTTTACACTACAAGAAACTATTTAATCTATGACGTAATCTTTCTGTCGCGGATTAAATAAAATTCGTCGCAAATCAGCATCCGCGACGATTTACATTTTCGTGGTGGAATGAGCGTCATTGATTAAATCTCTCGACGTTCCCTTAATAAACGTCGCGATCCGTGACGTATCTGGACCGTCACGGTGTAGCCCGAGGCCCATGTAGCCCAACCCATAGGCCATAGCTCACTATCCGTGAAAAAATAAAATCATCATGGACTGCTGTTGACATGGACGATGACGTGGCTGCTACGTGGACGATGACGTGGCTGCCTACATGGACGATGACGTGGCTGCTACATGGACGATGACGTGGCTATTGCATGGACGATGATGTGGCTGCTACATGGATGATGACGTGGTTGGTGACTTGGCAATTGATGACATCATCATCAGGGTGAGTTTTTTTGAACAAGCAGGACCAGCCCACTAAATTTCACATACACAGCCCATGTAAAATAAAATCAGCACACCAAATATCAACCATTTTTCCATACAAATTCATTCAACAGTAAGCAATTATAGCCCAATTTATAGCAACAAAATCATCCCAATTTTACATTTAACTGTAAGCAATTCCAGCCCACATGTAATCGGCATTAGGCATCGCATATGTTCCATTCAGAATAAAAAAGATCATTTGCACTTGCTAATCACTAGTAGTGCAGCATAGAAAATTTTAAGTCTCTTCTTTCCTTCTAACTGCTTGTTACTGGATGCAACTGATCCTCATCCAATCACTTCTAGTGGCTTGCTCCTTGTTGGATCTGATCCTCGCCCCGAAAGAGCACATTGCCAAATACTAGTCAGAGGGCCATGTTAAAGTTATAAATATTTAGTGTCACAGCTTTTCGTACTCAACTAGATTCTTGCTTTAGATGAATAAAATCGACATGGACCAAACTGGTCTATTATGACAGGAAACAAACACCAATATTTCAATCATTAATTAATTGAGTATCACCATAGTACATCTGCAATAGCCACCAAAAAGCTCATACATTAACTGATCACTAGTATAATACCCGTGCTAACGCGATGGCCTTATTTAGTGCCAATGTGCCAGGTAATGAAATGGTGCAAATACACCTTTTAACCAATATAGAAGCACGTAGTATATTCAACTTTGCATACGAAATAATGAAGAGAATTTGGTGACTTATATACATGTGCAAATTTAGAGCCTAAATTAGTGATCTGAACTATGACCCAAAAAGTATTCAATTGTAATACTGAACACTACTCTAGCCATGGATATACAATTTCACATCAGACATACAGTGGATTCAAACATAAAGGGGCAAAAATCACAATGTCTGCTGCTGATATGTCTTTCTGGAAACATAGTCTCACTGATTTTACTACACATTTTGGGCATTCATGCTAAAGGGAAAAGTTATTATCTGGGTAGCAATGAGATTTTTAAATGGCAACAAAATCTATATGCTCACAAGTTGAAGCAGTCTGCACAGATCCTAGAGAGCACAAATCCATGATAAATTGTGACCTGTAAATGTGTTATGATAACTTTTAAAATATGGCAAATACATAGATGATTGGACGCAAGGTTTATGGAGCAACTTACATTTTCGAAATTGCAAATAATAGATTCCCAGAGCCTGATTCCTAACAGATTCCAATAACCTGCACATGTTTTAGACAGATTTCTATCAGATTCATGCAACAAATATCACATGCAACAAATCACTTGGAAAATCATAAATGCGATGTAACAACTGAGCACACACTAAATCAAATTGTTTCAAGGCAAGAAAATAGCTCACATCAAAATTTGATCTACCATCTGAGACATCCAGGAGAACATGAATTGAACTGGCTACATATGACAACACTGACCGGACAGAGATGTTTGCAAAGCATTTTCTAACAGCTCTGAACACTACTTGTCTAGAATACTATGATAACTGTTCGAGAGACCTTGCACTGTTGAAGGAAAATTGAATGAAAACCAAGGTATTGATCTGAGGTGAACATCAACTCATTGCATCTGTGGCGGTACGGGTAATGGCCATAGTGACCTTTGTTGCTCAGCAATCCAACCACAATTGGACTGCAGCCAGAAACTAAAACATAATTGAAGAGCTGCGCAGGGAAAAAAATCCACTGAACATAACATAGTACCCTGAAAGAACAATATATTGACCCCACTGTTAGGTTACTGATGAACCCCTTAATTGACCATGCATTTGCAAGACAATATGGATGTTGTTTGCAACACTGCCAATTAAACATCAAGGCAACTGACTTGGCTCCCAACAACAGAATTAGCTTGCCATGGAGTCCCATGTAAGCTAACAGGCAATGTGATATCACTACTCTTTCCAAGGTCAAACACACAGCTAGCATAATAACCCTCAACCAGAAAAAAGGTGCCCATCAAATCAAGTGGTATAGCATGCGTTGGCTCAATTAACACAGACTCATGGACACTCAATCTTTCGGGCAGTTTCTGGGCGTCCATAATTTTGGTGTCCAGATGCAGCAACGTACCACTACTCGAGGATGCATGGGTAGGATTACTGAAATACCTGATTTGACTGCACTCAAATAAGCAGCCCTTGCTGGAGTCAGGTGATGTATCAGCTGGTCTTAATTCAAGGCAGAAACATTCCAAAACAAATGGGCAGTGTCAAGCTAGTTAAATTGTCAAAATATACTAAGCTAACCTCAACAAACTCAATTTGGCACAGTATTCCAAAACAAATGGGCAGTGGAATAAATTTTGTTTACTGAAACAGTTAAATTCTCTCCATTACTCAAAAAGTGAGCTCCGAATAGAACATCTAGGAACAAAACAGTAGCAATGCAATGCCTTCTAAGAATTACCATCAGTAAGTACTAACACAATGCAACACTGAATTCTCATATAAATTAACCACCAGGCCCCTACGCTCACCAAGAGAGTGAGGACCAGGAGCGTCCCAGTGGTCGATGGATGACCGCTCCTCAGTGATGAGTGATTGACAACGGGTGTTGGACTGACTCTTGGCTTAGTGCGCAGGTGTAGGCTGCGGCCTAGTTCGTGTTGTTGCAGGTGAAGAACAGGCGCGAAAGGTCTTCAGCCTTGAGGGGCCTCCGGGAGATGGAGAGACAAGTAGGCTCGGTTCGAGGGACCCGGTGGACAGCGGGACTAGGTGCGGGCCACATGGTGGCGACACGAGCAAGACGAAGTCATGGACAATCGAGCCGGTGCACGGTGGCGGTCGAGTCAAGTGGTTTGGCGGGAGGCCGGACCGAGCACGCGGGGTTTGGGCCTCAAAACCAAGTCCGAGGGCCCAACACGACGGAGACGGGATCCGGGCGTGTCGGGAAGCTTCGAGGCAGAGGACACGCGGCGGGATCGCATGGCTTGCGTCGGGAGGACGCGGGGTGCGGCAAAGGCGTGGCCGTCCGATGGCAAGACCCACAAACATTACCTAAACGCCCCTACGTGGGTTGTATCGCCAGTAGTTAAGTTAGGGGTAGTCGAGTCATTTACCACTCCGGCGGGACCTGATATATAAGCCATAAGTGTGTGTGGATGGCTCTCTCTCTCTCCGTGACTTAGGGTTTAATTTCCCCCCTCCCATTTCTCTTTTTCGTAGCTATTTTCTTCTCTATTTTCTCTAGGCTAGACCTTGTGAATCTTTCTTGGTTTGTATAGAAGATTCGGAGTTGTGTTTTTCGTGGTCTTTTTGTGCATGTTTTCGTGCCTTTGTTCTTGGCGTGATTCCGCGGATTTGAGTGGGTTTCTCCCCAGATTTCTTTGAGGGAAACATGGATGGATGTCTCGTGCATCTTTGTGATTGATCTTGTGCCCTCAAACGCCGGAAACCACTTCGATTCGAGGATTTTCGTTCGGTGCTCTAGCTTTTGGTGGTGCTCAAAGGATTCGCGATTCCCGGTGATTTAGGGAGTTAGGAGGCAAGATTTTTGGGCTATAGCATCCTTGTGTGACGCTTTTCAAGTCCCCAAACCCTTGTCTTCACAGCTTCAACCGTTTGGGAAATCCGATGATGATTTGGGGGAGTTGACCTTCGAGGTCAAGCTGTTTTTCTGCTCTGTCCGTGCCTCGCGGACGGTCCGCGCCTCGCGTGTTCGTCGGGTGTTCTTCGTGTTCTTGCTCGCCTTTCGTTTCGATCCGTCGTGGTTTTGAGTTTTGGTTGGACGAAGTTTCGGACGGTCCGCGTGTGCTGGACGGACGGTCCGCGGGTGCCTGGCGGACAGTCCGCGTGCTCCCCGCGGACGGTCCGTTATTCGCGGTGTGTCTCTGGTGGTTCTGTGTGTTTTATCGGACGGTCCACGGTGTAGGGCCGGACAGTCCGCGGTGTTGGTGCGGACGGTCCGCGGCAGCGGCGGACGGTCCGTGTGGCCAGTGCGGACGGTCCGCCCCTCCTGGCCGGACGGTCCGCCAGAGCCTGTGTGCTTTGCTTCTTGATTCGATTCCTTCCTTCCTTTCTTGTGCTTCCGCGTGTGCTTCAAGGAATCGTTCCTAGGACTAGAGGTTGATCCATAACCTCGTTGTCTTGGCGATTGGTGTGTGATTCGATCCATCGCTTGTGTGTGACCGGGTTTTGACTAGGGTATAGGCCGGGTTCTTTGAGAAGAATTTTTACCGGCTCCTATTCACTCCCCCCTCTCTAGTCACCATCTGATCCTTCACTTGGTATCAGAGCTTGGTGCCGTATTCTTTGCGACTTTGACAAGTCTTCAATCCTAAGATGGCGTACGTTGAGCGGGGCGGTCCGCCGCACTTCGATGGCAAGGGTTACCACAAGTGGGCGGCTCGTATGATGATCTTTCTTCGTGGCAAGTTGTTGGATTTCATTGTGCTTGACAAGACCTATGCTATTCCGGTCAACATCCATACTCTTATGGTGACCGATGCCGGTGCTAAGGCCAAGTATGAGGCAAATGCAAAAGCCATTGATCACTTGGTCCGGAGCTTGTGTGATCCTGAGTTTGAGCGTGTTCGCCATTTGAATCTTGCTTGGCAAATTTGGGAGAAGTTGTTGGTTGCTCACGGTGGTGATAACCATGTGAAGGCTCGCCTCTTTGTCTCTTACCGAATGCAATATGAGAACTTCACTCAACTTCCCGGTGAGGACATTGATGCGATGTTTCAGAGGTTCACCGCCATCGTGAACAACATGAAGGCTAATGTTGAGGATTTTCCTTATACCGAGCATGATCAGGCTTTGAAGCTCTTGCATGTCTTGGATCCAAATGTTTGGGGTGCTAAGGTTGAGGCCATCAAGGAGTACGGGCGCATTTGACTATTGAGTTGGATGACCTCTTTTCTAAGCTCAAGTCGGCTGAGGTTGACAGGAAGTTGCAATCCAAGCATGAGGGCTCGACTGACCATAGTCTTGCTCTTGTGGGCGGATCAAAGGGAAAATCTAACCCTTCCTGTCGACAGTTTTCCTTATCTTCTCTTTTGTCTATTCCAGATGAGGAGTTTGATGTGCTGGGCGAGGAGGAGCTGGCCTTACTCTCAAGAAGGTTTGATCGACTACACGAGAGTCAGAGGCATGCAAGGCGGAGCTCAGGGACGTGCTACAAGTGTGGCAAGCGTGGCCACTTCATCGCCGAGTGCCCGGAAGCGGAGGAGAATAAGTACAAGATAAACGAGTACAAGGCGCACCCGAGGCGTGAAGACAAGTACTCCTCCAAGGGCAAGCACTTCAGCAAGTCCAAGAGCAAGGACAAGGACAAGCGGCGACCGAGCAAGGGCGGCTACAAGAAGGACAAGGCAAGAGCTATGGTGGCCGGTGCAAGCGACGTCGACTCAAGCTCAAGCGACGCGCAGTCAAGCTCAAGCAGTGAAGATGAAGACACCGGGAGGCGCAAGGGCAAGAAGAGTGCAAGCCGGAACCTCAGTGGATTGAGCTGTGTGGCGCTTGAAGGCTTTTTGTGGCATGGCCCATAGCTCGAACAGCAAGAAGGGCGACAAGGGAGACAGCGACTCCGACTTAGAGGATAAGGTAAATCGTGACCCCGACTCTTTGCTTGCTAAGATCACTAGGTTGAATGGCTTGATTGACAACCGTGATAGTGTGTTGAGAGATGCTAAGAAGATGAGGAAAGATCTTAGGGCTCAACTTGAGAATGCTAGTGAGAAAGTAGGAGAGTTAGAGTCCAAATTGCTTGAATTGAAACTTGAGAATGACTCTTTGAAACTTGCTCCTACTACTCCTGATGATGTTGAATGTCTTGAGTGTGATGCATGGTTGAATGAGATCAAGTTGCTTAATGAGAAGAATGTTTCCACTTTGGCTAAACTAGATGCTCTTAGGACTGAGTACGATGAGCTTAAGGCTAGACCCACTTTGCTTGGTGCTTGTAAATCATGTCCTACTATGCATGCTAAGCTTGTTGATGCTAGTTGTACTATTAGCTCTTTGGAAGCTTCTTTCAAATCTCCTGTTGTCAATGCATGCACTAGCTGTGATGAAGTTACTTTGCGCAATTTTGAACTTACTTCCCGTTTGGATGTCATCTATGAGGAGAATGACTATTTGAGGAAGGTGTTGGGTTGGTTGTCTGGGCAGGAACCTCAATTGAAAATCATGATTGAGGAGTTCAAGATAGCTGATGGTCGTGGTTTGGGTTTTGAGAAGTTGGGTGAGAAAGTGGGAGAGAATAGTGGGGAGAGTGTGTATGAGAAGTGTGTTGAGTCTAACCCCGAGTTTGAGGTGATCGGAGACATCCAAGTCCCACTTCCAAAAGCACCCAAGAACTCTTTCACACCAAAGCCCAACCACCTTTGCAACAAGCTTGACACAACCCAAGATCCACCCAAATTCCCACCCAAGACAAATGACTTCCAGAAACCGGTGAAGTTCGTGAGTGAAAAGGGTGAGAAGCCTAGAGAGAAGCCAGAGCCAAAACCAAAACCCATCCCCTTCAGGTGTGAGTATTGTGGCAAGGAGAGACACCTAGCAGAGTTTTGCTATAAGAGGAAGAGGGATGAGAGGCTTGCTAAGGAGCAAGCAAACCAGGACAGGTATCGCCAGTCTCATGGTATTCCTGAGCCTAGAGTGCCACTTCCACGGGGTGTGGGAAGTGTGAAGAGTGTTGGTAGAGTTGGAACTCAGGGTGGTAGGTTTGTTAGGAGAGATGATGGTGTGCGTGCTGGTGAGAGGTTTGGTCGGGCTCGTGGTGGTTTTGCTGGACGTCCTCCTACTCATCCTCAATACGGGTTTAGGGGAGATGATCACAGCTTTGGGTTCCAGAGGAACTACGGACCATGTTTTCCCCCTCGTGGTGCTCGTACTCCTTCCATGGGACATGGGAAGTTTGGTGGCAAGGGAATGATGTTTGCTAACCCCTCTTTTGAGCAGATGGCTCGACACTGGTTTAACTTTCTTTGTGCTAACCCCAGTGTCGAGTCGCTAGCTCACTCTCGTTCTTGTTTCTGACTACAGGCAGGAGGGTTGGAGAACATTTGGTTGATCGACCACGGATGTTCTCGACACAACCGGAGATAAGAAGTGGTTCTCTAGCCTCACCCCAGTGAAGGAAAAGATGTACATCACATTTGGGGACAATGGACGAGGAAGGGTGATTTCTGAGGGTGTTGTGCATGTGAGTGACAAGGTAACATTGAAGAGAGTTGCTCTTGTGAAGTCTTTGGGTTTCAATTTGCTTTCGGTTTCTCAGTTGCTTGATGAGGGTTTTGAGGTGCGTTTCAAGTCTGGCGAGTCTCGTTTGTTGGATTCTCGAGGTGATCTTGTCTGTATGATCATCCCCGAGGGTCGGATTTTCGTGGCCGATTTCTCTCGTTCTTTGGGTCATACTCGCTGTTTGATGGCTGGTCCTTCTTCTGATTTGTGGAAATGGCATAGGCGGTTGGGACACTTGAGCTTTGATTTGGTTTCCCGCTTGAGTGGTCTTGACCTTATCCGAGGATTGCCGAGGTTGAAGCTTGAGAAGGATTTCGTTTGTGCTCCGTGTAGGCATGGCAAGATGGTAGCCACTCCCCATCCACCCCTGACCGATGTCATGACCGAGCGTCCGACAGAGCTGTTGCACATGGACCTTGTTGGGCCAGCTCGAGTTCGCTCGGTGGGTGGGAAGTGGTATGTCCTTGTTGTGGTGGACGATTACTCTCGCTATGCCTGAGTGTTTTTCTTGGAGGATAAGAGTGAGACATTTGGTTTTGTTCGAGATCTGATCGTGAGGTTGAGAAACGAGAGGCATGGGAATGCCATCCAAGCTATCCGCAGTGATAATGGCTCAGAGTTCAAGAACTCTCGTTTTAATGCCTTCTGTCGTGATCTAGGTCTTGAACATCAGTATTCGACCCCTTATGTGCCCCCTCAAAATGGAGTTGTGGAAAGGAAAAATCGGACTCTTTGTGAGATGGCTAGGACGATGCTTGATGAGCACAGGACTCCTAGGAGGTATTGGGCTGAGGCGGTCAATACGGCTTGTCATGTTTCCAACAGGATTTTATTGCGAACTTTCAAGAAGAAGACCTGTTATGAGCTGATGCATGGTCGGGCACCCAAGGTGAGTCATTTCCGAGTCTTTGGCTGCAAGTGCTTTATTCTTAAGAAGGGAAAGCTCGACAAGTTTGAGGCTAGGTCTAGTGATGGTATTTTCTTTAGATATGCTAACCACTCTAGAGCCTATAGGGCGCTTAACCTTGATAATAACAAAATCATGGAGACTTGCGAGGTAACCTTCGACGAGACAATGCCATGTACCTCTCTTGGCTTTGAATGTGCAGGTGATGAGGAGATGGCCGAGGACCTCTTTGAGGAGGAGAAGGATGAAGCTGGAGATGATGATGGGGAGAACAATGCGCCTCAAGCTGAGTGTGTACCCACTACTTCCCCTACGACCACTACGGAGCGTGGACCGTCTACTTCATGGACAACGACGGTGCGACAAGAGGACCAGGCGCGAGAAGCTGAAGTTGAGGGGGAGGTAGTCTCGAGGAGTGAGGCTCCCCGGCGGATTCAAGAAGTGCATCCCCTGTCAAAGATCATTGGGGACATCAACGAACGTAATACACGGTCAAGGTCCAGGAATTCCTCTCATTTTGCTCATGCTGCTTTTGTTGCCACCTTTGAGCCCAAGGACATTGGACACGCTTTATCTGATGCAAACTGGGTCAATTCTATGCATGAGGAGTTGGAAAACTTTGAGAGGAACCGGAGTGTGGGGAGTTAGTTGAACCACCTCCAAATTGCCATCCCATAGGAACCAAGTGGGTTTGAAAGAACAAAGAGGGAGAGAATGGGATGGTTGTGAGGAACAAGTCCAGACTTGTTGCTCAGGGGTTTAGTCAGAAGGAGGGAATCGACTATGAGGAGACCTTTGCTCCTGTGGCCCGTCTTGAGGCAATTCGGATCCTTCTAGCCTTTGCCGTGGCTAAAGGGTTCAAGTTGTTTCAGATGGACGTGAAGAGTGCCTTTCTGAATGGGGTCATAGAGGAGGAGGTGTATGTGAAGCGACCACACGGGTTTGAGAGCGAGTTGTACCCACACAAGGTGTACGGGTTGAAAAGGGCTCGTATGGGTTGAAACGGGCGCCCGTGCTTGGTATGGGAGATTGGGAGGTTTTCTCGTTGAGCGAGAGGGTTTGTGATGGGTACCGTGGATAGGACCTTGTTTCTCGCTCAAGCATGGAAATGACTTGTTGATTGTTCGGATATACGTGGATGATATTGTCTTTGGTGGCTCGTCACATAACCTTGTTGCCAAGTTTGCGGATGAGATGAGCGGGGAGTTCGAGATGAGCATGATGGGCGAGTTGCGGTATTTTCTCGGCCGCGAGATCAAGCAAGTGAAGGACGGAACTTTTGTGCACCGGACCAAGTACACGAAAGACATGCGAGGAAGTTCCGGATGCAAGATGTGAAGCCGATGTCGACTCCCATGGGGAGTACGGCCACTTTGGATGCGGACGAGGACGGAGAACCGGTGTACCGGCGGGAGTACGGGGAGCATGATCGGCTCCCTCCTCTACTTGACGGCGACGATGCCGGACATACGGTTCGGTGTGTGTGTCCGTGCGCTCGTTTTCGGGCCTCGCCGAGGACATCACATCGACGAGCCGTCAAGAGGATCTTCGGTACCTACGATCCGCCCCGGTCTTGGCCTTTGGTATTTGTCCTCCTCGACTCTTTCTCTTCATGGTTTTTTCGATGCGGATTTTGCTGGTTGTCGAGTCGAGAGAAAGTCTACTTCTGGTACTTGCCAGTTTCTTGGGTCTTCGTTGGTTTCATGGTCTTCCCGCAAGCAGTCTAGTGTAGCTCAGTCTACCACCGAGGCGGAGTATGTTGCAGCCGCGAGTTGCTGTTCCCAGCTGTTGTGGATTTCATACACTTTGAGAGACTTTGGTGAGGAGTGCACCCAGATCCCACTTCTTTGTGATAGCACCAGTGCCATAAGCGTAGCCAAAAACCCAGTGCTTCACTCCAGAACCAAACACATAGAAGTGAAGTATCATTTCTTGAGGTACAATGTGGAAAAAGGAACCATTGTTTTGAGTCATGTCCCCACCCAAGATCAGCTAGACGACATCTTTACAAAGCCTCTCGACCAAGCTACTTTTGTGCGCTTGCGGGGGGAACTTGGGGTTTGTTGCCCTTTCTAGTTGATTCTTGGGGGTTTCTTCTTGTACCATATGTATAATACCATGTTCTTACTTTGATGTATATACATGTTTTGCTTGATGTACAAACCATGGTAGGATAGCCATCTTGTCATATATCATGTTGCATTTGTATCATATTGCATTTTAGGATGATGAGCTTCTTTCATATGCCTTATTTGAGTCTCTTTGGCTATTTGTGAGATATTGGTCATATGTGTGGAGAAATGGTGATGTGAGGCTATGCTCTTGGAATATTTGAGATATATGTGTGGTGAGATAGCCCTTTTTGAAATAAATGCTAATCTTGACTAATTTTTGGTCAAATGTGCTCCACTCGTGTGTAGTAGTGTATCCATGTCACAGTTTGGTCTAAATGTGCTTTTCATGCTTAGATTGTGCTTGGATGTCTTTTTCTTGCACTTGGGCCAAAGGCCGAATATCATTGTGAATGTTTAGCCTATGTTGCATTCATGGGGGAGCATAAGCTTCTTTTTGCCGCAAAGGCACTTCATGTACCATGAAATGATTTAATCTTGAAAAGAAGTGTATAATGCTTGAAAAATGCTCCATCCATCATGTCTATGCTTAAAATGTCTTATCTTTCACATATGGGTGCAAAACATGTTGCATGATGTTCACCAGTGGAGAAGTCTCCCCGAAGTGGACACATGGCTCATTAACTTTGACATTACATGCTTTGCTTTATGGGTGTTTGCCATGATCTTTTGCTGAGAATTTGATATCCTTGTATGATCTTTGAATGATATGCATGTTTGTGGCTCAAGTGTGACATGGATAGGCTTTTACATGTGAAGCGAGCCTTCTTTTGGTAAAACTGCTTAAATCTGAAAATTTTGCTTTGTCACATGCTTGTATTTTTATATATTTCTTGTGGCAATGCTTTGACTATGCTATGATTCATATGTGTGATCTTTGTCTCATTTTTTAGCCTTTGACACTAGATTTGGCCTATTTGAGAAGCTCATGTAGATGTTTATATGCTTTGTTTTGCATTTCTGCATTTTCACCTTGATTCATACATTGTCAACAAGGGGGAGAAGAGGTGAGCTTAATGAAAATTCAGAAGAGGTGAGCTAAAATTTGGAAGTTTGCATCCACATGTTCAGGGGGAGCTTGCATTTGTTCAGGGGGAGCTTTCTTGCTGATTTCAGTGTGGACTTTGTGCTTTTCTTGGCTTGTGACCTTTCTTTGCCTTTCTTTGGTTTTGGTCATGAGTTGAGCTTCTTTGTTTTTCTTTCTTCTTCCTTTCTTTCTTTCTCTAAATTTCATTTCGCGTTGTGTGTTGTCAATGCACTCATCAAGGGTGAGCTTGAGGACCAGGAGCGTCCCAGTGGTCGATGGATGACCGCTCCTCAGTGATGAGTGATTGACAACGGGTGTTGGACTGACTCTTGGCTTAGTGTGCAGGTTTAGGCTGCGGCCTAGTACGTGTTGTTGCAGGTGAAGAACGGGCGCGAAAGGTCTTCAGCCTTGAGGGGCCTTCGGGAGATGGAGAGACAAGTAGGCTCAGTTCGAGGGACCGGTGGACGACGGGACCGGGTGCGGGCCACATGGTGGCGACACGAGCAAGACGAAGTCATGGACAATCGAGCCGGTGCACGGTGGCGGTCGAGCCAAGTGGTTTGGCAGGAGGCCGGACTGAGCACGCAGGGTTTGGTGGTTTGCCCACAAAACCATCGGAGGACGGTTTCTTGGTTTGGGCCTCAAAACCAAGTCCGAGGGCCCAACACGACGGAGACGGGATCCGGGCGTGTCGGGAAGCTTCGAGGCGGAGGACATGCGGCGGGATCGCATGGCTTGCGTCGGGAGGACGCGGGGTGTGGCAAAGGTGTGGCCGTCCGATGGAAAGACCCACAAACATTACCTAAATGCCCCTACGTGGGTTGTATCGCCAGTAGTTAAGTTAGGGGTAGTCGAGTCATTTACCACTCCAGCGGGACCTGATATATAAGCCATGAGTGTGTGTGGATGGCTCTCTCTCTCTTCGTGACTTAGGGTTTCATTTCCCCCCTCCCATTTCTCTTTTTCGTAGCTATTTTTTTCTCTATTTTCTCTAGGCTAGCATGAGAGCTTCATGAGAGATTTGTTGAGAGGGATGGATGCTAGGGCGGCATGCTAGACCTTGTGAATCTTTCTTGGTTTGTATAGAAGATTCGGAGTTGTGTTTTTCGTGGTCTTTTTGTGCATGTTTTCGTGCCTTTGTTCTTGGCGTGATTCCGCGGATTTGAGTGGGTTTCTCCCCGGATTTCTTTGAGGGAAACATGGATGGATGTCTCGTGCATCTTTGTGATTGATCTTGTGCCCTCAAACGCCGGGAAACCACTTCGATTCGAGGATTTTCGTTCGGTGCTCTAGCTTTTGGTGGTGCTCAAAGGATTCGCGATTCCCGGTGATTTAGGGAGTTAGGAGGCAAGATTTTTGGGCTATAGCATCCTTGTGTGACGCTTTTCAAGTCCCCAAACCCTTGTCTCCACAGCTTCAACCGTTTGGGAAATCCGATGATGATTTGGGGGAGTTGACCTTCGAGGTCGAGCTGTTTTTCTGCTCTGTCCGTGCCTCGCGGACGGTCCGCGTCGTTCTGGCGGACGGTCCGCGCCGCGCGTGTTCGTCGGGTGTTCTTCGTGTTCTTGCTCGCCTTTCATTTCGATCCGTCGTGGTTTTGAGTTTTGGTTGGACGAAGTTTCGGACGGTCCGCGTGTGCTGGACGGACGGTCCGCGGGTGCCTGGCGGACAGTCCGCGTGCTCCCCGCGAACGGTCCGTTATTCGCGGTGCGTCTTTGGTGGTTCTGTGTGTTTTATCGGACGGTCCGCGGCGTAGGGCCGGACAATCCGCGGTGTTGAAGGACCGATAAGGCGACCAGAGAGGGGGGAGTGAATGGGAGCCGATAAAAATTCTTCTCGAGGGAGATTGAAACTCCGACAAGACGAACTAGCTCGGTCGGACCCCCGAAATCACACGCTCCGCACTTCTACCTCCCGTTTGCCAAAACCACGTAGCCACTGGAGTGCTACTGGTCCTAGGAACAAACTCTACCAGCAACCACAACACACACACAGCACCGACAGCGGAAACAACTCGAAAGCCGGCTAACCAGAGGGGGGCGGTTAGACCGGGTATAGGGGGCGGTTAGACCGCCTCCACCTGGTAACCAAGAAATCCTCCGAAACGCCTCTTCCGAGCACCAAAACACACCACGGTTTCACCAACAGAGATCTCTGGTCAAGGCCATGCTAGCTACCAGAAAATCTTGGCGAAAACCAAAACTTCACCCAAAGGCCTAGGGGCGGTTAGACCGGCTACCTGGGGCGGTCTAACCTCCTGTACCCAGCAACGAACCCCGACCAAGAACACCTAGCAAACTGCACGAGAACGACCCCAAATTTCACCCAGACACTCCTCTGATCAAAGTGAACAAACTCACAGAGGAAAAACCGGCGAAACAAAACTTTGACCCGGAAACACCCAGGGCGGTTAGACCGCCCCCTGTAGGCGGTTAGACCGCCCCTTCCAGAAAACGAACCCGCGGGTCAAACCTCAACTTCCTCGCGCCCGATCTCCCAAATCACTCCACGGATTGCAGCCAAACTTCGGGGATAGCTGGGTTACCTCCTGGGCAACCTCTTCCTCAAAGGAATCGACCCGAAACGCTCACAATCAAGAGGAATCGAAGAAATCGCTTCTCTAGGTCAAGAACTCGAGTTCCAACGAAAACCACCAAATCGAGTCCGATTCAAAGGAGATTTGGGAAGAAAGTCACCAGCAAAGAGGCACAAGAACCTCATACGTGACACCCACCAAAAACCCCAAGAAATCGTTCTCAAAACACCGCCAAAAGAGCTCCAAAATCAACATCAAAGAGACGGGAAAAACCACCACGAAGAACCACGCCGAATCTTCTATACATGCCACGAAAGATTCGTACGAGGTCTAGTTTGCCACCCAAACATCCATCCCTCTCTCTAGATCTCACATGAAGCTCTCAAACTAGCCTTCTAAAAACCTAGAGAAAATAGAGAACGAAAATGGAAAAACCAAATGAGCAGGGTTCAAGAGTTGGTGCCAACCTCTCACCTCTTGGATTATATAGGCGGCAACCGAATGTCTAAAATACCCCTCTCTACTAACTAGGGATACATGCCCCTCAAGGGCGGATTTGGAATTCTTGATGTCTTCACCATCGGACGGATGCCGGCGACCGCACCTGCGTAGCCTCGACGCACGCCTTGCGATCCCGACGCGTGTCCTCCGCTTCGAAGCTTCTCGGCGCGGCGGCCGGGCGGTCGGACCGCCCCCACGGGCGGTTAGGCCGGCCCGGTGCATCCGACCGGCCCCGGGTGGTCCGACCGCCCCTCTCCGGGCGGTTGAGCCGCCCGGGTGGCCGCACCTCCTCGTCGAGTCTTCGGCCTCGGTTTTGTGGCTCAACCGAGTAACCCGGTGGTTTTCGGTGAACCACCGCAAACCCCGCGAACTCGGTGTAGCCTCCGCCAATCTCCACTCATGACTCGGCTCCCACGTAGTCCCGGCTCGACCTTGGTTTTGAGGCTCTACCAAGAAACCGTCGACGACTTCATCTTCTTGTTCATGCCACCATGCGGCCCGCACTTGACCCCGCCGACCACCGGGTCCCTCGAACGAAGCCTACTTGTCTTCTCCACACCACGGAGGCCTCACCGGCAACGACCTTTCGCGCTTGTTCTTCACCTGCATCAACACGAGTCAAGCCGCAACCTGCACCTGCAATACTTAGCCAAGAATCAGTCCACACAATGTTGTCAATCACTCATCACACAAGGGAGCGACCATCCACCGGTCCTCGAACCACACATGGTCCTCAATCTCCCCCTTGATGAGTGCATTGACAACACCCATGATTTGTAACCAAAGAGAAAAAGAAAAGAAAATAAACTACTAAAAGAAAAACTCCAACAAGTGATCAAAAGCCAAAGAAAGGCAAAGAACAAGATCACTTGAAGAGAACAAGTCTCGGACCCCTTAGGCAAGGGCAACGGCTCGACACATCCGAGACAAACCATGCTCAAACAAAGAGCAAAAACCACCAAAAGCACACAAGGCCACGATCCAAAAACTCACACAAGAGCTCCCCCTGCACATATGCAAACTCCCCCTGAACCAATGCATGCAAGAAGGTCACTTGGAAATGCATGACAAAGAGCAAACCAAGCTCACCCTTGCATAGGGAGGTTAAACCGCACACGGGCCGGTTAAACCGCCCCCGGTCATGTGACCGCCCCGGGGAGGTTAGACCGCCCCATGTGACCGCCCCGCAAAAACTTCTCCGAAAAATGCCGAACCACTTTGGACACCTTCCATTAGCTCCCGGTGCCCAAATCATGCACACACTTCTCCCCCTTGTTGACAATGCATGAATCAAGGCAAAATGCAAAAACTTTCAACATATAGCTTCTCAAATATACAAAATTCATCACAAGGAGCTACACAAGTCCAAATGAGCAAGTTAGATACTCGACAGGTTCGTAATGACCTTAACTACATGATCACCAAGTTTCACAATCATTGGACAAGGCTAAAAAGGATTTGAGTAATTTTGCGAAAAGTTACTCTCTCATAAGCAAATACCTAAACATGAGCAAAACATATCAAAATGGCAAAGCCACTCAAACTTCATGCTAGGACTGCCATTCTAATCATAAGACCATCATAAACACCCAAAAGCACCTCATGTCATGTCAAAGCCACCGAGCCATGTGCCTACTTCTCATTGGTAGGCATCATGCAACGGTTTAGCACCCAAAGCAAATTAAATTCAGCACATATGACATGGGAGCACATTTTCCAAGCATTTTTCATTTCATTTTCAGATTTGTAAATGGTACATGAAATGTCTTTGCGACAAAAAGGAACTTATGCCCCTCCACAAGATTAAGCAAGAGGGCTAAACATTCATGATGGCAAATGAGCCTTTGGCCCCATATGATCAATAAACTAGCTATCCAACCACAAAGTAAGCATAGCAAAGCCACTAAAACATGTCAAGATCATATATAGGCATTTACACATGAGAGAGCATGTATGTGACATTTTTCAAAAATTAGCCATCAACCATGGATCATTCAACAAGATCATCAAGAGCTAAGCCAAACTAACCATAGCATACCAAACAAGCTCACAAGAACATATATAGCGACCCATGGTGAACAAAGTATATAGGAGAAGCTTTTCCTATCCAATGCATATGATACAAAATGCATGCAATCTAAGATACAAGGATGCCTATACATCATGTTACAAATGCAACGCCAAATGCAAGAAATGCACAAAGGAAAACTATACATATGCTACAAAGGAGCTTCACCACCAACTTAGGAAACCAACCACACACACAAAGCTCACAAAAGACCGGCTCCTCGAGGGGAGGCAAAAAGGGCTCCACACCACGGCAAAAGAGCAAAGGAGCACAAAACTCACAAGCTCCCCCTAAACACATGCACTAGGGCCAAAGAGCATACAAAGCTCACCCTACACACATGATATAGAGAAGGAGCAAAACAAACCAAGTGGCTTGACCAAGGCCACACACTCGAAGGTCACAAAGCACTTACCTTTATCATTTCTTCACAATTCACTCATCCTTGTCCACCATCCCCGAAAGTGATGCACCTACATGTCACCACCGGGTATGAGGCCGAAGAACCACCCCCGATATCAACCAAATGTTCTCCGGGCCTCCCACCTGCAACTCAAAACCAAGAGCGAGAACGAGCAAATGACTCAACACCGGGGTTAGTCCCAAAGGTGTGAAACCGGTGTCGGGCCATTTCCTCAAAAGTGGGGTTAGCAACATTCATCCTACCCCCGCCTATCAATACGGCGATCCATCCTGTCAAACCTATCAAACCTGGAACCACCATGGGAACACCACTCCCGTCTCACTGAAGGAGTACGAGTACCACGAAAAGGAAAGCATGGTCCGTAGCCCCTCTGAGACTCAAAACTGCGACCTCTCCCAAACTCGTATTGATCACGAGGTGGAGAACGTCCAGCAAACTCAACGCCACCAGACTTAAAGTGTCTACCATCTGCACCATGACCAAGGGAACTGAAACCACCAACATCACGACCTCGGAAACGAAGCGCCGAAAATGCGGGAGGGCCGGTCCGACCGCCTAGCCGGGCCGGCTCGACCGCCCTTCCCCCAGGCGAGCCGGTCCCGACCGCCTATCCGGGCCGGTCCCGACCGCCCTCACCGGACCACCACTTGCGGCTACGGGATTTCTCATATCCCCATGCGGATCCTTACGCACAAAGCCCTTTCCCTTAGGCGGTGGCATACGAGGCTCGGGCACACCATGAGAAGGGTGGTACTCGTCCTTGTTCGCCCACTCCTTAGCCATTCTCGCCTCTCTCTTTCTCTTATAGCAAAACTCTCTCTTGTGACCATCTTTTCCACAAAACTCACAATGGAAAAGGATTGGTTTGGGCTTAGGCTTGGGGAGAGGCTCTCCACTTGGTTTCTCACTAGGCTTTTCACTTGCCTTCTCACTCGGTTTTTCTCTCGGTTGGTTTAGCTTGGATGCAAACTTATCTTTGGGTGTGAGTTGTGGTGGAACCGAAACATTCCCAAATTTCCTTTCTCTCTCACCACTTTGCCCTCACCAACCTTATCCAATCCCAAAGCCCAACCATCAAAACGCTTACGGCTAGCAATCATCATACCAAGGCGAGGTTCTTGACTCGACAACCAACTCGGCGCTTCACGCAACTTATCATTCTCATCTTGCAAGCGACCAACACATTTTGCAAGATCCAAATTCTTCATAGCATGCAACTCACATGTAGAACAAGAAGTAGGAATGGGCACTTTCAAATCGGCCTCTAGCGAACCTATGCGAGAACGAAGCTCAACAATTTTCTCATGCAAACCGGGGCAAGAAGTGCAAGCACCAAGCAAAGTGGGTCTAGATTGTAGCTCGGCCAATTCAACCCTAAGCACACCTAGTTCCTCACACTTGGAGGCATACTTCTCCCTAAGATCGGTCAAGTCGGCTAGGAAAGCGAGCAATCGGCACAATCGGTTTCATCGAAACAACGGGGCTAGCCTTAAGCGAATCAATTTCAAGCTTGCTATCAAGAACCCGTGTTTCTAGCTCGGCCACTCTAGTCCTAGCATCCTCGATCAAAGATCTAAGCTCCTTCCTAAGCTTCTTAGCCTCTCTAAGCATGTGATCGCGATTATCAAGCAAGTCAACCAGGCTCCTCATTCTCCTTGCGCAAAGAAGAGAGCTCATCACATACCTCATCCTCGGAATCCAAGTCCGAGGCGTCCTTCTCGGCTTCTCTTGCTTTGCTCGAACCGCGAGCCATGCCGCGAAGTCGTCCTTGAGGCTTAGGCCCGTCACACAAAGGCCGTTGAGATACTTGCCAAGGTTCTTCTTCTTCTTCCTCTTCTTCTCATCCTCTTCGTCTTCATCACTCGAGCTTGAAGACGTGTCCTCGGAATCAGACTCGATGTCGCTTGATCTCTTCATCTTCTCTCGAGACCGTGCCTTCTTCCCATGTCCATGGTCCTTCTTCTTGGACTTCTTCCTCTTGTCCTTGAACTTGTGCTTGTCGTGGTTGTTCACCTTCGGACACTCGGCGAAATAGTGTCCGGTCTTGCCGCACTTGAAGCATGTCCTCGTGTTCCTCCTCATGTTCACGCGGTTCTCGTGCAGCCTCTCGAACCGCCTCGTCAGGAGCGCCAGCTCGTCCTCTCCAAGCACGTCGAACTCCTCATCTGGCATAGACATCAAAGAGGACAAAGAAAACATCCCGGTGGATGGGTTAGTGTTAGCCTTTCCTTTCAAACCACCAACGAGGGCAAGACTATGGGAATCAGTCGGTCCCTCGAGCTTGGCAGTCATGCCCCTATCCACCTCTGCCGACTTGAGCTTCGAGAACAGCTCGTTCACCGTCAGAGTGTCATACTTCTCTGACTCGACAATGGCCTCGAACTTTCCGCCCCCATATCGTACGATCCAAAGAGTGTAAGAGCTTGACCGCTCTATCATGATCATCGTACGGGAGCACGTCCACATTGGCCCTCATGTTGTTCACCACCACCGTGAACCTTTGAAACAAGGCATCGATGGACTCACGGGGAGATGAGTGAAGTTCTCGTACTCTCTCCGTAGGTCGCATACATCCGTGCCCGAACACCGGGCGTTCCCAACATGAGCCTCCTTCAACACCGCCCAAATCCTACAAGCCAAGTGCTCGGTGTGCACCCGATCGAACTCGGTCGACACAAAGCACGAAACAAGTAGTCGACCGCCTTATTGTTGGCGTCGAATCTGTCCCTCGACCCTGGAGCAAGGAAATCCATCGGTCGGACATAGCCTTGTGTCCACCGTGACATCCCAAAGCAGCTGACCCTTTCCGCGGAGGAACGCACCCATCCGCTTGCTCCACATCTGGTAGTTCTTGCCATCGAAGTGTGGAGGACCCGAACCCCCGTTCTGGTACGCCATCCTTGGATCTTAGGCGGTTAGAGTCAACAAAGACCCGAACCGGCTCTGATACCACTTGAAGGACCGATAAGGCGACCAGAGAGGGGGGGGAGTGAATGGGAGCCGATAAAAATTCTTCTCGAGGGAGATTGAAACTCCGACAAGACGAACTAGCTCGGTCGGACCCCCGAAATCACACGCTCCGCACTTCTACCTCCCGTTTGCCAAAACCACGTAGCCACTGGAGTGCTACTGGTCCTAGGAACAAACTCTACCAGCAACCACAACACACACACAGCACCGACAGTGGAAACAACTCGAAAGCCGGCTAACCAGAGGGGGGCGGTTAGACCGGGTATAGGGGGCGGTTAGACCGCCTCCACCTGGTAACCAAGAAATCCTCCGAAACGCCTCTTCCGAGCACCAAAACACACCACGGTTTCACCAACAGAGATCTCTGGTCAAGGCCATGCTAGCTACCAGAAAATCTTGGCGAAAACCAAAACTTCACCCAAAGGCCTAGGGGCGGTTAGACCGGCTACCTGGGGCGGTCTAACCTCCTGTACCCAGCAACGAACCCCGACCAAGAACACCTAGCAAACTGCACGAGAACGACCCCAAATTTCACCCAGACACTCCTCTGATCAAAGTGAACAAACTCACAGAGGAAAAACCGGCGAAACAAAACTTTGACCCGGAAACACCCAGGGCGGTTAGACCGCCCCCTGTAGGCGGTTAGACCGCCCCTTCCAGAAAACGAACCCGCGGGTCAAACCTCAACTTCCTCGCGCCCGATCTCCCGAATCACTCCACGGATTGCAGCCAAACTTCGGGGATAGCTGGGTTACCTCCTGGGCAACCTCTTCCTCAAAGGAATCGACCCGAAACGCTCACAATCAAGAGGAATCGAAGAAATCGCTTCTCTAGGTCAAGAACTCGAGTTCCAACGAAAACCACCAAATCGAGTCCGATTCAAAGGAGATTTGGGGGCAAAGTCACCAGCCAAAGAGGCACAAGAACCTCATACGTGACACCCACCAAAAACCCCAAGAAATCGTTCTCAAAACACCGCCAAAAGAGCTCCAAAAATCAACATCAAAGAGACGGGAAAACCACCATGAAGAACCACGCCGAATCTTCTATACATGCCATGAAAGATTCGTACAAGGTCTAGTTTGCCACCCAAACATCCATCCCTCTCTCTAGATCTCACATGAAGCTCTCAAACTAGCCTTCTAAAAACCTAGAGAAAATAGAGAACGAAAATGGAAAAACCAAATGAGCTAGGGTTCCAAGAGTTGGCTGCCAACCTCTCACCTCTTGGATTATATAGGCGGCAACCGAATGTCTAAAATACCCCTCTCTACTAACTAGGGATACATGCCCCTCAAGGGCGGATTTGGAATTCTTGATGTCTTCACCATCGGACGGATGCCGGCGACCGCACCTCGCGTAGCCTCGACGCACGCCTTGCGATCCCGACGCGTGTCCTCCGCTTCGAAGCTTCTCGGCGCGCCGGCGGCGGGCGGTCGGACCGCCCCCACCCGGGCGGTTAGGACCGGCCCGGTGCATCCGACCGGCCCCGGGTGGTCCGACCGCCCCTCCCGGGCGGTTGAGCCGGCCCGGTGGCCGCACCTCCTCGTCGAGTCTTCGGCCTCGGTTTTGTGGCTCAACCGAGTAACCCGGTGGTTTTACGGTGAACCACCGCAAACCCCGCGAACTCGGTGTAGCCTCCGCCAATCTCCACTCATGACTCGGCTCCCACGTAGTCCCGGCTCGACCTTGGTTTTGAGGCTCTACCAAGAAACCGTCCACGACTTCATCTTCTTGTTCATGCCACCATGCGGCCCGCACTTGACCCCGCCGACCACCGGGTCCCTCGAACGAAGCCTACTTGTCTTCTCCACACACGGAGGCCTCACCGCAACGACCTTTCGCGCTTGTTCTTCACCTGCATCAACACGAGTCAAGCCGCAACTCGCACCCGCAATACTTAGCCAAGAATCGGTCCACACAACGTTGTCAATCACTCATCACACAAGGGAGCGACCATCCACCGGTCCTCGAACCACACATGGTCCTCGGGTGTTGGTGCGGACGGTCCGCGGCGACGGGCGGACGGTCCGCGTGGCCAGTGCGGACGGTCCGCCCCTCCTGGCCGGACGGTCCGCCAGAGCCTGTGTGCTTTGCTTCTTGGTTCGATTCCTTCCTTCCTTTCTTGTGCTTCCGCGTGTGCTTCAAGGAATCGTTCCTAGGACTAGAGGTTGATCCATAACCTCGTTGTCTTGGCGATTGGTGTGTGATTCGATCCATCGCTTGTGTGTGACCGGGTTTTGACTAGGGTATAGGCCGGGTTCTTTGAGAAGAATTTTTGCCGGCTCCTATTCGCTCCCCCTCTCTAGTCGCCATCTGATCCTTCAGAGAGTTGAGAGAAAGCACATCCATTCATTTATTCAATAGACCATAGCTATCCATGGCAAAATTTAATGTGCTGACTATGAGACATACTCAATGCACTAGCACAGTGATCAAACCACTAACCAGTTCACTAACAATTGGAAATTAGTTGTGTTTCAATTCATCTATCATACATTCAAGACAACAAGAAGCATTCTGATTTGTTTTTTGGACATGCCGGCAGAGGCAAAATAATTCCTCAGCATAAAAACATCACATACAAGTCTACCTAGCACACCAGTTTGATGGCATAAAAACATCACATACAAGTTGAACCAGTTCAATGCCGACGGGTGCCGCTCCTGCAACATAGTTCACACCGTACGAGTACATGGAGCGCCACCAAAAAATGGAGGAAAATACCAGCAAGCTAGCTAGAGTTAAGCTAGCTTGGCTGCACACAGCTCACACCGTACCAGTACATGGAGCGCCACCACAACCCTCACCACCCCTATGGGTGTGCGGCACCACAGATCGACGGAGGAGGGGCATGGGAGATCAAGAGGGAAGGGGAGCAGATCGGCGGGAGTCGCGGGTCGGGAAGCAGCGGGGCGACGAGATCTGCCAGGCGAGGTGGAGGTGGTGGTGGTGGGGGGAGGACCCAAGGAGCGTATACCTTGCGGTAGGTGGTGCTGTCAGGCTCGATGACCCACCCGGCCTCGTTGCAGAGCGCCTTGAGCACCTCGTTGTTGTCGCAGTGCTTGGGGAGCTTGTATCCGCCGCTCCTGCCGCTTGTTGTTCTCCCGTTCCCTCCACGTGGGCATCTGGTCGGTGCCCGCCACGCCCAGCGCCCCTCCTCCGCCTCCGCCTCCACCGCCGCTCGCCATGCCTCGCCGCGCGCCGAGCCGAGCCAAGCCGAGGGAGGTAGCTCCGCTCGACGAGGAAGGGAAGGTGGGAGAGGACTGGAGGAGCGGGGAGCTAGTAGCAAGAAGCGAGCGAGCGAGGAGGGCAGCGATAGAGAGAGGGAAGGAGGAGGAGCGGTGGGAGGACGCCCGGATCGGCGCGGAGGCCTGCGGATCTGCTGTCTGTGACTTTGGCTGGATCGAGGAGGAGGGGCGAGGATGGAAGGAGGGGCGGGGATGGAAAGCATAAGGCAAAGAGGAGCTAGGGTTCCACCCAATTTTATACCAAGGAAATGCGACTGGAGCCGTCGGATCAGCGATGGACGGCCACAGATTGTTGGGCCTTTGGGCCGAACAAGCCTTGTGTCATTCCTTCTATACTTAATATTTTCCTTTTCTTTTTCCTTTTATTGCATCATTGTGAAGTAGCACATACAAATAATTATCTCATATACACCAACTCATTTTCTATATGTAAAAGACTATATATAAGTTGTCTATTAGAAATTTCAAAAAATTTGAAACTTTTTTACCATTTTCTATACATTAAATGAATTTCTATATGGTTACCGAAATTAATTGAAAATTGAACTACATGTACCTCTAATAAAATTTCAAAAATTACATAAAAAATATTTTTAGGCTTATATGTTCCAAATTACTCCATACCTAGAAGATAGATGAAAAATTCAATTGTTTTCTAGGGACAATTCAAATTTCTACCTCCAATTTACCTCTTAATAATTACAATAATATTTGAATTTGGTCAGAAAATTTTATAAATTGGCATAGCAGCATATTTTTGCTCCACAGTCCTGTCATTAACAAACTGAAGTAGTTTTAATAAAGTGATAACATAAATTGCTCACAAATGGATAGATCTCTCACATTGTTTCCTACAATTCTAAGGCAAACTTTAAGATTTTAATACCTCCTAACATGTTTCAACTCATATGCAACTCAAGTCGTACATGACCTTATTTTGACTATAAAATTGGTAAATACCAAGTTACTTTAGCAAGTCTTATGAAAAATCATGTTTTTTCTACTTTGTACTTTGGTGAGAAAAGACAATGTATATAACAAATTCTATAAAATAACAACTTACATGCAAGTAAATGTCATAAAGTGACAGAGATTGATTTTAGATAAAATAAAAAAAGAATCACAACATTTGAAGTTACTATGATCGAGAAATACCACTTACAAGTTTTAATTGTAGATTAAAAAGAAAAACAATGGTCTCGGTGACGAACTCGACCATTCAACCGATTTTAGAACATCTCGATTTTACTCAGTGCCACTTACAAATGTCATTGAGTAAAACATCTCGATTTTAGAAAAAATTAGGAAAAAGAATCAACAGATTTGGAGTTTGTATGAGGAAGAACAACATTTTACAAGTTTTATCCGAAGATTGAAAACAGAAATCGCAATTGCTATGAATTGAGATGAACAAGTGTGTTTTCTCTTTTTAATCTTTGACTAAAACTTGTAAATAGTTTTTCTGCGTCATACTCGAGTCCCTCGAACCAAGCCTACTTGTCTTCTCCACACCCGGAGTCCTCACTAGCGACGACCTTTCGCGCTTGTTCTTCACCTGTACCAAGTGCTTCCTCCTCAGTTGCAATCGATGTACATTCAGAGTTGCAAATACCGAGTGCTTCCTCCTGCTACTATACTACCTCTTCAGTTGCAACCCGACAGTGGTTCGGGTTGCAATTAATATACACCCTGAGTTGCAAATAGTAAGTGCTCCCGCCTGATACTGTATTACCTCTTCAGTTGCAACCGCATAGTGGTTTGAGTTGCAATCGATGTAAACTCCGAGTTGCAAATACTGAGTGCTTCTGCCTGATATTGTACTATGCCTTCAGTTGTAACCGGACAATGGTTCGAGTTGCAATTGATGTGCACTCCGAGTTGCAAATATTGAATTTGAAGGATTTCACCTAGTAAGTGGTTTGAACTATACATTTTCCTTTTTGACGACATAGCAACTAGCTTACCACCTAAGTTGTAATTAGTTTATATTTAATATTGCAATTAGACAAAATTATCACCTCAGCGCGGATTGATTTTTTCTTTCCTTCTTTGTCCATTTGTTCTACACTCTTAATGCCGACACTAGCAGCTTCCGAGTTCTGCTCCCCAAGTAGGCGGCGGTGGAGCGCGGCTGGTGGCCTCCCACGTGTGGGACGGTGGTGGGCGCGTGACACCATAGGAAGTATGACGAGCTCTCCAACTAGAGAGACAACGGGTGCGCCGCGCGACCCGGTAGGAGCGACGACATTGTTTTCAGGTCGAACAATCCTTAATCCTGTGTCTAGTGATCATTATTTTTCCTATGCTTTCTCCCTCCACTCGCGGAGTGCTCTTGCAAACCAAAAGTGCAGGTTAAGCTAGAAGCTTTGTGGTCTCATTGCAAGCCAGGAATAAATTCTCTAAGCCATCAACAGAAATGGAGCTTGTTGAATGACCACGTGCAACAAGATCGATGACCTGTGAGCAAGATCGACCTCCGAAAAAGATCGATGTGTGTGTGTGATTTTGCATATCTCGTCATGAAGATATGGCTGCATTGTAACCTTGTTCTGATGTATCAATGATGACTGTAATCTCTGTGTGTGTGATTTTGCATATCACGTCATGAAGATATGGCCGCATTGTAACCTTGTTCTGATGTATCAATGACGATTGTAATCTGTGTGTGTGTGATTTTGCATCTCAAGAGACATGCTTTTGTGATTATCTTTATGCAGTACGATTTTTTGTATGATTTTCCTACTCACTTGCAAAACTTGAAGAACAAGCCGACGGGGGCTGGCTAAGAGCAACTCCAACAGTTTGGCAAATCAACTTGTTTCTCGCAGGATTCCTGATGTACGTTAGATCTGGATTTGGCAAGTGAAATTATGCCAGATTGTTGGAGATGAACTCTTTTGTTACTTGACATATCTTTTTAGAAGTTGGCAAAGGACAAGATTTGCCAAGTAAAATTTGGCAAACTCTTGGAGATGCTCTCTTTTGATGTAATCTGTTCGTGATTTCGCATATCTTGCCCATAACAAAGGCGACGCTGGTGTTGATGCAAAATCAACACCTCGCGCCAAGCACACAGCAAGCCGAACGAAGCTAGCTTAAAACACGTGCCGGTTCCAAGGCGTGCCAGTCAATTTTCCTGAAACTGACAAAGGATAAAAATAGTTAGATAAAACATGGAACTTGCCGAGTGGTACCAGACAGTTCCGTATTTACGGCTAGAAAGCCAATTAAAATGACATATAGCTACAACAAGCTATCTGTCAACAGTTTAAATATCATTCGGGAGCTTTAAAACATGAAAACAGGATATAGCCGAATGCATGATGTAAGCATGACAAAAGATCGGTCTCTGTTTAGATAACATTGCTCGCGCATGGCCATGACCGATTTTTGAGGATAAATAACAATTAAAACAAATAAGGTAAAAGCATGATTATAAATATGAAATAAACAAGCATGCATATGCTAAAAGCAGTAGTCTACCGCATGTCTAGGTACTTTCAAACCCGTCAAGCATGATAACAAACAAGTTAATCCACCGCATGATACAACTTGTTTGAAACAACGCCACCAACCACAAAGAGATTAATCCACCGCATGATACAATCTGAATATAGAAGGCTAAAAGCACACATTATTTAAAACAAACTTATGAACACGTTTTACTCATGGTAGCATTGCCGAATACAGCTGTACAGCCGATCCGGGTTCCGTGGAGAAGAAACAAACATTTGAAAAGTCAAAGCTTAAACCCGCAACATGTGACAATCTAGATTGATCTAAATTCGGCTATTGAGAGCACTCGATCCTTTATAATAAACAAAGACTTGAAAGTACATCACATGGATCTCAAAGAGGTAAAGCCGAAAACAATCAATCTAGATTGGGCAAAAAGAGTGTTACATGAATTTAAACATAAAGCAAAAACTCAAAGCAACACGTGGTAACTTGACGAATCTATTAGATCTTGCCAAATCTAATAGAGCCGATAACTAGCTTTGAGCTAGATCTTAGCCTACCGCATGGGTCATGATCCAACAGGAAACCCTCTTGAACCAAGCTTAAATCCACCACATGATACTAAGCAAGGTAACAAGACTACTTGCATCACGGTCTAAATCCACTGCATGATACTAGCATGATACAAGGTTGCCGGTACTTACAGAGGTCGACGGATCGATGGCTCCTCTCGAAGAACTCGACGACTCGACTAAAGGACTCGATGTTTGGCACGTGGCCGGTTTTGTTGTGTAGATGTTCGATTCCTATTACAGACATCAAGGGTTTATATTTATACCCTTGTCCTAACACGACTCCTGGTCGACTACGAGTACAACATTTAATGTCTAAATTAATGTTCCGACGCCAATGTCCATCTCGTACATGCCATCAATTCGTTCCTTCCTTATATCGGGCCACATCATCACGCATTCCCGAAAACATCCTTTTACAGGCGCAAATAGTTCTTTTGCCGAAAGATGGTGTATTGCCGACCGCAAGCATCTTTACCGAATCCTCTGAGGAGATTTTCCCTGCCGAATGGTATTTCGTTACCAAACTCGGCCCACAAGTTAGTTCCTTTCTTGTATCAATTTTTGGTGTTGACAGCTGGTTCATTAGTCCTCGTCTCTTGCCTGTAACAAAGGCGACACGGGTTCGTTAATCCTCGTCTCTTGCCCGTTACTGAACTGAAGCAGAATATAAACAAAAAATATATAGTATCTTTGGCAGAATATATTACAAGCAAGATTCAAATTCCACCACATCCCATATATTACAAAAAGGATTTAAATTCCACCAATACATCGCATCCTTTATATTACAAAACAGATTCCATTTCCACCAATAGACACATCCTCAGACATTACAGAAAGGATTCCGTAGAAATCAGGCTTGCTTTTTCTTCCTTGATTTCTGTATATGAATTTTTCACTATGGTCGCTTCGCAAGTACGGTGTTTTGCTAGTTCCCAAGAGTTGGGGCTTGTATGAAGTGTCAAAGGATGGAATTTTGTCAAACTAGTTGTATTCCTCCTCCTCAACAACATTTTCAATCCCCACAATCCTTTTTTTCCAGGCATAACCACAGACCAGTTCTTCTTTGCAAGGTCAAGTACATAGAACACTTGCTCAACATTGTTGGCGAAGACAAACGGTTCGTTTTTGTAACCAAAGACCCGGAGATCAACACTAACATAACCATATTTGTCCTTGCTCACAGCTCTCTTCCCATTGGTGACCCATCTACATCGAAATAAGGCTACCTTCAACCCTACATAATCAAGCTCCCATATCTCCTCTATTTGACCATAATATGTGTCTGTCTCCGTGTCATCATCATCGTCATGACCGTCGTCAACGACGGCCCGCACACGCACACCACTATTTATCTTGGGTCATGGTGTAGAACGTGTATCCATTTATATCCATTCTTCCCTATCTTGTAACAGTGAACAACGGCCCTGCTGCAAGATTCCTTATCTCGTCGGTAATTACAGCATTATCGCTGCATGTCTCGACATAATCTCAGAGCTACCTGCTGAAACCTTGCATGTGCATATTTGCAAGCCAAGCCCTACCATGGTTAGGGTTGTCTTCACGTAGTTGTCATTTGTACTCATTAGCAAACGGTGTAATTAGGTGAAATGAGCCTTTTGGAAGGCATCTGCATCCGAAGTGAATGACCTTTTCACCATGGTCCCAACACCTGAAAGCCTACCTTCATGCCGTGAGTGAGGCACACCAATGGGGTTTTGTGGGTCCATATAACCCATGGCCCACTCCACTGCTTTGATGGTCTCATAGCCACGAACAATGGCTCCCTCCGGAAATAACCGATTATGTACCAATGATTTTAGGAATCCATAGAACCTCTCTTATGGAAACATCTGATGAATGTAAAATGGGCTAAGGAACCAGATTTCCCTTGCGAGGTGTGCTGTTAGATGCAGCATGAGATCAAAGAATGACGGTGGAAAGGTAGCTTCAAGTAGGCATAGGGTCTCAAAATGCCTCCTCTCCAAGTCCAATAGTCTTCCTCATCAATCACCTTTTGTTCTATTGCATTGAAGAATAAACACAAGCTCGTGACCGCGTTGTGAACCAGTTCTTTCTTGATACCTCTACGTGCAACAGGAAGAAGAGCTTTCATCAACACATGGCAATCATGAGATTTCATCAAGTTAAAATTCATTTTCATGTCCTTTACTAACACTAGCCTCTTGAAGTTTGATAAGTAGCCTGAAGGTACTTTCAAATCATGCTAAAGCTGACATAATTCTTTTCTCTCTGCCTTTGACAAGGTGGTTGCAGCAATGGGAAGATTCGTCCCCGTCTCTGTTTCCATTGCATAGAGCTCCGGCATAATGCCTAGCTCTTTTAGATCATCCCTTGCATTTTTATGATCTTTTCATCTGGACTTCTGTTGTAGCAATGTTCCACAAGTAGCTTCACACACATTCTTCTTGACGTGCATGTTGTCAATCGAATGACGCACATCCAACATCGGACAATTCTCTAGCTCCCATAGAATTGATTTCTTGTTCCACATTCCTTCTTCTTCTTCACCATCTAGTTTCTTTCCTTTGCCAAGGGTTCTTTCAGTCAGTTTGGGTAACTCCTCGATAGTTTTGATGTCCTTGACTTTCAAGTGGACCAGATCTCCAGTCACATGCAACGACGCCTCTTGATTCTCCTTTTCCCCATTAAATTGACAATCCATGGCCCTGTATGGATGTTTCTTGCCGAGGAAACGACGGTGCCCCATAAATACGTATTTCTTTGAATGTCTTAGCCATATTGCGCAAGTATCTTCCAAGTAGTGTGGGCAAGCCACACCTTTCCTTTTACTCTAGTCAGAGAGGTTGCGATGAGCCGGGTTGTTATTGATGGTGGTGAGCAACATGGCATGCATTGTGAACTCCTCGCGCTTCTACTCATCCCAATCCTCTGGCACACCAGGCTTCCACAATATCTTCAAGTCATCAAGTAGTGGACTCAAGTAGACATCAATACAGTCGCCAGGTTGCTTTGGCCCGGAGACCAATATTGTCAGGATCAAATATTTCTGTTTCTGCATAGCCAGGGTGGAAGGTTGTACAACGACAACACGACAGGCCAGGTGCTATGTGTTGAGCTCTGGTTACCGAATGGGTTCACGCCATCTGTGCTCATAGCAAACCGTATGCTCCTTGCGTCGTCAAACCATGGGAAGTAGGTATTAATGTTACCCCATTGCGCTGCATCTGCGGGGTGCCTAAACTTGCCATCTTTATTATAATTAAGCTCCTTTCGGCCTTCGTCGTGCCAATGCAAGAGTTGGGCCTCCTTTCGTGTTGCGAACCATCTTCTCAGTCGAGGAATGATGCAAAAATACCATGCCACCCTCGCAGGAGCCTCTCTGTTAGCCTTCTTCTTCTTGCCTCTGATCTCGACGGGCTCGTTCTCATCATCAGCATTATTATCATCTCCACCAACCTTTTTCCTCTTGTACCGATCATAGCCACACTTGGGGCACTTGTCAAGGTCCGCATAATCTCCACGGAACAATACACAACTGTTCTTGCATGCATGGATTTTTTCAACCTCTACTCCCAGAGGACAGATTATCTTCTTCGCCTCATAGACAGACTCTGCTATTTGGTTTCCTTCAGGTAGCATGTCTCTAAGCACATCCAATAGATGTTTGAAACTTTTGTTGCTCCAACCATGATCTGCCTTAAGCTGCAGAAGTTTTAGATCACCAGAAAGGCGAGAGTACTTCTGGCAATCAGGATAGAGGGGTTTCTTTGAATCTTAAATTAACTGCTTCAGCCTCGCTAATTTAGAAGGTGTGTGCACTCGTTGAAACTCAACATCCCGCAACATTTGATCAACATTGTGCACATGTTGCAACACCTCACCATCATCGAAGCCCCTAACTTCTTGATCTGTGATATCCTCAGGCCTCAACACATTTGCTGGGAATAATGGTTCATTTCCCTCAAAAAGTCCACTGTCTTCAAGGTCTTCGTCATGGTCGGTAGCATGGTGTTGCACTTCACCTTTATTTTAGGCAGACTGCTTCGAGTTCATTAAGGCCTTCCACACAATGTTTATTCCAACACGTGTAATTTTTTGTGAAACCACGTGTGACCAAATGATGAAAAATGATTTCCCATTGTGCGAATTCTTTTGGTTGAGACAATCAATACAAGGGAAAAGCATTGCCTAAACACCACGATTTTTGATATCTGCCTCTCTTGATTTAGAAAACCATTGACCCCGCTTAAGAAATTCTCCCAATCTTCTTCGGGCTGTCTGTGCATCCAAGCCCGAGCAGCAGATGCCATCTGCATTCCATACACCAAATGAGCATAATTCATCATACAAAAAGATAGCTGAAGAATTTCAATAAAAGGGGCTAATTAATTTCCACCATGAGGACTTTCTACGAGGCAAGCGCGGCCGAGGAGGAGGATCGGAGGCGGCGTTGTGGCCGCGGCAACAGCGCGGAGGATGGTGCAGTCGACATTCGCTCTGGCCCCTTTCGCCATCGTGCACGCGCGTCCGACCGGCCTGCTACAGCGCCGGCTTTCTAAGGAGAGAAATTAAGTGCGATCCTCAGAGCGCGTGCAGCTTGCGGTGGCAAACGGAACAGGACAGCGGGGACATCTGAGCACACAAAATCGAGCGAGTGACCTTCTGAGGAGAGAGATCGAGTGGTGTCGGAGGGATAAGACACAAACGAGATAATAACGTGTGTCTCCGATGTGAGAAAAAAAAGACGACCCTGGGTGGAAATCAAAGGAGACGCATCCTACAAGCATGTGTCTCCAGTACGAAATTATCGGTAATGGACTTTATAGCCCGTTACCAATACGGTAGCGATTAGTAACAGACTTTACAAGCCCGTTACTGATAGGTTTAACATTTGTAACGAGCTTTATTTAACATCTGTTGCAAAGAACTTATGTAACGAGCGTTTCAGTAGCCCGTTACCAGAAGTCCACATTGGTAATGGGCATTGTGGAGGCCAACCCCGGGGTCGGCCTGCCGTGCTTATAGGTAACGGGCGCCAAACAACATCTGTTACAGATGTGGATGCATGTAACGGGCGTTAAGGGCCTATTACAAATGCTGCATGACCTATTTGAGGTTTCCACGTAGTGGCTGTCGGTGCTACACCGGTCAGGCGGATGCCGCCGGTTAGACCGGTGAACAACGACGATCAGGCCGGTGGCTATAGAAAGTGCACAGAAACATTCTAGGAAGCCTCTGTGACTTCTCTAGGCACTGGAACAAAAACCACCTCCAATCTCAAACTGAAGGAGAAGAAAGACCTTAACAAAACCTAGAAAAACCCTTTGAAACCTTCCAAGAACTAACCAATAGCACCACATCCCAAAACCACACAGATCAGGCAGTTGACCCGAGGCAAATCCACTGGGACCTTGCACCGGTCGGATCAGTCACATGCATCGGTCAGGCCTGGGTCAACCCCTCCAAATCCAAATTCTGATCTCCCGATTCACTCCACGGATTCGCACATGACTTTGGGGATAGTAGAAGTACCTCATGGGCATCCCATAGCTACGATTTGGTCCACCAAAACTCATTGAATCAAGAGGAATCGAAGAATTTCCACCAAGAACACCACTTTCTCGAACTTAAGAAAACCCCCAAATGGAGCACCTTTACTCACGGATTTGGGAGGGGAATCACAAGGAAACGAACCACAAAGGGCTCATGTATACATCCCCTATCAAATCCCAAAGAGAAAGGCCTCAAAACAACCACATAAATTCGCCAATAAAAGGCTCCAATAATCACCAAAAAGGGAAAATGGGAGAGAAGGAATCAAGCCTCGAGGAACCACGCCAAATCATCTATACATACCATTAAGGTTCATACAAGGTCTAAGTTTCCACCTAATCATCCATCCCTGTCCAAGGACATGTCACCATGAAGCTCTCAAGCTAGTCCTACAAATCCTGAGGAAAATAGGAAGGAAAATAGCAAAAGTAAATGAGCTAGGGTTCCAAGAGATGGCTGCCATCCTCTCACCACTTAGGTTACATGGAGGCAACTGAAAGACGAAACTACCCCTATTACATTAAACTAGGATACACACCCCCGAAGGGCCTTACACACCCCCGAAAGGCCTTTTGGGAAACCTTGTCATAGCACCATCGGGCGAATGCCTGACGACCGCAAACTTGCTTAGCCTCGACGCAAGCCTTGTGATCCCAACACGTGTCCTCCGTTTCGAAGACTCCGGAAGCCATCATCACACACCAGTCAGATCGGTGTACCCCATTGGTCAGATGGGTCAAACCCACCAGTCAGACCGGCCTGATGTTGCTGCACCTCCGTCTTCGGTCTTGGCTTTTTCGGATCAAGCAAGGAACCCAGTGGTTTTCTGGTGAACCACTGGAAACCCTGTGAACTCGGTGTATCATCCGCCAATCGCCACTGACAACTCGACTCCCATGTAGTCCTGGCTCAACCTTTGTTTCGAGGCTCAACCAAGAAACCGTCCACAACTTCATCTTCCTGTTATTGCCACCATGCGTCCCACAATTGACCCCGCTAGCCACCGGGTCCCTCGAACCAAGCCTACTTGTCTTCTCCACACCTGGAGGCCTCACCGGCAATGACCTTTCGCGCTTGTTCTTCACCTGCACCAACACCAGTCAAGCCGCAACCTGCACCTCCAATACTTAGCCAAGAGTCAATCCACACAACGTTGTCAATCGCTCATCACACCAAGAAGCAACCATCCACCAGTCCTCGAACCACACAGGCTCTCAAAGGAACTCGAGGATGTGCTCACCATGGGCGGAGACGAAGGTAGGCGGCTAGAATCAAAGGAGGACAGTGGCGGTGTTAGCGACTGGCTCGGGTCTCCATGAGTAGGGGTGCTCGCTAGATGCGGCACGTCGTCGCGCTTCTCCTGATGGTGATCCCTTCCTCTGAGGATGCTCATGTGCGACAAATTGAGCGTCCAACGGAGCTATGCTCGGTGACTCTTGTCGGTGGCACGATGCAGCGCGAGTGAGGCGTGGTGCAGAGGAGGCAGCTAGGGCGTGTAGGCACGGGCAACCGCTATTTAATGGGGCATGGAAGCCTAGGTGGCGCGCACACCAAGGCAGAGGCGGCGACAGTGCCCTGCCATGTAGGCCATGGCCTCCAGTGGCTAGGCCTAGATGGGCCATAGTGGAGATGGGTCAGGCCCTAGGGCTCGCCCCAAACCGAAAAGGATATGTTTTATTATTTTCTGATAATTGATTTTAAGTGCAAAACAAATCCAGAAAAAAGTCTCGAAAATGTTTTGAGGCACGAAAAATATTGAGAAAACTCCCAAAATTATATGCAAATTCCAAGAGACAGATTGGAGCATGAACAATCGAAATAAAGTATTTGCAGCCCATGAAAAGGATTTTAGAGCCTTATATTATCTAGCATTAGCTCGAAAAAATTGAGAATGAATTCCAGAAAAAGCTGGAAAAATTCTCAGAAAGGATTTGGTTGACGTCTAAACGTATTTTGAAACCTTTTGCATTCATGAAACACCAAGATGCATGGACATGAATGCAACAAACATGTAATCATTTTATATAATTTAAAAACAAAATAATGTGTTTTTACTATACTATATTTCTTGTAAATAAAATAAATGTTGGGAAAGTTTTAAAATTATGAGAAAATCATTGTTTAACTATTCTTTCTATTCACCTCCTAAAATTAGAAATTTTATGGTGTGACGTAAAGTCTCCCATTTTAGAACCTAAAAAAGAATATTAGTTTAATTACCTGATACTGAAGGGGGTTGAGATCCGATATTGAATGTCGAGTCCCTAGTCGTGTTATCCAAAGAGTGTCATGCCATCAACAATGGATGTTCCATCACAGCAGGTAGCCGCAAGAGAAATTAAAATTCAATAAGCCATCACTTTGTTATCTCAATGCAAATCTTATATACATATTTCTTTCTTAAAAAATAAAAAGATATGCTTATTTAAGTATCAAGGCCTCTAAGAGCCGGGGATAATCAGCTCAAAGATTTCTCAAAATTTTATTCAATTTCCTTGTAACATATATGATTCAATGCACTAAAATAAGGATTTGTGCACATTATTTTATACTAGTGCCGAGATTTCCAAATGATATAAGTAGAAGTGTATGGTGCACATTGTGAACAAAACGGCATAAGTAGCACAAACACCACTGTAGTACGGGATGACTACAAACTCAATCATCCAACTTTTGGTGTTTGCTTTAGTTTTCACCTTGTTTGTAATGCCTGGTGGTTTGGGTGAGACCGATTGCTATAGTGAGAGAGATAAATTTATACAGATATGTGATCTGAGCATTAGGCGTGGCAGTGCCTACATGGCGCCACACTATGCCTGCTGCCTGACTGTGAGAACATATGACATGGTGTGTATATGTCGTAGCATCACAGATCAGAACGAGAAAACGATAGATGCGAGGAAAGCTTATTTTGTTTCACGGGATTGCCGCAAACCGGTGCCTGCAGGAAACAAATGCGGAAGTAAGTGCCTAAGATATTACTGATAAATTGTTGTATTTGGGTACTTTTGTAAATGATGTAGGTAGGAATTAATGATGGGCATCACCTTCAACTATGTCTTGAAATACATCATGACATTTGTTTTTTTAAAGGTTGGACTGTTCCTGGACCATTACACCACAAGGATACATCAAGAGAAGCCATAAAAGGAATGATAATGGAAGGATAGATGTCTCAACTTTATTTTATGATGTTGCGGATATGGATACAATAATATGTAGTGTTTAGTTGAAACATTTGAAGCACTCTTCTTTTATCTCTTAAAGCTCGTGTTCAACTTGATCCAATTGTGATCCTATCTCAGCTTATAGGAGATATGATAAATAATGAATAATAATATCATTAAAGGATCCAGATAAATAGACCGCAACCGTACCAATCGAGCGAATGAACCTACCTGCCGTATGTCCGTATCCAAATAGACCGGAATCTTATCAATCCAAGGGGTATTATCCAAATAGACCACATTTGTATTTAAAAGGACTGTCTCGCTGCACACACTCTATTTCCATCTTCAACAAGTTTCTTCCATCTTTTCCTTCCACCTCACCGATCACCATGCCGCAGTAGATTCCCAGATACACACCATCTCTAGATTCCCAAGCGTCAACGCCTCAACGGCAGCCACCTCCGCGCAGAGTTGTGCGGCTGCTGGAGACTGCGGTGGCAGGGAGATTGAATGCCAAGACTGGGTGCTACGGGTGTATGATCCGAGGACAATGGCTGTCAAGGATCTGGCGCACTTGTCCAACCCCACAGATGTTGCAATTGGTGTCTGCACTAAGGACCGATGGTTTTGTTGAGGACACGATAGCCATTAGCGTTTGAGGCGTAACCAAGAAAGATACATTCATCAACTTTAGATGCAAACTTAGAGCTTTTGGGCTCTAAGTTAAACCAGACAGCACATGTAGATGAAGGTTGTGGAATGGGCTTTTTCCGCCGAGAAATTTGGCTCTCTACACTCTTCCCCCTGCAAAGGTGTTTGTGAAGATATCGGCTAGTTGCTTCTCCAAAATCAATCCCAAACAAGTCAAGCAAGAAGCCCAAACCTCATGCATCACAAGATAACTTCTATGCCGATTATGTGTTGACTTGGAACCACAAGGGTAAGGTGGTTGCCAAGTATGTGGGACCTCGCACAAAAGGGACAATAATCAAAAGGAATGTGTGGGTGCCCAAGATTCTTGTGAGGACCCAAATCCACTTGGGTACGTAAAACACAAGCATGATTTGTTTTGTAGGCATACTCCTCCGGTGGAACAAAATGGGTGATTGATAGTGGATGCACAAATCATATGACCGGGGAGAAGAAGATGTTTACATCTTGTGACATGATTGAAAATCCTACGGAAAGCATTGCCTTTGGAGGCAATGGTGGAGGAATGGTTGTTGGTCTTGGTAAAATTGCTATCTCAATCAATCATTCAATTTCCGATGTTTATTTAGTTGAATCTTTGGACTACAACTTGTTGTCCGTCTCCATGACTTTTCGAGATGGGCTACAATTGTTTGTTCACAAATGAGGGTGTGACCGTCTTTAGAAGGGGCGATGACTCCGTTGCCTTCAAGGGTGAACTCAAGGGAAGGCTTTACTTGGTGGATTTTTCATCGGATAAAGCCCAACTTGATACATGCTTGTTGGCAAAGTCTAGCTTGAGTTGGCTTTGGCATCACCGATTAGCTCACATTGGGATGAATAATCTCAATAAGCTTCTAAAGGGGGAACACATCCTAGGACTAACAAACGTTCATTTTGAGAAAAATAGAATTTGTAGTGCTTGTCAAGCCGGAAAGCAAGTTGGTGCTCCTCATCCCGCCAAGAATGTTGTATCTACCACAAGGCCATTGGAACTACTTCACATGGATATCTTTGGTCCGGTAGCCTATGTTAGCATTAGGGGAAACAAGTATGGATTTGTCATTGTTGATGATTACTCTCGGTACACTTGGGTATTCTTTATGAAAGACAAGAGCAAAGTTCATGAAATATTCAAGAAATTTGCAACAAGAGCCCAAAATGAATTTGATGTGAAGATCAAAAGAGTAAGAAGTGACAATGGCACCAAGATCAAGAACACCAACATTGAAGAGTATCTTGATGAAGAAGGCATTGGTCATGAGCTCTCCGTCCCATACACTCCACAACAAAATGGGATTGTAGAGAGGAAGAATAGAACTCTCATCGAAGCCGCAAGAACCATGCTTGATGAGTACAAGACTTCGGATAGTTTTTGGGCGGAAGCGATCAACACGGCTTGTCATGCTATCAACCGTTTGTATCTTCACAAGCTTCGCCACAAGACCACCTATGAGCTCCTAATTGGTAAAAAGCCTAACGTCTCTTACTTTAGAGTTTTTTGTTGTAAGTGCTTCATTCTCAACAAGAAGCCCAAAAGCTCTAAGTTTGCATCTAAAGTTGATGAAGGTATCTTTCTTGGTTACGCCTCAAACGCTCATGGCTATCATGTCCTCAACAAAACCACCGGTTGTGTTGAAGTCACGTGTGACTTGACGTTTGATGAATCTAATGGCTCTCAAGAGGAGCAAGTTGATGAATTGTGTGTAGGCAATGAAGTACCCGCTGAAAAGGCTATAAGGACAATGGCCATTGGAGAAATCAAGCCTCAAGAAGAAGATGATGAGGACTGCATAATTGAAGATGCAGCAGCTCTGCCTTCTGCTGCGCAACCTGGAGAGTCCGGACAAAAACCCGGAGACTCTGAATTTTCCGGAAACTCCGGAGATAAGTCCGGAGACTCCGGACCTGCTGCTGAAGCTCCACAAGGCAGTCAAGAAACTGAGGATTTAATCCAAAAAGAAGTGTCTGACCCACATCCAAGAGTTCGACAAAATGTTCAACGAGGTCACCCCGTTGATAACATACTTGGAAGCATTCGTAGAGGGGTAACAACTCGTTCAAGATTAGCAATTTTTTGTGAACATTACTCGTTTGTTTCCATGTTGGAACCTCTTAGGGTTGAAGATGCTCTCGGAGATGCTGATTGGGTGATGGCCATGCAAGAAGAGCTCAACAACTTCACTAGGAATGAAGTCTGGTCCTTAGTGGAACGCCCCAAACAAAATGTGATTGGAACCAAGTGGGTGTTTCACAACAAAAAAGATGAAGATGGCGTGGTGACCAAGAACAAAGCTAGATTGGTTGCAAAGGGTTATACTCAAGTAGAAGGCTTAGACTTTGGAGAAACTTATGCACCGGTGGCAAGACTTGAAGCAATTCGTATACTCTTAGCCTTTGCCACCCATCACAACTTCAAGCTACATCAAATGGATGTCAAGAGTGCCTTCTTGAATGGTCCAATCTCCGAAGAAGTCTATGTTGAGCAACCACCGGGCTTTGAAGATCCTCAACTTCCAAACCACGTCTACAAGCTCCATAAGGCCCTCTATGGGCTCAAGCAAGCCCCTAGAGCATGGTATGAATGCCTTAAGGAATTTCTCTTAAAGAAAGGCTTTGAAATAGGCAAAGCCGATCCTACTCTCTTCACTCGTAAACAAGGCAATGATTTGTTTGTGTGTCAAATTTATGTTGATGATATCATATTTGGCTCTACTAATCAAATTTGGGTTGATGAGTTTAGTAGGATCATGACTAAAAGATTCGAGATGTCTATGATGGGCGAGTTGAAGTTCTTTCTCGGTTTTCAAATCAAGCAACTCAAGGATGGCACATTCATAAGTCAAACCAAGTACACCCATGACATGCTTAAGAAGTTTGACATGAACAACGCCAAGCCCATCAAAACACCTATGCCATCAAATGGACATCTTGATCTAAATGAGGAAGGCAAAAGCATTGATCAAAAGGTATATCGCTCCATGATTGGTTCTTTGCTTTACCTTTGTGCATCTAGGCCCGATATCATGCTTAGTGTGTGCATGTGTGCAAGGTTCCAAGCTAATCCTAAGGAGTGCCATCTAATGGCCGTTAAGAGAATTTTTAGATACTTGGTTCATACTCCTAACCTTGGTTTATGGTATCCTAAGGGCTCCACTTTTGATCTACTTGGCTACTCCGATTCAGATTATGCCGGTTGCAAAGTAGATAGAAAGAGTACATCCGGGACTTGCCAATTCCTTGGAAGGTCCTTGGTGTCTTGGAGTTCTAAGAAGCAAAACTCTGTTGCCCTTTCCACCATGGTCGTGCTATCTGACCATACACATCAACAAAGGCATGCCCCTTGAACATCCACAAAAGTATGGCTACTCACCCTGCACATCAACAAGCTTGAACTAGATCATGCCCCATTAGGATTATTGTCTCTTTTTGCAACCTCTTCATAAGCAAACAAGGATTCTTGAAGCCCTCTTAGCGCACCTTCAATGGGTTCGAGATTTTGTTCAGTAGTATAATTGTACCTCTTTATGTGCTTAGCCTTTTTGATGAGGATGTTCACTTCTTTTGTGATTTTTTCAAACTCAGGTTTCACATAATCCCAGACATTAAGTTTAAGAAGTAACTCAAGCTTTGCTCGCGACTCAAAGAGTTTTGCCTGAAACAGGGTTAAACATGGTATAAGAACAACGTAGTTTATTCAGAACTAATTTGCGTCAGACCTTGGAGCAGGGTGTGACAAGTAAAAGCAGAACTAAGTTCAGAACTGATTTACCTCAGAACTTGGTATAATTAAGATCATGACAATCATCGAAGCCATCATCATAGGCACTAATTAACTTTATGAAGCTCAAGCTCAAGCTACATTAAGCTCCATCTATAGAACAAGTAAAAAGGCAGTGAGATTCAGAGAATTAAACTTGCCTCGCCGTCATCGTAGTCGTTGCCAGAGTCAGAGATGAGGTCCTCTACACCTCATCTCCGGCATTGGGTTCACTCCACTGCTGCTTGGCCCCTCTCTGGCACTCATCGTCGTCTCCCAATTCACTGTCATCTCTTCGGCACGTGTGCGGATACAGTTGCGGCACCACTTCGTGTTCCGATTCTCCTCGATCCCGGGTGTGCAGGGTCGTCTGCTGCTTGGCTCCTCGCTGGCGCTCATCGACATCTCTTTCTCCACGCCTCCTCTACGCTTTTTTTCAAGGAAAGTGTTGCGCTTATCCATTCGGATATAAGAAAGGGTCAATATTTGGGATGGAGGGGGTAGTAGTCAATGCCGATGCGGGTTAGCAAACCCGGGTCGCTTTGTTGGCTGGTGCGCAGGCAATGGTTAACTTCTTTAACGCTTTTTTTTGAAATGACACTTAATTGCTTCCTTCAAAAATTAGGGCCCATAAAGCAGCACCTAAAAACTAGGTAATTCCCCACGCATATGTGAAAATTTTTTGGTCAATTATGAACCAATTTGCTACCCGAATCAGTTTATGCAATAACCCTTAGTTGGTGGAAGATGATGTGCGTAGTTTGTATGAAGAAAGAATTGGTGTAATGAAGAGAAAAAGAGATAGAGTTAAAAACCCTTAGTTTGATGGGAGATGATATGGTTAGCTTGCATGAAGAGAGAAATGAATTAAATGATAGTTAGTGGGTACCAATTATATAAGTTATATAGATTAATAAAAATACGAACAATTCATAGTTTTTTTAAGAATTGAACAACTCATAGCAGTAGTTGGGCATTTGGTATTTTGAATAAAAATATGAACAGTCACATGTCTCCTTGTGACCACATGATTTTTGTGGCCAAGAACTCTCTTGAGCAGACATGGGTTCCGAGGTGTTGACCGACCTCTTGATGGTTTGCCGTCTTGTCAATATAAATCCTGGCCGGCCAAGAACTTTGTTAACCGCGGCACCAAGAAAATCCCAGCACCACCGTCTCCGGTCACCAAGAAGTGAATCCAAGAGCTTCTCCTTCCTCAAGAAAGCGCATGGCGTCAAGAGAGCCATTAAGGAAGCGAGGGAGGGAGGAGGTGCCGCCGCCCCCGCTCGCCGAGCCCAAGGAGGAGGAGTCGACCCTACTCGCCGAGCCTGAGGAGGTGCTGCCTCCACCGCCCACCGAGCCCGAGGAGGTCCCGCCGCCCCCGCCCGAGGAGGTGAAGCGACTGAAGCCGCCCCGACGCAAGGTGGCGCGGCAGCCCATGGTGCACCTGCATGCTCCAAAAGTAGAATATTTGGATGCCTGTTTTTCAGTGAAGATGCTCTACGAGGCTTGGCAGAGTCTTGGAAAGCTGGCTGTTCATCTCGGGGTCCAACGACCACCTAGTCCGCTGCAGACGACCATGATGGACTACGCCTTCAAGGTCAATGCCTCGCCGTCATCATAGTCGTTGCCAGAGTCAGAGATGAGGTCCTCTACACCTTCTTCGCTGCTCCCTCGACACCTCTTCGTAGTTGCGAGACACATGTGCTCGCAAACATGAGACATGCCCCTCGCCCACTTCATTGCCCCCTCGCCGGCACGCTCCTCCTTGCCGCTGCTTGGCCCCTCGTCGGAATCCGAGAGGATCTAGTCGAGGACCCTCGTCTCCGGCATTAGGTTCACTCCACCACCGCTTGGCCCCCTCTCCGACACTCATCATCGTCTCCCTCTTCGCTGCCATCTCGTCGGCACGCGCGTGGATCCAGTTGCGGCACCGCTTCGTGTTCCGGTTCTCCTCGATCTCGAGTGCATGGGGTTGTCCGCTGCTTGGCCCCTCACCGGCGCTCATCGTCGTCTCTGTCTCCACGCCTCCTCTGCACTTTTTTCATGTAAAGTGCTGTGGTTATCCATTTAGAAAGAAGAAAGGGGTGATATTTGGGATGGAGGGGGTAGCAGTCAATGCCGACAACGGTTAGCAAACCCGGGTCACTTTGTTGGCTGGTGCGCGGGTAATGATTACCTTCTTTAACGATTTTTTTTGAAATGACGCTTAGTTGCTTCCCTCAAAAATTAGGGCCCATAAAGAAGCAGTGAAAACTAGGTAATTCCGTGCGTGTGTTGCTGCGAGATTGTAACACCCCATGTGTTTATTAGAGATAAATACCTCAATTAGTTGTGTTAATCAGGGTTAATTAGCTCCTAAACATGTTTGACATGTTTTGTCACGAATTTGCACAAAAGACCTTGGTCAAAACCTCAAATCACGGTCAAACCCTAGATCTCCTTTAAGGCTGAAATGGTTTTCTTGCGCGTTCTCCAAATTTCACTATAGAAGTTCAAAATCGGCCAATACGAAAGTTGTTCGTTATTTCCGGGAACGCATTTTTCGTAATTGGCGGACATTCCAATTTTGAGTGCAAATTGGCCAAAAATCGAGTTGACTGCATTGTGAACAGTAACTCGAGTCGTGGAAAAATTGCAACTTCGGCCAGACGTTCCGGGCAAACGGTTGATCAAAATATATGTCGCCCTTTGGGAAAGTTGTAGGTCTATAGCTCCGCTAAAACTTTGCTTTTTGGATATTTTCGACTTAGTTGACGAGTTTTGAGAGTTACACAATTTTTTAAACATGGTAACCGGAGTTAACAAGGCACGCCACCGCCACCGGCGTCGGCTGCGCACGGCGTGTCGTTCACGCGCGTGCGTGCCCGCGATCCGGCACGTCTACGTGGCGTCCCCACGGCCGTCCGGTGTACGGACTCGTCGCGTCCGTCGGCCGTGGACCCGAGGGTGGACCGACGCGGAGACTCCGCGCCGTCGCCGTGCCGTACGCGGGTGCGGGCGATCGGGCGCGCCAAGCTGCTCCACGCACGCCGCGCGGTCCGCCCCGGCCATCTTTGCCTCCCCCGGCGCACCGCCGCCCGGCCGGCCGAGCGCTAAAGCCCCTGCGGCCTGCCCCCAAGCCGGCCGACTCCCTCACCTCGCATCACTCGCCGTACTTCGCGCCGCCGTAACCCTGTGCACGCGAGCGAGCCGCCGCCCCGCTCTCCCGGTCTTCCGCGCGCCGCGGGCGCGCCTCCCGCACAACCCCCTCCACCGCTTCCATGTAGCCCCGGCCGAAGCATCCCGAGCAGCACGTGGCCGAGCACGACCGCTCAGTTCACCGGAGCAGGAGCACAGGCGGTCTTCAGATCCACCGAGCCGCCAAGGACCCCATCTGGCACCTCCTCCGACCTCTGGACCGCCTCAAATGGGACGCTAGGTAAGCCTAGACCTCTCCTAGGCCCTTTCCCGGCCAAGCCCGGCCTTCCCCTCGCCGGATTCCAGCCATCTTCATCCCTGTTCGCGGTCTGGACCACATTGCGAGGTACGAGGTCTTTCCGGGGGCCGGAACGCAAAACCCGGGGACTTTGTTCGTAAGAAATCGGTTTTCGGATCTAGGGTGTCGGGCTGAACCTTTCAAAAATCGTTAAAAATCGTAGAAAAATCAGAAAAATGAAAATCCATTTTTGTTGGGTTTCTGGTGAAGAAACCTATCTTTTCTATAAAACACGTATAGGGTTTTTCTGTGTAGTTTTGGAATGAAAATTCAAATTCAGTTTGAAGTGTTTTAGTGTAGTTTAAAATATACACATGGTATGGACGTGAATTTTGGATATATTGCTCTATATGGCATGTCTAGATCTGTGACAAAAATTTGCATGATTTTGATGTATATATTTTCAGTTATGATTTATTTAAGCTTTATGCTAGATTAAGTTTGATGCTTTTTATAGCCTCTTTAATGAACTTTTCTTTGAGCACAAGTGCACGCTAGGGCTTTACCTTGATGATTAGTACCTCTGGTGGAGTGGTTGTGATTTTAGGGAATTGTTTAATAGATGTTTTGGATTTAATCTTGTGTAGGAGCTTAAATTCAAAATCTGAAAAATAATTCGAATCTGCAACCATGCTTGGGTCAGAAGCTCATTTTTGGCATGCATGACCTATAGGAGAAAGTTGAGATCAAAAAGTTTATTAAATCTTTTTATAGGAATTAATGGTGGTTTACTAGGCTGAAATTTGTCTTTTTCATATAAATTAATTTATAAATGATCTTAAGCCAAATTTTGGTTTGAGAGCTTAAATTAAGCATATGTTGCTGTGTGCAAAAGATTAGGCTCTTTTGAAGTGTTTTTGATTTAATTTGGTTTGATGGTTGAAAGGCTTGTTTTGAATAACTAAAGAAAGAAATGGAAATTAAAAGTGCTAAATTGTGAAATCATGTTTGTTTCTGTTTTTATCAATTTAAACACACCCCCTTGCTGTTTGGTGAAGTTAAGTACCTTAAATTGCTTAGATGTGCACACAATCACCATCAAAGTAGTGTTTTGTTTGTCATCACACAACCTAATAATTTATATGAGAAAATGTTAATGATTGGATGAATGTGTCCAACAAGAGTTGGTTTTGTGGTAATTCTCCCAACTTAACCTTAAACTAATGCATATGCATGGATACGTGTAGATTTACCAAACGAGACATATAAGCTCACCCAGGAGGAGGAGGGAACTAGCGGGGAGGTGAATCAGCTGAGCGTGCAGCAAGACCTGGACCAAAGTCCAAAAGAGCCCAAGGCTAGTGTTAGTGTTGAGTCAGAGGAAGGCAAGCACCGGTTTCATCTAACCCATTTTATAAATAAAAATCATGTCCTTTACTTTTTAGCACTTTATCCTTTACTTTGTGCATTTAAGTTTCAGGAGTTGTTTTGAAACCTATTTGCATGATCCTTAGGACTCCTATGCTCTTTTACTAGTATGTTAGGAACGCTAGTGCCATGCTCTAAGGATACGGTAGAAGTCGAGTAATGACTAATTGCTCGCGAGATATAGGATGCTTATGTTGGAATCATAAGTTGGTTAAATTGACTCGCTCATGTGGTAAGAGCAATGGGTTCGGTCTCGACCGAGTAGCATGGTGCTTGGTCCTAAGCTATTGAACGTACCAAGTGCTTGTCGGGAATGGGACCGGTAAGCCTAGTACCTTCTGAACCGGGGCGGGATCTTTCTAGCTACCCGCTTGGGATGTGTCTCCGGGCTAGCTACCCGTGGTATAGTGTGTGAGTCCGGACTGGTCGGGTTAGATCCTCCGGATAACCGTGTACCAGAGTTTGTAGCGTCTGATCCTAAACTGTGGGATGTTGGGAACCGCCTGGTTGGGGTAGACACTGCACTTGGTCTACCTTCTTCCGTGTATCTTGGGTTTACCTTGCAAGGATATAAATCGATCGATCGTCGGTCACTCGCCGTTATCTGAGTCGGCTTGACCACTGGCTACCCCATGTTTATTAATGGAACATTTTGGATTAATATTGTTAAATGTTTAATATTGTTTGCACAACATGCTTGTTTAGTACAGGTGCTCACTTAGACTGATTAACATACTAGAATATGAGCTAAAACTTGAAAATAAGGATCCACTCTTAGTCGCTTTTGGCAAACAAACCCACAAGCCAAAAAGCCTTGCATGTCTAGCTGTACTTTATTTTTGTCAGGTAAGTCTTGCTGAGTATTAGTACTCAGCCTTGCTTAATTTGTGGTTTTCAGGTAATCCCATCTGGCCTGGTTCTATCCCAGATGGTTGGGAGCTTGAATGGGAGAACGATGATGATGAGTGATATGCATGGATGGCCTCCTATGTGTATCATGCGCTAGTTTTATTTTCCACTGTTTAAACTCTGAACCATGTTTACTTTTATGTACAAAAACCCGGTTTGTAATAATGTTAAACTTGTGAACCCTTTTTATGTAATGTAATGTGGTACTCTGGTCCCGCCTTCGTGTGGGCTTAGCGCATATCAGCGATCCTGTTGTATGTGATTTACGGGCTTTACCGGCGGAAGTGACGAATAGTTCTTTATTATTGCTTAATGGCCACGTGGACCGGCTTAGGCGATAATACGGAACTATTTTGGGTGGTTCTGTCACAGCTGGTACCAGAGCGATGATATGCACCAGAGTAATTAAAATACCTTAACAAACTTGTTTTTGTAATAAAAGTTGCCAAGATTAATAATCTTACTAAGAGAGTAGGACGTTAAGGTTTGATCTAGTCCGAGAGGCCCTAGAGGGAATTTTTGGGTTCTTTCAGGTGGCTAGTATTCTATGGTGTATTTAGTCTGACTTTCATCACTTTTATTCCTGTCAAAACTTACTTTCATGCACAACCATACTAGTTCATCACGTTTTGCCATACGTGGTGGTACCACGGGGAAGTCTGTGAGGGACTAGTGGGACCTATTCCAATGGGTGCCACGTCGCGTACGCGTCTCATCACGTTTTGCCATACGTGGTGGTACCACGGGGAAGTCTGTGAGGGACTAGTGAGACCTATTCCAATGGGTGTCACGTCGCGTACGAGTCTCGTCACGTTTTGCCATACGTGATGGTACCATGGGAAAGTCCATGAGGGATGAGTGAGGCCTATTCCAATGGGCACTCACGTCGCGTCGAGTCTTGAATAGGACGTTGTCCATGCGGCGGCTTTACGCATGGATACCGTTTCTATAAGCGAACGGTAATGAATGTGGACGCTTTTGTGAGTGCTTGGCACAAAAGGTCTTGAATATCCGTGATTTTCTGCGGGTACACTAACCACGGTTGTTAGGTACGGTAATTAAGAAACGAATAGCTTCCGACTAGTTATTATAGGGAGAGACGTTTATATATGCCACCTTACAGGCACTAACTTCGTTTTTAAGCTTAAAAGCTTTGTGAGGAAGTTTAGGACGCTTTTTGCATCATGTAAAAGCTATCAAACCAAAACTGAACTTAATTCATGTGTTGCTTGGTCTCTATTTAATGTGTGTTTCTTAAGGACCAATCTTGCTAGTCTGATTGCTTTGATGAAGTGTTAAGCAAAAATTGTAACTCGATGCTGTCCGAATTTTCTAAGGTTTATCTAGAAAATTTCTGGCTAGGTGCTCTTCGGGAAATTGTTCATCACCTAGTTAAGTTTGCTCCCTGAATCTCTCATGATTTTAGGATGCTTAAAACTGCATTTAGGATTAGAATTGCTAGACAAGGTCATGCTGAAATGCTGTCAAAATCCTGAGTTAGGCAGAAAACTCGAATTTTTACCTATAGTTCCAAAAAGAATTTGACCAGAGAATCTAAACCAAAAATGTTTCTTATAGCATACTTTGTGTTGTCAAAATCTCATGGTCCTCGGGTTCTTAATCTTCGAGATATGATCTTTTTAGTGAAGCGCTGTCTCGCTGAAAATTTCTAGGCAATATCACTCTGAAAATCGATCTATTGGACCCTTTTACAATCTGATTTGATCGACCTTTGAATACCAAAAATGCTCCTTAGGTATCTATCTGCCTCCTGTAGAAATCTCAAGGTCACTAGATTTTTAGTTTGGGAGTTATGCCCAAAACTTTAGGTCTCTGTCCTGCTGAATTTCAGAACTAGTGATCTCTGAAATTCAAATTTTTAGGTCATCTTCCTTTAGGGTATAGAGAAAACCTTGAATACCAAAATGGTTCATAACTTCGTGATGCAAATGCTCACAAAATTTGAACACCTATGCATGTGTATTTGGAAAGATATCGAATTTTTAGTAAGCTCATGTTTGCTGTAAAAACTGCTAGACAGAGCTTTGGTAACGAACCTTTCGACTCCGGTAAAAGTTGAATCTGCCCTGGAGTTGAATACCAAAATTTAAGCTTATGAAATTCTACACATGCTGACCAAAATTCATAATTTTTCGACGCTTGAGCTGAGAGATATGGAATTTTTAGTGACCATCGGCCTGCTGTCCAACAACCCTGACAGCAAAGCGATATCTGAATTTTCGGGTATGATAGCCTCAGTTTTATCTTTAAGTTGAATACCAATATTGGAAGGCACGAGATTTTTACATCCCCTGCCTGAAGATGATGATATTTAGGTGGTGGAAGAATGCTACGTATGTTTTGAAGTTTCTATCCACATAGGAACACAATCGGTGCGAGATCCATCTATCTCCATCTTGTTTTAGGATGGCTTCTGAGAGAAGCATACTCATATCCTTGCCGAGTCAAGTGGAACGCCGTGTACTCTCCTAATTGCTTATACGCCTTTTCTTCAATTTAGAGGCGATCCACCAACTTCCTATGTCTATGTAAAGGTGATCACTCCACTTTCCTTGCATCGATACTCCTACATTGATCACTATCAATTCTCGGCCCTCCTTATACTTGCTCACAAATAAATAAAAGAGAACATGGTTACAAGGCATCAAAAATCTGTTGGTAAGCACATGGGCATCATCACCACATGCATATCTTGCAACCTTAATAACATAAATCATGAGCATGGGAAATGCATTGCACAACATGTGCATTTGGGACATTGGATGAAACATGCATATGTCACGACGGTTTTCCATCTTTCTAGTCTATCGCCCTTTTTCGGTGATGTTGTTGTTCCATAAACGAAGGTGCCGCGACGAAACCTAGGGTATCATGTGTGCTGCAGCCATGTGATTACCACTAGGAGCGCGCTAGGTATCTTGGTTTTTGAGAATGCGACTCACCGCACCTATTACTTCTCAACTCTATGTTTATCCTCTCTACCTTGACTAACCTCATGGGTGAAGCAAGTCATGCTGACATTGCATCATGAGCATCATATCTCATGAGCATATGCATCAACACATTTCATCAACATGTGCATCAGCATGTGTGCACTACATCATGCACGCATCATGTGCATCACTCATTATGCATCATTACATAAGCACCATAAGTTCATGTGCATAAGCATCATATGCTCATGTGCATATACATCATACTATATGCACCTCATCATAAGCATCATTATGAGCACCATTCCACTGATGCACAACTCATCTATATACATTAATATTGCAAGCATGTCTCATTGGTGCACCACATATCCGATTAAAAGTCATTGCACCACTAATGGGATGAAGGATGTCGCTAATACTCATAACATAAGTGACATGTGAGCAAGCCTTTACGAAATTCTGTACTAGCTTTGTCTTTGCATATCTTTCCCACTAAATATCTGTAAGAACTCCTGGTAACGGCTCTCTATGACTTTACCATCCTTAACTATTCTTATGAACTAACATCAGATCTACGATGGTAGAACCCTTAAGCCATCATCGAACCCTTGTTATTCTCCAAAAATATTTCTTTTAGCAATCTTAGTATGGTCAATTGCTAAGATTCCCATTCCTTATAGAGATCCTTATGAAAACTTTTCAACTCGGTCTTCTTTCGATTAATCACACCAGTTTGCCCGATATCAACTTAACCGAGTTAAGGTGAAGGTGTATAAACAGAGATGTTTCATGAGCAATCAAGGTTCTCCAAAAGTCAAGATATGAGGAGCTTCTGAGAACTCAGTGATTTGTGATCCTTTTTAATGTTTCTTTCAAATTAATGGAATCAGGATATAAGAAAACAAAAGTTTGGCAAATCCTTTGATAAACCTTCTCAAAGCAATTCTGATTCTAAAATGAGGTTACCTCGAGACCTTTTCGATTTCTCCAATACCACAGTTAATTCTCTCGAGTCATTTATCTCATCCTCTTCAGAGCCATGACGACATTACACAACATCATCTCTCTACCATCTCTTCTCACTGTAGTGTCGTTGCCAAGTTGCCAAGGGCATCTCGATGGTAGTGCACCCTCTTGTCGACAAACCAATGGTTATCATCTATGACAACTGTCAGATCACTGCCCAAATGGGTGGCCTACGTATGGCATGAATTAGATAAAGATAGAACCCTCCATCCGTCTTCTTCTCTGAGTTGGTTAAACTCGGGAAACGATTTTCTCTTTCTAAAATTCCTTTGGAGGATAAGGAATGTTCTAAGGATATGAAAAGAATAGGCATTCTTATGAATGACCGGGACGACGATCTCCACCAATGAAAATCCCATAAACCCACAATCGAATACTAACGATCTTTGGACCACCTACATATTCGTGCTCCATCGAATCCGTGCCACTCCATTACCACCGTGTTTCACTACGGCGGCTAGTCTTTGTATTAATCTCTGTCCCGCCTCTAACGCCAAGCGTGCCATCATTCTTGCACCGTGGCAACCATCGATCAAGAGGGGAGTATCGATCTTTGATTCCCGACCACCCTTTGTAGAACATGGCTATTGGCTCCTTGCTTAAAAGCAAACCCTATAGAACCTTCGGATCGAGTTCTCTAACTTTCTAACTTTGTTGTTATGATTGTTTATCAATAACTATCATACTCGGATTATTGTACTCTTAGGGAGTCTAATGGGATTGTCATGAACTTTCACGGAAATGGAATCCACCACGGGAGATCCGGTCAATCTTCGACCCAATGAGATGTTCCCGTCTCTTCCACCAACACGGGAGGTTGTGGATATCTTTGCCGACACCATGAAAATTTTAGAGGGCCAAAATTTGGTGTTAAGCCAACTGGTGCAAAATGTCATCCATAATCGTTATCAAGGGCTATCGCAAACTAGTCTATCTGACGGTCTTTCCCAAGCAATATCAGAATCTATTATGGAGCAAGTCTATCTATTCAATCTATTGATGAATCATGAAGATCAAAATCAACGGACCCAAATTCCAATCAGCAACTCGTAGATTCACTCATGCCACGGTCTCAACTTCCTATGGACCTCAGGGAGGAAGAAAGAAGGAGTAAGAGTCACAAGCGAGATTTGCCAAAGATTGATTTAAATGGATGGGAAATTACATGCACCGAACTCCCCTCCCGTGAGAAAAAGCCAAGCAACCCAGCTAGTGTTGTGGATTAGCCCATCAAAACCAAGTGGTTCCCAAGGTCCAATACACCCACACCTCGTCTCTACTTCAATTGTAGAGACCACGGGCATTTTGTGAGGGGGTGCCGAAAACCGAGCATAACAAGCCAAATCGGCACGGTCGAGGCTCAAGAGCCAAGCGAGGGAAGTCAAGGCAAACGACCGAACCCCAAGTGAAACAAGGCAAACATAACTTCGTGGGTATACATTTCTATTTGAGAACAACCTCCCCTAAGCAAGCCTTTTAAATTCCTAATCTCGGGACGAGATTTCTTTTAAGGGGGGTAGATTGTAACACCCCATGTGTTTATTAAAGATAAATACCTCAATTAGTTGTGTTAATCAGGGTTAATTAGCTCCTAAACATGTTTGACAAGTTTTGTCACGAATTTGCACAAAAGACCTTGGTCAAAACCTCAAATCACGGTCAAACCCTAGATCTCCTTTAAGGCTGAAATGGTTTTCTTGCGCGTTCTCCAAATTTCACTATAGAAGTTCAAAATCGGCCAATACGAAAGTTGTTCGTTATTTCCGGGAACGCATTTTTCGTAATTGGCGGACATTCCAATTTTGAGTGCAAATTGGCCAAAAATCGAGTTGACTGCATTGTGAACAGTAACTCGAGTCGTGGAAAAATTGCAACTTCGACCGACGTTCCCGGGCAAACGGTTGATCAAAACATATGTCGCCCTTTGGGAAAGTTGTAGGTCTATAGCTCCGCTAAAACTTTGCTTTTTGGATATTTTCGACTTAGTTGACAGTTTTGAGAGTTACACAATTTTTTAAACGGGGGTAGCCGGGGTTAACAAGGCACGCCACGGCGTCGCCGCGCACGGCGTGTCGTTCACGCGCGTGCGTGCCCGCGATGCGGCACGTCTACATGGCGTCCCCACGGCCGTCCGGTGTACGGACTCGTCGCGTCCGTCGCCGTGGACACGAGGGTGGACCGACCGCGGAGACTCCGCCCGTGGCCGTGCCGTACGCGGGTGCGGGCGGTCGGGCGCGCCAAGCTACGCCATGCGCCGGCCGCGCGGTCCGCCCGGCCATGCCGCCTCCCCCGGCGCACCGCCGCCCGGCCGAGCCGAGCGCTAAAGCCCCTGCGGCCTGCCCCCAAGCCAGCCAGCCTCCCTCACCTCGCATCACTTGCCGTACTTCGCGCCGCCGTAACCTGTGCACGCGAGAGCGAGCCGCCGGCCCCGCTCTCCCGGTCTTCCGCGCCGCCGCGGGCGCGCCTCCCGGCACAACCCCCTCCCACCGCTTCCATGTAGCCCCGCTGAAGCATCCCGAGCAGCACGTGGCCGAGCACGACCGCTCAGTTCACCGGAGCGGGAGCGAGGCGGTCTTCGGATCCACCGAGCCACCAAGGACCCCATCCGCACCTCCTCCGACCTGCGGACCGCCTCAAATGGGACGCTAGGTAAGCCTAGACCTCTCCTAGGCCCTTTCCCGGCCAAGCCCGGCCTTCCCCTCGCCGGATTCCGGCCATCTTCATCCCTGTTCGCGGTCTGGACCACATTGCGAGGTCGAGGTCTTTCCGGGGGCTGGAACGCAAAACCCGGGGACCTGTTCGTAAGAAATCAGTTTTCGGATCTAGGGTGTCCGGCTGAACCTTTTAAAAATCGTTAAAAATCGTAGAAAAATCAGAAAAATGCAAATCTAATTTTGTTGGGTTTCTGGTGAAGAAACCTATCTTTTCTAGAAAACACATATAGGTTTTTCTGTGTAGTTTTTGAATGAAAATTCAAATTCAGTTTGAAGTGTTTTTAGTGTAGTTTAAAATTTACACATGGTATTGTCGTGAATTTTGGATATGTTGCTCTTTATGGCATGTCTAGATCTGTGACAAAAATTTGCATGATTTTGATGTATATATTTTCAGTTATGATTTATTTAAGCTTTATGCTAGATTAAGTTTGATGCTTTTTATAGCCTCTTTAATGAACTTTTCTTTGAGCACAAGTGCACGCTAGGGCTTTACCTTGATGATTAGTACCTCTGGTGGAGTGGTTGTGATTTTAGGGAATTGTTTAATAGATGTTTTGGATTTAATCTTGTGTAGGAGCTTAAATTCAAAATCTGAAAAATAATTCGAATCTGCAACCATGCTTGGGTCAGAAGCTCATTTTTGGCATACATGACATGTAGGAGAAAGTTGAGATCAAAAAGTTTATTAAATCTTTTTATATGAATTAATGGTGGTTTACTAGGCTGAAATTTGTCTTTTTCATATAAATTAATTTATAAATGATCTTAAGCCAAATTTTGGTTTGAGAGCTTAAATTAAGCATATGTTGCTGTGTGCAAAAGATTAGGCTCTTTTGAAGTGTTTTTGATTTAATTTGGTTTGATGGTTGAAAGGCTTGTTTTGAATAACTAAAGAAAGAAATGGAAATTAAAAGTGCTAAATTGTGAAATCATGTTTGTTTCTGTTTTTATCAATTTAAACACACCCCCTTTCTGTTTGGTGAAGTTAAGTACCTTAAATTGCTTAGATGTGCACACAATCACCATCAAAGTAGTGTTTTGTTTGTCATCACACAACCTAATAATTTATATGAGAAAATGTTAATGATTGGATGAATGTGTCCAACAAGAGTTGGTTTTGTGGTAATTCTCCCAACTTAACCTTAAACTAATGCATATGCATGGATACGTGTAGATTTACCAAACGAGACATATAAGCTCACCCAGGAGGAGGAGGGAACTAGCGGGGAGGTGAATCAGCTGAGCGTGCAGCAAGACCTGGACCAAAGTCCAAAAGAGCCCAAGGCTAGTGTTAGTGTTGAGTCAGAGGAAGGCAAGCACCGGTTTCATCTAACCCATTTTATAAATAAAAATCATGTCCTTTACTTTTTAGCACTTTATCCTTTACTTTGTGCATTTAAGTTTCAGGAGTTGTTTTGAAACCTATTTGCATGATCCTTAGGACTCCTATGCTCTTTTACTAGTATGTTAGGAACGCTAGTGCCATGCTCTAAGGATACGGTAGAAGTCGAGTAATGACTAATTGCTCGCGAGATATAGGATGCTTATGTTGGAATCATAAGTTGGTTAAATTGACTCGCTCATGTGGTAAGAGCAATGGGTTCGGTCTCGACCGAGTAGCATGGTGCTTGGTCCTAAGCTATTGAACGTACCAAGTACTTGTCGGGAATGGGACCGGTAAGCCTAGTACCTTCGAACCGGGGCGGGATCTTTCTAGCTACCCGCTTGGGATGTGTCTCCGGGCTAGCTACCCGTGGTATAGTGTGTGAGTCCGGACCGGTCGGGTTAGATCCTCCGGATAACCGTGTACCGAGTTTGTAGCGTCCGATCCTAAACTGTGGGATGTTGGGAACCGCCTTGGTTGGGGTAGACACCGCACTTGGTCTACCTTCTTCCGTGTATCTTGGGTTTACCTTGCAAGGATATAAATCGATCGATCGTCGGTCACTCGCCGTTATCTGAGTCGGCTTGACCACTGGCTACCCCATGTTTATTAATGGAACATTTTGGATTAATATTGTTAAATGTTTAATATTGTTTGCACAACATGCTTGTTTAGTACAGGTGCTCACTTAGACTGATTAACATACTAGAATATGAGCTAAAACTTGAAAATAAGGATCCACTCTTAGTCGCTTTTGGCAAACAAACCCACAAGCCAAAAAGCCTTGCATGTCTAGCTGTACTTTATTTTTGTCAGGTAAGTCTTGCTGAGTATTAGTACTCAGCCTTGCTTAATTTGTGGTTTTCAGGTAATCCCATCCGGCTCGGTTCTATCCCGGATGGTTGGGAGCTTGAATGGGAGAACGATGATGATGAGTGATATGCATGGATGGCCTCCTATGTGTATCATGCGCTAGTTTTATTTTCCACTGTTTAAACTCTGAACCATGTTTACTTTTATGTACAAAAACCCGGTTTGTAATAATGTTAAACTTGTGAACCCTTTTTATGTAATGTAATGTGGTACTCTGATCCCGCCTTCGTGTGGGCTTAGCGCATATTAGCGATCCTGTTGTATGTGATTTACCGGGCTTTACCCGGCGGAAGTGACAGAATAGTTCTTTATTATTGCTTAATGGCCACGTGGACCGGCTTAGGCGATAATACGGAACTATTTTGGGTGGTTCTGTCACAGCTGGTACCAGATCGATGATATGCACCAGAGTAATTAAAATACCTTAACAAACTTGTTTTTGTAATAAAAGTTGCCAAGATTAATAATCTTGCTAAGAGAGTAGGACGTTAAGGTTTGATCTAGTCCGAGAGGCCCTAGAGGGAATTTTTGGGTTCTTTCGGTGGCTAGTATTCTATGGTGTATTTAGTCGACTTCCAAAGCACATTTATTCCTCGTCAAAACTTACTTTCATGCACAACCATACTAGTTCATCACGTTTTGCCATACGTGGTGGTACCACGAGGGAAGTCCCGTGAGGGACTAGTGGGACCTATTCCAATGGGTGCCACGTCGCGTCTGCGTCTCATCACGTTTTGCCATACGTGGTGGTACCACAGGGAAGTCCTGTGAGGGACTAGTGAGACCTATTCCAATGGGTGTCACGTCGCGTCTGAGTCTCGTCACGTTTTGCCATACGTGATGGTACCATGGGAAAGTCCATGAGGGATGAGTGAGGCCTATTCCAATGGGCACTCACGTCGCGTCAGAGTCTTGAATAGGACGTTGTCCATGCAGCGGCTTTACGCATGGATACCGTTTCTATAAGCGAACGGTAATGAATGTGGACGCTTTTGTGAGTGCTGGCACAAAAGGTCTTGAATATCTGTGATTTTCTGCAGATACACTAACCACGGTTGTTAGGTACGGTAATTAAGAAACGAATAGCTTCCGACTAGTTATTATAGGGAGAGACGTTTATATATGCCCTGCCACCAGCACTAACTTCGTTTTTAAGCTTAAAAGCTTTGTGAGGAAGTTTAGGACGCTTTTTGCATCATGTAAAAGCTATCAAACCAAAACTGAACTTAATTCATGTGTTGTTTGGTCTCTATTTAATGTGTGTTTCTTAAGGACCAATCTTGCTAGTCTGATTGCTTTGATGAAGTGTTAAGCAAAAATTGTAACTCGATGCTGTTCGAATTTTCTAAGGTTTATCTAGAAAATTTCTGGCTAGGTGCTCTTCAGGGAAATTGTTCATCACCTAGTTAAGTTTGCTCCCTGAATCTCTCATGATTTTAGGATGCTTAAAACTGCAGTTAGGATTAGAATTGCTAGACAAGGTCATGCTGAAATGCTGTCAAAATCCTGAGTTAGGCAGAAAACTCGAATTTTTACCTATAGTTCCAAAAAGAATTTGACCAGAGAATCTAAACCAAAAATGTTTCTTATAGCATACTTTGTGTTGTCAAAATCTCATGGTCCTCGGGTTCTTAATCTTCGAGATATGATCTTTTTAGTGAAGCGCTGTCTCGCTGAAAATTTCTAGGCAATATCACTCTGAAAATCGATCTATTGGACCCTTTTACAATCTGATTTGATCGACCTTTGAATACCAAAAATGCTCCTTAGGTATCTATCTGCCTCCTGTAGAAATCTCAAGGTCACTAGATTTTTAGTTTGGGAGTTATGCCCAAAACTTTAGGTCTCTGTCCTGCTGAATTTCAGAACTAGTGATCTCTGAAATTCAAATTTTTAGGTCATCTTCCTTTAGGGTATAGAGAAAACCTTGAATACCAAAATGGTTCATAACTTCGTGATGCAAATGCTCACAAAATTTGAACACCTATGCATGTGTATTTGGAAAGATATCGAATTTTTAGTAAGCTCATGTTTGCTGTAAAAACTGCTAGACAGAGCTTTGGTAACGAACCTTTCGACTCCGGTAAAAGTTGAATCTGCCCTGGAGTTGAATACCAAAATTTAAGCTTATGAAATTCTACACATGCTGACCAAAATTCATAATTTTTCGACGCTTGAGCTGAGAGATATGGAATTTTTAGTGACCATCGGCCTGCTGTCCAACAACCCTGACAGCAAAGCGATATCTGAATTTTCGGGTATGATAGCCTCAGTTTTATCTTTAAGTTGAATACCAATATTGGAAGGCACGAGATTTTTACATCCCCTGCCTAAAGATGATGATATTTAGGTGGTGGAAGAATGCTACGTATGTTTTGAAGTTTCTATCCACATAGGAACACAATCAGTGCGAGATCCATCTATCTCCATCTTGTTTTAGGATGGCTTCTGAGAGAAGCATACTCATATCCTTGCCGAGTCAAGTGGAACGCCGTGTACTCTCCTAATTGCTTATACGCCTTTTCTTCAATTTAGAGGCGATCCACCAACTTCCTATGTCTATGTAAAGGTGATCACTCCACTTTCCTTGCATCGATACTCCTACATTGATCACTATCAATTCTCAGCCCTCCTTATACTTGCTCACAAATAAATAAAAGAGAACATGGTTACAAGGCATCAAAAATCTGTTGGTAAGCACATGGGCATCATCACCACATGCATATCTTGCAACCTTAATAACATAAATCATGAGCATGGGAAATGCATTGCACAACATGTGCATTTGGGACATTGGATGAAACATGCATATGTCCTGACGGTTTTCCATCTTTCTAGTCTATCGCCCTTTTTCTGGTGATGTTGTTGTTTCATAAACGAAGGTGCCGCGACGAAACCTAGGGTATCATGTGTGCTGCAGCCATGTGATTACCACTAGGAGCGCGCTAGGTATCTTGGTTTTTGAGAATGCGACTCACCGCACCTATTACTTCTCAACTCTATGTTTATCCTCTCTACCTTGACTAACCTCATGGGTGAAGCAAGTCATGCTGACATTGCATCATGAGCATCATATCTCATGAGCATATGCATCAACACATTTCATCAACATGTGCATCGGCATGTGTGCACTACATCATGCACGCATCATGTGCATCACTCATTATGCATCATTACATAAGCACCATAAGTTCATGTGCATAAGCATCATATGCTCATGTGCATATACATCATACTATATGCACCTCATCATAAGCATCATTATGAGCACCATTCCACTGATGCACAACTCATCTATATACATTAATATTGCAAGCATGTCTCATTGGTGCACCACATATCCAGTTAAAAGTCATTGCACCACTAATGGGATGAAGGATGTCGCTAATACTCATAACATAAGTGACATGTGAGCAAGCCTTTCTGAAATTCTCGTACTAGCCTTGTCTTTGCATATCTTTCCCACTAAATATCCGTAAGAACTCCCGGTAACGGCTCTCTATGACTTTACCATCCTTAACTATTCTTATGAACTAACATCAGATCTACGATGGTAGAACCCTTAAGCCATCATCGAACCCTTGTTATTCTCCAAAAATATTTCTTTTAGCAATCTTAGTATGGTCAATTGCTAAGATTCCCATTCCTTATAGAGATCCTTATGAAAACTTTTCAACTCGGTCTTCTTTCGATTAATCACACCAGTTTGCCGATATCAACTTAACCGAGTTAAGGTGAAGGTGTATAAACAGAGATGTTTCATGAGCAATCAAGGTTCTCCAAAAGTCAAGATATGAGGAGCTTCTGAGAACTCAGTGATTTGTGATCCTTTTTAATGTTTCTTTCAAATTAATGGAATCAGGATATAAGAAAACAAAAGTTTGGCAAATCCTTTGATAAACCTTCTCAAAGCAATTCTGATTCTAAAATGAGGTTACCTCGAGACCTTTTCGATTTCTCCAATACCACAGTTAATTCTCTCGAGTCATTTATCTCATCCTCTTCAGAGCCATGACGACATTACACAACATCATCTCTCTACCATCTCTTCTCACTGTAGTGTCGTTGCCAAGTTGCCAAGGGCATCTCGATGGTAGTGCACCCTCTTGTCGACAAACCAATGGTTATCATCTATGACAACCGTCGGATCACCGCCCAAATGGGTGGCCTACGTATGGCATGAATTAGATAAAGATAGAACCCTCCATCCGTCTTCTTCTCTGAGTTGGTTAAACTCGGGAAACGATTTTCTCTTTCTAAAATTCCTTTGGAGGATAAGGAATGTTCTAAGGATATGAAAAGAATAGGCATTCTTATGAATGACCGGGACGACGATCTCCACCAATGAAAATCCCATAAACCCACAACTGAATACTAACGATCTTTGGACCACCTACATATTCGTGCTCCATCGAATCTGTGCCACTCCATTACCACCGTGTTTCACTACAGCGGCTAGTGCTGTATTAATCTCCTGTCCTGCCTCTAACGCCAAGCGTGCCATCATTACTGCACTGTGGCAACCATCAGTCAAGAGGGGAGTATCGATCTTTGATTCCCGACCACCCTTTGTAGAACATGGCTATTGGCTCCTTGCTTAAAAGCAAACCCTATAGAACCTTCAGATCGAGTTCTCTAACTTTCTAACCTGTTGTTATGATTGTTTATCAATAACTATCATACTCGGATTATTGTACTCTTAGGGAGTCTAATGGGATTGTCATGAACTTTCAAGGAAATGGAATCCACCACAGGAGATCCGGTCAATCTTCGACCCAATGAGATGTTCCCGTCTCTTCCACCAACACAGGAGGTTGTGGATATCTTTGCCGACACCATGAAAATTTTAGAGGGCCAAAATTTGGTGTTAAGCCAACTGGTGCAAAATGTCATCCATAATCGTTATCAAGGGCTATCGCAAACTAGTCTATCTGACGGTCTTTCCCAAGCAATATCAGAATCTATTATGGAGCAAGTCTATCTATTCAATCTATTGATGAATCATGAAGATCAAAATCAACAGAACCAAGATTCCAATCAGCAACTCGTAGATTCACTCATGCCACGGTCTCAACTTCCTATGGACCTCAGGGAGGAAGAAAGAAGGAGTAAGAGTCACAAGCGAGATTTGCCAAAGATTGATTTAAATGGATGGGAAATTACATGCACCGAACTCCCCTCCCGTGAGAAAAAGCCAAGCAACCCAGCTAGTGTTGTGGATTAGCCCATCAAAACCAAGTGGTTCCCAAGGTCCAATACACCCACACCTCGTCTCTACTTCAATTGTAGAGACCCTGGGCATTTTGTGAGGGGGTGCCCGAAAACTGAGCATAACCAGCCAAATCGGCACGGTCGAGGCTCAAGAGCCAAGCAGGGAAGTCAAGGCAAACGACCAGAACCCCAAGTGAAACAAGGCAAACATAACTTCGTGGGTATACATTTCTATTTGAGAACAACCTCCCCTAAGCAAGCCTTTTAAATTCCTAATCTCGGGACGAGATTTCTTTTAAGGGGGGTAGATTGTAACACCCCATGTGTTTATTAAAGATAAATACCTCAATTAGTTGTGTTAATCAGGGTTAATTAGCTCCTAAACATGTTTGACAAGTTTTGTCACGAATTTGCACAAAAGACCTTGGTCAAAACCTCAAATCACGGTCAAACCCTAGATCTCCTTTAAGGCCGAAATGGTTTTCTTGCGCGTTCTCCAAATTTCACTATAGAAGTTCAAAATCGGCCAATACGAAAGTTGTTCGTTATTTCCGGAACGCATTTTTCGTAATTGGCGGACATTCCAATTTTGAGTGCAAATTGGCCAAAAATCGAGTTGATCGCGTTGTGAACAGTAACTCGAGTCGTGGAAAAACTGCAACTTCGACCGACGTTCCCGGGCAAACGGTTGATCAAAACATATGTCGCCCTTTGGGAAAGTTGTAGGTCTATAGCTCCGCTAAAACTTTGCTTTTTGGATATTTTCGACTTAGTTGACAGTTTTGAGAGTTACACAATTTTTTAAACAGGGTAACCGGAGTTAACAAGGCACTGCCACCGGCGTCGCTGCGCACAGCGTGTCGTTCACGCGCGTGCGTGCCCGCAGTCTGGCACGTCTACATGGCGTCCCCACAGCCGTCCAGTGTACAGACTCGTCGCGTCCGTCGCTGTGGACCTGAGGGTGGACTGACTGCGGAGACTCCGCCCGTGGCCGTGCCGTACGCCGGGTGCGGCCGGTCGGGCGCGCCAAGCTACGCCATGCGCCGCCGCGCGGTCCGCCCCGGCCATCTTGCCTCCCCGGCGCACCGCCGCCTGGCCGGGCCGAGCGCTAAAGCCCCTGCGGCCTGCCCCCAAGCCAGCCAGCCTCCCTCACCTCGCATCACTCGCCGTACTTCGCGCCGCCGTAACCTGTGCACGCAGAGCAGAGCCGCCGCTGCTCTCCCAGTGCTGCGCCGCCGCAGGGCGCGCCTCCCGGCACAACCCCCTCCACCGCTTCCATGTAGCCCCGCTGAAGCATCCCGAGCAGCACGTGGCCGAGCACGACCGCTCAGTTCACCGGAGCAGGAGCAGAGGCGGTCTTCAGATCCACCGAGCCGCCAAGGACCCCATCCGGCACCTCCTCCGACCTCTGGACCGCCTCAAATGGGACGCTAGGTAAGCCTAGACCTCTCCTAGGCCCTTTCCCGGCCAAGCCCGGCCTTCCCCTCGCCGGATTCCGGCCATCTTCATCCCTGTTCGCGGTCTGGACCACATTGCGAGGTCTGAGGTCTTTCCAGGGGCTGGAACGCAAAACCCAGGGACCTGTTCGTAAGAAATCAGTTTTCAGATCTAGGGTGTCCAGGCTGAACCTTTTAAAAATCGTTAAAAATAGTAGAAAAATCAGAAAAATGCAAATCTAATTTTGTTGGGTTTCTGGTGAAGAAACCTATCTTTTCTAGAAAACACATATAGGTTTTTCTGTGTAGTTTTTGAATGAAAATTCAAATTCAGTTTGAAGTGTTTTTAGTGTAGTTTAAAATTTACACATGGTATTGTCGTGAATTTTGGATATGTTGCTCTTTATGGCATGTCTAGATCTGTGACAAAAATTTGCATGATTTTGATGTATATATTTTCAGTTATGATTTATTTAAGCTTTATTCTAGATTAAGTTTCATGCTTTTTATAGCCTCTTTAATGAACTTTTCTTTGAGCACAAGTGCACGCTAGGGCTTTACCTTGATGATTAGTACCTCTGGTGGAGTGGTTGTGATTTTAGGGAATTGTTTAATAGATGTTTTGGATTTAATCTTGTGTAGGAGCTTAAATTCAAAATCTGAAAAATAATTTGAATCTGCAACCATGCTTGGGTCAGAAGCTCATTTTTGGCATACATGACATGTAGGAGAAAGTTGAGATCAAAAAGTTTATTAAATCTTTTTATATGAATTAATGGTGGTTTACTAGGCTGAAATTTGTCTTTTTCATATAAATTAATTTATAAATGATCTTAAGCCAAATTTTGGTTTGAGAGCTTAAATTAAGCATATGTTGCTGTGTGCAAAAGATTAGGCTCTTTTGAAGTGTTTTTGATTTAATTTGGTTTGATGGTTGAAAGGCTTGTTTTGAATAACTAAAGAAAGAAATGGAAATTAAAAGTGCTAAATTGTGAAATCATGTTTGTTTCTGTTTTTATCAATTTAAACACACCCCCTTTCTGTTTGGTGAATTTAAGTAACTTAAATTGCTTAGATGTGCACACAATCACCATCAAAGTAATGTTTTGTTTGTCATCACACACCCTAATAATTTATATGAGAAAATGTTAATGATTGGATGAATGTGTCCAACAAGAGTTGGTTTTGTGGTAATTCTCCCAACTTCACCTTAAACTAATGCATATGCATGGATACGTGTAGATTTACCAAACGGGACATATAAGCTCACCCAGGAGGAGGAGGGAACTAGCGGGGAGGTGAATCAGCTGAGCGTGCAGCAAGACCTGGACCAAAGTCCAGAAGAGCCCAAGGCTAGTGTTAGTGTTGAGTCAGAGGAAGGCAAGCACCGGTTTCATCTAACCCATTTTATAAATAAAAATCATGTCATTTACTTATCAGCACTTTATGCTTTACTTTGTGCATTTAAGTTTCAGGAGTTGTTTTGAAACCTAGTTGCATGATCCTTAGGGCTCCTATGCTCTTTTACTAGTATGTTACGAACGCTAGTGCCATGCTCTAAGGATACGGTAGAAGTCGAGTAATGACTCATTGCTAGCGAGATATAGGATGCTTATGTTGGAATCATAAGTTGGTTAAATTGACTCGCTCATGTGGCAAGAGCAATGGGTTCGGTCTCGACCGAGTAGCATGTTGCTGGTCCTAAGCTATTGAACGTACCAAGTACTTGTCGGGAATGGGACCGGTAAGCCTAGTACCTTCTGAACCGGGGCGGGATCTTTCTAGCTACCCGCTTGGGATGTGTCTCTGGGCTAGCTACCCGTGGTATAGTGTGTGAGTCCGGACTGGTCGGGTTAGATCCTCCGGATAACCGTGTACCCGAGTTTGTAGCGTACGATCCTAAACTCGTGGGATGTTGGGAACCGCCTGGTTGGGGTAGACACTGCACTTGGTCTACCTTCTTCCGTGTATCTTGGGTTTACCTTGCAAGGATATAAATCGATCGATCGTCGGTCACTCGCTGTTATCTGAGTCGGCTTGACCACTGGCTACCCCATGTTTATTTATGGAACATTTTGGATTAATATTGTTACATGTTTAATATTGTTTGCACAACATGCTTGTTTAGTACAGGTGCTCACTTAGACTGATTAACATACTAGAATATGAGCTAAAACTTGAAAATAAGGATCCACTCTTAGTCGCTTTTGGCAAACAAACCCACAAGCCAAAAAGCCTTGCATGTCTAGCTGTACTTTATTTTTGTCGGGTAAGTCTTGCTGAGTATTAGTACTCAGCCTTGCTTAATTTGTGGTTTTCGAGTAATCCCATCCGGCCCGGTTCTATCCCGGATGGTTGGGAGCTTGAATGGGAGAACGATGATGATGAGTGATATGCATGGATGGCCTCCTATGTGTATCATGCGCTAGTTTTATTTTCCACTGTTTAAACTCTGAACCATGTTTACTTTTATGTACAAAAACCCGGTTTGTAATAATGTTAAACTTGTGAACCCTTTTTATGTAATGTAATGTGGTACTCTGGTCCCGCCTTCGTGTGGGCTTAGCGCATATCAGCGATCCTGTTGTATGTGATTTACCGGGCTTTACCCGGCGGAAGCGATAGAATAGTTCTTTATTATTGCTTAATGGCCACGTGGACTGGCTTAGGCGATAATACGGAACTATTTTGGGCGGTTCTATCACAGAGATATGAGAAATCCAAGAAGGATTTGGAGAAATTGCAAAAAACTCACAACGACGATCTGAGTTTGATTGAAAACCTTCGCAAGACTCACGACAAATCCTCGAAAATTGCCGAAGATCTTCGTGCTAACAATGCCGAACTAGCTAGATCCCTCAGCAGCAAAGAACAAAAAATTCAAGATCTCGAAAAAGCCTTCACTGAGCAGAGGGAGGCTTCTGGGAAGAAGATGTCTGACATTATCGATAGGTTGAAGGTCTTGCTTGAAGAGTATGAGAGATCTTTGAATGAATTCAGCGTTCGTCCTGCGCCGCTTCCTGCCGACTTAGGACTTCCTGAGTTCATGGAGTGGATTGATGCCGAATTCAAGGCGCTTCCCGAAGTTATCTCTAGTGCTAACGAATTCGTGGCGGCCTTCTCCGTCGAGAGCATTTTGAAGCTTCTCCATGACTTCGACTGCGCGGACCTCATGAAGTTTCGCGAAAAACTCCCGCAATTTCCCGATGCTCTGAGCACTTCAAGACTTCGGCCAAATGGAGGCATTCAAGTTATCCGATCTAAATTCACGAGGGAGTTTTGGCTTGCTAGCGGAAAGGAAGCTGTGAAGAGCATCGCACGTGCCAAACTTGCCCAGGTTAACTTCCAAACGATTTTATTTGCTATTGTTTACTTACAAAGTTTTCTCTTTTGATTTTTCTTACATCTTTTTCTCTGCCTCTTTTAGTTAATTGAAGAAGAGAATCGAGGAAAAGGCATCGTGTCTTCTGAGTCTTCTACCGAAGACGAAGAATCAAGTAACTCAGATGAGGATGACTCTGGCGACAGCAGCGGCGACGGCAGTGACGATGACCAAGCCTCCGATCGAGAAGAAGATTCCCCGAAGGTTGATATTAAGGGCTAGATATTGCCGAAACGTTCGCCATTCTTGGCTGTTTGTGTATACTTGTACATTTGATTTGGTTGTAATGTCTTGTCTGAACAAGTTGTTTTGTAAACTTTAACCTGCGCAAGTCCTGCAAGTTGGGCCAGCGCAGGATGTGACGCCCTTGCGAATTCATCATGACAAAACGTTTGTTAGTGGCGAAGCATGGCGATTGTTCCAAGAGGCTCATCCCGAACAAGATTTTTCTGATTTCTAGCTCGAGGTTTCGCTTAGGTTTTCTATGGGATGCTTCGATCTTTCTTCTTTCTTTCTTCTTCGTAAGAAGGAGAGTTCAAGTGTTGCGAATTCAAGCTCCTCGAAGATCCCGAAGACGGAGCCCCTTAGCCCGATCATCGATAAGCTCGACTTTGCTGATGCTAGCGATATTGCAGAAGATAATAGTCGCGAACCAGGACACGTTGTCGAACTTTCGTTCTAGGATTTGTACTTCTCAATGTGATTGTTGTTGAACTATTTTGAAATTTTTATGCAACTAAGGCAATAAAGACGTTTTCTTTTTTAAAAACGTCACCCTCCCCCACCTTGCCGTTTTGCATGAAAATTTCAAGGCAAGTTAACGAAGTTTTACTATTCTTCGAGTATCTTGATCATACACGCTTTTTGGAGAAATTTTTGCAAGTTTCCGAAAACTTCAAACGTTGTGACACAATTCGACAAAATTTGTTCTCGAATTTTGTGGACTTGATCCGCTTGGCATACTTGCCTCGGTTGACACTGCAACCCTTAGTTGCTTCAACCATGATTTTCCACGAATTTCCACATGAGCCCCTTGCCCTTTTATCGGAACATTTTTGTCATGCAAAACTTTCATCAATCTGCGTTAAGGAAAAAATTTTAAACAATGCCACACACATTCACTTGACTGCAATCGCCGTTAATTATCATGATGGAAACTCAGGCTACAACCCATTGTTGCCTCGAGCCTTTTCGGTGGAAATCCCTTCGTGGATGGGATTTTAGGCCACAACTTATTGTTGTCTCTGGCCTTTTCGGTGGGAATCCCTTCGTGGATGGGATTTTAGGCCACAACTTATTGTTGTCTCAGGCCTTTTCGGTGGGAATCCCTTCATGGATGGGATTTTAGGCCACAACTTATTGTTGTCTCAGGCCTTTTCGGTGGGAATCCCTTCGTGAATGGGATTTAGGCTTTCAAGGAGCCTTTTTTCACAACCTGTTATTCTTTTCACAATGGAATTCTGGCTATCAGGAAGCCCTTCACACGAACTTTTTCTTTTTTCACGATGGAATTCTGGCTATCAGGAAGCCTTTCTCACGAACTTTTTTCCATTTTCACGATGGAATTCTGGCTATCAGGAAGCCTATCACACGAACTTTTTTCTTTTTTCACGATGGAACTCTGGCTATCAGGAAGCCTTCCACACGAACTTTTTTCTTTTTTCACGATGGAACTCTGGCTATTAAGAAGCCTTTCACATGAACTTTTTCTTTTTTCACGATGGAACTCTGGTATCAGGAAGCCTTTCACATGAACTTTTTTCTTTTTTCACGAGGGAATTCTGGCTATCAAGAAGCCTTTCTCACGAACTTTTTTCTTTTTTCACGATGGAATTCTCGAGATGCACGATTTGGGGGAAACTCTTTTCACATATATATATCACAAAGAGTATTTACATAGGATCCGCCTCGTTAAAAACCTTGCCTCTTTATTTAGAGCCCCCTTTGCAAGGAAAAGAGTACGGTCCTCCTTATTCTAATGCAACTAAGAAAAGAAAAGCTATTGTTTTTTCTCGAAATCACTTATAGACACGTGATTCAGATTTTTTAATTTTCAGAATGCAAATTTGCGAAAAAAGAAAAAATACTCTAAGTTACATCTAGCTACAACTGGAACTTTCAAGGGTAGTACCTTTTCAGGCTGTCGGCATTCCACGAATATGGCAACTATTTGCCAGTTTGCTCCATCAAACGAAAAGCCCCTGGCATGTCTATTTCTTTTGCAATGTACGACCCTTCCCAAGGTTCATGAAGTTTTCCCGGGTTCTCCCAGTTCTCTCTTTTCAACACCAAATCACCAGTTTTGATGTCCTTTCGAACCACTTTCTTGTCTCTCCATGCTTTGGTCTCCTTTTGGTATTTCTCAATGTTCTCAGTAGCTTCAAGGATTGTCAGATCAATCATATCTTTTTCCACTTTCTTATCAATTTCTTCAATTTCTTTTTCTTTCAGGACTCGCATGCTTTCATTCTTGATTTCCTCTGGTGTCATTGCCTCAGTGCCGAAGAGTAGGCGAAAGGACGTGAAACCTGTTGCTCTTGACACGGTAGTGTTATGGGACCAGATTACTTTCGGCAATTCATCTACCCATTTACCCTTCTTTTGATCAAATAAGCACTTCTTGATTCTCGAAAAAATCAGGCCATTTACCCTTTCAACTGCTCCGTTGGACTGCGGATGATACACTGACGAAAATTTTGCATGAGTACCCAAGGTCTTGCAATGTTCTTTGAAAGTGTAACAGTCAAACTGTTTCCCATTGTCAACAGTCAGTTCTCTAGGAACTCCAAATCTGCAGATTATGTTCTGCCGAAACAACTTTTGAATTGTTGGTGCTTTGATGTTCGCGAGTGGTTTTGCTTCCACCCACTTCGTGAAAAAATCGACGGCAACAGCTGCGAATCGGCAATTCCCTTGAGCCATTGGCAATGGCCCTACTAGATCCATTCCCCACCTTTGCAGTGGCCAAGATGGTGGAATGCCCCTTCCTGGAAGTCTTCAAACATGTTTGCCATCCCAACATCTACGCATCCGATATTGTCTTGTTTGGCTTGGCGGGAGTTAAGCTCCGCATGAGCATGGCGTTTCACCCACAGACGGATGGGCAGTCTGAGGTGGTGAACAAGGTGATTGCTATGTATTTGCACTGTGTTACAGGTGATCGGCCGCGTTCGTGGGTGGATTGGCTCTCATGGGCGGAGTACTGCTACAACACCTCGTTCCACACTGCGCTCCGCGCCACCCCGTTCGAGGTCATCTACGGGCGCCCACCACCGCCGATCCTGCCTTACACGGTGGGCTCGGCCAAGACAGAGGCGGCAGATGCGCTCCTCCACGCTCAGCAGCTCTCCAAGAAGTACTACGACGCAAGCCATCGCGACATGGAGCTCGACGTTGGCGCCTGGGTCTGGCTGCGCCTCCTCCATCGGACCGCGTAGTCGCTCGACCCGCAGGCTCGGCGCAAGCTGGGTCCCCGATATGCTGGCCCGTTCCAGGTGTTGGAACGCGTTGGCCAGGTCGTCTACCGCCTACAACTTCCAGAGGGCGCCAGGATCCATGAGGTTTTCCACGTGGGGTTGCTCAAGCCCCACCGCGGAGAGCTGCCAGCTGCGCCTGGGGTCATGTCACCACTGCTCCATGGCCGCATTCTCCCAGAGCCGGAGGCTGCTGTGCGCGCAGAGCTGCGACGTGGCGTGTGGCATGTTCGTATCAAGTGGCGCGGGCTGCGTGACGAGGACGCCACATGGGAGCAGCTGGAGGAGTTTCGCAGCCACTACCCCGATTTCCAGCTCGAGGACGAGCTGTTTGCTCAGGCGGGGAGAGATGTTATGGTCGGCAAGACCTTTGGGCGGCGCCCTAGATGTGGCTAGGGGGCGTGCGCGGGCTAGGGCAGGAGCCAAGGGCCCAGTTTTTTAATTTTCAGGAGATCTTAGGGGGTTCGTTAGCAATTCGTGCGCTCATAAATACTTAAGTAAACTCTTGGTTTTAATCAGGTAGAAACATATCACTTGTTTCCAGTTTCCCTAAGGGAGCCGGGAGATTCCCAAACCCTAGCCACCCTTCTCTCTCTCTCTCTCTCTCTCTCTCTCTCTCTCTCTCTCTCTCTCTCTCTCTCTCTCTCTCTCTCTCGCGCGCGCGCGCGCGCGCGCCGGCCCCGACGGCGCCCCCCGCGCCGTCCTCGTCGCCGCCCGCCGCCAGCGTCACATCCCTACTCACTGAGGGAAGTTCCCGATAGTATCTGAAATCCTATCAAGACATGTCTCAGTTTGTCAAGATAGTGGAGACGCAGGTGCACAGCAAGCGTCTCCGATATTGAGCAACTGTAATGGGCTATGCTTTGGTGCCCATTATGAAAGTTCCCTGTGGGCCCAGAGAAACAGCCATTTCACGTGACCGGTGGCTAGTTGTGGTAACGATCGTTGTTTAATGCCCGTTATGAATATGTCTTATCAGTAACGAGCATCTGCCCGTTACATTTCTTGGCTTATTTGTAACACTTGATCGGTAACGGGCGCATTGCCCGTTACCAAAGGCGATCTATGCCCATTACCAAAGTGAGTTTTTCACGTAGTGTGTCTTGAAATATATCATGACATTTGTTTTTTTAGGTTGGACTATTGCTGCACCATCTAAATGATCATTACCATACATCAAGGGAAGCCAATAAATTAATGGATTGATAATGGAAGAATAAATGTCTCCTACGCTTGATTTTGGAAAAATAAATTAATGTCTCCAAAGCATGATTTTGTTACAATGTGTTTTTAGTTGAAACATTAGAGCATTCTTTTCGAGCAAGCATATATATGCACCTGGGTCCGACCAGGAGACCTCACTGAGCGCGATTCCCCACCTCCGACCATCCCCCTCCCCCACCTCGGTCCTCATCAACCTCTATCGCAAGTCAGACCCCCTCGGAAAATCAACGTCGAGTCTCCCACCACCCCCACCCCCAGCAAAACCCATGGCTCCGCCGTCTCCTCCACGCCTCGGATCGCCAAGCCGCTCCTCGCCTAAACCCATGGCTCCACCATCGCTTCCGCGCCTGGAATCACCTCAGACGGGGCAGCACGTGGTTCCAGAGCAGATGGTGGTTGTTATGATGACTGGGTCTCGACTGATATCGTCGGCACCGTCGCCGATTGCATCTGCGTCGACGACAACTCCTACGTCAGTCATGCCTATAGCAGGGGCGCGTGGCTGCCTCGGATCGGGTGATCCCATGCATCACGTGATGTTGCTGACACCTCTGCCATCGATTCCGCCTGGCTCAATGATCACGCCTGATCCGACAGAGTTTTCCATCCCGGTAACGAAAAAAATCACACACAAAAACATTATGCTAGTTTCTGCTATTTAGTTGTTGTTGGTTTGCAACTTCTGGTTGCAAACCCCAAAGATCCGGGATGATTTGCGGCTTCATTGTCAGTGTTTTTGTAGATTGTTGAAACATTTTGGTGGTTGCGAAAGTTTGCAAATGTGGGTTCTGGTTGCAACCGAGATCTCGTGTGCGATTGCAAAAAAAACTTCATTGTGTGGTAGATTGCCACTGGAAAAAATTGTCGCGCTAGTTTGCAACGTAGGGTGCCGCCCTGTGGTTGCAACAAGATAACCATGTGCATTGCAAAAAAATCATAGTCTCCTGTGTGGGCTAATCTACAGTTATTTTGTTGCGCTTGTTTGCAACATATCATGTTGTCTGGTTGCCACAAGAAGTTCGTGTGGACTGCAAAAAAAATCATTGTCGTGTGGGTTGCAGAAAAATAACCAAATACATATTGTTCTAGTTTTTGCAAAAAAAAAGAAAAAAATACCTTGATTGATATTGATTGCACGCAAAAAAGCTCCTGTTGGTTGCAACATGGTTGTCAATTTTGGGTTGCAACTTGGTTGCAAAAAAACTTATGGTTGGTTATTTTCTCCCCACGGGATGCAAACATGCTTGATGTGTTTGTCCCAAGGGCGCGGCAGGAGTTTGATTCCATGGAAGCAGCACACCAATTTTACCTTGATTATGCAAAAATGGCTGGATTCAGTGTGAGAACCATGAGGACCAGTAAAGAGATTGAACATTGGGTTTTGCAACCGTCAGGGTTTTATGAAGCCACGCAAAGAAAATGAGGAACCACATACTGATAAAAGATCGATGAGATTTTGTTGCCCAGCATATGCTAAAGTGAAGGAGGAAAAAAACGCAAAATCTGGTACTTCAATAGAATCGGGGAAGCACACAACCATAAACTTTAGCCGAAGCCAGGATGGTTAGATATATGCATGCTCATAAGCAGAGGGAAGCTGCTATGGATGACTTGTTTGCAATCATGTCAAGGAGTGGCGTGCCAAACCAGGCTGCGATGAATGTCATGTTAGAGTTGTATGGAGGACGTCAAAACATGCCATTGACAGAGAAGGACATCCAAAACATATAAGTCGTATGTCAGATAACAAAGTCATGCTTGGTTATTTTTGGTTATTTTACGATTGCAAGCCTGAGTAGTGTGTGATTGCAAAACAGCAGGTTCATTTGTGATTGCAAAAACTATTTTGTGTGTGTCATTGCAAACACTGCTGGTTATTTTATGACTGCAAAATAAAAGAACTGAACCAGTTTGTGATTGTAGTTATTTTGCGTGCGTGATTGCAACCAGAAGTTATCTGTGGTTGCAAAACCTGACTGTGTCTGTGTGGTTGAAAGCTACTTGGTTATTTGGTATATGATTACAAGCTTGAGTAGTGTGTGATTGCAAAACAGCAGGTTCGTTTGTGATTGCAAAAACTATTTTGTGTGTGTCATTGCAAACACTGCTGGTTATTTTATGACTGCAAAAAAAACTGAACCAGTGTGTGATTGCAACTATTTTGCGTGCGTGATTGCAACCAGAAGTTATCTGTGGTCGCAAAACCTGACTGTGTCTGTGTGGTTGAAAACTACTTGGTTATTTGGTATATGTTTGCAAGCCTGGGTAGTGTGTGATTGCAAAACAGCAGGTTCGTTTGTGATTGCAAAAACTATTTTGTGTGTGTCATTGCAAACACTGCTGGTTATTTTATGATTGCAAAAAAAAGAACTGAACCAGTGTGTGATTACGACTATTTTGCGTATGTGATTGCAACCAGAAGTTATCTGTGGTTGCAAAACCTGACTGTGTCTGTGTGGTTGAAAGCTACTTGGTTATTTGGTATATGATTGCAAGCCTGGATTGTGTGTGATTGCAAAACAGCAGGTTCATTTGTGATTGCAAAAACTATTTTGTGTGTTATTGCAAACACTGCTGGTTATTTTATGATTGCAAAAAAAAAGAACTGAACCAGTGAGTGATTGCAACTATTTTGCGTGCGTGATTGCAATAGAAGTTATCTGTGGTTGCAAAACCTGACTGTGTCTATGTGGTTGAAAGCTACTTGGTTATTTGGTATATGATTGCAAGCCTGGGTAGTGTGTGATTGCAAAACAGCAGGGTCGTTTGTGATTGCAAAATCTTTTTTGTGTGTGTCATTGAAAACACTGCTAGTTATTTTATGACTGCAAAAAAAGAACTGAACTAGTGTGTGATTGCGACTATTTTGCGTGTGTGATTGCAACCAGAAGTTATCTGTGGTTGCAAAACCTGACTGTGTCTTGTGGTTGAAAGCTACTTAGTTATTTTGTGTGTGTGATTGCAAGCCTGGGTAGTGTGTCATTGCAAAACAGTAGGGTCGTTTGTGATTGCAAAAACTTTTTTGTGTGTCATTGCAAACACAGATGGTTATTTTTATGATTGCAAAAAAATTGAACCAGTGTGTGATTGCAACTATTTTGCGTGCGTGATTGCAACCAGAAGTTATCTGTGGTTGCAAAACATGACTATGTCTGTGTGGTTGAAAGCTACTTGGTTATTTGGTATATGATTGCAAGCCTGAGTAGTGTGTGATTGCAAAACAGCAGGGTCATTTGTGATTGCAAAAACTTTTTCTTTTGTGTCATTGCAAACACTGCTGGTTATTTTATGACTGCAAATAAAAAATTCTGACCCAGTGTGTGATTGTAATTATTTTGCGTGTGTGATTGCAACCAGAAGTAATTTGTGGTTGCATCATGACTGAGTCTGTGTGGTACAAAGCTACTGGTTATTTATGATTGCAAGCCTGAGTAGTGTGTGATTGCAAAACAGCAGGGTCGTTTGTCATTGCAAAAACTATTTTGTGTGTGTTATTGCAAAAACTGCTGGTTATTTTTATGATTGCAGAAAACAAAGAACTGAACCAGTGTGTGATTGCAACTATTTTGCATGCGTGATTGCAAACAGAAGTTATCTGTGGTTGCAAAACCTGACTCTGTGTGTGTGGTTGAAAGCTACTTGGTTATTTGGTATATCATTGCAAGCCTGTGTAGTGTGTGATTGAAAAATTGCAGGTTCGTTTGTGATTGCAAAAACTATTTTGTGTGTGTCATTGCAAACACTGCTGGTTATTTTATGACTGCAAAAAAAAAGAACTGAACCAGTGAGTGTTTGCAACTATTTTGTGTGCGTGATTGCAACCAGAAGTTATCTGTGGTTGCAAAACCTTACTGTGTCTGTGTGGTTGAGAAGCTACTTGGTTATTTGGTATATGATTGCAAAAAAAAGAACTGAACCAGTGTGTGACCGCAATTATTTTGCGTGCGTGATTGTAAAACCTGACTGTGTCCATGTGGTTCAAAGCTACTTGGTTATTTGGTATATGATTGCAAAAAAAGAACTGAACCAGTGTGTGATTGCAACTATTTTGCGTGCGTGATTGCAACCAGAAGTTATCTGTGGTTGCAAAACCTGACTGTGTCTGTGTGGTTGAAAGCTACTTGATTATTTGGTATATGATTGCAAGCCTGGGTAGTGTGTGATTGCAAAACAGGAGGGTCGTTTGTGATTGCAAAAACTTTTTTGTGCGTGTCATTCCAAACACTGCTGGTTATTTTATGACTGCAAAAAAAGAACTGAAATAGTGTGTGATTGCAACTATTTTGCGTGCGTGCTTGCAACCAGAAGTTATCTGTGGTTGCAAAACCTGACTGTGTTTGTGTGGTTGAAAGCTACTTGGTTATTTGGTATATGATTGCAAGCCTGGGTAGTGTGTGATTGCGAAAAGCTTTTTTGTGTGTGTCATTGCAAACACAGATGGTTATTTTATGACTGCAAAAAAAAGAACTGAACCAATCAGTGATTACGACTATTTTGCGTGCGTGCTTGCAACCAGAAGTTATCTGTGGTTGCAAAACCTGACTGTGTCTGTGTAGTTGAAAGATACTTGGTTATTTTGTGTGCGTGATTGCAAGCCTGGGTAGTGTGTGATTGCAAAACAGCATGGTCGTTTGTGATTGCAAAAAACTATTTTGCTTGTGTGATTGCAACCAGAAGTTATTTGTGGTTGCAAAACCTGACTGAGTCTGTGTGGTTGAAAACTACTTGGTTATTTGGTTATTTATGATTGCAAGCCTAAGTAGTGTGTGATTGCAAAATCAGCATTTTCGTTTGTGATTGCAAAAACTATTTTGTGTGTGTGATTGCAAACACTGCTGGTTATTTTATGACTGCAAAAAAAGCTTGACCCAGTGTGTGATTGCAACTATTTTGCGTGTGTGGTTGCAACCAGAAGTTATTTCTGGTTGCATCATTACTGAGTCTGTGTGGTTATTATGATTGCAAGCCTAAGTAGTGTGTGATTGCAAAACAGCAAGGTCGTTTATGGTTGCAAAAACTATTTTGTGTGTGTCATTGCAAAAACTGCTGGTTATTATTATGATTTCAGAAAAAAGAACTGAACCAGTGTGTGTTTGCAACTATTTTGCGTGCGTGATTGCAACCAGAAGTTATCTGTGGTTGCAAAACCTGACTGTGTCTGTGTGGTTGAAAAGCTACTTGGTTATTTGGTATATGATTGCAAGCCTGAGTAGTGTGTGATTGCAAAAACTATTTTGTGTGTGTGATTGCAAACACTGCTGGTTATATTTTATGAATGCAAAAAAAGCCTGAAGCAGTGTGTGATTGCAACTATTTTGCGTGTGCGATTCCAACCAGAAGTTATTTGTGGTTGCATCATGACTGAGTCTGTTTTGGTAAAAAAGCTACTGTTTATTTATGATTGCAAGCCTGAGTAGTGTGTGATTGCAAAACAGCAGGGTTGTTTGTGATTGCAAAAAACTATTTCGTGTGTGTCATTGCAAACACCGCTGGTTATTTTACGACTGAAAAAACAGCCTCAACCAGTTTGTGATTGCAACTATTTTGCGTGTGTAATTGCAACCAGAAGTTATCTTATGTAGTCCCTTGGCGACGGGTTCCGGTGCGGTGCTTCATTCGAAGAGAATGCTATTTCACTCTCAATGTGATCTAACATCTCTAAAAGGGTTAATATAGCAATGTGAGCTTCATGCTATTGAGTCATGTCCTTGCGAGCTTATGTTTCTATATAAGTTCAAAGGCAATGTACTCATACATTCCTAATCCTTGTGGTACCCTGAGTGTCTTCTTTGCAAGCTTCTTTCAAGTGGTGTCACCTCAAGTGATATCATTTCCAAGTGGCTCATCTTAATGTGGTGCCAACAAGGTAGAGAGGATCAGCCCCCAGAGGTATGTAATGATCAAAGACTACAAGTGATATCTACAAGTGGTAATGTAATAAGAACCCATTTGTCTTATCTCTTGTCCTTTAAGCTACCTCCTTGCATCATATGCCCTAAGCTTCCTTGACTTACAAGTTTATAGTTGTGCACTTGTTTTTCACACCATTTTTTGTGCACACACTTAGTGGGAGCTTAGGTTGTATCATGATAGTCTCATGAGATTGTGTTCCACCTTAGTCTTTCTTACATGTGGTATCCTCCACTACTAGAAAACCCCCCCTTTAGCTACGTAATAGTAGTAACGCACACCAGAAGCATTTCTACGTTAGTGCCTAAAGATGCTTTTTGACATGATTTTGAGATCATGTCAAACTGTCACGATGTTTGACACGCTTACGACATTGGTAGTCTTATAAAGACATTTGTTGTGACGATATTGAAATCATCTAAAAAAGAGACAAAGTTAGCCACATTTTAAAGTGTCATTATTGTCTAGACATGTTAAAAAGCATAGCAAATAATGTCCATAATCATATAATAATGTCTTTTGACATGATTGTAAAAATGTTTCAAGATGTTACACTTTTAGACATGCTTTAAACCATAACTAGAGAGTAGAAACATCATAAAGCGTACCAAATAAGTGTACTAAATGGTTCTCCATGATAAACTCAAGAGGAAACTAGATGTTATGTAAGTCAAGTTTGGTGCATAGTTGAGATGGTAAGGAAGCTATGTGTGAGTTGAGAGATCTTGGGTTCGAATCCTATACAACACACGTATTCACATGAAAAATGACATATAGGTGTCCTCAAATTTGAAATATTTTTTAGTTTTTTCACAAATTAGTAGACATGTTTTATAAATGTTTCTAGAAGTTTGCCTCTATACTTATTAACACACAATAAAGTGTTACTATAATACGTAACTAGACCACTAGAGACATTTTGTACACGTGCCTACAAGATTGTATCAATTTTAATATATATGCATCTAACGTGTCTACAAAATGTCTCTTCCTTTCATAGCAACGTTTGAAGAATTCATCTCTATAAGGTTTGACGTGGTACGTACGAAGACGCTTCTAACAAGCTTTATGAAAGAATGCCTATAGTGACATAGAGACAAAATAAAATGTATCTAACTCTAAATCTAGCGTATCTAGAGGGGGGTTTCTAGTAGTGCTCATTGATATCATACATATGGATCATGGTTCATGCAGCTTTCTCCCTTGTATTTAACATCTCTCCTTGAGCTATGTTTGCTAGGACTTGCTAGTTTTCTTGGACCCCTTTTGCTTTGGACTTTTTGGAGATTTTATTCCAAAGGGGGACAATGTGAGACCAAAGCAAGCTAGTGGTTTAAGCTTACAAGTGGCCTCAAGGATATGAGACCAATGGGAGAGAATGTGATCATAAGATCAAAAAGGGGGAAGTTTGATCTAGGGGGAGTTTGGATGATGGTAAGCATCCAAGCAAGTGTAAGTGGTTCTAATTCTATCAATATTTGCAAATTTATGCTTGCTTTGGTTGTGTTGTCATAAATCACCAAAAAGGGGGAGATTGTAGCGAACATGGCCTCATATGCCATTAGTTCGAGTTTGATTTTGGTGATTCATGACAACATGATCATGGGACTAACCATATTGTTTTAGCATGTCTTTGTAGACACTTTTAGGTCCCAAGGATGCAAGAAAACCACATGCCAAAATGAGAAAATCAAGGGTCAAATCCGAGCAAGAAAGGAAAAGAAAAGACACCGTCGGATGAACCGACAGTATCAATTTACCAAGCGTCGGTGCAATCGTCGGACGAGTTGGTACACAGGGTGAAACCCTAGGTACCGTTGGATGAACTGACGGTCTACTTTTTAGTAGCGTCGGACGAGTTGCAGAGGAAGAGCAGCGAAGACAGTAGCACCAGATAATCCGATGGTCTGAGTAGGGACACCGTTGGTCTATCTGACCCTCAGGTTGAGTTCATACAGAGATGCGCCAAGACAAAGCCTTCAACATCAGATGATCCGACGCCTTGGTCAAGGTGAAGCGTCGGTCTATCCGATGGTCGCATGAAAGCTAACAGAGGCGACTTGGGAGCGGGGTCTTCAGCACGAGATGATCCGACGCACCGTCGGTGCATAGTGTCAGAGCAGTTATGTCAGAGGATCTCAATGGCTATGTGACGTGGAAGGGGCACCGGATGAACCGACGCTCTGGAAAAGCTTAGTATCGGTTCATCTGATGCTATCTTTTTCTGTGGCCGTTAGCCAACGGCTAGTTTGATGCCTTCTATTTATACCCCCTCCACTCACTCATTTGAGGTTACTGGATTGTGTGGAAGTACATAGGAGTTCAAGACACATAGAAGATCATATCCAATTCATCCAAGTGCTTAATTTCTCATCCTTAGACTTGCATATGCTTTGTGTATGTGCTTAGTGCTAGGCTTAGCTTAGAGCTGAGTGAGTGCAAGGTTGTGCCCACCTTGTGAGGTGATTATTGAGTGAATAAAGTTGTACAAGGTTCGCCGGAAGCCTTGGGGCCTAAGTGGCTCACTGGCAATCGTCATCGACCCTCCGGCTTGGTGTGGAGCAGCGAGGACACTTTGAACGGGGGACGTGGAGACCCCCTTCCTTGGTGGAGAAGCTCCTTAGTGGAGGCGGCATCAAGGTCACTAAGGGAGCTTGGCAAGTGCCTAAGTGGCTAGCCTTTGTGGCGAGTCAAGTGGTGCTCTTGGGAGAGACTTGGTGACTGGGAAGCAATACTCTTGTGTGAGTGCTTCAACAACGTGGACTAGGGGTGGCTTAGTGCCTACCGATACCACGGGATAAATCGCGTGTCAAGAGTTTGCTTCCTCTCATCCCCCTTACGTTTCCGTATTTACTCTATTGCAATCTTTGCTTGCCTTTACTTTCCTAGAGTAGTATCATGCTAGGATTGGCTATAGGTTGCAAACCTTGTTTTGGGATGGGAGTTTCACACTAGAACAACCCTAGACGCACAACTAGATAGTATGTTTTAGTTTACCTTTGCACAAAAATAGTGAAGCCATAGGTTAAGGTTTTAAGTTGCCTAATTCACCCCCTCCCCCTCTGAGGCTAACAGGCATACGATTCCTTACACTCTTCGAGTCATTCAAAAGCTGCATGGGCGGCAGGCAGCCTTTTGTGATTCTAACAGGTGCAATATATGAGGGAGGGAGGGGGTATATTCTGATTTTTTTCTATAATCATGTTGCAAAAAATGATTGCTGTCAAAAAAAGCAACTGGAGAGTGTAGTGTGGTTGCAACGTTTGCAACATTAAACTCTATTTTTTGGTTGCAACCATCATCTGTTTTGAATTGCGAAAAACACTTTATTCACAGGAAAAAAAGACTGATTTAAAATTTTGATGTTTCTGCAGATGAGGATGCAACAATGAGGGAGGCGATAAAAATTGTATTTGATAAATCACAACAAAGAAATTGCCGGTGGCACATAATAAGGATGTGGGGGAAGCTAGTGGATGAATGTGGCATAGGGGAACACCTAGTGATTGTAGCATTGTGGCAGAAAAGGAAAAGATGGATTGCAGCATATATTAAGGGCATGTACTGCGGGAGAATTACTTCAACCCAGAGATCTGAGAGCCAGAACAAAGTATTGAAAGGTGGATATGTTGGCAGTGTGACGACAGTGCATATGTTTGCAAAGAGGGTGCTTGACTCTATTCAGCACACAGACCACATGAATGCTGGGGAGTCACACTACTCACAGGTATTCTGAAGCTGCTACCCCCCACCATTTTTTGTGATTCCAAACCTAGTCAGTGTACACATGATTTGCAACACGTGACAAATTTGCAAAACTAATGCTTAATATGATTACACATGGTTGTTTTATGATTGCAAAAAAACTGTGATTATGAGAAAACAAAATTAAAATTTCTATTAGTCTTGTAATCACAAATCTAATTGCAAACATAGTTTGTTTTTTGTGATTGCGAACCCTGGTAAGTGTGTGCATACATCTAAAAAAAAGTATGCCTGATTGGAGCCTGTGTCAGTCCATGAGATAACTTCTGGTTTGCAAGATGGTTGCAGGAAGTTTGGTGTGTGAATTGCAACCTATGATTGCAAAACCTGTTAGTTCTGTGATAACAACACGCTGGTTAATGTGTGATTGCAAAAACCTATGTCTATTTTGCAACCACTGGTTTCTGTGTGATTGCGGAGCCTGATGGTTTTTGATTGCAAAACATGTTAATTTGTGGATTTGCAAAAACATGTTTAGTTTGGCTACTTGCCTCTGGGGGAAGGTTATGTATGATTGCAGCATGTTAATTGTGTGTTTTTGCAACCTGTGGTTAAAAAACCCGCAATTAAAAATTATGTTAGTTAGTGATTGCACAACATGTTTTTTTGTGAATGCAATATAGTTGATGTGCTTGCATCTGCAGAAAATAAAAAAATGTATTAAGTGCAAACTGTTGAATGAGCCTGTGACTGTTTATAACAACGTGTTACATGTGATTGCATCATGATATGTCTGCAGTTGCAAAACCTGTGATTATGAAGCCAAAATTAAAACTTCTGATGTGCAGGCCGAGGTTGTCAGGGCATGCAAATCACGGTTTGATGAGCAGCTCAGCCGGATGTACACGAGGGCTGTGTATAATGAATACAAGAGGGAATATGCTAACAGTACAACATTTGTGATTGAGCCTGATCCGGATGTTGAATGCGGTTACATGAAAAAGGAACCAGAGTGTTCTGTTGGGCACAACACGCATTCAAGGTGGTAGCTGACAAGAAAGAGGGTATATATAAATGTGAATGCATGCAATGGGAGCACACAGGGTTGTTTTGCATGCTTGTGATCAAAGCATTCACCCACCTGCAAGTACAGAGCATACCAGAGAAGTACATTCTGCGGCGCTACACATGTAATGCGAGATCTGTAGTTCCATGGGACAGGCACGATGTTCGGGTTGTGACTCATGCTGACACAGAGCAAACGAGAATGTCGAAGCTGCTGCCCAAGTTAATGCGCCTGGGTAGAGCAGGAAGCAAATCTGACCGTGCTTATGCTGAGACTGTTCGACACATCGACATGATAACTCCTGGTATTGAGCTTCTACAAACAACAGAGAGTACTGCTGGTGAGATGGAAAGTGGTGATTTGCATGAAAATGGGGATAACGAGATGGGTATAGTTTATGTCTGACCAACAGATGAAAGTGGTGACGCCACTATGGAAACTGCTATGAATCCTAGTAACCCTGTCACACCAAAAAAACCATGTGCCTGGTTTGGCAACTACCCTGGGCGGTGTGATAGTGACTGAACCACCCGTGTCTACCACAAAAGGTAGGAAGCCTGTCAGCGCAGCAAAATCCTCCAAAAACAGTATGATACCTGATAATCTGTACAACACATACAGTGGAGGTAAGTGTGTGAAGGAGTGCCAAACCTGCCATGTTAGGGAGCACTACAGCACATCGTGCCCCCCAAAACCCAAATTGAAGCAAAGCAGCAGAAAACAAAGCCAAAAAAAGAGGTGCAAAAACTGAAGGTTGGGCTCCAAGAAAAAGAGGTCGCCCAAGAGTAAAAAACGGACAAAACGGGGATCAGGAAGGGTAAAGTGATGCGGATGAAACACAACAATCTGAGTGCAGTGTAGTTGTGCAGCAGTCGCAAACACCTGGCGCAATTGCTCGAATCAGAAGAGCGAACTCGCGCAATGTGGACTACAAGGATGACTATGAATCTGAATGAATCCAATATAATTTATCCAATAGTTAGCATCTGGTTTGCAAAAAAACTTCTGGATAAAAACACTATCTGATTACAACATAGCTGCGTGTGTGGTTCGCTACTGTCGCTTATGTGTGTTTGAAAGAAAAAACTACTACATGACGCTGTCGGATCGACTCACATGTGTTTGCTTGATGTGGTTGCAACCTAGTGAAATACGAGTGATTGCAAAATCCGTTACAGTGTGGTTGCAACCACTGTTGTGCTGCGATTGCAAAAAACAGTTGCAAAAAAAGCATGTGTGTGATTTTGCACCCCTTGTCACAGTGTGATTGCGACTTCCTGATTTACTGTGGTTACAACTTATACTTATTAGCATATTAGCTGAAAAATATTCTGGTTACCTGTGTTTGAAAAAAATTACAACTTGCAAAAAGTGTTTGAAAATTTCGTTGGTGTGTGGTTGCAAACTAGCGGGCATGTGAGTGCAAAAACTTATGAAAACAACCCATCTATGTGATTGCCAAACCTTGTTACGCTGTGATTGCAAGCTCCTTGTTAACTGTGATTAAAAAAAGTACTGAAAACACTTATTAGCGAAAAATGATGAATATGTGTGATTGCAACATATCTGCGTGTGTGATTCGCTACTGCCGCTTACGTGTGTTTGAAAAAATGCGGCATGACCTTTGAAGATTGCGACTAGGTTAGTGTTTGCTTGATGTGGTTTCAACCTGGTGAAATACGGGTGATTACAAAATCCGTTACAGTATGGTTGCAACCACTGATGTGCTGCGATTGCAAAAAAAATAGTTGCAAAAACCATCATGTGCATGATTGCAACCTTGTCGCATGTGCATGACTGTAACCTTATCGCAGTGTGATTGCAACCTTATCGCAGTGTGATTGCAAAAAAAACAGTTGCAAAAACAGCATGTGACTGCGATTGCAAAAAAACGGTCGCAAAAACAGGTAAAGTGCGATTGCAAAAACCAGTTCAAAAAGGTCAAAATGATGCAGAAAAAAGAAAGTACACACAAAAACATTGCCGAGTTCCAATTTACAACTTCAAACAAAAAAAGACGTAAAGTTGCCACATCACAGAAGAGTATTTTCAGACTGTGCCACGCATATCACATACAATCAAGCTAAAACATGTTTTTATCCTGCTGATCCTAAAAGTTCACAGACTGTCTGCTGTCATCTTCGAAATCAAGAGGGCGTCCACCAATTCTATACTTGTCCAGCATTGCAGGGAGCTCAGCCTGGTTGAGGGGGTGGAAGATTTGATAGTGCAGCATTTTACATCTGTATATGATGCAACAGTACGGTCATCAGCACACATACAGAAACATTAAAAAGAGAAAAGATGTAAAAATGTATCAGTTCACATCACACATTACCGGGTTGATTTCCTCCGTCACCTTGTTCCTGTCATAGTACTCCATGTACTTCCAGACAAACAAGAGGCAATCGTTGGGGCCGGCTTGCTTGGGAACTTCGATGAAAGGCTTCCTCCACCCACTGACTCTGGGCAGCTTGAAGTTGTACACCTTCTGGAAGGCTTCATCTATGATTGGAATTTTTGCAAACACATGCTTGTGACGTTCTACAGGATCCGTGCATTTCATGAAGTTGTCGTTTGAGTCCAGCACATCAATACGATTGTACATGAAGTTCAAACAATACACGAAGTAATGTCCTGCGTCTTGGATAGGGACAAAGATCCGGTGCAAAAAACAAGAGTGCAGAAAACAAAATGATTAGTGTATTGATTCCATCTAGTGTGGATGTGTGATTACAATTTGATTTGTGATTGCAACTACTCAAATAAATATTATGAATAAAAAAAGGGTTGCAGATTATGATTTTGCAATTACAACTTTGAAAAAAAGATGGATTACAGAAAAAACAGACTATATTGGGAAAAAAGATAGCTGCTAACCAGTTTTGCTCTTGATAGATCATAGTTTATGCACTTAGTCATCAGGTGGTTCCAAACATCTTTGAATTGTTCTGTCTCTGATTTATCCTCGTTGAGGACTGCGTTGCAATTCTCAACGTTCCACTGCACACAGGGGGAGAGAGGGGCATTAAAAAAACTAGTTCAGTCACACAAAACCTACAAAAAACAGTATTAAAAAATGAACAATTGAAACAAAGGGAAAAAAAGAGGCTTACATAGAACCCCGTCGTGACAAACACCCTGTACCCGAAAGAATCAAGCTTGTGCACAATGTCATCATGTCGCATGCAATGCACCAGGAAATCGATCAGGCAAAACTCTCTCAGCTTGTCATTTGAGAAACTGTCAATAAGTTGTTGTCCAGTAAATTCAGCAAGAATGCCAAACTCCAATAAAGTCCTCCTGCACCAAAAAAATGCAAAATGAAAAAAATGTGGTGCAAAAACTTTTCCGGTGGTTGCAACGCCTGTGTGTGATCCTTCCAAAAACATAGTGTGTGATTGCAAACAAAAAAAAGCTGTGGGTGCAACCTGTTTAAAATGGGAAAAGGGACAGTGGTCTGGTTTAACGAATTGCGTGTATGTTTGCAAACAAGGGTACAATGCAAAAAAATTGCAACTCCTACTTGCTCATGTTTGCAACTAGGATGACAACATGTGATTGCAAATTGGTCTGTGTGAGTGGTTGCAAAAAAGTCCTGAATGTGTGATTGCAACAGGGTACAATTTGCAAAACTGGGATTGTAACGGTTGCAATGCTAGTATGAGAACAGTTACAACATGAAAGACGCAGTAAAAAAAGAAACATACTGTTGAAGCTTAGGTTCAGATATGATCTTCTGCGTCAGATAAACAGCCATGGAAATAGGTATGTCGGGGCGCTTGCGATTGATCTGGAAGGAAGATATGAACTCAGCAGGCCTCCTCATCACTCTGTCACCTAGACACTTGAAAATCAGCCTCTGAACCTTGCTGTAATCAACAAGACCTTCGGACACATCGTCTTGTGAAAGACGGATCGGTGGGGTCAAATTAGCAATGTCGTCCTGGGACTCCGCAGGAAACTCAATATCGTCAACTGATGAGGGGGATGATGCCTGCATAGGTGCCTCCACAGATTCCAACACAGCATTGGCCTCCTAGCGGAGCAATTCTAACTTTTGCTCATATTCACTGCGCTTCTTAGCGTATGCCTTTGACAGTTGCATCTCCACCTGCTTGTTTATCTTTGAAATAGACGGCTCCTTCTGTAGAGCAGCCATGTTTGCTTCCAGCTTTTTCTGGATTCCTGCTATGATCTTCTTCTCCTTCTCTTTAGCCTTCTTGTCAGTTGCAGCCTTTTTCTTCAACTCAGCTTCTTGGGCAGCAGCTTTCTCGGCTTGGGTGGCTCCAGCCTTTCGCCTTTGAAACTCAAGCTTCTTGGTAGCACTGAGATTTCTCTTGTTATCGGCCTCAGCCTTCTTCCTCTGAGTTTCATCAGCTACAGCTTTTGTGTTCCTCACAAAATCATCACTCTGGCTCTGAGGATCTTCAGTTGCTGCTTGCTTGCCTTTTTGTGCTTCGACCCTCTTCTTCAACTCGGCTTGTTCGGCTGCTACTTGCTTGGCTTTTCAGCTTCAGCCCTCTTCCTCTGCATGGCTTGTTCTTCTGCAAACATTCATCAAAAAATGTGACAGTGAATCGATTATGTTTAAGACAGTAAAAAAATAAAAAAGCAGAAATACAAATTGCAACTAAGAGTACAAACAAACTGCAAAAATATTGTGGGTTGCAAAACAAACAAAAAGGGTCATTGTGATTGCAAAAAAATAAAAAAAAGCATGCACAATATTTTGTTTTTGCAACTATTTTTGTGTGTGTCATTGCAAACACAGATGGTATTTTTTATGATTACAAGTCTGAGTAGTGTGTGATTGCAACAGCAGGGTCGTTGTGATTGCAAAAAAAGGCATGCACAGTGTTTCGTTTTTGCAATTACTTTTCTATGTGTCATTGCAAACATAGATGGTAATTTTTATGATTGCAAAAAAAGGCCTGAACTAGTGTGTGGTTGCAACTATATTGTTACAAAAACTGTTGTTGCTTGTTCATCATTAGCTTTTTCCTTCATAGCTTGTTCAGCTCACTAGAAGAAACTATTTAATCCGTGACGTAACCATTCTGTCACGGATTAAATAAAATTCGTCGCAAATCAGCATCCGCGACGATTTACATTTTCGTGGTGGAATGAGCGTCATTGATTAAATCTCTCGATGTTCCCTTAATAAACGTCGCGATCCGTGACGTATCTGAATCGTCACGGAGCAGCCCGAGGCCCATGCAGCCCAACCCATGGCTCACTATTCGTGACAAAATAAAATCGTCACGGATTGCTACACACATGGCAGCTGTGGCATCCTACGTGGATGATGACGTGGCATCCTACGTGGGCGATGACATGGCATCCTACATGGACGATGACGTGGCATCCTCCATGGACGATGACATGGCATCCTACGTGGACAATGACATGGCATCCTACGTGGACGATGACGTGGCATCCTACGTGGACGATGACGTGGCATCCTACGTGGACGATAGTGTGGCATCCTATGTGGACGATGACGTGGCACCGTACGTGGACGATGACGTGGCAAAAATTTTAAGCCCAGCAGATACAAATTCTGACCCACCACAGCCCATTTCAGAATTATATTCTAGCATAAAATTAGCAAAATTAGCCCATCTTCAGCCCATTTTTCAGAGGGTACATATTTTCAACACATTTACCAAAATTCAATGAACGGACAAATCGGATACAATCTGCGGGAAAAAACCCGGCAAACACAATCGGATATTGAGGCGGATAACGCATTCATTCGGATGTCTACCATTCCTAAAACACTACACCTTCCTCTTTGTTATTCCGCCACTCTTTTCTCGATTCCTTGCGAGTTCGTATAAATCCTGAAATAAAGGAAACCGGAATCCAATTAGAAAGCGACTTGAGGGGATCCCATCTCTATTTTTCGGCAATACTTTGTAGTAAATAGTTAGTTGTTTCAAAACTCGGAAAGTAAACATGATCATGGGGTACCGAATGAATACACCAAAGAGCAAAAATAATCATGAGGAAAGTGATTGATAAACACTAGGAGGATATACACACCATAGTTATGGAAAGTATACATTCGCTAATCTCTTTCTAAAGAAAACTATGTTCATCGATCTATTATTGATGTCTTTTAATTCTTAGGCGACAAAGGAAATAGCAATGCATGGTTTATCATAAAATTTTGTTTGATAACTTTGTATGAGACTGTTAAGCTCTCTTCCGATCTAGTTGCCCTACATAATTGGACATATATTATTTTTCTCAAAACATAAAGAGCAAGAGGCAATGCTCTACAAACATAAGGAGGACTAACGATGAATCGGATCCTTATATGCTGCGGGCAACGACATTTTATACAAGATATGTCCATGTTATTTATCATGTTATTTTTTGACTTGAATTACCAAACTGCAAACATATGGAAATGAAAAAAAAATTGATTCAGTGCAATATCAAGTGCAAGTGATTGACAACATGGTAGAGTAGCCATAGAAAGAAATTTTAATGGTGATTGCTGACAAACAGGACAAGGTACAATTTGATGTTTTAATGCTTCTTTTATTTATAAGTTAGCAGGCAAAAGACTACAATCCACACAGATGAACATGCATCAAACAGGAAGAACAGCCACAGGATGGCTAATCCTTACACTCCAATTGTCGCATCTTCTCTGATCCTTGTTCCCAGGTATCTACAATCTCTAAAAGTCTCAACTGCATACCTGCAAAAATTTGTAATATCATATAACATTTCTGGATGAAGTATAGCATCACAATCTCATGGTTAACTTGACTGAGTTTGTATCTTAAGTGTAAAGAAATAGAGGAGCAACAATTGTGAAATCTTAACAAACATCTATTTTCGGAATAAAGCGAACAACATCACAAGCCGATGTCAACTCGGCCGAATTCATATCCGAAGCGTAAGAAAGAGAAGTGCTAACGAGCCCATGAAGCATACGGGAAGGAACATTTGTCTTGTGGTCACCAATTGTCCAATTTGATGTTGACTAGACCGAATTCATATCCGAAGTGTAAAAAAACGGGAAGTCTTGACGAAACACACGTTTATTACTGAACAAAGTGTAGCATCACAATTCTACAGTAAAACTTGACCGAACTCATGCCTGAAGTGCAAAAAATAGATACATGTAACACAAGGGAATAACATTTATTTCCAAACAAACTGTAGATTATACAGTTAAAAACTTTGATTCTTTTTGTCCTATAATAATTAATTAACAAGCGAGAATAGTATGTCTGGTTACCATGGTTGCATGTGTAACGCAATGTGTTGTGAGGAGATGCAGTTCAGCTGGGGTGAGTTTCAGTGTACCCCCAAATTAGCGTGAATGACCTGCATCGAGGATCTACGGGAAGTATATTCATCACCACCAGATCTACAGTCTGATTCGTAACACGGAGAGCAGCAACATGCTAAATCTACATTCACACCCACCTAGCACAGACCACATTCAAATTAAACTGGAACATTAATCAGCATGGTAGTGTCAAAGTTCATATGCCCCACTCTGCTGCTGGTGACAGGTTAAACAATCAAATTAAACTTGAGTATCAATGAAATATATATTCATGTTAACTACCACACAGGAAATTACAAAACCAACCATTTCAATTTGAGATACCACATTATCATATTAGCCACATTACCACAGTAACCAGGGAGACAATTGCGGTGATGTCAAATGATCGGATGGTATAATGTCCACAACTACACATGTTGTGTCATCCTTGAGCCCGCTTGTTTTCAGAGCTTTCTGCACATATAACATAACAGTGGAACGTTGACATTAGAATCTGAGCCGGTCATGCTTACGCCCCACAAAAGCATCTTCAAGAGTTATACGCAGAATTACCTTAACCACAAGCTTTGCGGCCGGTTCTGCGAGGCAATCCTCGGCATGCCTTTGCGGCTGCTTCATTGGATAGTGCATCCCATATGCCATCGACGCTATAATTAGCCTTCCTCCGGCATTTGATAACCGAGATTGCAAGCATTTTCACGGGTCGGCGCGAGATGCATCATAGCGAGCGAGAGCGGAGTAGAAATCCCCCGCATCCCGAGGAAACGATTGGTGCGTACGAACCTTGACTTGTTTGACATGTGGAATGGGCACAATGAACTCCCCAACATCCATGTCCCCGATGGATCTTGAAAGGCACAAGCCACCGGCCGGCGGCGGAGAGGACCGACCTCCCCGGCCCCCGAAGAGATTGAGCTCGCCGACTTCCCCCGCCGGCGGCCGTGACGCGCTCCCACTCCTCCGTGTTCTCCTCGAGGCGGTGGTCGACGGTGGCCGAGCTGCGGTTCGCCGCCTGCGTGTCGAGGATGCGGCGCGAGTCCCCCGACGGACGCGCCCGTGACGGTGAAGCCGTCGATGACGACCGGCGTTGCCGTGGTCCCCGACACCTCGCACGAGTTGGGATGGGAGGAGAGTTGCCGAAAAGGCGAGGAGGTGATGCGGGGGGCCTCGGGGGCGAGGGAGAGAGGGTTGGGTTACCTTTGCGGCCGGGAAGTCGATGTCGGCCTTGACAAATCCGGCGACGAGCGCTCGCGGGAGCGCCCGGATCGGGAACGACGGGGCGGAGCCACTCGCCGGGGCCGCGGTGGGGGAAGCGGGAGACGCCGGCGAAGGACCGGGCCGCCGACGGGGTGTAGAGGAAGCTCGGGAGGAGCGACTCGCGGGAGCGGTCGGAGAGCGCCATTGCCGCCGAGATTTGGAGGGTTTACTCGGCTGGGCCTGGAGACGGAGGAGAAGGAGATGAGGAGCGTTTGCGTGTAGCCGCACGGGCGTGCGTCGGCGCCGGGGGAGGCGGCGACGAGGGACACCGCCGCGACGAGGTAGGTGGGTGGCGGCGGTGGATCTGTAGAGGGAAGGGGAAGGGTGGGAGAGAGACTGCGGGAGATCGGAATTCCTCTAGGGTTTGCGGTAACGCTGCATATATTGGGGTGATTTAGCTATGGGAAATGACCAGAGTGACCTTCATTTGTTACTCGATGAGGGTGGGACTCCTATGGGTATTATAGTCATTTCCTGGCGGGATTTTTGGTTGGGCGGGGGATTCACAATTTCTTGGCGGGATTTATTTTTTTAGACTGCCACTTGTTTTCATGATTTTTGAAAAAAAATTGGTACGTTTGGTCATTAAGTGAATTTCTGTGTTTATTCAAAATAATTGTAAAGTTGTACTATGTGTATGTCCAATACGATTCCAAAAAATGTAAAAAAAATTCATTATCATTCATGTCTTGGAGATCTTTGAAATATTCAAAAGTTTGTTAGGGATAATTTTTAAAAAACTTTATAACATTTTGTGAAAATTGCAGTATAAATTGTTGAGTACATCGTCGACAGACAGACCGGCACAGAGGCAAACAAAGAAATGCATATTGTTTATTTAGGTATTTGTTTTCATATGACAAACTGAACCATTGAGTGTTCTTTTAAACAAATGTAGAAAGATAACCAACACGATCTTCTATAAACCTAAGCCTATTACATAGTGAAGATTTCATATCTCCTCCGGCAATTGACACAGAGACAACCCCATAACATCTGTTTGTGTTAGGATTAGTACGACACTAACTAGTAGGTTGGTGCGGATACTAACACGGAGACACGGGCTTATCCTGGTTCCGGCGTGGAACCGTACATCCGACGAGTGTGCGTGTGCAATTGTGCACTGTAGAGTCCACCAAATTGACATGAAACCATATTTTAAGGATATAATGCTCCTATAAAAAATTCATATGGTTTTGATAAAGTGAAATTATAGATGTTCACAAATAGGACACAAGACTCGCATAGTTTCCTACAATTGAAAACAAACTTTGAGATTTGAACAACTAATAACGTGACCAAACTTGTATGCACCTCAATTTTTGACACCATCTCATGTTGACCATAAAATTAGAGAATATTAAGTTATATTAGCAATTATTATGAAAAAACATGTTTTTTATATTCTCTTTTTAGTTGGAAAAGTTATGTTGCATGAAAAGCAACCAAGAAATAGTAATTAAGATACAAACAAATGGCACTGAGTAAAACATCTCAATTTTAGAAAAAATTAGGAAAAAGAATCAACCGATTTGGAGTTCGTATGAGGAAGAAAAACAGTTTACAAGTTTTATCCGAAGATTAAAAAACAGAAACTGCAATTGCTATGAACTGAGATGAACAAGTGTGTTTTCTCTTTTTAATCTTTGACTAAAACTTGTAACTAGTTTTTCTGCCTCATACTAACTCCAAATTCGATGATTCTTTTTTCTAAAATTTTCTAAAATCATTCTCTACCAAGATCTACAACTTTAACAAATGAAAAATTGATTTCAACAGCAGTTTATTAGGAGTAATTCAAACTTACATCTCGAATTTACACTATCACTTTAGGGAAAACTCGAATTTCAACTAGTCACCTTGTTCTACAAATTGGCATAACATCATGTTTTTGTCCCAAAATATTGCCATAAAACATTTAAGTGGTTTGAAGAAAGTAGGATCATTCATTGTTCACAAAAGGATACATCCCTTCTACAGTTTCCTAAAACTCAAAGTCAAACTTTGAGATTTCTGTACCTCATTATAGGTTTGAACTTGTATGCACTTCAAACTTGGAGACAAACTTATGTTGAGCATAATATGATCAAATATGAAGTTGCATTATCAATTCTCTTGCAAAAACTTGGTTTTTCTGTATATATATATACACACACATACTCGATAGATGAAAACAAGTCATACTAAAAAGTTCAACAAATTTCAATTAACATAGAAACAAACATCACTAAATGAAAGTTCGTGATTTTAGAAAAATTTGGGAAAAAGAAACATAAGATTTGGAGTTCATATGAAAGAGAAAAACCAAACACAACTTTTAATTCAGGATTAAAAAGAAAAAGATGAACCTTAAGGTGTTCTTCAATTTGTAAATTTCGGATATAAAATGCAACCCTAACCAACATGTTTTTAATATATATATACAAACTTCTGCAAGTAAACACAACTTGACTTGTAACTCAGTGGTAACTCATCTTCCTCCCTACCCCTAGGTCGTGGGTTCGAGTCCCCCATCCGACGCTTTTTTTGTATGCGGGATATATTTCAGAGGGGTTGGGCCAATGTGGCGTTGTGGCCCATGCGTCGGGCCGGGCCTTTGTGGGGCTAGCGGCCCATGCGGTGTTGGCGGGGGTGGCGGCCTAGTGGCCAACCCGGCGCTAGCGGCCGTGCGGTCGTTGGGCCATCTTAGCGTAGGCGGCCCATGCGGCCGGGCCGGGCCGAGGTGGCGGTGTGGTGGGCCCCCGGTGCTCGCGTGGTGGTGACGTGGCGCACCGGGTGAGGTGACGCCTACGTGGCGGTGAGGTGGGCCCCTAGCGTTCGCGTGGTGGTGACGTGGCGCTGCGTGGCGGTGAGGTGGGCCCCCGGCGCTCGCGTGGTGGTGATGTGGCGCCCGGGTGAGGTGGCGCTGCGTGGCGGTGTGGTGGGCCGGGGCGCTCCCGTGGTGGTGACGTGGCGCCCGGGTGAGGTGGCGCTCGCATGGCGGTGAGGTGGGCCCGGACGCTCACGTGGTGGTGACATGGCGCCAGGTGAGGTGGCGCTGCGTGGCGGAGGTGGGCCCCTAGCGCTCGCGTGGTGGTGACGTGGCGCACCGGGTGAGGTGGCGCTCGCGTGGCGGTGAGGTGGGCCCCGGCGCTCACGTGGTGGTGACATGGCGTCTAGGTGAGGTGGCGCTGCGTGGCGGTGAGGTGGGCCCCCCGGCGCTCGCGTGGTGGTGACGTGGCGCCCGGGTGAGGTGGCGCTGCGTGGCGGTGTGGTGGGCCGAGGCGCTCACGTGGTGGTGACGTGGCGCCCGGGTGCGGTGGCGCTGCGTGGCGGTGAGGTGGGCCCCGGCGCTCACGTGGTGGTGACGTGGCGCCCGGGTGAGGTGGCGCTCGCGTGGCGGTGTGGTGGGCCCTTGGCGCTCACGTGGTGGTGAGGTGGTGCCCGGGTGAGGTGGCGCTGCGTGGCGGTGAGGTGGGCCACCGGGCGCTCACGTGGTGGTGACGTGGCGCACGGGTGAGGTGGCGCTGCGTGGCGGTGCGGGTGGGTCCTAAGTGCGGTGAGGTGGTTTGTTTTTTTACGGATCGCGACGAATGCTGCTAAAACGTCACGGTGTTGTGGGTCGTATTGCGACGAATTTAACAAATCGTCGTGATGGTTTGGGCTTCAATATCCATCCATGCACGTCCGTGACGAAAAAATATGAATACGTCGTAGAATCGGGACAAACTAAACAAATCGTCGCGGTGTTTGTGACGAAAAAAGGAATACGTCGTAGAATCGCGACGAATTTAACAAATCGTCACAGTGTTTTGGGCTTCGATGCAAATCCGTGACGAAAAAAAGGAATACGTCATAGAATCGCGACGAATTAAAGAAATCGTCGCAGTGTTTTGGGCTGCAATGCACATTCGTGACGTTTTCTGAAAACGTCGCGGAGAAAGCGTCACAGATTAAATAGTTTCTTGTAGTGGCTGCAGCCACCTTCAAAGCTTCCCCAGCAGCAAGCTTTTTCTTCTGTTCTTCAGTTGCAGCCTTTTCTTCTCTTCCTCAGCAGGCTTTTGCTTAGCTTCTGCTTCAGCTGCTGAGTGCATCCGATGTGGCAGTAAAAAAATAAGTTATAATTGCAACTATAAGTGCAAACAAACTGCAATATTGGTGTTGTGTGGGTTACAACCTGTTGCTGCCTCAGCTGCAGCCCTCTTTGAAGCTTCCTCTTCAGCAGCCTTTTGCTTAGCTTCTGCTTCAGCTGCTGAGTGCACCCGATGTGGCAGTAAAAAAATAATTTATAATTGCAACTATAAGTGCAAACAAACTGCAATGTTGGTGGTGTGTGGGTTACAACCTGCTGCTGCCTCAGCTACAGCCCTCTTCGAAGCTTCCTCTTCAGCAGCCTTTTGCTTAGCTTCTGCTTCAGCTGCTGAGTGCATACGATGTGGAAGTAAAAAAATAAGTTACAATTGCAACTATAAGTGCAAACAAACTACAATGTTGGTGGTGTGTGGGTTACAACCTGCTGCTGCCTCAGCTGCAGCCCTCTTCGAAGCTTCCACTTCCGTAGCCTTTTGCTTTTGTTCTTCTGCCTTTCGGTTTACTTATGCTACAGATTTCATAATTTATTGCGGTAAAAAAGGTCAAGTTTCTATTTTAGATAAAAATAGCAAAAAAAAAGGACACGAATTGCAACTGTAAGTGCAACCCAACTGCAAAAAAATGCTGGTTACAACCTGCTGCTGCTTTCGCCCTCTCGTCGTCATCCTTCTTCCTTTGTTCTTCCTCTAACCTCTTTTTCTCAACTTCTTTCATCATCTCGTCTTCCAACCTCTTTTTCTCAGCCTCGGCCTTCTTCCTCTATTCATCTTCAGCATTCTTCTTGGCTTCCTCGGCTTCGGCCTCTCTCTTCGAGGCTTCCTCTTCTTCAGCCTTTCTTCTGTCCTCCTCTGCGTTATTCTTCTCAGCCTGAGCCTCTTTGAGTTTCTTCCTTCTCTCCTCCCTATCGGTCCTCCTTGCATAAGTTTTAGTGCACTGTGTTATAAAAAAAAGAGTGAATCAGTCGTGGTTTAGCCAGTAAAAAACAAAAGGAAATAAAATAAAGAAAGACAAAAAAAGACTGCGACTGTAAGTACAACCCAACTGCAATGTTGGCGGTGTGTGGCTTACAAACCTGCTGCTGATGTTTCTGCTGCTGCTGCTGAGGCTCAAGATGAGGGAATTGAGCAAAAAACAAACAAATCAAATTTGCAAAAAAATAGTGAAATGCTTATGGTTGCTAGATTGAGTCACTAATTGCAACTTTCCGTGCGGTGTGAATCCTTCAAAAACGGAGAGGGGATTGCAACCTGGGTGTAGAAAATGAGCTTACATCAAAATGGTGTGGGGAGGGAGACATTGAGGAAGCGCTCCTCTTTGCAACAGTATGTCTTGGCTCACGCGGGTGCTCGTCTGCATTGTTCCCTGCGCGAGGAGGCGAATCAAAAAATCCAAGAATTTCATCGACATTGGAAATGTTCCCAGAAAGATGTGGAGGGGCTGCAAAAATAAAAAGAAAAGATTGATGGTGTGTAAGTAAAATAAAATACAGATCCTTTAGACTAATATAAAAAACATATATTCTTACTTCTATCGAGAATACCCTATTCACTGTCATGTCCGTGAGGTGGTGTTTGTTGGGCGTTTCTGCTATCAACATCACCCTGTGCAAGGTTTTCATCGTGCGCGCCATCTTCGTAGACCTCCATTTCAATTGGGCTTGGAGCCTCGAAAACGTCATCATCCATGTCTGCCCCAGGATTGTCTTCCATACTTGATTCTGTTGCTGGTGTTGTTGTTAAACACAGAAAAATAGAGTGTAATTGCGAAAAATGCTTTATTAGTGTGTTTGCAACCTTGGATGTGCATGATTGCAAAAAAGTACTGGTTACATGTAATTGCAAAAGAAATAATAATAATAATGTGTGTTTGCAAAACGCAGCTCATACTTACTGATTGCAAAAACTGCAGTTTTTTACATGTGATTGCAACTACAGTTTTACATGTGATTGCAACAAATTAGTGTGTGTTTGCAAAAAAACACAGTTTGGTTTTCTTGCAGCAGAACAAAAAAGGTGTTATGAGATGTATGTTTGCAAAAAGGTTGTGTGTGTGATTGCAACTTCTGCTTACATGTGGTAGCAACATGATTGTGGAAAATATAGAAAAAAAGAATACATACCGGTTGCTGGTTGGGTGACATTCGTAGCCTTTTTCCTGCGACCATTGGAAGCTTGCTTGGCAGCTGCAGCATCCGCAAGAAGCTTGTTCATGCTGCTGACGCACTCCTAATGAGCTGATGCCATAAGATCACGTGACCTTGTTGCATACTCAGAATCCTTCCTTGTGTACTCCTGTGCACGTTTAGTGCTTTTGTCGAACTCCTTCAAGATAGCCAACGCGTCTTCCTTCCTACTTCTTGCAACCAAATCAGAAACACGCTGGCTAAATGCGGTGCACAAACTTGGGTACTCGTAATAGACAGGGGGAAACCACTGTGGGGCCCATGACCACTAGGATCGTGGAAGGTGCTAGGCCCAGGAGCGGACGAGGAAGCAGCAGCCCCTGCTGCGGCGGTGGATGCGCTAGCCCCAGCAGCAAATGTGGCAGCAGCGGCGGCTAATGGGGCGCGAGGTCCTGCTGCAGGTTGGGCAGCTCCTGCTTCAGGAAGACCTTCTTCACCATCTGCATCTTGGGCAAGTCGGAATCTGGGGAGGGGTAGTACTGTCAAAGACCCCACAGGGGCACCATAGCACGTGTCCGTAAAACTTTTCAGCTGCAAGTCATTAAAAAACGACAGGGGAAAACGAATATTAACAAAAATGACAAAATTGCAAAAATCATAGTTGGAGTAAAAAACAGTGGTGACATTTGCAAAAAAAGGTGTGATTGCCAAAAAAACAAACCATGAGATGTCCAAACTCAACAATGTCGCCAGCGACATCCCCCCTGTGGTCCTCGTTGAGTATAGCTTGAATCATCTTCGAGGGAAGGAAAGAGCACTGGGGATGGAAAAAGAGCTTGTCTAGAATCCGTGCTGCGAGATGTCAACGTATAACATCTGCAAAAAAATTACGAAAAAAAGAATAAAACACTGATGAAGCAAAAACTAATTGCAAAAAAAAAACTTCCGCCAATGCCAGATTGCAACAGTGAAAAAATATGATTGCAGCAAAAATATGTACACAGTTGCAAAAAAAGCAATGAAAACAAAGAACAGGAAAAAAATGGATATGTGACTTGAGCTTACCACTAGAAAGATCATGCATCCGCTAATGGGTGCATTGATGCCTTTTTGAGCGTAGTCCAACTTGTATAAGCGAGTAGCAACGCTGAGCCTGTCAACACCTGCCTTGCACCAATTCCTAGTGCCAATGTTCTGAATATTCTGGGTGTATCTCACATCATCAAGCCTGATCTTGGTGTCAGTGTTTGAGAACAGCAAACACTGGAAAGCAGCCATGAAAAAAGCTCTTAGGCCAAGTTCCCCAGTCAATGAACGGTTCTTCCGTCCAGCGGTTATATGTTTTAGCGCGATGCCCTTTCTGGAGTTGTATGAAGGGCCAACAATTTGTAAGCGAAGCCGATCCCGCTCAGCACGGGCATCTGCATCAGACATGGGGAGCGGGTCGCCTCCAGCATTTGGAATCTGCATGGCACACCACACAGCGTGATTGCTGACATTGATCTCTTTGCCGCCACCAATCTCAAGCTTCATTGTCTCTGGATTGAACTTCCGCATCAGCCAGCTACTCACGTCCCTCTTCAGGTAGTTAGTCTTGAAATTCAGAAGAGCCCCGAAACCTTTTGCAGCTACTTAACCTTTAAGATCATTTGGTAAAGCATTGAGAAGCTTTATAAAACTCACTAGGGAGCATCGCATAGATTGTGGCTTGAATTTTCCCTTATCACCATCACCGACAGCAGCCAGGGCGGCATCATCGTCGCTAGCACTCCATCATCATGTCTAGAGCCTTCACCGTCAGGGGTGAAATCTTCATCATGCTCTTCTTCATCTACTTTATCTTCAGCAGCGCTAGCCGGTGGCTGAGTTGGCAACTTGAGCCTTTTCCGCCTCTCACGAAGTATTTTTAAATCTTCTGCCTTCCTCTTCTCAGACAAGCGAGGAGAAGATCAAACATTTTGGCCACCTTGTTGTTCACCTTGCTGACCACATTGATGTCCACCATCATTACGCTCTTGCTCCATTGTAAATAGGATAACAACTGAAAAAATATGAACATAAACAATCATCGAAAAAATGCTTGAAACAATATGGGACCAACTGCTAGTGTGAATGAAAACCAAATTGCAACCTCTAAAAAAAGTGTAGAAAATTGCAAACTCCTGTGAAATAAAGTTGCAACAAAAATAACACAATTGCTACATCTATATATATGCACAGTTTGCAACTTCTGTAATAGGGCAATTGCAACTCCTATAAAAACCCAGTAACAAAAACAAAAAACAAAAAAAGCCAAAAAAAATACAACCGCACTATGAGGACGAAAACTGCTAATGCTACTAAAAAAGGTTTAATATTAGACAAAGTTGCAACTCCTGTAATACAATAGTTGCAACCTATAAAAAGGATACAGTCGTCACAATAACAAACTGCTACACAAAATATATTAAAAAAGTTCCTGTGTACTAAGATGATTACAACTTATGCGTGATTATGGTTGCAACTCCTACAATTAACCGAATGCAACAAAACGTGACAAAAAGCTACATCACCTGCAACAGTGTTGTTAGTGTACTTGATCGGTTGCAAATTCAGCGATAAGACGATTGCAACTTCTGTGATACGGCAGTTGCTAACAATGAATCAATCAAAGCCCTAACTGAAAAAAGTAAAAAATGACACGACGGGGCCGCATGTGATTTTTACACCTAGCCGTGTGTGCTAAAACTGACTCATCTAATGAATAGAAAACACAAAAATAAGTCAGTAAAAAACCTAATGAAAAAAGTAGGACCAATATCATCTGAATGAACAACAAAAATCATTCATCGGAGCTCTCGAAAAAAAATTCCGTCGAAAACATGAATAATCACGCAGCCACATATAACCGTAGCGGAAAAAAATACCGGGAGCAAGCGGAAAGGGGGCGATAGGTCGAACGGCATACCTGCAAGCGGAAGATACAAGGATGTGTTCGTGAACGTGGTGGAGAATCACTGCTGGGGTCTCTCCCGCCTCCCCGCCTCCCCCCGCCTCACCACAGTCGCCGTGGGTTCGCCCCCCACCGGGGAGAAAGAGGAAGACGACGGGAACGCAGCGCAGTGGAGAGAGGGCGATGAAGCCGATGCGGACGGGAACAGGGGCGAAGATGCGGGTCGTCGCGAGCGGGGGTGATTCGCCACTCGGAATCCTGACGAGCGCTCAGCTTCTCGAAGGCGATCGCTCCGCTTCAAGCCGACGAGAAATCCACTGCGCCTCTCTTCGCCGGCGAGCGCTGAAGCGAAGAAGGCGAGTAAGTGGAGAGAGTGGTAACGGGTCGGGGAATTAAATGAGAGGGTGACGGGGAGGAGTTCGTAATATGCGGGCCCCAGGTGGGTGGTTAACGCTTGCGAAGTGGGGTGCGGTTGCCGCGGCGGATTATGGAGTGGGAGTGCGGTTGCCGCGGTCGGTTCCGCGCCCGCGCCCCCTGCCCCGCGCGCCCGGTTGAGGAAGTCTGGTTGGCTTGGGATGGTTCGGTCAGTTGGGCCTAGGTGCATTCTCTATAGCGAATGCACCCAGGTGCATAATATATATACAGTATATATATGTGTGTGTGTCTATATATATGCTATATTGGCCTTACTACACCGAATCTTTGTGCAACATAGGCACTATCGATGCTCAAGATCCGGTTCTAGACTCATATGATTCAACTGAGAAAATCATGTGTGTTCATACGGTACATGCAGATGTCTTTTTCCTACATAAACCAGCACACAGAGTGGCGTTTGATTTGCCTAAATAATGTATCCTAATCCCATTACATCTTGGAAGCAATAGTGTTCCGGTTGTTTGTTTAATTTCCAGCACCACGTAAACAGTTACAGTGTAATCAAATCTCAACTTATACAACCCTCATACAATTCTGCTACTCCGTATATATATAATCAGAAAAAGGGATACTGTGCCACCCAGGTCGATTTGAAATGAGATGCCAGGCCACACATGTCACCACCGTGTGGGACGCGGCCGCTGCCTCCTCCACCTCTTACGTCTCTGCTTTCTTCTCATCGTGCCACGATCGATGACCATGCCGCTCTCTGGCTCAGCAACCTCTTCGTGTCATCTCCACTGCTGGCAATGACCGCTGCCGGCGATGTGACAATGACGACATCGATTATCAACCACTGCTTCTTCCGCGTCATTCCCATCCGCTTTCTACAAATTTCATGATTTTCAAACCTTGTTTGGATTTTCTACAATTAAAACAGTTTTCGACGGAACCTTCATCATCATGCTTCAGGAACCAAATATTTAAAATTTTGTCCCCTGTCATGGAAAAGGTATTAAAAAAGGGTTGAGAAACATGAATATCATTTTTGCACTAACTTTAGTCTATGATTTCATGCACTTCCAGTTCAAATTGGACGTATTCGACAAAATATATGAAATGAAAAAATCGTTAAATATAACACACAAACCTCTAATTATGCCAAATTTGAACATGTAGTTTCTATAGATGCATTTGAGGGGAAGAAAAATTTTGGAGAGGAATGGAAGAAATTTTTGTTAATTGTTTGTGGTGAGTAGGGATTCAAATCATGGCAAAAAAGGGATTTTGGTCAAGCATATAGTTCTGTGCTGTGAGCCCTCCTTGTGTCTCACGACAAACTAGGCAGCCCAGGCTCACAGCCGTCACGGGACTAGTTTGTTGTGAGCCGTTGTCGTTGCCGAGAACTTCGTCTTCAGGCTCATGACAAAACCATGTAATGTTGTGAACATTATTCTTTGCCGAGAGCATCGGCTCCTGGCTCACAGTAAAGCCTTTCAATGTCATGTGTCGCCTGTTTGCCGTGAGCCGCCACTCTGGCTCACGACAAAGCAGTTGTTTGCCACGAGCCGGCAATTTAGCACTCGGCAACGCACACGGCAACTGCTTGGTTTTCGGTAGTGCTTCTCAATGCACAACACTGCTGCTGAATTTGAGGTCACCTATTCCTCTAACCTCCATTTCCTCGTCACTGCAGCATCATGGAAGGCTAGGCTATGTGTCTATGAGCCTCCTAGAACCTCCATTTCCTCAGTGAGCACTGAGAGCAGGGTAGAAAAAGAGGACAACACGCGTGACTAGGAAAGATGTAATGATAGAAACGGGGAACGAGCTGACGATGACAACTTTCATAATTCAGTAAAAGCGGGAACACAATCGTAATGTAGAAAATGAAAGTGTTCGGTTTGGGATCTATCCCAACCGTTTTCATTCCTAATTATTACATTATCATTAATGCTGATTGTAGTCATATGCCATTCCCATTGGTTCTCTAACAAAAATGGATCCAACAAAAAGTTTTAGTTAGATCCATGGTTGGTGCAAAACTATCTTCAATGGGTCATGGCGGGCACATACTGACTGACATTGTTTGCGATCAGTTATTAAAGGTTTGTTGCAAATTGCTAATGAAACATTTAAAAATATTAATCTGATAAACACAATTTCTTATAGCAGAGTTAAATAAAAAATGAAAGAAAAATTGTTTGTCCATCATGAGGTTATGTGGTACATATACAAGCAAATTATCTTCCATAAGATGCATTTGAAGGCCTCCGGGTTGTCGACTAGAATAAAAGTTGAATTGCCCAATTATGGAATAATATATCAATTTAAATATGCCATCACTTTGGTATGTGATATCTTACAAAATTACAAACATTTGCTTCTTGATAAATATTTCTCACATTCATTTTTTATTTGTAACTTAGATTTTAGTTGAATAATATCTTATTTAAGATACTTGTACATTATTTTGCAATATAATTAAAAGTATCCCACTGCAGAAGCTAGATGGCGACTATCATAAAAGGTAAAGTATCCATATATGAACTAAATAATGTATTAAATAATCATCAGTATGGTATCAGGCATCTGATAGACATATTATTTTGAAAACATTCAAAGATATTTGCCTTTTTAATTAACTCAGCTTTTAATGCAGTAGTGTTAATTGGTTCAAAGATTCCTCACCATCTATTTATTTGCAATATAGATTTCAGTGGAATAATCTGATAGAAGATTTCTGCACATTTATTTGTTTGTGTACTTGACTTCTTGAAACGCCATAAGTATCCGGCCACTGGATATGATGTACGATATCAAAGATGAAGTGCCCAAATATGAAGTACGATATCAAAGTTAAATAAGCTATCACTTTGGTATGTGATATCTTATATACAATTATTTTACAAACGCTTAAACATTTTTTTATTGAGTATCTCAGAGTTTTTTTAATGCAGTAGTGTTCATTATCTGAAAAAATAGCAAATAACTATAAAAGATGCAACATCATTTATTGTAACATAAATGCTATTCCAACCAACATTGTATTTCTTCACATGGTCCTATGAAAGTTTTGTATTTGCCTTATACCCAAATAGGTGGGATAAGAAATTCAAAATCACTACTTGACCTCACAAATATTAGACACCATATATCACCTCGACTGTGCATCAAATTTCATTTACCATGATTATTCTTATCAATCTATTTGTTGTAACTTTGTCTAGATTAGATTAGTAAAACTTTTCACTACCCTAGAAAATATATTTTTTTCTTAAGAAATAGTACTGATGTGCATGCTTATTTACGATGATGAAGCTTGATGAAAGCATGGACACACACAACTGCAACGAAATCTCAGTATGTCCAACTGCCTTTTAACCATATGATGTTGCCATGTTTAGTTCTTTTTGCTTTTTTTTCTCGAATATGCAGGAGAGCTGCATATCATTGCATTAAGGAGAGTTGGGCCAAAATAGCCTTGCACAACACACAAACACACACCTACCCACGCACACAGACCTACCCAAACGCACACATCCACCCACAATCGATGCGCCTTATGCGGGCAACAACCTGACCAAAAATGGCTGCACACTCCAACTACTAGTTGTGCAGCCTAGCAGTTACCACGGCGTTTAGCCCTTTGGCGCCCGCAAGAATCCAGAGATCAGCCTCTTCTTGCGCCAAGAGAAGGGCCCTATCAACTCTAGGAGCAATCCCATTGAATACAACGTCATTCCTTGCCTTCCAGATAGTCCATGCCCGTAACACGACCAAGGAGTCGCAACCTCGTTGCAGGGTAGTATGTAGTCTGTCACTAGCCTGCTGCGACCATGAATAGAAGCTCACATTGTGCGCTTGAGGTACAGAGGCTTGCATACCAAAACAAGCGAGCAAATCATGCCAAAAATAGCGGGCAAACACACATGCTGAGAGGACTTTTTTTGTTAGCGCTAGCCCAACTTCTATATGGAGATGCTTTCTTAATTTATTTTCTTATCTTCTTAGCATTGTTTCTAGTCGGACAATGGCCCTTACCTCGGACCTCCCCTGCACCATCTACCTTTCACTAACTACTCATTTTGCTTACCCAACATTGGAATGCGCCGGTGTTGCCCTTAGCATGCTTCATCCTGTCAATCGAACCTGCCTCCCGACATCTCTTTTATCATGGAGCCCTCACAGGCTGGAGCCTTACCACCCAAACCAAAATCTTCAAAATTCTGATTTCTTCTTCTCCGCGCTCATGCCCATATATGGTTTTAATTTGTATATGTAGCGCACTTGTGTTCTCCAAAGAGAATTGATCAACGTTTTTGTGCTCCCAAGATGTGGTAAACAGTTCTTGATAAAAAGGCATTCAAATCAAGTTCAGATGAAGAACTTCAAGTTCTCCAGGAGAAAAAATTTCCTTATATTCAGTCCATCATGCCATAATTGTTGTGTCTGTCAATAAGGCTGTAGTGAGCTAAGTTCCTTATGCGTAATGTTGTAGCGGTCTTATTTTTGTCTATTAATGATGAAATATAGTTATTCATCCCATGGTCGAACAACTACCTTTTTTCACGATCAGATGTAGGTAGGATCTTGCCTTCCTGATTTATATTTAATCTATTGTCGGTCATGTACATGTTGCGCTCGAGACCTCTGGTGTTTGTGGGCATATTGCCCTGTCGTTGCACCTGGTGGTTGCATTGAAGCTTACCCGTTCTTGTCTGACCTCTGGCATTGTCAGCATGTTACGTTTTCCACTCATGCACCTTATGGTTTCTTTGAAGCCTCTTGGGTCTTGCGTGACTTGTAGCATTCGTTGGCATGTTCCTCTTTTTTCTTTTGCACCTCATGGTTGCGTCAAAGGCTCCCAGCTCTTGCTTGATGCCCTAACACCACTACTGGAAACAGGTCCTTTGCCGAGTGCCCGAAACCGTCGGCAAAGACCTAGAAACCGTCGGCAACGGCTTTGCCGACGGCCGCACTCGGCACCGTACTCCCGGGAAAATTTTTCTCGGCCAAGGATCTTTGCCGAGAGCCTTAGGTCAAGACCCTCGGCAAAGGCTCTGCCGAGAGCCCACGGCGGGCCGTCGGAGGAAAAAAGTAACCGTTACGAACTGACGGATTTTCGAATCCTCTTTGCCGACGGCCGGACGCTAGGCCGTCGGCACAGAGGTTTAGGTTTGTTTTTTAAAAAAAACAAACTGCGCCGACGGCTCACCCCAGGCCGTCGGCAAAGATGTAATCTTTGCCGACGGCCAACGCTCGCACGGCCGGGAGACCGGATCGGGGTGCTCCCGGTGCGTGCCGAGTGCCCTGTGCAAGTACGCTCGGCACAGCTGGGAACACCAGAGAAGGGGTCAGATTTCCCAGGTGTGCCGAGCGTACTGGCACAAAACCCTCGGCAAAGGGGCCTTTGCCGACGGCCGCGCTCGGCAAAGCGGTCATCTTTTGTTTATTTATTTTTTTTTGCTTCCAAATTGCAACCAAATACATATACCCCGCAAACACACATATATCACCCGCAAACACACATGCAGCGCACATATCACATATATCACACATCCACAAGTCCACACATCACAATAGTTCACACATCCACAAGTTCACACATCCACACAAGTCCACAAATCCACATAACATCCACAAGTCCATCGAAACAAGTCCATGGTAGATCCACAGGCCTACGGTGACTGCTCGGGCGGCGGGAAGGGTGTGAAAGCTGGCATCTGAGTGACGGGCGAGTGGTGGACTTGATCGCCACTTGGAGCCTGCTGATTAGAACCCGCCGAGAAAGGCTGCACAAAGGAGACAAGATTGCAAGTGTTAGATATCATTAGCCACAAAACCAGAAAGTCTTTGGTATCATACTCACAGGACTACCGAGAACTTGCGGCGTAGGAGACACCTGTGGACCGATCGGAGTGATAGGAGCTAGGAGCCCTGGTGGTAGAGCCATACCACCTGACGTCGCCAGGAACCTAGTAAGTTCCTCGAACTTACTCGCCATTGCCCGGCCGCCGAGCCCGCTCCCCGTGCTAGCCGCTCGCTAGCCGCCGACGTAGACTCCGCTCCTCTCGCTAGCTCGACCTAGAACATTTAACTTAAATGTTTCAGGTAATGCAAATCTAAGAATGTGTTTCAACATTAATATACCATGATTAGTGGATAGTGCATACCTCAAGGACATTCAACCGGCCCATCCCCACGCTCGGCCGTGCCCGTATCCGGGGGGTCGGACTCCGTCCTCCGTGCCCGGACGTCGGAAAGTCTCAAGCTGGAACTGTCGATGATGCCATCGCCAATCCACAACCTCCCGTGCTTCTTTCCTCCACCCAAGGCCATGACTATGTCCGTATCAATGTCATGCTCGCTCGGGTTGTAGTCTTCCCCCGTACTTGTGCTTACATGCCTCTCGTGTACTCGGCAATGCGGCGGCCGAAAGACGGGTTGCTCGTATGCCTCCGGCCCGTCGCTCACGCTCGTAGGACACATCGGACGTCGCCTTGGCCTTGTGTGCCATGCACAAGGCATCGAAGTCCGAGCATTCCCTTCCAGGATGTGCCTTTAGCTGCAAGAAAAGCAGGACGAAGATTAGTGTGATGAAACAAGTTTGAGCCTTTGCCCACTTAGAAAGAAAGGCGTACCCATAGCTCCTTGTACTCTGGAAGGCTCCGCTGGCCTTGGTGGTGTGATGGGCCCTCCATCATCAAACGTCGCTCTCGTGCAGCGTCGTGCGCCTGATGGTACTCCTCCGTGAACCACTTGTCCACCTCCATTGCCCACGCGTCGGCCTTGGCGCGGCTCCACCAGGGACAAACCTGCACATCACGAGGTAATTGATACATGAGAAGATGAAACATAACATAAGTAATATCAAAACATAGCTTCACTTGAAGTACCTCAATAAACCGCTCACGGGTCAACATTGTCCTTCGGCTTCTTCCTTGCTTATCTTTTGACCAAGCACCAACGCGTAGTAGGTTACGACGGCCTGGTGCTTTACCTCGTGATGCATGTCTGTGACACGCTTCTTGCAAGAGTTCTTCAGGCACATGTCCGCTCTCTCCTCTTCTCCGTCCTCACATCTGAAGAAGGTCTGCATACAAATACGATGTCAAAATCATTTTGTTAAGATTGAGTGGAACGAATGTGATGTAATGAGAAACTTTGTGATTTGCTAGAGTTACCCAGAACGTCCTCGGCACGCGCTCGCCGTGTGGGTGAACTCTCGGTCTTCACCCCGGTAGTAGTGGCCCCACGTGTAGGCCGGCTCGGTCCGGCCGTGGTACGTGACAATGCCGGGGTAGTGCTGCCTACAGAGAAGCCCGACAATGCCGTTAGGCTTGCGGGCGTCGCCACCCGACACAACGAGCCGGTTCTCGCACATGTCGAACAAAATATTAGTGACTCGATAATCAAAATGAAGTTAGGCATCAAAATGAAGTTAGGCATCTAAATTTACTTACATTCGGCCTTGGGGGCGAATGACTGGGCGGTTCTGAGGGAGCGGGGGGCCGAGGGAGTCGTGCGGGGCCTCGCAAGTAGACCTTGGCCGCCGTAGCGGCCTCCCCCGAGGAACCCGCACCCGAGGCGCCGTCCTCGGTCTCCGGTGCACCGTCAGTCGGCTCCTCCACCTCGTCGTCGGCCTCCGTCGGCTCGACGGCCCCGGCCCCCCGGCCCTCCCGGTCCTCCTCTCGCGACCCCTCCGCCTCTTCCCCGCCCCCGTGAGGCGCTCGTAAAAGGTGGACAAGGGCACCCGACGTCGGCCCTCGTCTACCTCCACCTCGTGGTACCGGTCGTCGTCCTCCGCGACGGCCGCCCGCCATCTTTTTCGGTCACCGTGATCAACATATAAACAAGACATAATTAGTATGACATGCATAATAATAATTAGACATGCATAACAATAATGAAAACACGAATACGAAAGAACATAGTATTACATGTATTAAAAGTAATCTGGATCATCGTGGGGATTAGCTGGTATGTCTGTACGCTCGTCATCACTGTCAAAATTATCCAGATAATGAAGATAATCTGACGGCTCTAAGTTTCCTTCATGTTCCATGTCCAATCGCTCAAGCATTTGTAAGTCCTTTGGGTCATACACCTCATCTTCATCCTCATTGTGTTCGACCAATTCATTGTCTACTTCCGTTACTATAGGTGTAGTTAGGTCTATCACAAAGCTCCCAATCAGCCCCTCTTCTTGATAGAATTCTCCTTCATATGTGTTTGGGTTTATCAAGTTATAGTCTTCATCGTTGGGGACGGGTAGTTTACCATGTGGCGCGACTTTCCGTACAACCTCCCAACCCATAAGGTAATCTTTGCTCGGCGTGCGTATGGAAGGTAATAAACTTGCACGGCTTGTTGCGCCACAATGTATACATCGGATCTTGGATACACGGAATCCGGTCGAACTTCGACAAGCCCGATGGCCGGGGTCCTTCGAGTACGTTCGGGATCGAACCAATGACATTTGAATATCACGGGTTTAAGATGTGGGGCGCCATAAAATGACGTTCGTATATTTCCGGGACTCTTCCATGATATTCTTTCCCATCGGTGTCGATCGTAACCACGCCGCCGTTTGTGGTACTTCTATTGGGTCGACTCTCTTCGTAGCCCGTCGTGTGGAAACGAAATCCGTTGACATCATAACCGGTAAATGACCTAACCCTTAGGTCACGGCCACATGCAACAAAGACACAACTCACTAGAGATGGACACATCGGTTTGGGCCTTTCTCCCGAACCATGAAATGAAATCGGGCCGTTGTTGGCCCGCACCTTGCGAAATAAGATTATCAACTTCGTGTGGCTCGGCAACCTCGATGCAATCCGTAACTCACGGAGGAATTCTTGTTTGTACGGTTCAACCTCCGGCGAGTTGAGCAAAGACATATAGCATGATGCTACGCCACTCTTCATTGGTGAGTTGCTTGGTGGTACATGCACTCGCGCTTCCGAATTGGCCTTGGAAAAGACCGAGTTTGGATTGATTATCCGCGACATTGTAACGAGGGGGGTGATCATGCACGCTAGGAAGGTTCTCTTTATAGTATTTTCCGTGAAGTTTGACACCTCCTCCACAATGTATGCCTCTGCAACTGAAGCCTCGATTCTGGCTTTATTTGTACATTTTTTGCGTACGAGCTTCAGAGTTCTCTCAATTGGGTAGCACCAATGGTACTGCACAGGCCCACCCATGCGTACCTCGTATGGAAGGTGCACAATCATATGCTGCATTGGCAAGAAGAATCCAGGTGGAAAGATTTTCTCCAACTTACATAGTAACACAGGGGCCGCTTTCTCCAACTCTCTACATACGGTCCGAGATATCTCCTTCGCACATAGCTGCCGGAAGAAATAGCTCAACTCTGCCAGAGACTTGCCATATATTCTCTGGGACAAAGCCTCGAACCATCGTGGGAAGAAGCCGCTCGATCCATATATGGTAGTCATGACTCTTCATGCCATTTACTCGCATAGTAGTTAAATTTACTCCCCTCTTCACATTATGTGCATACCCATCTGGAAACCTAAGCCCATTCATCCATTTAAGAACTTCCCTCCTTTGTTCAATGGACAATACATAATCGGCCTTGGGTCTTCTCCATTTCTTGCGGCCTTCTGGAGGCCTCATCTCTAGCTTAGGTCTATCACATAGTGTTGCAATGTCCACTCGGCCTTAGGATTATCCTTAGACTTTTCGGTGTCCATCGGTGTGCAAAAAAGTGCCTCCGCGATATTCTTCTCGGTGTGCATAACGTCAATGTGATGTGGCACAAGAAGGTCATCATGATAGGGGAGCCGTTGTAAGCCCGATTTATGGCTCCACATATGCTGCTCACCATACCCCACATAACGACCATCTCCTTCATTGGCCACAAGAGCCTCTACACGAGCACGAACCTCGGCACCGGTCGGCATACGCGGTCGAGGTTGTGTCACTACAACACCTTTTCTGAAATTCTTCTTATCTTGTCTGAATGGATGGTCAAGAGGTAGGAACTGACGATGTTGGTCGAACGATGAATACTTAGCACCCTTCGCAACCAGATGAACCTCAAACGTTCCTTGCATATTGGGCACGGGAACTTTCCATGAACACACCAGGCTGAGAACAACCCATACGCCAGGAAGTCATGAATAGAGTATTGGTACCAAACATACATCTTGAAGGATGACCTTTCGGCTCGGTCATATGTCCATACACCTTCCTCCCAAGCACTAATCAATTCATCCCACAAAGGATCCATATACACACCCATATTACTCCCCGGTGTCCGGGAATTATTAAGGACATGAATATCGTGTCCCGTTGGAAGGCGACACCGGGGGAGATTCAAGGGTACAACGAACACGGGCCAACATGTGTAAGGGGCGGTACTCATTCCATAAGGATTGAACCCATCGGTTGCCGCGCAACACGTACATTACGAGCCTCTGCTGCTTTCTCAGGATGTTGTCCATCAAAGTACTGCCATGCTTCACCATCTGATGGATGTACCATCTTGTCTGGACTATACCGTATGCCATGCTTATGCCATGTCATCCGTTTCGCAGTTTCCTCGCTTGGTAAAGTCGCCGGATCCTCGGCACAAACGGAAGATACCGTACGATCTTTTGGGCGATATCAGTCCGCTTCATCCGACCATCCCCACCGGTACCTCTTCGAACCTCGAGGATTTGCACTTTGGACGATGCGTGGCATCCGCGTGTTCCTTCCTAAAAAGGACACACCCATTCACACGAGCATCTATCTGCTCATACGGCATCTTAAGTGCTTTGAAGAGTGTTGTTGACTCGTACATGGACGTTGGTAGTGAATGGCCCTTTGGAAGCAAGGAGCCAACAACGACCAACAACCTATTGAAGCCTGCTCGATCGATGTTTAACTCGGATTTCACCCCTAATAACCGCCCAATGGCGTCCAATTGCGAAACGGTGGTGTGGTCGTGAAGAGGTATCTTTGCCGAGTCCATCATCTTGTAGAACAACTTTGCCTCCTCCTCCATCGCCTCCTTATCACGGTTGTCATTGAAAAGTGCTTGGTGAGCATCTTCTAACATGTCTACAACCCCCGCATCATCATCACACCCCTCCGGCGTGGTCTCACCACCTCCTCTCTCATACGATGTGCTTCACCATGGTAGATCCACACGGTATAGTCTTTGGTAAATCCATTGTACGAAGATGTCGGCCCATATCCTCCTTGCTAACTCTCCTCTTGTTGTCACATTTTGTGCAGGGACACCAAACTAGCAAATGACCACGAGAATTGGCCCATGCAAATTCCAAGAAACCATTGGTCTTATCCTTCCATTCATCGTCAAAATCACGCTTACTTCTCCGGCCGGTGTACATCCACTGACGGTCCTCCATCCTTTGTCATACAGAATGCGAACCATAAAATCCATGTACATCGTGATCCTACTTGTCTAATATGTGAGGATAGGTCCTAATCCCACCCGCGGATCCGTAGATGAGTTAGTTTCCATGCCCCGATCCGATCGAGGCCGAATTTCGAAGAAGACCTCCCCGCCCGTTCTCCGGAATACACGTCCGAGTATGGAGATTGTGTATCCGAGAGAACAACAGGAGGTGATGCCAAAACTCGCCTCGGATCGGACCAGACATGGAAACTAACTCATCTACGGATCCGTGGGCCGTCCCGTAAACCGTGGACAATCCGAAACGGATACGGTCGAGAGGTATGCACGAAATGCATACCTCCGGCCGTATCTCTTTCGGACGGGAGACACCTAACTAGGTTGCGCGATCTACGACCATACGACCGAAAGACGGGTTATTCATACCTAGGGCCCGACGGTGACAAGGCGCCGCGGTGCGGCGGCATCCGCAACGCCAACGAAGAAGATCAAGGTCGTCGAGGTACTCCGGCTTGCCTTCCACTAGCCCATCTCTCGAAAAAAAAGCATGTATATACAACTTAGGTCAAAATTTCGGCAAAGCACCTCCCCCGCACGGTGAGGTGTCAAAACCTGCAATTAAACATTCGACACGAAGGCCGACAACGAGAGATATGCATTCTAATCGAACTAAACAAGGCGAAGTGCCAATTCTACCGATAGTTATTCTATCACTAGTGATATATGCATTCTAATCGAACTCAACAAGGCGGTGCTAATTCAACCACTAGTAATTCTACCACTACTCACATTCCTGTTTTGGCTCACCTTGCTCGGGCGGACGACGACGACGGAGGGCGGGCGGGCGGGCGGGGGCGGGGGCGGGGGCGGGCGGGGGGAGGGAGGGCGGGCGGGGAGGGGCGGCGGGCGGGGGGAGGGAGTGCGGGTGGGGGGGGGGGGGCGGTGGCGGGCGGGGAGGGGCGGCGGCGGGCGGGGAGGGAGGGCGGGCGGGGGGGGCGGCGGGCGGTGGCGGGCGGGGGAGGGAGGGCGGGCGGGGAGGGGGGCGGCGGGTGGCGGCGGGCGGCGAGGGAGGGCGGGGGCGGGGAGGGGGCGGCGGGCGGTGGCGGTGGCGGAGCCGAGGAGGAGCCGGCGGCGGGGAGGTGGCGGTGGCGGAGGCGAGGAGCACCGGCGGTGACGGGCGGCGGCCGGCGGCGCGGCGCGTCGGCGGCGGGCGAGCCGGCGGCGGGCGCCCGGCGGCGGGCGGCCGGCGGCGGGAGGTGGAGGTGGCGGTGGCGGCGGCGGGAGGGCGCGGGGCGGGGGCGCGATGGATTTGCAAATGGCTAAGTGTTGCGGGGAACCGGGGGGTAACGGCACGCCTTTGCGCGGCCGGATCAAGGGGGCCGTCGGCAAGAGTGCCCTCGTCAAAGGCCCCCCCCTGGTGGCTGCGCTCGGAACCCGGTTGACCGGCCTTTGCCGAGAGCCGGCACGGCCGTCGGCACACGGGGCGCTGTGCCGACGGCCCGCCCTCGGCACACGTTCTTTGCGAGGGCCCCACCGGGCCCTCGGCAAAGAAATAATTTTCTTTTTGTTTTTGCTTTGAGTTTTTTTATTTGGTAAAGGTACATGACCTAGAGATTGATTTGCAATTTTGGTATGATTTTTGACAAATTTTTACTATACTTTATGTATTTTGGTCTTTGTTTTGAATTTCTATGCATATTTCGAATTTGAACGCAAGTCATCAAAACGGTGCATGTATGTGACGGGAAAAATGATATTCTTGCTTTTTAGTGTGAGTTTAGTCCTAATGCGGGCCCACGTGCCAAAATTTGAACATCTTAGGGCGGATCGCATGTCCACTCACTTTCCGCGAATCGTTTTCAAATTATATAAAATGGAAATATAGTCGAAAAATCACGAAATGTGACGAGTGGTCGTTATATCACATGTGTAGTCGATGGTAAAAACCCGGAATGATTTCGTGCATGTTTCCGTTCACCTTAGCACAAACCCGGAGATGTCCTTAGCACAAACACCGGACAATGTCTAGGAGATGTACCGAGTTTGTGCTCAAGTGAACGGAAACATGCACGAAATCATTCCGGTTTTTACCACCGACTACACATGTGATATAACGACCACTCGTCACATTTCGTGATTTTTCGACTATATTTCCATTTTATATAATTTGAAAACGATTCGCGGGAAAGTGAGTGGACATGCGATCCGCCCTAAGATGTTCGAATTTTGGCACGTGGGCCTAGATTAGGACTAAACTCACACTAAAAAGCAAGAATATCATTTTTCCCGTCACATACATGCACTGTTTTGATGACTTGCAGTTCATATTCGAAATATGCGTAGAAATTCAAAACAAAGACCAAAATACATAAAGTATAGTAAAAGTTTGTCAAAAATCATGCCAAAATTGCAAATCAATCTCTAGGTCATGTACCTTTACCAAAGAAAAAAACTCAAAGCAAAAACAAAAAGAAAATTATTTCTTTGCCGAGGGCCTGGTGGGGCCCTCGGCAAAGAACGGTGTGCCGAGGGCGGGCCATCGGCACAGGCTCCTGTGTGCCGACGGCCAGGCCGGGCTCTCGGCAAAGGCCGGTCAACTGGGTTCTGAGCGCAGTCAACAGGGGCGGGCCTTTGACGAGGGCACTCTTTGCCGACGGCCCCCTTGATCTGGCCGTCGGCACGGTGTGCAACGATCAAATGTAACGGCCGTCCGTTCTTCTCCGACGGGCGCTTATGTCCCGAGAGCTAGCCCTCGGCAAAAAAACCGTCTTGCCGAGGGTCGTGAGGTGCCGACGGTCCGGCCGTCGGCAAAGGTGGTTGTGCCGTGAGTCAACCTGTGCCGACGGCGGCTCTCGGCACAGATCAACTCTGCCGAGTGCCCGACAAAAGGCCCTCGGCAAAGCCGTATACGCTCGGCAAAGCCTGAGTTTCCCGTAGTGCACAGTGCTTGGCACACACTCAGATGTTTGTCGTTTAGCGAGATGGACAATGGTGGTCTAGCGGTTATCAGCAAGCATGTGACATGGATCGGACACGAATCATATTCTTCCGTTACAAGTAATCCCAAGTCTCCTTTTTTCCTATTAGTTCTTACCAATCCCTTATAGTATTTATACTTAATATTATACAAGTGCAACTTCTAATTTTATTCATTTCATCTTTAGTGTAAATGTCCACCAATTGATGTTGCTAGTATTCACTAGTTTGAATTGCCACGCAGTGTCACCTTATACAAATCAGGATGGAAAATTTGATTCAGGCCACCAAAAAAGTAAATAAGAAATAAGCAAAGTACATTTTGCAATTACTTTGTTTTACCACCTTGTTGTTGGTGTCACGTAAATAAACAATTGTATAGGTACAAGGTTGAAAATATTCACTTGCTTTTGGGACGGATGTAGTAGCATTTAAAATCATATCCTATTTAGATGTTTTAAAGTTTAGATAGGACCCTGAATATCTTAGTAATTACATACTCTGCCACTCCACCTGCTCATGTCTATAAAAACATGCTCTAGAGAGCCTTTCCGTCCACGCATTGTGCGCTTTGCATACGATGCAAAGTGAGTACCTGCTTGAGATTTCCCTCGTGCACCATCCCATCTGCCACAACCCATAGACCAATTGATAGTGCTAACTAGTAGCAAGCCATGTGCGGTGGCGCAGTTCTCCCTGATGATATGCCACCATCGCTGCGCCGGTGGCTCATGGTGGACAAGATCTTGCCGCATAGCAAGAAGTTGAGGAGCCCTAGGGCAAGGAGTGAGAATAGGGCCCGCGAGGAGGACATCCAGACTACCTTTGTGGAGTCTGGGGATTCGAAGGTCGTCTCCAAGGATAAGGCCAGACCCTTCACCACCCCCAAGAGTGTGATTGCTAGAGGTAGATTATTGATGTCACCGTCGATTTTTTCTTAGCTATCTTGTTGGGATAGTAGGGTGAAAGATGGGTGATCTCTTAACTACTATATCAGTAGATAATAAGTGTGTTATTTGGGTATTTGGTTTGGGGATTCATCTGTTTGCGTAGTCTCTTTTAGCAGTTTGGATGCTGATTTGCATCTTGATCGGGCTATTGCTTGAATCGGGTGAAACTGAATTTGCAGTAACTCCTCTGGTTGCTTCAAGAAGTCGGAGAAGTTGTACTATTGTGCTTTGTTTCTTTTCTTTTGGGTATGAATTGAGTTTTAGCATCATCCAATTTTCGTAAATGCAGTGGAACCTTCTTCCATGAAGAATGATACATATATGCTATATAGATCAATATCATGGTAGGGAAAAATTTATTCAAGCTCCTTTACCTTTCCTGTTTAGGTTTTCCGGTTAACTGGGGAAAAGAGACAATCTTGTAATTGTAATACAGACTAGTTCTAGGGAAGCTTTGGTATCTCCAAATAGGAACACAGAGGGATTTCACTCGTCATTTATGCATAATATGGTATAGTAACTTTTCATGGATTATCTGATGCCTTATGTTTTCTCGCTCTTTTCTTTGGACGGATTATACACATTTGCAGCTGGTAGTGATGTCTCTGGTGCGACTAAGAGAAAGTACCAATTCAGGGGTGTCCGCCATCGCCCTCGGGGTAAATGGGCTGCTGAGATCAGAGATCCTCACAAAGGTGTTCGTGTCTGGCTCGGTACTTACAACTCTCCTGAAGAAGCTGCCAAAGCTTATGATGCTGAGGCACGAAAGATTCGTGGAAAGAAGGCCAAGCTCAATTTCCCTGATGAGGCTCCAGTGGCTTCTGAGAAGCGCCATGCCGAGCCGATATCTATACCTGAGCCTTCTGAGAATAGTGTTGCCTCCGTTCAGGAACCATTAGTGAATTCTGCCAACAGTTCCTTAGAGTTCAGGCTGGAGAATGACACCAGGACAACTGACATGCCATCAGTTCTTGCACCTGTTCCCGCCCAGGTCACTGCTAATGCTACTGTTGATGTTTTTGAGTGGAAGCCTTATATGGAGGATTTCCTTATTGAAAGTTCAGATCTGCCAATCAACCCCTCTTTGGTCTGTGAGTGCGATGGGTCCCAATCCCCATATGTGGGAAGCAACATGAACCTTTGGAACTTTGACGACATGCCTGCGCCTGATGTTTTCTTCTGAGGTCGAGGCCCAGCGGCTGCTGCTTGCCCCTATGGCTTTGGTAATATAAGTATCTGCAGTTATTAAGACCATTCCTTTTCTGATACTTGCAATTTTCATTAATTTGATTTTTTTCTGCTGTGTTTTAGGAGTAATATTACAGAGATAATGAAACGCCCAACCCTGGTGACTATAGGCGCTCAGAAGCAAATTAAAGTTACTATATGTCATATTTTCCTTTATTTTTTTAAGGAGTCATTGGCACTGAACATGTACCAAATTATGTAAGGTGAAAACAATTATGTGCGCTCAACAACCTATCTTTTTTCCAGTCTTTACTTTAAGTAGTTCTAAATTTGTAAAATCGTAGCTTATATGCTTCGTTTGCGAAATCATATAAACGTCAACGCAATGTGGTCTCCTGCCCGACACATTTCGGCGGCTTGGGACTGCCCGACCTCCTCACTTTTGGGTTGGCCCTTCTCCTTCGGTGGCTTTGGCTTGCGCATACTGACCCGGACAGGACGTGGGTGGCGTTCCGGTTCTCGATTGATCGTAAGGCAAAAGCCTTCTTTGACGCCTCCGTTGCTATTGAGGTCAGAGATGGAGCCCCAGCCTTGTTTTGGAAAGATAACTGGTTGGCCGGTTGTTCTATCAAGCAAATTTGATTCTGGTTTATGGATGGATTGATGCAAAATTATGTTTACAGCAAGATACCCTATGCTTATTGCTTAGTACTTGCCTTCGTGCTGTATAGGAGTAATTTTTTCTCAATGTGTGCCACTTAGCAGTAACCTGCTAGTCTTCTACTCTGCCACTGAGTTTGCCAAAAGCAACTTAATTAGGATTAGCATTCATACACAGTGGTGTGCCAAGATCTGTTTGTAAAACCACATGAAAGTTTGTAATGCTGTTAGTGAGTTTCTATTTCTGAATAAACAATTTCATATGTATCAATCTTTGCTATTGGATATGGATCTGAATCATGGGTAGCTGATGCATAGTGACCTGCACTTCTTATCTAAGTGTCCTAAGAGCATCTCCAAAAGGATGTGAAAAAATTGATGCTAAAACAATGTATTGGGGCCTATGCTAAAAATTTTATTTTCCTAAAAACATATCTCCTACAGCAGAATGCTAATAACTATCTCCCAATATTCCAAAACAGGCCACGTGGCGGATTGCGAGCGAGAAAGAGGAAATCGGAGGGATTGGGAAGATGTACAGGGTGCCAATATATGCGGCTCGGCCTGCTGTTTTTTGGGCTCCCCAAAAGATTGGGAGGGTGATAGGGTCTCTGTTGGAGTGCTCTTTTTTCTTATTTCTCCCTAAAACAATTATTAGGAATACAATTAGCACTCTTTTGGAGTTGCTCTAAGTCCACTATATTTGGATGATGCATTGAACTTATTAGGAGATGGATGAAAATACATTTGTTTTAGGTGCCATATTTGTCTGAACATTTATGTGAGAACAATGGTAATTTGCTCATAAGTAGTGCAACTTGTGATGAATTGAATTCTTGATGGTTGTATTTAAAATTAAATATGGATGTACACTATATTCTGTATCCATTAGCTGATGATATAAATATTTTTTTGTTAATTTTTTATATTCCTTGGCGGTAGAGCAGCTTCGCGAAGGAGCAGTCGTAGGGGGCATGGCCAGCGCTCCGAGAAGGAGCAGTTCTGCTGGCCGTTGGGGTGCGACGAGCAACACCATGGTAAGAGAGAGGTGTGGATGAGAAAGAAAAGATGTGGACGAGAATGGATGGACCGGTCAGTGGTAGTTGTGGAGGAGAATAACTCATCTGGCAGGTGGACCTCGCTCGGTGGGAGTCGTCCGACGCATCGGACGTCAGGCACCGAGCATTGCCGTAACCCAAAACTGCCAAGTAAATGGCTTTCCATTTCAGCCAACGACCACCAAGTAAATAGCTTTATTTGGCTGCCGACAACAACCAAGGTGCCATATTTGGCGGTTGGAATGTTTTCCTGCCAGCACATTGAAAATCTTGATGGCATCCTAATTTATTACTTGGCAGTAAAACCTCCAAGTATATAGTTTTTGGCAGCCAGACACGAAGGAAATTGAATTTCCTTCCCTATATATACTTGGCGAGTCTTAGGGGTTGGCTGCCAAGTATAGTTTCCTTGGTAGTTTTAGTGCTTTGTTTGGCGGATTTTTGGCCACAAAGTCAATTCCAGATTCTGGTAAAATTTGTAACAGAGATTTTAATGGATAAATATATATCTCAGTAAAAATTCTTGCACATTAATTTGTACTAGTACTCTGCTTTTCGTATCCTATAACTAAGTGTAATGAGAAAGGGGAGCTCGATCTTCCGTTAGGTAGAAAACAGTGCTATGATATTTCGACAATTTGAAGAAATTCCTGACATGATACTAAGGCCAAACCATATCCATCAGAAAGTTTATGAAATGAGCTTTCCATCAATACTCATGAGCATCAGTTGGACTTCGGATGATATAATCGAGTTATGGCCTCCGTAATACAGTGCTGTCGGCTGACTCCATACTGAGTTCGGGCTTTCACGCCAAGTTGGGTCATCTGTGTGGGACATCCACTCCACATATACTGTACAAGTTTCTTGGAACATATTTCATCTTCATGCTTTCTCCTAAACATAAATGTAGCAATATGTTTTGAGATACTTCATCGTGCAAATTAAATATTGGAATGAGGCCACCTTATATTCAACTTGAATGGTTATATGTAAAGGATGTCATGCCATCATTAGGGGATGTTCTGTCACAGGAGCTAGAGCAGATAATAATGATACAACTTGAAGTAATTAAACATGGAACAAGATATCAAAAATTAAATAACCCATCACTTTGATATCCCATATTTTATATACAGTATTCCTTTTGTAAAACAAAAGATATTCTTATTTTAAGTATCGCAGCCTTTAATGAGCCAGTGTTAATCGGCTCAAAGATTTCTTAACATTTAATATATTTCCTTCTAACCAATATATATTTCAATAAAATAAAATATGATTTATTATTCTTGCACATTAAATACTAGTGCCCAGATTTTCGAATGCTACAAATAGAAGTGTATGGTGATGCACATTGTTAACAAAACAGCATATGTAAATTAATTATTGGAACGAGGTCACCTTATATTCAACTTGAATGGCCATATCCAAAAGATGTCACGCCATCATAAGGATACAAACTGAAGTAATCAAACATGGAATAAGATATCAACAATTACATAAGCCATCACTTTGGTATCTAATATCTTATATACATATTTCTTTCAAAAAATAAAAGATATTCTTATTTAAGTATCGCAGCCTTTAATGCGCCAGTGGTAACTGGCTAAGAGATTTCTTGAAATTTGTTTTATTTCTTAGTAACCAATATTTCAGCATAGTAAAATATGACTAAATATTCTTGCACAATAACTCATAGTTCATAGACTTTCGAATGCTATAAATAGAAGTGTATGGTGATGGACATTGTTAATAAAACAGCATAAGGATCGTTGTTCCTCGCCACCTACATGCTTACATAAAAGATATTCTTCGCCATAGAGAAGCACCAAAACCAGTACAAGATGACTACAAAATCAATCACCCAACTTTTGGTGTTTTCTTTTGTTTTCACCTTATTTATAATGCCTCGTAGTTGGGGTGAGAACGATTGCCATCTCCAGAAACTTCAATTTATGCATACATGTTATATGCACATTAGGCGTAACACTGGCTACTTGAAACCAATCTCTACCTGCTGCAAGATTGTGCGAACATACGACATGGTGTGTGTATGTCGTAGCATTAATGATCAGGACGAGAAAACCATAGATGGGAAGCATGCTTATTTTGTTACACGAGATTGCCACAACCCGGTGCCTGCAGGAAACAAATGCGGAAGTAAGTGCCTAATATCTTTCAATTTCTTAATAAATTGTTTTGGTACCTTTATTATTTTATTTACAAAGCAAGAAATGTAGGAATTAATGATGTGCATCCTCACTACTAGCTGTCTTGAAATATATCATGACATTTGTTTTTTTTAGGTTGGACTATTCCTGCACTATCTAAATGATCACCACCATACATCAAGGGAAGCCAATAAATTAATGGAATGATAACCGAAGAATAAATGTCTCCTACGCTTGATTTTGGAAGAATAATTAATGTCTCCAGAGTTTGATTTTGTTACAATGTGTTTTTAGTTGAAACATTGGAGCATTCTTTTCACGCAAGCATATATATATGCTATATTAGCCTTACTACACCGAATCTTTGTGCAGCATAGGCACTATCGATGCTCAAGATCCCGTTCTAGGCTCATATGATTCAACTGAGAAAATCATGTGTGTTCTTAAGGTGCATGCAGATGTCTTTTTCCTACATAAACCAGCACACAGAGTGGCGTTTCGTTTGCCTAAATAAGTTATCTAATCCCATTACACCTTGGAAGCAATAGTGTTCCAGTTGTTTGTTTAATTTCCAGCACCACGTAAACACAGTGTAATCAAATCCCAACTTATACAACCCTCATACCAATTCTGCTACTTCGTGTATATATATATAACTAGGTGATACCCCGTGTGTTGCTGCGGGAATTCTTATACAAAATTTTAAGGTGAAATGTGAAATTAGAAACACCAAAATGATTACATGTCGATATTCTTCTGTAAACAATATTATATAAGAAAGCATATTAATTTTGTTGAGAGAAAACCATTCTTAAGTGATTGATCCTACATGTATTTCAACTGCGATAATTTTATGGCATGCTACTCGGAAATACAACATGTTATTAGTTACGAAAATCGATGAAGACATAAATATATGGTTTTGTGCATGTTGACATGGCTTATAGTGGATAGTGAAATGGCGTGTATTGGGTTATGACGTGGAGCGTTGAGAGGCACGAGAAATCGTTATTGGCTACCAATTATATAGTTGTATATGATCAGGAAAAGGGATACTGTGCCACCCAGGTTGAGATGAAATGAGATGCCAGGACACACATGTCACCACCGTGTGGGGCGCCATCGGCAACGGGACGCGGCCGCTGCCTCCTCCACCTCTTTCTTCTCGTCGCGCGCACGACCGATGACCATGCCGCTCTCTGGGTCAGAAACCTCTTCGTGTCATCTCTGCTGCCGGCGATGTGACAATGCCGACATTGATTATCGGCCACTACTTCCTCCGCGTGATTCCCATCTGCTTTCTACAAATTTCATGATTTTTGAACCTTGTTTGGAATTTCTACAATTAAAATAGTTTTCGAGGGCACCTTCATCATCATGCTTCAGGAACCAAATATTTAAAATTTTGTCCCCTGTCATGGAAAAGGTCTTAAAATGGCTGAGCAACATGAATATCATTTTTGCACTAACTTTAGTCTATGATTTCATGCGCTTCCGGTTCCAATTGGACGTATTCGAAACATATATGAAATGAAAAAATCGTTAAAATAACAAACAAAGCTATAATTATGCCAAATTTGAACATGTGGTTTCTATAGATGTGTTTGAAGGGAAGAAAAAGTTTGGAGAGGAATGGAAGAAATTTTTGTTGATGGTTTATCGTGAGTAGGGATTCAACTCATGGCAAAAAGGGATGTTTGCCGAGCGTATAGTTATGTGTTGTGAGCGTATAGTTCTAGGCGGCCCAGTCTAACAGCCATCACGGTACTAGTTTGCTGTGAGCCGTTGTCGTTGCCGAGAACTTGGTCTTCTGGCTCATGACAAAAACATATAATGTTGTGAACATTATTCTTTGCCGAGAGCATCGGCTCCTGGCTCACGTCAAAGCCTTTCAATGTTGTGTGTCATATGTTTACCGTGAGCCGCCACTCCGGCTCACGACAAAGCAGTTGTTTGCCACGAGCCGAAAATTTGGGTCTCGGCAAACCGTGCAGCACACGGCAGCTGCTCGGTTTTCGGTAGTGCTTCTCGATGCACAACACTGCTGCTGAGTTTGAGGTCACCTATTCCTCGAACCTCCATTTCCTCGTCACCGCACACTACTGGAAATTCAGGCTTTGCGAAGAGCCTGAAACTCTCGGCAAAGGGCCTCAAACACTCGGCAAAGCCTTTGCCGGGAGTAGCACTCGGCAAACGGCCGACGGAAATTTTTTTCTCGGCCACGTTTCTTTGCCGAGCACCCTAGCTCCAGGCTCTCGGCACAGGCTGTGTCGAGAGCCCATAGTGGGCCGTCGGCCAAAAAAAGTAGCCGTTAACGGGGGTTTAGGATAACGGTTTTTGAAAATTTCTTTGCCGACGGCCGCGAGACAGGGCCGTCAGCAAAGAGGGGGATTTTTTTTGAAATTATGTGCCGAGAGCCCCGGGCAGAAGCCGTCGGCAAAGATGGTTTTTCTATTTTTTTAAAAAAAACCTCTGCTGAGGGTCCGGGGCAGAAGCCGTCGGCAAAAATGGTTTTTCTATTTTTTTGAAAAAATCTTGTGCCGAGGGTCCGGTGCAAAGGCCGTCGGCAAAGACAGTTTTTTATTTTTTAAAAAAATTTCTTTGCTGAGTGCTTTCGGCAACTATGCTCGGCAAAGCTAGGAAGACCCGAGCTGGGAAAATTTTGCCTAGTTGCCGAGCGATAGTTGTCAAAAGCCCTCGGCAAAGGGTCCTTTGCCAACGGCCCCTCTCGGCAAAGAGGCCTCATTTTGTTTTATTTTTTTTGCTTTCCACATCGACAAATATATATATATATATATATATATATATATATATATATAGTATTTATATTCTATATCCTGGGTATGGAATAGTTATTCCATACCTGAGCCAACCCACTATCTTCCTCGTTCTGAGCCGCACCGGTTCCTGCTGGTTTTTTTCTCCAGTTTTTGTTGGTTTTTGTCTTCGGTTGATCCCACGTTCCGAACGACTTTCATATAAGATCCCGTCCTCGTGGGTCCTCATCCTCCGAGCAGTTCCTTGCTTTGTCGATTTCTTTCGAGCAGTTCCTCCGAGCAGATCTCTTTCCCCTCGCACCTGGCCGAGCCTCGCCGTCCCCGTACAGGTGCAGCCGCGCCCACACTTCCTTCATCGCAGATCCTCTCCTTGTCGATTCCCCTTCTGTGCTCGGCGAGCATCGACGCGGTGCCGGACACCGCAGGGCGTAGGAGCCCACCGGCGGTAGGTGCTGCTCCTGGCCTCAACTCCTCGATTCCGAGCGCTCCGCCACCGCAGGCAAGACCCTCCACCACGGTGAGTTCTACTCAGCTCATACGCGAGCTATCATCGTTAGTCTGCCGTGTAAGGACCCATTGTGTGATAAGACGGAGCTGCCACCATTAGGCTTTGACCCTTCAGCTGATACAGAGATAAGATTAGGCTGATTCGATTAGGCTGCCACCATCGTGATAAGATTCGATTCTGATCTCTGATTCTTATAATCCCTCGCTGGTTGGATGAGATTTTATTGGATTCCAATCCCTGATGTGGTCAATTCGTGGCTCTGCAGTGATGGCAGGACCGATCTTGCTGCGACGCTGGTTGTCGAGCTTGTGCGATCTGCAGTGATGGCAGGACCGATCTTGCTGCGACGCTGGTTGTCGAGCTTGTGCGATGAGCAGAAGCACGACGGCGTGCAGCATTGAGGAATCAAGCAACGCCCGATCACAACTGATGGGCCCCCTGCTGTCGTTAGGTGCTCAATACTACAGTCTATCATCAATTGGCATCGTATTCCTTTTGTATAAAACTCCGCTGCGGTGCATGTGTGTTCAGGAGGGGATCTTTTTATACGTGGATAGTTCGCCTTGGTTACTCGCTTAGCTAGCAAATTGTTGGACATATTTTTTCTGAATTGGTAGATCTCAGTCCAGTTTAGTACAAGATCTGGCTTAGCTAGCAAAAGAGTTAACCTCGGTCTCCCGACAGTTTTTTTATATGTACTTCCTTAGTCCCGCAAAGAGTGTGCATTTAGTTTTGTGCTAAGTTAAATCCTTTTGTAATTGATCTGAATTATTAAAATATACCAAAGTTTTTAATGTCCAATTAACAAATTTATTAGATTTGTTATGAAATATATTTTTCTTCGCATACATGTTTAGTGTTATAAATATTAATATTTTTCATTATAGAATTGGTCAAACTTAAAATAGTTTGACTGATGAGTACAAATCTAAAAGAATACTTTTTACGGAATAAATGGAGTAGTTGACAAATTTCTATATCACATATACTTGGATGGCTACTATAACTGCGTGGAATGCAAATTATGCTAGAAAGTCATAAGTGCTAAAAACACGTACTGGTATACAAAAGAATTATGAAACTGTTAGCCGCACTTACACATGTCAAAATTGAACTTTGAAAGAATGATCACACATCTTGTAGCGTAGCCACGTAGGGGACCTAGCTAGGAACGTGCGAGAGCCGAAAGTTGTACGTATTGTGTGATAGAAAAAGCTGTAACTGCAACTACGTACTGTACTTGTAAATTGGTCTCCCTTCTAAAGCAACAATGCAGTTAACTTCAGTTAGTGATAGTGTGATCATACATCAGTCTAGACTCAAGACTGTTGACCGAGTTTACGTGATACTCCGTGTTACAGAGGAGCGTACGTAGTGGCAGCTCGCATCTCCCCTGTTTACTGTAATAGGCAAATCTGTGCCGTAACTTTTGGAGGTAGCTGCAGACCTGCAGTATGTGTTTTACCCTCGGCTCACTGCTCTTAGTCAGACCAATTAAAGGTACATTAATCGCCCTAATTGTGTGCTACGCACCACTTGGTTTAATTTTCCATTACAGCTATTTGACTGAAACATGCATGGCACCTACTGTTGCTGGCGACTGAATTTGAATTCAACGGCTTCCGTTCTACTTCAACGTACCCCTAGCTAGAGTATTTTTTAAACCTGTGAGTAAATTGATCTGTGGCTTCCATTTAGTTTTCCGTTGGGTTTCAATTTGAATTTGCATATGGTACAGTAATTAACACGGGGTGTTAGTATGCAGAGTCTGTGGTTAATTTTGTTATGGCCATGCATGCTTCAAGCTTTTAAGTACTCCGGCAAATTTATTCATGTGGCTGGCCACAAGAAATTAAACAAATGGGCCACCACGGCCAGTAGAAGAACAACTCACAAAAAAAAATTTGGCCATTGTAACAAACAAACAACCCACACATGCATCATCCTATAAATTTAATAGAATGGTAATTTATCATAGTTAACAGAATAATCGTGTGGTTGTAACAAATGTGGTTATGAATAAACCCAAATGTATTATTAAACTAAATAATTTGGCTAGGATCATAGTTATAATCAAATAATAACCCTTCACTAATAAACTGTCGCCCACAAAATTAAACAAACACCTCATTTGTTTCAATAAAGAATGTGTGCAGCAATATTGTAGGAAAACTCGTGCTTGCAGGCAATCGAATAGGGAGCAAAGATCTTTGCCAAAGCTAGTACATGTGTTCGTGACTCCTGCTGCGAGCACAATACGCAAAATATATAATCATTACTTGGGTTCACCTGAACCCTGAATCGTATTTCAAAACTTTAAAACCCTACGTGGGTGAAAAATTCAATTTCTCAAAAACAACGAGGCTCGTTGGCCTGTTCCCCATCAGAAATGAACAGCAGGATCGAGTGAGAACTCATGTCAGGATGCCGCTCGCAGGCTTCACTGCACTTGGCATGATGCTACACCACTCGATTCGCCAGTCTCAATCTAAGTCACCAATGCCAGATCCAACAGCACCAGCCACCTAGTTCCAGCCCACAAAAATAACCATGCCTTGCCTGCCTACCTGCGTTCCTCCACAGTCCCACTTGCTGGCTACTCTGTGCCTTTGCATCTCCCATTCGCGCCGGAAGCGAAGACAAAGGCACCACCGTCATGAGGACACCCCCTCGTGCTCTGCCCTGCTCTGCACGGTTTTGTCCGCCACACTCGGAATTTCACAGTTTCATTTCAAGAGCTAGCAGAAGGTTAAAACGACAGCACGGCGCAGCCGCCGCGGCCTTCTCATCCCTGCACCTGCAGCAGCCTCAACATGGGTTGCTCACCCCCGCAGTTAATTCCCCCCTCCCTGCAACCTCCAATTTCCCAGGACCATCGCCATTAGCGCGGCCATGCAAGCTTCCAAGATCATTCATCGTCTTCACTTAGTACCCGCATTTAGTCCCCGATTTTTTAAACTTGCAGAGGTTCCCTCCAAGAACGAAAGCAGGTTTGCATGCAGCGCCTCCCAAAGAGGATCAGTGGCTACTGGTGAGATGAGAGCTGCTGATGCTTCTTTGATGTGGTAATTAGAAGGGTATGCTGTCGGAGGCAGACTAAAGTCTAAATGTTCATATGATGCATGCTTTGTTTCTATAGGAGTATACGCATTTTAGGATAACCTTGTATGGACTCAAAAAGTCCTTTCATACTCTTCTTTGACAAGGTTATGTGCAGTTATGAGCTCTTTAGGCTTGTTGAACGCATTTGTTCTTATTTCTGATAATTTCTGGCAATGGGATCTGCGACCAGGCTCCTCAACACAGCTATAATTGTTGTAATGAATAGGATACGATGATTTCTGTTTGGCTATGTTGGGCTTAACATGTAAACATTTTGCATTGGGTTTATATTTTTTTACTTAAGCCAATTATTTATGGTTGCTGGGGCCATATAATTCTATTGTTCTATTAACGCTATTCTTTTAGTTTCACATGTCTACTGCATTTCATCAGTTGGGAGTATCAGCAAGGGGACAAGACCATAGAAAGCAGGCTGGCTAACTAAGAACCACATAACCTGTAGAACAGCAGGGGCGTGGCCAGTCGTGATGTAAAGCAGGTGCTCTGCATGCCGTGTCCAGTGGTGACAAAATGGCTTCAATAGGGAGCCCCTTTACACCTTTTTCAACTTTTTTCCATTTACATACATCATTGTTTGCGACTAGGATCTTAACTCATTGCTTTGCGATTAGGCACATTGGATGCAAATAAAATAGGTTTATTATAGTTCACCAACGTCATATGACACTTTGATGTTGATGTCCTAATAGCTTACCACCATGGTACACAGGATTTATTGATCTGCCTACAACTCCAAGATCACACCTTTGCAAACAGGTAAAAACAAATAATCTACCATCATCTGCATTATGGCAAAGCTTATAAATATACATATGACTACTTACGATGAGGAATGCATAAATGTATGCGTCATTCAGTGGATACTTTTTTGGGTGTGAACCAATCTCAAAATTGTCTATTTGTGTTACTCTCTTGAGAATTTGCAGCATGGTTGGTGCCTACACTTGTATATTGATCAAGATTATGGGGCTCTTTCTGTGACCTCGCAAGCTGGACCAAGTATTTTGATTGGAACTCAAGTAATTGACCAAAACTAGATGTTTGTGATGCTGGAAGTGATATAGTCTAGATATGCAGTTGTGCTTTCGTATCTGTATGCATAGCAGTTAGTCCAATTGCAAATCTCCCATTTAGTCTCCAGTAATGTAGAAATTGTTTCATAACAAATGTAGAAGTTACTTGTTCTTGTCAGATTTCTTCTTGCCTTGCCTAGTTCACATTTTTTGTATCTATCAAGTGTGACTCTTGGTTGATGGATCCTGTTGCATAGAAATTTCTCTTTTAAATTATTTAACTTCTATATTTTTTTGTTTGTACTGCAGTTGGAGATATATCAAACCGGTTGAGAATCATGCAATGACAGCTTGATCGAAGGCACCTTTGAGTTTACAGAGACAACCTCTCGCCTTAGCTCACTCTAGTTTAGTTCACTAATTTGTATTGGTGTCTTCAGATTTTAGACTAGGCTCTTCCCATGCTCAGGTTGTGAAAGAAGATGAAAACTGCTACCTTGGTAGACTCTACACTTGTAATGGTCATGGTATTCTGGAAGTTCACTAATCTTGTTATGGTCGAATGCTTAACCAATTCAAAGATCGTTCTTATGACTGATAAGAATTCAACAACTAGTTCATATGCCTCCACCTAATGTGAAAGAATAGCCGATTTGCAGTCCTACAATGTCTCCCTAGTGCAAACTCATTTTTTACACCATTTCTTAAAAAAATATGCTTGGGAAACTCTTCCATGCAAATACATACTAGTGCCAACAAAAGGTTCGCTAGTCTGGTTATCAAACTCGCCTCCAAATTCCAATGCAAAATGTATGTTTGACTGATGTTTAATAGCCTGTGAGATAACATTTAAAAAACTCCCAAGATTGATAGTGACGTCTGCGGCGGCAGCATCCAGCGCAGAGCGAGAGGGAAAAAATCGGGTTGTGCAGCGCATGACGGCGTCCTCGAAAAAAATGGGACCCACAGAACCGCCCGACCGGAAAAAAACCGGGACTAGAGAACCGCTTGTTGATGCAACGGACATACACGGACCGCGCGGTGGAGGCCGCTGGATGGGAGTGCCGGTGGGCTGCCTCGGGTATGGAATAGTTATTCCATACCCTGGGTACGGAATAGCGCTACCCTATATATATATACACACACACGTGCTAATCTACACCCTAGGTGTAGAATTTCATACACACCACAAGTCCATCGAAACAAGTCCACAAATCCACAAAGTGTCTCGAATCCAACGAAACAAGTTCAGAACATGATCAACTAAGTCCAAGGGCCTACGGTGAGTGCTTGTGCAGTGGGAAAGGTGGGACGGCCGACTGGAGGACTTGCTCACCACTTGGACCCTGTTGATTCGAACCCGCCGAGAAAGGCTGCACAAAGGAGACAAGATTGCAAGTGTTAGACATGATTAGACAGGAAAACTAGAAACTTTTTGGTATCATACTCACCAGAGTACCGAGGACTTGCTGTGTCAGAAACACCTGTGGGGGGGCGGAGTGATAGGAGCTAGGAGCCCTGGTGGTAGAGTCATACCACCTGACGTCGCAAGGTACCTAGTAAGTTCCTCGAACTTACTCGCCATTGCCTGCTGCGACCGGAAATACTCCTGCTGCTGAGCCCGCTCCTGTGCTAGCTGGTCTGCTAGCTACTGACGTAGAGCCTGCTCCTTTGCTAGCTCAACCTAGAACATTTGACTTAAGTGTTTCAGTAATGCAAATCTAAGAATGTGTTTGAAAATTAATATAAGATGACTAGTACATACCTCAAGGGCGTTCAAACGGCCCATCCCCACGGTCGGTCGTGCTCGTATCTGGCGGTCAGACTCCGTCCTTCGTGCTCAGACGTCGGCAAGTCTCAGGCTAGAACTGTCGATGATGCCGTCACCAATCCACAACCTCCCGTGCATCTTTCCTCCTCCCAAGGCCATGACTATGTCTGTATCAATGTCATGCTCACTCGGGTAGTAATCTTCCCCGTACTTCTGCTTACAGGCCTCTGTGTACTCCGCGATGTGCCGGCCGAAGCTAGGGTTGTTGTATACCTCCGGCCCGTCGCTCACGCTGTAGGACACATCGGACGTCACCTTGCCCTTGTGTGCCATGCACAAGGCATCGAAGTCCGAGCATTCTTGGCCAGGATGTGTCTTTTCCTACAAGAAAAGCAGGACGAAGATTAGTGTGATGAAACAAGTTTGAGCCTGAAAATAGATTAAAGAAACCACGTACCCATAGCGCCTTGTACTCTGGAAGGCTCCGCTGGCCTTGGTGGTGTGATGGGCCCTCCATCATCAAACGCCTCCCGCGTGCAGCGTCGTGCGCCTGCTGGTACTCCTCTGTGAACCACTTGTCCACCTCCATTGCCCACGCATCGGCTTTGGTGCGGCTCCACCAAGGAGTCACCTGCACGTCACGTAGTAACTGATACATTAGAAGATCAAACATAACATAAGTAATATCAAAACATAGCTGGTATTCATGTACCTCAAGGAACTGCTCACGGGTCAACATCGTCCTTCTGGCTTCTTCCTTGCCTATCTTTTGACCAAGCACCAACGCATAGTAGGTTATGATAGCTTGGTGCTTTACCTCGTGATGCATGTCGGTGACACGTTTCTTGCAGGAGTTCTTCAGGAACATGTCCGCTCTCTCCTCTTCACCATCCTCACATCTGAAGAAGGTCTGCATATAAATACGTTGTCAAATTCATTATTTTAAGATTGAGTCAAACGAATGTGATGTAACGAGAAAAAGGGAGCTAGAGTTACCCAAAACGTCCTCAGCACGCGTTCTACCGTGTGGGTGAAGTCCCGGTCGTCACCTTGGTAGTAGTGGCCAAACGTGTAGGCTGGCTTTGTCCGCCTGTGGTACGTGACAATGCCGAGGTAGTGCTGCCTACATAGAAGCCCGACAATGCTGTTGGGCTTGCGTGAGGCGCCACCCGACCCAACGATCCAGTTCATGCACATGTCGAACAAAATATTAGTGAATCTAGATAATCAAAATGGAGTTTGGCATGTAAATGAAGTTAGCCATCTAAATTTACTTACATTCACCTTTGGGGCGAATTACTAGGCGGTTCTGAGGGAGCGGGGGCTGAGGGAGTCGTGCGGGGCCTCGCAAGTAGACCTTCGCCGCCCTAGCGGCCTCCCCTGAAGAACCCGCACCCGAGGCGTCGTCCTCGGTCTCCGTCGGCTGGCCCTCACAACCGCCCTCGTCGTCGTCCTCCTCAGCCCCCGTGCACCATCCGTCAGCTCGGGAGGTGGCCTCCTAGCCCTCCTGGGCCTCCTCTCTGTCCCCTCCATGTCGTCCTACCCCTGTGAGACGTTGTAAAAGGTGGACAAGGGCACCTGACGCCGGCCCTCGTCCACCTCCACCTCCGGTACTGGCCGTTGTCCTCCGCGACGGTCGCCTTCCATCTTTTTCAGTCCTCCGCGACATGCATGACAATAATGAAAACACAGTTACAGAAGAACATAGTATTACATGTATTAAAAGTAGTTTGGATCATCGTGGGGATTAGCTGATATGTCTGATCGCTCGTCATCACTATCAAAATTATCCAGATAATGAAGATAATCTAACGGCTCTAAGTTTTCCTCATGTTCGATGCCCAATTGCTCAAGCATTTGTAAGTCCTTTGGATCATACACCTCTTCTTCATCGTCGATGTGATCGACCAATTCATTGTCTACTTCCATCGTTATAGGTGTGGTTAGGTCTATCACAAAACTCCCAGTCAGCCCCTCTTCTTGATAGAACTCTCCTTCATATGTGTTTCGATTTATCAAGTTGTAGTCTTCATCGTTGGGGACAGGTAGTTTACCATGTGGCGTGACCTTTTGCACAACCTCCCAACCCTTAAGGTAATCTTTGCTCTGGCAGACGTATGGAAGGTAATAAACTTGCATGGCTTGTTGGGCCACAATGTATACATCGGATCGTGGATACACGGAATCCGGTCGAACTTCGACTAGCCCGATTGTCGGGGTCCTTCGAGTACGTTCAGGATCGAACCAATGACATTTGAATATCACAGGTTTAAGATGTGGGGCGCCATAAAATGAATGTTCGTATATTTCTAGGACTCTTCCATGATATTCTTTCCCATCACTGTCTATCGTAACCACACCGCTGTTTGTGGTACTTCGATTGGGTCGACTCTCTTCGCAGGCAGTCGTGTGAAAACGAAATCCGTTCACATCATAACCGGTAAATGACCTAACCCTTAGTTCACAGCCACATGCAACAGCACACAACTCACTAGAGATGGACATATCAGTTTGGGCCTTTCTCCCGAACCATGAAATGAAATCGCGCCACTGTGGGCCTGAACCTTGCGAAATAAGGGTATCAATTTCGTGTGGCTCTGGCAACCTCGATGCAGTCCAGAACTCACAGATGAATTCTTGCTTGTACGGTTCAACCTCCGGCGAGTTGAGCAGCACATATAGCATGATGCTACGCCACTCTTCATTGGTGAGTTGCTTGGTGGTAGATGCACTCACGCTTCCAAATTGGCCTTGGAAAAGGCTGAGTTCTGATTGATTTTCCATGATAATGTAATGAGGGGAGTGATCATGCACGCTAGGATTCTGGCTTTATTTCTACATTTTTTGCGTACGAGCTTTAGAGTTCTCTCAATTGGGTAGCACCAATGGTACCCCACTGGCCCACCCATATGTACCTCATATGGAAGGTGCACAATCATATGCTGCATTGGCAAGAAGAATCCAGGTGGAAAGATTTTCTCCAACTTACATAGTAACACAAGGGCCGCTTTCTCCAACTCTCTACATACGGTCCGAGATATCTCCTTCGCACATAGCTTCCGGAAGAAATAGCTCAACTCTGCCAGCACTTGCCATATATTCTCTGGGACAAAGCCTCGAACCATCGTGGGAAGAAGCCGCTCAATCCATACATGGTAGTCGTGACTGTTCATGCCATTTACTCACAATGTCGATAAATTGACTCCCCTCTTCACATTATGTGCATACCCATCTAGAAACCTAAGCGTCTTCATCCATTTAAGTACTTTCCTCCTTTGTTCAATGGACAATACATAATCGGCCTTGGGTCTTCTCCATTTCTTGCGGCCTTCTGGAGGTCTCATCTCTAGATTTGGTCTATCACATAGTGTTGCAATGTCCACTCTGGCCTTAGGGTTATCCTTAGACTTTTTGGTGTCCATGTGTGTGCAATAAAGTGCCTCTGCGATATTCTTCTCAGTGTGCATGAAGTCAATGTGATGTGGCACAAGAAGGTCATCATGATAAGGGAGCCGTTGTAAGCCCAATTTATGACTCCACATATGTTGCTCACCATAACCCACATAACGACCACCTCCTTCATTAGCCACATGAGCCTCTACCTCAGCACGAACCTCGGCACCAGTCAGCATCTGCGGTGGAGGTTGTGTCACTACAAGCCCTTTCGTGAAGTTCTTCTTGTCTTGTCTAAAAGGATGATCAAGAGGTAGGAATTGACGATGTTGGTCGAACGATGAATACTTAGCACCCTTCTGCAACCAGATGAACCTCAAACGTTCCTTGCATATTGGGCATGGAAACTTTCCATGAACACACCAGGCTGAGAACAACCCATACGCCAAGAAGTCATGAATAGAGTACTGGTACCAAACATACATCTTGAAGGTTGCCCTTTTAGCTCGGTCGTATGTCCATACACCTACCTCCCAAGCACTAATCAATTCATCCCACAAAGGCTCCATGTACACACCATATTGCTCCCCGGGTGCCCAGGAATTATTAAGGACATGAATATGGTGTCTCGTTGGTAGGCGACACCGGGGGCGTGGGGGGGGATTCAGGGGTATAACGAACACGGGCCAACATGTGTAAGGGGCGGTACTCATTCCATAAGGATTGAACCCATCGGTTGCCAGCGCAGCACGTACATTACGCGCCTCACCTGCTTTCTCAGGATGTTGTCCATCAAAGTATTGCCATGCTTCACCATCTGATGGATGTACCATCTTGTCAGGACTATACCGTATGCCATGCTTATGCCATGTCATCTGTTTGGCAGTTTCCTCAGTCATGTAAAGTCGCTGGATCCTCGGCACGAACGGAAGGTACCGTACGATCTTTTGGGCGATAGCAGTCTGCTTCATCTGACCCTATGCAGCTGGTACCTCTTCGAACCTCGAGGATTTGCACTTTGGATAGTGTGTGGCATCCACGTGTTCCTTCCTAAATAGGACACACCCATTCACACAAGCATCTATCTGCTCATACGGCATCTTAAGTGCTTTGAAGAGTGTTGTTGACTCGTACATGGACGTTGGCAGGGAATGGCCCTTTGGAAGCAAGGAGCCAACAACGACCAACAACCTATTGAAGCATGCTCGACTGATGTTTAACTCGGATTTCACCCCTAATAACCGCCCAATGGCGACCAGTTGCGAAACGGTGGTGTTGTCGTGAAGAGGTATCTTTGTCGAGTCCATCATCTTGTAGAACAACTTTGCCTCCTCCTCCATCGCCTCCTGATCATGGGTGTCATTGAAAAGTGCTTGGTGGGCATCTTCTAACATGTCTACAACCCCCTCATCATCACCGCACGCCTCCAGGCGCGGTCTCACCACCTCCTCTCTCATATGATGTGCTTCACCATGGTAGATCCACACAGTATAGTCTTTCGTAAATCCATTGTACAGAAGATGTCGGCCCATATCATCCTTGCTAACTCTCCTCCTGTTGTCACATTTTGTGCAGGGACACCAAACTAGCAAATGACCACGCGAATTGGCCCATGCAAATTCCAAGAAATCATTGGTCTTATCCTTCCATTCATCGTCAAAATCACGCTTACTTCTCCGGCTGGTGTACATCCACTGACGGTCCTCCATCCTTTATCAATCAGGAATGCGAACCATAAAATCCATGTACATCGTGATCCTACTATCTAATAGGTGAGGATAGGTCCTAGTCCCACCCACGAATCCGTATATGAGTTAGTTTCCATGCCTCGATCCGATCGAGGCAGAATTTCGGCAGCACCTCCCCGCTGTTCTCCAGATACACGTCCGAGTATGGAGATTGTGTATCCAAAGAACAACAGGAGGTGATGCCAAAACTCTACCTCAGATCGGAATAGTACATGGAAACTAACTCATCTACGGATCCGCGGCCGTCCCGTAAAACGTGGGACAATCCGAAACGATATCTACGGTCGTAGGTATGCACAGAAATGCATACCTCCAGCCGTATCTCTTTCGGATGGGAGACACCTAACTAGGTTACGCGATCTACGACCATACGACCAGAAAACGGTTTATTGGGTGCCGGTGACGAGGCACCGCAGTGCAGGAAGATCCGCAACGCCACCAAAAAAGATCAGGGTCGTCGAGGTACTCCGTCTTGCCTTCCACTAGCCCATCTCTGCAAAAAAAAGAAATGAACATACAACTTAGCCCAAAATTTCGGCAGCACCTCCCCTGCATGGTGAGGTGTCAAAACCTGCAATTAAACATTCGACACGAAGGCCGACAACCAGAAATATGCATTCTCATCGAACTCAGCAAGGCATTGCCAATTCACATTCATATTGCCAATTCAACTAGTCATTCTACCACTACTCCTTCTACCACTAGTCATTCTACCACTAGTCATTGCCAGCAAGTCATTATCACTAGTCACATTCACATGACGGCTCACCTTGGTCGGGCAGACGACGATAGCGTGGGCGAGACGTGGATGGACGACGACGGCGGGGCTATCCCGGGCGTTGAACCTGTGCTTCTCCTCCCCCCTTCTCGATCCTCCTTCTCCTCCTCCTCTCCCCTTCTCCTCCCTCTCCTTTTCCTCCACCCCCTACTCCATTGCTCCCTCTCCCTTCCTTCTCTTCTCCGACAGCTGGTGTAGGGAGTAGGCGGGGTGGGCAGGGCCGGACGAGCGAGCGGCGGCCGATGCGGGTGAGTGGTGGTGGCGGGCGGGCGGTAGCCGGCGCCGGCGGCCGGCGTGGGAGAGCGGGCACGCAAGGTGGCGGGCGGGCGGGCGGAGGCGGGGGCGGGCGGGCGCGCTCTCGTCGGCGGGGGCGGGCGCGGCGGTCGCGGGCGCGCGCGGCGGCGGGGTCGGGCGGCGCGGCGGGGTTCGGCCGCCGCGCGCGGGGAGGGGCCGCCGCGCGCGGTTGTGGGCGGGTGGGGCGAGAGGGCGGGGGCGGGCGAGCGTTGGCGGCGGGCGGGGGCGGGGGGGCAACGCCGGACGGCGAGGCGGCGGCGGGCGGGGGCGGGGGCGAGGCGGCGGCGGTTGCTCGATGCGACTAAGTGTGTGGTGCGCGTGTGGCGGTGTGTGCATGCAAGTGTTGGCTGGGCAGGTGTAGAGCTTCTTTGCCAATGGCCAGATCTGGAGGCCGTCGGCAAAGGTAACATAATTTAAAAAAATGAAAATAAACCTTTGCCGACGGCCGGATCGTGAAGCCGTCAGCACAGATGCTACCTGTGCCGAGTGCGCCCTCCCCAACTCTCGGCAAAGGCGTTGACCCGGGTATACCCCGGTTGACTGGCCTTTGCCGAGAGCCAGCTGGGGCCGTCGGCAGATCACACGTCTGTGCCGACGGCCCGTGCTCGGCACATCCACCTTTGCCGAGGGCCCCACCAGGCTCTCGGCAAAGAAGTATTTTTTTTTTAATTTTTGGGTTGAACTTATTTCTTTGCTAAAGTACATTAGTTAGAGCTTGATTTCCATTTTTGGTGTTTTTTCATAATTGTTTACTATATTTCATGTATTTTCATCTTATTTTTGAATTTCTCTGCATATTTCAAATTTGAACCGCAAGTCCTCAAAACAGTGCATGTACATGATTGGAAAATTGATATTGTTGCTTGTTAGTTTGAGTTTAGTCCTAATCTAGCGCCATGTGTCAAAATTCAAACATCTTTGTGCGGATCACATGTCAACCCGCTTTCCTGCGAATCGTTTTCAAATTATATAAAATGCAAATAAAGTCGAAAAATCACGAAATTTGACGAGTTGTCGTTTTATCACGTGTGTAGGCAGTGGTAAAAATTTGGAATGATTTTATGAAAGTCTTTGTCACGCACTGCACAAACCCGGATCAACGCCTTTGCCGAGAGCTGAGGAGGGGGGCCTCGGCACAGGTGGCATCTGTGCCGCGTCCTCACGGCGGAGCCGTCGGCACAGTGGACGGCAACCCAAATGTGACGGCGCTCGCTCCTTCTCCGACGGCGCACTCCGTGCCGAGGGCTGGCTCTCGGCAAAGAGGTGATTTTGCCGAGGGTCCCTGCCGACGGCCCGACCGTCGGCAAAGGATTTAGTGCCGTGAGTACTTCTGTGCCGAGCGCGGCGCTCGGCAAAGAATTTCTTTGCCGAGGGCCCGCCTGAAACTCTAGGCAAAGCCTGAGTTTCCTGTCGTGGCAGCATCATGGAAGGCAAGGCTATGTGTCTGTGAGCCTCCTGGAACCTCCATTTCCTCGGTGAGCACTGAGCGCGGGGTATAACAAGAGAACACAGGCATGACAAAGAAAGATGTAATGATAGAAACGGGGAACGAGCCGACGATGACAACTTTCATAATTTGGTAAAAGCGGGAACACAATCGTAATGTAGAAAATGAAAGCGTTCGGTTCGGGATCTATCCCAACCGTTTTCATCCCTAATTATAACATTATCACCAATGTTGATTGTAGTCATATGCCATTCCCATTGGTTCTCTAACAAAAATGGATCCAACAACATTTTAGTTGGATCCATGGTTGGTGCAAAACTATCTTCAATGGTTCATGGTGGGCACATATTGAGCGACATTGTTTGCAATCAGGTATTAAAGATTGGGAAAATTAGTTCTGTAGCATCCAAACATCATCATATCCAGAAAATACTACCAAAAGTTTGTTGCTCCGTAAAATAGCATCGAAAGGAAGAACATTACCCTAATATACCATTCTGTCGGGTTTGCCGTTAACACTGTCCGTTCTGTTGCACCTGCTCGATGTCTTCCTCCACCTCCAAATGGCCATGGTAGCTTCCACCCGGCTGTGGACATATGAGATGCTGCGCGCTTCCGTTCCGCAACCCCACGAGGCTTGGATCCCAGGTCGCGCTCGTTCGCGGCCACCATGCCCACCGGGGCTGGCAAGGCAAGGCCCAGCTCCCACGGCACTTATCGTTCTCTCTCTAGCAGCCATCAGTTTGCTTGGCGCCCCTCTCCCTCATCTCTCTCTCTCTCTACGTGAGCATTTAGTGTGAATGCTTGCAGCTGTGGAAGTCGAGACTCGAGAGAATAGGGAGAGCATGTGCGGAGATTGTCAGGTAGAGCAGGAGTGCGAGGTGCGGCATTTCATCTAACACCTTGGTGGCGCCGTGGGTAGATGTATTATTTCTGCTCTGGTTGCTAGATTTGAGGAAGCGTGTGTTGGTGGAGAGAGATAGAGAGAAGATGAGCACGGATGCAGACTTGCAGAGAACTGAAACTGGAGCTTGGTGATGGTCTGATGCTCTCGTGGATTGCGGCTACTTCTTATTTTGGTCAATGACTGACAGCCGCAGAAGCAAGTCATCAGTGGCTTGAACGCCCACGCCAAGCTCGCTGGCTTCCTCTCGCAGCATGCGCTCACCCCCACGGTCCCTCGAGTCAGGTCGCCGCAGCGTCACCGACTCACCGACGTACTGCAGTACTAGCGACTACTGCTTCTTGACCTTGACCAAGCAGTCGCTGCTTCCACGGTGTAGGGTGCGGCCTCGAGGCAGGAGGAGGCGCAGACGTGGGCCTAACGCCCTTGCCCGTAGCCCAGCACGGCTTGCATCTCGGCCAAGGTTGAGCAAATAAAAAAGTTTAGGAATTATAAATGCTAGTGTGAGAGCTTTGTCTTGAGTGTGGTTCAAATTTGAATCCTAAATTCAAATTTGAATTGTGTATGTATAAGGTTTAAGGAAAATAGAAAATTGTAAAAACCCTCTACTCCTAACTTGGGCCTTTACCTCTGCTGCTCAAGTCATTCGGTTGCCCCTCAACCTTTTTATCCCCTCAACCAGGCCGTACCTTGATCTTCGCCCACCAGCCCACCTCGCGGCCCAGATGGCTCGCCAGCCTTCTCCATCCTTTTCCCTCACCGGCATGTGGCACCCGATCGGCAGCCTCCCTGTAGACCCTTCTTCCTCCTCCTTTCGTACTACCGTGCCCCCACGTGCCGCGCGCGTGCGCACGCGATGAGATGGCCGACGTCGCACTGGCACGCACGTTGAACCACGCGGGCGCCCTAACCCCCAGCCTCGCGCGCTCCGCCCGGGGCAATTACCCCATCTACCCCTGTGCCGCGCCCTTGCAACCCTAGCGCCACACCGATGGATGCTCTCCACGCCATTCCGAGGGCACTGGCACCATGGTTGACCGCGGGGCAAAATTGCTCTTGTGACGTGTCCGTCGCCGCCCTATAAGGGCCCTCAACCCTACCATCGTCTGGAGCCCGGTTTTCCCCTTCGTGCTAGCCGCCGCCGCCTTGGGAACTTTTCCCAAATCCTCCACCGCCGCTGCCCAAGGGGAGAAGAAGGAGGGGAGAGGAGAGAAGAGAAAGGTGCCAACCAGCGGCAATCGAAGACCGCGATGCACCTGCATCCCCTGCTCCGCGCCTTGTCGCCGTGCCGTGTTGCGCCCGGAAGTTGCCGCGCAGCACCAGGAGCATCGTGCTATCGCCGCTGTGGACGCCAACCAGAAGTCGGTCGAAGGAGAAGGTCGACGCTGGAATCGGAGCTGCTACGTGAGGAAGCCTCACTGAAAGGAATCGGATGCCCGTTAGCCTAAGAGGGGGAGGGGTGAATTAGGCAATCTAAAAACCTTAACCTATGGCTTCACTATTTTTGCACAAAGGTAAACTAGAACATACTATCTAGATGTGCAACTAGGGTTGTTCTAGTGTGAAACTCCCATCGTAAAACAAGGTTTTGATCTTCTCTTCCTATGTTGGCACACAGCTTGCCTCTTCCCACTTTGGAACCACTAACTTGCTTTGGTCCCATATTCTCCCCCTTTGGAATAAAATCTCCAAAAAGTCCAAAACAAAAGGGCTCCAAGAAAACTAGCATGTCCTAGCAAACATAGCTCAAAGAGAAATGTTAAATACAAGGGAGAAAGCCGCATGAACCAAGATCCATATGTATGATATCAATGAAGATACCACATTTAAGAATAACTAAGGTGGATCACAAGCTCATGAGACTAGCATGATACAAACTAAGCTCCCCCTAAGTGTGTGCAGGAAATGATGGTGTGAAAATCAAATGCACAACTACAAACTTGTAAGATAAGGAAGCTTAGAGCATATCATGCAAGGCGGTAGCTTAAAGAACAAGAGATAAGATAAATGGGTTCTTGTTACATTACCACTTGTAGATATCACTTGTAATCTTTTGATCATTGCATACCTCCGGGGATGATCCTCTTTACCTTGTTGACACCACATTGAGATGCGCCTCTTGGAGATGATATCGCTAGGTGACACCACTTGAAAGAAGCTAGCATAGAAGACACTTGGGGTACCACAAGGATTAGGAATGTATGAGTACATTGCCTTTGAACTTATATAGAGACATAAGCTCGCAAGGACATGACTCAATAGCATTAAGCTCATATTGCTATATTCACTCTTTTAGAGATGCTAGATCACATTGAGAGTGAAATAGCATTCTCTTAGAATGAAGTACCGCACCGGAACGCGTCGCCGAGGGACTACATAAGGTAATCTTGAAACAAGGATAGTCCCATAACCAAACCATAAGATGAGCTCCCCCTAAATGTGTGCATTTAGTGTTTGAATCACCAACCAAATGTTTGCACATTGTTTATGACAACAAAAGGGAAGCTAACCCTATAGCTTGCTCATGAGGCAAAAAGATATATATGAAAACATCCACCATGAAAGAACAAGTGTAGCTTTCCTACACACTAATCAAACCATGTAAGTTGCTCATGGGTTAATGTAAGGAATCAGACACTCGCTAGTCTAAGAGGGGGAGGGGGTGAATTAGGCAACTTAAAACCTTAACCTATGGCTTCACTAATTTTACACAAAGATAAACTAGAACATACTATCTAGATGTGCAACTAGGGTTGTTCTAGTGTGAAACTCCCATCCCAAAACAAGGTTTGCAACCTATAGACATTACTAGCATGATACTACTTTAGGAAAGTAAAGGCAAGCAACGATTGCAAAAGAGTAAATGCGGAAACGTAAAGGGGATGAGAGGAAGCAAACTCTTGACACGCGTTTTATCCCGTGGTTTCGGTAGGCACTAAGCCACCCCTAGTCCACGTTGTTGAAGCACTCACACAAGAGTATTGCTTCCCGGTCACCAAGTCTCTCCCAAGAGCACCACTTGACTCGCCACAAAGGCTAGCCACTTAGGCACTTGCCAAGCTCCCTTGGTCACCTTGATGCCGCCTCCACCAAGGAGCTTCTCCACCAAGGAAGGGGGTCTCCACGTCCCCCGCACAAAGTGTCCTCGCCGCTCCACACCAAGCCAGAGGGTCGATGACGATTGCCGGTGAGCCACTTAGGCCCCAAGGCTTCCGGCGAACCTTGTACAACTTGATTCAATCAAGAATCACCTCACAAGTTTGGCACAACCTTGCACTAACTCAGCTCTAAGCTAAGCCTAGTACTAAGCACATACACAAAGCATGTACAAGTCTAAGGATGAGCAATTTAGCACTTGGATGGATTGGATATGATCTTCAATGTGTCTTGAACTCCACTGCACTTCCACACAATCCAACAACCTCAAATGGGTGGGTGGAGGAGATATAAATAGCCCAAGGCATTAAACTAGTAGTTGGCTAAAAGCTGCTGAAAGTAGTACCGTCGGATGATCCGACACAATCTTTTCCGAGCGTCGGTTCATTCGATGCTACTAGTTGTTGCCTCCACCGCACATGACCGTTGAAGTTCTCTGACACAACTGCTCCGACGCTATACACCGACGGTGCGTCGGATCATCCGGTGTTGAAGGCCCCGCGACCAAGTCCTCTCTGTTAGCTTTCACGCGACCGTCGGATAGAGTGATGCTTCCCCTTGACCAAGGCGTCGGTTCATCCTGTGCCGAAGACTTCTTCTTGGCGCGTCTCTGTCTTGATTCAAACTGAGTGTGGGATAGACCGACGGTGTCCTCACTCAGACCGTCGGATCATCCGGTGCTACTGTCTTCGCTGCTCTTCCTCTGCAACTCGTCCGACGCATCTACAAAATGGACCGTCAGTTCATCCGACGGTGCCTAGGGTTTCACCTAGTGAACCAACTCATCCGACGATTGCACCGACGCTTGCTATTTAGGTACCGTCGGTTCATCCGACGGTGTCATTTTCCTTCTTTTTCTTCGCGTCTTCAACTTGGATGTTTGCTTCAACTTAACATACTTAACATGCCATCACTTATAGCCTCCAAATATATACTAAGTCCTCAAATTTGCTATAAGTAACCTAACATGTCCATGGTATATTAACTTGTGGTATGACATGTTAGCTTGGGCATGGTATGTTAACTTGTGGTAACATCCACGGGACCTAGAAATGCCAACAAAGACATGCTTGACAAAGTGTTTAGATCCATTGCTTGTGTCAACATGAATCACCAAAATCAACTCGAACAAATGGCAAATGGGGCCATGTTCGCTACAATCTCCCCCCTTTTTGGTGATTTATGACAACACAAGAAAAGCAAGCATAAATTTGCAAAAATTGACAACATTAGAGTCACTTACACTTGCTTGGATGCTTACCATCATCCAAACTCCCCCTAGATCAACCATCCCCCTTTTTGATCTTCTCTTCCTATGTTCACATTCTCCCCCTTTGGTCTCATATCCTTGAAACCACTAGCTTGCTTTGGTCTCACGTTCTCCCCCTTTGGAATAAAATCTCCAAAAAGTCCAAAACAAAAGGGCTCCAAGGAAACTAGCATGTTCTAGCAAACATAGCTCAAAGACTACACATGAGATGCCAGGCCACACATGTCACCACCGTGTGGGACGCGGCCGCTGCCTCCTCCACCTCTTACGTCTCTGCTTTCTTCTCGTCGTGCCACGATCGATGACCATGCTGCTCTTTGGCTCAGCAACCTCTTCGTGTCATCTCCGCTGTCGGCAATGACCGCTGCCGGTGATGTGACAATGACGACATCGATTATCGGCCACTGCTTCTTCCGCGTCATTCCCATATGCTTTCTACAAATTTCATGATTTTCAAACCTTATTTGGATTTTCTACAATTAAAACAGTTTTCGACGGAACCTTCATCATCATGCTTCAGGTACCTAATATTTAAAACTTTGTCCCCTGTCATGGAAAAGGTCTTAAAAAAGGGCTGAGAAACATGAATATCATTTTTTCACTAACTTTAGTCTATGATTTCATGCACTTCCAGTTCAAATTGGATGTATTCAACAAAATATATGAAATGAAAAAACTGTTAAATATAACACACAAACCTATAATTATGCCAAATTTGAACACGTAGTTTCTATAGAAGCATTTGAGCGGAAGAAAAATTTTGGAGAGGAATGGAAGAAATTTTTGTTAATTGTTTGTGGTAAGTAGGGATTCAACTCATGGCAAAAAGGGATTTTGGTCAAGCATATAGTTCTATGCTGTGAGCCCTCCTTGTGTCTCACGACAAACTAGGCGGCCCAGGCTAACAGCCATCACGGGACTAGTTTGTTGTGAGCCGTTGTCGTTGCCGAGAACTTCGTCTTCAGGCTCATGACAAAATCATATAATGTTGTCAACATTATTCTTTGCCGAGAGCATCGGCTCCTGGCTCACTGTAAAGCCTTTCAATGTTGTGTGTCGTCTGTTTGCAGTGAGCCGCCACTCTGGCTCACGACAAAGCAGTTGTTTGCCACGAGCCGACAATTTAGCACTCGGCAAACCGTGCAGCACACGGCAACTGCTTGTTTTTCGGTAGTGCTTCTCAATGCACACACTGCTGCTGAATTTGAGGTCACCTATTCCTCTAACCTCCATTTCCTCGTCACTGCAGCATCATGGAAGGCTAGGCTATGTGTCTGTGAGCCTCCTGGAACCTCCATTTCCTCAATGAGCACTGAGAGCAGGGTAGAAAAAGAGGACAACATGCGTGACTATGAAAGATGTAATGATAGAAACGGGAAACGAGCTGACGGTGACAACTTTCCTAATTCAGTAAAAGCAGGAACACAATCGTAATGTAGAAAATGAAAGTGTTCGGTTTGGGATCTATCCCAACCGTTTTCATTCCTAATTATTACATTATCATTAATGCTAATTGTAGTCATATGCCATTCCCATTGGTTCTCTAACAAAAATTGATCAAACAAAAAGTTTTAGTTAGATCCATGGTTGGTGCAAAACTATCTTCAATGGCTCATGGCGGGCACATACTGACGGACATTGTTTGCGATCAGTTATTAAAGGTTTGTTGCAAATTGCTAATGAAACATTTAAAAATATTAATCTGATAAACACAATTTCTTATAGCAGATTTGAATAAAAAATGAAAGAAAAATTGTTTGTCCATCATGAGGTTATGTGGTACATATACAAGCAAATTATCTTCCATAAGATGCATTTGAAGGCCTCCGGGATGTCGATTAGAATAAAAGTTGAATTGCCCAATTATGGAATAATATATCAATTTAAATATGCCATCACTTTGGTATGTGATATCTTATAAAATTACAAACATTTGCTTCTTGATAAAGATTTCTCACATTCATTTTTTATTTGTCACTTAGATTTCAGTTGAATAATATCTTATTTAAGATACTTGCACATTAATTTGCAATATAATTAAAAGTATCCCACTGCAGAAGCTAGATGGCGACTATCATAAAAGGTAAAGTATCCATATATGAACTAAATAAGGTATTAAATAATTATCAGTATCGTATCAGGCATCTGATACACATATTATTGTGAAAACATTCAAAGATATTTGCCTTTTTAATTAACTCAGCTTTTAATGCAGTAGTGTTAATTGGTTCAAAGATTTCTCACCATCTATTTATTTGCAATATAGATTTCAGTGGAATAATCTGATAGAAGATTCCTGCACATTTATTTGTTTGTGTACTTGACTTCTTGAAACGCCATAAGTATCGGGCCACAGGATATGATGTACGATATCAAAGATCAAGTGCCCAAATATGAAATACGATATCAAAGTTAAATAATCCATCACTTTGGTATGTGATATCTTATATACAATTATTTTACAAACGCTTAAACATTTTTTATTGAGTATCTCAGAGTTTTTTTAATGCAGTAGTGTTCATTATCTGAAGAAAAATAGCAAATAACTATAAAAGATGCAACATCATTTATTGTAACATAAATGCTATTCCAACCAACATTGTATTTCTTCACATGGTCCTATGAAAGTTTTGTATTTGCCTTAGACCCACATAGGTGCGATAAAAAATTCAAAACACTACTTGACCTCACAAATATTAGACACCATATATCACCTCGACTGTGCATCAAATTTCATTTACCACGATTATTCTTATCAATCTATTTGTTGTAACTTTGTCTAGATTAGATTAGTAAAACTTTTCACTACCCTAGAAAATATATTTTTTTTCTCAGGAAATAGTACTGATGCGCATGCTTATTTACGATGATGAAGCTTGATGAAAGCATGGACACACACAGCTGCAACGAAATCTCAATATGTCCAACTGCCTTTTAACCATATGATGTTGCCATGTTTAGTTCTTTTTGCTTTTTTTTCTCGAATATGCAGGAGAGCTGCATATCATTGCATTAAGAAGGAGAGTTGGGCCAAAATAGCCTTACACAACACACAAACACACACCTACCCACGCACACAGACCTACCAAACGCACACATCCACCCACAATCGATGCGCCTTATGCGGGCAACAACCTGACCAAAAATGGCTGCACACTCCAACTACTAGTTGTGCAGCCTAGCAGTTACCACGGCGTTTAGCCCTTTGGCGCCCGCAAGAATCCAGAGATCAGCCTCTTCTCGCGCCAAGAGAAGGGCCCTATCAACTCTAGGAGCAATCCCATTGAATACAACGTCATTCCTTGCCTTCCAGATAGTCCATGCCCCTAACACGACCAAGGAGTCGAAACCTCATTGCACGGTAGTATGTAGTCTGTCACTAGCCTGCTGCCACCATGAATAGAAGCTCACATTGTGCGCTTGAGGTACAGCGGCTTGCATACCAAAACAAGCGAGCAAATCATGCCAAAACTGGCGGGCAAACACACATGCTGAGAGGACTTTTTTTGTTAGCGCTAGCCCAACTTCTATATGGAGATGCTTTCTTAATTTATTTTCTTATCTTCCTAGCATTGTTTCTAATCCGACAATGGCCCTTACCTCGGACCTCCCCTGCACCATCTACCTTTCAATAACGACTCCTTTTGCTTACCCAACATTGGAATGCGCCGGTGTTGCCCTTAGCATGCTTCATCCTGTCAATCGAACCGGCCTCCCGGCATCTCTTTTATCATGGAGCCCTCACAGGCTGGAGCCTTACCACCCAAACCAAAATCTTCAAAATTCTGATTTCTTCTTCTCCGCGCTCATGCCCATATATGGTTTTAATTTGTATATGTAGCGCACTTGTGTTCTCCAAAGAGAATTGATCAACGTTTTTGTGCTCCCAAGATGTGGTAAACAGTTCTTGATAAAAAGGCATTCAAATCAAGTTCAGATGAAGAACTTCAAGTTCTCCAGGAGAAAAAATTTCCTTATATTCAGTCCATCATGCCATAATTGTTGTGTCTGTCAATAAGGCTGTAGTGAGCTAAGTTCCTTATGCGTAATGTTGTAGCGGTCTTATTTTTGTCTATTAATGATGAAATATAGTTATTCATCCCATGGTCGAACAACTACCTTTTTTCACGATCAGATGTAGGTAGGATCTTGCCTTCCTGATTTATATTTAATCTATTGTCGGTCATGTACATGTTGCGCTCGAGACCTCTGGTGTTTGTGGGCATATTGCCCTGTCGTTGCACCTGGTGGTTGCATTGAAGCTTACCCGTTCTTGTCTGACCTCTGGCATTGTCAGCATGTTACGTTTTCCACTCATGCACCTTATGGTTTCTTTGAAGCCTCTTGGGTCTTGCGTGACTTGTAGCATTCGTTGGCATGTTCCTCTTTTTTCTTTTGCACCTCAAGGTTGCGTCAAAGGCTCCCAGCTCTTGCTTGATGCCCTAACACAGTGCTTGGCATGCACTCAGATGTTTGTCGTTTAGCGAGATATGGACAATGGTGGTCTAGCGGTTATCAGCAAGCATGTGACATGGATCGGACACGAATCATATTCTTCCGTTACAAGTAATCCCAAGTCTCCTTTTTTCCTATTAGTTCTTACCAATCCCTTATAGTATTTATACTTAATATTATACAAGAGCAACTTCTAATTTTATTCATTTCATCTTTAGTGTAAATGTGCACCAATTGATGTTGCTAGTATTGACTAGTTTGAATTGCCACGCAGTGTCACCTTATACAAATCAGGATGGAAAATTTGATTCAGGCCACCAAAAAAGTAAATAAGAAATAACCAAAGTACATTCTGCAATTACTTTGTTTTACCACCTTGTTGTTGGTGTCACATAAATAAACAATTGTATAGGTACAAGGTTGAAAATATTCACTTGCTTTTGGGGCGGATGTAGTAGCATTTAAAATCATATCCTATTTAGATGTTTTGAAGTTTAGATAGGACCTTCAATATCTTAGTAATTACATACTCTGCCACTCCACCTGCTCATGTCTATAAAAACATGCTCTAGAGAGCCTTTCCGTCCACACATTGTGCGCTTTGCATCGTGCATACAAGCAAAGTGAGTACCTGCTTGAGATTTCCCTCGTGCACCATCCCATCTGCCACAACCCATAGACTAATTGATAGTGCTAACTAGTAGCAAGCCATGTGCGGTGGCGCAGTTCTCCCTGATGATATGCCACCATCGCTGCGCCGGTGGCTCATGGTGGACAAGATCTTGCCGCATAGCAAGAAGTTGAGGAGCCCTAGGGCAAGGAGTGAGAATAGGGCCCGCGAGGAGGACATCCAGACTACCGGCCTGTTCGGTTGGCTGGTGGCTGATGGCTGGTGCTGGTTTGTTCTGAGAGAAGAGTACTGCTGGCTGGTTGCGGCTGGTTGCTGGTGGCTGATTCGTTCTGAGAGAAAAGTACTGCTGGCTGGTGGCTGATAAGCCGAGCGAACAGGCTGTACCTTTGTGGAGTCTGGGGATTCGAAGGTCGTCTCCAAGGATAAGGCCAGACCCTTCACCACCCCCAAGAGTGTGATTGCTAGAGGTAGATTATTGATGTCACCGTCGATTTTTTCTTAGCTATCTTGTTGGGATAGTAGGGTGAAAGATGGGTGATCTCTTAACTACTATATCAGTAGATAATAAGTGTGTTATTTGGGTATTTGGTTTGGGGATTCATCTGTTTGCGTAGTCTCTTTTAGCAGTTTGGATGCTGATTTGCATCTTGATCGGGCTATTGCTTGAATCGGGTGAAACTGAATTTGCAGTAACTCCTCTGGTTGCTTCAAGAAGTCGGAGAAGTTGTACTATTGTGCTTTGTTTCTTTTCTTTTGGGTATGAATTGAGTTTTAGCATCATCCAATTTTCGTAAATGCAGTGGAACCTTCTTCCATGAAGAATGATACATATATGCTATATAGATCAATATCATGGTAGGGAAAAATTTATTCAAGCTCCTTTACCTTTCCTGTTTAGGTTTTCCGGTTAACTGGGGAAAAGAGACAATCTTGTAATTGTAATACAGACTAGTTCTAGGGAAGCTTTGGTATCTCCAAATAGGAACACAGAGGGATTTCACTCGTCATTTATGCATAATATGGTATAGTAACTTTTCATGGATTATCTGATGCCTTATGTTTTCTCGCTCTTTTCTTTGGACGGATTATACACATTTGCAGCTGGTAGTGATGTCTCTGGTGCGACTAAGAGAAAGTACCAATTCAGGGGTGTCCGCCATCGCCCTCGGGGTAAATGGGCTGCTGAGATCAGAGATCCTCACAAAGGTGTTCGTGTCTGGCTCGGTACTTACAACTCTCCTGAAGAAGCTGCCAAAGCTTATGATGCTGAGGCACGAAAGATTCGTGGAAAGAAGGCCAAGCTCAATTTCCCTGATGAGGCTCCAGTGGCTTCTGAGAAGCGCCATGCCGAGCCGATATCTATACCTGAGCCTTCTGAGAATAGTGTTGCCTCCGTTCAGGAACCATTAGTGAATTCTGCCAACAGTTCCTTAGAGTTCAGGCTGGAGAATGACACCAGGACAACTGACATGCCATCAGTTCTTGCACCTGTTCCCGCCCAGGTCACTGCTAATGCTACTGTTGATGTTTTTGAGTGGAAGCCTTATATGGAGGATTTCCTTATTGAAAGTTCAGATCTGCCAATCAACCCCTCTTTGGTCTGTGAGTGCGATGGGTCCCAATCCCCATATGTGGGAAGCAACATGAACCTTTGGAACTTTGACGACATGCCTGCGCCTGATGTTTTCTTCTGAGGTCGAGGCCCAGCGGCTGCTGCTTGCCCCTATGGCTTTGGTAATATAAGTATCTGCAGTTATTAAGACCATTCCTTTTCTGATACTTGCAATTTTCATTAATTTGATTTTTTTTCTGCTGTGTTTTAGGAGTAATATTACAGAGATAATGAAACGCCCAACCCTGGTGACTATAGGCGCTCAGAAGCAAATTAAAGTTACTATATGTCATATTTTCCTTTATTTTTTTAAGGAGTCATTGGCACTGAACATGTACCAAATTATGTAAGGTGAAAACAATTATGTGCGCTCAACAACCTATCTTTTTTCCAGTCTTTACTTTAAGTAGTTCTAAATTTGTAAAATCGTAGCTTATATGCTTCGTTTGCGAAATCATATAAACGTCAACGCAATGTGGTCTCCTGCCCGACACATTTCGGCGGCTTGGGACTGCCCGACCTCCTCACTTTTGGGTTGGCCCTTCTCCTTCGGTGGCTTTGGCTTGCGCATACTGACCCGGACAGGACGTGGGTGGCGTTCCGGTTCTCGATTGATCGTAAGGCAAAAGCCTTCTTTGACGCCTCCGTTGCTATTGAGGTCAGAGATGGAGCCCCAGCCTTGTTTTGGAAAGATAACTGGTTGGCCGGTTGTTCTATCAAGCAAATTTGATTCTGGTTTATGGATGGATTGATGCAAAATTATGTTTACAGCAAGATACCCTATGCTTATTGCTTAGTACTTGCCTTCGTGCTGTATAGGAGTAATTTTTTCTCACTGTGTGCCACTTAGCAGTAACCTGCTAGTCTTCTACTCTGCCACTGAGTTTGCCAAAAGCAACTTAATTAGGATTAGCATTCATACACAGTGGTGTGCCAAGATCTGTTTGTAAAACCACATGAAAGTTTGTAATGCTGTTAGTGAGTTTCTATTTCTGAATAAATAATTTCATATGTATCAATCTTTGCTATTGGATATGGATCTGAATCATGGGTAGCTGATGCATAGTGACCTGCACCTCTTATCTAAGTGTCCTAAGTCCACTATATTTGGATGATGCATTGAACTTATTAGGAGATGGATGAAAATACATTTGTTTTAGGTGCCATATTTGTCTGAACATTTATGTGAGAACAATGGTAATTTGCTCATAATTAGTGCAACTTGTGATGAATTGAATTCTTGATGGTTGTATTTAAAATTAAATATGGATGTACACTATATTTTGTATCCATTAGCTGATGATATAAATATTTTTTTGTTAATTTTTTATATTCCTTGGCGGTAGAGCAGCTTCGCGAAGGAGCAGTCGTAGGGGGCATGGCCAGCGCTCCGAGAAGGAGCAGTTCTGCTGGCCGTTGGGGTGCGACGAGCAACACCATGGTAAGAGAGAGGTGTGGATGAGAAAGAAAAGATGTGGACGAGAATGGATGGACCGGTCAGTGGTAGTTGTGGAGGAGAATAACTCATCTGGCAGGTGAACCTCGCTCGGTGGGAGTCGTCCGACGCATCGGACGTCAGGCACCAAGCATTGCCGTAACCCATAACTGCCAAGTAAATGGCTTTCCATTTCAGCCAACGACCACCAAGTAAATAGCTTTATTTGGCTGCCGACAACAACCAAGGTGCCATATTTGGCGGTTGGAATGTTTTCCTGCCAGCACATTGAAAATCTTGATGGCATCCTAATTTATTACTTGGCAGTAAAACCTCCAAGTATATAGTTTTTGGCAGCCAGACACGAAGGAAATTGAATTTCCTTCCCTATATATACTTGGCGAGTCTTAGGGGTTGGCTGCCAAGTATAGTTTCCTTGGTAGTTTTAGTGCTTTGTTTGGCGGATTTTTGGCCACAAAGTCAATTCCAGATTCTGGTAAAATTTGTAACAGAGATTTTAATGGATAAATATATATCTCAGTAAAAATTCTTGCACATTAATTTGTACTAGTACTCTGCTTTTCGTATCCTATAACTAAGTGTAATGAGAAAGGGGAGCTCGATCTTCCGTTAGGTAGAAAACAGTGCTATGATATTTCGACAATTTGAAGAAATTCCTGACATGATACTAAGGCCAAACCATATCCATCAGAAAGTTTATCAAATGAGCTTTCCATCAATACTCATGAGCATCAGTTGGACTTCGGATGATATAATCGAGTTATGGCCTCCGTAATACAGTGCTGTCGGCTGACTCCATACTGAGTTCGGGCTTTCACGCCAAGTTGGGTCATCTGTGTGGGACATCCACTCCACATATACTGTACAAGTTTCTTGGAACATATTTCATCTTCATGCTTTCTCCTAAACATAAATGTAGCAATATGTTTTGAGATACTTCATCGTGCAAATTAAATATTGGAATGAGGCCACCTTATATTCAACTTGAATGGTTATATGTAAAGGATGTCATGCCATCATTAGGGGATGTTCTGTCACAGGAGCTAGAGCAGATAATAATGATACAACTTGAAGTAATTAAACATGGAACAAGATATCAAAAATTAAATAACCCATCACTTTGATATCCCATATTTTATATACAGTATTCCTTTTGTAAAACAAAAGATATTCTTATTTTAAGTATCGCAGCCTTTAATGAGCCAGTGTTAATCGGCTCAAAGATTTCTTAACATTTAATATATTTCCTTCTAACCAATATATATTTCAATAAAATAAAATATGATTTATTATTCTTGCACATTAAATACTAGTGCCCAGATTTTCGAATGCTACAAATAGAAGTGATGTATGGTGATGCACATTGTTAACAAAACAGCATATGTAAATTAATTATTGGAACGAGGTCACCTTATATTCAACTTGAATGGCCATATCCAAAAGATGTCACGCCATCATAAGGATACAAACTGAAGTAATCAAACATGGAATAAGATATCAACAATTACATAAGCCATCACTTTGGTATCTAATATCTTATATACATATTTCTTTCAAAAAATAAAAGATATTCTTATTTAAGTATCGCAGCCTTTAATGCGCCAGTGGTAACTGGCTAAGAGATTTCTTGAAATTTGTTTTATTTCTTAGTAACCAATATTTCAGCATAGTAAAATATGACTAAATATTCTTGCACAATAACTCATAGTTCATAGACTTTCGAATGCTATAAATAGAAGTGTATGGTGATGGACATTGTTAATAAAACAGCATAAGGATCGTTGTTCCTCGCCACCTACATGCTTACATAAAAGATATTCTTCGCCATAGAGAAGCACCAAAACCAGTACAAGATGACTACAAAATCAATCACCCAACTTTTGGTGTTTTCTTTTGTTTTCACCTTATTTATAATGCCTCGTAGTTGGGGTGAGAACGATTGCCATCTCCAGAAACTTCAATTTATGCATACATGTTATATGCACATTAGGCGTAACACTGGCTACTTGAAACCAATCTCTACCTGCTGCAAGATTGTGCGAACATACGACATGGTGTGTGTATGTCGTAGCATTAATGATCAGGACGAGAAAACCATAGATGGGAAGCATGCTTATTTTGTTACACGAGATTGCCACAACCCGGTGCCTGCAGGAAACAAATGCGGAAGTAAGTGCCTAATATCTTTCAATTTCTTAATAAATTGTTTTGGTACCTTTATTATTTTATTTACAAAGCAAGAAATGTAGGAATTAATGATGTGCATCCTCACTACTAGCTGTCTTGAAATATATCATGACATTTGTTTTTTTTAGGTTGGACTATTCCTGCACTATCTAAATGATCACCACCATACATCAAGGGAAGCCAATAAATTAATGGAATGATAACCGAAGAATAAATGTCTCCTACGCTTGATTTTGGAAGAATAATTAATGTCTCCAGAGTTTGATTTTGTTACAATGTGTTTTTAGTTGAAACATTAGAGCATTCTTTTCACGCAAGCATATATATATGCTATATTAGCCTTACTACACCGAATCTTTGTGCAACATAGGCACTATCGATGCTCAAGATCCCGTTCTAGGCTCATATGATTCAACTGAGAAAATCATGTGTGTTCTTAAGGTGCATGCAGATGTCTTTTTCCTACATAAACCAGCACACAGAGTGGCGTTTCGTTTGCCTAAATAAGTTATCTAATCCCATTACACCTTGGAAGCAATAGTGTTCCGGTTGTTTGTTTAATTTCCAGCACCACGTAAACACAGTGTAATCAAATCCCAACTTATACAACCCTCATACCAATTCTGCTACTCCGTATATATATAACTAGGTGATACTCCGCGTGTTGCTGTGGGAATTTTTATACAAAATTATAAGTTGAAATGTGAAATTAGAAACACCAAAATGATTACGTGTCGATATTCTTCTGTAAACAATATTATATAAGAAAGCATATTAATTTTGTTGAGAGAAAACCATTCTTAAGTGATTGATCCTACATGTATTTCAACTGCGAGAATTTTATGGCATGCTACTCGGAAATACAACATGTTATTAGTTACAGAAAATCGATGAAGACATAAATATATGGTTTTGTGCATGTTGACATGGCTTATAGTGGATAGTGAAATGGCGTGTATTGGGTTATGACGTGGAGCGTTGAGAGGCACGAGAAATCGTTATTGGCTACCAATTATATAGTTGTATATGATCAGGAAAAGGGATACTGTGCCACCCAGGTTGAGATGAAATGAGATGTCAGGCCACACATGTCGCCACCGTGTTGGGCGCCATTGGCAACGGGACGCGGCCGCTGCCTCCTCCACCTCCTCCTTCTCTGCTTTCTTCTCATCGCGCCACGACCGATGACCATGCCGCTCTCTGGGTCAGGAACCTCTTCGTGTCATCTCCGCTGCTGGCGATGTGACAATGACGACATTGATTATCGGCCACTGCTTCCTCCGCATGATTCCCATCTGCTTTCTACAAATTTCATGATTTTCGAACCTTGTTTGGATTTTCTACAATTAAAATAGTTTTTGACGGCACCTTCATCATCATGCTTCAGGAACCAAATATTTAAAATTTTGTCCCATGTCATGGAAAAGGTCTTAAAATGGCTGAGAAACATGAATATCATTTTTGCACTAACTTTAGTCTATGATTTCATGCACTTCCGGTTCAAATTGGATGTATTCGAAACATATATGAAATGAAAAAATCGTTAAAAATAACAAACAAAGCTATAATTATGCCAAATTTGAACATGTAGTTTCTATAGATGTGTTTGAAGGGAAGAAAAAGTTTGGAGAGGAATGGAAGAAATTTTTGTTGATGGTTTATCGTGAGTAGGGATTCAACTCATGGCAAAAAGGGATGTTTGCCGAGCATATAGTTATGTGTTGTGAGCGTATAGTTCTAGGCGGCCCAGTCTAACAGCCATCACGGTACTAGTTTGCTGTGAGCCGTTGTCGTTGCCGAGAACTTGGTCTTCTGGCTCATGACAAAAACATATAATGTTGTGAACATTATTCTTTGCCGAGAGCATCGGCTCCTGGCTCATGGCAAAGCCTTTCAATGTTGTGTGTTATGTTTACCGTGAGCCGCCACTCCGGCTCACGACAAAGCAGTTGTTTGCCACGAGCCGGAAATTTGGCTCTCGGCAAACCGTGCAGCACACGGCAGATGCTCGGTTTCCGGTAGTGCTTCTCGATGCACAACACTGCTGCTGAGTTTGAGGTCACCTATTCCTCGAACCTCCATTTCCTCGTCACCGCAGCATCATGGAAGGCAAGGCTATGTGTCTGCGAGCCTCCTGGAACCTCCATTTCCTCAGTGAGCACTGAGCGCGGGGTATAAAAAGAGAACACAGGCGTGACAAAGAAAGATGTAATGATACAAACGAGGAACGAGCCGACGATGACAACTTTCATAATTCGGTAAAAGCGGGAACACAATCGTAATGTAGAAAATGAAAGCGTTCGGTTCGGGATCTATCCCAACCGTTTTCATCCCTAATTATAACATTATAACCAATGTTGATTGTAGTCATATGCCATTCCCATTGGTTCTCTAACAAAAATGGATCCAACAAAACGTTTTAGTTAGATCCATGGTTGGTGCAAAACTATCTTCAATGGTTCATGGTGGGCATCCAAAGATCATCATATCCAAAAAATACCACCCAAAGTTTGTTGCTCCGTAAAATAGCATTGAAAGGAAGAACATTACCCTCATATACCATTCTGTCGGGTTTGCCGTTAACACTGTCCGTTCTGTTGCACCTGCTCGATGTCTTCCTCCACCTCCAGATGAGATGCTGCGCGCTTCCGTTCGGCAACCCCACGAGGCTGGGATCCCAGGTCGCGCTCGTTCGTGGCCACCATGCGCACCGGGGCTGGCAAGGCAAGGCCCAGCTCCCACGGCACTTATCGTTCTCTCTCTAGTAGCCATCAGTTTGCTTGGCGCCCCTCTCCCTCATCTCTCTCTCTCTCTCTCTCTCTCTCTCTCTCTCTCTCTACGTGAGCATTTAGTGTGAATGCTTGCAGCTGTGGAAGTTGAGACTCGAGAGAATAGGGAGAGCATGTGCGGAGATTGTCAGGTAGAGCACGAGTGCCAGGTGCGGCATTTCATCCAACACCTTGGTGGCGCTGTGGGTAGATGTATTATTTCTGCTCTGGTTGCTAGATTTGAGGAAGCGTGTGTTGGTGGAGAGAGATAGAGAGAAGATGAGTACGGATGCAGACTTGCAGAGAACTGAAACTGGAGCTTGGTGATGGTCCGATGCTCTCCTGGATTGCGGCTACTTCTTATTTTGGTCAATGACTGACAGCCGCAGAAGCAAGTCATCAGTGGCTTGAACGCCCACGCCAAGCTCGCTGGCTTCCTCTCGCAGCATGCGCGCATCCCCACGGTCCCTCGAGTCAGGTCGCCGCAGCGTCACCGACTCACCGACGTACTGCAGTACTAGCGACTACTGCTTCTTGACCTTGACCAAGCAGTCGCTGCTTCTACGGTGTAGGGTGCGGCCTCAAGGCAGGAGGAGGAGGCGCAGACGTTGGCCTAACGCCCTTGCCCGTAGCCCAGCACGGCCTGCATCTCGGCCAGGGTCGAGGAGCGCGGCGAACATGGCCTGCACCCAGCAGCAAAGCTGCCATGGCCGTTCAAGAACTGTTGGACGGACGGACGAACGACGTGAACAGCGAACAGTGAACGACTACTGCAAAGTGGTAGTTCAGGGTAACGGTTCATCATTTCGATGCTATTTTACTGACCTTTCAATGATATTTTCTGGTTATGATGACCTTTTGATGCTATAAAACCAATTTTCCCTTAAAGGTTTGTTGCAAATTGCTAACCAAACATTTAAAAATATTAATCTGATAAACACAAATTATTATAGCAGATTTGAATTAAAAATGAAAGAAAAATTGTTTGTCCATCATGAATTGCCCAATTATGGAATAATATATCAATTCAAATATGCCATCACTTTGGTATATGATATCTTATAAAATTACAAACATTTTCTTATTGATAAAGATTTCTCTCATTAATTTTTTATTTGTAACTTAGATTTCAGTTGAATAATATCTTATTTAAGATACTTGCACATTAATTTGTAATATAATTAAAAGTATCACATTGCATAACCTAGATGGCGACTGTAATATCCCGGATTTTTTCAGGAATGTTTATGAATGCAAAAATGTGCATTTCAAAATTTTTGTTTGAATTTGAGTGCTTATTTAAATTATAAGGATGTCTTCTTGCATCCTTCCCTAAATTCCTAGATTTATTTTGAGCAAATAAAAAAGTTTAGGAATTATAAATGCTAGTGTGAGAGCTTTGTAGTTTAATGGGTTTTATTTGGATTTGTCTTGAGTGTAGTTCAAATTTGAATCCTAAATTCAAATTTGAATTGTGTATGTATAAGGTTTAAGGAAAATAGAAAATTGTAAAAACCCTCTACTCCTAACTTGGGCCTTTACCTCTGCTGCTCAAGTCCTTTGGTTGCCCCTCAACCTTTTTATCCCCTCAACCAGGCCATACCTTGATCTTCACCCACCGGCCCAACTCGCAGCCCAGATGGCCAGCCAGCCTTCTCCATTCTTTTCCCTCACTGGCATGTGGCACCCGATCGGCAGCCTCCCTGTAGACCCTTCTTCCTCCTTCCATACTACCGCGCCCCCACGTGCCACGCGCGTGCGCACGCGATGAGATGGCCGACGTCGCGCTGGCACGCACGTTGAACCGCGCAGGCGCCCTAACCCCCAGCCTCGCGCGCTCCGCCCGGGGCAATTACCCCATCTACCCCTGTGCCGCGCCCCTGCAACCCTAGCGCCGCACCGATGGATGCTCTCCACGCCATTCCGAGGGCACTGGCACCATGGATGACCGCGGGGCAAAATTCCATTGCTTGTGTCAACATGAATCACCACTGGCACCTAGAAATGCCTACAAAGACATGCTTGACAAAGTGGTTAGTCCCATTGCTTGTGTCAACATGAATCACCAAAATCAACTCAAACAAATGGCAAATGGGGCCATGATCGCTACAATCTCCCCCTTTTTGGTGATTTATGACAACACAAGCAAAGCAAGCATAAATTTGCAAAAATTGACAAAATTAGAATCACTTACACTTGCTTGGATGCTTACCATCATCCAAACTCCCCTAGATCAACCTTCCCCCTTTTTGATCTTCTCTTCCTATGTTCACATTCTCCCCCTTTGGTCTCATATCCTTGAAACCACTAGCTTGCTTTGGTCTCACATTCTCCCCCTTTGGAATAAAATCTCCAAAAAGTCCAAAACAAAAGGGCTCCAAGGAAACTAACAAGTTCTAGCAAACATAGCTCAAAGAGAAATGTTAAATACAAGGGAGAAAGCCACATGAACCATGATCCTTATGCATGATATCAACAAAGATACCACATGTGAGAATAACTAAGATGGATCACAAGCTCATGAGACTAGCATGATACAAACTAAGCTCTCCCTAAGTGTGTGCACAAAAAGATAATGTGAAAATCAAGTGCACAACTACGAAGTTGTAAGGAAAGGAAGCTTAGAGCATATCATGCAAGGAGGTAGCTTTAAAGGACAAGAGATAAGACAAATGGGTTCTTGTTACATTACCACTTGTAGATATCACTTGTAGTCTTTTGATCATTGCATACCTCCGGGGGATTATCCTCTTTACCTTGTTGGCACCACATTGAGATGAGCCTCTTTGAGATGATATCACTAGATGACACCACTTGAAAGAAGCTTGCATAGAAGACACTTGGGGTACCCAAGGATTAGGAATGTATGAGAACATTGCCTTTGAACTTATATAGAAACATAAGCTCGCAAGGACATGACTCAATAGCATGAAGCTCATATTGCTATACTCAATCTTTTAGAGATGTTAGATCACATTGAGAGTAAAATAGCATTCTCTTAGAATGAATTACCACACCGGAACGCGTCACCAAGGGACTACATAAGATAAACTTGAAACAATGTTAGTCTCATAACCAAACCATAGGATGAGCTCCCCCTAAATGTGTGCATTTAGTGTTTGAATCACCAACCAAATGTATGCACATTGTTTATGACAACAAAACGGAAACTAACCCTATATCTTGCTCATGATGCAAAGAGATATATATATGAAAACATGCACCATGAAAGAACAAGTGTAGCTTTCCTACACACTAATCAAACCATGTAAGTTGCTCATGGGTTAGCACATGACACAAGCGACCTACCATAAGTAAACATTGCAACAAATGCAACCTAAAAAAGGCAATGGAGCTACAATGATACAAGAGATAGGTACTAATTTCCATTACCAGAACCGGGGAACTTGGGCAACACATGTCCAACTTGCAAGCTTGGCTTCTAGCCTTGAATCTTCACAACTTCTTTGTGCCAAGCCTCCCAAGTCCCCGCACTCAAGGCCTTCAAGTGGCCTTTGGAACCCAAACCATTTGAGGCCCCTTCATGTTAGTGATGACTTCCTTGGGCACCCAAATGGGTTGGTTCCAACCCTGCTCCTCCTTCATCTTCCCAACCTTGTGTGCAACCACCTTGCCATTAGCCTTCTTCTTGATGACGTAGGTGTTGCTCTTGGTCTTGTCCTTTCGGTTGGGCTTGGTGTAGATGAGTGAGCTCTTGATGGTGAGGTTCAACTTCTTCTTTGTGCCCTTGTCCATCTTCTTGTCCATCTTCTTTGTGCCCTTGTGCCCATCAAGCTTGCCAACCTCTCTCGGAGCCATTTCACTTCTTGCTTAAGCTCATCATTCTTCTTGCCTATGAGGGAATCACATGTTTCTACAACAACATTCTCATTGCAAGATGGTGAGCAAGATTCATCAATTAAATCAATGCAAGAAGTTGAAGCATCTACCTTGGAGATAGGAATAGCACAAGGGATAGATGATTCATCAAGCTCAAAGGAATTACTTGTTTTAGTCTGATTGCTCTCAAGCTTAGATTTTAGGTCATCACACTCCTTGCTAAGCAATTTGAATTTGCACAACAAATGTTCATAATTTGTAGCAAGGGTTGCACTAATATCATTCAGAGCATTGAGTTCTTTAATTTCATTAGCTTGTTTCTTAAGCATTCCTTTTTGCTCATGGACTAGCTCAACAAGATCATCGAGAGAGGTGGTGTCGGATTCGTCATCACTTACATTGCTCTCCATACCTTTGGCCATAAGGCACATGTGTAGTGATGATGAAGGACCTTACATGAAGCGGGTGGTGAAATTCTTTCTTGATTCATTACATGAGCTAGAAGAACTTGATTCTCCACCACTTGTCCACTCACGGACGGTGATAGTTGCTTCTTGCCTTGGTTTAAGGAAAATAGAAAATTGTAAAAACCCTCTACTCCTAACTTGGGCCTTTACCTCTGCTGCTCAAGTCCTTCGGTTGCCCCTCAACCTTTTTATCCCCTCAACCAGGTCGTACCTTGATCTTCACCCACCGGCCCACCTCGCGGCCGAGATGGCGCGCCAGCCTTCTCCATCCTTTCCCCTCACCGGCTTGTGGCACCCGATTGGCAGCCTCCCTGTAGACCCTTCTTCCTCCTCCTTCCGTACTACCGCGCCCCCACGTGCCGCGCGCGTGTGCACGCGATGAGATGGCCGACGTCGCGCTGGCACGCATGTTGAACTGCGCAGGCGCCCTAACTCCCAGCCACGCGCGCTCCGCTCAGGGCAATTACCCCATCTACCCCTTTGTAGCGCCCCTGCAACCCTAGCGCCGCACAGATGGATGCTCTCCATGCCATTCCGAGGGCACTGGCACCATGGATGACCGCGGGGCAAAATTGCTCTTGCGTCGTGTCCGCTGCCGCCCTATAAGGGCCCTCAACCCAACCATCGTTTGGAGCCTGGTTTTCCCCTTCGTGCTAGCCACCACCGCCTTGGGAACTTTTCCCAAATCCTCCACCGTCGCTGCCCAAGGGGAGAAGCACAGGAGAAGAGAGAAGAGAAGAGGAAGGTGCCAGCCAGGGGCAATCGAAGACCGCGATGCCCCTGCATCCCCTGCTCCACGCCTTGTCGTCGTGCCGTGTTGCGCCCGGAAGTTGCCGCGCAGCACCAAGAGCGTCGCGCTATCGCCGCTGTGGACGCCAACCAGAAGCCGGTCGAAGGAGAAGGTCGACGCCGGAATCGGAGCTGCTACGTGAGGAAGCCTCACTGAAAGGAATCGGATGCCCGTTAGCCTAAGAGGGGTAGGGGTGAATTAGGCAATCTAAAAACCTTAACCTATGGCTTCACTATTTTTGCACAAAGGTAAACTAGAACATACTATCTAGATGTGCAACTAGGATTGTTCTAGTGTGAAACTCCCATCCTAAAACAAGGTTTTGATCTTCTCTTCCTATGTTGGCACATAGCTTGCCTATGGAATAATATATCAATTCAAATATGCCATCACTTTGGTATATGATATCTTATAAAATTACAAACATTTGCTTATTGATAAAGATTTCTCTCATTAATTTTTCATTTGTAACTTAGATTTTGTCACGCCCTGAAATCTCCCATTTCAGGATGTGAATAGAAAGAATAATTAAATAACGATTTTCTCATAATTTTCGAAATTTTCCAACATTTATTTTTCTTTAGAGGAAATATAGCATAGGAAAAAAATTCTTGTTTGATTTTCTGAATAAAAAAATGGTTTGATTTGAGTGTTGCATTCATGTCGATGCATCTTGGTTTTTCATGCGTGCAAAAAGCTTTTAAAACGTGTTTAGGTGCTGATCAAAAACTTCTGAGAATTTTCCGGCTTTTTCTGGAATTTATTCTCACTTTTCCTGAGCTATTTCTATTTATTGGAATGCTCTAAAATCTTTTTCTTGATCTCCAAATGCTTTATTTGGATTCCTCACATACCAAATCATCTCTAGTAATTTTCCTAAATTTTTCTGAGCTTTCGCAGTATTTTTCGTGATTTAATTAAGATTTCAGGATTACCTGGAATTATTTATAATCCGAAATTAGAAAAAAAGGGAAAATAAAGTCGGACTCAATCTCGGACAATAAATAGTTGTCGGCGATCTCGTTGGCGTCCTCTTTCCAACGCCACCAATCTCATCCCGTCTCGATAACCCTAGCTCCCACAAACCCTCGCCGAACTTTTGCATCTACTAAATTTCGGCGAACATCTGACGAGCTTTTCCGGCAAAACCGTGCACTTCCAGTGCAAATGGACACCACCCTGGAGTTTCCCTCGTTGAGCTCTACGCCGTGATGTGCTCAATCACGCGAATCCGACGTCACCTCCGTCATCTTCCCCAACTCCGGCGAGTTCTTCCCCAACTCCGGCGAGCTCTTCCGACGCCATCATTCATCCTTGGCCGAAGGAGAGCACACCATCGCATTCGTCTCGTCGATTCCTTTCCATTTTGCCGTTCAATATACAATTTTGTGGTCGTTCCCAACTTATCCTCTTTGTCTTCTCTTTATCTGCTGATTTGGCCGCCTCCTTGGTCCCCGCCGCCGGTGAGCACTCCCACAAGATCCCCTCGACCTCCTCTTTCCGTTCAGAGCCTCGGCCGAACCCCTAGCCGCCCGTAGCCCCGGCGACGACGACACCAAGAGCTCCTGTCCGCCCTGTGCACTCTTGCGTTCGTGCCTGACCCAAGGTAGAAGAAGATAAGGTCGTTTTGCAATTAGGTCCCTATACCTTCCTCTAATCTATAGGGTTGTTTATGTGTCTTGGTAAATCTACAGATAACCCCCTAAAAAGATCACACGTTTCACACATAAATCCCACCCAACCCTTTTATTGATCTAACCCTGTCCTTTGTCCTTTTTGCGAGCACTATTCAACGTGTCTTGCAAATTTCCTCTGCTACTCCCTGAGATCTATAGTTAATCACGAATAGGTCCTCCAATCTTGTTTTCTCCATATCTTTTATGTTTTAGCTCCGTTTTTATCCGTTCAAGTTGCGTTAGGTTAATAATAATGTAAAGCACGTGTTAGTGGAGTGTTTTCAACATATTTTGTTTTCTGAAAATAAAATTAATATTAATTTTGATTAATGTCTAGTTATACATGCCTTTTATAAATAAAAGTAATATAGATCTATATCCGTTTTTCATAATCAAATTGAATTTGCTTTAAATGCTTTTATATATAAAATCTAATTAGATCTTTATCTCAGTTTTTCTTAAACCAAATGTTATTTTGTTTAATAGCTAATTAATCTTTTTTAATTAAAATTTGATTAGGCTTTTACATCGGCTTTTATAATAAACATTAATTTGATTAATGCCAATACCATAATGTTTTTAATAATAATATGATCTACTCGAATTACAAAGTTTCGTTTAGATTATTCATATAGTTAGTTTTTCTAAATTAAATGTTTAATAAGTTTAATCAATATATGAATCTTTATTAATAAAAACTTGACTAGTTCTTTACACTAGTTTCGTAAATAAAGTTTAATATTGCATTAATGTCAACATAGGGTATTTTATTTCTGAAATATCCTTTATATTTGTTAATTAAAATGAACCTAGCTCATAGCCTTGTTCTCTCATATATGCAAAACGTTCGTTAGACGTTCTTTACACAGCTCTCCCTGTCTAAGTGATTTTTCCGGTCCTTGCTCAATCTTCCACAACCATCTCCTTAAAGTTAACCAAGCCTTTCCCTTCCGAGCACACTTTGTGTTCTTTAGTGATCTATCTAATCGAGCCTATCCTTTAGTGCGTTCTTTTAAAGTTTTCTTTTGATTGGTGCTTCGTTCTTAGTATGCTTGTTTGTTTGCTTTGTGTATGTTTGTGCCCGATGATTGCTGCGTTTAGAGTAAATGCCATTCGAGCAGTTTGGAAGAGCTTGAAGTTGAAGATTCTGAGCAACTACTCTCTGGTTAAAGGCAAGTGTGTCCTTGATCTTTTGTACTAAGAATTATGTTTAATCACTCGTTGCATATGCTTGCATTAATATGATGGGACCCATGTTTAGGTTTGACTAGTGTTATTTATCCTGCGCCTTGATCAATCGGGTTTATCTTTATGTTGGGTAGCTATGCTTAGTTGCTATACTGGGGTTATGGTGGTTTTAATGAACAATAATGATGAATCATGTTATACCTTTATGATATATCTTTGGATGATTAATACAAAACCATATGTTTAATCGGAACATGGAGCGACCACCCAGGACAACAGTGCAACCACAAGACATATGGCTCTGTCGTGGCTGAATAACTAGAGAACTTGGTGTTAGGTATGCTTTACCTGATAAGGGTTGGGGGCTGACGGTAGATGGCGTATGGACGTGCTCGGGCGTAGGTGTGGGCTTGGCTAAGACACGGTACTCGTCCGGCAGCTTTATACGCTGCACTAATCAGGTAACCTAGCGGGCAGCCTGCACTAGGGGATCTTCGTAAAGGCCTCGTAGCGTCCCTATGCAATCACACCTCGGTAGTGTGGTATGAAGCCTGATCAGCATCGCGTGGTTGGGTCTAAAGCTCTTCGGAGTTTTTACGCGAATTGTGGGTAAAGATGTACAACATCTGCAGAGTGCAAAACTAATGGATTAGCTGTGCTCATGGTCAAGAGCGGTCTGGACCCTCACATGATAATCAAACTTAAAGATGGATTTAAATCGTGTTCTCTGGTTATGCTTGTCATCTGCTTATGGCGAATCTTATCTTATCTTATCTTTATGCTTAATTGTGGGTTGGTATAAACTTATACTTTATTAGTAATCAGGTGCTATTAAAACTTGACCAACTAAAATTGCTTAAATGCTTATAGGCCCGTCCACTATAAAGCCTTTGCATTCATACCTTTTTCCACACTTGCTGAGTACGACAAGTGCTCACCCTTGCTATAAAAAATGTTGCTCAGAAAGAGGATTCTACTCTGAAGTCTTGTGAAGATGTTGCTGGTGCTAGGCGTACGCAACCCCCAGTCAATTGCCTGTGATGTTTGGAGCCTTTATTTTCCAGTATTTAAGTGTAAATCTCTGATAATCTTTCTTTTTCTTACGTGATACTGTTTCTGTATGCACTTATATGTCACTATATGCATGAAACTTGATCCTGGCATGCATATAGGTGTGCACTTGGTTTCCTTCGGAAAATTGGGTGTGACAGAGTGGTATCAGAGCTGTATCGACTGTAGGACGTAAGCCTAGTTAGAAACAGATGTTTCCTAAGGTCTCTTTTGATCTAAAGTCTATTCTTATCTTATCCTTGACCCCTCTGATGAGTTATCTCACATCTTATCCATCTTCTTATCTCTATACCATGAATTCTTGAATATTTATTGTCACACCCGATTTTCCGAAGAAAACCAAGTGCTACCTATATGTATGCCAGGATCTAGTTTCATACATATAGTGACATCATAGTGAATAACAGAAACAATATCACGTAAAGAAAGAGAGATTATCAGAGATTTACAGCGAAATCCTGGGAAACAATGGCTCCAAACTTCACAGGCAATCGACTGGGGGTTGCGTACGCCTAGCACCATCTTCTAGACATCAGACACCTTCTTCTTCTGAACAGCGGTTTAGCAAGGGTGAGCACACTTATGGTTGGAGCTCAGCAAGTGGGGGAAAATGCAAGGCTATCAAGGATAGGCTAAGAGTTTTGCAGCGATTAGCATTTTATAAGTTGGTCGAACTTTTATTAGCAAGCACCTATTTACTAGGTGTAAGTTTATACCAACCCACTCAAGCATTTAGGAAAGCATTTCATCTCAAACCACAAGAAAACCACGATTTAATTCCATCTTTATGTTTGATTATCACGTGAGGATCCAGGCCGCTCTTGACCGTGAGCACGGCTGATCGATCAGTTTTCACTCTGCAGAGGTTGTACACTTTACCCACAGTTCGTGTTCCCCATGTCGCCCGGGTTTGCAAGGCCCTTAAACACTTCCGAGGTGAGTGGCTAGGGGTCCACTACGAAGCCTTTACAAAGGTATACAAAAGCACCAACAACCCACGATAGTTACAGCTCAGGGCGGACCATAACCCTCCCTAGTGGTCAGCACCTTAGCAAAGGCTGCCACCCCAAAAGAACCGGGCTATACCCCTGCAACCCCGAGCCCCCTGTGTTCCTTTCAGATAAGGTCACCAGTACAATCACACACCTAATTAATTGGCTAAACCAGAGCCATATGGACTGTGGTTGCACTGTTTTCCTGGGTGGTTCTCCATGTTCCGATTAAACCATATGATCTTGTTATTAACCATAAGCACACACATATGTATCACCAAAGTTATCATGATCAACATTCATCATATTGCAAAAATATTCATGTTAACCATCCCAAGTTATAGCAACTAAGCATTTCTACCCAAAACATTTATTTAAAAGGTTGTCCAAGGTAAGGGGATAAAATCTAGTCACGTCCTTAAAAAGGGGTTCCCATCAAGTTTAATGCAATACAACATTTAAAAGTAAACTTAGTTATCATGCAAGTTATGTGGGACAAAAATAGAATATGCAGGGGGAGAAGTCCACTTGCCTTTCTCAACACAAAGCTACTCCTATGCTCTTCCGCTCTTGCTCTCTTGAAACTTCCGAATTTCCGATCAACAGCTTGATCTTCTACTCGAAGCAAACATCAAGCACAAACATGCAAAGCAGACAAACAAGAACAACTAAGACAATACACCAATCAAGAAAAGGCTTAAAAAGAGGACAAGGTTTGGCTCTAGGACCGCGAATGTAAAAACACTCCGCACTGTCGGGAGATTTAGACCATATCACACAAGGCTATGTGCTTGGTATATTTTAATTCAATAAAGATGTGCATAGGTTATTTCAGAGAAATACTCTATTTATAATTAAGCAAGTTCTAATTATATAAAAGGAACGGTGTATAACTTAGTTCAATTTTATTTACAAATATTCAAGTATCATTTATGCAAATTAAACATTTACTTCAAAAGAAGCATGTGTAGCATCTTAACGTACAACTTTATATTTCGAGTTTAACTAATCAAATTATAATCCAAAAACACATTTATATTCTTATTAGTCAAACTAACATTTAATTAATAAAACACGAGGTAGCCTATGTTGATTTTTATTTAGAAAGCAAATTGAATATTCATTAATCAATTTAACATTTATATTATGAAAAGCCGAAAGGTAGCACTAATTAGATTTTATTTAGAAAACAAATTTAGTATATATTAATCAAGTTTAAAATAAAATAAATTCGTAAAACACATTTTATAGTAAACATTAGCACTAACGCGTATTTTATTGTGAGACGAAACTACGCAATAAAAGTGAGCTTAAACAAGCTAAAATGATGGTTCTATGGTTAGACACGGATTATGGATCTAATCACGATCAACCGTAGATTGGAAATGGCCAACAAAGAAGATTAACAAGAGGTAACCGATGAAGATTTACAAGGCAAAGAGATAACCGATGGTAACGAGATAGACCAAAGGAAAAAGGAAAGACATGCTATATCGCCGAAAACATGTGATCACTACGGAATCGACCGCCGTGCCGAGAGCGCGATCCTCTCGGCACGGGGGCTGTTTGCTCTCGGCACGCCCCCGTGCCGAGAGGGAGCTCTCGGCGAGCGCTCCCGCACCGGCCGGGGCCCCCGGCACGGGCGGCTCGCCGAGAGCCACGGGCCAAACTCTCGGCACGGCCGTGCCGAGGGCCCACTTAGCTCTCGTCACGGGCCCGTCCGCAACCGACGGCGTGAACGCGGGCCCCACTCCCGTGCCGAGAGCCACGCGAAAGCTCACGGCACGGAAGAGCTCTCGCCGAGAGCCCGTGGGCGGCTCTCGGCACGGGGGGTGGTGTCGGGGGTCCGCCGGCGGGGGTGGGCCCCACCTCTTTGCCGAGAGCCTTCGGCCGGCTCTCGGCACGGCCGCCGACAAGTGGGCCCGCGTTTGGCTCCTGTGCCGAGAGCTGGGCCCGCGGGCTCTCGGCACAGAGCCTATCTGGGCCGCCAGCCAGTCCCTCTGTGCCGAGAGCTAAAGCCATTGCTCTCGGCACAGAGCCCGCTTTGCCGAGAGCCTGGGCTTTGGCTCTCGGCACAGATTGCTTTTTTTTTTCCAGCAAGCTTATGGTTACCCTCGTCACTTATACATCATCACAGTCAATTAATATTCATCGCAGGCAGTTAATATTCATCACAGGCAGTTAATATTCATCACAGGCAGTTAATACTCATCACAGGCAATTAATATTATCCATCACAAGCACATAAAACATAACCACCACATGGCAATTATCGAAGGTCCAAATGCACGTACAATTATCGAAGGTACATAGTCATCACATGGCACAGGCAAGTTTGGCTGTCGAAATGCAAATAAAAGTTCAGTAGTCCAAGAACTCACCGCGGTGGCCGATGCCGTGGCCACGACCCCCACCCCGCACCCCGGTGGCAGTCGTGGCACCCCGAGCCAAGAGGACGGGCCACGCGGCATCCCCCCACGGAGTCCGCCGAGCCGGCGGCGACATGTCGTGTCCCGGCGACGGGCCAAGCGGCATCCCCCACCGAGTCCGCGAGCCGGCGGCGACATGTGTCCCGCGGGCCCGTCATTTGATGCCGCCGACAGATTCTCGCATATGATTGAAAATCGAAATGATAATACAAGATTATGAGCATGTATACCAAGTCATTTTCAATTTCTACGTCATTCTAGGTTTGGCTAACATTATAAGTTATATACAACAATAAGAAAGAAATGAAAGTACAAGGTTTTCTAGCTCACCACGAGTAATTCTAGGTCATTCTAGTTTTTAAGCATCTATATCAAGTCGTTCTAGCTCAATACGAGAAACAAAAGAGCAAGCTAGGTTCGAAAGCAACTCACAGGAGAAAGAGCGGCCGGTCGAGGAGGTGGAGCGACCAACACCTGCGGTGGTGGAGGGAGCTGCACCTGTGGCGCTACCACGTGGCCAAGGTTCTGCATGTACTGGAGCATGGCGGCCATCTGCTGATTTTGGGACTCTCTATCATATCAACGAGTTATATAAAAAACATTGCATCACCTACACATTGTCTAGACATTCTAATAGGTAAAGATAGGTCCTAATCCCACCCGTCGATGCGTAGATGGGGTTAGTTTCTATGGTCTACTCTGATCCGAGACAGAATTTCGGCAGCACCTCCCCGCTGTTCTCCAAATACACGTCCCGTTAGGGAGATTGTGTATCCGGAGAACAACGGGGAGGTGCTGCCGAAACTCTGTCTCGGATCGTAGTAGACCATAGAAACTAACCCCATCTACGCATCCACGGGCTGTCCAAAAAACGTGGACAATTCGAAACAGATACAGCCATAAATATGCAAAGTTTTGCATATTTCGAACTGTATCTCTTCCGAACGGGAGACGCCTAACTAGGTTTCGCGATCTACGACATCTATTAACTCGATGGCGAGGAAGGGGCGTGCTCACCTAGTGACTCGATGGTGAGGCAGAGGCTGGCAAAGAAGACCGGGGTCGACCGGGCCTCCGAGACAATGTGAGTGCCCTACTCCTCCTTCGGCGGTGGCGACCGTGGCCTCCTTCCCCGCAAAAATAGATCAATGATGGGTGTTTAGTCAAAATTTCGGCAACACCTCCCCCGTACGGTGAGGTTTCCAAAACCCGCAACAAAAGGCACGACACGAAGGTCGGGCTACACACGGCACGGTTCCAACGGCTCGATGGCCGGACAAATCACGTGTGCTTCGCCCCCAAGCTAGCCACGAGTCTCACCTAGGAGATCGACAAATCACCCATCTTCCTCAAAAAAAAAGCCTCCGGTGGTCTGTGCGGCAAATCAAGGCATCTCTTCCTATAAAAATGAATTGCATTAGATGTATGAAAACAAAAATTAGAGACACGATAAATTTGCTAATTGCTAACTAGCAAGAATTCTATCTATAAATTGCACACTAAATCTTCTAGTCTTACCTTCCTTAATATTGCTAGGAAACTAAAATTTCTAATAATCCTAACTAACTTGAATTTTAAATTATAATTAAAATAATTAGCTAACCAAGACACCTAAAATTTGATAACTGAAATTTCTAACTTAAATTTTCTATCTAAATTTGAAAACTACAACTAAATTTCTATCTAAATTTCTATCCTAACTTGAATTTCAAACCTATAACTAAAATTACTCACTATTGACTGATGAGGAGGAGGAGGCCGGAGGAGGCCGCGGCCTCCCCACGGCCAAGGCCGCGAGGGGGCGCAGCCGGGGGAGGGGGGCGGCCCGGCGGACGAGCCGGCGCGCGCGGTGCCGGCCGGCGGGGCGGGGCGGGGGCAAGCCGGGCGCGGCGGCGGCGGGCGGGCGGGCGGGCGGGCGGGCGGGCGCGCGCGCGGTGCCGGCGGGGCGGCGGCGGGGGCGGGCGGAGGCGCGGGCGGGCGAGGAGTGGCGGGGCGGGCGCGGCGCGGCGGGCGGGCGAGCTCGGCGAGCCGGGCGCGCGCGGCGGCGGGCGGGCGCGGTGTGCGTGTGTGTGTTGCGTGTGTGTATCGCGGGCGGGATAAGTGTTGTGTGTGTTGTGTGTGTTGTGTGGCACCGTGAAGTGGGCCTCGTTCTCCATCCGTGCCGAGAGCCGCATCCATTGCTCTCGGCACGGAGGGAGGGTGGGGCCCACCGCGGGCGCCCGTAACCATCCGTGCCGAGAGCTTTGGATCTAGCTCTCGGCACGAGGGGAGAGCGGAGCCCACATGGCGGCGCACAGCTACCCGTGCCGAGAGCTTTAGATCTAGCTCTCGGCACAGAGGGAGAGCGGGGCCCATATGGCAGTAGCGCAGGCACTTGGCACGTTATCCCATCTGTGCCGAGAGCAAGATAGTCTAGCTCTCGGCACAGATTCTCGATGGTCCCACCTGCAGCTTCTTTGCCGAGAGCATTGCTCTCGGCATTTAACTATTTATTCAAAATTATTTTAAAAAACGAAGAAACGGTCACGAAAATTTTCCAAAACTCAATATGTCACCACCGATGATGTGTATTACTTATAAAAATGTTCTTGTACTCAAAGTCAATTTTGAATTTCCCTTAGATTGCAAACCTAGTGACATTAGTTTAAATTCCTATAAACTCCCCGTGAGATGTTCGAGTTTCTAAACAACGTACGTGCCCCGGTGTTCAAAATGTTGTCAATTTTTTTTCTCCACTTCCTTGGATGATATCATTAGTGCTCGACAAAAGTCGTGATTTTCAAACTTTATTTGAATTTTATAAAAATTTTAAATTGTTCTAGCTCACGATGTTCAACGTCATGAGAGAGTCAAATGTCGAAAATTTAGCGTCATTTCGTGTAATTGGTCTTAAAGATGCTTCACGAACATAAATATCATTTTTTGACTAACTTTACTTCGTGATTTCATGCACCTCCAGTTCATATCGGAGCTCTACGGAGAAACTAGCTAGACTGAAATAAAATTGTTAAATACAAAATAAATATATATTTTTATGTGAAATTTGAGCATATGATTTGTAGGAGTGTGTGTTGATCCAGGAAAAACTTTGGAAACCTAAAAATGATTTTTTTTTAATATTTGCCGAGAGCTAAGGCGAAGCACTCGGCACAGGACTCTTTGCCGAGAGCAATGCTCTCGGCACGTAAAAATTATTTATTCAAAATTATTTTAGAAACTAGCAAACGGACACGAAAATTTTCCAAAACTCAATATGTCACCACTGATGATGTGTATTACTATAAAAGGGTTCTTGTACTCAAAGTCAATTTCGAATTTCCCTTAGATTATTCCAAACCTATTGACATTAGTTTAAATTCGTTGAAACTCTCCGTGCGTGTTTCTAAACAACGTACGTGTCCCGTTGTTCAAAATGCGCGTACGGTGGCCACCCAGCGAGGCAAACACATCGTGACGAAGCTGCGACACATTGCGTTGGGAACTCACGACACGGCCGGGCGCGCTGCACCGCCTCGATTGCGCCTCTGCCGCAGCTGCAACTCGAGCACTCTGACCATTGGCCAGTCTGACACCACAGCGTCACTGTGGAGGCAGTTCGTTTGGTTGGTGTTGATAGAGGAGAGGCCTAATATGGTGTTGGATGAGAGGACGAAGGAGCTAGCTCAGGCAGATGTGCTTCAAGGAGAGGTTCAAGAGGAGGCAGCTGATCATGGCCCATGCATGGCACCTAGCTAGTGAAAGATGACTGCTTGCAGATTCTGGTCTCTTGGATTTTGTTCGAGTTTGCAGGTTTCGTGATGAGAGAGTCAAATGTCGAAAATTTAGCGTCATTTCATGTAATTGGTCTTGAAGATGCCTCATGAACATGAATATCATTTTTCACTAACTTTACATCATGATTTCATGTACTTCCAGCTTTCTTTCTCACTCGATCTAGCTCTCTCACTACCAGCTCAAAGAGGAAGCGTGGTTCTAAGCTCGGTGTTTCCCTGCCATTTCATGTTCAAAGAGAAGCTCCTCTCAAGGTACCGGCAGATATCTTTCCCTACTAATACAAAAATTTCTGGAATTAATTCATGTTCTCAGTTACTTTCTCATGTAAATGCAGACGTGCTTGGCTGTCTCTTTGAGGTCGACTTCGCGAGTTTTTTGGCTCATGTGGAGGAGTAGGAGGAAGCGCGCCGCAAGAGCAAGGATGGCGACTGCGAGAAGGCACTGATCAAGCTGGAGCACGGCACTAGCAGTGTGCAGAAGGGTGCAGTTGGACATCCGAGAATTGGACCAGGGAAGAAGGCGCTGACGTTCGAGCTGGTGTCGCGGCACTTCTGCATGCCGATCAAGGAGGTGGTGCAGGAGCTCAAAGTTGGGGTCACGATGCTGAAGAAGTGGTGCAGGGAGCTCGGCATCGCGCGGTGGCCGCACCGCAAGGTGAAGAGCCTGAATACGCTTATCGACAACATCCAGGTTTCGCTTATTCTCTCGTTGGAGCATATTGTCATGGAATTCAATTCGTTGGGAGTTTTTACTAGAATAAGATTTGTCTGGAAGAACCGACGAACATGGAGTGATGGAGTGCATGTCTAGCGAGGACCTCGGGAAGGCCGACCGAGCAAGAGGACGGAAATCTAACGAGGATGGTGGTGGAAAGCCCGAAGCACGAGAAAGAGATGATAGGGGAGAGGCCTAATATGGTGTTGGATGAGAGGACGAAGGAGCTCGTGGAAGATGTGCTTCAAGGAGAGGTTCAAGAGGAGGAAGGCCGATCATGGCCCATTGCATGGCACCTAGCTAGTGAAAGATAACCGCTGCGCATTCGGTCTCTTGGATTTTGTTCAGGTTGCAGGTTTGGTCATAGGAATTTTGTGTGATGGCCAAGTGTCAACTCGTCTCAAAGCTTAATTAGCGTGGTGTGTTAAGTTGTTAACCCTTACTAATCGGTTGTAGAGTCTACGGTCTAGGCTTGTCACTAGCGGTGAGTTAACCGGAGAGTAGAGCAAGAACCATTTTGTTACCGTATGTAACCGTCCTTGGCTCCTTTGGCCCTTGCCGACCTCCCATTTTGATGCTCTTGATTCGTGTCTGTAAAGACTTTCGTTGCCAAACTTGTTTTCTCGTTAGAAGCAATTTGACGGTTTCATTTATTTAAATTCTATACAATTTTTAAATTGTTCTAGCTCACAATGTTCATCGTGATGAGAGAGTCAAATGTCGAAAATTTAGCGTCATTTCATGTAATTGGTATTGAAGATGCCTCATGAACATGAATATCATTTTTCACTAACTTTACTTCATGATTTCATGTACTTCCGTTGTCTTTCGCACTCGATCTAGCTCTCTCACTACCAGCTCGAAGAGGAAGCGTGGTTCTAAGCTCGGTGTTTCCCTCGCCATTTCATGTTCAAAGAGAAGCTCCTCTCAAGGTGCGGTCACATATCGGTGTTGCTAATATCAAAAGTGCATAGCCGGTCCTTCAAATCAAAATGCATACTCGAACCCCTAGCCTTCTCACATATAGCATTTATGTTTCGTACTCTTGAAGTGCATATTTACAAATTTAGTTTGAAAATACATAATCTTGAAGTGTGTATTTACAAATTTATTACTTACACTATCAATAATGCAGCAATTATCACTTGGTTCCATAAACTCTTAAGATGCGGTAGCATCCTCGTAAATACGGAGTAGTCAATCAAATCTTTCACTTCCGAGCGGGTCATTAGTTTTAATGGCACATTTTCTAACTTGCTGTCTTGCTTCTTTAGCTTCTCCCATTATTTCATCATGTAATTTATAAATTCTTAATTGTAGTTTGCCTCCCCCCCCCCCCGCCGGAGTACACAACTCGACGGGAGTGACTTGCCATTAATAATGGGATGTGATGAGGCCGGGGCGGGCGAAACTCGCGCCCCGTCCTTTGCTTTGTCCGCATCGCTTCAATCGAAAGACTTAGTCCATCATGTCCCTATCGCCACGACGCCATCTCCCGATCTTTCTCCCCGGCACCGCAAATGCCCGTCTCCTCCGTCCCCGTTGCCCGGTGGAGCGAGCGCCGCAGCCGAGCACAACATCGCATCCTCGCTTCGCGACTAGACCGTGGCCTCAACCTCATGTGTCTTGCACGGCGCGTGCTTCCTCCCCCCGCTCCGTCCATGTCCATAGCCCGAGGCAGAGGCTGCCGGGACCGGGAGCATCCCTTGGCCGCCGTAGGCATCGGCCGTCGAACGCCGGGGGTCCGAGAATCCACGGCGCGCGGTCGAACGAACCGAGGCGCGCCGGCCATTGGCCGGTCCGACACCAAAACGTCGGCCGTGGAGGCGGTTCGTTTGGTTGGTGTTGATAGAGGAGAGGCCTAATATGGTGTTGGATGAGAGGATGAAGGAGCTCGGGCGGATGTGCTTCAAGGAGAGGTTCAAGAGGAGGCGGTCCGATCATGGCCCATGCATGGCCCATTTTGATGCTCTCGATTCGTGTCTCGTAGAAGACTTTTGTTGCCAAACTTGTTTTCTCGTTAGAAGCAATTTGACGGTTTCATTTATTTAAATTCTATAAAATTTTTAAATTATTCTAGCTCACGATGTTCATCGTGATGAGAGAGTCAAATGTCGAAAATTTAGCGTCATTTCATGTAATTGGTATTGAAGATGCCTCATGAACATGAATATCATTTTTCACTAACTTTACTTCATGATTTCATGTACTTCCAGCTTTCTTTCGCACTCGATCTAGCTCTCTCACTACCAGCTCGAAGAGGAAGCGTGGTTCTAAGCTCGGTGTTTCCCCGCCATTTCATGTTCAAAGAGAAGCTCCTCTCAAGGTACCGCAGATATCTTTCCCTACTAATACAAAAATTTCGGAATTAATTCATGTTCTCGCTTACTTTCTCATGTAAATGCGGACGAGCTTGGCCGCCTCTTTGAGGTCGACTTCGCGAGTTTTTTGGGAGGGAGGAAGCGCGCCGCAAGAGCAAGGACGACGACTATGAGAAGGACCTCGGGAAGCTGACCGAGCAAGAGGACGGAAATCTAACGAGGATGGTGGTGGAAAGCCTGAAGCACGACAAATAGATGATAGAGGAGAGGCCTAATATGGTGTTGGATGAGAGGACGAAGGAGCTCAGGCAGATGTGCTTCAAGGAGAGGTTCAAGAGGAGGCAGCTGGCCCATGCACGGCCCCTAGCTAGTGAAAGATGACTGCTTGCAGATTCTTGTCTCTTGGATTTTGTTCAGCTGCAGATTTGGTCATGTAATTGGTCTTGAAGATGCCTCATGAACATGAATATCATTTTTCACTAACTTTACATCATGATTTCATGCACCTCGAGTTCATATCGGAGCTCTACTCTACGGTGAAAAACTAGCTAGCTAGAACGAAATAAAATTATTAAATACAAAATAAATATCTATTAAATACAAACTAGCCTGTAGGGGTGTAGGTTGATGAAGAAAAGGTTTGAATGTGTGAATTTGATTTTTTTTTTTAATTCTTTGCCGAGAGCCTTTGGCGGTGCTCTCGGCACGGGTGCTCTGTGCCGAGAGCCAGAAGCGGGCTCTCGGCACATCTGACGGCTGGGCAAACGGCCGTGACGGCCGTTACGTTGCGCCGTGAGGTGGCGGCTGTGCCGAGAGCCCGCTCGTAGCTCTCGGCACGGATCCTCCGTGCCGTGAGTGGGCGCCCGTGCCGAGAGGCGGCATCGTTCCCTCTCGGCACGGAACTCGTACCGCGGGTTCTTTCGTGCCGAGAGCCGAGCCCTTTGCTCTCGGCAAATCGTCTCGTGCCGAGAGCTTGGGATCCGGCTCTCGGCACGAAGCGAGCTCTCGGTAGAGGCCGCGTTTCCGGTAGTGGATGTCATTTACTGGATGTATGTTTCTAAAAGAATAACAGATATATGACATAAGCATTATGTCATACCCACATCATCAAGCAAGGAACGCATAGGTACGTGATCACTAGTGTGTCCACAGAAACGTCATGCACATGCATGCCATCAACCTGCATGCAACAGCTCGGCCTGCATGTTGTTGCTACTGCATACTTCTATCTGACCCTAACCAGAAAACAGAGACACTAGTCCGACAGCACGATCTTGGGACATTGGCAGCACACTTCAAATCGTGATCATGAGTGTATGGCAAAGGATGGAAAATATAAGCTTTATGAGGTGGATCAAGAATTAAACTATTGAAGTTTGCATGCAGCAGTGTAAGGATCAGAGATAACATGCTAGCGAGGAGCAGGCTAGATTAGATCAGCATGAGGTTTCTCACCTAGGACATGATGAGTGTTGACGCTGAACGACATGGAAGCGATGATGAAGGAGCACCGGCAGTAGCTTGATACACAAACCATGAGACTCCAACCATGTTACCGGCTTCAGTTCAGTCCTGGCGAACAACCACAGTAGCAGCTATCTTTGCCAGAGCATGGCAGCAGGGAGACAGCAGGCAGAAGACGACGGGGTGTTGAGCTGTTGGCCGGACCTGGCCACGGCGGCGGATGACGGCAGCCAGTTCGGTATGCACGGTGGTGATGCTCGTTGGCAGAGAAGGCTCCAGCGGGTGCTCGTGTTCCAGCGAGGTAGCAACACAACGGCGACGAGATGGAACCGGTGACGCAACTGTGTGGCTGCGCCTCCATGTCGCTGATCCCTTGAGGTGCTTGCTTGTCCTGGCGAACTGCTGGATGTGTCCTGTGTTCCACCGGCGACATAGACGAACGGCCGACGGGCGACGGGCGACGGACAGCTCGGTCTGAGGCTCTTCTTCGGAAGGAGATGAGGACGGACAGATTTGGAGCAGATGACGGTGACAGCGGCCGGCACAGGCTCTGCACAGTGGAGCTCCTCTGGTGGAGGAACGAGCCAACGAGGACGACGAGCAGCGGTGGTGGTGTCCTCTTGTTGGCGGCGTTCGGACGATAGGACGATGGGGTGGCCGGAAACAGCAAAAGCGGCGCACGTCGGCATCCGGCCGGCGGTGTTCTTGCGACGAGCGGGCAGCGGTGGGCGGTGAGCGTGCGGCTCAGCGTCGCGGAGCCCGTGGTGGCACTAGCTTGCTCCAAGATGCTCCTAGGCGGCGAACCGATGTCGTGGCCAGCGGCGCTCTGCCCGGCTTCAACGAGGAACGGCTATGCAGCAAGGCACAGCAAGGCGAGATGGAGACAAAAGGCCAGCAGCCAGGCGAGCAGCAGCCAGCAGAGGCTCAAGGGAGAGAGGATGCAGCAGCGGGCACAAAGGCTCGACCTCCTGGTTTTGTAGGCGCTGAGGAGAAAATGGAGGCGGTTTCGGTGGGGATTGAAAGGGAGTAATGGCCGGCCATTGATGACATTGGTTACTGCGTGTGTTGAAGGGGAGATTGAAGGAGGCACTTTGTCTCAGTGAAGGTCGGGTGTAACAGCAATTACTGGACAACGACGTTACTGGAGAGGAGGGGAAATAGAGAGGAAAGTTGTTGAATGCTTCACCAAGAAATTAAGGGCGGTCGTTACTGGTGGATTGAAGGGGACGGGAAAGGAAAGGGCAGCATCGTGCGTGAGAAGTGCGGGGTGGCATAGGGACATGCGGCAGCGCATGCACACGAGTGCGAGACGACGCGGACCGTGGTGCACGAGTGCGTGTAGCCGTGGGTGCTAGATGGCGAAGCGCCACAGCGGCGTAGACGCGGTGCGGAGCATGCGGGGCGCGGCACCTGACACAAATAACACACGAGAGCCGAGCGGCACGGGATGGTGCGCCCGGGACGCGTGCGGCCGAGCGACCACGGCACGTCGTGATGCGGATCGGAGGTGGGAGAAGGCCTGACGGTCGGGGTCCGTATGTCAGCGGGAGGGAGAGAAGAGGGGTTGAGTGGGCCGGCTGATGGGCCAAAATGGAAAAGAGGCCGGCGGCCTGGACTGCTGCTGAGTTCGATGCGTGCGTATGAGGTGAACAAGCACGTGGAGAGACAGTGCTGGCGCATGCATGCGTGGGAGATGAGCAGGCTCAGAAATTAACTGACCAATATAGGTGGAGTGTTTACTCGTGGAGGAGGACAAGATGATCAGCGCCGTTAATGACGTGAAGCAGGCACAGGCAAGCAGAGACGTGAACGGACGTCGGGCGTGCGGGCGCAAGGATGGGAGGTGGGATACGTGGCGGCGGCAAGCGCAAGTGCACAAGCGTGTGCGGGGCACGATGTAGTGAAAGGTCGCGGGGACGGCAAGCGGCTTGGGCATGAGCGGTCGGTGCCCAAATGTTGGTGGGTGGGTGTGCGCGCCAAGACGGTGCGCAGATAAGCTTGGGCGCAATGCACTAGCGTGTGTGGGCGGGGCCCAGCCGCGTGGGATAGTGAGGAGGTGCAGCCAGGGAGGCGGACATGCGCGCACCTTGTGACGCTCAACTGTGAGCGGTAGGACGACGCGTCCCTACCCAGGTCGTGCAAATAGCCAGGCATGGCGCACAGGCACATGCTAGAGGAGGAAGACGGGCCCGACAGATAGTTTGGGTTTAGCGGAAAACTGGGTCGGTGGATGGACCTACCGGAAAGGTGGCCGACATCCTAAGTTGCTGGGCTGGCACATGCGAGCACTATGGGCCCATAGAAATATATAGAAAGGCCGGGAATGAACTTGTCAGAGTGGGCTCGGAAGAGAGATGGGGAGGGGATAAATTGGACCATAAAAAGATATATATAGAGAGATATATATGGTTTTTTTATGATTTTGAAAACACTTACTCAAACAAAACAAATGCAATCTAGATGAGTGCAACACTGAGAGAACCATTTTATTTCATTTTTAAAACCAGTCAATAATTTTCCTTGACTAAATTTCTTGTAAAGAAATTAAATGTTGAGCAAATTTTAAAATTATGTCCAAATCGTTGCTTAATTATTCTTCTTAATAACATCGTGAAATCGAAAAAATTCAGGGGGTTACATTTATTTTCACCCTCTTTGAACATTTCTTCGCTCTCGCCTGTCTATTCTCGCAAGCAATAACACCCCCTTGATTTATTGGTAGAACTGTTACCTTAACATTCTATCTGTTCGCGCAGCTCCCCGACACATCAGCGTTGTTTCAATTTTATCTCGAGCTACAGAACTCCGATTGACATGAAACCAGTTGGGTTAGTTCCTAAATTTCATAAGTGAATTTCTATCAACAATTCAGCCCTATCCAGTACATATTCCAGGAGCTATGCTCGAAAGATTGGAGCTATCATAATCTGTAAACTCTGCTGATCTAGTTACCTTCAATATTCTATATCTCGGGCTATAGACCTCCGATTGAGCTAAATCCGATTGGAGTAGTTCAGGAATTTCATCAGTCTCACTCTGTCCAAAATTCAGCAGTATTCGTTTTGTATCCAGGGAGATACATACGAATTAGTGGAGCATTCGGAATCTGCCAATACTGCTGACCTAGCCATCTTGTTTAATTCATATCTCGAGTTCTAAACCTCCAATTGAGGTGATTCCAGTTGGGATGAACATATAATTTTGGCCTCCTTGATCTGGGAAAAAGTCCATTATTTATGGAGATCCTTGCTGGGAGCCACATCTGATCTATTAGGAGGATATCCTCTAACTTTATTAACAACGTGTAGTATCGTTCCCTTAGCTATGCCTTGATTAGTGGAATTCAGTGTTTGCATGATGATGCTTGGTTTTATGAACTTGATTGATTCGCTTCTTTGATGTGAGTGTTGGTGTATTGTGGGTCTTATATCTGCAATAACATCAGTTGTCTAGATGGGTTCTTTCTTTTGTACCTTCCACATCCTTGCCATCTTTCTTTGTTTCAACTCAGTAGAGGTGTTACCAGAAGGAAGTTAAAGGCAGATGCAAGATGAAGAAAAAAGACATCACTCTACCTTCCTTCCCACCTTGTGCTTTCTTTTATCCCACCTTGTGCTTTCTTTTATCCCACCTAGCTCACTCTGATGAAGACGCCAGCAACCAACAAAAAAAAGAGTAAAGGTTTCACACCGATCAACAAAAGAGGATGACCGCCTACCTACCTTGGGAGCAATGTTTTTGTTTATCTCCCTCCTCCTTGCTTCTTCCTTTTTCGAATCTCGGGACGAGATTCCTTTTAAGGGGGTAGAGTTGTCACACCCTGAAATTTCCAATTTCAGGATGTGAATAGAAAGAATAATTAAATAATGATTTTCTCATAATTTTAAAAATTTTCCAACATTTATTTTTCTTTACAGGAAATATAACAGAGGAAAAATTCTTGTTTGATTTTCTGAATAAAAAAATGGTTTGATTTGAGTGTTGCATTCATGTCGATGCATCTTGGTTTTTCCTGCATGCAAAAAGCTTTTAAAAAGCGTTTAGGTGCTGATAAAAAACTTTTGAAAATTTTTCGGCATTTTCTACAATTTATTCTCACTTTTCCCGAGCTATTTCTATTTATTGGAATGCTCTAAAATCTTTTTCTTGATCTCCAAATGCATTATTTGGGTTCCTCACATACCAAATCATCTCTAGTAATTTTCCTGAATTTTTTTGAGCTTTTGGAGTATTTTTCGTGATTTAATTAAGATTTCAGGATTTCCTGGAATTATTTATAATCCAAAATTAATTTCCAAAATTAGAAAAAAAGGGAAAATAAAGTCGGACTCAATCTCGGACAATAAATAGTTGCCGGCGATCTCGTTGGCGTCCTCTTTCCAACGCCGCCAACCTCATCCCGTTTCGATAACCCTAGCTCCCACAAACTTTTGCATCTACTAAATTCCGGCGAACTTCCGGCGAGCTTTTCCGGCGAAACCGTGCACTTCCGGTGCAAATGGACACCACCCTGGAGTTTCCCTCGTCGAGCTCTACGCCGTGATGTGCTCAATCACGCGAATCCGACGTCGCCTCCGTCATCTTCCCCAACTCCGGCGAGTTCTTCCCCAACTCCGGCAAGCTCTTCCGTCGCCATCGTTCATCCTTGGCCGAAGGTGAGCACACCATCGCGTTCGTCTCGTCGATTCCTTTCTGTTTTGCCATTCAATCTATAGTTTCGTGGTCGTTCCCATCTTATCCTCTTTGTCTTCTCTTTGTCTGCCTGTACTGTTCGAATCGCAGGCCGCCATCCGCCGCCGCCGGCCGGGATTTGGCCGCCTCCTTGGTCCCCGCCGCCGGTGAGCACTCCTACGAGATCCCCTCGACCTCCTCTTTCCGTTCAGAGCCTCGGCCGAACCCCTAGCCGCCCGTAGCCCCGGCGACGACGACGCCAGGAGCTCCTGTCCACCCTGTGCACTCTTGCGTTCGTGCCTGACCCAAGGTAGGAGAAAATAAGGTCGTTTTGCAATTAGGTCCCTATACCTTCCTCTAATCTATAGGGTTGTTTATGTGTCTTGGTAAATCTACAAATAACCCCCTAAAAAGATCCCACCTTTCACACAAAAATCCCACCCGACCCTTTTATAGATATAACCCTGTCCCTTGTCCTTTTCGCGAGCACTATTCAATGTGTTTTGCAAATTTCCTCTGCTACTCCCTGAGATCTATAGTTAATCACGAATAGGTCCTCCAATCTTGTTTTCTCCATATCTTTTATGTTTTAGCTCCGTTTTTATCCGTTCAAGTTGCGTTAGGTTCATAATAATGTAAAGCACGTGTTAGTGGAGTGTTTTCACCATATTTATTAATATTAATTTTGATTAATGTCTAGTCATACATGCCATTTATAAATAAAAGTAATATAGATCTATATCTGTTTTTCATAATCAAATTTAATTTGCTTTACATGCTTTTATATATAAAATCTAATTAGATCTTTATCTCAATTTTTCTTAAACCAAATGTTATTTTGTTTAATAGTTAATTAATCTTTTCTAATTAAAATTTGATTAGGCTTTTACATCGGCTTTTATAATAAACATTAACTTGATTGATGCCAATACCATAATGTTTTTAGTAATAATATGATCTACTCGAATTACATAGTTTCGTTTAGATTGTTCATACAATTTAGTTTTTCTAAATTAAATGTTTAATCAGTTTAATCAATACATGAATCTTTATTAATAAAAACTTGACTAGTTCTTTACACCGGTTTCGTAAATAAAGTTTAATATTGCATTAATGTCAACATAGGGTATTTTATTTCTAAAATATCCTTTATATTTGTTAATTAAAATGAACCTAGCTCATAGCCTTGTTCTCTCATATATGCAAAACGTTCGTTAGACGTTCTTTACACAACTCTCTCTCTAAGTGTGATCTTTCGGGTCCTTGCTCAATCTTCCACAACCATCTCCTTAAAGTTAACCAAGCCTTTCCCTTCCGAGCACACTTTGTGTTCTTTAGTGATCTATCTAATCGAGCCTATCCTTTAGTGTGTTCTTTTAAAGTTTTCTTTTGATTGGTGCTTCGTTCTTAGTACGCTTATTTGTTTGCTTTATGTATGTTTGTGCCCGATGATTGTTGCGTTTAGAGTAAACGCCGTTCGAGCAGTTTGGAAGAGCTTGAAGTTGAAGATTCTGAGCAACTACTCTCTGGTTAAAGGCAAGTGTGTCCTTGATCTTTTGTACTAAGAATTATGTTTAATCACTCATTGCATATGCTTGCATTAATATGATGGGACCCATGTTTAGGTTTGACTAGTGTTATTTATCCTGTGCCTTGATCAATCGGGTTTATCTTTATGTTGGGTAGCTATGCTTAGTTGCTATACTAGGGTTATGGTGGTTTTAATGAACAATAATAATGAATCATGCTATACCTTTATGATATATCTTTGGATGATTAATACAAGACCATATGTTTAATCGGAACATGGAGCGACCACCCAGGACAACAGTGCAACCACAAGACTATGGCTCTATCTTGGCTGAATAACTAGAGAATTTGGTGTTAGGCATGCTTTACCTGATAAGGGTTGGGGGCTGATGGTAGATGGCGTATGGACCTGCTCGGGCGTAGGTATGGGCTTGGCTAAGACACGGTACTCATCCGGGAGCTTTATACGCTGCACTGATCAGGTAACCTAGCGGGCAGCCTGAACTAGGGGATCTTCGTAAAGGCCTCGTAGCATCCCTGTGCAATCACACCTCGGTAGTGTGGTATGATTCCTGATCAGCATTGCATGGTTGGGTCTAAAGCTCTTCGGAGTTTTTACGCGACTTGTGGGTAAAGATGTACAACCTCTGCAGAGTGTAAAACTAATCGATTAGCCGTTCTCACGGTCAAGAGCGGCCTGAACCCTCACATGATAATCAAACTTGAAGATGGACTTAAATCGTGTTCTCTGGTTATGCTTGCCATCTACTTATGGCAAATCTTATCTTATCTTATCTTTATGCTTAATTGTGGGTTGGTATTACTTTATTAGTAATCAGGTCCTACTAAAACTTGACCAACTAAAATTGCTTAAATGCTTATAGCCCAGTCCACTACAAAGCCTTTGCATTCATACCTTTTTCCACACTTGCTGAGTACGACAAGTGCTCACCCTTGCTATAAACAATGTTTCTCAGAAAGAGGATGCTACTCTGAAGTCTTGTGAAGATGTTGCTGGTGCTAGGCGTACGCAACCCCCAGTCGATTGCCTGTGATGTTTGGAGCCTTCGTTTCCAGGATTTAAGCGTAAATCTTTGATAATCTTTCTTTTTCTTACGTGATACTATTTCTGTATGCACTTATATGTCACTATATGCATGAAACTTGATCCTAGCATGCATATAGGTGTGCACTTGGTTTCCTTCGGAAAATCGGGTGTGACAGATTTCAGTTGAATAATATCTTCTTTAAGATACTTGCACATTAATTTGTAATATAATTAAAAGTATCACACTGCAGAACCTAGATGGCGATTGTAACATCCCGGATTTTTTCAGGAATGTTTATGAATGCAAAAATGTGCATTTCAAAATTTTGGTTTGAATTTTAGTGCTTACTTAAATTATAAGGATGTCTTCTTTCATCCTTCCCTAAATTCCTAGATTTATTTTGAGCAAATAAAAAAGATTAGGAATTATAAATGCTAGTGTGAGTTCTTTGTAGTTTAATGGGTTTTATTTGGATTTGTCTTGAGTGTGGTTCAAATTTGAATCCTAAATTCAAATTTGAATTGTGTATATATAAGGTTTAAGGAAAATAGAAAATTGTAAAAACCCTCTACTCCTAACTTGGGCCTTTACCTCTGCTGCTCAAGTCCTTCGGTTGCCCCTCAACCTTTTTATCCCCTCAACCAGGCCGTACCCTGATGTTCACCCACCGGCCCACCTCGCGGCCCAGATAGCCCGCTAGCCATCTCCATCCTTTTCCCTCACCGGCATGTGGCACCCGATCGACAACCTCCCTGTAGACCCTTCTTCCTCCTCCTTCCATACTACCGTGCCCCCACGTGCCGCGCGTGTGCGCACGCGATGAGATGGCCGACGTCGCGCTGGCACGCACGTTGAACCGTGCAGGCGCCCTAACCCTCAGCCTCGCGCGCTCCGCCCCGGGCAATTACCCCATCTACCCCAGTGTCGTGCCCCTGCAACCCTAGCGCCGCACTGATGGATGCTCTCCACGCCATTCCGAGGGCACTGGCACCATGGATGACCGTGGGGCAAAATTGCTCATGCGTCGTGTTCACCGCCGCCCTATAAGGGCCCTCAACCCTACCATCGTCTGGAGCCCGGTTTTCCCCTTCGTGCTAGCCGCCACCGCCTTGGGAACTTTTCCCAAATCCTCCACCGCCCCTGCCCAAGGGGAGAAGGACGGGAGAGGAGAGAAGAGGAAGGTGCCTGCCAGGGGCAATCGAAGATCGCGATGCCCCTGCATCCCCTGCTCCGCGCCTTGTCGTCGTGCCGTGTTGCGCCCGGAAGTTGCCACGCAGCACCAAGAGCGTCGCGCTCTCGCCGTTGTGGACGCCAACCAGAAACCGGTCGAAGGAGAAGGTCGACGCCGGAATTAGAGCTGCTACGTGAGGAAGCCTCACTGAAAGGAATCGGATGCCTGTTAGCCTAAGAGGGGGAGGGGTGAATTAGGCAACCTAAAAACCTTAACATATGGCTTCACTATTTTTGCACAAAGGTAAACTAGAACATACTATCTAGATGTGCAACTAGGGTTGTTCTAGTGTGAAACTACCATCCCAAAACAAGGTTTTGATCTTCTCTTCCTATGTTGGCACATAGCTTGCCTCTTCCCACTTTGGAACCACTAGCTTGCTGTGGTCCCATATTCTCCCCCTTTGGAGTAAAATCTCCAAAAAATCCAAAACAAAAGGGCTCCAAGAAAACTAGCAAGTCCTATCAAACATAGCTCAAAGAGAAATGTTAAATACAAGGGAGAAAGCCGCATGAACCAAGATCCATATGTATGATATCAATGAAGATACCACATTTAAGAATAACTAAGGTGGATCACAACCTCATGAGACTAGCATGATACAAACTAATCTCCCCCTAAGTGTGTGCAGGAAATGATGGTGTGAAAATCAAGTGCACAATTACAAACTTGTAAGATAAGGAAGCTTAGAGCATATCATGCAAGGAGGTAGCTTAAAGGACAAGAGATAAGACAAATGGGTTCTTGTTACATTACCACTTGTAGATATCACTTGTAATCTTTTGATCATTGCATACCTCCGGGGGATGATCCTCTTTACCTTGTTGGCACCACATTGAGATACGCCTATTGGAGATGATATCGCTAGGTGACACCACTTGAAATAAGCTAGCATAAAAGACACTTGGGGTACCACAAGGATTAGGAATGTATGAGTACATTGCCTTTGAACTTATATAGAGACATAAGCTCGCAAGGACATGACTCAACAGCATTAAGGTCATATTGCTATATTCACTCTTTTAGAGATGCTAGATCACATTGAGAGTGAAATAGCATTCTCTTAGAATGAAGTATCGCACCGGAACGCGTCTCCAAGGGACTACATAAGATAAGCTTGAAACAATGATAGTCCCATAACCAAACCATAGGATGAGCTCCCCCTAAATGTGTGCATTTAGTGTTTGAATCACCAACCAAATGATTGCACATTGTTTATGACAACAAAAGGGAAGCTAACCCTATAGCTTGCTCATGATGCAAAGAGATATATATATGAAAACATGTACCACGAGAGAACAAGTGTAGCTTTCCTACACACTAATCAAACCATGTAAGTTGCTCATGGGTTAGTGTAAGGAATCGGATGCTCGTTAGCCTAAGAGGGGGAGGGGGTGAATTAGGCAACTTAAAACCTTAACCAATGTCTTCACTAATTTTACACAAAGATAAACTAGAACATACTATCTAGATGTGCAACTAGAGTTGTTCTAGTGTGAAACTCCCATCCCAAAACAAGTTTTGCATCCGATAGCCATTCCTAGCATGATACTACTCTAGGAAAGTGAAGCCAAGCAACGATTGCAAAAGAGTAAATGCCGCAGCCCAGCTCGCACGCGCGCGCGCCGCGGCCCGGCGAGGCCCGACGCAGCCGCCCGGCCCCGCCGCGCCGCTCCCCGCCTCCGCCGGCGCCCGCCGACCACCGAGGCCCGCTTGTCATCCCCGCCGGCGCGTCGTCCCCGCGCCGGACTCGGCCTCGCCTCGCGCCGCCACCGAATCCGACCCGCGCGCGCGTGGCTTTCCTTGGCCCGCACGTCGAGGACGGGCCACCCCCGGCTATTTATAGCCGTCCGCCGCCCCCCGGACCACCTACCCAAGCGCCCGCCGCCTCTTGCGCCACGCCCCCGCCGAACCCTAGAGCGCCGCCGCCGCTGTTCCCCGCCGCCGTTGCCGCTCCGCCGTCGAGAAGCCGTCCCGAGCCGCGCAAAGAGGTGAGGCACCCGCCGGCGTCGTTTGTTGTCGATTTCGTGCATCCCGTCGTCTTGGAGCCGTCGCCGGAGTTCGCCGCCCTTGCCGAGCCGCGCCGCCGCGTCTCCGCCGAGACCGCCGCCCCCGTTGGCTTCGTTTGCCCGCGCGCTCCGCGTTGATGAAACCCGCATCTCAAACTGTGGCCAAAAACCCTAGATTAGGGTCTTCGCCGGCGAGCCCGCCGCCGCCTAGCCGCCGCTCGCCGCCGTCGGCTCGCGCTCCCCGCCGCCCGCCGCATGCTCGCGACCCCGAGCCGTCGGATCGATATCCGACGCATCCCGCCGTCCCCCGCCGCCCGCAAGCGACCGCAACTGCTAGATCTAGATCCAACGGATCTAGATCGAGTTAACCCGGGTCAACAGGTCAACCCCACCGCCAGCCCTGGCAGTTTTGCAGAAAAGCCCTGGGATTTTCCGATATTCACAAAAATACCCTTCCACCTTAGAAGTTTCTTTACAGTTTAGCCCTTTTTCTTTATTTTAGCCCAAAACCTTTTCAAATCTTTACAGATTGGTCCCTACACCTTCCCTAAGCCATAACTTAGTCGTTTTAGCTCCGATTTTAGCGTTCTTTATGTCCACGCGTTCGTCTCGAAGCGTAGATTAGTTTTATGCTACTGTTTAGATCTGTTTGATCTGTTTGGTGACTGTTTCTTATTTATTCCTACTGTATGCTTGTATGTGATGATTGTGGACCGTAGAGAGCGATTCGTTCGAGGGATTTGAAGATCAAGTCGTGCAAGAGTTTGAGCAGCAAGGCTTTGTTGAAGGCAAGTATTCCTTGATGCATACCCGTTTGTCCTACATAACATGCATTTAAACTCACTGTTTGTACTTTTCCGCTTGCATTAATTTGATGGGAACCTATTAAGGATCATGCCTAGATTTTTACTACCTTTACCTTGATACCAGGAATTAAATTAATCTTGTGGTAGCTATTGCTTAGCATGCTCAACTGGGAATTGGTATTAATCAACTTGGTTGCTTTTGTTATTCTGTGTTCTGTTTATGATCTTTTACTTTACAAGACCACTTTAATATGATAATCGGAACATGGAGAACCACCCAGAAAAACAGTACAACCACAAGAACTAATGGGCAATGGTCTTGGCTGAATAATTAGGAACTTTAGCTTGGGATGGTCTTACCTGATAAGGACAAGGGATCGGCGGTACTGTGGGGTATGGACTCGCTCTAGCAGGGGGTTGGGTGAGTTATTCTTTTATGGTGGGGTATCGACCTGCTAGGGGACTTTATACCTTGCTAACTGATCCGGACCTTGTGTGTCATAACTTGCTAGGGAATCTTTGTAAAGGCCATGTAGCGTCCCTATGCAATCACACCTCGGAAGTGTGATATGGTGCCTTGCAAACACCGCATGATTGGGTCCAAAGTTCTTCGGAGCTTTTACGCTGCTTGTGGGTAAAGATGTATAACCTTTGCAGAGTGTTAAACTAATCGATTAGCCGTGCTCACGGTCAAGAGCAGCCTGGACACTCACATGATTAAATTATGGAACTTTAATGTTTAATTGCTGTTTTATTCTTTATTTATGATGTTTATATCTTATTAATTGGGTTGGTATGAACTTACACTTTTTAGTAATCAGGTTGCTAATAAAACTTGACCAACTAAAATGCTAAAGTGCTTGAACCTTAGCCATCCACCATATGGCCTTGCATGTTATGTTGTTCTCTCTTGCTGAGTACGATATGTGCTCACGCTTGTTTATTCTCTTGCATCTACAATACCCGGAATCGCTGCTCAGACTGGGAGAACTTTGAAGATATTCCAGGAGATTTCCAGGAGTTCTAGGTGTGCGTAGTCTTCAGTCAGCTGCATGTGGAGGCATTTTGTCCGCTGCGAGAACTCGTTTATTTAAGATTTGTTTAAGACTATGGTTTGTAATAACTCTTTATTCGTGTGGCACTGATTTTGGTATTCATAATGTCTAAGCGTGTGTGTAACTTGATCCTGGCGCACACGTGATCAATGCATTCGGTTTTGCCTTTAAAACTGGGTGTGACAGAGTGGTACCAGAGCTGTGTTGACTGTAGGAACGCTAGCCTAGATAGAAATGGTCGAACTAAGGATTTTATACTCATAGAAGCTTTCTCTTACATGCTTGCTTTATTCTTATTAACCTTATTCTTGCCTTTTTGCCTTACTCTTGAGCTATCTGCATTCTTTACCTTGTGCTTGCTTTAGCTCTCATCCTTTTGTCTTACCATCTTTCTCATTCTGCACTGCACTACAGATGGTTCGTAGTTTGAAGACCTCTCAGGCTGGAGCAGTCCATCAGTATGCTCCCAAGAACAGTACAATGACTTGCATGATGGAGACACAGATGAGGAGATTGAGATGGAGCCTGCACCTATGGTCTTCCCTAACCTTATCATGGTGCCTGATGATGAGGAAGATTCGGAGGAGATGATTCCAGAGGAGGATGAGCTAGCTGAACAGCCAAACCTAGAGGAGCAAGCGCCAGGAGAAGATGAGGATCACCTTGATCAAGAGATGGAGGAAGAAGAACAAGAGCAAGAGGAGCAAGCTGAGGAAGCGATCTGGGAAGTGTACCACTACAGAGCTGATGGAGTAGGCATTCCCATGGCAGACCACCTGAGAGCGATGGTACTCCGCCTGGGCTATGATAAGGCCCCTGTCTACCATTGTGAGCTGTGGACTCATCCGTGGTTCGAGCCCCATTGGGAGGTTGCTGCCATCTTGGAGTACATTCCATGTCGTGGAGTGAAGGAGGTGTCCAAGCATCATGATGTGGCTCACAGGACTACTATGGATCCTGGGATAGCAGAGTCAGCTCGGAGGGTGCTCTATGTGCTCTCTCACAAGGAGCGTGACAGGTTGGAGGATACCCACTGCCGTTACACACCTTTCGCAGCAAGTGGGGAAGCCAAGACTTACATCGCCCCGGCACCGACCTATGAAGGAACGCCGAACAATGTCCGAGTCTACTTGCAGCTGTGAACACCGCATTGGATGATGCCAACAACACTCTATACGCAACACAACAAGAGATTTTCACTCGGAGACGCAGGCGTGCCTTAGAAGCCGCACTTCGAACGGGGGAGCAACCGAAGCCCATGAAGCCACGAAGGATGTACCTCCCCGTCACCCAAGAGGCCACACTACGACTCCCCCGACGCCCGCACAGATGCCATGGCAGAAGATAGTCCTTAGGTTTAAGATTAAGGATAGGATCTCTTTGTAATCGCTAGTAGACGATCGGTAAAGTGTGTTTAGTTTAGAGGTGTGATTGAATGCTTGATTTTGTGCTTAATGTATGAGTTGGATTTTTGGTTGAGTGCAATGTGTTGTGGAGTGATGACCACAACGACATTGGTTTAGTAGTAATTTTGTGGGGGTTAACTTTCAGTCTCAATCAATCATATATCTTAGTCCTTTTGTCCCTTTAAGTTTTCCCTTAAATTCGAGATCCCTAAATCTGTTCGCGCAGCTTTCTGAGTCAGCTGCACTGTTTTAATTTTATCTTGAGCTACAGAACTCCGATTGCAGTAAAGCCAATTGGGAAAGTTCAAGAATTTCGTGACTGATTTTCTGTGAAAAATTCAGAATATTTGGATGGATAATCAGAGAGTTATGACTGAAACATTACAGCCTCACGAATCTGTTAAACACTGCTGACCTACCTGACTTGTTTATTTTATAACCAGAGTTACACAACTCCGATTGAGGTGATTCCAGTTGGAGTAGTTTCGTAATTTCATTATCTTTTATCAGTACAAAATCCATAATTTTTGGTTACCCGCACTGAGAGCTATGCCTGATTGCTTGGAGTCAACAGAATCTGTCTTATCTGAATATCATTGCTATCTTATATTTCTGAGTTCAACCCTTGGTGCAATCATCTAAAATAATGTCCCTAACACTCAGATGGTGAACACCAGGTCAGGATCAGGTGTTGATCAACCAGCAGGAAGAGCACCCCAGCCAGTACAAATGGATCCCGCTATGCAGCAGTTCCTGGAGGCACAGACTCAGCTCCTCCAGAACTTGACCACCACCGTGACAAACTTGCAAGCCTAGGTCAATAATCCACCGGTGCCGCCACCAGCGCCTCGCAACAAGCACCGGGAGTTCATGAGTCATCACCCTCCTGTGTTCACTCATGCCGCTGATCCACTTGAAGCTGAAGATTGGCTAAAGACAGTACTGAAGATGCTCACTACCTGTCAGTGTGACGACAGAGAGAAGGTCCTGTATGCTGCAGAACGACTTAAAGGATCTGCAGCCGCTTGGTAGGATGTGTATTCTGCCGCTCATGCCGCCCTAGATACTATCACTTGGGAAGAGTTTACCACCAACTTCAGGAGCCATCACATACCCTCTGGAGTCATGAAGATCAAGAAGAAGGAGTTCCTTTCTCTGAAACAGGGAGGAATGTCCGTGGCTGAGTACAGAGACAAGTTCACGGAGTTGTCTCGCTATGCAGCTGAGGAGGTTGCTGAAGATAGGAAGAAGCAGGAGCTGTTCCTGGATGGGTTAGCTGGTTCGCTGCAGTACCAGCTGATGTCCTATCCTTTCCCTAACTTTCAGCAGCTAGTTGATGCCGCCATCCGCTTGGAGCACAAGCGCAAGGAGCTCGGAGAGCGAAGAGGAAGGTCGCCGGCTCCGGGGCGCTTTGGGAGTGCGTCTCGCCCGCGCTTCAACCCACCGCCGAACACCCCGTTCCGCTTTGGGGGACCGGGTGGAAAGTTTGGGCGGCGGCGGTCCCGGCATCCCGCTCGGCGGTTCCGGCGGTCCGCTCGGCGGTTTCGGCGTCCTGTTCCTCAGACTCCCCGCTCGGTTCCCGGCGAGTCGGCGAGAGAGAGCCCCAGTTGGCACACCTGTAAGGTCCGTGGCACCGCCTAATCCTGCCACCACTACTTGCTTCAAGTGCGGAGAGCTTGGTCACTATGCCAATGCTTGTCCAAAGAGGAACCCTCCACACACCCCCCGTGCGGAATCAACGAGCGGACAAGGAGCGGAAGCCAAACCCCGCGAGTCTAACAAAGGACAACGAGAGCTATGCACGAGGCAAAGCGATGCACGTTGATGCTGAAGTCGCTCAGGAGAACCCCAGAGTAGTGCTCGGTATGTTTCTAGTCAACTCTACTCCTGCCTCAGTTTTGTTTGATTCTGAAGCATCCCATTCTTTCATTACATCCCAATTCATAGCTCAACATAATATACCTATCAGTCCCATGTCTCGCCAAATGTTAGTTACCTCACCTGGGGGGAATTGAAAGCCATATATAAATGTGACAACGTTCATCTCAAGATTGTGGGCAGAGATTTCCGTGCCAATCTTATAATCTTGGATTCAAAGGGGATCGATGTGATATTGGGAATGGGATGGTTGACCGCGTGTGATGCGGTGATATAGTGTGCTAAGAGATCAATCCTTCTTACAAGTCCAAATGGTGAAAGGTTTGAGTTTGCGTGCAGATCCCGCACCATCAAACACCGGTCATGCGTGAATAAGCTCGATGGAGCAGCCTTGGAAGACATACGAGTAGTGTGCGATTATCCTGATGTGTTTCCCGAGGAGTTTCCAGGTATGCCCCCGACCGAGATGTTGAGTTCGTTATTGATCTTTTACCCGGTATCGCTCCTATCTCTAAGCGCCCATATAGAATGTCCAGTGATCAGTTACAAGAACTTAAAGCTCAGATTAAAGAATTATTGGGTAAAGGGTTCATACGTGCTAGTTCATCACCTTGGGGAGCACCCGTCATCTTTGTGGGTAAGAAAGATGGCACACAGAGGATGTGTGTTGATTACAGGTCTCTTAATGATGTTACCATCAAGAACAAGTATCCTCTGCCACGTATTGAAGATTTGTTTGATCAGATGAGAGGAGCTAAAGTGTTTTCTAAGATCGATCTGCGATCTGGTTATCATCAGTTGAAGATTAGGCCTTCGGATATTCCTAAGACAGCTTTTACTACTAGGTACGGACTTTATGAGTACACAGTTATGTCCTTTGGGTTAACCAATGCACCCGCATACTTCATGTACTTGATGAACAAGATCTTTATGGAGTATCTGGACAAGTTCATTGTGGTATTCATTGATGACATTTTGATCTACTCCAAGAATGAGGAAGACCATGAGGAGCATTTGAGGCTTGTGTTGCAGAAGTTGAGAGAGCATGAGTTATATGCAAAGTTCAGCAAGTGTGAGTTTTGGCTCAAGGAAGTGTCTTTTCTAGGTCATATCATCACCAACGGAGGTATTGCGGTAGATCCCAGCAAGGTTAGTGATGTATTGAAGTGGGAAGCCCCTCGTACAGTGTCTGAGATCCGGAGTTTTCTTGGACTTGCTGGTTACTATCGTCGGTTTATTGAAGGATTCTCCAAGATTGTGAAGCCTCTCACTACACCGCTAGAGAAGGACGGGGAGTTCAAATGGACCGGTGCATGTCGATCCGCTTTGAAGAATTAAAGAAGCGGTTAACCACAGCACCTGTTCTAGTAATGCCTGATCTACGGAAGAGCTTTGACATTTATTGTGATGCATCTCGACAAGGTCTAGGATGTGTGTTGATGCAAGAAGGTCATGTTATAGCCTATGCATCTTGTCAGTTGAGAAAGCATGAGTTGAACTATCCTACGCATGATCATGAGTTAGCAGCACTGGTTCATGCGTTGAAGATTTGGAGACACTACATTATGGGAACTAAGTGTCAGATCTATACTGATCACAAGAGTCTGAAGTATATCTTCACTCAGAAGGATCTCAATCTAAGACAGCATCGTTGGTTAGAGTTGATCAAGGACTATGATCTAGAGATTCACTATCATCCTGGTAAAGCGAATCTGGTTGCTGATGCTTTGAGTCGGAAGGGCCACACTAACATGGCTATGATTATTCAGTTTCCTGATGAGTTGGTAAAAGAGTTTGAAAGGCTCAACTTGAAAGTGGTTGCACATGCAGAAGGAGTGACTTTGGAAGTACAGTCCACTCTGGAGCAAGAGATACGTAAGTGGCAGCTAGAGGATGCTGGAATACAGAAAATTAAGGAGAGTATGCAACAAGGAGAAGCCCCAGATTTCACAGAAGATGAGCAAGGAACCGTGTGGTTTAAGAACCGCTTGTGTGTACCAGAGACAGGAGATCTCAGAGAGACTATCTTGAGAGAAGCTCACGACTCAGCTTACTCTATCCATCCAGGCAGTACTAAGATGTACCAGGATCTCAAGTAGAGGTATTGGTGGTACAGTATGAAGAGAGATGTGGCCGCACATGTGGCTTTGTGTGACACTTGCCACCGAGTTAAGGCTGAACATCAGAGACCCGCTGGTTTGCTTCAACCATTGAAGGTGCCTGAGTGGAAGTGGGAAGAGATCGGAATGGACTTCATAGTGGGTTTACCCCGAACCCGAGATGGTTATGATTCGATTTGGGTCATTGTGGATCGTTTGACCAAGGTAGCTCACTTCATTCCGGTAAAGACTACTTATACAGGAGCTAAGTTGCCAGAGCTATACATGTCCAGGATTGTGTGTTTGCATGGTGTACCGAAGAAGATTGTGTCAGACAGAGGTACTCAGTTTACTTCTCGTTTATGGGGGAAGTTGCATGAGTCTCTGGATACTAAGCTAAATTTCAGCTCAGCTTATCATCCACAGACAGATGGACAGACAGAGAGAACCAATCAGATCCTAGAAGACATGCTGAGAGCATGTGCGCTTAAGCATGGTGGTAGTTGGGATAAGAGTTTGCCATATGCTGAGTTCTCTTATAACAACAGCTACCAAGCCAGTCTCAAAATGTCACCCTTTGAGGCCCTGTATGGAAGGAAGTGTAGAACCCCGTTATACTGGAGTGAGACAGGCGAAAGGCAGTTATTTGGGGCAGATATCATTAGAGAAGCGGAGAAACATGTCCAGATCATCAAGAAAATTTGAGGATTGCTCAGTCTAGACAGAAAAGTTATGCAGATGGCAAACGAAGGGATGTGGTCTTTCGAGAAGGAGACTATGTGTACTTAAAGGTGTGACCTATCAGAGGTTTGCGTTGATTTAGAGTTAAAGGAAAATTGTCACCTCGATTTATTGGACCTTTCAAGATCCTTGAGAGAGTGGGAGAAGTGGCTTACAGGTTGGAGTTGCCAGTCCAGCTAGCTGATGTGCATGATGTGTTCCATATCTCTCAGTTGAAGAAGGGTTTTAGTCCTCATGACAAGGAGCCGTTACCCTTGGACGATCTCAACGTTAAAGAGGATCTCACTATTATTGAACACCCCATTCGGATATTGGAAACTATGACAAGGGTCACCAGGAATAGCGTGATTAAGATGTGAAAAGTACAGTGGAGTAATCATGCAGAGGATGAGGCAACATGGGAAAGAGAGGATGAGCTGAAAGCAGAGTTTCCAGATCTTTTTCCCAATCTGTCCGAATCTCGAGGACGAGATTCTTCTTAAGGGGGGTAGGATTTGTAACACCCTAATTTTACTAAAAATTTGGCTTTATTAAAATTTGCTAGAAACCGTTTAATTGCTTAAGGATTATAAGGTTGCTTTATTTATTTTTAGGCATTTAAAACTTTTCTAAAATAAAGTTAACGAAATATAGGAGTTAATTGTTGCATACATGCTGGAGCATTTCTTTTGGTTGCTGGAATTCAAATTTAAATTTGAATTCTATTTTGTTTGAAACCTTTTCAAACCCAAACCTTATTTCCCCAAACCCTTAACCCCTACCCTCTAACTCAGCCGCCAGCCTTTCAGCCCGGCAGCAGCCCGCTCAACTCGCGCGACTGCCCGGCGCGGCCGGCCGCCCCCGGCCCGGCGTCGCGCGTGCGCCGCTTCGCGGCCCGGCCAGGCCGAAGGAGGCCGCCGGCCCCGCCGCGGCCGCTCCCCGCCTCCGCCGGCGGCCCACCGACCACCGGGGCCCGCTTGTCATCCCCACCCGGCGCGTCGTCCCCGCGCCGGACTCGGCCTCGCCTCGCGCGCCACCGAGTCCGACCCGTGCGCGCGTGGCTCTCCTTGGCCCGCACGTCGAGGACGCGGCCACCCCCCGGCTATTTATAGCCGTCCGCCGCCCCCCCGGACCACCTACCCGAGCGCCCGCCGCCTCTTGCGTCGCGCCCCCGCCGAACCCTAGAGCGCCGCCGCCTCTGCGTTCCCCGCCGCCGTTGCCGCTCCGCCGTCGAGAAGCCGTCCCGAGCCGCGCAAGGAGGTGAGGCACCCGCCGGCGTCGTTTGTTGTCGATTCCGTGCATCCCGTCGTCTTGGAGCCGTCGCCGAGTTCGCCGCCCTTGCCGAGCCGCGCCGCCGCGTCGAGCGCCCACGCCGCCGCGTCTCCGCCGAGACCGCCGCCCCCGTTGGCTTCGTTTGCCCGCGCGCTCCGCGTTGATGAAACCCGCACCTCAAACCGTGGCCAAAAACCCTAGATTAGGGTCTTCGCCGGCGAGCCCGCCGCCGCCGCCGCCGTCGGCTGCGCTCCCCGCCGCCCGCCGCTTGCTCGCGACCCGAGCCGTCGGATCGATATCCGATGCATCCCGCCGTCCCCGCCGCCCGCAAGCGACCGCAGCCGCTAGATCGAGTTAACCCGGGTCAACAGGTCAACCCCGCCGCTAGCCCTGGCAGTTTTGCAGAAAAGCCCTGGGATTTTCCGATATTCACAAAAATACCCTTCCACCTTAGAAGTTTCTTTACAATTTAGCCCTTTTCTTTATTTTAGCCCAAAACCTTTTCAAATCTTTACAGATTGGTCCCTACACCTTCCCTAAGACATAACTTAGTCGTTTTAGCTCCGATTTTAGCGTTCTTTATGTCCATGCGTTCGTCTCGAAGCGTAGATTAGTTTTATGCTACTGTTTAGATCTGTTTGATCTGTTTGGTGACTGTTTCTTATTTATTCCTATTGTATGCTTGTATGTGATGATTGTGTACCGTAGAGAGCGATTCGTTCGAGGGATTTGAAGATCAAGTCGTGCAAGAGTTTGAGCAGCAAGGCTTTGTTGAAGGCAAGTATTCCTTGATGCATACCCGTTTGTCCTACATAACATGCATTTAAACTCACTGTTTGTACTTTTCCGCTTGCATTAATTTGATGGGAACCTATTAAGGATCATGCCTAGATTTTTACTACCTTTACCTTGATACCGGGAATTAAATTAATCTTGTGGTAGCTATTGCTTAGCATGCTCAACTGGGAATTGGTATTAATCAACTTGGTTACTTTTGTTATTCTGTGTTCCGTTTATGATCTTACTTTACAAGACCACTTTAATATGATAATTGGAACATGGAGAACCACCCAGGAAAATAGTACAACCACAAGAACTAATGGGCAATGGTCTTGGCTGAATAATTAGGAACTTTAGCTTGGGATGGTCTTACCTGATAAGGACAAGGGATCGGCGGTACTGTGGGGTATGGACTCGCTCTAGCAGGGGGTTGGGTGAGTTATTCTTTTATGGTGGGGTATCGACCTGCTAGGGGACTTTATACCTTGCTAATTGATCCGACCTTGTGGGTCATAACTTGCTAGGGAACCTTTGTAAAGGCCATGTAGCGTCCCTATGCAATCACACCTCGGAAGTGTGATATGGTGCCTTGCAAACACCACATGGTTGGGTCCAAAGTTCTTCGGAGCTTTTACGCTGCTTGTGGGTAAAGATGTACAACCTCTGCAGAGTGTTAAACTAATCGATTAGCCATGCTCACGGTCAAGAGCGGCCTGGACACTCACATGATTAAATTATGGAACTTTAATGTTTAATTGCTGTTTTATTCTTTATTTATGATGTTTATATCTTATTAATTTGGTTGGTATGAACTTACACTTTTTAGTAATCAGGTTGCTAATAAAACTTGACCAACTAAAATGCTAAAGTGCTTAAACCTTAGCCATCCACCATATCGCCTTGCATGTTATGTTGTTCTCTCTTGCTGAGTACGATATGTGCTCACGCTTGTTTATTCTCTTGCATCTACAATACCCGGAATTGCTGCTAAGACTGGGAGAACTTTGAAGATATTCCAGGAGATTTCTAGGAGTTCTAGGTGTGCGTAGTCTTCAGTCAGCTGCCTGTGGAGGCATTTTGTCCGCTGCGAGAACTCGTTTATTTAAGATTCGTTTAATACTATGGTTTGTAATAACTCTTTATTCGTGTGGCACTAATTTTGGTATTCATAATGTCTAAGCGTGTGTGTAACTTGATCCTGGCGCACACGTGATCAATGCATTCGGTTTTGCCTTTAAAACCGGGTGTGACAAGAATCACCTCACAAGTTTGGCACAACCTTGCACTAACTCAGCTCTAAGCTAAGCCTAGTACTAAGCACATACACAAAGCATGTACAAGTCTATGGATGAGCAATTTAGCACTTGGATGGATTGGATATGATCTTCAATGTGTCTTGAACTCCTCTGCACTTCCACACAATCCAACAACCTCAAATGGGTGGGTGGAGGAGGTATAAATAGCCCAAGGCATTAAACTAGCAGTGGGCTAAAAGCTGTTGAACATAGTACCGTCGGATGATCTGACGCAATCTTTTTCCGGGCGTCGGTCCATCCGGTGCTACTAGCCGTTGCCTCCACCGCACATGACCATTGAAGTTCTCTGACACAACTGCTCTGACGCTATACACCGAACGTCCGTCAAATCATTTGGTGCTGAAGACCCCGGGACCAAGTCGTCTCTGTTAGCTTTCACGTGACCGTCGGATAGACCGATGCTTCCCCTTGACCAAGGCGTCGGTTCATCCTGTGCTGAAGACTTCTTCTTTGCGCGTCTCTGTCTTGATTCAAACTAAGTGTGGGATAGACCGATGGTGTCCTCACTCAGACCGTCGGATCATCCGGTGCTACTATCTTCGCTGCTCTTCTTCTGCAACTCGTCCGACGCATCTACAAAATGGACCGTCGGTTCATCCGACGGTGCCTAGGGTTTCACCTAGTGAACCAACTCGTCCAACGATTGCACCGACGCTTCCTATTTAGGTACCGTCGGTTCATCCGGCGGTGTCCTTTTCCTTCTTTTTCTTCGCGTGTTCAACTTGGATTTTTGCTTCAACTTAACATACTTAACATGCCATTACTTATAGCCTCCAAATATATACTAAGTCCTCAAATTTGCTATAAGTAACCTAACATGTCCATGGTATGTTAACTTGTGGTATGACATGTTAGCTTGGGCACGGTATGTTAACTTGTGGTAACATCCATGGGACCTAGAAATGCCTACAAAGACATGCTTGACAAAGTGGTTAGTTCCATTGCTTGTGTCAACATGAATCACCAAAATCAACTCAAACAAATGGCAAATGGGGCCATGTTCGCTACAATCTCCCCCTTTTTGGTGATTTATGACAACACAAGCAAAGCAAGCATAAATTTGCAAATATTGACAAAATTAGAGCCACTTACACTTGCTTGGATGCTTACCATCATCCAAACTCCCCCTAGATCAACCTTCCCCCTTTTTGATCTTCTCTTCCTATGTTCACATTCTCCCCCTTTGGTCTCATATCCTTGAAACCACTAGCTTGCTTTGGTCTCACATTCTCCCTCTTTGGAATAAAATCTCCAAAAAGTCCAAAACAAAAGGGCTCCAAGGAAACTAGCAAGTTCTAGCAAACATAGATCAAAGAGAAATGTTAAATACAAGGGAGAAAGCCACATGAACCATGATCCTTATGCTTGATATCAATGAAGATACCACATGTGAGAATAACTAAGATGGATCACAAGCTCATGAGACTAGCATGATACAAACTAAGCTCCCCCTAAGTGTGTGCACAAAAAGATAATGTGAAAATCAAGTGCACAACTACGAACTTGTAAGGCAAGGAAGCTTAGAGCATATCATGCAAGGAGGTAGCTTTAAAGGACAAGAGATAAGACAAATGGGTTATTATTACATTACCACTTGTAGATATCACTTGTAGTGTTTTGATCATTGCATACCTCCGGGGGATTATCCTCTTTACCTTGTTGGCACCACATTGAGATGAGCCACTTTGAGATGATATCACTAGATGACACCACTTGAAAGAAGCTTGCATAGAAGACACTTGGGGTACCACAAGGATTAGGAATGTATGAGAACATTGCCTTTGAACTTATATAGAAACATAAGCTCGCAAGGACATGACTCAATAACATGAAGCTCATATTGCTATACTCACTCTTTTAGAGATGTTAGATCACATTGAGAGTGAAATAGCATTCTCTTAGAATGAATTACCACACCGGAACGCGTCACCAAGGGACTACATAAGATAAACTTGAAACAATGTTAGTCTCATAACCAAACCATAGGATGAGCTCCCCCTAAATGTGTGCATTTAGTGTTTGAATCACCAACCAAATGTATGCACATTGTTTATGACAACAAAAGGGAAACTAACCCTATATCTTGCTCATGATGCAAAGAGATATATATGAAAACATGCACCATGAAAGAACAAGTGTAGCTTTACTACACACTAATCAAACCATGTAAGTTGCTTGCACATGACACAAGCAACCTACCATAAGTAAACATTGCAACAAATGCAACCTAAAAAAAGGCAATGGAGCTACAATGATACAAGAGATAGGTACTAATTTCCATTACCTGAACCGGGGAATATGGGCAACACATGTCCAACTTGCAAGCTTGGCTTCTAGTCTTGAATCTTCACAACTTCTTTGTGCCAAGCCTCCCAAGTCCCCGCACTCAAGGCCTTCAAGTGGCCTTTGGAACCCAAACCATTTGAGGCCCCTTCATGTTAGTGATGACTTCCTTGGGCACCCAAATGGGTTGGTTCCAACCCTGCTCCTCCTTCATCTTCCCAACCTTGTGTGCAATCACCTTGCCATTAGCCTTCTTCTTGATGACGTAGGTGTTGCTCTTGGTCTTGTTCTTTCGGTTGGGCTTGGTGTAGATGAGTGAGCTCTTGATGGTGAGGTTCAACTTCTTCTTTGTGCCCTTGTCCATCTTCTTGACAAATGGAGGGCATTTGTAGAACTTGTGTCCTTCTCCATGACACTTGTAGCAAGTCACGGTTGCACCCTTCTCAAGCTTCTTCACCATGGGATCACAGTTATCTTGAGAAGGTTGGACTTTGCTCTTCAGGTCTTGAAAGATGTCCACTTGTTCCTTATCGTTCTTGCCCTTGCCCATCAAGCTTGCCAACCTCTCTCTTTGAGCCATTTCACTCCTTGCTTGAGCTCATCATTTTTCTTGCCTATGAGACAATCACATGTTTCTACAACAACATTCTCATTGCAAGATGGTGAGCAAGATTCATCAATTAAATCAATGCAAGAAGTTGAAGCATCTACCTTGGAGATAGGAATAGCATAAGGGATTGATGATTCATCATGCTCAAAGGAGTTACTTGTTTTAGTCTCATTTCTCTCAAGATCAGATTTTATCTCATCACACTCCTTGCTAAGCAATTTGAATTTGCACAACAAATGTTCATAATTTGTAGCAAGGGTTGCACTAAGATCATTGAGAGCATTGAGTTCTTTAATTTCATTAGCTTGTTGCTTAAGCATTCCTTTTTGCTCATGGAATAGCTCAAAAAGATCATCAAGAGAGGTGGTGTCAGACTCGTCATCACTTACATTGCTTTCCATACCTTTGGCCATAAGGCACATGTGTAGTGATGATGAAGAACCTTGCATGAAGCGGGTGGTGAAGTTCTTTCTTGATTCATCACTTGAGCTAGGAGAACTTGATTCTCCACCACTTGTCCACTCACAGACGGCAATAGTTGCTTCTTGCCTTGGTCTCCTCTCCTCGACCACCTTCTTCTTGGGCTTGTGCTTGATCTTGGTGAACTTGATGTGTTGATGATGACACCCTTCTCTCAAGTGGATGTTGTAGCCGTACATGTTGACTTTCTTCACATACTTGAAGATCTTCTTCACATACTCGACCACCATGGATTCAACCTCTTCATCACTTGAGGAATCTTCGCCGTCACCATCATCACCATCATCCTCGCTTGAGCTTCCATGAGTAGCCATCCTACTCAACATATTCTCTTGTTGGCTTGAGAGAGCATGGCTTGTAGTTGGAGAGGATGGTTCTTGGGGCTTTTCTTGGGGAGCCTTCTTGGACTTGGGCATGATTTGAAGCTCATGTGCCATCATCTTGCTCAAGATATGAGATGGCTTCAATTCTTCGAGCTTCTTCTCATAGATGATAGCTTTCACCAAGTCATAATCGGGCTTCCGGAGACTTCGTAGGATCTTGCGGTTGATGTTCACGTCCGTGATGTTCTTCACACCTAAAGCATTAATCTCATTGACAAGCACATTCATTTAGGTGTGAGTACATAGATTCGGCATTTTCATTTGCAAGTTGCTTAAAGCTATTGAATTCCTCAAGGAGACAACCATATCGTTCATTAGCAACTTTTTTTGAACCCTCAGTTTGCTCCTTGATGGTTTTCCATAGCTCATGAGCATTTCACAATTAAAAACTCTATTGAAAACCCCTACATCTAGTGAGGACAAAATGATACTCTTAGCGATCACATCAAATTTCTTTTCCTTCTTAGTACCATTTTTCATGCCCTCGTCGGTGACTCTCCAAACATCAAGGTCCTTTGCTTGGAGATAGGCCTCCATGAGAACCTTCCACCGAGGATAGCCCGTGCCATCAAAATGTGGAGCCAAACCTAAGGTATCCACCCCTTTCATACCTCTATAGAGCAACTCACTAGGCGGTGAAGCCTAACCGTTACAATGAGGCGGTTTTCACAATTTACCAATCGAATTGGTGTTTCCTTGTGAAGGGAGTGAGTCCCGGCTCTGATACCACTTCAAAGGAATCGGATGCCCGTTAGCCTAAGAGGGGGAGGGGGTGAATTAGGCAATCTAAAAACCTTAACCTATGGCTTCACTATTTTTGCACAAAGGTAAACTAGAACATACTATCTAGATGTGCAACTAGGGTAGTTCTAGTGTGAAACTCCCATCCCAAAACAAGGTTTGCAACATATAGCCAATCCTAGCATGATACTACTCTAGGAAATTAAAGGCAAGCAAAGATTGCAATAGAGTAAATGCGAAAACGTAAAGGGGATGAGAGGAAGCAAACTCTTGACACGCGATTTATCCCGTGGTATCGGTAGGCACTAAGCCACCCCTAGTCCACGTTGTTGAAGCACTCACACAAGAGTATTGCTTCCTGGTCACCAAGTCTCTCCCAAGAGCATCACTTGACTCTCCACAAAGGCTAGCCACTTAGGCACTTGCCAAGCTCCCTTGGTCACCTTCATGCCGCCTCCACTAAGGAGCTTCTCCACCAAGGAAGGGGGTCTCCACGTCCCCTGCACGAAGTGTCCTCGCCACTCCACACCAAGCCAGAGGGTCGATGATGATTGTCGGTAAGCCACTTAGGCCCCAAGGCTTCCGGCGAACCTTGTACAACTTGATTCACTCAAGAATCACCTCACAAGGTTGGCACAACCTTGCACTCACTCAACTCTAAACTAAGCCTAGCACTAAGCACATTTCACAAAACATATGCAAGTCTATGGATGAGCAAATAAGCACTTGGATGGATTGGATATGATCTTCTAGGTGTCTTGCACTCTCCTGCACTTCCACACAATCCAGCAACCTCAAATGGGTGAGTGGAGGGGCTATCAATAGCCCAAGGCACTCAGCTAGCCGTTGGCTAACGGCTCTCTGAAAAGTGGACCGTCGGATGAACCGATGCCTACTTTTCAGGAGCATCGGTTCATCCGGTGCCCCTCCCACGTCATTTAGCCGTTGAAGTTCTCTGGCAGAACTGCTCCGACACTATGCACCGACGGTGCGTCGGTTCATCCGGTGCTGAAGGACGCTTCGCCAAACCCTTACTGTATGCATCTTCGTAACCGTCGGATAGACCGACGCTTCCTCTGATCATGGCGTCGGTTCATCCGGTGCTGAAGGCCTCATCTTGGCGCGTCTCTGTATTGATTCAAACTAAGTGTCGGATAGACTGACGGTATCCTCTCTCATACCGTTGGATCATCCGGTGCTACTGTCTTCGCTTCTTCTTCTCTGCAACTCGTCCGACGCTACTAGAAAATGGACCGTCGGTTCATCCGACGGTGCCTCAGTTTTCACCCAGTGTATCAACTCGTCCGACGGTTGCACCGACGCTTGCTATCTAGGTACCGTCGGTTCATTGTTTTTGACCCTTGAAAAATAGACATGTGGTATTTTGTCATCCTTGGGACCTAGAAATGTCTACAAAGACATGTTAAACAATGTCGTTAGTCCCATTGATCATGTTCTCATGAATCACCAAAATCAAACTCGAACTAATGACGTATGGGGCCATGTTCGCTACACTCACCGAGCCGTGAACGCCCTCACTGCTGGAGGACTCGAGTACACCGCGACGTCGCCAAGGAACCGAAGGCTATGGAGCTCGGGTCGCTGCTGTTCGGCATCTTAAACATCGGGAATGGAGACGCTGCCGCCGTGAATGATGACGCCGAAGACAGTGAGCTCGAGGAAGCCAAGACGGGGATCGACGCCGAGGACTGCGAGCTGAACCACGACAACGAGCCTGCTCTGCACCAAGCCACCGCGGCGACGACCTCTCCTGCTTCGCCTTACTGTCCACGAGCCCGTTGGTGAGCCGCCTGACCAAGCCTTCTCCTTTTCACCCTGCAATGCCGACCCCACGCTTCATCAGCAGCTAAAGAGGGTCACGGCCGTGCCCACGCCTGACCCGCACGACCCGCGGTTAGCGGGGGTCGCACATGCTTCTCACGTATGCACGTATAAGCTGCCGCTGCTGCGTGCTGCTGCTTACGTATCGCCGCTGGCAGGATGCTCTGCCACTGCTGCTTTGCTTGGCAGGATGCTCTGCCACTGCTGCTTTGCTTACGTATGTACGTGAGTCAGGAGCACAGGAAGCAAGCTAATATAATTAACACTTAGCTCTGCAACACGAGAAACTATGTGACCAAATTGACAATAAAGACATGACCAAGGAATTTGTGTTTCAATTATAGCTATAAATTATTGCTGGAATTTAGAGTAGCAACAAATTAGAGATCAGTTGGCACAAACTAACTCCAAATTGCAGTAAGTCAAGCATTCATATCGAGGATGTATTCAGGTATAAACAGTTCAATACATGCTCACTGCCTTTTAAAACATGACACTAACCAATAAAGATAATACTACCGGTTACTGCTAAGTTAACTGTGCAAAAAAAAGGCCTACTGCGACTTCCCTTGCAGAGAAGAGAGAACCACCCTTTTAGATAACAAGGCCTAAAATTTCATACTAGACAGCAAAATAACATTTGAATGTTGAAGTTAACAAACAAGCAATATATGTATTGGTCCATTAATAAGAATCATATAAGAATCGGATGCATCCCTGAAGATTGTCCCAAAAAAAAGATGCATCTCTTAAGATGCATATGTTACTTATTTAAATGATTAAATTGTTCTTACTGATTGGTATATATACTGATTCCCAAGTTCCAATGCAAAGCTAAACTCAAGCCATCAAGCAATGTGTAGTGTTAATAGTGTGACAAGAGCTGCAGAGACAACATGGAACTCCATCTGCTTCAGTCACTGACTTCTGACTACAAGTAAACTGTCAATTCTGCCAAAAGTTTCTCTTATGCTGAACTTTCCCCATTTCCTCTGACCTCTTTTCTGTGCTTGCTTTGAATGTTGGGCAGACAACTCTCCCTTTGGATACTAAACGCACCAAATAAACCCATGTTGACAACAGCAAATGCAAATTGACGGTCCTTCTCTGCCCTGCACACCATCAGACATAAGTGTAGACGAATGTTCAGTCAGTTGGGCAAACACAAGCAATTCGGTTTTCACCCAAGCAAGAGATGGCAAACACAAGGAAGCTACAGCTCCAAATAAGTCATGTTCCACGTACAGATGCTTCTAAACATTGAGGTGCCACATATAGGCTCACAAGTCACAGATAAAATTTCATCCTAGAAGCCACAAAAAGAGGCAGGGCACGCTGCAATGTCAGTTCAATGACTGAATAAAAGTTGAAGGATCTCAGGGATATTGTCATGATGCAGTGTGCAAGACAAGTTGACGAAAAATACACGGTTACCTACAGAAATCATCTAAAAATAAGAAAGGCATTTATGAAAACTGATATTAGAAGATAAGCTTAGCAAGTATCTGCCTCCAGATTACTACTATGCGTACCATGGCGGTGGCGGTGATGCGCATAGCTGCGGCATCGCCCTTTGCTGAAAGTAAAGACATTCATTTGAGCTATACAAAAGAACTCCAAAAATTACTTCCTTTCTTCAATGTCAACAAAAGTCCTCAACTAGAATAACAAAGAACAGTATTTGACTTTTAACGATTCAACTAGCACAACACAGCAAGGGGGCTATATTACGTGAAGTGACCACTAGCAATAAGCAGCTACATGTGTAGAGGGAATAGATGGGCCATGAACTTTCAAACTTGCTGTAAATCAGACAACATATGATTTATTTATGTGGCAACCACATGAGCTAACTAGATGAAAATCAGACTATAGTCAGCAAAAAAACAAGAAGAAAATGTCCAGATTTCTATGACTCCAAATAAATTAGTTTAGTAAATAACCAAGTCATTTGTACATTACAAACTGATAGTCAATACAAAAGTTTGCATATTGGAGAAGTTAGTAGTACTAGAACCACACTGGTAATTCTTACATCTCCAATTACGTGTGAAACATTCAGATTAAATCTGAAATCATAACCAATGCAACTTGAGACCATTCTTCAATCCCTCTACCCAATCCCTCTACCTCAATCCACAAATAAGTATTATAGTCATAACTTGTGTAAGCTCGGTTCTGTCAAAATAACAAATAAGCACAGAGACGGCAGTATCAGCAACTCTGCTTCTTCCAATGACAATCAATGTTAAAACTCAACTGAGACCAGGATAGTCCATACTCTACAAATAACTTGAAGAGCAATCAGCTGTTATGGTCGGCAAGACCTTTGGGCGGCTCCCTAGACGTGGCTAGGGGGCGCGCGCGGCTAGGGCAGGGGCCAAGGGCCTAGTCTTTTAATTTTCAGGGGATCTTAGGGGGTTCGTTAGAAATTCGTACGCTCATAAATACTCATGTAAACTCTTGGTTTTAATCAGGAAGAAACATACCAATTGTTTCCGGCTTCCCTAAGGGAGCCGGGAGATTGCCAACCCTAGCCGCCCTTCTCTCTCTCGCGCGCGCCGCCAGCCCGACGGCGCCCTAGCGCCGTCTTCGCCGCCGCCCGCAGCCAGCTTCACATCCCTACTTGCTGAGGGAAATTCCCGGTAGGATCCGAAATCCTATCAACCTGGTATCAGTGATGTCAGGCGCTCCTCCCATCGCTCCGCTGTCGCCCGCGTCGCAGACGCCGCCGCCGTCCACGACGGTGCCGCCGCCCACCTCCACGCTCCCGGCGGACTCCACCATTGTCTCGACCGCGATCTCCGACCCGTTCGCCATGCCCACCATGACGAACGAATAGCTGACGGCCGCCGTCCTCAAGCTGTGCCAGGGCATGGATGCCCTAGGTCGCGACCTGACGGAAGTTCGTGCCTTCCTGCTGGGTCCCCCACCACCGCCGCCCCTACCGCCGCCAGTCACAGCGCCGCCAACCCGGGGGGCGCCCCAGCCATGGCGCCGACATCCTCCGGGGTGCCGATTCACCGCCTGTCATTTTCGTCCTCGCCCTCGCAACTCCCTACGTGGGTGTTAGAATCGACGACGGCCGCCACCTTCTCGCCGCCACCGCGCACCACCCCGGAGCGGCAGCTGCGCCCACACCCCACCCCCATGGGGTCCCGCGGGGCCGCGACTCCCCCGGGCGTCCTGTACAGCGGGGTCGACGGGACCCTTTTCTCGTCGGCCTCCGCCGCCGCCAGGGAGGGCACGGAGTCGTCCGCCAGAGGGGCGGCATTTGAGATTCCTCCGGGCCAAGCCACCCCGCGCTTCTACAAGTTGGAGTTCCCGGCATACGACGGCACGGTTGACCCGCTGAACTAGCTCAATCAGTGCGAGCAGTTTTTCCGCGGCCAGCGCACCCTCGCCTCCGACAGGACATGGCTGGCATCGTACCACCTCACTGGGGCGGCCCAGACAGGGTATTTCGCCATCGAGCAGGACGAGGGGATGCCGCACTGGGATCGGTTCAAGGAGTTGTGCCATCTCCAGTTTGGTCCAGTCGTGCGTGCCTCGCGCCTGGCGGAGCTCGGACGGCTCCAGTTCACGTCGACCGTCCAGGACTACGCCGACCGCTTCAACGCGGTCTTGTGCCATGCGCGGAACCTCGACGCCGTCCAGAAAGCGGAGCTGTTTGTGGGTGGCCTACCGGATCACATCAGGGTGGATGTCGAGCTGCACGCACCGCAAGACTTGCCGACGGCGATGCACCTGGCCCGCGCCTTCGAGCTCCGCGCCTCAGCCGTGGCGTCACTGCGCCCACCCGAGCTCCCGCGCCCGGCGCGACGCCAGCGCGCTTCCCGGCGGGCGTCGGCCGCTCGCCGGCGCTACCACCACCGGCAGGGGGCACCCGCGGGGCGCCCCACCGGCCCGGCCGCTACCGTTCCGCCGCCTCCGATACGACAGTTCCGCCGCCTCACACCAGCGGAACAATTGGAGCGCCGACGCCAGGGCTTGTGCTACAACTGCGACGAGCCGTTCGTTCGCGGCCACCAGTGCAAGCGGCTGTTTTACCTCGAGTCAGGCAACTACACTGACGACGATGACACCCCCCCCCCCCCCGACCATGAGGCGACCGCAGACGACACGGGGGCCCTACTGGACGCGTCGGCTAATGCTTTGGTGGTCTCCCTACATGCTGTAGCAGGTTTACAAACGGAGAACAGTATGGTGTTATACGTCACCATCAAGGGCGAACGCTTGCTCGCCTTGCTGGACACTAGTTCGACGCATAACTTCATCCAGGGGGCTACGTTACGACGGCTTGGTCTTCCGTTGTCGGGAGGCGACCAGCTTCGGGTCACGGTGGCCAACGGCGACCGCCTGCCATGCGCCGGGGTCGCCCAGGGCGTGGAGGTCTCCATCGCGGGCGCGCCCTACACCATCACGTGCGTCGGGATCGACCTGGGCTGCTTCGATTTCATCCTCGGCGTTGACTTCCTGCGCACGTTGGGCCCCATCACCTGGGACTTCGACGCACGGACACTCGCCTTCTAGCACGATGGACGACCAGTCGTGTGGCACGCGGCCCCGGGACCGGGCGCACCTCGGCCGCGGCGGCGGTCGCGGCCGCCGCCGCCGAGCACCCCATGCTCGACGGTCGCTCCCGAAGACCACGCCGCCATCTTCGAGGAGCCGCAGGGATTGCCACCAGCCCGGCCGTACGACCACCGCATCCACCTACTGCCGGGTACAGCACCCGTCGCCATCAGGCCGTACCGCTACCCCCAGCTGCAGAAGGACGAGCTAGAACGCCAGGTCGCGGGCATGCTCGCGCAGGGCATCATCCGCCCGAGCACGTCCCCGTTCTCCGCTCCGGTTCTCCTCGTTCGTAAGCCAGATGGCTCCTGGCGTTTCTGCATCGACTACCGAGCCCTGAACGCGCAGACATCTAAGGACAAGTTCCCCATTCTGGTGGTCGACGAGCTTCTCGACGAGCTGCATGGTGCCCGCTACTTCACCAAGCTCGACCTGCGCTCGGGCTACCATCAGGTGCGCATGTTCATAGGAGACATCGACAAGACGACGTTCGCACCCATCACGGCCAATATGAGTTCCTCGTCATGTCGTTTGGTCTCTCCAATGCCCCAGCCACGTTCCACGCTCTGAGGAACGACGTTCTGCGCCCATACTTACGGAGGTTCGTCCTGGTATTTTTCGATGATATTCTCATCTATAGTTCGTCGTGGGCAGAGCATCTCCAGCACATCAGCATCGTTCTCAACGAACTTCGGGCGCACCAACTACATCTTAAGCGCTCGAAGTGCTCGTTCAGGGTGCCTTCGGTGGCCTACCTGGGCCACGTCATCTCTGAGGCAGGCGTCGCCATGGACGCGGACAAGGTCGCGGCGCTCTCCGCTTGGCCGCGGCCTCGATCCGCCTGAGGCCTTCGCGGCTTCCTGGGGCTTGCAGGATACTACAGGAAGTTCATCCGTGACTTTGGCCTGATTGCGGCGCCACTCACCCGTCTCCTGCGCCGGGACGTCTTCTCCTGAGACAAGGAGGCGAAGGACGCGTTCCAGGCCCTTAAACGCGCCCTCACGACGGAACGCATTCTACAGATGCCGGACTTCGACAAGCTCTTCATCGTCGACTGCGACGCGTCCGGCGTTGGGTTCGGTGCAGTGCTACACCAGGGCGCCGGCCCCGTCACGTTCTTTAGCTGCCCGTTCACCGCTCGACATCTGAAGCTGGCGGCTTACGAGCGGGAGCTCATCGGCTTGGTGCAGGCTGTGCGCCACTGGCGCCCCTACTTGTGGGGACGCCAATTTCTCGTCCGCACCGACCACTTCAGTCTGAAGTACCTGCTAGACCAGTGCTTGTCCACAGTGCCGCAGCACCAGTGGATCAGCAAGTTGTTCGGCTTCGACTTCACCGTGGAGTACCGCCCGGGACGGCTTAACACGGTGGCCGACGCTCTCTCTCGCCGCGACGCGGAGCACGCCCAGGACACCACTTCGCACCTGGGCGCCATGTGCGTCTGCTCGATCCTGACATTCACCTTCCTCGACGTAGTGCGCCAGGCGACGGCACGGGCGCCTGACGCACAGGAGATGCTGCGGCGCCTGGGTGCCGGTGAGCTCCAGGCGCCCTGCTGTTTCGACGACGGCCTCCTCCTTCACGGCAGTCGCGTGTTCCTCCCCGACCACGACAACCTGCGCCACCAAGCGCTCCAGCTCGCTCACTCCGCAGGCCATGAAAGAGTTCAGAAAACCCTGCATCGCCTGCGCTCTGATTTCTACATCCCCGGCGATCGGGCCCTGGTCAAGGACTGGGTTCGTACGTGCACCACATGCCAGCGTAACAAGACTGAAACGTGCCCGCCGGCCGGCCTCCTCCAGCCCCTCGAGGTTCCCCCCCAGGTGTGGGCGGACATTGCCATCGACTTCATCGAAGGTCTGCCAAAGGTGGCAGGCAAGTCGGTGATCCCGACGGTGGTTGATCGCTTCTCCAAGTACGCCCACTTCATCCTGCTCGGCCACCCGTACACTGCAGCATCAGTGGCTCGGGCGTTCTTCGACGGCATCGTTCGGCTGCACGGGTTTCCCTCGTCCATCGTCAGCGACCGGGACCCGTCTTCACCGGCCACGTTTGGCGCGACCTGTTTGGCTTGGCGGGAGTTAAGCTCCGCATGAGCATGGCGTTTCACCCACAGACGGATGGGCAGTCTGAGGTGGTGAACAAGGTGATTGCTATGTATTTGCGCTGTGTTACAGGTGATCGGCCGCGTTCGTGGGTGGATTGGCTCTCATGGGCGGAGTACTGCTACAACACCTCGTTCCACACTGCGCTCCGCGCCACCCCGTTCGAGGTCGTCTACGGGCGCCCGCCACAGCCGATCCTGTCGTACACGGTGGGCTCGGCCAAGACAGAGGCGGCAGATGTGCTCCTCTGCAGCCGCGACGAGATGCTGGCGGAGGTGCGCCAGCGACTTCTCCAGGCTCAGCAGCTCTCCAAGAAGTACTACGATGCAAGCCATCGCGACATGGAGCTCAACGTCGGCGCCTGGGTCTGGCTGCGCCTCCTCCACCGGACCGCGCAGTCGCTCGACCCGCAGGCTAGGCGCAAGCTGGTCCCCGATATGCTGGACCGTTCCAAGTGTTGGAACGTGTCGGCCAGGTCGCCTACCGCCTACGACTTCTAGAGGGCGCCAGGATCCATGACGTGTTCCACGTGGGGTTGCTCAAGCCCCACCGTGGAGAGCCGCCGGCTGCGCCTGGGGTCATGCCGCCACTGCTCCATGGCCGCATTCTTCCAGAGCCGGAGGCTGCTGTGCGCGCAGAGCTGCGGCGTGGTGTGTGGCATGTTCGTATCAAGTGGCGCGGACTGCCTGACGAGCACGCCACGTGGGAGCAGCTGGATGAGTTTCGTAGCCACTACCCCGATTTCCAGCTCGAGGACGAGCTGTTTGCGCAGGCGGGGAGAGATGTTATGGTCGGCAAGACCTTTGGGCGGCGCCCTAGACGTGGCTAGGGGGCGCGCGCGGCTAGGGCAGGGGCCAAGGGCCTAGTCTTTTAATTTTCAGGAGATCTTAGGGGGTCCTTACAAATTCGTACGCTCATAAATACTCATGTAAACTCTTGGTTTTAATCAGGCAGAAACATATCAATTGTTTCCGGCTTCCCTGAGGGAGCCGGGAGATTGCCAACCCTAGCCGCCCTTCTCTCTCTCTTCGCGCGCGCCGCCAGCCCGACGGCGCCCCAGCGCCGTCTTCGCCGCCGCCCGCAGCCAGCTTCACATCCCTACTTGCTGAGGAAAATTCCCGGTAGGATCCGAAATCCTATCATCAGCACCTCTCCAATAAATAGTCTGGCTACGGTCTCCCCTAACTGATCTAGTACGCATGGTTCCACTAACTGGTAATTTGGTTATCTAAAACAGAAATTTGTGCACTCATCGACTCTCCACCAGGGAAAAAAAGGAGTGAACCACGGGAGGAAGGAGCCAAGCGAGCTTACCTGCAGAGAGGATTTGACGGCGACGATAGGAGTGGTGGCAGACAGGAGTGGTGGCAGAATGAAAGTCGACGACGATGGCAACAGGGAGGGACGAGCCGCGCCGTGGGAAGGAAGCACCGCTGCGGGAAGGGAGGAGCTGCGCCACGGGGATGTTGATCTGGTTGGCGACGAGCTCGATCTGGTTGGTGACGATGGGTAGCGGCGGCGCCGCCGAGCAGACGAGCGGTGATGCGGGGTCGACCCGAGAGTCACTGCGGGTCGATGGGGTCACAACCCTTTTGCTCCTATTCTGCTCCGTGTCTAACCAGTTCGATCTGGTCGCCAATTCCAGGTGCGGGTCGACGTCGCAAACTGGTTGACCTGAACCCTTTGCAGGCCTACTTCGTGTTGTGCGTGTATCTGTTGCCCTTGAACATCAGTGATCTTGGATGGCCTGGCCACGGTAGAAACCATGGGACGCATACAACATGTTTGATGTTTTGTGCAGGAGCCAGAGCTCCCTTGGTGATCCTCACGTACACGCTCTTTCTCAGTCACTGCCTCGATTGCTTGTGTTGCCGGCCCACGAGAACCAGAGCTTGCTGCCATAGCTCGCTGCCGTGCTCTAGAGCACGCGACCGTTCTTTTCCTTTTCACCATCGAGCCAACCCGACCAACCGTCTATGTTCGGTCTTCGCACCGTGTAGGCGATGCCGTGTGCCCGGCCGTCAAGTTGCTTTGCAAGTACCGTGCGCCGCACCGCTCTTTGCCCTTGCCGTCGCCGTGCTGCGGCTCCAAAATCTCGGATGCCCGCGTGTCGCGATCGGGGCCAGCCACGTGCCCGCACACGCGCAGCCCGCAGCCACGGCCACGCGTACCCCAACGCATGGCCAAAAGCCCGGTCTTTAGGCCGGCCTCTCACTGCCACCGCCACTCATCTCCTTTCTCTGTTCTTTCGTCCAACCGGAGCAAGCCACCAGATGGAGCTCGTTCTTCTCCTTGCTAGCCAGCACAAGCTCCAATATACAAGGCCGGGCCTCTCCATCCTCTCCAATCGAAGCCACCCAGATGGCAGCGGAGATGGTGCTGCAGTGGACGAAGTCGCCGACGACCGCAAGATGGAGGGTGCGCCGCTCTTGAACCTCTGAACCGCGAGTCTCCTTCTGCACCAAATCGGCACGGCCCCGTCTCCGACACCTTCTCATCGTCCACCTACTTCGTGGTGCCGTTGGACGAGCCATTGATCGGAACCGCGAGCTGCCTCTGTTCTACCTCCATTCGTTACCACCAAGCTGCACCGCAAGCTGTGGAAGACGCTGCTGCATCAGCGATAGAACCGCACGAACCTCTACCCGGCTTCCGTACAACCTGTTTGACGGAATGCCTATTCGGTGACAGCAAGCCCATAGGTGAGTTTGCAGTCCCTACCTTGCTTCCCTCAAGTGTGCTGGCCTACGTGCCGAGGAGTTGTGCCATGATATGTCCATGTGCTAGCCTATGCTCAGATCACATCTAAACAAGCAGTAGTAACCCTAAGGCATGGATATGCTATCTAACCTTAGCCCTTTCGTATATTCTTTTTGGATGTTGCTCGCTAGCAGCAGCACCTGTTCCGTTTTCCACCAAGCCTTAATCCTTGTGCTTGATGCATGCTCTAAATCTTTCAGGTCCCCGCCACACCTTTTGCCGCGACTATGCCACGTCTTCGTAGTGGACAATGCGTGCACTAACTAAACCACAAGCCATACCCTGGATAAATCCATCCTCGCCACATCTTCTTGAGCCAAGTTTCTCAAGCACTTCATATCATTTATAGCTAATCTATTTTGCTCAATCTCTCTAGTCTGACCAAAGGGGCCCACGAACTTACCGCTTGGGTCCCCTAACATGTGAGGTTGCTATGGTCCCATCTGACATACGGGACCCACAGGATGACTTGTGGGGTCCGGTTGACCTTTGACCTTCCTCTTTGACTTGGTCAACAATGATCGTTGACTGTTTATCTGAGCCTGCAGACCAACCTAAAACCTAGCTTATGGTTCTCTCACTAATAAAAACTTAGTTTCTGTAACACACTCTTGTAACACATTCATCAATATGTTACAATAAAATTCTATATGAACACAAAGTTATGTGTTACGAATGAAAGTGGTAACACATACTACAAAACTTAATTTTTGTAACACATTCTTGTAACACATGCATCAAAATCAATGTCACAATCATAATGATGTTTTAAACGAAGTTAGTAGGGAAAATCTCTACCAATTTTCTTTATAAATATTATTCTAACTTTGTTTAATTCATTCCCACAGGGTGTTGTACCTAAGCCGGTTGGGTGCTATTTAGGTGCTATATCCACTATTTCACAGAATTCTAATGTTACAGAGATAGACACAAAATAAAATACTATAATGCCGCTACTATATGTATTATGCTATTTGAGTGTCTTTAACTAAGAATTTCTTTAGCAGTCGTAAGTATTTGTTCCAATATTAAAAAAACACATATGGAATCATAATTGGAAGATTGTCAAAAATATGATTTAATTGGAAGATTGTCAAAAATATGATTTATTAGAATAAAAATGTATGATTGCCAATTTATTGTGATTAATCCACATCGAACTCACCGGCCTTAAAGACGGGATCCACGTTCCTGAAAAAAGTACTCCAGCAGTTTATCGTCTTCCGATGTGCGTCCACATCGCCACCTGCCCGCCGACCCTCGCCTCTGCCGGTCTGCCCCACGGGCTGCCACCGTTCGCCCAGGCCTGCACGAGCCGCGCCACTATGCGGAGCCATCTGGAGGCTGGAGCAACAGCAAAACGGTTCCAGTTTACCAGGAGCGATGTACCCACCCCCCCATACATCTACCGTCACAACGAGCTTTAAGATCCGCGCGGGGGTCACTCCAACAAGGGAAACAGGGTTGCCTCAGTCATTGAAATGGACAGCGTGGACAATCAACAAAGGAGATCCATAGCAGCGTTCCCACCCAGCAACAAGAAAAATCAAAACCCAGAAAGGGCAACGATGGCAACCAAAAAACAGAGAAAACATCCTCCTTCCTGCTCCGCCACAAAGGCTAGCGTTTCCGCAGATAGCCACCGCGGACGTGAGGAACAATAGGAGGCAACAGCAGCCGTCGGCGACGGAACAACGGGCGGCACGGGCAGCCGCCAGCGACGCCCCAAACACCCACCACCAGTCCCCGCGCCCCCACCCCCCACCCACCCGGCCTTCCTCAACCTCCAGTACCATCGGGTCCTATCCATTCCTTCCTGCGAGTCTGAAACCTCAAAGCATAATTTTGAGGGGTTCGTGGACTACATCTTGAACAATCATATTTTACAAGCGAATCAGGAATCGAACTCTATGAGAAGGTACCGAGAAGGTACGTAAAAACAAATTTTCTTCCAACACTATTATACCAGCACAATGTGCTTACAACGCTGAATTCCTAACTTTGCAGAATCCAAAGAGAGCATGCCTCGACGCTACTCAAATAAAGAAAAATCCAGATCAAATGTATTGATAGTAGGATCATCTACTGCACTGTCAAACGAAGAGGTAAGATTAATAACTATCCATAATTCCACTGCACCATAAACAGTATTAATCAGCATTCAAAAAGATTAAACGAATCTAGTGGTGGGATATACTAATTTAGAGAAAATACTGGTTGTAATGATGCATTTTACAGGCTGGAACCAACGACTTAAGCGACGAATCAAACGGATCTAATATCTCGGGACCCCTGCAAGAAGTAGAAATTTCCTCAATTACATCAAGGTGTTCGTTCAAAACAGTAAACGAAATTGTCTCGCGGTTCGATGCAACAAAAGCAAAGCTCCTGAAAGAGATTGGATTTGAACCAGTGCTACAATTCCCAAACCTGCAGCAAGTGGACAGGAGGTTTGCTGTTTGGCTCATGTGCAGAGTAAACAACCTCACAAGAACAATTGTGTTGGATTCAACAAAGATGATAGAATTAGACGCAAGAGATGTAAATAGAGTATTTGGAATACCATGCAGAGGAAAAAGAGTCGATGGCAATTCGTGCACAGACAGACAAACAATCACCAAGATTCTCACACTTCACCTGCAAGCAAGCAAGCAGAATGCAAGGAGCATCAAGCCAGCAGTTGAGATTATAACAAGGAACTACAATACACCAATGACAAAGGAGCAATGTGATGCTTTCAAAGTGGCATTCATCATCTACATAATGTCTGCCCTCTTCAATCCAACATCAAGGTTTGATTTATGTGTCCTATGATTACTGGAATGCATTACAAGATCCATCAGACATTGCCAACTACAACTGGTGTGAGTATATCATGGAAAAGCTACTGTGTGCTGTTGTGAAACTTAAATCAGAGTTAAAATGCAATTCGAAGATACCTAACATAACCGGCTGCGCACTATTCCTCCAGGTAATGTTCTAATTAAAAACTAATTTAAGCAAATACCGTACTGACAGTGTACTTCTATATTAATGTACAGATATTGTACCTAGATAGCATCGACGTTGGAGTATGGAACATGGAACATACAGACTTCCCAAGAGTAAAATTCTTCACTGCAGGAAGGATGAGATCTATGATACTGGCCTTCTCAGAGAAAACTAGAGATGGCTACCATCAAAGAACATTTGGTCACAACAAGGTAATAAAGGCGAAACTGATAACAGATTTTCTCTGAAGAACTTAAGTTCAATTAAACTATGACTAACTCGCTGTACCGTAACAACAACAACTGCAGCTGCGGAAACCATCAGCATTGTGCTACCGCTGGGCAACAACTTCAATAGTTATGAACGACCGCGAATCAATATCAATCAAGATGAACTTGTGGGCAGCCCAAAAATCACTACTTCGACTAATGAAGATACCAACTGAGGTAGGACATGTAGGATCTAGTCACATAGAAGGGGGGTTGAATATGAGACTTGTTTTCAAGCTCTAATGCAAAAACGAAAACCTTAACCTATCAACTAGTGTTGCCCATACTAAAAAGCTTCTTCCCTACTTCTAGATCACACTAACACAAGTTTCCTTAGCAAATATCACACTAGGAGGCAACATGACAACCTAGGCAAGATATGAAGCACACAAGCGAAACAAGCTAGAACAAAGACAAAGAAACTTGAGAGCGGAATTGAAATGCTGAAAGTAAGTGCTCGAAGTAAAGAGATGGACAAGAGGCGACCGGATTTTTTCCCGTGGTATCGAGAAGTTGACGCTTCCCCCTAATCCACGTTGGAGCACTCACATAGAGTATCGCTCCCCCTTGAGTCACTAAGACACAAGTGCTCACCAAGAGTACTTGTTCTCCATCTCCGGAACGGTGGGTCTCGAACCGTGTACACCAAGCTTGTCTTGAGGCTCCCACAATCTCCAAGAGCTCACCAAGAACCCCCAAGTCACCTAGACCGTCTAGGAGCCGTCAAACTCCAAGAGTAACAAGCCCGCAAACCTTCACTTGAACTAAGCACTCAGCTTAGCCATGGATGCACCATGAAACTCTTGCTCACTAAGAAAGAACACCTCAATAAAAAGGAAGAGAAATCCCAATAGGCTAGAACACACTCTCCTTCTCTCCTAGGCTGCAGTAGATCTTCATAGCGGCAAAGGCAGCTCTAGAGAGGCAGGGGGGCTTATATATAGGCCTAGCAAAGGAGGCTAGCCGTTGGAAAAAGTCCCCTGAAAAAGTTGTACCGTCGGATGAACTGATGGTGCCCCCCTGCTAAGCGTCGGATCATCCGGTCACTCACAGCGCCCAATATAGCCGTTGAACCAAGAAACCCAGACAATGCACCGACGCTATACACCGACGCCCCGTCGGATCATCCGTCTTCGAAGGCACCCCACTCGGGGCGGTACTGTATGATTTGAAACAAACCGTCGGATGAACCGCTGTAAACACCATCCAAGCGTCGGATCATCCGGTGCTGAAGCAGAAGTCTTGGCGCGTCTCTGTTGAATTTAAATGCACCCGTCGGATGAATCGATGGTCAAGGCGTCGGATCGTCCGATGCTTGAGCCCAGACCCTTGACCAGAACTGTAGCCAAACTCTAAGGCGTCGGATGAACCGATGCCAGTAGCGTCGGTTCATCCGACGGTCCATTTTGAACCAGTTGGCTGCAGAACTCATCCGACGCGTGTTAAAACTTGGGCGTCGGATCATGCGGCGCTATGAAATTGATTTCAACTCATCCAATTCAGCGCCTTTGAGTTTTCCGTCGATTCTTTTGCTTCGACCTTGCTTCCATGAACTCTGTGAGCTAGATAGGATCCAAGGAACTTGAGTGTGCATAAATTATGGCTTTTGAGTGCATGGTCAAGCTACTAGTGTACGAACCCCTCTTAATAGTACGGTCGAAACTACAAACTAGTAATCCAAGTGTTCTTCATCTCCTTTGCGACACTTGGAACTAACAAAGTCCTTAGCCTTGCAGTCTTCGACCAAATTGGGCCCATTAATTCAAATTGAGGGGTCTCATTCCATTCAATACTCGTGACAATAACCCAAATAGAAATCCGCTTCAAAACAAAGGTTAGTCACAAGCATATGGTTGTCATTTATCACCGAAACACACCCTTACCAAAGGTGCGAAAGGGCCTAGATCGCTACAATCTCCCCCTTTTTGGTGATAGATGACAACACGAGTAGAGATATACGAAAATTTGAATTTAAAGCATATAAACTCTACTTCTAATGCGTGAAATAGAATAAGCGGTAAACACACATGCTTTAAGTAAACACACAAGCATGAGTAGACATGTAAACCATCGACATACACAAGATCCAAATACATGTCTCATCATGAAACTCCACAAAAACGAGAGAGGCTACAAAAACTCCAAAACCTGCACTCTCCCCTAACTCTCCCTATCTCTACTCCCCTATCTATCTCCCCCTTTGGCAACAAGCACCAAAAAGGAGACTAAGCCTGAGGCGGAGAGGAAGGATCCGACGGCTAAGTGGAGACGACTTGCGAAGGTCGCACAGAGAAGCCGGAAGCGTCGTCGTCGTCCTCCTCCTCGCTGAGAAGAGACCAAGCCGGAGAGGTAGAGCCCAGAGCCGGAGGAGGTCGTGCTGGAGGAGCTGTAGTCGTCCCGGCGCCTGAAGTCGGAGTCGGAGTGGACGCGGGAGCTGTAGTAGCCTCGGGAGCAGGAGGAACGGTGTCGGAGGCAAGTGCTGCTAGATCTGCTCCGTGATCGCTCGAAGGTAGTGGTCCTCCTGCCCCAAACCCTCTGTCCTCGGCGTAGTGAACGTCGGAAGTGGTGTAGACGCCGGTGGGCTGGGCAGAGTGGTGCGAGCTGGTGTCTCGAAGACGAATGCTCCTGTGGTAAGCGGAGACACCAGCTGTGACGACGTAGGCGTGGTCATCTGTAGCTGAGCCAGGAAGGAGGGCGTGATCGCAGCCTGTGGTGTAGTCGTCTGGGGTACCGCGAACGGCCCTGTCTGAAGTAGTGGTGACTGTGGGAAAGTCGACAGGGGAATGTTCACGAACCCGCCCGCTGGAGGAAGAGGAGCTGTCGGGTCAGCCTGTAGCTCGGCAGTGGTAGGTGGCTGAGGTAGCTAGAGTCCCGACTGCTGGAAGAGCTGACCAAGGCAACTAGACATGAACGTGAACATCTGGGAAGTCAACATCTGGTGCTGTAGCATCTGCTGCCTCTGAGCCTCCTGCTACTGTCGGAACCGCTCGAGGATCACCTGCTGCGACTCCTGGTACTGCTGGAATTGAGCCTGCATCTGCTGCTGTACCTGGAGAGTCGCCTAAGTCTGAGCAGCCATAGCCGAGAGCAGTGAGGTGATCTGGTCTGGCTGGGTCACCTGAGCGGCTGTGATCGTGGGAACCGGTGACTCAGCCTCTCTCTAGCATGGCAAGGTGGAGCCTCCTGCCTCGTCGTCGTCACTGGAGGACTCGTCGTCAATGGCAAAGTACTGAGGGAGAGGTGCCTCGGCTGCAGCAAAAGTGGCATCCTGTCGTGCGGCCTCGTCCATAGCTGCCTCTGCTGCGCCCGAGCCTGAAGTGTCTCCTCGGCTCTCCTCATGCCTCTCGGGCCTCTCCTCCTGTCACCTGGCATCGGAGGCCGGTAGGTCGGGAACACGAACTTCGATGCCTCAAGCATCCCAACGTACCTCTGAGCCTCGAGCCGGGATAGCAACCAACTGATCCAGTGGGCGAAAGGCTGCTGTCGTGTCATCCCCATGCCATCCATAATGGCATCCTCGATCTCTGCTAGCATGATATCCACGAGGTCAAAGGGGTGCTTCGCCATCACGTACATCAGGAGCCACTGCTGCACCCCTGTCAACGACTCTACGTTCCCCATCCTATAGAGCACAGACCTCCGGAGAGCGTAGTGAACGACGTACGCCTCACGAATCAGACGGTCTGGTGTCCTGGGTGTACCGGGGAGGAACGGTGGCTGGAACAAAAAGCTGATCTCCTCGTCGGAAGGTAAAATAGGTTAGTGTGCACGACGAGGAGGCTCGACGTCGGTGTACGCCAGGTAGTGAATAGAGTCGTCGTGTAGATCCACCTGAAGCAGCTCTGCAATCCCCTCTCGAGTAAGCCGCTGCTGCTGACCCATGAACATAAACCTGATGGCGACCTAGTCAGCGTCAACGTAGACAATGGCATAGAAAACTCTCACCCAGTCGGGGACATAACGTGACCTCCGAGTCACTAAGTCCACCAGTCCCCGCTGGTAGTCGAAGAAAGGGAGTATCGCCTCTCCAGCTGCCGCTGCCCTCAAAGCTGTGAACTGTAACATACAGTGCTGGCTGAGCTGAGGCCCTCTGTGAGTGTAGGAGGCGTAGAAGCTCTCCTGGAGAATCATCCAGAACGGGGGTCACACTCCTCTCTGGCACGGGGGAACCACTGGTCCTCTGGCACACTCCTCAACCGCTGGATCTTCGGCCCCGGCAAGTGACGGAGGTCACGGAGATAGACTCCGAAAGCCTCTGCCCGTGGATCTCTAGGGAGCTGGGGATCTAGAGCCTACTGCTCTCTCTCTCTGTGAGCTCCTCTGCTGCAGCTCTCCTCTGTCGCGGTGTCGGCTGTGGCTGTGTGTGACCACCGCGTGTCCGAGGTCCGGACCTGGCTAGCAAGGGTGGTGACTCTGACTGCTCTGCGGTCTGGTGCCCTCTGCCTGACCGACGTGGCTGCTGCTGCTGTCATGTCTGCTGCTCTGCCTGCTGCTGCTGCTGCTCACTCTGGGGCTGCTCCCCCTAACTCTGTGTGCCCTCTGAAATGTGAATGCCCCTCTGAGGCTGCCCCTGTGTGTCTGGCATTGCGAGCACTCTCTCCCACTCCTTCTGCTGCCTGGTCTTCTTCTTCTTCGGCTCAGCAACTTCCTTACCCTTCCGTTTATCGCCCGCCATCTGTGAGAGAAAATGGTAGATGATTATAGAATGGCTAGAGACGAGAATAAACATGATAAATAACTAGAGGTAAGGGTCCTTAAGCATATCATATGAGCAGATATGAGCCTAAATATGAGAATTCTAGGAGAATGTGACCAAGAGATTAAAAAGATATTAGATTGGTCCTTAGGTGCTCAAGATGTGCAAGTGTGTGTGGATAAACAGAACCAGGGAGCAAATGTGACCGAGGCAAGGTTGCTAAATCAAATACTCTAGGGATCAAAAAGGTGAACAAGTAATGCTGCCTCTAAGAGCATGATCAATTAGCCTAAAATTGCCCTAGATTAAGGATGAACAGGAACAAATGCTAGGAATTTCAGGATCACAAAGTGCTAGATTTCAAGAACTGAAGTTCAATTGTGAGGAACATGAGCAAAAACCCTAAGAAACAGTGCTCATGAGCCCTAGCAGCGCAGAGGAGGGAGGGAAAATGGTGCAGTCCTCACCACAGCTAAGAAGTGGATGACAAGCAGTTGCCGTGGGGGAGGAAACACCTCTTGCGCACCCCTAGACGGTCGCCGGCGAGCAGGCACGGCAGCGCACGACCGGATTTTGAAGACGGCGGCCCAAACCCTAGCACTGGGCAGAGGTGGCGGCGGCGCGCGATTGAGCGCGGTGGAGATGGCGCGGCGGCCGGCGGCGAGCGCATGGACGCGGCGGAGGGCCGGCGGAGTATGCACATGCGCGCGCGTTCTCGTGAGGATCGCCGGAGGCGAGCGGGGCGGCGGTGGACTGCGCGGGCGCGGCGGCGGAGATTAGGGTTTGAGATTTGGGTGAGTCGCGCCGAAACGTTATGACGGGTGGGACCAACGCGTCAGTGTAGCGTCGGGTGAACCGACGGTCGAAAAATAGAAGCGTCAGTCGAACCGTCAGTGCAACTGAGCTCCCGTGCGAAACTAGGCATCGGATGGTCCGACGGCCTACTTTTATAACGCGTCGGAGCAGTTGCGCGCGGGTCTGGGAAGAAGGGCAAATTTCTTCAGCACCGGAGGAACCTATGGTCAAAAGACGCGAAGCGTCGGTTCATCCGACGATGCGAAATTTGCTAACAGCAAGCAACTGAGCGCCCAGACCCCTTCACCGGATGTTCCGACGCCGGAACCTACAGGGCGTCGGTTCATCCGACGGTGACAATTCGATTTTGTTGAACTATTTCTCATTTTTGATCCGTTGAATGTCACACACAAGCCAACACAAGCACATCTTTGGATCAATCCTGAGTGACAACCTCACCCCTCAAGCACTCCTTTGCAAAATACTTATAATACACAATTAACTCCCTAAAAAGGGATCAACCATAAATAAAAATAGGCAAAATAAGAACCAAAGGAGGGAGGGAGCTCCAAAAAGGGAATGTATGAGTTAAGTGCCTTTGAACTTAGAGATTTACACCATAAGCGCGTTAGGACTTAACTCAATAGGCATTAAGCACAAACATTTGTCTCATCCCACCTTAAGAGTTGTTGATTTGCATTGAGCGCTAAGCAACTTTCTCATAATTTGAGTTTCCTTTGTGACTTCTCTCACGCAATGCTATGCAAGGACAAATGCATGAAGATAAACATGGGTGCATCTACATGACAAGCATAAATCCAAAGCGAGAAGGTAAACTATCTTGCCAAGTTTGAACCCTTGATGAGCTTATTCATGATGAGCCTTTCTTCATGCCTTGAGCGAAACAAGAGAACCACCGGCTCAAGCAAGACCCATACTCATCACTATCTCATCAAGGTTAGACAAGCCCCTAATCATGTACATATGCAAATGCAAACTATATGACAAGCATTACATGATGTTAGACGCATCAAGCACATTTAATTCACTCCGAAGCCTACAAAAGGTGTTTTCATCAAGAGGCTTGGTGAATATCCGCCAATTGCTCCTCGGAGGGAACACCACAAAGGACAATGTCCCCTTTTGCAACGTGGTCTCGCAAGAAGTGATGACGGATATCAATGTGCTTGGTGCGAGAGTGTTGAATCGGGTTGTTAGCAATTTTTACGGCACTCTCATTGTCACAAAGGAGGGGAACCCTATCTAGAACCACACCATAATCCAAGAGGCTTTGCTTCATATAGAGGATTTGAGCACAACAAGCCCCCGCGGAAATGTATTCCGCCTCCGCGGTGGATAAGGCCACGGAGTTTTGCTTCTTGGAGGACCAAGCAACCAAAGAGCGACCTAGCAAATGGCACCCACCCGAAGTACTCTTACGGTCTACTCGACATCCGGCAAAGTCCGAATCCAAATAACCCAAGAGCTCAAAACAAGCACCATGGGGGTACCACAAGCCAATGCTAGGGGTGTATTTTAAATAACTAAGGATCCTTTTTAAAGCACTTAGGTGAGATTCTTTAGGGTTGGCTTGAAACCGAGCACACATACAAACACTAAACATGATATCGGGCCTAGATGCGGTAAGATAAAGAAGAGAACCGATCATGGAATGGTAAAGCTTTTGGTCAACCGATTTACCTCCCTCAACTAGGTCGAGATGTCCATTAGTGGGCATTGGAGTCTTGATCGGCTTACAATCATCCATCTTGAACTTCATGAGAATATCATTGGTGTACTTTTCTTGATGGATGAAATTCCCTTCCTTCAATTGCTTGATTTGAAACCCAATGAAGAAGTTAAGCTCTCCGATCATTGACATCTCGAATTCCTTAGTCATGAGTTCACTAAAATCCTTGCACACTTTAAGATTAGTAGAGCCAAAGATAATATCATCAACATAAAGTTGACAAATAAAGAGTTCTTTATTGATTATCTTTGTGAAGAGAGTGTTATCCACTCTACCAATCTTGAATCTCGCTTCAATGAGAAAATCCCGGAGCCTCTCATACCATGCCCTAGGAGCTTGCTTGAGTCCATACAACGCCTTGTGCAACCTATAGACATGGTTAGGATATGTAATATCTTCAAAACCAGGAGGTTGCTCCACATAGACTTCTTCATTGATGAAGCCATTCAAGAAAGCACTCTTTACATCCATTTGAAATAATTTCATTTTATGACTAGATGCATATCAAGGAGGATACAGATGGCTTCAAGACGTGCCACCGGGGCGAAGGTCTCTCCATAGTCCAAGCCTTCTACTTGAGAGTACCCTTTGGCGACAAGTCTTGCCTTGTTCTTCACCATAATGCCATGTTCATCTTGCTTGTTCCGGTAGACCCACTTGGTGCCAATCACATTCTTGTTCTTGGGGTGCTCAACCAACTCCCACACTTGATTTCTTGTGAAGTTTTTGAGCTCATCTTGCATAGCCAAGATCCAATCCGCTTCCCCAAGAGCTTCATCTATAGTTGTGGGTTCTACAAAAGAGACAAAAGCATGATGTTTGCAAAATGAGGCATATTGCTTGTGGCGAGTCCTTGTACCCCCTTGGGGATCACCCAACACAAGATCAATTGGATGATTTGTTGAAGTTCTTGTGCGTCTTCCAAATATTGTAGAGGTGGGATCATCATGAGATTGAACTTCGCCCATGTCCTCTACTTGATCTTGAGTGTCTTGTGAGATAGGAGGTGGTTCTTGTGAGGAAGATGGACTATCTTGTCTTGTGGGTGATGTAAGTGGATGCCTTGGTGGATCATTATCATTATCATCATCGGAGGATGAGTCTTCAAGAATGGAGTGAGGGTCATCATCCTCCCTTGGTTTGATGTCACCAATGGCCATCTTCTTCATTGCTTCTCGAAGAGGTTCTTTTCCTACATTGTCACAACAAAAACCATCTCCTTGGGAGCCATTAGATTCATCAAACTCCACATCACATGTTTCTTCAATCACTCTAGTAGAGTTATTGAATACTCTATATGCTTTGGAGTTAGATGCATAACCAACAAATATGCCCTCATCCACTCTACTCTCAAACTTCCCTAGATGCTTCTTCTTCTTGAAAATAAAACACTTACAACCAAATACCCGGAAGTAAGAGATGTTGGGCTTTCTCACAATGAGTAGCTCATATGGTGTCTTCATCACGAGTCGGTGGAGATACACTCTATTTGAAGCATGACATGCCGTGTTGATAGCTTCTGCCCAAAACCTTTGCGAGACTCCATAGTCATCCAACATAGCTCTAGCAAGAGTGATGAGTGTCTTGTTCTTCCTCTCAAGCACACCATTTTGTTGGGGTGTATAGCTTGAGGAGAATTCATGCTTGATGCCTTCACCATCACAATACTCTTCCACCTTGGTGTTGTGGAATTCCGACCCATTGTCACTCCTTATCTTCACCATGGATGACCCAAATTCATTTTGGGCTCTAGTAGCGAACTTCTTGAAGATGTCAAATGTCTTGCCCTTGTACTCCAAAAAGAAAGTCCAAGTATAGTGTGAGAAATCATCAACAATGACAAGACAATAGAGATTACCACCAAGACTCTTGTATGTAGTTGGTCCGAAGAGGTCCATGTGAATGAGCTCCAATGGTCTTGTGGTAGATACATAAGCCTTCATGGGATGATGACTTGCAACTTGCTTGCCGGCTTGACATGCACTACACAACTTGTCCTTCTCGAATGTAACATCCTTCACACCAAGGACCATGCCTTTCTTGAAAGCTTTCTTGAGTTGGCTCATGCCTATGTGTGCAATGCGACGATGCCATAGCCAACCCGTGGATGTAGTGGAGACGAGGCAAGTAGTCAAGTTTGCTTCACGAGATGTAAAATCTACAAGATAAAGATTGCCATAGCGGAATCCCTTGAAAACAACTTCATTAGTTTTCTTGTTAGTAATTGTGACCCCTTCATCATCAAATGTGCATGAAAGACCAAGGTCACAAAATTGTGCAATGGAAAGCAAGTTATAACTACAAGAATCCACAAAGAGAACATTGGAAAGGGATAAGTCCTTAGAGAGATTTCACCCAATCCGGAGATCCTTCCTTTAGAGTTATCACCAAATGAAACTTGTTCATGATCTCCCGCATCATCCACTAGTGAGGTGAACATTTTTACTTGGCCAGTCATGTGTTGAGTGCAACCACTATCAAGTATCCAATGACTCCCTCCGGCCTTGTAGTTCACCTACACACAAGAAATTAGCATTGAGATTTAGGAACCCAAGCTAGTTTGGGCCCTTTGATGTGAGGGACAAGAGGTTTAGGAATCCATAAGCTTCTAGGTGGCTTGACTTTTGGTTTGGCCCCAATGAACTTGATTGCCACTTTGCCATTGTTCTTCTTCATCAACAAGAAGTGGTTGTCATTGTACATGGACTTGTAGTTGCTAGGTAAAAGTGGGCTAGGGGCGAGTAGGTGTTGGGCACTCCCTTGTGTGATGACCGGTGACCTTGTAATGTTGACAATAAGATCCAACTTCATTGATGAAACACCCATATAGCTCCTTTGATTTAGGAGTTTCCTTGATGGGATTAGGGAAAGCACCAAGCCCCTTTGTCCCATAATCTCTTGCATTGTAGAAGAGGATCTCCTTGTGCAACTCCTCACCCTTGGCCATAATCTTTACACAAGACCTTAATCTTCTCACTTCTTCTTCAAGCGCTTTCACCCTATCATGGTTAGTCTTGGAGGAAGATGCAATATGTTCAACATTAAGCAAGACCTTAGGTTTTTCAATTAGATCATCACATGAGGTGGAAGCATTGACTTTAGTGACTTCTCTAGCATTTGCATGCCCACTAGAATCAATGTCCTCACTAGCAAGCTCAAGCTTTTGATATTTCATCTCTAAGAGCACATGTTCTTTCTTGAGCTTCATATGACTTGACTCAAGAGACTTGTTAAGCAAGTTATGTCGTCATGCTTGACGATTAGCTCATTGTGCTTATCAAGCAACTTGTTGTGGTCATCTCTAAGTGACTTGTTAGACACTACCAAAGCATCATGCTCTTTGCTAAGGTCATCGTGCTTCACAAGTAACTCATCATATGAAAGCTTAAGTTTCTCATGAGTCTCATCAAGAGCTTTGAGCTTACTCTTTTGTTTCTTTATCATGGAGGTGTATTCATCAAGAAGATCTTTAAGAGCAAGAGGTGAGAGATCATCATCACTAGAAGATCCACTACTATCACTATCTCTCACCTTGGAGTGCTTTGCCATGAAGCACATAGGTGGAGGTGGAAGTGGAGGCTCATCATCCATGATAGCAATGCCGGCGATCTTCTTGTTCTTGTCCTCTTCACTTTCACTTGACTCACTTGAAGTCTCACCCCCGGTCACCCATTCATTGACCAAGAGAGAACGATGTTCACCCTTCTTCTTGTGGTAGGGCTTGGTTGATGACTTTTTCTTGGATGAGTTCTTCTTGTAGTACTTGGCATCCTTGTCATCTTCATCATTCTTCTTGCTTGAGTTTGACACTCTCTCGTCGGGCTTGGGGCAATCATATGAGAGATGATCATAGCTACCACAATTGTAGCACTTCCGATTGCTTCCCTCACCACTTCTTCTTGATGACCGGAACTTTTGCTTCTTAGGATCATAGTTGTATCCCTTCTTGCCAATCTTGGTGAGCATTCTTGTGGTCTTCCTCATGAGAAGAGCAAGCTTAGCATCATCGCTCTCCGCTTCACTTGAGTCACTTGGATCATCACTTTCACTTGAGGAAGAAGGAACTTTTTCCTTGATCTTCTTGGACTTCCCCTTTTCACTAGCCTTGAGTGCAAGATCTTTCTTGGCGCTTCAGTGTGAGGTAGATGATTCCATGTCTTTCATCATGAACATCTCGTGGGAGTGGATCTTGCTTACAACCTCGGTGATAGTGAGGGTGGTGAAGTCCTTCTCAAAGAGAAGTGCCTTGACGATGTTGTATTTTGGCTTGGGAAGCGTTTGATGGATTTTCCGGATGATTTTCTGCTCGGAAAGGTTAGCAACATCGAGAGCATTGATACTTTGAATAAGCACCCCCATCCTAGAATACATTTGCTCTACCCCCTCATCATCTTTCATTTTGAACTCATTGAGTTCCACCTTGAGCAACTCATATTTTTCCTCACGGATCTTTTTGTTACCCACATGGATTTCTTTGAGTTCCATCCACACCTCATGGGCGGTGGGCTTAGCAAAGACCCGATCAAACAACTCCTCATCTAGCGCCTCAAAGATGTGATTCCTAGAACGTGCATTCCACTTAGCCTCACTCTCGGTGGGAACCGAAGGCAACGGATACAAGGTAGTGCGCCACGCATCATGATGTTGAGCTTGAAGATAGCTAGCCATTCTATGCGCCCAAAAGGTGAAGCGCTTCCCCGCCAGCCTTGGGTGGCCATTGCCGCTTCCCTTCCCCATCTCCCTAGGCGGTTAAGCCAAGCAAAAGGGAGCCTAGCTCTGATACCACTTGTAGGATCTAGTCACAAAGAGGGGGGGTTGAATATAGGACTTGTTTTCAAGCTCTAATGCAAAAATGAAAACCTTAACCTATCAACTAGTGTTGCCCATACTAAAAAGGTTCTTCCCTACTTCTAGAGCACACTAACACAAGTTTCCTTAGCAAATATCACACTAGGAGGCAATATGACAACCTAGGCAAGATATGAAGCACACAAGCGAAACAAGCTAGAACAAAGACAAAGAAACTTGAGAGTGGAATTGAATGCTGAAAGTAAGTGCTAGAAGTAAAGAGATGGACAAGAGGCGACCGGATTTTTTCCCATGGTATCGAGAAGTTGACGCTTCCCCCTAATCCACGTTGGAGCACCCACTTAGAGTATCACTTCCCCTTGAGTCACTAAGACACAAGTGCTCACTAAGAGTACCCGTTCTCCATCTCCGGAACGGTGGGTCTCGAACCGTGTACACCAAGCTTGTCTTGAGGCTCCCACAATCTCCAAGAGCCCACCAAGAACCCCCAAGTCACCTAGACCATCTAGGAGCTGTCAAACTCCAAGAGTAACAAGCCTGCAAACCTTCACTTGACCTGAGCACTCAGCTTAGCCATGGATGCACCTTGAAACTCTTGCTCACTAAGAAAGAACACCTCAATGAAAGAGGAAGAGAAATCCCAATAGGCAAGAACACACTCTCCTTCTCTCCTAGGCTGTAGTAGATCTTCAGAGTGGCAACGGCAGCTCTAGAGAGACAGGGGGGCTTATATATAGGCCTAGCAAAGGAGGCTAGCCGTTGGAAAAAGTCCCCTGAAAAAGTTGTACCGTCGGATGAACCGATGGTGCCCCCTGCTAAGCGTCGGATCATCCGGTCAATCACAGCGCCGAATATAGCCGTTGAACCAAGAAACCCAGACAATGCACCGACGCTATACACCGACGCCCCGTCGGATCATCCGGTGCTGAAGGCACCCCACTCGGGGCGGTACTGTATGGTTTGAAACAAACCGTCGGATGAACCGCTGTAAACACCATCCAAGCGTCGGATCATCCGGTGCTGAAGCAGAAGTCTTGGCGTGTCTCTGTTGAATTTAAATGCACCCGTCGGATGAATCGATGGTCAAGGCGTCGGATCGTACGATGCTTGAGCCCAGACCCTTGACCAGAACTGTAGCCAAACCCTAAGGCGTCAGATGAACCGATTCAAGTACCGTCGGTTCATCCGACGGTCCATTTTGAACCAGTTGGCTGCAGAACTCATCCGACGCGTGTTAAAACTTGGGCGTCGGATCATCCGGCGCTATGAAATTGATTTCAACTCATCCAATTCAGCGCCTTTGAGTTTTTCGTCGATTATTTTGCTTCAACCTTGCTTCCATGAACTCTCTGAGCTAGATAGGATCCAAGGAACTTGAGTGTGCATAAATTATGGCTTTTGAGTGCATGGTCAAGCTACTAGTGTATGAACCCCTCTTAATAGTACGGTCGAAACTACAAACTAGTAATCCAAGTGTCCTTCATCTCCTTTGCGACACTTGGAACTAACAAAGTCCTTAGCTTTGCAGTCTTCGACCAAATTGAGCCCATTAATTCAAATTGAGGGGTCTCATTCCATTAAATACTCATGACAATAACCCAAATAGAAATCCGCTTCAAAATAAAGGTTAGTCACAAGCATATGGTTGTCATTTATCACCGAAACACACCCTTACCAAATGTGCGAAAGGGCCTAGATCGCTACAGGACATTACCCAATAACTACTAGCGATGCTCAAATCTCTATTAGCCTGCAAACGAAAAAATACAAAATAACAGTGTACTAGCCATTTAGCTTACTACATATATGAACATTTGCTGCTACACCTGCAGGCTGATGCATCGGCGCACGACACATTCCTCGAATATGACTTGCACAACACTTCTATTACCAGATTGGCTACAGCGAGGTTCCTTTCAAAGATTTCTTTTAGCACAACCTATTCCACACAAAAAAGTACCAACAAGAATCGCAAGTACATCAGCAACACCACAAGGTACACCTGAACTGCACTAACAAAGAAAATGTTAACTCGACATACATAAAACGCATGAAAATACCAAAAACTGCAAACACATAAAAAGCATGAAAATGTTATTTCCGTGCCCAACCCTGATATTCTCGAAGCAGATATGTGTACTTAAAAAGTTGACTCTACAGTTATGTATAGTTGACTGTCCAGGCTCTCAAACTCCAGAACACAACGCTCTCGAGTATCCAGAATCCACCACATCTCCATCGTGGAAACCAGAGAAAACCCAAGGAAATCAAATGCAACTATATGGAAATGGGCATTGCCAACAGCTCACACTACCGCAAAACCTTTATCGACGCACATCAAGAACAAATACAGACTTAGACCGACTCCGGCAATCCCCCGTGCCCCATCTGCAAAACTGAGACGGATGCAAACGATGCCGTCGCGCAAAGGAAAAACGCTTGCAGCAGAGGAGCGCTTCCCAGAGTGCATCACTCGCAGTCGTTGGCTCCGGCGTGGGCTTGGAGGTCCTCGGTGGGGAGGGCGAGCCCGCCCGCGCCTCCCCGGAGACCGTACTGCCTCAGATCTGCACCGCTGGACGCCGGGGAAAGGAAGACGAGGTGGAACCCCTGTAAGGAATCGGATGCCCGTTAGCCTAAGAGGGGGAGGGGGTGAATTAGGCAACTTAAAACCTTAACCTATGGCTTCACTAATTTTGCGCAAAGGTAAACTAGAACATACTATCTATATGTGCAACTAAGGTTGTTCTAGTGTGAAACTCCCATCCCAAAAGAAGGTTTGCAACCTATAGCCAATCCTAGCATGATACTACACTAGGAATGTAGAGACAAGCAAAGATTGCAATAGAGTAAATGCGGAAACGTAAAGGGGATGAGAGGAAGCAAACTCTTGACACGCGATTTATCCCGTGGTATCGGTAGGCACTAAGCCACCACTAGTCCACGTTGTTGAAGCACTCACACAAGAGTATTGCTTCCCGTCCACCAAGTCTCTCCCAAGAGCACCAACTTGACTTGCCACAAAGGCTAGCCACTTAGGCACTTGTTAAGCTCCCTTGGTCACCTTGATGCCGCCTCCACTAAGGAGCTTCTCCACCAAGGAAGGGGGTCTCCACGTCCCTCACACAAAGTGTCCTCGCCGCTCCACACCAAGCCGGAGGGTCGATGACGATTGCCGGTGAGCCACTTAGGCCCCAAGGCTTCCGGCGAACCTTGTACAGAAGGATTCACTCAAGAATCACCTCACAAGGTTGGCACAACCTTGCACTCACTCAGCTCTAAGCTAAGCCTAGCACTAAGCACATACACAAAGCATGCACTAGTCTATGGATGAGCAATTAAGCACTTGGATGGATTGGATATGATCTTGAATGTGTCTTGAACTCCTCTGCACTTCCACACAATCCAGCAACCCCAAATGGGTGAGTGGAGGGGGTATAAATAGCCCAAGGCATCAAACTAGCCGTTGGCTAACGTCCACGAAAAAGGTACCGTCGGATGATCCGACGCTATGCTTTTCCAGGGTGTCGGTTCATCCGATGCCCCTCCCACGTCACGTAGCCGTTGAGGTTCTCCGACACAAGCTGCTCCGATGTTATGCTCCGACGCTACGACGGATCATCCGATCTTCGAAGGCCTCGCGTCCAAGTCGGTGCATCGTTAGCTTCCAACAGACCGTCGGATAGACCGACGCTATGCCTTGACCAAGGCGTCGGATCATCCGGTGCTGAAGGCTTCGTCTTGGCGCGTCTCTGTATGAATTCAAACTGAGCGTCGGATAGGCCGACGGGGTCCTCACTCAGACCGTCGGATCATCCGGTGCTACTGTCTTCCTTGCTCTTCCTCTGCAACTCGTTCGACGCAACTAAATAATTGACCGTCGGTTCATCCGACAGTACCTAGGGTTTGACCCTGTGCACCAACTCGTCCGACGATTGCACCGACGCTTGTATTTGAGGGACCATCGGTTCATCCGACGGTGTCTTCTCTTTTCCTTTTCTTGCTCGGTTTTGACCCTTTGTTTTGGTATTTTTGCATGGGGTTTTCTTGCATCCTTGTGACCTAGAAATGTCTACAAAGACATGCTCAAACAATATGGTTAGTCCCAATGATCATGTTGTCATGAATCACCAAAATCAAACACCGAACAAATGGCATATGAGGCCATGTTCGCTACAATCTCCCCCTTTTTGGTGATTTATGACAACACAACCAAAGCAAGCATAAATTTGCTAGAATTGACAGAATTAGAATCACTTACACTTGCTTGGATGCTTACCATCATCCAAACTCTCCCTAGATCAATCTTCCCCTTTTTTGATCTTATGTTCACATTCTCCCCCTTTGGTCTCAAATCCTTGAAATCACTTGTAAGCATCCTTAAGCCCACTTGTAAGCTTAAGCCACACGCTTGCTTTGGTCTCACATTCTCCCCCTTTGGAATAAAATCTCCAAATAGTCCCAAAGCAAAGGGTCCAAGGAAACTAGCAAGACCTAGCAAACATAGCTCAAAGGAGAGATGTTAAATGCAAGGGAGAAAGCCGCATGAGCCACGATCCATGTGTATGATATCAATGAAGATACCACATGTGAGAATAACTAAGGTGGATCACATGCTCATGAGACTAGCATGATACAAACTAAGCTCCCCCTAAGTGTGTGCATAAAAGGAATACCACTTGCAAGACAAGTGTAGTGAGAAACAAGTGCACAACTACAAACTTGTAAAACAAGGAAGCTTAGAGCATATCATGCAAAGAGGTAGCTTAAAGGACAAGAGATAAAACAAATGGGTTCTTGTTACATTACCACTTGTAGATATCACTTGTAGTCTTTTGATCATTGCATACCTCCGGGGGATGAGCCTCTCTACCTTGTTGGCACCACATTGAGATGAGCCACTTGGAAATGATATCACTAGATGACACCACTTGAAAGAAGCTTGCATAGAAGACACTTGGGGTACCACAAGAAATAGGAATGTATGAGTACATTGCCTTTGAACTTATATAGAGACATAAGCTCGCAAGGACATGACTCAATAGCATGAAGCTCATATTGCTATATTCACTCTATTAGAGATGTTAGATCACATTGAGAGTGAAATAGCATTCTCTTAGAATGAAACACCGCACCGGAACGCGTCGCTAAGGGACTACATAAGATAAGCTTGAAACAATGTTAGTCCCATAACCAAACCATAGGATGAGCTCCCCCTAAATGTGTGCATTTAGTGTTTGAATCACCAACCAAATGTATGCACATTGTTTATGATAACAAAAGGGAAGCCTACCCTATAGCTTGCTCATGATGCAAAGAGATATATATGAAAACATGCACCATAAAAGAACAAGTGTAGCTTTCCTACACACTAATCAAACCATGTAGATTGCTCATGGGTTAGCACATGACACAAGCAACCTACCATATGTAAATATTGCAACAAATGCAACCTAAACAAGGTAATGGAGCTACAATGATGCACGAGATAGGTACTAGTTTCCATTACCTCAATCGGGGAACTTGGGTAACACATGTCCAATTTGCAAGCTTGGCTTATAGGCTTGAATCTTCTCATCTTGATTGTACCAAGCCTCCCAAGTCCCCGCTCTTGTGGCCTTCAAGTGGCCTTTGGAACCCAAACCATTTGAGGCCCCTTCATGTTGGTGATGACTTCCTTGGGCACCCAAATGGGTTGGTTCCTACCCCACTCTTCCTTCATCTTCCCAACCTTGTGTGCAACTACCTTGCCATTAGCCTTCTTCTTGATGACGTAGGTGTTGCTCTTGGTCTTGTTCTTGCGGTTGGGCTTGGTGTAGATGAGGGAGCTCTTGATGGTGGGCTTCAACTTCTTCTTTGCGCCCTTGTCCATCTTCTTGACAAATTGAGGGCATTTGTAGAACTTGTGCCCTTCTCCATGACACTTGTAGCAAGTCACGGTTGCACCCTTCTCAAGCTTCTTCACCATGGGATCACGGTTATCTTGATATGGTTGGACTTGTCTCTTCATGTCTTGAGAGATGTCCACTTGTTCTTCATCGTTCTTGCCCTTGCCCATTAAGTTTGCCAACCTCTCTCGGAGCCATTTCACTTCTTGCTTGAGCTCATCATTTTCCTTGCCTATGAGATAATCACATGATTCTACAACAACATTCTCATGGCAAGATGGTGAGCAAGATTCATCAATTAAATCAACACAAGAAGTTGAAGCATCTACCTTGGAGATAGGAATTACACAAGGGATAGATGTTTCATCAAGCTCAAAGGAATTACTTGTTTTAGTCTCATTGCTCTCAAGCTTAGATTTTAACTCATCACACTCCTTGCTAAGCAATTTGAATTTGCACAACAAATGTTCATAATTTGTAGCAAGGGTGTCACTAAGATCATTCAGAGCATTGAGTTCTTTGATTTCATTAGCTTGTTGTTCAAGCATTCCTTTTTGCTCATGGATTAGCTCAACAAGATCATTGAGAGAGGTGGTGTCGGATTCGTCATCACTTACATTGCTTTCCATACCTTTGGCCATAAGGCACATGTGTGATGATGAAGGACCTTGCATGAAGCGGGTAGTGAAGTTCTTTCTTGATTCATCGCTTGAGCTAGAAGAACTTGATCCACCACTTGTCCACTCGCGGACGACGAGAGTTGCTTCTTGCCTTGGTCTTCTCTCCTTGACCACCTTCTTTTTGGGCTTGTGCTCAATCTTGGTGAACTTGATGTGTTGATGATGGCGCCCTTCTCTCAAGTGGATGTTGTAGCCGTACATGTTGACTTTCTTCACATACTTGAAGATCTTCTTCACGTACTCGGCCACCATAGATTCAACCTCTTCATCACTTGAGGAATCTTCATTGTCACCATCATCACCATCATCCTCGCTTGAGCTTCCATGAGTAGCCATCCTACTCAACATTTTCTCTTGTCGGCTTGAGAGAGCATGGCTTGTTGTTGGAGAAGATGGTTCTTGAGGCTTTTCTTGGGGCGCCTTCTTTGACTTGGGCATGAGTTGAAGCTCATGTGCCATGATCTTGCTCAAGATATGCGATGGCTTCAAATCTTCGAGCTTCTTCTCGTAGATGATTGCTTTCACCAAGTCATAGTCAGGCTTTCGGAGACTTTGAAGGATCTTGCGGTGATGTTCAAGTCCGTGATGTCCTTCACACCTAAGGCATTAATCTCATTGACAAGCACATTTAGGCGTGAGTACATAGATTCAGCATTTTCATTAGCAAGTTGCTTAAAGCTATTGAATTCCTCAAGGAGACAACCATAGCGTTCATTAGCAACTTTTTTTGAACCCTCATTTTGCTCCTTGATGGTCTTCCATAGCTCATGAGCATTTTCGCAAGTAAAAACTCTATTGAAAACGCCTACATCTAGTGAGGACAAAATGATACTTTTAGCAATTACATCAAATTGCTTTTCCTTTCTAGTACCATTTTTCATGCCCTCATCGGTGACTCTCCAAACATCGAGGTCCCTTGCTTGGAGATAGACCTCCATGAGGACCTTCCACCTAGGATAGCCCGTGCCATCGAAATGTGGAGCCAAACCTAAGGTATCCACCCCTTTCATTCCTCTATAGAGCAACTCACTAGGCGGTGAAGCCTAACCATTCCAATGAGCCGGTTTTCACAATTTACCAATCGAATTGGTGTATCCTTGTGACGGAAGTGAGTCCCGGCTCTGATACCACTTGTAAGGAATCGGATGCCCGTTAGCCTAAGAGGGGGAGGGGGTGAATTAGGCAACTTAAAACCTTAACCTATGGCTTCACTAATTCTGCGCAAAGGTAAACTAGAACATACTATCTATATGTGCAACTAAGGTTGTTCTAGTGTGAAACTCCCATCCCAAAAGAAGGTTTGCAACCTATAGCCAATCCTAGCATGACACTACTCTAGGAATGTAGAGACAAGCAAATATTGCAATAGAGTAAATGCGGAAACGTAAAGGGGATGAGAGGAAGCAAACTCTTGACACGCGATTTATCCCGTGGTATCGGTAGGCACTAAGCCACCACTAGTCCACGTTGTTGAAGCACTCACACAAGAGTATTGCTTCCCGGCCACCAAGTCTCTCCCAAGAGCACCAACTTGACTTGCCACAAAGGCTAGCCAATTAGGCACTTGTCAAGCTCCCTTGGTCACCTTGATGCCGCCTCCACTAAGGAGCTTCTCCACCAAGGAAGGGGGTCTCCACGTCCCCCGCACAAAGTGTCCTCGCCGCTCCACACCAAGCCGGAGGGTCGATGACGATTGCCGGTGAGCCACTTAGGCCCCAAGGCTTCCGGCGAACCTTGTACAGCAGGATTCACTCAAGAATCACCTCACAAGGTTGGCACAACCTTGCACTCACTCAGCTCTAAGCTAAGCCTAGCACTAAGCACATACACAAAGCATGCACTAGTCTAAGGATGAGCAATTAAGCACTTGGATGGATTGGATATGATCTTGAATGTGTCTTGAACTCCTCTGCACTTCCACACAATCCAGCAACCTCAAATGGGTGAGTGGAGGGGGTATAAATAGCCCAAGGCATCAAACTAGCCGTTGGCTAACGTCCACTGAAAAAGGTACCATCGGATGATCCGACGCTATGCTTTTCCAGGGCGTCGGTTCATCCGGTGCCCCTCCCACGTCACGTAGCCGTTGAGGTTCTCTGACACAACTGCTCTGACGCTATGCTCCGACGCTACGACGGATCATCCGGTGCTGAAGGCCTCGTGTCCAAGTCGGTATTGTTAGCTTCCAACAGACCGTCGGATAGACCGACGCTATGCCTTGACCAAGGCATCGGATCATCCGGTGCTGAAGGCTTCATCTTGGCGCGTCTCTGTATGAATTCAAACTGAGCGTCGGATAGACCGACAGGGTCCTCACTCAGACCGTCGGATCATCCGGTGCTACTGTCTTCCTTGCTCTTCCTCTGCAACTCGTCCGACGCAACTAAATAATGGACCGTCGGTTCATCTGACGGTACCTAGGGTTTGACCCTGTGCACCAACTCGTCCGACGATTGCATCGACACTTGTATTTGAGGGACTGTCGGTTCATCCGACGGTGTCTTCTCTTTTCCTTTTCTTGCTCGGTTTTGACCCTTTGTTTTGGTATTTTTGCATCATTGGGACCTAGAAATGTCTACAAAGACATGCTCAAACAATATGGTTAGTCCCAATGATCATGTTGTCATGAATCACCAAAATCAAACTCCGAACAAATGGCATATGAGGCCATGTTCGCTACAACCCCGCCGCCGGATCCGGCCGCTGGGGGAAAGAGGAGGAGGCCGCTGTCCGCCGCCGGGAGGTCGCCTCGCCTTCCTCCTTTTCCCCGGCCCCTGCTCCTTCGCTGAGGTCGAGGACGCCGCGCTGGATCTCCGTCGGGCTTGTCACCCATGCGTCAGAGGAGGAGACGCACCGTGGGCTGCGCCGGTGAGAGGGATGGGCGCAGATCCGCGCCTGATGTCGTTGAAGAAGACCGGCGAGGTCGCCGTGGTGCGCAGCGCAGGAGGCCGGCAGACCGGTGGCGCGGTCCGTCGGCGACCCGACAGCGCGCGGGCCATTACCAGCAGCAGCAAGGGGTGGAGGAGGAGGTCATCAGCAGCGAGGCGAGCTCCTCGAGTAGCAGCGGCGGAAGGAGGCGGCCTGCGGGAGTGGAGCCGCGGAGGAGGCGTGCCAGAGGAGGGAGGAGGAGAGAGACAGGAGGAGGGAGGAGGCGTGCGGCAGTTGGGATGCAGACACCCCAGGAATGCGTGCGCGGGGGGTCTTGCTGCATTTTGCAGCAGCTGTTGCAGCTCCCGCTGGAGCTGCTACAGTACCCATCGCTGCTGCAAAATGCAGATGCAGAACGGGCTAAGGCACTTGCTAGAGAAAGTCTTAGGACTCCCAGTATTCAACCCACATAATCAATTGGTCAGAGACGATAATGTCATCGAGAAACTTGGTAACGCAGTGGAGAACATACCGCAAGAAAGGTACAATCAAACAAAAAAATCAAATTCAATGAACATGTGCACTATAAACGCTATTATATATAATGGACTACTGTTTCAATTGTGTAACATCGAAATAAAAGTTATCCTGCTATGGTAATTATACTAACCTATTCATTGCTTTTGCAGTCCAATGATAATACACTTCATCCCAACGCACATACAAATATTAGCACAGGACGTCCTACAACAAATTGAAAGGCAATGCGAGCTGAGCACCGACCTGTTCAATGCATTCATAAGACGTCGAAATCAAGCTGACAGCATCTCTGCCTATAATGCAAATCAGCCTCATTGGAGACACTTCTTTGAGACGGACATAATGATAAGCTACTGATCATTTCCTAAAATTATCAGATATAATAAGACATAACATACTAATATAATTAAGATATGGCTTCAACACCGGATAACCCTAATGATCAATCCAATTCTGAAAGGACTCCATCATGACTGGAAATTTCGACTTCTAAGACCCCTACATACAGGAACAGATCAACGACAACCACATCAGATACAGCATTACAGACTGTACTATGGTAATAGTACATTGCAGGTTTCAGAATTGTATTACTGCATGACATTCTCAATTATAGGTATACATCCACAGTTACACAGGCTAACATATTGCAATCTGCTGAAAACATGTCGCAGCTGTTGTTCCCAGCTAAAATAGGAGCCAGATGGATACTCTACACATGGCACCTCCGGCACAACGAAGTCTCCGTATTCGACCCAGCTGAACCAGACGGCGATGCAGAAGCCGTGCATCACTTCCACAATGTGACAATACAGAAGATGGTAAATTTCGTTCAAAACATGGCGAAATAGTTCTGGCAAACATGGCATTGTAACTTGAACAAGATTACAACTCAATACATGATAGGCCTCTCTTGAGACAAGTAAAGCTATATTCCTTCCTATAATATTGCTCACGTTGTCAAGACTGAACTAAATTATCGAAAATTAGCATAGATACATCTACTGTAACTATAAACACTAACATCACTTGCCGACCCTGCAGCAAACCAAGTACAGGGATGCTGTGTGCATACTTAGCCATGTCATTCGACGGATACAAAATACATCACAATGAGCACTTGGTAAGAATAAAAACCAAAACTCTATAGATATAACTGTAGAATGTTATTTCCATGCCCAAACAATTACATCATTTCAGCTCATCAGTAACGGGATTACAAGAACTCCACTATGTTTGCTTTACCAGGTACTCTCGCTGGATGGAAACTGCGGCGTGCTACCCCCAGGAATACTACAGACCTAGCAAGTAAGTTATAATAGCCATGAACTTTCAGCAAAGCCTGAAGTGGACATAATCTATTGTATTGTACACCCACTACCGGAATTTCCAAGAGTCTGGTTGTGTGCCGAGAGCCAAATAAAAAACTCTCGGCAAAGAAGGCTTTGCTGAGAGTTTTTTATTTGGCTCTCGGCACAGAAAAAACACTTGGCAAACAGGCTTCTTTGCCGAGAGCCAGACAAAAAGCTCTCGGCACATAAAAAACACTCGCCAAAGATTTCTTTACCAAGAGCCAACTGGCTGGCTCTCGGCAAAGAATTTCTTTGCCAAGTGCAATTTTCTGACTCTCGGCAAATAAAATTTAAAAAAAATCACTTTTTTTGCCTCCAATTTTTTTCTATCCTCAACATACACTTATACAAAACTTATGCTCAAATTTGGCACAATTTCAACTCCATTTGCTATATTTAAAAGTTTACTTCTTTCTAGGTATTTTTTCATATGCGTCCGAATATGCACTGCAAATGCATGAGGTCATAAAGTAAAGTTGTTGGAAAAATGATTTTTCATGTCCATGAGACATCTCTAAGACCATTTACACAAAATGAACCTAAATTTCTGGCATTTGGTTCTCTGTGCATGGTGAAGATCATGAGATAGAAAGGATTTAAAATTGTATAAAATTCAAATAAAGTTTGAAAATCACGAAATTTGTCAAGTGCTCATGATATCATATGTGGAGGTTGTGACAAAAAGTTGAGGATGTTTTGAACACTTTAACACATATGTTGTTTAGAATCCGGAACATCTCACGAGAAGTTTCAAAGAATTGAACCAATGTCACTAGGTTTGGAGTCTTAGAGAAATCTAAATTTGAGTTTGTCTAAAAAAACTTTTATACAACATAATTGGCGTTATGTTAAATTTTAGATTTTTTCCATTTTTTGCTATCTTAAATAATTGATTGAACTAATATTTTCTTTGCCGAGAGTAATCCTCTCGGCAAAGCCTTATTGGGCCCTTCCTACCAGCCGGCCCATGCTCGAATGCCGGCCCATCCTACCGGCCGGCCCAACAACCAACCCTACCTATTAAAACTGCCCCCTCCTCCTCTCCTGCCTCCTCATCTTCCCCCGCCGCCTCCTCATCCTCCCTCCGCCGCCGCCTCCTCTTTTCTCCTCCCCCGCATGCAGATCCGCCGCCCTCCCCGCACTCCCCCCCTCCGCCGCCGGCCTCCCACCTCCGCGCGCGATCCGCCGGCCGGCCGCCCTCCCTCGCTCCTCCCTCCTCCCTCACCAGAGTTGGCTTGCCGGCCCCCCCCCTCCCCTCCCCCTCCCCCCCCTCCCCGTTCGCCCCTCACCCGGCGGTGGGGAGCGGCGGCGGGGGCGAGGTGCGGGTGGCGCATAAGGAGGCGCGGCGGGCGAGGTGATGGTGGCTCCTTCCCCCGCGCGCGGCGGCGGCTCCATCCCCGGCGCGGCTACGGCTCCTTCCTCGGCACGATGGCAGGCGACTCATCCCCGGCGCGGCGGCAGGCAGCTCCTTCCCGGTGTTCTAGCTCCTTCCCGAGTTCTACCTCCCTCCCTCTCTCTCTGTGTTTTTTTGCGCGGTGGTGGTGGTGTGCGGCGGCCGGATGGTGGTGTCGGCGGCTTTGGTGGTGGTGGTGGTGGCCGCGGCGGCGGCCGGCGAGGCGGGGCCGGCGGCCGACGAGGCGAGGTTGGCGACGGTGGTGGTGGCGGGCGGGCGGTGGTGGTGGTGGGCGGCGCTGGTAGTGGTGGTGGCGGATCTGGTGGTGGTGGTGGGCGGCGGTGGTGGGGCCAGTGTAGCCAGCTGGTGGGCCCGCTGCCTTGGAATTGCTTTTTTTGTTTTATGAAAGTTCATTTGCCGAGAGCTTTTCCACTCCCGGCACACGTGTAACGAGTGGATCTGACGTGGCTCTCGGCAAAGGGCTCTTTGCCGGCCCAGCGGTGCCGAGAGCCCTGTGCCGAGAGCTTCCTCTCGGCAGATCCTGTGCCGAGTGGAAACCATCCTGTGCCGAGAGCATCTGCTCTCGGCACAGGCTGCCAATCCGGTAGTGACCAATCCTTTGTTGATCAATTCTTCAAGTGCATGCCTGTATAGGTCATCAAACCACGACATAGTTGGTAAATTTGATAAAGATTTCTTTGTTTAAAAATAGGAAAAAGTCTATTTTTGACCATCAAATTATAGGCTAAGTTTGGTTTTGGCCATCGAACTTCAAAACCGGATATCTTTGACCATCCAACTGTCATAAACCGTTCAAATTTGGCCATCGGGTGGTTTTGATAGGCGGTTTTCAATTTTTTTATTAAAATTTAGTCCTTAGATCTTAAAATGATTATTACTTTTTGCTCATACTTCCGATTTCGGTGATTCTTGCGGTCATGTGTTCATAATTGTGAGCTTTGTCTTTTCAGATGTTATTTATACTATTTTTGCACTATTTTGTTATATTATTCTTATGTTGTGGTGTAGGAACAACAATATACGAAAAGTAAAATAAACAGATACAAAATAATATGAGTAACATTTTAAAATATAAAGCTCATCGTTAAGAACGCATGACCACAAAAATCATTTAAATCAGAGATACAAGTACAAAATAGTAATCATTTTAAGTTAGGAGGACTAAATTGTAAATACAATGATTAAAATAGTTCTTGGATCTTAAAATGATTACTATTTTTTCCTCATATTTTCGATTTAAGTGATTCTTGTGGGCATGCGTTCCTAACGATGAGCTTTATATTTTAAAATGTTATTCATATTATTTTCTACCTGTTTATTTTACTTTTCATATATTGTTGTTTCTACATCACAACATAAGAATAATATAACAAATAGTGATAAAATAGTATAAATAACATTTGAAAAGACAAAGCTCACCATTACGAATGCGTGACCGCAAGAATCACCAAAATCAGAAGTACGAGAAAAAAGTAATAATCATTTTAAGATCTAAGGACTAAATTGTAAATAAAAAATTGGAAACCGCCCATCAAAACCGCCTAATGGCTAAATTTGAACGGTTTTGACGGTTAGATAGTCAAAGATGTCCAGTTTTGAAGTTCGATGGCCAAAACCAAACTTAGGCTATAGTTAGATGGTCAAAAATGGACTTTTCCTTAAAAATATCATGAAACTTCATATAAATCACATAAGCCTATCCGGCCCTATATTAGACTCCTTCAACAGGTAGTCAAAGGATGCACCATCTTCGGATGTCCTGTCAGCAAAACAAAATATTTCGTAAGCTAATTCAGATCTTGTAAACATCACTCCGTATACGAATTAATAGACAGCAAAAACACTTGATAAAATCATTTGCTAGTGTACATACGAGCCATTCCTTATCAAATGCAAGAGAAGCTTCAGCTGATATAACAGCGCGAGAACTGGCCGCAGGCCTCTGCTGCATCTCTGCATGTGTGTGTGCATCACAGACAGGAAATGATGGGGTAACCTCGTTGAAATTCTCAACAACACTGCATATGCAAAAATATAATGCAGTCAATAATTATCGAATACTCAAACTTTCAAAATACGCACAACTTGTACATAAATAAGCACATATTAATTTCATAAAAAGTAGTAACCTTTATTTGATACAGTCCAGCCTGACAGACTGATCAGACATACATATGTTTGCATACACCTTGAAATACTCATTTTCCCTGCGGAAAGCAAGGGCAAAAGTCATCAGATAAACAGTGGCGGAGCCAGAAAAATTATATAGCTGGGGCGAGTTATATAAGGAGAGACTAAATTTAATGAAAAAATGCATCAATTCACACCACATATATAAAAATATAGCACAAAAGTAAGGAATAATGCTACCTCAAGTTTGAAGAATAATTTTGCAAATACACTATGTTGCAAAATATAAAACATATTGTGGATTGTCTAAAGTCTAATGTTGCTACACGTGCTATTGTCGTCAACTGCTCCTTTATGCAATGGCGGAGCCACGTTGGGGCGAGCCGGGGCAGCCGCCCCGCCTTAGCTCCCTGCCGGACTCACTTCACTAGATCCTTGTGTTGCAAGACCCTGTCTACACATCTCTCTACATTTGTTTTTCTGTCAGACGAGCTAGCATCCAGGAGTAGATTGTGCCTGATGGTTTTACTGCTTCTTAGGCTAGACTGCAAGAAGTAAGGCAACATCCATAGGTGTGAGTAAATGAAAACAATAGACTTACATGCATATATATATACTCACTCAGCCCACTCGCAGCATCTTGCATCTCCAATCTTCAATTTTCTAATTCTCCATCGATTCCCTAGCCATTCTATGCTCTCGTCGTCATTTCCAACCCCAGCCGCCTTGCCGAGCACATATATGCCAGTGCTTGCACACAAAGCACAAAAGACGAATGCGGCAGGGCGTTGCGGCTGACTGCGCAAGCTGCGAGCACATAAAGGAGCAGTTGACGACAATAGCACGTGTAGCAACATTAGACTTTAGACAATCCACAATATGTTTTATATTTTGCAACATAGTGTATTTGCAAAATTGTTCTTCAAACTTGAGGTAGCATTATTCCTTACTTTTGTGCTATATTTTTATATATGTGGTGTGAATTGATGCATTTTTTCATTAAATTTAGTCTCTCCTTATATAACTCGCCCCGACTATATAATTTTTCGGCTCCGCCACCGCCTTTATGTGCTCGCAGGCTTGCGCGATCGGCCGCAACGCCCCGCCGCATTCGTCTTTTGTGCTTTGTGTGCAAGCACCGGCATATATGTGCTCGGCAAGGCGGCCGGGGTTGGAAATGACGACGAGAGCATAGAATGGCTAGGGAATCGATGGAGAATTAGAAAATTGAAGATTGGAGATGCAAGATGCTGCGAGTGGGCCGAGTGAGTATATATATATGCATGTAAGTCTATTGTTTTCATTTACTCACACCTATGGATGTTGCCTTACTTCTTGCAGTCTAGCCTAAGAAGCAGTAAAACCATCAGGCACAATCTACTCCTGGATGCTAGCTCGTCTGACAGAAAAACAAATGTAGAGAGATGTGTAGACAGGGTCTTGCAACACAAGGATCTAGTGAAGTGAGTCCGGCAGGGAGCTAAGCTGGGGCGGCTGCCCCAGCTCGCCCCAACGTGGCTCCGCCATTGCAGATAAATGAATCAATGCTACCAGCGCAACTAACGAATATGTTAATGGAAATCGCGAGGAATAGACACTACGAAATAAATGATTAAACATACTTGGCACCTTCAAGACCGGATTTCCCACTGTCCGAATTACGCCTTCAGGCATGTAACGCAATATAAAAACATTTCATACTCACAACTTGAAAGTAATAGCCTAAATACAGACAAGTGCCAAGTGATATGAACGCTACTTACAACTTCAAAACTACTATATATAAAAACAATAGTACTAATCCAACATCCTCATGACAGCATTGACTAACTTTATTCAAATTACTCACCAGGCCCTGCAGCACAAACTTCCTGTACCATCAAACAGACGAAAGAAGATGAAGCCATCTTTCTGCTCAAGGTTTTGGATCATACCACAAAGGTAGGGATTATGGAAACTAAGAAAACCACCTTCACTTGTGGTTTGCTTAGATCCCTGACAGGGAACACTCCATTTGAGTGGCACTTCCTCTCTACAGTAGGCAGTGCAGGAGGCATCTTGGTAGGAGCGAACTCAGAAATTTTTTCTGTCACTGTCGGTGACATTCAGAAATACAATGTGTCTGTCTTCTAACAAGACAGGAAAATAGGCTTCAACTGGAGACTAGTAGTGGTATACGGAAGCCCTTATGAAGAAGGGAAGCAAGAGTTTATAGAAGATCTACACAAGGTGATGCTCTCCTGGCAAGGTCCTACCCTGTTTGGTGGGGACTTTAACTTAGTTAGAAACAGTTTAGATAAAAACAATGGAAACATCAACCATAAGTGGGCTGATGCTTTCAATGACTGGATAAATAGTTGGGGTCTCATAGAGATAAATTCCAGTAATAAGATATATACCTGGACCAATAACCAGGATATTCCTGTTTTAGCAAAATTGGTTAGAATTATAGCTACCACAGACTGGGAAGCAAACTTCCCCCTGTCCAAAGTAAAAACCCTGAAATAGAATTCCCAGTGACCACAACCCTCTGTTGTTGGATAGACTAGAGAAATGGTGGTTAGAAAAGGAAAATTTCAAAGAGGTAGTGACTAAAGCTTGGTTAACCCCACCCGGGGGAGAAACCAACTAAAATCTGGCAGTCCAAAATTAGAACCTTTAGGAGGTTAGCTAGAGGCTGGGCATCCAATGAGATTGCCTCCATGAATAAAGAGAAAACAACAATGGCAATAGAGTTCACCCAGCTAGAATCTAAACCGGAACAGAATTCCAGCTTAGATATAGAAACGAGAAGATTGAAGGAAGTAGCAGATAAACTAAACAAAATCTGGGCTCAAGAGGATATCAAAGCCGACAGAGATCTAGAGATAGAGAGATGCAGGAGGGGACAGAAACACAGGCTATTTTCAGGCTGTTGCAAACCAAGGAAATATGAAAAAAAGAATAGAGACTTTAGAAGGACCTAATGGAATAGCTGAGGATGATAAAGGGATGATGAAAATAGTTGTAGATTTTTACAAAGACCTTTTCAAGAAAGAGGGTAGAGGTGAAGTGTATTTGGCAGAGAGTTTTGGGTGTCAGGGGGAAAAGGTCACCCAGGAGGAGAATGACCTCCTCTCGGCACCTTTCTCAGAAGAAGAAATTAAAGCTACTATCTTCAGCTGCTATGCCGAGTGAGCCCCTGATCCAGACGGCCTTCCTTTCCTTTTTTACTAGAAGTTCTGGGATGTAGTAAAGGAAGATATAGTGGCTCTTTTCCTAGATTTCTATAATGAAGAACTAGATCTTTCTAAACTAAACTTTGCCCTCCTAACCCTGATCCCTAAAGAGCTGAGAGCTAGAACTATGACGAAATATAGACTTATTAGCCTATGTAATTGCAGCTTTAAGATCTTCTCTAAGGTCCTAACACTTAGACTAGGAAAAATAGCTAACAGACTTATCTCCCCACAACAAACAGCTTTAATTGGTGGGAGGTACATTCTGGAAAGTGTTGTGGTTGCACATGAGGTGGTGCACAACATTCACAAAGGAAAAAAGCCAGGGGTAATTCTCAAACTAGACTATGAGAAAGCCTATGATAGAGTGAACCTAGATTTCCTTTTTGAAATCCTGACAACTAGAGGTTTTAGTAGGAAATGGATTAGATGGATAGAGAACATAGTGAAATGAGGTTTTGTAGGAGTTACCCTGAATGGACATGACAACCCCTTCTTTAAAACAGGGAAGGGTCTTAGGCAAGGAGATCCCCTGTCACCCTTATTGTTTAACCTGGTGGGAGATGTCCTGACTAGAATGCTAATAAAAGCAGCTGAGAAAAACCTCATCAAAGGCCTCTCCACTAGCCCTAGACAAGAGGTGATTTCCCTACAATATGCAGATTCCACTATTCTTTTCTCAGATATATAAACAGAGAACATCTGATGAATCTGAAAGGATCCCTAGCTATTTTTGAACAACTACCTGGGATGAGGGTCAACTTTCACAAAAGTGAACTTATCCCTATAAATCTAGATAAAGAACAAATCCAAAATATTGCACACATTTTTAGCTGCCCTGTGGGGGACTTCCCAATTAAGTACTTAGGAGTTCTCCTACACTTTGAAAAGCTAAAAAGAGAAGATATACAACCCTTAGTTGACAAGATCATAAATAAGATCTCTGGGTGGAAAGGGAAACTGTTATCCCATGCTGCTAGAGTAATGCTAATCCAAACATGCATTGCCTCCATCCCAGTGTATCTCCCCTCTTTCATCAAGTTCCCCAAATGGGCCATAAAAGCAATCTCCTCACAAATGGCAAACTGTCTGTGGAATGACAATGAGGATAGACATAGATGGCACCTAGTGAACTAGGAAAAGTTAGTATGAAGAAAAAAATTTTGGAGGTCTAGGGATTCCCAACTTGAGAGACCTAAACATTTGCCTTCTGGGATCATGGTTGAAAAGATACCAATTATATCAAGATAAGCTCTTGAAATAAGTGATAGATGAGAAGTACAAGACCAAAAACCCTAATATCCTACATAGCCCATCTGAAGGTACCTCCCAGTTCTTCAGAGGAATTATGTGGGCAGCCAAGGCAGCCAAAATGGGGTATAGGTGGAAAATTGGGGATGGAAAAAGAGTGAAGTTTTGGGAAGATAATTGGCTGGGAACTTCAAGCCTAGCCATACAATTTTGGGACCTTTATGTGATCCTAAATGAAAAGAACAAAACAATTCATGACCTCTGGGATGGTGTTAATCTAAAGTGCTCCTTCAGGAGGACAGTGAATGAGAGTTTGATGAGAGCCTGGGAGGGAGTCACCCAGCTTGCATCAACCATAGTTTTTAATGAGGGACAGGATGAGATGATTTGGACTTTTAGCTCCAATGGAGTGTACTCATCACAGTCCCTGTACAAGATAGTCAACTTTAGAGGGATAATGCCAATACACACTCCAGCTGCCTGGAGTCTGAAAATACCTCCAAGAATTCATTTTTTCTTTTGGCTCCTTACTCAAAACAAAACTCTAACTAGAGATAATGTAGGCAAAAGGAAACAGGTGGACGATGAAAGTTGCCTCTTTTGCAAAGAACATGAGTCCATCCACCACCTATTCTTTGACTGTGTGGTAGCTAGACAAGTTTGGGTAAACATTTCAGAATGCCTGGACCTACAATGTGGAGATTGTTTTTGAGTCCATATGGAAGATGTGGCTTAGCAATAAGAAATATATGATAGCTAATATCTTCACCTCTGCAGCCCTGTGGGGGCTTTGGAAGCTAAGAAATTATCTATGTTTTTAGGATGGGCATTGGAAAGATGTGAACTCTTTGCTGCGAAGAATTGCAACTCTGATCTACAATTGGAAGCTCCTCTGCCCGGATTCACGGAAATCAGAGCTAGAGTCAAGGCTAAGCAGACTAAATTGCTTGGCAAGACAACCGGGCAGATTGGCAAACTAGCCGATTCAATCAAGGACCATCTCTAGAGATACATGGAAAAGCAAGGAGGTAGCTGGGAAGATGAACAGGTTCCTGTAGAACTAGCAAGCTTGCTAGTTGAGTGGAGGATGGACTTTGCAACGTGGCAACACAAAACAATGTTGCCAGCTGATCTACCCTGATGGAGCTCCAGGGTGTAGTGTTTCTTTCCTCGCTATAATAAATAGTAACTTCCCTTTAAACTGTTTCTTTGAGGTTGTTTACTCTTCCCGGGCTAAGCTCCAAGCTTCCCCTGTTCTGTAATTCACTGGTGCTGTAAACTCTTTCGGTCTTTCTTCAAGTAAGACTAGGGCAGAGCCCTAAAGCTCTAATAAACAATATTAGGCGCACAAAGGCTCTTACATGGACCGGGCCTCAATTTGTGACGAACCAAAATCATCATAACCCCCTGCCACGTCAGAGCCACGATGGATCTCGGTCCGACGTGGCATGTACCTTATGACGCCTTGGTGTTACGAATTTATACATGTCATTAAACTTATGACGCCGTGAAATAAGGTCTCATCATTAATCGCGGTTTGTGACACTCGATTAATGACAGAGCATTTTTTAACAACCGGCATCATTAATCGTGGTTTATGATGAGAACAACCTTTTTTGCGTCACTAGTCGGTGTTTTTCTTGTAGTGCATGACACAAAGACACATCACTCAACACATTCCCAGGTCCTTGTCTATTAGTGAGATGGACAATCAAGTTCCAAAGACCATAGGCTAGTGCCTAGTGATAACGACCAGAATTAGATCATTTTGTCCATCCATTTTAAGTGAACCTGAAATTGCTATTTTTCCAAATTTTTATTACATATTCCATTCAATAGTTATATTGATGACTATACAGGTGCATGCATAGTTTTGTTCATGTCATCTTCTGTGTATGGGTGCACCAATTGATCTTGTAGTAAATTATTCCAAGTTGCAAGAATTATCTTATACAAATATGGCACACCCTGAAATTTTCAATTCCAGGATGTGAATAGAGAGAATAATTAAATAACGATTTTATCATAATTTTAAATTTTTTCCCACATTTATTTTTCTTTACAGAAATATAGTATAGGAAAAAACTTGTTTAATTTTCTGAATCAATAAAAGTTGTGAGTGTTGCATTCATGCCAATGCATCTTGGTGTTCCTTGAGTGCAAAAGGTTTCAAAAACACGTTTAGGTGCTGATCAAATCCTCCTTAGAATTTTCCGGCTTTTTCAGGAATATATTATCACTTTTCTCGAGCTATTTCTATTTATTAGAAGGCTCTAAAATTTGTTTATGAGCTCCAAATACTTTATTTGGATTCATCATGACCCAAGTCATCTCTAGTAATTTTCTCGAATTTTTCAGAGCTTCTGAGTATTTTTCGTGATTTAATTATGATTTTAGGATTTCCTGGAATTATTTTTAATCCGAAATTAATTTCTGAAATTAGAAAAAAGGGAAAATAAAGTCGGACTCAATCTCGGCCAATAAATAGTTGCCGGCGATCTCCTTGGTGTCCTCTTTCCAACGCCGCCAACCTCATCCCGTTTCGATAACCCTAGCTCCCACAAACCCTCGCCGAACTTTTGCATCTACTAAATTCCGGCGAACTTCCGGCGAGCTTTTCCGGCGAAACCGTGCACTTCCGGTGCAAACAGACACCACCAGGGAGTTTCCCACATCGAGCTCTACGCCTTGGTGTGGTGGATTGCTCGGTTCCGATGTCGACTCAGTCGTCTTCCCTAACTCCGTCGACTCCTCTCCAACTCCGGCGAGCTCTTCCGTCGCCATCGTTCATCTTTGACTGAAGGTGAGCACACCATCGCATTCGTCTCGTCATTTTCTCTCTGTTTTGCCGTTCAATCTACAGTATCGTGGTCGTCCCATCGATTTCCCTTCACCCTCTCTTTTTCTTTCTCTTTCTGTTGTGTTCCGGTCAATCTCCATGATCGATGGTTCCGGTCTTTATTTTGTTCGTCCCTGTGGTCAATCTTGTTGTTCCTCACGTCTGCCGTGCGGCTATCTCTAGCCCAGTAGCCTGTGCTGTGCTCCTTGCTGGCTTCCTGTGCCGCATGTGAAGATCGAGCTGAGCGGCCGGGAGCTCCCCGATTTGTTTCATCCGTTCCGGAGCAGAGAAAGAAGAAGATGCCCACCTTGCACTTAGGTCCCTGGGAGATTTTGTAGTTGTAGATTAATTCATGTGTCTTGCTCTTTTTCCAGAGAACCCCCTAGGAAGATCCCACCCTTCGCACATAAACCCCCCTGCACCTTTTATGGATCTAACCCTGGTTTTAGATCTTTTTGTGAGCACTGTTCAATGTGTCTTGCAGATCTTCTTTGCTAGCCCCTGAGATCTATAGTTAATCACAACTAGGTCCCTAGATCTTAAAAAGGTCATATCTTCCATGTTTTAGCTCCGTTTTAATCCGTTCAAGTTGCGTTAGGTTCATAATAATGTAAAGCATGCGTTAGTGGTGTGTTTTCATCATGTATGATTTCTGAAAATTAATTTGGTAATAATTTTGCTAATGCCTTATTAAACACGCCTTTTCTAATTAAAAGTTATATAGTGTTGTACACTGTTTTCTTTATTAAAATTAATTTGAGTAATGTTCATTTTACATGCTTTCCTGAATAAAAGCTAATTAGATCTTTATCTCGGTTTTCGTAAACCAAATGTTAATTTGTTTAATAGTTAATAACCTTTTCTAATTAAAATTTGATTAAGCTTTTACATCGGCTTTTATAACAAATGTTAATATGATTAATGTCAGTTCCATAATGTTTTTAATAATAATATGATCTACTCGAATTACAAAGTTTCATTTAGATTGTTCAGATAGTTTAGTTTTTCTAAATTAAATGTTTAATCGGTTTAATCAATATATGAATCTTTATTAATAAAACTTGACTAGTTCTTTACACTGGTTTCGTAAATAAAGTTTAATACTGCATTAATGTCAACATAGGGTATTTTATTTCTAAAATATACTTTATATGTGTTTTGTTAATTAAAATGAACCTAGCTCATAGCCTTGTTCTCTCATATATGCAAAACGTTCGTTAGACATTCTTTACACAACTCTCTATCTAAGTGTGATCTTTCCGGTCCTTGCTCAATCTTTCATAACCATCTCCTTAAAGTTAACCAAGCCTTTCTTCCTCTAAGCACGGTTTGTGTGCTTTAGTGATCCATCTAATCGAGCCTATCCCTTAGTGCGCACTTTTAAAGTTTTCTTTTGATTGGTGCTTTGTTCTTAGTATATGCTTGTTTGTTTGTTTTGTATGATTGTGACCGATGATTGATGCGAGTAGAGTGAACGTTGTCCGAGAATCTTTGGAGAGCAAGAGGTGAAGACATTTTGAGCAACTACTTTGGTTAAAGGCAAGTGTGTCCTTGATCTGTTGTCCTACGAATTATATTTAATCATTCATTGCATTTCTTGAATTAATTTTGATGGGTTCCTATTAAGGATTACCTAGTCTTTATGATCACTCCTTGTTAACCTGGGTTTACATTTATGCTGGGTAGATATGCTTAGTTGCTATACCTGGGTTATGGTGGTTTTAATGAACAATAATGATGAATCATGCTATATCTTTATGTTATATCTTTTGATGTTTAATACAAGACCATATGTTTAATCGGAACATGGAGAACCACCCAGGACAATAGTGCAACCACAAGAACTATATGGCTCTGGTCTTGGCCGAGTAATTAGGGAAGTCTTTGTGTGGTCATTACTCGCATAGTACCTTTGGGGACGGAGGAATGCTTTTATGGCTCTTCTATTCTGAAGTGGTATTGGAACGGAAGTACCCTATGGCTGACCGTCCGTGATTAGAAGTGTGGTACGAAAGATAGCCTCTATGACATACTACTAAGGACTAATACGCACGGGAGGACTCTTTGTAAAGGCCTCGTAGCGTCCCTATGCAGCCACACCTCGGTAGTATGGTATTGTGCCTACTTTTGCACAGCGTGGTTGGGTGCAAAGTTCTTCGGAGTTTTTACACGACTTGTGGGTAAGGATGTACCACTTCTGCAGAGTGCAAAACTAATCGATTAGCCGTGCTCACAGTCAAGAGCGGCTTGGACCCTCACATGATAACTGAGCTTGAAGATGGACTTAAATTGTGCTCTCTGGTTATGCTTGCCATATGCTTATGGCGTACCTCTTACCTTATGCTTAATGTGGGTTGGTATAAACTTATACTTTATTAGTAATCAAGTGCTAATAAAATTTGACCAACTAATATGCTAAATGCTTTGAGCCAGTCCACTATAAAGCCTTTGCATTCATTTTTTCCCCCACACTTGCTGAGTACGACAAGTGCTCACCCTTGCTATAAACAATGGTGCTCAGAAGGAGGAAACTGATCTGAAGTCTTGTGAAGATGTCGTTGGTGCTAGGCGTACGCAACCCCCAGTCGATTGCTTGTGGAGTTTGGTGCCTTCGTTTCCAGGATTAAGCGTAAACTCGAATAATCTCCCTTTTCCTTACGTGATACTGTTTCTGTATTCACTTATATGTCACTATATGCATGAAACTTGATCCTGGCATGCTATAGGTATGCACTTGGTTTTCTCGGAAAAGCGGTGTGACAGAGTGGTATCGAGTAGCCGTATCGACCGTAGGACGTAAGCCTAGCTAGTATTGGTCGTTTCTCAATGCCTCTTTTGTTCTACAATCCATTCTTACCCTATCCTTGACCTCTCTGATGAATGTTCTCACTTCTTAACCATCTTCTCTCCCCATCGTGATGACTCGCTCTCTGCTACTTAATCCTTAGCATTTACATTTCCTTTATTCACAAATGCTAAACCATGAATTCTTGTAACTTCACTCTCCTTGAACGCTTCTTGACCCCTACAGTGTTTTCTCACAAGCAATGACATCACCTCAGTTTATCGGTGGGATTGCTATCCTTGGTATTCTATCGACATGTCCATTTAAAAAAATATATATCCCATCCTTTATTTCTAATATATCTATCTCCACCAAGTATGTTTACCCATCTACCTATTTAACATCTCAGTTAAGTTGGTGTCAAATCTGTTCGCGCAGCTCTCCGACACATCAGCACGGTTTTAATTTTGTCTCGAGCTACAGAACTCCGATTGACATGAAATCAGTTGGGTTAGTTCCAGAATTTCATGTATTAATTTCTGTCCAAAATTCAGCAGTATTAGTTTTGTATCCATGGAGATATATACGAATTAGTGAAGCATTCAGAATCTGCAACACTGCTGGCCTAACCATCTTGTTTAATTCATATCTCGAGTTCTAGACATCCTCTTGAGGTGATTCCAGTTAGGATGAACTCATAATTTTGGCCTCCTTGATCTGGGAAAATCCATTATTTATGGATATCCTTTCTGGGAGCTACATCTGATGTATTAGGAGGATACCCTCTGACTTTATTAACAACATGTAGTGTCGTTCCCTTAACCATGCCTTGATTGGTGGAATTCAGTGTTTGCTTGATGATTCTTGGTTTTATGACATTGCTTGTGTTGGTTCTTTGAAGTGAGTGTTGGTGTATTGTGGGTCTTATATCTGCAAAAACATAAGTTGCTTAGTTGGGTTCTTCTTTTGTACCTCCCACCTCCTTGTTTGTCCCCATTGTTTTACCCTACTCTTGTTCTCTTCTGATCATATCTTTATCTATCGATCAGATGGAAAACCCCAATGGAGGTAACCAAGGAGAAAGCTATGAGAACAGCGAAGACTATGGATACAACCAAGATGTGTTATCATTTCCACCCTCAGATGATAAGTGTGCAGAGTTCATGAGGACTGAGCCACCAATGTTCTCTAGTACCACAGATCCCTTAGAAGTTGATGACTGGATCAAGACAATTGAAGAGAAGCTAAATATGATACAATGCAATGATAGAGAGAAAACTTTGTATGCATCTGGGCAACTTACAGGAGCGACTTCGAGTGGTGGAATTCTTATGTCAATGGACATGAGCGACCTGAGAGTATTGTGTGGAAGGAATTCAAGGACAACTTTATCTTACGCCATACTCCTGTAAGTGAGATGAAGCTCAAAAGGAAGGAGTTCCTTAACTTAAAGCAGGGACAGATGACTGTAACTGAGTATGGGGATAAGTTTATTCAATTATCTCTGTATGCCCCAAGATCAGCTGAAAGTGATAAAAAGAAACGAGAGCATTTCATCAAAGGGTTGAATGAAGATCTTCAAAGTATACCAAGCTTGCATGAATATTCCAGTCTGCAAGATGTAATCAACAAAGCCATTGGGCTGGAAAGCAAACTACAAGAGATCATAAGTAAGAAGAGAAAAAGGGAATTCCCAAGGGAAGCCAATAACAATTCTCACCTACATCATTTGTCTCAAGCCCAAGATTTCCCTGAAGGTCACTACGAAGATGCATATCTAGAGTATCCTCATGGTGTCACAGTGCGAGTGATTTATGAGACACCACAGAATCGTCGAAACATTAGGGAATGTAAAGCTTGTTTCTATTGCAAAGCTGGTGGACACTTTATCAGCAGGTGCCCGAAGAAACTTGTAGATCATCATTTTAAGAAGGAATGGCGACAACGACACAAGCAAGACAAGACCCCTGATACCTAAGGATGATAATATAAGTTAGGCTTGGAGAGTTTTTCGGTAATAGGAAAGGAAGAATATTGCTGAAGGATATGAAAAGACTTCCAAATAAACACTTGTCTCTTGCTAGCCTCTTTCGAATCTTGGGACGAGATTCCTTTTAAGGGGGGTAGATTTGTCACACCCTGAAATTTCCAATTTCAGGATGTGAATAGAGAGAATAATTAAATAACGATTTTATCATAATTTTAAAATATTTCCCACATTTATTTTTGTTTACAGGAAATATAGTATAGGAAAAACCTTGTTTGATTTTCTGAATCAAATAAAAGTTGTGAGTGTTGCATTCATGCCAATGCATTTTGGTATTCCTTGAGTGCAAAAGGTGTCAAAAACACGTAGGTGCTAATCAAATTCTCCGGAGAATTTTCCGGCTTTTTCTGGAATATATTCTCACTTTTCTCGAGCTATTTCTATTTATTAGAAGGCTCTAAATTTTTTTTATGAGCTCCAAATACTTTATTTGGATTCATCATGACCCAAGTCATCTCTAGTAATTTTCTTGAATTATTCTAAGCTTTCGTGGTATTTTTCATGATTTAATTATGATTTCAGGATTTCCTGGAAATATTTTTAATCCGAAATTAATTTCCGAAATTAGAAAAAGGGAAAATAAAGTCGGACTCAATCTCGGCCAATAAATAGTTGTCGGCGATCTCCTTGGCGTCCTCTTTCCAACACCGCCAACCTCATCCCTTTTCGATAACCCTAGCTCCCACAAACCCTCGCCGAACTTTTGCATCTACTAAATTCCGGCGAACTTCGACGAGCTTTTCCGGCGAAACCGTGCACTTCTGGTGCAAACGGACACCACCAGGGAGTTTCCCTCATCGAGCTCTACACCTTGGTGTGGTGGATTGCTCGGTTCCGATGTCGACTCCGTCGTCTTCCCTAACTCCGGCGACTCCTCTCCAACTCCGGTGAGCTCTTCCGTCGCCATCGTTCATCTTTGACCGAAGGTGAGCACACCATCGCGTTAGACATTCCCAAAACATCATTATATGCAAAACGTTCATTAGACATTCTTTACACAGCTCTCTATCTAAGTGTGATCTTTCCGGTCCTTGCTCAATCTTTCATAACCATCTCCTTAAAGTTAACCAAGCCTTTCTTCCTCTAAGCACGGTTTGTGTGCTTTAGTGATCCATCTAATCGAGCCTATCCCTTAGTGCGCACTTTTAAAGTTTTCTTTTGATTGGTGCTTTGTTCTTAGTATATGCTTGTTTGTTTGTTTTGTATGATTGTGACCGATGATTGATGCGAGTAGAGTGAACGTTGTCCGAGAATCTTTGGAGAGCAAGAGGTGAAGACATTTTGAGCAACTACTTTGGTTAAAGGCAAGTGTGTCCTTGATCTGTTGTCCTACGAATTATATTTAATCATTCATTGCATTTCTTGAATTAATTTTGATGGGTTCCTATTAAGGATTACCTAGTCTTTATGATCACTCCTTGTTAACCTGGGTTTACATTTATGCTGGGTAGATATGCTTAGTTGCTATACCTGGGTTATGGTGGTTTTAATGAACAATAATGATGAATCATGCTATATCTTTATGTTATATCTTTTGATGTTTAATACAAGACCATATGTTTAATCGGAACATGGAGAACCACCCAGGACAATAGTGCAACCACAAGAACTATATGGCTCTGGTCTTGGCCGAGTAATTAGGGAAGTCTTTGTGTGGTCATTACTCGCATAGTACCTTTGGGGACGGAGGAATGCTTTTATGGCTCTTCTATTCTGAAGTGGTATTGGAACGGAAGTACCCTATGGCTGACCGTCCGTGATTAGAAGTGTGGTACGAAAGATAGCCTCTATGACATACTACTAAGGACTAATACGCACGGGAGGACTCTTTGTAAAGGCCTCGTAGCGTCCCTATGCAGCCACACCTCGGTAGTATGGTATTGTGCCTACTTTTGCACAGCGTGGTTGGGTGCAAAGTTCTTCGGAGTTTTTACATGACTTGTGGGTAAGGATGTACCACTTACGCGAGTGCAAAACTAATCGATTAGCCGTGCTCACAGTCAAGAGCGGCTTGGACCCTCACATGATAACTGAGCTTGAAGATGGACTTAAATTGTGCTCTCTGGTTATGCTTGCCATATGCTTATGGCGTACCTCTTACCTTATGCTTAATGTGGGTTGGTATAAACTTATACTTTATTAGTAATCAAGTGCTAATAAAATTTGACCAACTAATATGCTAAATGCTTTGAGCCAGTCCACTATAAAGCCTTTGCATTCATTTTTCCCCCACACTTGCTGAGTACGACAAGTGCTCACCCTTGCTATAAACAATGGTGCTCAGAAGGAGGAAACTGATCTGAAGTCTTGTGAAGATGTCGTTGGTGCTAGGCGTACGCAACCCCCAGTCGATTGCTTGTGGAGTTTGGTGCCTTCGTTTCCAGGATTAAGCGTAAACTCTGATAATCTCCCTTTTCCTTACGTGATACTGTTTCTGTATTCACTTATATGTCACTATATGCATGAAACTTGATCCTGGCATGCATATAGGTATGCACTTGGTTTTCTTTGGAAAAGCAGGTGTGACAGAGTGGTATCAGAGCTGTATCGACTGTAGGACGTAAGCCTAGCTAGTATTGGTCGTTTCTCAATGCCTCTTTTGTTCTACAATCCATTCTTACCCTATCCTTGACCTCTCTGATGAATGTTCTCACTTCTTAACCATCTTCCCTCCCCATCGTGATGACTCTGCTCTGCTACTTAATCCTTAGCATTTACATTTCCTTTATTCACAAATGCTAAACCATGAATTCTTGTAACTTCACTCTCCTTGAACGCTTCTTGACCCCTACTGTGTTTTCTCACAAGCAATGACATCACCTCAGTTTATCGGTGGGATTGCTATCCTTGGTATTCTATCGACATGTCCATTTAAAAATATATATATCCCCTCCTTTATTTCTAATATATCTATCTCCACCAAGTATGTTTACCCATCTACCTATTTAACATCTCAGTTAAGTTGGTGTCAAATCTGTTCGCGCAGCTCTCCGACACATCAGCACAGTTTTAATTTTGTCTCGAGCTACAGAACTCCGGTTGACATGAAATCAGTTGGGTTAGTTCCATAATTTCATGTATTAATTTATGTCCAAAATTCAGCAGTATTAGTTTTGTATCCATGGAGATACATACGAATTAGTGAAGCATTCAGAATCTGCAACACTGCTGGCCTAACCATCTTGTTTAATTCATATCTCGAGTTCTAGACATCCTCTTGAGGTGATTCCAGTTAGGATGAACTCATAATTTTGGCCTCCTTGATCTGGGAAAATCCATTATTTATGGATATCCTTTCTGGGAGCTACATCTGATGTATTAGGAGGATACCCTCTGACTTTATTAACAACATGTAGTGTCGTTCCCTTAACCATGCCTTGATTGGTGGAATTCAGTGTTTGCTTGATGATTCTTGGTTTTATGACATTGCTTGTGTTGGTTCTTTGAAGTGAGTGTTGGTGTATTGTGGGTCTTATATCTGCAAAAACATAAGTTGCTTAGTTGGGTTCTTCTTTTGTACCTCCCACCTCCTTGTTTGTCCCCATTGTTTTACCCTACTCTTGTTCTCTTCTGATCATATCTTTATCTATCGATCAGATGGAAAACCCCAATGGAGGTAACCAAGGAGAAAGCTATGAGAACAGCGAAGACTATGGATACAACCAAGATGTGTTATCATTTCCACCCTCAGATGATAAGTGTGCAGAGTTCATGAGGACTGAGCCACCAATGTTCTCTAGTACCACAGATCCCTTAGAAGCTGATGACTGGATCAAGACAATTGAAGAGAAGCTAAATATGATACAATGCAATGATAGAGAGAAAACTTTGTATGCATCTGGGCAACTTACAGGAGCAGCTTCAGAGTGGTGGAATTCTTATGTCAATGGACATGAGCGACCTGAGAGTATTGTGTGGAAGGAATTCAAGGACAACTTTATCTTACGCCATACTCCTGTAAGTGAGATGAAGCTCAAAAGGAAGGAGTTCCTTAACTTAAAGCAGGGACAGATGACTGTAACTGAGTATGGGGATAAGTTTATTCAATTATCTCTGTATGCCCCAAGATCAGCTGAAAGTGATAAAAAGAAACGAGAGCATTTCATCAAAGGGTTGAATGAAGATCTTCAAAGTATACCAAGCTTGCATGAATATTCCGATCGCAAGATGTAATCAACAAAGCCATTGGGCTGGAAAGCAAACTACAAGAGATCATAAGTAAGAAGAGAAAAAGGGAATTCCCAAGGGAAGCCAATAACAATTCTCACCTACATCATTTGTTTCAAGCCCAAGATTTCCCTGAAGGTCACTACGAAGATGCATATCTAGAGTATCCTCATGGTGTCACAGTGCGAGTGATTTATGAGACACCACAGAATCGTCGAAACATTAGGGAAAGTAAAGCTTGTTTCTATTGCAAAGCTGGTGGACACTTTATCAGCAGGTGCCTGAAGAAACTTGTAGATCATCATTTTAAGAAGGAATGGCGACAACGACACAAGCAAGACAAGACCCCCGATACCTAAGGATGATAATATAAGTTAGGCTTGGAGAGTTTTTTGGTAATAGGAAAGGAAGCATATTGCTGAAGGATATGAAAAGACTTCCAAATAAACACTTGTCTCTTGCTAGCCTCTTTCGAATCTTGGGACGAGATTCCTTTTAAGGGGGGTAGATTTGTCACACCCTGAAATTTCCAATTTCAGGATGTGAATAGAGAGAATAATTAAATAACGATTTTATCATAATTTTAAAATATTTCCCACATTTATTTTTGTTTACAGGAAATATAGTATAGGAAAAACCTTGTTTGATTTTCTGAATCAAATAAAAGTTGTGAGTGTTGCATTCATGCCAATGCATTTTGGTATTCCTTGAGTGCAAAAGGTTTCAAAAACACGCAGGTGCTAATCAAATCCTCCGGAGAATTTTCCGGCTTTTTCTGGAATATATTCTCACTTTTCTCGAGCTATTTCTATTTATTAGAAGGCTCTAAATTTTTTTTATGAGCTCCAAATACTTTATTTGGATTCATCATGACCCAAGTCATCTCTAGTAGTTTTCTTGAATTATTCTAAGCTTTCGGAGTATTTTTCATGATTTAATTATGATTTCAGGATTTCCTGGAAATATTTTTAATCCGAAATTAATTTCCAAAATTAGAAAAAGGGAAAATAAAGTCGGACTCAATCTCGGCCAATAAATAGTTGTCGGCGATCTCCTTGGCGTCCTCTTTCCAACACCGCCAACCTCATCCCGTTTCGATAACCCTAGCTCCCACAAACCCTCGCCGAACTTTTGCATCTACTAAATTCCGGCGAACTTCCGGCGAGCTTTTCCGGCGAAACCGTGCACTTCTGGTGCAAACGGACACCACCAGGGAGTTTCCCTCATCGTGCTCTACACCTTGGTGTGGTGGATTGCTCGGTTCCGATGTCGACTCCGTCGTCTTCCCTAACTCCGGTGACTCCTCTCCAACTCCGGCGAGCTCTTCCGTCGCCATCGTTCATCTTTGATCGAAGGTGAGCACACGATCGCGTTAGACATTCCCAAAACATCATTATATGCAAAACGTTCATTAGACATTCTTTACACAGCTCTCTATCTAAGTGTGATCTTTCCGGTCCTTGCTCAATCTTTCATAACCATCTCCTTAAAGTTAACCAAGCCTTTCTTCCTCTAAGCACGGTTTGTGTGCTTTAGTGATCCATCTAATCGAGCCTATCCCTTAGTGCGCACTTTTAAAGTTTTCTTTTGATTGGTGCTTTGTTCTTAGTATATGCTTGTTTGTTTGTTTTGTATGATTGTGACCGATGATTGATGCGAGTAGAGTGAACGTTGTCCGAGAATCTTTGGAGAGCAAGAGGTGAAGACATTTTGAGCAACTACTTTGGTTAAAGGCAAGTGTGTCCTTGATCTGTTGTCCTACGAATTATATTTAATCATTCATTGCATTTCTTGAATTAATTTTGATGGGTTCCTATTAAGGATTACCTAGTCTTTATGATCACTCCTTGTTAACCTGGGTTTACATTTATGCTGGGTAGATATGCTTAGTTGCTATACCTGGGTTATGGTGGTTTTAATGAACAATAATGATGAATCATGCTATATCTTTATGTTATATCTTTTGATGTTTAATACAAGACCATATGTTTAATCGGAACATGGAGAACCACCCAGGACAATAGTGCAACCACAAGAACTATATGGCTCTGGTCTTGGCCGAGTAATTAGGGAAGTCTTTGTGTGGTCATTACTCGCATAGTACCTTTGGGGACGGAGGAATGCTTTTATGGCTCTTCTATTCTGAAGTGGTATTGGAACGGAAGTACCCTATGGCTGACCGTCCGTGATTAGAAGTGTGGTACGAAAGATAGCCTCTATGACATACTACTAAGGACTAATACGCACGGGAGGACTCTTTGTAAAGGCCTCGTAGCGTCCCTATGCAGCCACACCTCGGTAGTATGGTATTGTGCCTACTTTTGCACGGCGTGGTTGGGTGCAAAGTTCTTCGGAGTTTTTACACGACTTGTGGGTAAGGATGTACCACTTCGCGAGTGCAAAACTAATCGATTAGCCGTGCTCACGATCAAGAGCGGCTTGGACCCTCACATGATAACTGAGCTTGAAGATGGACTTAAATTGTGCTCTCTGGTTATGCTTGCCATATGCTTATGGCGTACCTCTTACCTTATGCTTAATGTGGGTTGGTATAAACTTATACTTTATTAGTAATCAAGTGCTAATAAAATTTGACCAACTAATATGCTAAATGCTTTGAGCCAGTCCACTATAAAGCCTTTGCATTCATTTTCCCCCCACACTTGCTGAGTACGACAAGTGCTCACCCTTGCTATAAACAATGGTGCTCAGAAGGAGGAAACTGATCTGAAGTCTTGTGAAGATGTCATTGGTGCTAGGCGTACGCAACCCCCAGTCGATTGCTTGTGGAGTTTGGTGCCTTCGTTTCCAGGATTAAGCGTAAACTCTAATAATCTCCCTTTTCCTTACGTGATACTGTTTCTGTATTCACTTATATGTCACTATATGCATGAAACTTGATCCTGGCATGCTATAGGTATGCACTTGGTTTTCTTTGGAAAAGCAGGTGTGACAGAGTGGTATCAGAGCTGTATCGACTGTAGGACGTAAGCCTAGCTAGTATTGGTCGTTTCTCAATGCCTCTTTTGTTCTACAATCCATTCTTACCCTATCCTTGACCTCTCTGATGAATGTTCTCACTTCTTAACCATCTTCCCTCCCCATCGTGATGACTCTGCTCTGCTACTTAATCCTTAGCATTTACATTTCCTTTATTCACAAATGCTAAACCATGAATTCTTGTAACTTCACTCTCCTTGAACGCTTCTTGACCCCTCTCTGTGTTTTCTCACAAGCAATGACATCACCTCAGTTTATCGGTGGGATTGCTATCCTTGGTATTCTATCGACATGTCCATTTAAAAATATATATATCCCCTCCTTTATTTCTAATATATCTATCTCCACCAAGTATGTTTACCCATCTACCTATTTAACATCTCAGTTAAGTTGGTGTCAAATCTGTTCGCGCAGCTCTCCGACACATCAGCACGGTTTTAATTTTGTCTCGAGCTACAGAACTCCGATTGACATGAAATCAGTTGGGTTAGTTCCAGAATTTCATGTATTAATTTCTGTCCAAAATTCAGCCGTATTAGTTTTGTATCCATGGAGATACATACGAATTAGTGAAGCATTCAGATTCTGCAACACTGCTGGCCTAACCATCTTGTTTAATTCATATCTCGAGTTCTAGACATCCTCTTGAGGTGATTCCAGTTAGGATGAACTCATAATTTTGGCCTCCTTGATCTGGGAAAATCCATTATTTATGGATATCCTTTACGGGAGCTACATCCGATGTATTAGGAGGATACCCTCTGACTTTATTAACAACATGTAGTGTCGTTCCCTTAACCATGCCTTGATTGGTGGAATTCAGTGTTTGCTTGATGATTCTTGGTTTTATGACATTGCTTGTGTTGGTTCTTTGAAGTGAGTGTTGGTGTATTGTGGGTCTTATATCTGCAAAAACATAAGTTGCTTAGTTGGGTTCTTCTTTTGTACCTCCCACCTCCTTGTTTGTCCCCATTGTTTTACCCTACTCTTGTTCTCTTCTGATCATATCTTTATCTATCGATCAGATGGAAAACCCCAATGGAGGTAACCAAGGAGAAAGCTATGAGAACAGCGAAGACTATGGATACAACCAAGATGTGTTATCATTTCCACCCTCAGATGATAAGTGTGCAGAGTTCATGAGGACTGAGCCACCAATGTTCTCTAGTACCACAGATCCCTTAGAAGCTGATGACTGGATCAAGACAATTGAAGAGAAGCTAAATATGATACAATGCAATGATAGAGAGAAAACTTTGTATGCATCTGGGCAACTTACAGGAGCAGCTTCAGAGTGGTGGAATTCTTATGTCAATGGACATGAGCGACCTGAGAGTATTGTGTGGAAGGAATTCAAGGACAACTTTATCTTACGCCATACTCCTGTAAGTGAGATGAAGCTCAAAAGGAAGGAGTTCCTTAACTTAAAGCGAGGACGGATGATCAGAATCGACTATGGGGATAAGTTTATTCAATTATCTCTGTATGCCCCAAGATCAGCTGAAAGTGATAAAAAGAAACGAGAGCATTTCATCAAAGGGTTGAATGAAGATCTTCAAAGTATACCAAGCTTGCATGAATATTCCAGTCTGCAAGATGTAATCAACAAAGCCATTGGGCTGGAAAGCAAACTACAAGAGATCATAAGTAAGAAGAGAAAAAGGGAATTCCCAAGGGAAGCCAATAACAATTCTCACCTACATCATTTGTCTCAAGCCCAAGATCTCCCTGAAGGTCACTACGAAGATGCATATCTAGAGTATCCTCATGGTGTCACAGTGCGAGTGATTTATGAGACACCACAGAATCGTCGAAACATTAGGGAAAGTAAAGCTAGTTTCTATTGCAAAGCTGGTGGACACTTTATCAGCAGGTGCCCGAAGAAACTTGTAGATCATCATTTTAAGAAGGAATGGCGACAACGACACAAGCAAGACAAGACCCCCGATACCTAAGGATGATAATATAAGTTAGTCTTGGAGAGTTTTTCGATAATAGGAAAGGAAGAATATTGCTGAAGGATATGAAAAGACTTCCAAATAAACACTTGTCTCTTGCTAGCCTCTTTCGAATCTTGGGACGAGATTCCTTTTAAGGGGGGTAGATTTGTCACACCCTGAAATTTCCAATTTCAGGATGTGAATAGAGAGAATAATTAAATAACGATTTTATCATAATTTTAAAATATTTCCCACATTTATTTTTGTTTACAGGAAATATAGTATAGGAAAAACCTTGTTTGATTTTCTGAATAAAATAAAAGTTGTGAGTGTTGCATTAATGCCAATGCATTTTGGTATTCCTTGAGTGCAAAAGGTTTCAAAAACACGTAGGTGCTAATCAAATCCTCCGGAGAATTTTCCGGCTTTTTCTGGAATATATTCTCACTTTTCTCGAGCTATTTCTATTTATTAGAAGGCTCTAAATTTTTTTTATGAGCTCCAAATACTTTATTTGGATTCATCATGACCCAAGTCATCTCTAGTAATTTTCCTGAATTATTCTAAGCTTTCGGAGTATTTTTCATGATTTAATTATGATTTCAGGATTTCCTGGAAATATTTTTAATCCGAAATTAATTTCCGAAATTAGAAAAATGGGAAAATAAAGTCGGACTCAATCTCGGCCAATAAATAGTTGTCGGCGATCTCCTTGGCGTCCTCTTTCCAACACCGCCAACCTCATCCCGTTTCGATAACCCTAGCTCCCACAAACCCTCGCCGAACTTTTGCATCTACTAAATTCCGGCGAACTTCCGGCGAGCTTTTCCGGCGAAACCGTGCACTTCTGGTGCAAACGGACACCACCAGGGAGTTTCCCTCATCGAGCTCTACACCTTGGTGTGGTGGATTGCTCGGTTCCGATGTCGACTCCGTCGTCTTCCCTAACTCCGGCGACTCCTCTCCAACTCCGGCGAGCTCTTCCGTCGCCATCGTTCATCTTTGACCGAAGGTGAGCACACCATCGCGTTCGTCTCGTCATTTCCTCTCCGTTTTGCTGTTCAATCTACAGTATCGTGGTCGTCCCATCAATTTCCCTTCACCCTCTCTTTTTCTTTCTCTTTCTGTTGTGTTCCGGTCAATCTCCATGATCGATGGTTCCAGTCTTTATTTTGTTCGTCCCTGCGGTCAATCTTGTTGTTCCTCACGTCTGTCGTGCGGGTGTCTGTGGCCCAGTAGCCTGTGTTGTGCTCCTTGCTGGCTTCCTATGCCGCACGTGGAGATCGAGCTGAGCGGCCGGGAGCTCCCCGATCTGTTCCGTCCGTTCCAGAGCAGAGAAAGAAGAAGATGCCCACCTTGCACTTAGGTCCCTCGAAGATTTTGTAGTTTGTAGATTAATTCATGTGTCTTGCTCCTTTTCCAGAGAACCCCCTAGGAAGATCCCACCCTTTGCACATAAACCCCCCTGCACCTTTTATGGATCTAACCCTGGTTTTAGATCTTTTCATGAGCACGGACGCGCGGCAGAGGCGAAGTAGTCGACGATTAGCCTGTGCGAGGCGGGGTAGTCCACGACGAACCTGCGCGAGGCGGAGTAGTCGACGACGAGCGGCGCGACGAGCCACGTGATGAGCCGCACGACGTGCCGAGGCACCCGGTCGAACGGCGTAAGTGAAGTAGTCGACGACAAGCGATGATCCGCGCGACGTGCCGAGGCACCCAGATGCGCGGCGTAAGTGAAGTAGTCGACGACGAGTCGCGCGACGATCCGCGTGTCGAACAGCGCGACGTGCCGAGGCACCCGGACGCGTGGTGGAGGCGAAGTAGTTGACGACGAGCCTGCATGAGGCAGAGTAGCCGATGACGAGCGGCGCGACGAGCCGCGTGATGAGCCGCGCGACGTGCTGAGGCACCCGAACGCGCGGCGGAGGCGAAGTAGTCGACGATGAGCCTGCGCGAGGCGGAGTAGTCAGCGACGAGCCTGCGCTAGGCGGAGTAGTCGACGATGAGCGGCGCGACGAGCCGTGTGACGAGCCGCGCGACGTGCCAAGGCACCCGGACGCGCGGCGAGAGGTGAAGTAGTCGACGACGAGCCTGCGCGAGGCGGAGTAGTCGACGACGAGCTCCGCGAGGCGGAGTAGTCGACGACGAGCGGCGCGACGAGCCGCGTGACGTGCCGAGGCACCCGGACGTGCGGTGGAGGCGAAGTAGTCGACGACGAGCCTACGCGAGGCGGAGTTGTCGACAACGAGCGGCGCGACGAGCCGCGTGACGAGCTGTGCGACGTGCCGAGGCACCCGGACGTGCGGCGGTAGCGAAGTATTCGACGACGAGCCTGTGCGTGACGGAGTTGTCGACGACGAGCCTGCGCGAGGCGGAGTAGTCGACGACGAGCGACGCGATGAGCCGCGTGACGAGCCGCACGACGTGCCGAGGCACCCGGATGCGCGGCGGAGGCGAAGTAGTCGACGACAAGCCTGCGCGAGGCGGAGTAGTCAATGACGAGCGGCGCGATGAGCCGCGTGACGTGCCGAAGCAACCGGAAGCACGGCGTAGGAAAATTGATTCCGCTTTGACAAGAGCAAGGCGACTTGCTTTAATGGATCTCGACGAGTCGACGAGTAGATTGGTCTTGTTGACGAGGGTCCTTCGAATTCGCCTGGTGGTGATGATCACCCCTACATGGCGCGCCAGCTGTCGGTGTTTTAGACCGGCAAACCTACCAAGGGGGTACCCGAGGTAGTAGATTGTGCGGTGAGGATCGTGATCGGGAGACCGAGAACTTGAAGGTAAGCGCAAGGACACGGGACACAAGATTTATACAGGTTTGGGTTGCCAAGGTGGAGAACTCTACGTCCTGTTTGGGGGAACAAGTATGGCGCCCTACGCTTGGTGTTGGGTTGTTCAGATGCCCGGCTAGGTACTCGTCCCTCCTTTATATAGTCCAGGGGGCGGGTTCGTAGTCGGTTACAAGGCAGGAGTCCTAGTAGGATTACATGGAACAAGTCCTAGTAGGATTACAGGGGAATTCTAGTAGGAGTCTGTCTTCTTCCTTCCTTGCATGAGTAACCAGGGAGTATGCCCGACAAGCCCCCGAGCACATTGTAGTCGAGAGTAGTAGTTCGAGTAGTGTTGAAGCCTCTTCGAGTAGTTCTTGAGCGTCCTCGAGTACTACTTGGAGAAGTCTTCAATTACTTGAACTGCCACGAGGCTGGAAGGTGGTCCAGCTCATCAGTCTTGAAGTCGAGATTATATGGAAGTGCGGATGCAAAATCGCACTCCATATGGAGTAGCCCCCGAGCCTTAGGTTGAGTTGCAGACTCTAGCTAAGGGTCAATCTTGATTCTGAATCTTCCGTCTTGAAAAATTTGAATGATGGGTGTAGCATAGCAGCCCCCGAGCCTTGAAATGATTAGGTAATCAATCCAAGGGTCTTCAGTGTTCGCGAAAGCCATCATCCGAGTACTCTTGCAGTGTGTAACGCCCGAGATAAGAGAGCCGTATGAGCCACGTCGAGTAGTTATTGGTGCGGAGCCCCCGAGCTTGAGAGCGAGCGAAGCATGCTGAAGTTATCCTCGAGTAGTATGTTGAGTGCAGCCCCCGAGCTGGAGAGATTCCGAGTAGTAATTTGGCATCGAGCCATGGAGCTTAAGAAGTAGCTGTGTCGTCAGAGCGGACTTTAGGTGCGACCAAAGTCGACTTTAGATGCTGGCAGTGCGGACTTTAGAATGCGACTTAAAAACCGAAGTCGACTTTGTGATGCCGCGTGGAGCGGACTTTGAGTTGCGACTGAAGAAGTCGACTTTAGATTGCCGCGTAAAGCGGACTTTAGATGCGACTGCAATAGTCGACTTTGTGCCACGCGGGGTGGACTTAAGATGCAAAAAACGAAAAGCACTTTCCGGAAAGCCAAAGCGAATGAAAAATCAGAGAAAACGAATAGTTTTGCCACCGAAGCGGGCTTAAGATTGCGACCAAAGTCGGCTTGTGCCACCGGAGTGGGCTTGGATGCGACCGTTAGCGTCGACTTGTTCCACCGGAGTGGGCTTGGGTGCGACTGTTAGCGTCGACTTGTGCCACCGGAGTGGGCTTGGGTGCGACCGTTAGCGTCGACTTGTGCCACCGGAGTGGGCTTGAGTACCTGAGCCATGGATTTCAGACCCAAGGTACGATTGCCGCCAGAGCGGGCTTGAAGGTGCGACCGGAGTCGACTTGTGTGCTTGGGCCATGGATTTCAGACCCAAGGTATGGTTGCCACAGTAGTGGACTTGAAGGTGCGACCAGAGTCGACTTGTGTACCTGGGCCATGGATTTCAGACCCAAGGTACGAAGCGCAAGTACTTAGGGTACTTAGACCCATAGTACAGAGCGTGAAGACCACGTGCAGCTAGGTTCCATTGTTGCCAGGACCCGAGGGCCACTTACAGCTAGGTTCCATCGAATCTTACACACGTAGTATGCCACCGAAGCAGGCGAAGATGCGACCGGAGTCGACTTTAAGTTGCCGCGCGGAGCGGACTTTAGAATGCGACTTTAGAAGTCGACTTTAAGTTGCCGCGCGTAGCGGACTTTAGAAGCTGCATCCTTGAGATAGCCCCCGAGTTCATGAAGTAGGCTCGTGGTGACTTGATCGATATACCCCAAAAGTAGTCAGCAGAGTGTAGCTCCCGTGAAAACCCACCGAGAAGCGGACAATTTTTTAATATTAACCTTTTTTAAAAATTATTTTTATAAATAACCCCTGGGGAACTTTTTTTGCACCGGGTAACCCTTTTGGCCGCGCTTGGCGGCGTGGCGTGGCAAGCGCGCCGCCGCGCCACATGCGGCGCGCGCGCGGCCCCCGCCACGCCGGCCGGCCGCGGCGCGGGTGCCGGGCGTGGGCCGGTCTGCGCGCCGGATGCCCCGCGCGGCGGGGCCGCCGCGCCACCCCGCCCGGCGCGCGGCGCCGCCGGCCAATAGGGCCCGCGCGGCTCCTTTCTTCTTCCTCCTCCCTCTCTTCTCTCCAAGCCCCGAGCTCACGCCCGTCGCGGCTCCGCCGCCGGCCGCCGCCCCCCCCTTGTATCCCGGCGATTTGTGGCGGGGATAGTGTGGGAAATCGATCCCTGTATCCTTGGAAGGTATTGCCCTTATTAAATCTCAGTTTTAGCACGTAATTTTGCCGTATTTTGCATGTATAGGTGAGCTAGGGTTTGACAATATTTTGAAATTGTGATGTGTTAGATGTTGGATGTGTTGAAAGTTATGCTTTGAAAAGTTTCATTAGACAATGTGCCATCTATTGATATGTTCAAAATACGTTGCTTTACTACATGCTTTAGTGTAGGTTTGCTTTAGCACATGCTTAATACAATGTTGCAAATATGTTGAAAGTGATTGTTCATTTTGATATCATTGGTTGCAGGATTAGTAGACATGAGTCACCAAAACCCACGTTACTGTGCCATTGTTAGGGGTAAAGGAAGTTTTCCCGAAGAGTGGGATGAAAACAGTCATGTGTCTCGAGCTCTCCCTGTACCCAATTGTTTATGTGGTGTGCCGGCTTATGTGAAATAGTCTAGGTGTGCCGGAGACCGGCGGGTAGAGCATTCTCTTGTTGTTGGATTAGGGAAGCACCACCCCCGGCGACTCCTTGTTATTTTTTGCGGTGGATAGACGGGCCCGACAAGTTTGATCCTAGGATACGTCTCTTCCCGTATGCGAGTCATGTCTTGAAGCCATATCATGAGTTTCAACGATGGGTTCCTCCTCCACCTAATCCTCCACCGATGACTTATGAGGAGAAGCGGTTGGCCGCCATTGAGCGAGTTAACAACCCTCCCGTGTGTGATTGTGGAGTGCGTGCGTATCTTCAACGACCAAACATTGAGGCCCCAAATAAGTTTACACCATTCTTTCATTGCTCCCTAAAGGCGTTGTAAGTAAAAAGCATATCCTTGTTATCATTTAAGTTTTATAAATGTCCATGACTCATTGCTATTAATGGTTGTTCCGCATTTCGAGTGGGTGGCCTAGGTGTGACTTCAATGAATACATATATGGACCAAGATCGGAGTGGCCAACTGAATCTGAAGTGAAAGAGTTCGAGTCCGGGACGAAGGCTTGGCCTTGCCTTAGCTATCCACCTTCACGGTGCAAGTGTGGCATAGTAGCCATGGAAGGTGTTGTGCCATCTGAGCTCGGTTTTGGAATGTTTTGTGGCAATGCATATGGAGCCTTTTGGGTGAGCATGATGTGAACTTCTTTGATTTAGGTAGCACTACCATTGTGGTTGTCCTCATTTTGATTTAACTTTGTATGATACGGTCTTATATTTTGCAGGAGGGGCGGACTTGTGATTGGGAGCAATTTCTTGGTCGTCGTGAGTTAATGTTAGAGTTGGGACGAACTTCGAACCTCGGGAGGAGGTTTAAACTGAATCTATTAAAAACAATATAAGAGCAAAATATGGTGTGCCCTTACGGAAGAGGAGGATCTAAGTGGTCCAATTTGTGATGAGATGGTTCGTGAAACTGAGTTGAGCTAGAATTTGTAGTTGGTTACGCCAACTACGAGAAAGTTGTGGCATATTGGCGTTGTAACAGGGAGAAGTTCTTAGAACGGGGGATACGTCCGTTGACTGCAAAGGAGAAGAGTGAGAAGAAGAGGAAAAAGGAAGAGGAGTGGAAGGCATTGATGGATAGGTCCAGGGATAGGTCGAGGGATGAAGCGGCTAGAAAGGCAGAGGCCGACAGAAAAGGTAAGAGGATTGTGGGAGGATGATGAATGGTGGTCAAGTGTCAGTTGCATGTGTTGCATTGTAATATTTTTTTCAATGAACTAGTGTGTTTGGTAGTTTTGTGTTAAGTGAACACTTTGTTATGTGATGTAGTTGATGATGAATGGTCCTTAAGAATCGGTTGTATGTGTTGTATTGAACAATTTTTTCAATGAAAAAATGTGTTTGGTTGTGTTGCATGGAGATTTATTAATGGAGCGGAGATTAGAAAAATTAAAAATTTAGGAATAATAGTTCCATTATTACAACACATTCAGGATGTAGTTTTCTTGGAACAATATAACACTACCATGATGTAAACGAAATAGTAGCTCAAATATTACAACACCGCATGGTCGAAGACAACGACCTCATACAAAGTTCCAATATTTAGCCATCCTTGTGATGTGATGACGAAGGTTTATCCTTCTTGGTACCTTTTTTAGTTGGTGGATTAGGAGCAGACGGGTTTGCTTCAGGACCGTAAAGACCACCCGGAGCATAAAGACCATTCCAAGGGGGGTCCTCCCCTCTTGCAATGGCATCTGCAGTTTTTCCTTACATATAACGAAGCATGGCTCTTTTAAAAGTGGTCATTTTCTTCGGATCAGGTGTTGTATTTGTGTTTTTGCCCTTCGGATCACCACCACCATTACCATCCTAACCCCCTCCACGGCGACGTACCGTAGACATCTCTAGTTATTGTTAAAAAATGAACATTATTTTGAAGTAGTTAAACCGATTACATTAAATTAACAAAGAGAGGAACCGTACCTAAGATAGAAGATGAGCCCGTGAGGAGAGGGAGGAGCCCCGCAAGGTGTGGCGATGGTAGTCTTTGCGGTCGCCGTCCCTCTTTATATAGCCATGGCAGGGTGTAGGGTGTTTTTTCTTGTACTCACATCACATGTAGTAGGGTAGGGGGTAGGGTGTGTTTTCTCCCACGGATTGAATGGCCCACCACTTCTTTTCTTTCCCTATATATGTCACCCTTCAAGTAAGTTGTTCACAATAACCAGCAATGGATGACTTGTCAGGTGAGGATAATTATCTCGGTCCCGACTTGTGGACAGAACAGGATCCCGAATGTAAGGAGTACTTCCCACCAAGTGAGAAGAGTTATTTCCGATCTTTGCGGGATGTTAGACCGTACGATTCGAAGAAATCAGTAAAGTGGCCAAGATGCATGCACAATGAGTTGTGTGTAATGCAAGTTTATGAGGGAGTTGGACTTTACTACTCCGGTCGTCGCTTTTGGCACTTGTCCACGTGCACCGGGTAAGGAACACTACCACGAGTATTTCCATCGGTTTATTTAGGTAACTAACATACTATTGTTGCTTGCGGTACTTGTATGACCCTAACAACCGTGGTTTCTCGCAATGGGTCGATCCGCCGGCCTATTCATCCATATGAAGAGTACATCACGTACCTAGAAGGACGCATCGAGAAGCCGAAGCATGAGCTCGCGGAGGCACTTACTCCTCCGGATCCACTATCTAGCGACGACGCGCTATGCACCCGCGATGTCACATGAAGAACGAGTCCACCGTCAAGTCCATCCCCGCCACCTCCACCCCCGTATGGGAACTACTACATGCCTTCCCGGGAATCGAGTGGTTTTGGCTCCATGTTATCGGGACGCTTCTCGTACAAGTAGATTATTAGTGTTGTAATTGTTGTGTAAACTACCTTATGCCATTTGCAGCTTTCAATTCAGAACCCCATGGTGATGGACCTGATATGTCATGTATGTGTGCGAAGAAGTTGGTCTGAGTCCTGAATCACAGCCTGCTGTTAGAAGCCATCCTAAACAAAAGAATCCTTGTGTGTTCAACACTCCAAGCAATTATGTGCCTGAACCTAGAACACCAGTAGATAATGTTAATCTCCAAGGTGTTGTTGCTACTGCTGCAACTACAAAGAATGTCAGCCTTTAAAATTTGAATTGACAACACTCTGAAAAAGCCTTTGCAGTCATGAAACAGTAGCCTACTTGGATTCCCTAGCCTTTTCAGTGAGCCATGTTGTCCTGTACAACAATTGATTTCACAACACCCTGAAAAAATCTATGCACTCCCCGAAACCCTAGGGTCCTTGGAATCCCTAGCCTTTTCGAAGGAGCCATGTTGTCCAGTACAACATTTGATTCGACAACACCCTGAAAAAATCTATGCACCCTGAAACTCTAGGGTCCTTGGAATCTCTAGCCTTTTCAGTTAGGCGTCATTTCAACTGCAAAAACTGAAAAGACTAAAGAACTACAAATTGTTTTGTCAACACTGTGGCCATTGCTATTTCATTAGACATTTATCTTACATAACAAGTTTGCAGTGGCATGCATGGCACATGTGCCACAACTAATCCTACCATGCCTTAGGGAATTTAAGTCACACAAGTTTGCAGTGGCATGCATGGCACATGTGCCAATACTAATCCTAGCACGCCTTAGGTAATTTAAATCACACGAGTTTCCAATGACATGCATGGCACATGTGCCAATACTAATCCTAGCACGTCTTAGGAAATTTAAATCACACAAGCAATGGCACGTGTTACACATAACAACAATCATGCACCACCGATGAAGTCATCGCTCCACTTCTTGAAGTCCTCAAGTTCCTTCTTCACAAGAGCTTCGATGGCCGGGGTCTCCATCGATTCTCTTCCCCCTCGCCGTAAACGCGGCATCCGGACCACTAATGAAGTCGTCGATCCACCGCTCGAAGTGGCACGCCCTCGTCACCTTTGGAGCAACGGATCTCTCGCTTCCCTTCAATATATGCCACGTAGATACAAAGTCGAAATGAACACCACGAAGTAGGTACAATGCTACTTAACAATATCACTTCATCGCCAATGCCGCAAGCTCCTTTTTAGCTTGATCGATGTTTTGACAACACCAAAACCGCCTGCCAAACGTTTCATCTTCACGTGAGACCTTGCATCCCGCATTCATGCCACAATGGCACTCTGGGGGGATCTCGCCTTTCGGCCTCTTGTTCAAACTGAGTATGGATCTATTGGGATCATTTGGGTATCCCCCTCCATGGCTTCCATGGCCCTCCTCACATCCATAAACCCCCACCCTGAGCCCATCTCGGACAACCAACACTCTCAAACGACTGGAGGAATGGAGGTGAGGTACGAGTGGAGGTTGCCTGTGAGGATTGGAGGTGAGTGATGAGTGGAGGCTACCCCCTTTATATAGAGAAGGTGGGTGTGGTGGACCCCATTTCTCTAAATCGGTGTGGGATTGGATTCTCGGACCCCGGCATTCGATTACGCAACTAGGACGGAAGAGACGGGCATTTGCAGTTGCAAGGAAATCATGGAATTGAATTCTGGTTTTTAATCTGCCGCGCCACAGGGCTCGGCGCGGCAGCATAACGTTGCCGCGCCATGGTGCCTGGCGCGGCAAGAGCGTGTTGCCGCGCTTAACTTCTACGAAACCCAGTACGCTCCCTCGGCCAAGGTTCAAGTTTGGCCTGGGGCGCGGCAACACGAGCCAGCCGCGCCATGCGCGACGGCGTGGCAAAACGCCCCCCGCCGCGCCATGCGGTGTGGCGCGGCAGAGCCTGGCACGCGTAGATGCACAGGTGACGTCGGCAGACGAGCTCTACATGAGTAGTCGGCAAGTAGTCCTACATGATGAGGAGAACAAGCCAAGAAAGGAAAACAGTAATCATTTAAATAAATGACTTAGCTGTTGCTGCATGGGCAGACTGTTGATGAAGCCGTGGCGATCGGCGATGGAGCCGCGACGGTTGTTGCTGAAGTTGACTAGTCGGAGTTGATTCCGACTAGATGTTGGGGGCATGACTGCCGTTCTTGACTAGTTTGGAAAACTAGTCGAGATGAATGGTCGACACGATGCGACCGGAAGACGACGTCGTGGCGGCGTGCAGCGTGCTCGAAGTAGAGCCAGTGTTGCCGCGAGACAAGTAGTCACGACACACGGCGTGGCTGAAGTAGAGCCAGCGTGGCCCCAAGAGGAAGTTGCAGTGCACGAAGTAGTCGATGACGAGCCGCGTGATGGGCCGCGCGACATGCTGAGGCACCCGGACGCGCGGCGTAGGCGAAGTAGTCGACAACGAGTGGCGCAAGGAGCCACACGACGAGCCGCGCGACGTGCCGAGGCACCCGGCCGTGCGGCGTAGGCGAAGTAGTCGACAACAAGCGATGAGCCGCGCGATGTGCCGAGGCACCCAGACGCGCGGCGTACGCGAAGTAGTCGACGACAAGCCGCGCGACGATCCGCGAGACGAGCCGCGCGACGTGCCGAGGCACCCGAACGCGCGGCGTAGGCGAAGTAGTCGACGACGAGCTCGCGCGAGGCGGAGTAGTCGACGACGAGCGGCGCAACAAGCCACGCGACGAGCCGCGGGACGAGCCGCGCGACGTGCCGAGGCACCGGGACGCGCGGCGGGGAGGCGAAGTAGTTGACAACAAGCCCGCGCGAGGCGGAGTAGTCGACGACGAGCGGCGCAACGAGCCACGCGACGAGCCGCACGACGTGCTGAGGCACCCGGCCGCGCGGCGTAGGCGAAGTAGTCGACGACAAGCGATGAGCCGTGCGACGTGTCGAGGCACCCGGACGTGCGGCGTAGGCGAAGTAGTCGACGACGAGCCTGCGCGAGGCAGAGTAGTTGACGAAGAGCGGCGCAACGAGCCACGCGACGAGCCGCGCGACATGCCGAGGCACCCGGACCGCGGCGAGGCGAAGTAGTCGACGACAAGCCCGCGCGAGGCGAAGCAGTCGACGACGAGCGGCGCAACGAGCCACGCGACGAGCCGCGCGACGTGCCGAGGCACCCGGTCGCGCGGCGAAGGCAAATTAGTCGACGACAAGCGATGAGCCGCGCGACGTGCTGAGGCACCCAGATGCGCGGCGTAGGCGAGGTAGTTGACGATGAGCCGCGCGATGATCCGCGTGACGAGCTGCGCGACGTGCCGAGGCACCCGGACGCGTGGCGGAGGCGAAGTAGTCGACGACGAGCCTGCGCGTGGTGGAGTAGTCGACGACAATTGGCGCAACGAGCCACGCGACGAGCCGCGCAACGTGCCGAGGCACCCGGTCGCACAGCGTAGGCGAATTAGTCGACGACAAGTGATGAGCCACGCGACGTGCTGAGGCACCTAGACGCGCCGTAGGCGAGGTAGTTGACGACGAGCCGCGCGACGATCCACGTGACGAGCCGAGCGACGTGCTGAGGCAACCAGGCACGCGGCGGAGCCGAAGTAGTCGACGACGAGCTTGCGCGAGGTGGAGTTGCCGACGACGAGCGGCGCGACGAGCCGCGTAATGAGCCGCGCGACGTGCCGAGGCACCCGGACACGCGGCGTAGGCGAAGTAGTCGACGATGAGCGGCGCAACGAACCACGCGACGAGCCGCTCGACGTGCCGAGGCACCCGATTGCATGGCGTAGGTGAAGTAGTCGACGACAAGTGATGAGCCGCGCGACGTGCCGAGGCACCTAGACGTGTGGCGTAGGTGAAGTAGTCGACGACGAGCCGCGAGACGTGCCGAGGCACCCGGACGCGCGACGGAGGCGAAGTAGTCGACGACGAGCCTGTGCGAGGTGGAGTAGTCGACGACGAGCGGCGCAACGAGCCACGCGACGAGCCGCGCGACGTGCCGAGGCACCCCGGCCGCACGGCGTAGGCGAAGTAGTCGACGACAAGCGATGAGCCGCGCGACGTGCCGAAGCACCCGCACGCGCGGTGTAGGCGAAGTAGTCGATGACGAGCCTGCGCGAGGAGGAGTAGTCGACGACGAGCGGCGCGACGAGCCGCATGACGAGCCGCGCGACGTGCCGAGGCACCCGGCCGCACGGCGGAGTTGAAGTAGTCGATGACGAGCCTGCGCGAGGCGGAGTTGTCGATGATGAGCTTGCGCGAGGCGGAGTAGTCGACGACAAGCCTGCGCGAGGCGGAGTAGTCGACGACGAGCGCTGCGACGAGCCGTGTGACGAGCCGCGCGACGTGTCGAGGCACCCGGACGCGCGGTGGAGGCAAAGTAGTCGACGACGAGCTCGCGCGAGGCGGAGTAGTCGACGACGAGCGGCGCGACGAGCCGCGTGACGATCCGCGCGACGTGCCGAGGCACCCGGACGCGCGGCAGAGGCGAAGTAGTCGACGATTAGCCTGCGCGGGGCGGAGTAGTCCACGACGAACCTGCGCGAGGCGGAGTAGTCGACGACGAGCGGCGCGACGAGCCACGTGACGAGCCGTGTGACGTGCCGAGGCACCCGGTCGAACGGCGTAAGAGAAGTAGTCGACGACAAGCGATGATCCGCGCGACGTGCCGAGGCACCCAGATGCACGGCGGAGGCGAAGTAGTCGACGACAAGCCTGCGCGAGGCGGAGTAGTCGGCGATGAGCCTGCGCTAGGCGGAGTAGTCGACGACGAGCGGCGCGTCGAGCCGTGTGACAAGCCGCGCGACGTGCCAAGGCACCCAGACGCGTGGCGGAGGTGAAGTAGTCGACGACGAGCCTGCGCGAGGCGGAGTAGTCGACGACGAGCGGCGCGACGAGCCGCGTGACGTGCCGAGGCACCCGGGACGTGCGACGGAGGCGAAGTAGTCGACGACGAGCCTACGCGAGGCGGAGTTGTCGACCACGAGCGCGCGCGACGAGCCGCGTGACGAGCCGTGCGACGTGCCGAGGCACCCCGGACGTGCGGCGGTGGCGAAGTATTCGACGACGAGCTCGCGCGTGACGGAGTTGTCGACGACGAGCCTGCGCGAAGCGGGGTAGTCGACGACGAGCGACGTGACGAGCCGCGCGATGTGCCGAGGCACCCGGATGCGCGGAGGAGGCGAAGTAGTCGACGACGAGCCTGCGCGAGGCGGAGTAGTCGACGACGAGCGGCGCGACGAGCCGCGTGACGTGCCGAAGCAACCGGAAGCGCGACGTAGGAAAATTGATTCCGCTTTGACAAGAGCAAGGCGACTTGCTTTAATGGATCTCGACGAGTCGACGAGTAGATTGATCTTGTTGACGAGGGTCCTTCGAATTCGCCCGGTGGTGATGATCACCCCTACCTGGCGCGCCAGCTGTCAGTGTTTTAGACCGGCAAACCTACCAAGGGGGTACCCGAGGTAGTAGATTGTGCGGTGAGGATCGTGATCGGGAGACCGAGAACTCGAAGGTAAGCGCAAGGACACGGGACACAAGATTTATACAGGTTCGGGTTGCCAAGGTGGCGAACCCTACGTCCTGTTTGGGGAACAAGTATGGCACCCTGCGCTTGGTGTTGGGTTGTTCAGATGCCCGGCTAGGTACTCGACCCTCCTTTATATAGTCCAGGGGCGGGTTCCTAGTCAGTTACAAGGCAGGAGTCCTAGTTGGATTACATGGAATGAGTCCTAGTAGGATTACAGGGGAATTCTAGTAAGAGTCCGTCTTCTTCCTTCCTTGCATGAGTACCCGGGGAGTATGCCCGACAGTTTTAGCTCCGTTTTAATCCATTCAAGTTGCGTTAGGTTCATAATAATGTAAAGCACGCGTTAGTGGTGTGTTTTCATCATGTATGATTTCTGAAAATTAATTTGGTAATAATTTTTCTAATGCCTTATTAAACACGCCTTTTCTAATTAAAAGTTATATAGTGTTGTATACCGTTTTTTTATTAAAATTAATTTGAGTAATGTTCATTTTACATGCTTTCCTGAATAAAAGCTAATTAGATCTTTATCTCGGTTTTCGTAAACCAAATGTTAATTTGTTTAATAGTTAATTAACCTTTTCTAATTAAAATTTGATTAGGCTTTTACATCAGCTTTTATAACAAATGTTAATATGATTAATGTCAGTTCCATAATGTTATTAATAATAATATGATCTACTCGAATTACAAAGTTTTGTTTAGATTGTTCATATAGTTTAGTTTTTCTAAATTAAATGTTTAATCGGTTTAATCAATATATGAATCTTTATTAATAAAACTTGACTAGTTCTTTACACCGGTTTCGTAAATAATGTTTAACATTGCATTAATGTCAGCATAGGGTATTTTATTTCTGAAATATCCTTTATATTTGTTTTGTTAATTAAAATGAACCTAGCTCATAGCCTTGTTCTCTCATATATGCAAAACGTTCGTTAGACATTCTTTACACATCTCTCTCTCTAAGTGTGATCTTTCCGGTTCTTGCTCAATCTTTCACAACCGTCTCCTTAAAGTTAACCAAGCCTTTCTTCCTCTAAGCACGGTTTGTGTGCTTTAGTAATCCATCTAATCGAACCTATCCCTTAGTGCGCTCTTTTAAAGTTTTCTTTTAATTGGTGCTTTGTTCTTAGTATATGCTTGTTTGTTTGTTTTGTATGCTTGTGCCCGATGATTGATGCGAGTAGAGTGAACGTTGTCCGAGAAGCTTTAAAGAGCAAGAGGTGAAGACATTCTGAGCAACTACTTTGGTTAAAGGCAAGTGTGTCCTTGAACTTTTTTCCTAAGAATTATTTTTAATCACTCATTGCATTGCTTGCATTAATTTTGATGGGTTCCTATTATGGATTACCTAGTCTTTATGATCACTCCTTGTTAACCTGGGTTTACATTTATGCTGGGTAGCTATGCTTGGTTGCTATACCTGGGTTATGGTGGTTTTAATGAACAATAATGATGAATCATGCTATATCTTTATGTTATATCTTTGGATGTTTACTACAAGACCATATGTTTAATCGGAACATGGAGAACCACCCAGGACAACAGTGCAACCACAAGAACTATATGGCTCTAGTCTTGGCTGAGTAATTAGGGAAGTCTTTGTGTGGTCATTACTCGCATAGTAGTTTGGAGACGGAGGAATGCTTTTATGGCTCTTCTATTCCGGAGTGGTATTGGAAGGGAACTACTCTATGGCTGACCGTCCGTGATTAGAAGTGTGGTACGAAAGATAGCCTCTATGACATACTACTATGGACTAATACGCACGGGAGGACTCTTTGTAAAGGCCTCGTAGCGTCCCTATGCAGCCACACCTCGGTAGTGTGGTATTGTGCCTAATTTTGCGCAGCGTGGTTGGGTGCAAAGCTCTTCGGAGTTTTTACTCGACTTGTGGGTAAAGATGTACCACCTCTGCAGAGTGTAAAACTAATCGATTAGTTGTGCTCACGGTCAAGAGCGGTCTGGACCCTCACATAATAACTGAGCTTGAAGATGGACTTAAATTGTGCTCTCTGGTTATGCTTGCCATATGCTTATGGCGTACCTCTTACCTTATGCTTAATGTGGGTTGGTATAAACTTATACTTTATTAGTAATCAGGTGCTAATAAAATTTGACCAACTAAAATGCAAAATGCTTTGAGCCAGTACACTATAAAGCCTTTGCATTCATTCTTTCCCCCACACTTGCTGAGTACGACAAGTGCTCACCCTTGCTATAAACAATGTTGCTCAGAAGGAGGAAGCTGATCTGAAGTCTTGTGAAGATGTCGTTGGTGCTAGGCGCTAGGCATACGCAACCCCCAGTCGATTGCTTGTGGAGTTTGGTGTCTTCGTTTCCAGGATTAAGCGTAAACTCTAATAATCTCCCTTTTTCTTACGTGATACTGTTTTTGTATTCACTTATATGTCACTATATGCATGAAACTTGATCCTGGCATGCATATAGGTATGAACTTGGTTTTCTTTGGAAAAGCAGGTGTGACAAAATAATATTAGGAAATTTAATTCATGTAGAACAAAAAATGAAAAAAAAAACTCTTTATTGTAATTATTTTATTTCACTAGTTTAGATCTTCTTTATTGGTCGATAGCTCTATTCTATGCGTTATATGAAATAAATATTAATCTAGGCATATAGTTGGATTCCTTTAAATTGATTTTGGATGGAAGCAGCAGCATTTGAATTTAACACCACCCCCCCCCCCCCACCCCCACCCCGAGCCTTTCGTCCCACCGGTTCTGCATTCCACCTCCACCAAACAAGGCAAAGCGCTACCAGCTTTAGATTCCCCTCGTGCACTATCCTATCGGGAGCAGCCCAAGGCCCCACAGTGTAGCGAGTAACATCTCTGCCAGCCATGTGTGGCGGTGCTGTCATCCCCAATGGTGTCTACTCATCGTGCCGCTGCCAGGTCACATCAGGCAACCTCTTGCCATATAGCAAGAAGTTGAGGGGTACAGGAGTATACCAGAAGAGGGCTCACTAAGAAGAGGGCATCAAGGCTGCCTTCGTGGACTACGAGAAATCAGTGGTCGTGTCAAAGCATGAGGCCAAGCACTTCAACGGCCCAAGTGGCGTGGTCACCAAAGGTAGACTTTACTTGGCATAAATTTTCTTTTGCCTTAGTGGGCTACTAGCTTAGGGCAAAACATGGGAAATCCCTTAGCTACTCCATTGGTAAATTATTGTGATTTTTGGGTCACTGGTTTGCGGGTTTGTAGGATTGCATGACCCTATTTTGTGTTCCAGATGTAGATTTACATCCTTAGGTGGGGCTTTTGATTGAACGGGAGAAGGGGAGAAACAAATGTTACATAGCTTTGCAATTTTAGTTTTTCCATTGCTCTTCTGTTCTATTTAGTAGAAATTTATTTCAGCATCCAATTTTCTAAGGTTGTGATACCTTTTTTTTCATGAATGATCAAAGCTATATAAATCCTTAGCTTGGTATGAAATCATTTATTCCCTTATTTATTTGGCTTTTTTATGTATTGTGTTCAGATTTATCTGTTACTTGACAGAAAAGAAACAATTTTCTACTACAAATTAGCTATAGGGAAGCTTTGATATTTCTGAATGAAGATAGGTACGTAGAGGGATTTCACTCTCAAGGTCTTGTATAAACAAAAATCTGATTTTTTTATGGCAGTCTGTGCTATGGTATAGAAACATACTTCCAACATTTCGTGGACTATCTGATGCCTTAGTTGATCTCCTTCATTTCTTCAGATGGAGTAAATACAACTGCAGCTCATACTGATGTCCCTGATGCGATCAATAAGAGAAAGAACTGATTCAGGGGTATCCGCCATCGTCGTTGGGGTTAATGGGTTGCTGAATTCAGAGAACCTACCAAGCAAAGGTGCTCTTGTCTGGCTCGGCACTTACAACTCTCCTGAAGAAGCTGGCAGAGCTTATGATGTTGAGGCACGAAGGGTTCGTGGCAAGAAGGCCAAGCTCAGCTTTCCAGATGAGGTTCTGGCGTGGCTTATAAGAAGCGCCTTGCTAAGCCTACCTTTGTAAAAGTAGCCAAGACAGAAACTGAAGAGAAGCTTATTGCCAATAACAATCCCAACTCAAATGTATATCACCAACCTATTGTCAACCACTCCGTACCTGAGCCATTCATGCTGACTCAAAACATCAGTTTGGAGTTCTGCTGCCTGACCAGCATGTATATTTGGCCAGGCCTCCAGATGTGGCCTGGTACGACCCCTGCTCAAACTTCAGCCTGGAGAATGGCATCAGGATTGAGGTTGCTGGGTCTGCATTCCTCCAGGGCACCACTAATGCTATGGCGCCTCCTGTGACGGGTGATGCTAGTGTTGATCTCTATGAGTGGGAATCATCATTTATGAATTTTGTTATGGGCAATTCAGATTACTCAAGCGACACCTTTTTGGGCTGTGATTGTTAGAATGCTTGTGTATAAGGCCATAGTCCCGGTTGGCCCTATATGGGGTTCTGTGGTGTGCTGGCATATATGGCTGCCACACAACCCCCTAGGTTTCTTGTGTAGAGGGCAAGGGTCTCCTTGATTGGTGGTGTTTCTACAAACCAATCCTAGACCCTTGCCTATATATGTATGTGTGCTATGCACCTCTATAATCAATCTACTAATTTCCCCATCATACCTTCCTTCAGTGATGAATCCCAAGATGTTGCTATCAGCATGAACCTTTGGAACTTTGATGACATGCTGAAGCCTAGATATATTTTCTGAGGTTGATGCCTATGGCTACTGGTGCTTTTGTATCTAAACCTCTGGTAAGCATCTGCAGTAAGAAGGATCATCTCTTTCTAGTACTTAATTTTTTTCATTCCTTTCATATACTCTTTGTTTCCTGATGTGTATCCAGAATAATTTTATTTTCCGTTGTTTTTCAGGAATAATATTACGGATATAATGAAGACTCCCTAAACTACATTTTGGTTTAATTTACACCCTAAACTATTATATATATTTGGTTCAACTTACCAAATATTGGAATTTGTCATTTCTTTCCATACACATGTTGAATTTTAATTTGAGATTTGGAGGGTGGTAGTGAACATCATAATCTTTATTAAAAATATTTGAGATTTGCAGGGTGGTAGCGAACACATAATCTAGCGTTTGATGGCATGTTGCCCTTTTCTGCTCTTCATGGTTGCTTTGTAGCTTCCCAAGTCTTTCGTTACTTCTAGTGTTTGTTGTTGTCATTTCTGCACTTTTCGCCTCGTGGTTGTCTTGGCTATGACACCTAGACACATCATACAACATGTTCCCAGGTACCCGTCTATTAGCAAGATGGACAATAGAGGTCTAGTGACCATGGGCTAACGCCTAGTGACATCAATCGGAAATTAGATAACTCTGTTCGTCCATTGTAAGTAAACCTCAAATCACTGTTTTCATAATTTGCATTGTCCATTGCATTGAATAATTATATTGATGATACACAAGTGCATCCGGTAGTTTTGCTCTAGTCATCTTTTGTGTATGTTTCACGATTTATTTTTTTAATAGCGAACTGTGGGGGAATTCCCCACAACAATCAAGAAACCATATGTGTGCACCTATTGATCTAGTATTCAATAGTTCCAACTTGCAAGCATTGTCTCATATATAAAAATAAGGTTTAGAAATGTAATTCATCACGAACAGCAAAAATAAAGAAATTAATTATTGCAATTGTTTTGCTTCACTAGCTCAGTTCTTTTTTTATTGGCACATAGTTGAATACTTAACTTTGTTTGTGGATGGATATAGTAGCATTTAAGTCTAAATCCAATTGGATGTTACATTTTTGTGATTATTCCCTATTTGGCTCCGAAGTAGTTACTTGTTTCTTCCTTAGCCTTATAAAATTTTCCATTCCTTATTTGACATTGAGTTGAGCTTTGGTTCCTTATTCGACACTCACGTTCATTCTTGTTCTGTCAGTTAAGTCAAATGAACATTAGCCCATGTGTTTACTTAACAAAATGACATCAAAATCACTTCTGAAATTCATTCAAAATTTTGAGGTGATACAAAAGATAGAGGTTAACTCATTTTGCACAAAAACTCATATATATAATTTAAAATGTTAAAACTGAAATTCACCCAAATATGCTAGTTTTAAAGACCATGTGAATTTTCATAGAACAAAAATGTTGTCCAAATATTATGTAAAAATATCCCATATTCCAAAGAAATGGTGAACAAATTAATGAATTATTATCCATATTAAATTACATAGATAAATACTTATTTCTTATGTAAAATTATTGTTTGAAAAAATTAAATATTTTTATCTATGTAACATGCTATGGATAATAATTTTTTGAATTACTTCATCATGTGGTAAGATTATTAGATATTTTAAAGTATTTTTTCGAAAGAATATTATAGGATCTAAAGTTCACATGATCTTTAAAAGTAGTGAATGTTGAATTTCAAATTTAATATTTTTAATTATATATGAGTTTTTGTGTAAAATGAGTTCATATTTATATTTTGTATTACTACAAAAACTTGCGTGAACTTTAGAGCTGATTTCGATGTCATTTTGTTAAGTAAATGCACGAGTAATTGTTCACTAGTTCCTATTCATCTGACTTAACTAACGGATTGCGCGAGAATAAACGGGAGTGTCGAATAAGGTATCAAAGTTCAACTAAGTGTCAAAGAAGGAACGAAAAATTCCAAAGCCAAGAAAGGAATGAGTAACTTTTTCAGGACCAAATATGAAATAATATCTACTTTTCTTCACATAGGTCCCAACAATTTTTAGGAATTACATAGACTCCACCCCTCAATCTCCTCATATCTAGATAAACCTTCCCCCGAGAGACTTTCGTCCCACTTGCTCTGCATTCCATCTCCAGCAGACATGGCAAAGCGCTACCAGCTTTAGATTCCCCACGTGCACTATCCTATCTAGTGCAGCCCATGGCCCCACATGGTAGCGAGTAATATGCCAGCCATGTGTGGCGGTGCTGAGGTCCCGAACGGTGTCTAGCCATCGCGGTGCCGGCAAGTCACAACAGGCAAGCTCTTTCCATATAGCAAGAAGTTGAGGGGCACAAGAGTAGGAAATCGGAAGAGGGCTCGTGAGGAGGACATCATGGATTCAGAGAAATCAGTGGTCATGTCCAAGGATGAGGTCCAGCACTACACCACACCAAGTGGTGTGGTCGCCAGAGGTACTTGACTTTGCTTGGCGTAAATTTTATTTTGCCTTGGTGGGCTAGTAGCTTAGGCCAAAACATGGGTGATCCCTTAGCTACTCCATTGGCAAATTATTGTGATTTTTGGGTCTGTGGTTTGGAGATTTGTACCATTGCATGACCCTGTTTGGTGCTCCAGATGTAGATTTGCCTCCTTAGGTGGGGATTGTGCTTGAACGGGAGAGGGGAGAAACCAAAGTCACATATAGCTTGCAATTTATTTTATTCATTGCTCTCCTGCCGTACTATTATTTGCCCCCGTTTATTTAGTATAAATTTAATTTCAGCATCCAATTTTGATTAATGTTGTGATGCCTTTTTTCAAATGATCAAAGCTATATATATCCTTAGCTTGGTATGAAATAATTTATTCGTTTTTTGATTTGGCTCCTTTATGTATTATGTCAAGATTTATCTGTTAATTGGCAGAAAAGAAACAATCTTGTACTACAGCTTTGATATTTCTGAATTGAGCTTTGATATTTCTGAATGAAAAATAGACATGTAGAGGGATTTTGCGCTGAAGATCTTTTATCGTATAAAAATATGAAATTTGATGGTAGTCTGTGCTATGGTTTAGAAACATACTTCCACTTTTCATGGAGTGTCTGATGCCTTGTTGATCTCCTTCATTTCTTCAGATGGATTAAACGCAACTGCAGCTCGTACTGATGTCCCTAGTGTGAGGAAGAGAAAGAACCAATTCAGGGGTATCCGCTGTCGCCCTTGGGGTAAATGGGCTGCTGAATTCCGAGATCCTATCAAAGGTGCTCGTGTTTGGCTTGGTACTTACAACTCTCCTGAAGAAGCTGCTAGAGCTTATGATGCTGAGGCTCGCAGGGTTCGTGGCAAGAAGGCCAAGCTCAACTTCCCGGATGAGGTTCCAATGGCTTCTAATAAGAAGCACCTTGCTAAGCGTACCTCTGTGAAAGTAGCCAAGACGGGTACTGAAGAGAAGCTGACTGTCAACCACATGACCAACTCAACTGGAAATCACCATCCTGTTGTCGACCACTCCGTACCTGAGGCACTCTTGCAGACTCAAAGCATCAGTCTGGAAAATTCTGCTGCCTCTGTTGAGGAACCTTTTGTGAATTCAGCTGCCTCAGATCAGAAAACTTTGGTGAATTCCTTCAGTAGCTCAAACTTCAGCCTGGAGAATGGCACCAGGATTGAGGTTGATGGGTCTGCATTCCTCCAGGAAACCGCTAATGCTATGGTGCCTCCCTTGGTGGCAAGTGATACTAGTGTTGATCTCTTTGAATGGGAACCATCATTTATGAATTTCGTTATCGGCAGTTCAGATGAGTCAAACAACACCTTTTTGGGCTGTGATGAATCCCAAGATGTTGGTATCAGCATGAACCTTTGGAACTTTGATGACATGCCCGAGCCAAGTTATATCTTCTGAGGTTGATGCCTATGGCTACTGGTAAGCATCTGCATCATAGAGATGTCTGTTTCTGATACTCGAATTTTTTTCCATTCCTTTGATTCTTCGTTTTCGGCAGTGTATCCTGAATAATTTTTTTTATCTGTTGTGTTTCAGGAATAATATTCTAGAGATAATGGAGACCCCACATGTCAGGAGACTGGCACTGTAGGCGCTCAGTAGCAAAGTTGATATACGTGTTAGATGTTCAGTTATGTTCTTAAGTAGTCATCGGCACTGAACATCAACCATACTATGTAAGGTGACAACTATTATGTGTGGACAACCTATCTTTTTTTTCTCCAGTCTAATAGTGCTTCGTGTTCACTACAGGAGTCACCCGCTTCCCCGAGTGCCTAAAGCACTCGGGGAAGAGCCCAAAACACTCGGGGAAGCCTTCCCCGAGTGCAACACTCGGGAAGAGCTTCCGGGGAAGTGGTTCACGGGGAAGAGGTCTTCCCCGAGTGCCAAAAATCGTACACTCGGGGAAGGCTTCCCCGAGTGCTACCGTGACACTCGGGGAAGATTTAACACCGTCGGTGCCGTCCCCTTTTTTTTTACTCTTCCCCGAGTGTTGCACTCGGGGAAGAAATTCGATTTTTTTTAAAAAAAACCTCTTCCCCGAGTGCAACACTCGGGGAAGCCCCTTTTTTTTAAAAAAAAGAAAAACTCTTCCCCGAGTGCCTTGGAGGCTGCACTCGGGGAAGACCCTTTTTTAAAAAAAGAAAAATGCCTCTTCCCCGAGTGCCACTGCCCAAACACTCGGGGAAGCCACCTCTAATTTTTTTAAAAAAAAATTACTTCTCTGTTTAAGCAACAAAGCCGTATATATGTTCTCATTAAGAAAATTTCAGGCAGTGATAATATACAGTACAACAAATCAACAACAATATATCACAAATCACATTTAACAATATATCACAAATCACAAACCACAAATCAACAACAATATATCACAAATCACATTTATAAATCACAAGGTTCTCGTTAAGAAAATTTCAGGCAGTGATAATATACAGTACAACACCATACAAAGCCATTAGCAACTGGATTAGACAACCATCATCGTTGGTAATTATCACACAGTTCACATCACTATACACAACCAAATAATCAGATTACATAGGCAATTAGAAATGTCATGCACAAGTCATCATTCTATCATAACTATGTGTTCAAAAGACAACAACCAGTTCAAAGGACAAAAGATGCTAGCACCATGGTGCAAACCTGTTCAAAGGACAAAAGATGCTAGCACCATGGTGGAACAAGCAATCTGTTCCTTCTACAAAGTTGGAAGTGGACACTGTTCTTCTACAAATATGGTGCAGTCCTGGTCATTGAGTGATCAGATCAGTTTTAGTCTGAATGAACAAATCAATTTTATAGTCCAGGCAGCCTCTATAAATACAAAACTCAAATAGAATATAGACATGCTTTGATTCAAGAACTCACCAGCAATTCATCAAGAACAGCATCTCCATGCAAAACCTGCAAGAAACATGAGTGTTACACTAAAGTAACAATGTATCTTAATTGCTGATCATGTCTATGTTCCACATGTGGATCTGAGAAAAAAACTCATGGAACTTATGACAGTATAACACAAACTTCAATATGACTGAAGTTTCATCGTAACAAGATGGAGTAGGTTGGTTATAGGAGAAGCACGACGGTTAGATACAGTTTGATTGATCAAAAGAGTACCCACTTCCTTTAATAGGACCAGGCCATAGCAAGCTCAATTACCAACTGCATCTAATAAGATGTCAACTGATTGGCAATGATCCTAACCCTTAACTTTATTCCTTAATTCAGACTGAGAAACATAGAAGTTCAGACCAAATAAGTCAGCTCAATTGACATTCATTCATAGGCAGCAAGGAGAGGCTGCATATTAGCTAATTGATCACAAAATCTTTATTATTTGCAACCTAATTGATGCCATGGCTGAACACCTAGACAGGGATAGTTGAGACATATCTACAAATATCCTAATGAGTGAACAAGGCTGGCATTTATTTCCTTCCAGACCAAGATCACTTAAACTAAATTAAAGGCTAATAAGTGAACAAACAGATTAATTTCCCCTGTTGTTTGTTTCAGACAGATTAGTTTAAACTGAACTAAATCTTGCCAAATCTTGCTGAGAACAGCATTTCTCATAGATCCTAAGGAAACTAGTGCTTAGAACACTTGAAGAACTACATTCATGCGTGTCACGACTCACGATGTAATATAATATTTCTGATACAAGCTTCTTTTCCTTCTGCATTGGCAAGCCTGAAATTAGTTAGCATAAAAATGTTGAATTAATGAAACACAAATGGCAGCAAATTATTCTAATAAAAGAACAGCGTATCAAGTTAGAAAGAAGAGTGGTTCTTGCATTCCGAATGATTAGTGTCTCTAGCTAGTGCTTGAACAAGCTAGAGACTTATATATGGATCATTTTGGATATGTTTTTCTTACTACGCATGACGCCAAGGGCGGCAAGATCAAAAATTCCTAAGCTCGGGATAGATTAACAAATTAGATTGATTGAGCTGTTGATGAGGTAAAAATACACAAAGGAACAAGAGACAGACTAACCACAGGCCCTGTGGCAATTCAACACTACTCCCCTTGTGCCACAATCCGCCGCGCCCTAACCCAAGCCGAGAAGAAACGGGACGGGTACCGCACCGTACATCGTCTCTACCACAAGCCATCTCGCTTTCTTTCTCCCGTCGTGGAGGAAGATGGGGGTGGTGTGGTGGTGATGAACTGGTGGAGTGGTGGTACGGTAAAGGAATTTACCGCGCAGCAAGTGATGTGAAAAATGGCTACTCAAATCTTATCCCATGCATGAGCTACTGGCCATAGTGCTATAGCTACCAGTACAAGTGAAACTGTAAAAAAAGGGTCAACTTTATCATGAAACAAACGAGTACTATATATAGCTTTTTGGTATATCTTGCGTAATTTTCTACTCTTCATTTCGGGGGGGATATGTACGTTATATTTATTGGGGAGAGAACATTCATATATAGATTGTATGCAAGGGGGAATGCAAAAGCATGCTGATAGCTAGAGGAGATGCATGAAGCTAGCTAACAGCCTAATACAAGCTCGTTCGTACCGTTTGAAACTGTATCTAGTAAGAAATCAAGGGACAGTAATCGGTACTAGTAGTTGATTTGCCTCACCTGTAAGTGCGACTTGACATGGGCCAAGGTCAGATCCTTCACGTCCATTAGCTCAAGAACCGACTTGGGTGTAGCTCCCGCACACGGCCCAGCAAAAGCATCGGTACCCAATCATTCATTCACCGAGCTACTAGCGACGTAAGTAGGCCGCAAGAGGCGAGGGGGCGCGCGTACTCTCGTGTCCGCCGAGCAGCGGCTCGACGGCGTGGACGAACCGCGGCGCCGCGACTGCCGCGTGGAGGCCGACGAATCCGCGGCGGCGACGGATCCGACGGTGCGGAGCGGGGACGGCGTCCGTGGCGCGGATCCGGGGCCGCCGGCGGATCCGGGGCGGCGTCCGGGAGGCGGGGGGCCGGCGACGGATCCGACGGTGCGGAGCCGGGGACGGCGTCCGGGCGCGGAGCCGGGGGCCGCCGGCGGATCCGGGGCGGCGTCCGGAGGCGGGGGCCGGCGACGGATCCGACGGTGCGGAGCCGGGGACGGCGTCCGGGGCGCGGAGCCGGGCCGCCGGCGGATCCGGGCGGCGTCCGGGGAGGCGGGGGCCGGCGACGGATCCGACGGTGCGGAGCCGGGGATGGCGTCCCGGTGGCGCGGAGCCGGGGCCGCCGGCGGATCCGGGGGCGGCGCTCCGTGGCGCGAGATGGGGGCCGGCGGCGGATCCGCGGCGCGGAGCCAAGGGCGGCATCCGTGTCGTGGAGGCGGGGGATGGGAGGAGACGGGCGCGGATGGGAGGAGACAGCGCGGGGTGGGAGCAAGCGGGAGAGAGGGCGGCGGGTTGGGACTGAGGGGAGGCAGGGGCGGTTGGGGGGATGGGAAGGTAGGGGCAGTAGGGTTCGGCGGTAGTGGGCCGGCGAGGAGGTATTGGGCCGGTGGAGGAGTTGGTGAGCTGTCACTTCCCCGAGTGCCACACCACCTAGCACTCGGGGAAGCAAGCTCTTCCCCGAGTGCCTCCTTTTTGGCACTCGGGGAACTAGTTATTTTTTTTAGTTTTTTTTTGCTCATTTTTTTTGTGCGGCCTTCCAACATTATTTCAAACTTCTTGCTCAAATTTGGCCTAATATTAATTTTTATAAATATATTTCATTAGATTTCCATTTTATCGATTTTTTGTCACGCTTCAAAATTGAATTGCAGGTGCATTAAATAATATAATTTGTTGATTCAAAAAATGATATTCATGATATTTGATGTATATTGAGGCTGTATGCAGGAACTCACATGAATTGTCGAGCATTTTGTTGCCATGACATGACGACCAACTTACGGGAAAAGTGTTTCTAAATTACAGAAAAACCGTACAAAGTCCGAAAATCACGAAACTTGTCGGGGAGTTGTGTTATCACATGTATAGGTTGTGTGCAAGACTAGAGAAAATTTTGAGCAAGTCTGCGACGTTTGATGCCTACAACTCACACATCTCCCAGTGTGTTATCACATGGATCGCGTGTGGAGATGTCTGGGTTTCAGGCATCACACATCGCAACTTGCTCGAAATTCTCTCAACTGTTGCACACAACCTCTACATGTGATAACACGATGTCCCGACAAGTTTCGTGTTTTTCGGACTTCGACCGGATTTTCTGTAATTCACAAACACTTTTCCCGTATGTTGTTAGTCATGTCACGACAACAAGATGCTCGATATTTCATGTGAGTTGTTGGATAAGGCCTCAATATACACCAAATATCATGAATATCATTTTTTGAATCACCAGATTATATAATTTCATGTACTTGTAGTTCAAATTTGAAGTGTGCCTAAAAATTCAAGAAAAAGGAAAAACTAACGAAATATAACAAAAAAATTCAAAAGTAAGCCAAATTTGGTCAAGGGGTTTTAAATAATGTTTGAAGGCCTCACAAAAAAATTGGGGCAAAAAAAACAAAAAAACAAAAATATTTCCCCGAGTGCCAGTGACTAGGCACTCGGGGAAGAGGCCCTTCCCCGAGTGCCAGGGACAAGGCACTCGGGGAAGAGGTCACCTTCCCCGAGTGCTAAGACTGGGCACTCGGGGAAGGGCCTCTTCCCCGAGTGCCTAGTCACTGGCACTCGGGGAAATATTTTTTTTTTTTTTTTTTTTTTGCACCAATTTTTTTGTGAGGCCTTCCCACATTATTTAAAACTCTTAGCCCAAATTTGGCTTACTTTTGAATTTGTTTGTTATATTTCGTTAGTTTTTTTCTTTTTCTTGAATTTTTTGGAAAAGTTCAAATTTAAACTACATGTACATGAAATCATATAATTTAGCGATTCAAAAAATGATATTCATAATAGTTGGTGTATATTGAGGCCTTATCCACCAAATCACATGAAATATCGAGCATCTTGTTGTCGTGACATGACTAATAACATACGGAAAAAGTGTTTCTAAATTACAAAAAATCGACGAAGTCCGAAAATCACGAAACTTGTCGGGGAGTTGTGTTATCACATGTATAGGTTGTGTGCAAGACTAGAGAAAATTTGGAGCAAGTCTGCGACGTTTGATGCCTACAACTCACACATCTCCCAGTGTGTTATCACATGGATCGCGTGTGGAGATGTCCGGGTTTCGGCATCACACATCGCAACTTGCTCGAAATCTTCTCAACTCGTTGCACACAACCTCTACATGTGATAACACGATGTCCCGACAAGTTTCGTGTTTTTCGGACTTCGACCGGATTTTCCGTAATTCACAAACACTTTTCCCGTATGTTGTTAGTCATGTCACGACAACAAGATGCTCGATATTTCATGTGAGTTGTTGGATAAGGCCTCAATATACACCAAATATCATGAATATCATTTTTTGAATCACCAAATTATATAATTTCATGTACTTGTAGTTCAAATTTGAAGTGTGCCTAAAAATTCAAGAAAAAGGAAAAACTAACGAAATATAACAAAAAAATTCAAAAGTAAGCCAAATTTGGTCAAGGAGTTTTAAATAATGTTTGAAGGCCTCACAAAAAAATTGGGGCAAAAAAAACAAAAAAACAAAAATATTTCCCCGAGTGCCAGTGACTAGGCACTCGGGGAAGAGGCCCTTCCCCGAGTGCCAGGGACAAGGCACTCGGGGAAGAGGTCACCTTCCCCGAGTGCTAGGACTAGGCACTCGGGGAAGAGTTTTTTCAATTTTTTTGTTAACGGCTCCGTCTAGTGCCGCCGTCAAATGTACCTTTTCTTTTTCGTGTGCCGTCTTCCCCGAGTGTTGCTCTCGGGGAAGATGGCCTTCCCCGAGTGCCGGTCTTCCCCGAGTGCCATGCCCTTTTAGGCACTCGGGGAAGACCATCTTCCCCGAGTGCAATTCTTCCCCGAGTGCAACACTCGGGGAAGATTGGCTTCCCCGAGTGCCCGATTTTTGGCACTCGGGGAAGTTCCAGGCACTCGGGGAATTATAGTTCTCCTGTAGTGGTTGTAAGTTAATGTATCCTTCTCTGCAATGCGGAAGCCTTTTGTAGTACTCTTCCGCATCATATATATATATATATATATATATATATATATATATATATATATATATATATATATATATATATATATATATATATATATATATATATATATATATACATATATTATCTTTTACAAAAGGTAAATTGTAATGTGATGTTGTCCAAGCACAAATTTTGCATAGTTTCTCTATGCAATCAGGCTTGTCCGATCCATTAGTTTTTAATCAATTTTGGACCATCATTGGTGAAGGGTTGGTTTTTTGTCACTCTTTAAAAGCTGGTCGACTTAACATAATTTTTTTTCTAAGACGCACTTCCTGAGCTCTCAAAATTTGAGAGTAAACCATTTCGGTGAAAATTTTACCAAATATACAACAGACGAGCTCTATTCTTCATATACAACACATTACCTTATACGGTCCCGAAACCAAGAGCTAGAGTTCCACATTTCATTTCAAGAAGAGTTACCTGATTTCTAAATGGATAACTAAAGAATCCTTGATTGTAACCACCAAATTAAAAGAATACTCCCAATGAGGAAATGGTGAAAATAAATGCCGGCTGAGGAATTAATGGGTAAATCTAACACCAACCATATATTCATGCAGCCTCTCGAAGAAACAAGATATGAGTTTAATTTTGCTACTTCGGTTCAAAAACTAGTAGTTCATTAATACATCCACAAATACAGCACCAGCAAACCTCCACCACTACTGCATGCATGAAATTAAACATAATATAGCAAAAAACATAAAGTGCCAAACAACCAATAAAAAGTTATTAAGGATCAACTGGGTGTGCCATTGTTGATTTTTGTCGATTTCCTCATGCTGCTCTGATTTTGCTAAATGGATCAACCAATGATGCTATCTGCTGGAAGCGCTGCCATGCCTCCGATTTTGCCGCGCTTGCCAACAGCTCCGCTTGCCTTCTCCGGCAAGCCGTGTGCCGCGTGCTTGCTGCGGGAGCTCGGATCTCGGAGCACCCACACGGATGGGAAGGGGCCACGGATGGATCTCCGCCGCGTCACCATGTTGTTGACCCATGCGCTCGGACTTGCCGCAACTTCGAGGATCCCTCTCACCTTTGCGCCAACGCAACTCGTCCGATCCTCCTCGCGCTAGCTCCTCCAAGCTCCTGCGCCGCGCTCGCCAGGCTTTGGTGCCACCCCACGCTGCGCGCCGCCCTTGGTCCCGCACACGCCCCGCCGCCAGAGCCTATCTACTCGCCGTCCCTGGTCTCGCACTGGCCTACTGCTACAGCTTGCCTGCGATGCGCCACTCTCTGCGCCCGGGTTCCTCGCCGGCCGCCGCGCCGCACGGGCGCGCGCTGGCGTGGGCAGAAAAAAACTGGGTTGGGAGGGAAGACGGGTCCAGGCGCGTGTTAATGGGTCCGTAGGGGGGAGGTGGGATCCGGTATAGGTGGTTCGGGTGCTGGGTAGGATGGTGTGTTGGGCTGGTTGGGTGTACAATGCTATTCTCCACCCTAGACGTGGTGTGTCTATATATATATATATATATATATATATATATATATATATATATATATATATATATATATATATATACCGTTTTGCTATAGTGCACCCGGGTGCATTCTCGTATAGAGAATGCACCCACCCTTGTTGCAATTAGGTCTTGTCCAGTTGCAACTGGAGCTCATTCTGGTTGCAATTTGTTCACGTCGGGTTGCAATTAGGAGTCTAGTTGCAATTGGTTCGTGTCCAATTGCAACGGAGTCAGATTTGTTATAATTAGTTCCGTCGAGTTGCAATTAGTGTAGTGTCACAGTTGCAGTCGGTTACTCTCTTTGTTGCAACTGGTTCGCGCCTGGTTGCAGCTCAGCTAGGTCTAGTTGCAATTGGTTCTCGTTGAGTTGCAATTGGTCCGTCAAGTTGCAATTGGTTTACGTCGAGTTGCAATTGGTCCGTCAAGTTGCAATTGGTTCACGTCGAGTTGCAATTGGTCCGTCAAGTTGCAATTGGTTAAGCTGCGAAGTTGCAACCGCAGGGTCTGTGCATTTGTTATACAGAATGCACCTGGGTGCATTTTAGTATCACCCTATATATATATATATATATATATATATATATAACATGGATATTCACCACGCCGTGTGGTGAATAATATTGAATAATATCGAGCGCAATAGGCGTGAGCCAAACGGAACTCCAGGCAGCACCGTTTAATAGAAAAAAGTTTTCATCTCAAGTGGTAAAAACTGAATCACAGTTGTACAATGGGTTCGTTTTAATGCTCGTTAAATGTTAACTTCTCGATATTTGATTTTGATTGGAATTGGCTGATTGTTCTCCAAACTTTTTTATAGTTCTAATTTTCTCAGTGTTGGATGGCATGCTATTGGAGGCCCCTGATCCCCGTGACTATAAAAACAAGTTGGATTTTACTCCTGTGGTTGTAAAAATGGATTGGAACTGGCAGTTCAAGCAGTTTAATTATTTTTATGGCTTGATTCCGTTTAGCACTGTTGTGCTAATTCCGGTCAGAGGACTTTTCGACAGGATCACTGTTATGTCCACACACATATTGAGATTGATTGGAGCTTTGACCGTGGCTCATTTAGCGTCCTTGTTTTGTAATCACTGAGGTGCAGCAGCCATTTGGCCGTCGTCAACAACAATTGGCCATGAGGAAGTCAAAATTATCCCACTGTAGGTAATTATTACTTCTTCAGGTGACAGATTATATAGTCTCAATAATTATTCCTTCATTACATGGTTAATTACTCCTTTTAACACCAAGACACACCAACAATCTATATACTCCATGGAGTGCAGCCGCATGAAAAGTCATGGACTCTTGGACTATGCACATCATTTGTACGAACAACAAAATTAAAAAATTAAAAAGAAAAACATGATGCATGCGTATCATACAAAAATCAAATTAATAGCTTGTTTAAAAAAGAATATATATTCGGTTCTATGTGGAGTAATTATTTCTATGTTGGATTCATAACAGCATGAATCACTGGTAGTCACTGGACACAAGCATCGTACAACTATGATTGACGTGGAACGATGGACGACATCTTTATAGCTGTGTATTTCTAAACTTGTAATTATTGCCTTAATAGCGACAATGAATATGGTCCTGAGTATTGTGTTAATATGTGTGCATGCATGCATGCATAATTATTGGTTTGTGCAGTAATTGCTAGGAGCAAATATTGGAAGCATTTTAGTGTTGAGTGATTCCTAGCCAGGATAACAGAGGGGACAACACGACGTGAGGATGTTGAGTATTATTCAACGGCCAGGCTGCCATGGTTGGATGTCCGTCAAGCTCTGTTAACCACCAAAATACTAAGTTTCATCCAGATGTAGTAAAAATTGTTCGCCATTTTGCTTCGTGTCTTCATTTTTATTGATTAAGATGTCACGGCGTTAATCAATAGTTTTCATAAAAATATTGTCATGAAACAATACTTTTCGATTGCCAAATAAGAGTATGTTTTGAAAAAATCTTATTAGCAAATATGAAAGAATCAAACTATTTGCCAAAAATAATAGGAGTAATTATTTCGACATTATAAGTAATTCCTTGATACAATTTTAATAGCTACCTACGAAATACAATTTAAGATGACATGACCGTAATAATCTTCTAAACTTCTTGAGCAGACAAAAATACCATAAGTGTTTAAATTATTTTTGTATAATCAGGAGCAATTATTTATATATTGTATCAATATAACTTCTTGAGTCACTAGTAGTAAGTACGCACGCAAGCAAGCATTAACTACGCTTAAAATCCATCTATCTCCTGCTGCAAGGGCACGATTGCAGGCATACCTTTTGCGAATGAACGGGAAAATATTTTGTGTCTCGAAAGATTGAAGCGGAAAAAAAAAACAAAAATTGGAGAAACACGGTTGCCTCAGTGTAATCATTCCCCCACACACGGTGGTGACCCTTTCCCTTAACAACATCATCCTCCTCCACGTACGATGACGGTTCGTAGGAAGGGGCAACAATACCGCTAATATTGAATGATTAGAGTTTTATACTACTTATTGGCATCGAAAATTACTTCTATTTGATAAGACGCAAAACCACTAGTGTTTAAATTATTTTCCATATAACCAGGAGTAATTATTTCTATATTTTATTAACATTACTGTCGGTGTTTTAGACCGGCAAACCTACCGAGGGGGTACCCGAGGTAGTAGATTGTGCGGTGGGGATCGTGATCGGTTGACCGAGAACTCGAAGGTATGCGCAAGGACACGGGACACAAGATTTATACAGGTTCGGGCCGCCAAGGTGGCGAACCCTACGTCCTGTTTGGGGGATCAAGTATGGCGCCCTGCGCTTGGTGTTGGGTTGTCCCCGTGAGGGATTGGGGATGTGCGGCTAGGTACCCGGCCCTCCTTTATATAGTCCGGGGGCGGGTTCCTAGTCGGTTACAAGGCAGGAGTCCTAGTAGGAGTACACGAGAGCGAGTCCTAGTAGGAGTACGGGGGGAATTCTACCGGAGTCCGTCTTCTACTATTCTTCCTTCCTTGCATGAGTACCGGGGGTGTATGCCCGACAAGCCCCCGAGCACGTTGGAGTCGAGAGTAGTAGTTTGAGTAGTCTTGAAGCCTCTTCGAGTAGTTCTTGAGCGTCCTCGAGTACGCTTGGAGAAGTCTTCAATAGTACTTGAACCGCCGCGAGGCCGGAAGGTGGTCCAGCTCATCAGTCTTGAAAAAATTTGAATGATGGGTGTAGCATAGCAGCCCCCGAGCCTTGAAATGATTAGGTAATCAATCCAAGGGTCTTCAGTGTTCGCGAAGCCATCATCCGAGTACTCTTGCAGCGTGTAGCCCCCGAGATAAGAGAGCCGTATGAGCCACGTCGAGTAGTGATTTGGTGAGGAGCCCCCGAGCTTGAGAGTGAGCGAAGCATGCTGAAGTTATCTTCAAGTAGCCCCCGAGCTGGAGAGATTCCAAGTAGCAGTTTGGCGTCGAGCCGTGGAGCTTGAGAAGTAGTCGCGCCGTCAGAGCGGACTTTAGGTGCGACCAAAGTCGACTTTAGATGCCGGCAGAGCGGACTTTAGAATGCGACTTAAAAACCGAAGTCGACTTTGTGCCGCGCGGAGCGGACTTTGAGATGCGACTTGAAATCCGAAGTCGACTTTGTGCCGCGCGGAGCGGACTTTGAGATGCGACTTGAAAACCGAAGTCGACTTTGTGCCGCGCGGAGCGGACTTTGAGATGCGACTTTAGAAGTCGACTTTAGAATGCCGCGCGGAGCGGACTTTGAGATGCGGCTTTAGAAGTCGACTTTAAGATGCCGCGCGGAGCGGACTTTGAGATGCGACTTTAGAAGTCGACTTTAGTTGCCGCGTAAAGCGAACTTTAGGTGCGACTGCAGTAGTCGACTTTGTGCCACGCGGGGTGGACTTAAGATGCAAAAAACGAAAAGCACTTTCCGGGAAGCCAAAGCGAATAAAAAATCAGAAAAAACGAGTAGTTTTGCCGCCGGAGCGGACTTAAGATTGCGACCGGAGTCGGCTTGTGCCACCGGAGTGGGCTTAAGTACCTGAGCCATGGATTTCAGACCCAAGGTACGATTGCCGCCAGAGCGGGCTTGTGCCACCGGAGTGGGCTTGAGTACCTGAGCCATGGATTTCAGACCCAAGGTACGATTGCCGCCAGAGCGGGCTTGTGCCACCGGAGTGGGCTTGAGTACCTGAGCCATGGATTTCAGACCCAAGGTACGATTGCCGCCAGAGCGGGCTTGTGCCACTGGAGTGGGCTTAAGTACCTGAGCCATGGATTTCAGACCCAAGGTACGGTTGCCGCCGGAGCGGGCTTGTGCCACCGGAGTGGGCTTAAGTACCTGAGCCATGGATTTCAGACCCAAGGTACGGTTGCCGCCGGAGCGGGCTTGTGCCTCCTAGGGATAGCCCCCGAGTTGATGAAGTAGACTCGTGGCGACTTGATTGATATACCCCAAGAGTAGTCAGCAGAGTGTAGCTCCCGTGAAAACCCGCCGAGAAGCATACACACGTGAGTAGTCGACAAGTAGTCCTACATGATGAGGAAAACAAGCCAAGAGAACAGTAGTCATTTAAATAAATGACTTAGCTGTTGCTGCCTGGGCAGACTTGTAGATGAAGCCGTGGCGATGGAGCCGCGACGGTTGTTGTTGAAGTCGACTAGTCAGAGTTGATTCCGACTAGTTGTTGGGGGCGTGACTGCCGTTCTCGACTAGTTTGGAAAACTAGTCAAGATGAAGGGTCGACGCGATGCGACCGAAGACGACGTCGTGGCGGCGCGTGGCATACTCGAAGCCGAGCGGTGTTGCCGCGAGACAAGTAGTCACCACGTACGGTGTGGCTGAAGTAAAGCCAGTGTGGCCGCAAGACGAAGTCGCGCGCACGGAGTAGTCGATGATGAGCCGTGTGACGGCCGCGCGACGTGCCGAGGCACCGGACGCGCGCCGTAGGCGGAGTAGTCGACGATGAGCCCGCGTGAGGCGAAGTAGTCGACGACGAGCGGCGCGCGACAAGCCGCGTGACGAGCCGCGCGACGTGCCGAGGCACCCCGGACGCGCGGCAAAGACGAAGTAGTCGACGACGAGTGGCGCGACAAGCCGCGTGACGAGCCGCGCGACGTGCCGAGGCGCCGGACGCGCGGCGGAGACCGCGGGGCCGACGACGAGTAGTCGACGACGAGCGGCGCGACAAGCCGCGTGGACGAGCCGCGCGACGTGCCGAGGCACCCCGACGCGCGGCGGAGACGAAGTAGTCGACGACGAGCCCGGGCGAGGCGAGTAGTCGACGAGCGGCGCGCGCGAGCCGCGGGGACGAGCCGCACGACGTGCCGAGGCACCCCGGACGCGCGGCGAAGGCAAAGTAGTCGACGACGACGAGCCCGGGCGAGGCGAGTAGTCGGCGACGAGCGGCACAACGAGCCGCGTGACGAGCCGCGCGACGTGCCGAGGCACCCGGGACGCGCGGCGGGAGACGAAGTAGTCGACGACGAGTAGTCGACGACGAGCGGCGCGACAAGCCGCGTGACGAGCCGCGCGACGTGCCGAGGCACCCGGACGCGCGGGATAGGAAAATTGATTCCGCTTTGACAAGAGCAAGGCGACTTGCTTCAATGGATCTTCGGCGAGTCGACGAGTAGATTGATCTTGTTGACGAGGGTCCTTCGAATTCGCCCGGTGGTGATGATCACCCCTACCTGGCGCGCCAGCTGTCGGTGTTTTAGACCGGCAAACCTACCGAGGGGGTACCCGAGGTAGTAGATTGTGCGGTGGGGATCGTGATCGGTTGACCGAGAACTCGAAGGTATGCGCAAGGACACGGGACACAAGATTTATACAGGTTCGGGCCGCCAAGGTGGCGAACCCTACGTCCTGTTTGGGGGATCAAGTATGGCGCCCGCGCTTGGTGTTGGGTTGTCCCCGGAGGGATTGGGGATGTGCGGCTAGGTACCCGGCCCTCCTTTATATAGTCCAGGGGGCGGGTTCCTAGTCGGTTACAAGGCAGGAGTCCTAGTAGGAGTACACAGAGCGAGTCCTAGTAGGAGTACAGGGGAATTCTACCAGGAGTCCGTCTTCTACTATTCTTCCTTCCTTGCATGAGTACCCGGGGTGTATGCCCGACAATTACTTCTCGATTTAATAACATAGTAAATATCTCTCATAGTATTTTCTTCTTAGTATTGTTCCTTTGATCAAAATATTTTTCTGGGGAATAAAAAATCATGTTTGTACTACCCAAACGAGCTCTGCGTGTGGATAGGGGATGACATCGACGACGACGACCATCGGTGTTGCCTGGTGAAGTCATTGAGGAAGCCGATCTATACCAAAGAAATGTGGTCCATGGCTCCTCCGTTGGACTAAATTGCATCACAAGTTTGGTCCATACTGTCGTCGTCGTGGATAGTAAGATTGCGGCCAAGCATCATAGAGGAAGTTGTGTGCTCGAGCTTTTTCTCACTCCATCCAAAGCTTCTTGGCCTCCCTCCATGGCTGGATACGATCCAAAACAAATCTCAGCTCCACGGTAAAACCAAATTTTGCAATAGAAAACTCGATCCGAATTATTACCTTCACGAATAGAAGATGATCAATAGCCCATGCCGCTGCTCCCCACCGATTGGAGCCTTCGCCACCGGTAGGGAAATTTAAATTTCGTGGGATGGTGTTGTGATTTACGGTTGCATGTCTTTTTTATGACGAGTTTGGAAGCTTGGATGCTCGGTTGGGTGGCGCTCCACCGGAGTGTTAAACAGTTAGGTAGAATGCTCAATGTGAGAAAAAATGGATCAAGAGGAGAGACAAATGAAGGAAAGACATGCATTTTTTACCTTTATAACTAGTTCGGTATGCAGTAACTTGAATTCCTAATAAATTTTTTGAACCGTGCATGCATGCAGAGTTGATTAAGCTAATTAATTTGATTCCGACGAAGGACATGCATGAGGGTTGGTCAAAGGAGTAAATTTTGAAACTAATTACTGTTGTAGAATTTAACGACTTGACACGGAGTACTAGCGTTCCGTTAGGATTGTTGATTAGTAAACTCCTTCAGCTCATGCATTTATTTGGTAATTGGTGTATTTCCTTAACGCATTTATGTGCTAATTGGCATTTATGACCTAAATAAATTTGTTAACATGTGCATGTCACGGGAATGTGAATCGGAGTAAATATTGGAAGCATTGTGTGTCTCTCTCTATATATATATATCTATATATATATATATATATATATATATATATATATATATATATATATATACACACACGTGCTAATCTACACCCCGGGTGTAGAGTAAAATTCTACACCCGCCAGTAATTACGGCCAAACCGATTAACAATTACCGAACTAAGTCCCGGGATTACTGAACCATGCTCACCGGTCAGTAATCTCGCGATTTGGTTCAGTAATTTTTTACGCAGTTTGGTCAGTAATTACTGTTGGGTGTAGAATAGGATCCTACACCTAGGGTGTAGATTAGCGCTACCGTGTGTATATATATGCGAGTGAATCCAAATGCGAAACCGAAACGCATACTGGGCCGTGTCGAGTGTTGGGGAAGTTGGTCTTCGGAAGCATCACCCGTGCCCGCCCACGACTGCATACAGCTTCGGTCTCGCGAGAAGACCCTTCGCCGCATGAGCACTAATGAAACACTGATGCCGCTTGTGCCTTATGAGTTTTGCTGTGCAGGGAAGATTTTTTGTGGCCGCGTCTACCTTCGGTGCCGAAGGTGCTAGCGGCGGGGCTCCGGTGACGAGAGCCCAAGGGAGACATGGGGTGGAGAGCGCTGACCCGGGACGACGAGTCCGGAGCCCGCGGCGGCGTGAACGAAGCGTACAAAGAGGCCCGACGCCCTCGGGTCCGGGGTCGCTCGCTCGGCGCCGAAGGTGCCAACGATCCCGGACACGTGGCCGCCGCCGCCGTGTAAAGCGGGCTCCGGTCGGGGGCGAGACAAGGGCGGCCGCGTGTAAAGGCGTTTCGGCCGTACGAAGACACGCCGGAGGCCCGTACGACGCGGGGACTTATCGTTATACCCTTGTAAAGTGTTTAAAGTGGATTGTCGGGGAGCGAGAAAAGTTGTAATTGAGGCAAATGACTATACCCGGGGCCTCCTATAAATAGTGAACCCCTTGTAATGAAACGGACACACCGTAATGAGAAGAGAGCACCGAAGGCATTTGCCGCTTCTTCGGCCTTCGGTCGCGGAGTATTTCTTTGTTTCCTATTCGGCCTTATTAAGTTTCGCCGTTCCCTTTCCTCGCCCAAGTAGAAGTAGGAGCCTTGCGAGAGTGAGCGAAGGAAGGGAGAGAACTCGGGGGGGGGACGTTGTGTCGGCGTCCACCCTTCGGGCCCGATTTCCACCAACAAGCTTTGGCGCCCACCTCGTGGAAGATCTCAAGACCACATGGCTAGGACACGTTCGGCGGCGCCGGGCCGCGACGGCTCGGCGACGACCCCTCCACTCGCGTCGGAGCCCACCAACCCAACCCCTTCGTCCGTTCGGGCCTTCGGCGGGGACCGCCGCCGGCCAAGCGCGCGGAGGTAGAGCACACCGCTCCGGGGATGCTTGAAGTCAGCCTCGAGGGGCTGGGGGCTTCGGCACAAGACATCGAGGCCCTCCGAAGGATTCGGGCCCTCGTCGCTGGCAAGTCCGTGCCGGCTCAGCCTGAGCAGGAGACGCGCCCATCCTCATCGCCGACGCAACCATCCCAGCACCAGGATGCGGCTCCACCTCACGCCGCCTCCGACACCATCGACTTCAACATCAGGCAGGCTGAGCGTTACCTCGCCATGCTGCAAAGCCAGATCGCCGGCGCGACGCCGCCACAGCAAGCTGCTCCGACGCCGCCCGCACCACCACCGACGCCCGCCGCGCATGCCGCGCCGGCGGCCCGAGAACACGCCCGGCTCACCCCGGCAGCCATGCAAGCTCGGGCCGGATCGGTGGAGGCGACAAAAGGACGCCTCCGAAGGACAAAGCATTGGGCACCGCCAAGACAAAGCGGGTGCACGAGCACTTCGCTCCCGACGACGCCCCACTTCGCAACGTGATCCCGTGTCCCCGCTCTCGGTTGAGCCGGGAGAGCGCGCCGTGGCCTCGTAGGTTCAACGCCAACACCTTGCCCCGGTACGACGGGGACTACGATCCCAAGGAGTTTTTAATGAAGTTCGAAGCGGCGCTGAGTCCAACGGAGGTGATGCCACGACAAAGGCAAAGGCCCTCGTGCTCGCGCTCAAGGGAGAAGTCCGCATCGGTATGCCAACATACCGAAGGGGTACATCACATCATGGTTCCAGCTGCGGAACAAGCTGCTGTCCAGCTTCAAAGGCATGCAGGTCGAAGAGCTGGACTCCAACGACCTCGTCAACATGTGTGTCCAGGGGGACCGTGAATCACTGCAAGAGTACATGCACAGGGTTGTCAAGCTAACAGCGCGCGCGCCCAATGTGTCCGAAAGCAGCATCATTGATGCCATCGTCGGTGGCCTGAGGGTTGGAAACTGCCAGGATGTGCTCGACAGGGTCAAGCCGAAGTCCGTGCAAGAATTATTTGAGGTCATGCAAGAATACTGCAAGTCCGACAAAGGCCGCCGCCGAAGGCTCGACCGGGCAAACGCAGCAAAAAAGCAGAAACAACAGGGCCAGTGGGACCAGCCGAAGGGGTGGCAAAACCAGACGCCGAAGCAGGCGAACCGCCAAATCAACAACGTATCCGCACCCCCCGACCCAAACCAGAACAGGGGCGGCGGGCACAAGGGCGGATACAAACATAGCAAGGGGCCGAAGCCGCAACAGCACAGCCAGCAGAGGCCCGGAGGCGAGCGTTTTTTCTGCTGGCTCCACGGGATTGACGCCCAGCACCACACGCACCAGTGCCCTTCGGCAGTCAAGATGAAGATGGAGTGGGAGGCGGAGGAGAAGGCGAAGGCAGCAGGCATGGCCGTGAACCATGTCATGAAATACCAAAATGCGGGTCAGTTCAAGGCCCTGCCGCCACCCTACCGCCACCAGCCCTACCAACCTTCGGCTCCGGCGCATGCTTTCCACCCACCACAGCCATACGCACCTTCCGCGCCGCAGCTGCTTCCACCTCCTCCCCCGCTCGCGCAACAACCTTCGGTGTTCGTGCCGTCGTGGCCGAACCCACCTGCCCACCACCAAGTGCATTACACACACACCCAACCGCCACCCCCGCCACCGCCAAAGCAAGAGGTCCCTGACTCAAGCAGCTCGGGGATGACGGGCATGCTCAACATCATCAATGCGATCTCCGGCGGATCAAATGAGCCGACCCACGAGACAAAGAGGCAACGCCAAGATTACTACCGAAGCGTGTCACATATCTGCTCCGGCAAGTACTTCCACTTGCCATGGTCCCACGTTCCCATAACTTTCACGGCAGCCGACATCCGGCTGCAAAGACTACCCGCACAACGATCCGCTCGTCATAAGGGCTAACATCGGCAAGAACACAAAGTACTACTTCGGCAACGACGTGGGGAGGATCCTCGTTGATAACGGCAGCTCAGCGGATATCCTGACCTGGCAATGTTTCACCAGCATGGGTTTCAAAAAGGAAGACCTGAAGAAGGCAGAACACCCGCTGTACGGCTTCGGCAACAAAAAAATCGAAGCCCTCGGCAAGATTGATGTCAATGTATCCTTCGGCCAAGACGCCACCATGAGAACCGAGGTCATAACATTCGACGTTGTGGACTTCGCGTACCCGTACAACGCCATCTTCGGCCGCAACACCATAAACAAGTTCGCGGCGGTTATCCACCAAGGGTACCGTCGATGAAGATACCGACGGCGGCGGGAGTAATATCAGTCTATGGCAGCCAGGAGGAGGCCCGAAGAGCCGAGCGCAACACTTCGGTCCACAACAGACAAGTCCATGTCATCAATGAAAACGAGAGCAACGAAGCTTCGGCGGCCGAAGAGCACAAGGCAGAAGCCCAAATGAGGCAGTCCATGAAGGGAGCCGAAGCCGAACGCATGAAGGCTGTCGACGTCACAAAGACAGTCCCCTTATGCGCGGACGTGCCAAGCAGAACCGTGATGATAGGCGCTGAGATCAGCGCAGAAGACGAAGGCCGACTCCTGCAGTTCCTTCGTAACAACCAAGATGTCTTCGCATGGTCCAAGTCTGACCTGACAGGCGTTCACCGCTCGGTCATAGAGCATGCACTTAATACTGACCCAAGAGTCAAACCGAAGTTACAGCGGCAGCGGCCCATGTCGGCGGACAGAGTCAGGCCTGCGGAGGCCGAAGTGCAAAAGTTGCTCGACGCAAGAATTATCAGAGAAGTGCAATACCCCATCTGGGTGGCAAATGTGGTCATGGTACCGAAGAAGAATGGCAATATGAGAATGTGCATTGACTTCACTGAACTCAACAAGGCATGCCCGAAGGACCCTTTTCCTCTGCCAAGGATCGACGTCATCATTGATCAGGCTGCCGGCTGCGACATGTTGAGCCTCTTAGACTGCTTCTCCGGCTATCACCAAGTGTGGATGCGAAGGGAGGACGAAGCAAAAACCGGATTTACAACCCCCTTCGGTGTCTTCTGTTTCGTCAGGATGCCCGAAGGCTTGCGCAACGCCGGGTCCACCTTCAACCGCATGATGAAGTTGATCCTGGGCAGCCAGCTGGGGCGCAATGCTTCGGCGTACGTCGACGACATCGTCATCATGAGCGAGAAAGAGCAAGATCACATCGCAGATCTAACCGAAACCTTCGACAACATGAGGCAAAACGGTCTCAAGCTCAACCCAGAGAAATGCATCTTCGGCATTCGGAGAGGGCAACTGCTGGGCTGCATGGTCTCCAAACGGGGCATCCAGGCGAACCCCCAAAAGATCGAGGCCCTACGAAGAATGCAGCCCCCAGCCACCCGAAAGGAAGTTCAGAGGCTTGCGGCGGAATCGCCTCGCTGAACCGGTTTATCTCAAGAGCCGCAGAGCGAAGCCTGCCCTTCTTCAAGGTCCTTCGTGCGAATTCAGCCTTCCAATGGGGCCCAGAGCAGCGGCAAGCTTTCGATGAACTCAAGAAATATCTTGAAGATGCCGCAATCATGACCAAACCGTCACCGAAGGCCGACCCGTCGTTGTACATTGCGGCAACCGACACGGCGGTCGGTGCGGTGCTCGTAGAAGAGCGCGGGGAGGCGGATGCCCCGAGGCAATTTCCAATATACTATGTCTCCGAAGCTCCGAGCGGCTCAAAGCCGCTCTACTCCGAAATGGAAAAGATGGCATATGCGGTTGTAATGGCAAAAAGGAAGCTTCGGCACTACTTCCGCAGCCACAACGTCTCGGTACCCACGCCTTTCCCCCTCCCGGGACATGTTCGAGAACAAGGAGTCAACGGCGAGTAATGGGCAAGTGGGCCTCGGAATTGGCGGAGCACGTCATAAGCTTCGTCGCCCGCGGCGCAATAAAATCTCAAGTCCTCGCCGACTTTGTAGCCGATTGGACGCCTTCGGCGCCGAAGGGGGAACCGGTAGTCACGCAGCCGTATGGGAAGTCCGGTGTGACGGCGCGTGCGCCACCTCGGTTCGGCGGCAAAGCAGCCCTTAAAATCCCCCGTCGGGTATCAAACTCCGATATGCTCGCGACTCAACTACGACAATTGTACAAACAATGTAGCGAGTATGAAGGCCTCGTTGCTCGCCCTTCGGAAGGCCAGGGCTGTAGGTGCCAGGAGGCTCGTCATCCTGACGGACTCTGAGCTTGTCGCTTGCCATATTGGGAAAACCTACAAGGCAAAGAGCCCAGACATGATGAAGTACTTGCAAGCCGTCCGAAGCATGGAGAAGTTTTTCATTGGCATCACAGTGCGAAGCTTCCCCAGAAACCACAACAAGGAGGCCGACGCTATTGCGAAGGCAGCTGCACTACTTGAGGCTTTGCCACCAGATGTTTTTTACGAAACAACCACCTCGAGGTCCGCTGCCGACGAAGCAGCACCCCCCAAGTTTGTGAACGCAATTCAGAGCGAGGACTGGCGTGCCCCAATAGTGGCGGCGCTCAAAGGATATTATGAAGCCGAAGATGGGATCACCGCCAAGAGGGCGGCGATCAGGGCGAGGAACTATCACCTGGTCGACGACAACTTGTACCGAAGAGGGGTGTGCGCTCCATTATTAAAGTGCATATCAGTCACTGAGGGGAAGCAGCTGCTGCACGAAATCCACAGCGGCATGTGCTCACACCACCTCGGCACCAGAGCTTTGGTGCAGAAAGCTTTCCGCCAAGGTTTCTACTGGCCTTCGGCAGTAGCAGACGCCCACGACATTGTGCGCCACTGTCCAGAGTGCCAGCGCCACGCACCCTACAGCAAGTTTGCCTCCAATGAGATACAGTTGCTACCACCGGTGTGGCCCTTCGCCCGGTGGGGTGTTGATATCGTCGGCCCGTTACCCACGGCACCTGGAAACTACACCCACGCAGTTGTGGCGGTTGAATATTTCTCCAAGTGGGTTGAAGCGAAGCCATTGCTGAGCATCACTTCGGCGACCATTCAGAAGTTCTTCTGGCAAAACATAGTGTGCCGCTTCGGTGTCCCTCACGAGGTCACAGTTGACAATGGCAAGCAATTTGACAGCACAGAGTTCAAGGAATTCTGCGCATACTTGGGAACGAAGCTGTGCTTCGCTTCGGTTTACCACCCACAGTCCAACGGGGCTGTCGAACGAGCCAATGGAATCATCTTCGCTGGCATCAAGAGAAACATCACTGACTTGCCCAAGAGCAAATGGGCCGAAGAGCTACCGAGGGTAATCTGGTCCCACAACACCACCACATCCAGAACTACTCAGTTCTCCCCTTTCAAACTGTTGTACGGGGAGGAAGCCATGCTGCCCGAAGAATTGTGCCTTGGCACCTGGAGGAATACCCCCTCCGGTGACGAAGACCTCAAGGCTTCGGTCCAGAACATCGAGGAAGTCCGCTTGCAGGCAGCTGAAAACCTCTTGGCCTACCAAGACGAAACACGAAGGTGGAAAAACAAGAAAATCAAACCAAAGCTCATTCGGTCAGGGGACCTAGTGCTACGAAAGGTGCCGAAGGGTAAATTGAAGGGTAAGATGCACGGGAAATGGGAAGGCCCGTTCATAGCTACGGCTACCGCAAACGAAGCAGCCTTCAAGCTACGTCGGCTGACGGGCGACGAAGAGCCATACACCTGGAACGTGGATATGCTTCAGAAGTACTTCGTATGAAGTGACTACCAGTTCTTAGCATAATCTTTGACTTTTCATAGTTTCTCTTTCCTTTAGGCCAAGATATTGACCTTGTATCCTATGTACATTAAAGTAGTGGGGGGAGTACTCTTTTCCTCACGGGGGAAGCTTCGTGGTTCCCCTCTGGATCCGCGAAGTGTGAGGTTTTTAATGAGGCGGCCCTTTGTATCCCTTCGGTTTCTGACATGTAATATAAGTCAGTTTTCCCCCCATCCCTTCGTGTGCAATTTACCTTCTTTTTTAAAGAATGCTCGCGCCACTCTATCGAAGCTAGGCCACCGCCTCCGGGGGGGGCCTAGTCTCCGAAGTGGCCTTCGGCGCGGTAAGTAACAGCCTTGGCGCGGGTTGCCTTAGAGGCACGCACACCAAGCCTGTCACTTATTGGCGTGACCGAAGGAAAAACCGCTTGAAGCGGGACAGGGCCATGATTCGGCCGAAGTAAGCGCACGCCTGGAGCGATGCGTCGGTCGTGAGTTGACCGTCGGTCTCGAGTTGACCGAAGGAAAAACCGCTTGAAGCGGGACAGGGCCATGATTCGGCCGAAGTAAGCGCACGCCTGGAGCGATGCGTCGGTCGTGAGTTGACCGTCGGTCTCGAGTTGACCGAAGGAAAAACCGCTCGAAGCGGGACAGGGCCATGATTCGGCCGAAGTAAGCGCACGCCTGGAGCGATGCGTCGGTCGTGAGTTGACCGTCGGTCTCGAGTTGACCGAAGGAAAAACCGCTCGAAGCGGGACAAGGCCATGATTCGGCCGAAGTAAGCGCAAGCCTGGAGCGATGCGTCGGTCGTGAGTTGACCGAAAAGCGAACCGCTGGTGCGGAGCAAGTCCACAATGCGGCCAGAGAAAACGCACGTTCGCGACGACGCGTCGTGCAGAAGTGGGCGCACACTCAGAGGCAGGACATCGCACGTTAACTCCAAAAGCGAAGCGCGATGCCGCTTCGTCCCAACGAACCTAGGGTTTTTCACAATCAAGTGTGCAGCACGAAAACGACAGGCAAACACACCTCTCATGCACACTTCCAATTTACAACATCCATCGTAAAACGCTACAACTTTACAAATCAATTAACAGTGTAGTTACAACACATACTGCCTCGCACAATAAATGTACAGAGTCGTAGTCCGCTTCGGGCCTGCCGCGAACACTTCCGGGGGGGAGTTCCGAAGTCCTGTGCTTCAAGTCTTCGCGCCAGCCCGCGGTCACCAATAACGGTCAATCTTCGTTCAGTACATCATCACAGATTTCGTCAATCAACCGAAGATATGCCATGTCTATGATCTCCAAGGCCATCTCCCGAAGCTCGCTGTCGGTAGGCATCCTCCCTGCGCCGAAGTTAGTGTCAGAGTCCATACGAAGGGGATCCCTCCGTCTCCACCTTCACCGCTGCGAAGCTTTCCGACGAGGTATCAGGAATTAAGTATACATACTCGGGCGGTCCGAGGACCCCCTCCTCAATTGGTTCCGTTTTTGGAACGACCCCTTCGTCCACGAAGGGGTCCACTAACCTACGCGCGGCCGCCCTGCGGGCGGCCCGCTCTCTAAGAATGGCATCCCGACGCGCGGGATCCTTTGAAAACTCAGCGAAAAAGCGTTTAGCCGCCTCGTTATGCTGGCGGTAGCGCTCCGCTCGGTATGACAAGAACTCCGCATACGAAACACCAGGATGACGGATGCTAAACTTCGTCCACACGTTCGGCGCGACAAAAAGTGAATTAAGAGGCAAAGCTGAGTCGCTCGAACCTTCGGCCCTCTGCGCAGGAGCCACGGAGGGAACCCCGCGCAGATACCGTGCATCAGTTTACATTACAAAAATTTTTCATCCCTTCAAGGGGAGACTGTCTCATTCCTTTACAAACGACGGCCGAAGTGGTTCACACCTCAGCACCTTCGGCGACGACGTGGCCCTCGTCCAGCCACGGCACTAGCTTCGGTGGCTCCTACCGATGCGACAGTTGCGGCGACTGTTGTCTCCGTGGGCGCCTCGCCGTCGGGAGAGCCGGCGCCAGCGCGTGCGGCTTCAAGTTCTGCTCGCGTGTGCCGCGTCCGAAACATCCGCCGCGGTGTTCTCTTCTGTAGGGGCCTCGGCACCGCAGCTTCAACGAGCGCAAGTGTGATCTCCTCCTCGGTGGCGTAGGCGCCTCGAGGCCGGTGGGTGCCGAAGGGGCGGTCCCCGCGGCCGCTTCGGCCTCCTTGTCTTCGGCGCCGGCCCCCGGCGCGTCATCCCCGTGCCCCGCTTCGGCGGTGCGCGCCATAATGTCCTCGGCGCTGCGCGCTCCGCCCTCGGGAGCGCCGGCGGCTTCACCCTTTTGCGGTGCTGCAGCTCCGGAGCCCTCGGCGGTGATGAGGGGGACGCCAGGCATGGCAATCCAATCCCCCTCTGACATGAACTGGGGCAGGGGCGGAGTGCCGCCAAACCGAACCCAGAGACGGTCGTACACGCGATCCTACAGTCGAGGCTTGATCTGCAAAACAATGTGGGCAGTGCGTCAAGTTAATTACGAGAGGGCATTTTTCTTCGTTCAATCTTAAGCATAGGGAGGAAGTAGCTTCGACGCACCTGGGCACTGAGTCGAGCGGACTCCTCCAAGGTGAGTTGATACCCCCGCTGAGCGAAGAAGGTGTTCATAAAGTTCTTTGCGAGATTTTTGGGGAGCACTGGGAGCTGGCTGACGTCCAAGTCCGCGTCGCTGGGCCATGCGAAGTTATCCTTCGTCAGACGACGAAGATCCCCCTTGCTAATTGTCTTCTCCGATGATGGGCGATCCGAAGGCACAAGCGAGCACACTGAATAGGCCAGCGTGCGGACTCCCACCGCAGCAGCAAGCTCTCCGAAGATCTTCGTATTCATCGTGATCAGATCGAAGCACGCGTTCACCCACTCGTAATATGCCCCGACGCTGCACCGGGGGAATCTGATAGGTGGTGCCTCCAAATTGCACTGCTCTAGCACCTGCAGTATGTCGTTACGAAGGGCCTCCGCGCTCCGGAGGTGGTCCGCGCGATATTGCTCCAGTGTCCCGCTCAGTCCGCTCGCTTTCTCCTGCGCTTCGGCTAACCTGGCCTCCATGTCAGCGAGCCGAGACTGCAAGTTTTCCTTCGCGCTGCCCAGGGTCTCAACATCGTGGCGCAGCCTGCTGAGGGCGGCTTCGGAGTCCTTCGACGATTTTTCTTTCTCCTCCTGCAGCCTTCGCGAGCGCTCTTGCTCAGCAGCCAATCGACCTTCCAGCTCCGTCACTCGGTTTTCGAGCGAGGAGACAGCAGCCACCGATCTCTCCTTGGTCTCCTTGCTCTCCTGCTCCAGCCTTCGGGCAAGACATCGTGAAGCTATAAAGGCTTTCAACGACAAGTCTCCGCACGCCGTCGTCAGTTCAGCCGCGGTCAGCTTCCCATAGTATTCTTCTTCATGAGGGATGGAGAAGCTTGCCCCGGCTTCTTCCAGGAATTGGCGCTCATGACCGCCGCTTGTCAGCCCCAAGAAGCGGATCGTCTTCCCGCCGATCAGTTTGGCTTCGGCAGGGACATGAAGACGGACAGCGGCGGCCCGGGGCTCCTCTGGTGTCACCCGATAGCTGCTGCTTTCGGGTCCTTCGTCCTCCTCCTCCTCCTCCGCTTCGGGAATGACGTCGTTTCTCTCGGAGGCAGGAGCTGAAGGGGAGGCCGACTGCTCGGTACCCTCGGAGGAGGTGTCCGACGAGCTGCTGGAGGTGGAGCTGGAGTCATCTTTTTCCTGGGGGGCTTCGGCGCCGACGACGACGGGGCTCAGCTTGCGTGGCGCGTCCCCGACGGAAGACACTATGCGAACATCGCTGTCTTCGTCACTGTCTTTTTCTTGCGGGCTGAGGGGGACTAGCAACGGTCCGGCAGCCCCCACCCCCGCCGTCGCCGCGGGCACATCCGAAGGCGCGGCCGCACGGAGTGGGACGGCGGCTATAACGTCTCCGACGACGCCCGTCTCCACGTCGATGACGCGAGTTCTCTTGGGAGAAGGGGGCGAGTCCGCCGGTCGCCCGCCCCGCTTCTTCCGGGCTTTCCCTTCGGCGGCCGCTGTAGCCGCAGCAGGCGCGCTCCTCCTGCTCGCTTTTTGTGGAGCAGCGCGGGGTGAAGTCGCCGTCTCCTCCACGTCCGCTTCGGCGGCTGCGACCGCCGCGGCCTTCTTCTCGGCTGCCTCTCGGTGCTTGGCAAATCCGACGCGCTCGGGCGGCGCGATCTTGAAAAACTCGAAGATACGATTGGTTCGGGACCCGTTCAGCTCCGCGACGGTGTCCTTGTATTCCTTCGGTGAGACGGGGCCGAGGATGAAGTCCCCGTGCGCCTCCACCTTCCTTCTCCTCAACACTGCAGGAAAACAGGCAAGATCGTCGCATCGTGATCACTAATAACATAGCGAAACACAACCATCCGAAGGGTGAAGAGCAACTTACAATCGGCCGTAAAGCCGAAGACCCTTGTCCAATCAGGGCAGGGGATGCCACCGATGTCCTCCGCCCATTCGTCTTCGGCCACGGACCAACCGTCGACCAGCGGGCATACGGGAATGCTGCGGTACTCCTCCACAATGTCGCGGGTACCATACCTCCGCGCAAACCGACGGAGCATAATCACGAATTCGTCCCCCTCCGGGCACGAAGGATTCTTCGCGTAGGACTCGTGCAGGGGCGGGAGTTCCTTCGTCGCCAACGGGTGGGTGCCTCCGGAAGAAGGGGGGCTCAGACTGTAGTAGAACCAATGCTGCTGCCAGTCCGAAGGCCACTTGTTCCTGTACGCGGTAACCGGGCTCACCACACCCGCCTTGTAGGAGAAATTGAGGCAGCCGAACTGGCAGTCCTTCTCCACGGACTGGTCCCCTTCTTCCTCGAAGACCGTCCGCCGCTGGTGATGCACCTGATGCGCCGAGGCAAAACCTTCGGCGGAGGGCTTGATCTTCGTCGTCCGGCATATCCACATATATACTGACAGCCGGAGGATGGCATTAGGGGTGAGCTGGTGAAGGTAGATGTCGAAGTACCGAAGTATGTCGACGACGGCGGGGTGAAGTGGAAACCGAAGCCCCGCGTATAGAAGATCTCGGAAGATGACAACCTCGTTGTCCCGTGGCCGCGGCACGGTCTCACGGCCGGGGGCTCGGCCGGCCCCGACCATGCGATTCTTCACCAATGCCTCCACGTCGGTCTTGTCGATTTGGCTTCGACCGAACGTATAGGTCTTCGCGATCTCCCTCGCGACAGCATCGCGTCTACGCTTCGGCGCCATCAGCACTAACTATGCACGAAGCGAAAGCAGAAGCAGGGGGGCTGAAGCAAATCTTACAGTAGGTCTTCGGAGCTCTCGCGGGTCGTAAGCTCTGCGCTGAAGTCGCTGGGTGGGGTAAACCAAAGGACGGCCCCCCCCCTTATATAGTAACAAGTTCCGATAATCGCGCCGGCCCAAATCAAAATTACCTTTTTACCCATTAACGGCCCCTCCCAACGGTAAACTTGGCCGAGGGCAGCGCACGTCTTTTTCGGGACGTCTTGTCAGCGTGGGCCGTCCGGGGGAGTTCCGAAGACCGGTCTTCACCCGGTTAAGGACGATCGTAAGTTCGGCCCTACGCAGAGCCAGGACGGCCCTCACTGACGAGGGGCTACTGTTGGGGAAGTTGGTCTTCGGAAGCATCACCCGTGCCCGCCCACGACTGCATACAGCTTCGGTCTCGCGAGAAGACCCTTCGCCGCATGAGCACTAATGAAACACTGATGCCGCTTGTGCCTTATGAGTTTTGCTGTGCAGGGAAGACTTTTTGTGGCCGCGTCTACCTTCGGTGCCGAAGGTGCTAGCGGCGGGGCTCCGGTGACGAGAGCCCAAGGGAGACATGGGGTGGAGAGCGCTGACCCGGGACGACGAGTCCGGGGCCCGCGGCGGCGCGAACGAAGCGTACAAAGAGGCCCGACGCCTCAGATCCGGGGTCGCTGCTTCGGCGCCGAAGGTGCCGACGATCCCGGACACGTGGCCACCGCCAGCGTGTAAAGCGGACTCCGGTCGGGGCAGAGACAAGGGCGGCCGCGTGTAAAGGCGTTTCGGCCGTACGAAGACACGCTGGAGGCCTGTACGACGCGGGGACTTACTGTTATACCCTTGTAAAGTGTTTAAAGTGGATTGTCAGGAGCAGAAAAGTTGTAATTGAGGCAAATGACTATACCCAGGGGCCTCCTATAAATAGTGAACCCCTTGTAATGAAACGGACACACTGTAATGAGAAGAGAGCACCGAAGGCATTTGCCAGTTCTTCGGTCTTCGGTCTGCGGAGTATTTCTTTGTTTCCTATTCAGTCTTATTAAGTTTCAGCGTTCCCTTTCCTCGCCCAAGTAGAAGTAGGAGCCTTGCGAGAGTGAGCGAAGGAAGGGAGAGAACTCAGGGGGCTGTTGTGTCGGCGTCCACCCTTCGGGCCCGATTTCCACCAACATCGAGCCCCACTCAGAATGCATTGAGTTTTTTTTTTGAGAATCAGAATGCATTGAGTTGGTTTTTTTATTTTTTTCTTGACCGACACAGCCCCGGTTCTTGTACAGTAAGGCCCATCGTCACATTACAGTGCCGCGAATTTGTCAGGATCAGCTACAGCCCCCCACACCACACACACACAAACACAGGAGCAAAAGAAGATGCATATTGGCAGCCATGCTCAGATAGGTAGCTTATTAAATTGTTCATAAACGCCAGAGCTTTGATGCTAAAAGTGCCACGCGTATGAAATTGCGACCATCCTCGACCTGTACGGACCGGTCAGTGTACATGGTTGATGCTAATTTGTGTGAGATAAAAAAGGTGGTAGAAAATAATCAACCTGCTACCTGCTGACATTGACTAAATCTGCTGGTGCTCGTGCATTGTTGTAAACATCGCACGATACGGTGCGGGTTCTCCCTTATAAGAACTAGTGCGAAAGCTACGATTATGTGTTTGATTCGTTCGTCTGTGTGCTTATGGAAACTAGGTGCACAACAAGCTGCAGCAGCCATCTGTCTCCGGCCGCAGCAACCTCTTTGCCGTTCAAAACGACTAGAACATTAGGCGCGCGTTGCGCGCCTTACAGTGGATATAAGTAAATGGTCAAGACTGAATGCAAATAAAAGCACGAGTACTATATAAAAGCAATGAGATACATCATAAGCATGGATGCTATCATATAGGGTGCTCGATGCAGCCCTACCATTTCAACAATCAAATCAAACAATACAATACAATAGGGAACTCTTATTTATTTTCACCAAGTGTTTACATGCAGTCTGAGAATCTTTGAAGCAATACAATATGTTGGGACTTTGAAGCAAAAATAGTTAAATGTAACCATCATGAAAAATGTACCCAAAAAGTCAATGAATGATCCGGTAAACCATTAGCTTATTCTTGGTGGGCTCATTATAATTTTGAATTGAAAGAATATATGGCGCAAATAAGCTGGAGATCAATTCGACATGAACCTCTGCATTGCTGTGATGTCATTAGGGGCTCAGGGCTGGTAACTGCAAAAGGTGTGTGTCAATGGTTAGGCAGCAGCTATGATGATTACAAAGGTATCATTTCCAAAAGTGAAACCTGAAGCTAAAACTTCATGCAAGTCGCATATTAACAACGAAAAAGTGACTAAAGTATGATCATATAACTGATTAACTGGTATTCATAACATAATCATTTTGATCTTTACATATTTAATTAATAGTTACACTAATCCACATTCAAGGTAAGTAACCTGTCCAGTTAAGTACTGAGTAATGACATGCGATTTTGCATTGTTCTCATTTCCAAATTCCTTTTATATTTACTGTAAGCAGTAAAAAGATCTCAATTTCTGTTAAGTGGCATTGCAAATACATAAGCACGAGAATATTGTCATACAAGTAGCATACCGGTATGACCAACTGTTCTTTCAGATTCAAATATCTCGTAATCACTGTCACCCTGTTCAGTACAAAAGAAGAATGTTCAAAGAAATTATCAAAAACGGACCATGTTAAGTTTAAGCTGCTGGTTTAGCCACTAATTGAATCAATAATATAAAAAATATAGCATGGCTTGGAAAAGAAAAACACAGAAACAAACTGTAATGCGGACCTAACAAGAAGCTACATATCCACACCAACAAATTAGACACTTTTTAAAGGACAAGTCACTAATAAAAGCAGATATATCTTTTAAAAAAATTGATAAAGCAAATACATCACCTAGAAATACAAATATAAGGACAAACTCTCTAGTTCATACAATAGCTCACTTCAGTCCCTTTAAACATCAAGGTTATGTCGATTGCACAGTTTACAGCACATCTAACTATTCGACAAAGCCCATGAACAGGCCAATCAGCGAGCGATAGGCTATAACAGGCCACACACTACATGCTTTAGTGTGCCAATAATCCTTCCTTAACAGCCACCTGTGTTGCAATCTCAGTGAGGTATAAATTGAGAGAAATAATGAATAAAAGAACACATCTTTTCATGCCTACATTCTTGCTCTAGTGAACAACTTATATCTTCTTTGTTTCCAAGACAAAAGTCGTCATCACAGCTTCCTCTAAATCAAAGGTGAAAAGTATATCCATATTAATGAGACCTCGCAACCAAAGGAAAATCCAGCATTGGTGGTGAAATATTAATACGTAAAAAACTACAAATTTAGTTAACCGGAACAGGAAATGGATATCCTCCTTTCCTACGTTGGCCAGCTAATATGTTCTTTAGTCCATTGGATAAACTTCAAGTAATTGAGCAAGCTATTCCGGCTGTTTTTTTGCAACCGACCTCAAGCCACCCATCCAACAAAAACTACATAACCTACTTTTTTGTCACTCCTACAAAAAAAATAACGATGTTCTGCATTTGATGAAACAATTGGTTTATCGTAGTAGAAAAATGGGTAACAGTAATTGTACTGGGCACAGTTGCTCACCTCCAAGACAACATCAGGATTTATTCCAGAAAGTGTTTGCACAGCAGCATCTGTTTTGGTCATTCCAACCTAACAAAACATATGAGCTGAATTTGAGCCGATCTGTTTGGATTATGTTCTCGCAGCAAGTGAACATATGTACATCATTAATATGTTTTGGTGTAAAACAAATAGCTACACAATATGATGAAATAATCAAATAAGTCTTAACAGTTAACACATAATATATTATCCTGAAAGCTTACCTGTTCTGGACGAAAGAACAACCTATTCATGTTAGCCAACTCCACAGTGTCATAGTCATACAACAAGAGGCGTCCAATTCCACATCTAGTGAGCATCTCTGCAGCAACACTGCCAACACCACCTATGCCCTGTAAAGCATATGAAATCCCAATTTGCTACTCCACTTAGTCGAAGGATGTCCAATTAAACCATTACGGGTTGCTTCATGCTTCCAGTTGCAGTTCCAAATCAAAGCGATGGGGGAGCAGCAAGAGAAGCCGAGAGCACCCCGCGCGGAAAGTACAGGATGGATGGATGTTATGGGGGGAAGAGATCTCACCATGTCCTTCGGGCGCGGCAGCCGCGGGGGCATGTGGGGGAGAGGTGGTGGCAGCAGCGTCGGAGGAGGAGGGTTTGCCCCGCTTGAGGGAGCTCTTCAGCGCGGACTTGGGCGACGGCACCGCTGGAGCATGAGGAGGCTGCAGGATGGGGGGGCGCGAGCCTCGCCGCCGGCCGGGGTTGCGCTACGCCGAGCTCTGCCGGAGAAATGGAGGAAAGGCTGCGGCGGCGGAGAGCAGGGAGAGAGACGGCGGCGGGGAGGAGGAGGAGAGCAGGCGAGAGGGGGGCGGCGGCGGATAGGGTTTGGGCACGGGGTGGGGTGGGGTATTAACCCGGGGCTGGGGTGGTGGGAGGGTGTGCATGAAAAACATCCAGGGGTGTCCTTGTAAAACGACAATTCCCGCTTCTCCGTGTAGAAATTAAGTTTAGATCGAGGGCGTTTATACAAATGTATTGAACGTGTTTACTGTACGCTATGGACTTCCTCGGTCGTTTCGTGATTGCGTGAAAAACGGAGGGCTTTTGCGCAAAGTGACCGAATTCACGGCTGCGCGACACGTCAGCCGTGGGACGCGGAGAGGAACGCAAAGGGGGCAGGTTTTAAGATATCTGATGAGGAGGGCTGCTCGAGAATAAGAATGCAGAGTGTGGATTATTAAAAAAAAGGAATCTGCACCGCTGGTAGCAGCTTGGACGGCGGATACTGACTGGGTAGCTACCACTATATAGGTGCGCAGGTACCCCCTGGGCACAAGAGGATTATCGATAGAGGTTTATGCTGATCTGAGTACAATGCAAAGAGTCGACGCTGATAAGCAGTTAACTACTCTCGATGGCGGCGGATCGGAAGCCGTAGGGAAGAGTGGTGGCGGCGCGAGGAGAGAAGGTAGAAAGGAAGATGATGAGAGATAGAGAGAGATACAGGATAACCACAAAGGAAAGATTGATAGGGTTTCTGTTGCATTAATTGTTGCCTCCTGACTCAGGAACTGATACATCACACACTCCACTCAGTTACCATTACACGCTTGTTGGACTTAACCACTCGTTTTGGCCTTGGGCTGCTGATGGGCTCGCTGGTGTCGAGGCCATCTGTTCCGATTCCGAAGCTGCTAACATAAGCCGACCAAAATCAACTTGCTTTCAGCTAAATGCTGGTGTAAGTATAGCATCTCCATTCGAATATTGCACTGCATTTATGTTATCGTACAGCATCATATCATCTCAAATTCTCACGGCACCAGAGTACCAGACTACAAGTTGAAACTTTTACCTTATTTTGATCAATGCATACCTCAAAACTCCAATTTTTTTTTTAAAAAAATGCAGCAACCAGCCAGCAAAACTATATCGATCTCCTGCATTCCCATGAGCTCGTTGTACTTGCAGCGGATTCCCAGTGTACACGCCAACTCCAAACTTTCTGCAGGTCCCTATGTCCACCACATCTGTTCAGGTTTGCGCCTTTGGATCATACATTCGCAGTGCCCCTTTGCGATCGTTGCGCATCCCATCGTGCCTATTGGTACTCACCCACAAGGCGACCCTCCCGTCGTCCATCACCCACAATGGCTCCACCTCCACCAGGAAGTTGTCCTCATAAACATGCTGTTGGATGAGCAGCACAACAAGAAGCGTGCACCCACTGGTAGAGAGATGACCTTCAGTCACAGTTGGTAAGGGGTATATGTCTCTCAAGTTCAACCGGAACTAACGATGAGAGACAAAAGGGGTTCTTTAGTCTCGAATGAACGAGCCGGGACTAAAGGGGGCACGCCAGTGTCAAAAAAATATTTGAAAATCCCCGGTAGGACCTCACACACGCACACAGGGTTTTTCACGCGAAATATACGCGTGCGCGGGTGCAGGGATTCGAACTCATGACCTCCAGCCTCATGCATAACTTCCTCACCATCTCACCTACACAATACATCTGATTGAGTAGAGGATGCTATCCTCTTATAGTAACTCGTGGGAGACCCTTTAGTCTGGGTTGATGTTACCAACCGTGACAAAAGGGTCACCCCTTTTAGTCTAGATTTGTCCTACGAACATGAACCCAGACTAAAAGGGGGGCCTTTTGTCACGGTTGGTGTTACCAACCCGGACTAAAGGGGGTGAGCACTCATGGCATTAGTGGCCACGTCGATGAAACCCCTTTAGTCCGGGCTCCAAAGTTGAACCGAGACTAAGAGCAACTCCAACAGTTTGGCAAATCAACTTGGCATCTACCTAATTTTGGCAAAACAAAAAAATGGCCTCCAAAAGTTTGGCAAACCAACTTGGCAAAACTCACCTCCCCATGCGCATATATGCGCGCGTGGATCGTTGTTGCCATCGACATTTCCCTGTAGGTGGGAGGGTGAAAAAAGAAATAAAGAATATATAAGGATTCCTGATGTAAGTTTTTCAAGAGGTGGAAGGGCATGAATATAAATTTGTTTCTCTCAGGATTCCTGATGTAAGTTAGATCTGGGTTTGGCAAGTGAATTAAGCCAAATTGTTGGAGATGAACTCTTTTTTTAGTTGGCATATCTTTTTAGAAGTTGACAAAACACAAGATTTGCCAAGTAAAATATGACAAACTCTTGTGATGCTCTAAAGGGGCATACCAAAGGCTCTTTCTCTATTAGTGACCGCTTGCACCAGAACGCATGCTGCTCACCTTCACCACCGTAAGACTGACTCCAACAATGAGACCCAAATACAAGACCCATTCGTGAGTTTGAGTCACAACAGGAAACGCGTGCTTCGCCAATAGCGCTAAGCTGTTGGCGAAGACTCCAACCCTGTTGGCGAAGGCTTTCCCAACAGGGTTTCCGAGTTCCTGTTGGGAAAGAACCGTTGGCGTTTTAAGTGATGGGAAAGAGCTCTTCGCCAACAGGAACGCGGGCCCTGTTGGGAAAGCTTCGCCAACAGCCATGTGTGCCGTTGGCGAAGAGGGGACGCCGTCAGCTCGGATGTCGTTACCTTCGCCAACAGGGAAGCGACGGCTATTGGCAAAGTGCGGTTGGCAAAGGGAACGACAGCTTTGCCAACAGCTTGTTTTGCCAACAGCATCGGTCGAAGCTGTTGGCGAATCCGCTGGACAAGGCTGTTGGCAAAGAAGCCCAGCTTTGCCAACAGTGTTCTTTGCCAACAGCATGGGCCGAAGCTGTTGGCAAAGCTGGGCGCGTGCTTCAGGGGAAGCCCATCTTTGCCAGCAGCCAGGCCCAAAGCTGTTGGCAAAGCTGGCAAGGCTGGTGAGAAAAGCCCAGCTTTGACAATAGCTTTGGCCCATGCTGTTGGCAAAGCTGAGAATTTTTCCCCCTTTTCTTTTGCTCTTTTCTAGCATTTAATTCACACATCAAATCCACACATCAGCATATGAACCAGAATACCACATATATATTAACAATATAGCATATGAACCACATTTCGGCATCGGTTTCGATCTCAACATGAATCCACACATCAAATCCTTCGATACATGTCCATAATACACATAAAGTCACGAAACGAGTGCATACATGTCCAACATACACCAGGATGTCTAACATACATGTCCAAAATGTCCGACAAGTCCAACATACAAGTCCAGGGGTCTAACATGCATCGCTACTAGTCCATAAGAGGTAGTCACAGGTACCTAGCTCGTGGCGCCGTCCCCAGGGGTCCCGACGCCGTCCCCAGAGGTCCCAGCGCCCCACCTTGCTCCAACGCACACCACCCTGACTGAGGTTGTGGCTGTGGCTGTGGCTGCGCCTGAGTCCACCCTGACCCCTGCAACGGGTCGTAGTGCCAGTAGGGCGGGCGAGGCCCCCGCTGCGTCTGCGCCCCCGGCCACGACGAGTAGGTCTGCGACGGTGGAGCCCACGTGTACGGCTGCGTGGGGTAGGTCGGGTGCTGTGGAGAAAGACCCCCGGATATATATTTGTGAGGGAGAGTGCTGCAATCATGGAAGAAAACTACAAGCCTTTTCACCAAAGAAGAAGGGATCATCGTCGTCTAAGCCACCATCGACAACCTCTTCGAGGAGGCGCTCGGTTTCCGAGTCTCCTCGGAGTATTGAGGAGGACACGGCACCGCCGAGGAGGAACCACACTCTTCTCCTCGGTGGCATGAGGGCCACACGAAGCTCGTTTATGAGGTTTACCAAACCTCAAGAACATATGGAGGAGCCGCCCGTCCAACCTCACCACTCGACACGATCATCCGCTCCACCTCCATACGCTCCGCGGTATTCCGAGGGGTATGTCATCATGACGGAGGAGGAGGAGAAGAAGCTCGCTCGCCTTGAGTAGAGGCTTGTAGCGAACGTCGACTTCGACGACCAAGCTCTCCATATATTGGGTTTTCATACGGGACACCGGTGCAATTCTCTAACGGAGTGTCGGCAAACACCCACAAGGAATTCGCCTAGGAAATTCTCCTGACCATGGCGCATACCCTTGATGAAGGAGTGCTGAGGCTCTCATTCTGTTTGGAGGGAGCCCACAAGTGGAGAAGAAGGAAGACACCGTCGGAAGGGTAACCTTGATCAACGGTGCTACGTCTAGCACCTTGATGGGGTGATCTCCTTTCATCCATGGGTTGCAATCGATCTTGAGATGTAATCACACTTTGTTGGATTATCTATCTATCATCTTACACCGTGACCATCATAGGTATAGTCATGAATACCTTCTCGTAGTGAGAGTACGAGAGGAGGGAAAGGGCGAAACCGTGGTCACAACCCCCGATAGATTAGATTGGTTTTCATGATCAAAACGATTGCATGTTCTAGTATCGTAGACCCATGGACGAGTGTCTCCTATTTTCAAAAGGGAGCTCCGGAACAAGTGGATGTGCATGAAGACACATGGGAAGGTTTTTGGAGTATGATCACGGGAGGAGACCATCAACGGAGAAATACTATCCCGAACCCCATCATCCAAGTGTGTCACTTTTGTGCAAGTGGATTTTTGGGAGAACGAGAGAGACAAAGGTAACCAACACGGAGTTGAATTGGCTTTACTCGGCTTTGCCAAGAAGCCAATCAACCCCACTCACCTATGATCAACCGGTGGTGTTGTAAGCAACATCGGATTCGGGAGATCGGGTTGTTACCTCTCCATGTTGACTATCTCTTTAAAACCGGGTATTACAAGGAACCCGAATCATCTCCTACCTGGGACCTCCCTAGGTATATGAAGAAAGGAAAATTTAAATGAAGATGAGGGAGGAGGCTTCAAAGTGGCCAAGGTGAAATTGCCCCTTTCGGAAGGAAGGGTTAAGACTTTTTCTTGAGGGGAAATAAGATTGGTTAGTGGAAGGACTTCTTGTGCCGGCGAAGAAAAAAATAAAAGAGGAAGGATTATAGGAGAAGGATCTTCTATGGTCCAAGAAGAAGGTGCACAACAAAATTATGTGCCACTATTTGGAGAAATTCCGGCGCCGCTAAGTTACTACGGTGGTGTACCAATGCAAGCATGGGGGAGTGGTGCAGCCATACCCCCACCAAATTTTGCAGTGCCTAACGTAGCCTTTGCGGAGCCATCTGCACACCTTCCTCAACCACAACAAAATGTGGCCATCATTGGAGGATACGCTATGATGAACATGCAAATTATTGCAGCCATCCAAACCAATACAAACCAAATGGGTGAAGGAAATGCGGACATCGCTTGTGTGCTTGGACACCTTCACCTAGCACCGTCGGACAATTCATAGGAGGAGAGGTGCAATCCTATTATGAGCAAGGGTGCAACAACCAAGACTATTAATATCAACCACCGGCGGAAGATTAGAGAGAGGAGGAGCTTTAGTTATCTTTCCTTTACCCCCTTCTCTTTAATTTTCAGCTTGTTTGCGCCTATGTATGCGTAGTATTTTCAGTTCTTATTTAAATTTCAGCATGTGTCTTAGTGTTTATTTTCATCATGAATAAAGTCACCAACAAGTTTTTACCTTTGGTAAAGTTACAAAGTTTGTGCCATGATGATATATGATTAAAATTGCCGCTTTGTTTATCTTTGTAATTGATTTATGCATGTTTAAGCTAGTGCTCTCTTAAAATACAAATATGAAATTATCTACATGCTAGCTTAATCTTTAGCGGAGGTTATGGTAAAAATAAAAACCCATAGTGTTTTATGTGATCTCAAGTTTTAGATGGATTAAAGATAATTTATTTTTGTTCTTAAAAGTAATGCTAACCTTGTCATAAATACCACTTGTGTGTTGCTCTACCTATCCAGAGCCATATAAATATTTGAGTGCAAAAACTTAGTATACAAGGTTTATTTTTGGGTGAGTTATTTCAGGCCTTGATTTCTCTGGCCCGAGACTAAGAAGTTGGTCATTCCGTTTTTGCGTATCTATCTTATTGCTAGCCTCTTATCCGTGCATTGTGTATCCCCACATCGGAGATCCCACAAACCTCGCCGGATATCTACCCTTAAAACTAAATATCATCTTTTGTGATTACCTCCTTGACCACAACCTATCGTTGAGTATGGATCATCAATTCAAGGAAGATCGATGGTGCCATTATTGAAGAATTCAAGTATCTCTCCAAAGAAAAAGTATTTTCGGTACCTACCTTATCTTTATCACCTCTTTGCCCGAGGACGAGCGAACGTCTAAGCATGGGGGAGGAGGTAGGTACAATGCAATTTTAGAGTTCAAAGGGGAGCAAATAAAAAAATTGATGAGAAAGAAAAAAAAGAAATAAAGAAGAAAAAGTATATGTATGAGAAAAAAAAGAAAAGAAAAATATGAGTATGTGTAAAAATAAAAATAAAGTGAACTCCCCGGTTCTCTAAAGTGCATTAGTAATTTCAAAGTTTCAAGATTAAAAGATCCATACTAACTTTCCAACCATGTGCAATCCGATAACGAGGACTTCCTTTGTGCCTCGGGATCACTCTTTGCCATCTGCACATGTCCACCTATCTTGAGTGTGTGTATTTTTCTCTCTCCCCTCCTTGATATAACATTATTTTCCAATGACCTTTTTGACGAGTCTCGGTAAGACCATGAGAAGCTTGTCTTGTTTTGAAAACATCTCATTTATAATATCTTGTTAGGACTAAACTTTCCCAAAAAGCTCCATATAAAAGCCTACCACATAAATATGTTATGAGAGGGAAAGGAGTAGAATAAATAGGCTTGAGAGACAAGATGAGATGAGAGTTCATGAGCAAGATGCAAGGTGGTTTAAATTTGTGAACTTGGTTTAGCTCTTTTTCATCTTGTTCTTTATTTCAAAATTTATGAGATCCATTTGAATTTTGGGAGCATGCTAATACTTGTGGGATAAGCTTACTTATTGATCTACCCTCCGTAGGAATGAAGGCTAGTACATTATGGAACTTTAACGACTAAACCTTTGAGAGCATTATGTTTTCTCATGTATGATCAAGTGCAAGGTTTAAACAATGAAGGGCAACGATGATATCCATCGAAGGCTTACTCGAGGACGAGCAAGGTTTAAGCATGGGGGAGCTGTTGACGGTGAAATTCCGTCAACCTAGCCATGAGTTTACCTTCGGTGTTGGCATGACTTTTGTATCTTATCCATTGGTACTAACCCCCGTGGTATAACAAGTTCACTTGTGCATGTCGGTTTTGGAGTTAAGTGTTTACGCAGGGTTTTAACGTTGAAAGCAAGACTTCCGGGATAAGTTCATTAAGCACCTCGTGACAAGACCTTGAAGCCCGGTACAAGTCAAGCGATGAAGTAAACATGACTCCAAGAGCCCAAGGACCAAGCCCGAGAAGATGACAAACTCCGAGGACCTAGCCAGAAAAGTGCTGAATCTTGCAAGACAAGGAGCTTCGTCCAATTCGGAGAGAAACCGACGACAAGGGCCCACATGCAAAAGGGGAGAGGATCTAGAAGACTTGGGAAGCAATACCAGACGAAGGAGGACACGGACTGGGCCGGGATAGGCCCAGGCCGGTCGGCCCAGCCTGTTCCGAGGCCCAGTCGGCCCCCCTTTGACCTAGTTGCATCTCGGGCTATTTATAGCCCCCTGACCGAGAGCCACACATCAATCAATTCGTCATCCGCCGCCGAGGAGCAGAGAAGCTTGAGGGACACCATCTCGGAGATGAGGGTCATGCTAGTTGTCTAGGGTCTCCCTAGCCGACGTGGGAACCTTGCATGGAAGACCACGTCGGAGCTCCGAAGCAAGGATCAAGATCGAGGTAGGATCCCGGTGGTGATCTTGTTCATGTAATCATTCATGGTGAAGTCTTTAAGTGAATCCGATTTCTAGCGATCAAGTGCCTTCTCGATGATTTTGTTCTCTTGTTGGTTTCACTTCTTCTATGATCTAGTCTATAGCTAGATTACATAGGGTGCTCTTGTAGCCGCGGTGGCTAGAGGTGCATGCCGGACCGGCCAAGTGATTTCAACTTGTTCTTATCGAACTCGCCCTAGACTACCCGCATAAGTAGGGATACGTTGTGACAGAACGGGGGTTCCGAAAGGCGGGCGTTTTCGGAGTCGGATGGGAGGCCACGATTTAAAGATGCTTTTAATGAGATTCGCTTTTCTATCTTCATCTATCTTGTTTTGAGCTACAACATAAGCATGATCTAGATTCTCTAGATTGGTTATCTCTTGCTTTCTCAAGCTACCTCTTTAGTAGATTAGATTAGATTCGTTTCCTTTATGAGTTAGTAGATTAGATGCAACTTGCTTCTTCATAAGATAGCTTTCCTTGCTTTACTAGATTGAATCCTTGCGTTGCACATTGTTCCACGGATTCGTTACCTTGGGTTCACCCGAGGGAAGAAGGGACCCTTGACTACGACGGGAGACTTGTCTGCTTGCAAGTCTAAACGAACTTTGATACAACTATTAACCGTCAACAGCCCCCGAGCCCTCGAGTTAATTGTATCAATTTTTGTTTAATGTAATGACTAGAACAAGTCGTAATGCTACAAGTCGCGTAGTTGTGAACTCTATTCAAGTTGCATTACATCCCGACCGCTCCCGAGTGCCCGGGGACGACTGCAGCAACGTGCAGTAAATCTTAGAAAATTAAGACGACCAAGCTTTACTCTGGAGCCGCGGAGGCATAGGAGTCGGAAAGCTCGGCCCCCTTGATTCGTTAAGGGTGACCACTCGTACGCAGCACCCAAGAACTCGAAAGGTCCGGGAGGTAACTTGGCATGGTTTTGTTTTTTAAATCGTTTTTTGGACCAGAGTCCAGGCGGTCACCCGAACGCTTTTGAAAAGAGGTCGGTGTTGACGGATAAAAGACGTATCCCTCTACGATCCGCAAGTGTACGGACCCCACACCTTTTTCACCACGGGATTCCCAAGGTTCTTGTCAATCCGCGGAGCAAGGGGATTACAAGCGTTCGATCAACAACGACACACTAGCTACTAAAACCCTAACTACTATTATACTAGAAAACACTAAACTACACTAGAGAGAATGATAAACGATCAAGATAGAAGACACTCGCCCACGGGTCTACGATACTAGAGCATGCAATCGCTTATTAAAGACATGAAAACCAATCTAATCTATCGGGGTTGTGACCACGGTTTCGCCCTTTCCCTCCTCTCGTACTGTCACTATGCGAAGGTATTCATGACTAGACCTTGGATGGACACGGCGTATTGAATGGATCCAAGGAAGCATTGAGGCCTTACTCCCTTTACGGCATGGTTGCAAACCTTAAGCATTAAAGTATATTCAACACAAGATGATAGATAGATAATCCGACAAAGTGCGATTACATCTCAAGATCAATTACAACCCATGGACGAATGAGAAGATTACCCCATCAAGGTGCTGATCATGGCACCGTTGATCATGGTTTCCCTTCCGCCGGTGTCTTCCTTCTTCTCCACGAGAGGGTGCTTCCTTCGAGGTGGTTGATCTCCCGCCGGAGATCCTCCTCCTCTCTCTCTAGCTTGTGATGGCCTTCTGGTGCGAATGACTCCCCTCCTCGGTGTTGGCGGCGCCTCGGGGGTTTTAGGGTTGAAGATCCTTCGAGGGCAAGGAAAACGGGAGCCGGCCGGCCCAGGCCCAATTCGGCCCGGTTCGGTCGCCCCTTTTGCTCCGTGGGTCCTTGTGCACTTATGTACTTTGCCCCCTCCACTTGCATGATTTTGATGTTGTTATCCTCACGTCCAAGATGGAGGCTCTCTTTGCATGAAGTTTGATCTTTTACGCTTCAATCCTCGGGGGTGTTCCTCGTAGCACTTCGGTCCTCGCCACCATTGGAAGTGATTTCAGTAAGCTCATGAACACGAACAAGACTCCATGAATGCTCCTTTGAACTTGTTGCGAATCCGTCCTTTATGTCCATGTTTTCCTACATAAACACAACACTTCCAAATGCATGCACAAAGATGAACTTGTTATATGATTAGTGTGCCTAGTGGCGGGTTAGTTCCATAATCAAATCCAAACCAAAGTGTAATGAACATGCTAGGTGCACCAAAATACACCGTCAACATCTCCCCCACACTTAGCTCTTGCTCGTCCTCGAGCAAGTACTCGTAAAAGAATTTCGTCCAAGGTGTTGTAATCATGTACCACTTATCCTTCTTCACAAGTTAGACAATCCCTTCATCTTTAATACATAAACACAAAGTAATGATAATCGAACATAAACATGGGCGTTTAGAATTTTTACCACGTCAAGATTTACCCCACAACTCAAACCCTTCACTTGAAGTCTTCAATTTCAGCCATGCTTACTCCTTTGCTTCCATCGGAGGGTTTTTATGGTTTTCAAAACAAAAATTCCTGCAACAAGTATTAGACAAAAATCCTTTCTCCAAGCTCTCTCAAGTCACTCATATGAAGTGGCTATCCTAACCAAGTTTTATAAAACTCTCACCTCCCATTAATCTCTCATATATCATGTAAAGTGGAGCTATAGGTAGGGCTAGCGCAATCAACACAAGTATTGTCAAACTAAGAACTTCCTCTAATGGTTGTCTACCTTTCAAAGCCAATGATCATGAGAATTAACCATATGTAGGGATATCAAGGATGAGAAGATTTAGAATGGTGGACATGTGCAAGGGCAAAAGAAAATTGTGACTACAAGGCACCGATGATGTCCTCGTTGTCGGATTGCACATGGTTGGAAATAGAGTAAAAGTTTCGTCTCACAATCAACGTGACATCCTTCCTTACACTTTATTTTTTCTTTTCTTTCACTTGATCCATCCCTCTCATATCTTCATTGCTACCTCATCTTTTCCTCTTTTTCTTTTTTCATTCACATATGATTTTTTTCTTTCTTTCTTTCTTTTCCATACTCATACTTTTCTCTTTATTTTTCTCTCTCTTGACAACTTTTCAAAGCTTTCAATTCTCTCTTTCCTCGCATGCATACAATCTGAAATTTTAAATAAATCATGCTAGAGACGAGACGAAACTTTGAAAATAGGTTGTGTTCAAGGAATACGATGTACAAAAGAGATGTATAGGGTTGGGTATGGAATCCAGCGATAATCATGACTTTCGTTGTGAAAGTCATGTACTGAATATATGACGAGGCTAGCAACAAAAGATAAGCACAAGGACATGATCATTGCTTGAAATTAAAACTCTCCAAGAGAGAAGGGTCCTAGCCTAACTCATCGTGCCAATCACACTTATGGTGGAGCGAAAAAAATAAACTTGGCTTTGGATAGGAATTTTTTCTTACTCTCAACTTGGAAAAAGAGGTTTTGCTAACCTTTATTACAAGGGTTTTAAGATAATTTTCAGAACTGAAATCCTCCAATTTTTAGCATCAAACATAGCACAACTAACATGTGAAGCTCAAGATCGAAGTGCGGTATGGGTACTTTAAGTAGTAGCGATTCCACTAAGCACCACGGTAAACGTTTTTCAAACCACATACTTGTGTTCATATATCAAGAATCGAAGATTAAACAAACAAGTAAATAAAGATAAACAATACATAAAACACAAAGATATATAAAGACTCTTTTTATTTGGTTTTCTTGACTCAACACTAATTTAAGACACTTGCAAAAATTTTAAAACAGACTCAAAAACTAAAGACTCATTAAAACACTAAGACTCTCACACGAAGATTAAACCGAACCTAAACTTGAAGTTCAAAGGCTAAGGCTAGCGAGCTAGCTCTCCCCCACACTTAAAACATACGACGTCCTCGTCGTATCTTACAAAAATCCTAAGGGGAAAACTAGATCTAGTGGTACTTCAAGCAAGTTTTGCACCACTTGCCTCTCATGTTTCCAACCATGCCGAAAAGTTTGCGCATGTTACGGTTAAGGAACTTGTAGTCATCTTCAACTACGCGCTCCAAGTCCTCCATACGCTGCTTCATCGCTTCCATGGCTTGGAGACATTCGTCGGCCGACGTGTAGAGATCCGCGATGGATTGACGGCAAACTCGACAACACACCGGATGCAATCCGAAGGGGTCGTCGTTGCCATAATCTCCACCGTTGTCACCACCGTCGTCGCCACCTCCATTGTCGTTGCCTTCGCCACCGTCGTTGGCGTCACCGTTGGGGCCTTCGGGAGTCCTTTCATTGGGCTGCTCATCCCAATCATCATCATCTCTATCGGCAGCCGCCCACGAGCTCGGGCTACGATCGTCGGAGTAGTCGCTATCCCCATAATCCTTAGGCTCTGGCGACACCTCCTTGTAATCTTTGCACTTGATGCCTTGGAGGCGTGCCGACCTTCGGACGGGTGTAGGGACCTTCTCTCCTTCGACGGGGTTGCGAGATGCAAGAGCTCCGGTCGGGACACGTCCTCCGCAACGGATGCGTGCGGTCCTCTTGACGGGTAGCTTGAGCTCGCATCGCATCGCCTCCTCCATCGATGGCTTCTTGGCTTCTAGCTTCAACTCTAAGCTTCTTGGAGGCACAATGGCTGCTACAAGGGTGCAACACATTGCTTGAAAGGTTTGATTCTCGAGCTCCCAATTCGGACAAATAAATAGTCCTGAGAGGAAAGCCCTGGGAACCTTATTTTCCTTTTTTTACACTTCCCTTAACATTTTCCGACCAAACAAGGAAGTCAAAAAGGAGCAATTCGGGCGAAATTCGGCGTCATCGGGCGTCGGGCTCCTCTGGGCCGGTCCGCCTGGGCCGGCCGGCCCACCCCTCGGGGGGCCGGGCCGGGCCGGGTTTTTGCACACCGCCCTATTTTTTCTTCCTTAGCCCATGGGAAAAAGTTGGCCCAGTAAATCTTCGCGAAAAACTCCAGAAAACTAAAGGAAAATTTATTTACAGAAGTTGATGCCTTGTTTTTCGTCCTAGGCGGGACGTTCGGGCTCTTCCTCCATGGTGAAGACGTCAACATGGTGAAGGGGGACGACATCGGGTTCGTAATAAACCTTAAGCCGTTGTCCATTCACCACAAAATGATCGCCGTTTATATCCATAATGGTTACCGCTCCGTTGGAGAACACCGAATGCACAACATAAGGTCCGTCCCATTTTCTTTGCAATTTCCCCTTTCTGAAAGTTTTAAACCTCGAATTGTAGAGGAGGACCTTATCTCCTTCTTTAAATTCTTTTTTCTTCAATCTTTTATCATACCACCTTTTGATTCTCTCCTTGTATATGCTTGCGTTTTCATATGCTTTCAACCTCAACTCCTCTAGCTCGCTTATTTGAATTCTTCGTTTCACCACCGCGGCATCGAGATCAAGGTTCATCTCTTTAATTGCCCAATAGGCTTTATGTTCCAACTCAACCGGAAGGTGGCAAGCTTTTCCATAGACGAATTGATAAGGGGTCATACCTATCGGTGTTTTAAACGCCGTTCGATAAGCCCATAAAGCTCCGTCTAATTTCTTTGACCAATCCTTGCCTCCCTTCTCTATGGTTTTGTTGAGTATGCTTTTTAATTGCCTATTTGACGTCTCCGCTTGTCCGTTGGTTTGTGGGTGATAGGCCGTGGAGACCCTATGCTCAATTCCCAACTTGGACAAGCACTTTTTGAAGTTCTTCCCGGTGAAATGAGTTCCTCCATCACTTATCAAGATTCTCGGTGTACCGAAACGGGGAAAAATCACGTTCTTGATCATAGTGATGGACTCCTCCGTGGAAGCTTTACGACATGGTATAGCCTCCACCCACTTGGATACATAATCAACCATAACAAGGATATACTCGAATCCAAATGAGTTTTTAAAAGGCCCCATGAAGTCTATGCCCCATACATCGAATATGTCGATTTGTAAGTTGTATTTCAAAGGCATAGAATTTCTTTGAGAGATGTTTCCAGTTCTTTGGCATTCGGGGCATGACGCAACATATCTTTTAGTATCTTCATGCATCTCCACCAATAGAATCCGCTCGACCATACTTTTGCTTCGGTTCGAAAATGGCTATAGTGTCCACCGTACTCCGCCGAGTGGCACTTCCTTAGAATCTCAACCCTCTCTTCTCTTGGCACACATCTTCTCATCACTCCATCATTGCCAAGCTTGAAGAGGTATGGTGCATCCCAAAAATATTTCTTACTTTCGGAGATTATCTTCCTTTGAGTGTTCTTATCTAGATGATCGAGGGGCATCTTTCGAATTGCTCGAATGATGTCGATCATCCAAGTATCTTTATCAAGCACTCTATAGAGGTGGTCATCTCTCATCTTATCTTCTATGGGCTCTTTATCATCTTGTCCACGATTCATCCTAGACAAATGATCGGCCACAACATTCTCCACCCCCTTTTTATCACGAATTTCCACATCAAACTCTTGGAGAAGAAGGATCCAACGAATCAAACGTGGTTTAGCTTCCTTCTTAGCCAAGAGATACTTGATGGCTGCGTGATCGGTGTAAACAATGACTTTCGAGTTCACGATGTAAGATCTGAATTTTTCTAAAGTGAATACCACCGCTAGCAACTCTTTTTCCGTAGTGGCGTAATTTAATTGTGCCCCACTAAGAGTTTTGCTAGTGTAGTAAACGGCGTGAACTCGGCCTTCCTTTCTTTGACCCAAGACCGCGCCTACGGCGTAGTCACTTGCGTCACACATGATCTCGAAAGGTTGGCTCCAATCCGGAGGTTGGATGATGGGAGCACTCACCAACGCATTTTTCAAGGTCCGGAATGCCGCTAGACACTTCTCATCAAAGTCGAAAGCCACATCCTTTTGAAGAAGGTGCGTTAAAGGCTTAGTGATCTTCGAGAAGTCCTTTATAAATCTTCTATAGAATCCGGCATGGCCTAGAAAGCTCCTTAAGGACTTTACATCCGTAGGAGGTGGGAGTTGCTCAACCGTCTCTACCTTAGCCTTGTCCACTTCGATTCCTCTCTCGGATATAACATGTCCGAGCACTATGCCTTGCTTAACCATGAAGTGGCACTTTTCCCAATTTAAAACCAAATCTACCTCCGCACACCTTGTAAGGACCTTTTCTAAGTTTGCTAAGCAATCCATGAACGTCTTCCCGTAAACGGAAAAATCATCCATAAACACTTCAACAATTTCTTCGATGAATTCCGAAAACACGGCCATCATGCAACGTTGAAAAGAGGCCGGAGCGTTGCATAGGCCGAAGGGCATCCTCCTATATGCAAACGTTCCGTAAGGGCACGTAAACGTTGTCTTATGTTGATCTTCCGGGTGAATAGGAATTTTCATGAACCCCGAGTATCCATCGAGAAAGCAAAAATAAGCATGGTTTGCTAACCTCTCGAGCATCTCGTCTATGAACGGTAGGGGGAAGTGATCTTTCTTCGTCGCTTTGTTAAGCTTACGATAATCGATACACATCCGCCACCCAGTCACGTTTCTTTGCGGTATCAACTCGTTCTTCTCATTCTTCACCACGGTCAAACCTCCTTTCTTCGATACACAATGTACCGGGCTCACCCATTCGCTATGCGGAACCGGGTAGATGATTCCGGCATCAAGTAACTTGATAACCTCTTTCTTTACTACCTCTCGCATGGCATGGGTTAGCCTCCTTTGATGGTCCACTACAGGCTTATATTGGTCTTCCATTGGTATACGATGAGTGCAAAAGGCTGGGCTAATACCTTTGAGATCATTAATTGAATATCCAATCACCTTCCTATGTTTTTTTAATAAAATCAGCAACGCTTCATTTTCTTCGGGACTCAACTCGTCGCTCACAATGATTTGGATAAGTTTTGTCTGGGCCCAAAAATTCATATTTTAATCCCTTGGGCAAAGGTTTAAGGTCTACCTCGGGCACTTGTGGCTCCTCGGGTTTGATTTCTCCTATGTCTTCGAATTTCTCTTCCTCCATACTACCATCATGCGTCTCTAAGCCTTTTGTTGCTTCCTCTAGTTCTTCATCTTGTTGATTACTAATTTGATTTTCCATCGCTCTTTGCAGCGGGTCTCTAAGGGTTTCAACAAAACAAAGACTATCTATCTCTTCTACTTCTTCATCTTCGGGAGGAAAAGGTGTAAGGTGTTTAGAAGCACGAAGAAAATTATATGTGTACTTTGTTCCATTAAGGTTCATTGTTACTTTGCCTTCTCCGGCATCTAACACGGCATCAACCAACTTAAGAAAAGGCCTACCTAAGATTATATGATCAGAATTACTATGGTAAGCATCAATAACAAAGAAATCGGTTGGTATATAGTTTCTAGAGATTTTTACTTTCATGTTGCAAGCAATACCTAGAGGTTTGATAGTTCTACCATCTCCCATAATTAATTTCGTTGATGTTGGAGCTAAGTCTAGGTTGTGGTATTGAACTTTATCGTAAATTTTAGAAGATAGAACACTTACTTGGGCTTCGATGTCGCATAAAGCTTTGCATTGAACTCCGTTGATCTCGCAACTCAAGTGCGGCGTCATCTTCTCTTCTTCTTCGGATCCTATCGAGTAAATTTCAGCGAGGCGAGCGTATGGTGATGCTTCGGGCTTGATCCCCATGATTCTCTTCACCTCGGCAATATGTTCCGGATCCACCACGTCATCTCCAAAGAGCTTTTCAAAAATCTCACCGGTGGTTTCGAGGTCGTATGAATTTTCAGCTTTCTTCTCTGGTGGGAAATCCACTTCCAATGCTCTTGCCATTCCCTTTTGATTAGGGAACGGTCTTCTCTTGTCGAATACTTCTCCGTAATCAATAGGAACCCAATCCATTGGTTCGAACTCCCTTAGTGGCTTCGCGCTTTACATTCTTTTTCTTGTTCGTCTCCTTTGGTGCGGCGAAGTCGATGTTTGGTGTAGTTCTTGACTTGATGTGTTCTTGTTCAAGCGTTTCCATGATTGGTTCCTCTTTTGCGACTTCCGGGGTTGCCTCTTTAGAAAAATCAGCAAGCTTCTTCTTCCTTGAATTGAATTCCGGCTCTTCCGCAAGTCTTGTTTCCCAATCTCTTCGCATGGCAGCCGCTTTACTAACTTTTTGTAGAAGTTGGGCGGCTTCCGTGAGTGTTTTCTCCATGAGATCCCCACCTGCACACATTTCGACGTGTCGCATGCAACTAGGGGTTAGGGAAAAGAAAAATGTATGCAAGAGTACGTCACCGGTGAAGCCGAGTTTTGGCCCTTGTTCGATTAATTCATTAAACCTATCCCAGGCTTGGTCTATCCCTTCCTCTTCTCCTTGCATGAAAGTGATCACTTGCCTCCTTAGATGTTGAACCTTGCTAATTGGAAAGAACTTCTCGCAAAACTTCTTTGTCAACTTGTTCCAATTGCCTTCAACTTCAAAGGACGCAACCGAATACCATGTCTTTGCTTTGCCGGCAAGTGAGTAGGGGAAGAGATTCCATTTGAACCATTCATCGGGAACTCCTTCTTGACGCACCGTGTTGCATATTGTCGTGAAATCCCTTATGTGTCTATATGGGTTCTCCGTAACCATCCCTTCAAATGGGTTTTCCGCCACCATCTTGATGATCTTGGATTTAATTTCATACTTGGTCGCTTCGAGCTTCGAATCCGACTCTTGTACTTTTATGTCTTCACATCGAGGGCTAGCGTAATCCCTTAATGATTTCTCCGGTTCTTCCACGGGTTGATTAACGAACTCCATCTAGACAATAAGATAAAAAAACAAAAACAAAAATGAAACAAGTGTTTTTCTAGATAGTATATGTTAGATATAGCAAACAAAAGATAAACTAAATATAAAACTAAGTTAGATGCGAATCAAACGATGTAAACTAACTTGCTCCCCGGCAACGGCGCCAGAAAAAGGGGCTTGTTGACGGATAAAAGACGTATCCCTCTACGATCCGCAAGCGTACGGACCCCACACCTTTTTCACCACGGGATTCCCAAGGTTCTTGTCAATCCGCGGAGCAAGGGGATTACAAGCGTTCGATCAACAACGACACACTAGCTACTAAAACCCTAACTACTATTATACTAGAAAACACTAAACTACACTAGAGAGAATGATAAACGATCAAGATAGAAGACACTCGCCCACGTGAAGGACCGATAAGGCGACCAGAGAGGGGGGGAGTGAATGGGAGCCGATAAAAATTCTTCTCGAGGGAGATTGAAACTCCGACAAGACGAACTAGATCGGTCGGACCCCCAAAATCACACGCTCCGCACTTCTACCTCCCGTTTGCCAAAACCACGTAGCCACTGGAGTGCTACTGGTCCTAGGAACAAACTCTACCAGCAGCCGCAACACACACGCGGCAGACCGACCGGCGGAAACAACTCGAAAGCCGGCTAACCGAGGGGGGCGGTTAGACCGGGTATAGGGGGCGGTTAGACCGCCTCCACCCGGCAACCAAGAAATCCTCCGAAACGCCTCTTCCGAGCACCAAAACACACCACGGTTTCACCAACGAGAGATCTACGGTCAAGGCCATGCTGGCTACCGGAAAATCTTGGCGAAAACCAAAACTTCACCCAAGGGCCTAGGGGCGGTTAGACCGGCTACCGGGGCGGTCTAACCTCCCGTACCCGACAACGAACTCCAACCAAGAACACCTAGCAAACTGCGCGAGAACGGCTCCAAATTTCACCCGGACACTCCTCGATCAAGGCGAACGAACTCACGGAGGAAAATCCGGCGAAACAAAACTTTGACCCGGAAACACCACGGGCGGTTAGACCGCCCCCTGCGGCGGTTAGACCGCCCCTTCCCGAACGAGGAACCCGCGGGTCAAACCTCAACTTCCATGCGCTCAATCTCCCGAATCACTCCACGGATTGCAGCCAAACTTCGGGGATAGCTGGGTTACCTCCTGGGCAACCTCTACCTCAAAGGAATCGACCCGAAACGCTCACAATCAAGAGGAATCGAAGAAATCGCTTCTCTAGGTCAAGAACTCGCCCAACTCGAAAAACCACCAAATCGAGTCCGATTCAAAGGGGATTTGAGGGCAAAGTCACCAGCCAAAGAGGCACAAAAACCTCATATGTGACACCCACCAAAAACCCCAAGAAATCGTCCTCAAAACTCCGCCAAAAAGAGCTCCGAAAATCAACACAAAAGAGACGGGAAAACCACCATGAAGAACAACGCCGAACCTTCTATACATGCCATGAATGGTTTGTACAAGGTCTAGTTTGCCACCCAAACATCCATCCCTCTCTCTAGATCTCACATGAAGCTCTCAAACTAGCCTTCTAAAAACCTAGGGAAAATAGAGAACGAAAATGGAAAAACCAAATGAGCTAGGGTTCCAAGAGTTGGCTGCCAACCTCTCACCTCTTGGGTTATATAGGCGGCAACCGAATGTCTAAAATGCCCCTCTCTATTAACTAGGGATACATGCCCCTCAAGGGCGGATTTGGAATTCTTGATATCTTCACCATCGGACGGATGCCCGGCGACCGCACCCTGCGTAGCCTCGACGCACGCCTTGCGATCCCGACGCGTGTCCTCCGCTTCGAAGCTTCTCGGCGCGGCGGCCGGGCGGTCGGACCGCCCCCCCGGGCGGTTAGGACCGGCCCGGTGCATCGACCGGCCCCGGGCGGTCGACCGCCCCTCCGGGGCGGTTGAACCGGCCCGGGTGGCCGCACCTCCTCGTCGAGTCTTCGGCCTCGGTTTTGTGGCTCAACCGAGTAACCCGGTGGTTTTCCGGTGAACCACGCAAACCCCGCGAACTCGGTGTAGCCTCCGCCAATCTCCACTCATGACTCGGCTCCCACGTAGTCCCGGCTCGACCTTGGTTTTGAGGCTCTACCAAGAAACCGTCCACGACTTCATCTTGCTGTTCATGCCACCATGCGGCCCGCACTTGACCCCGCTGGCCACCGGGTCCCTCGAACGAAGCCTACTTGTCTTCTCCACACCTGGAGGCCTCACCGGCAACGACTTTTAGCGCTTGTTCTTCACCTGCACCAACACGAGTCAAGCCGCAACCTGCACCTGCAATACTTAGCCAAGAATCAGTCCACACAACGTTGTCAATCACTCATCACACAAGGAAGCGACCATCCACCGGTCCTCGAACCACACATGGTCCTCAATCTCCCCCTTGATGAGTGCATTGACAACACACTCAAATGAAGTAACATAAGAGAAAAGGAAAAGAAAAGAAACAAAATAAAAGGAAACCCCAACAAGCGATCGAAAGCCAAAGAAAGACAAAGAGCAAGATCACTTGAAGAAGACAAGTCTCGGACCCCTTAGGCAAGGGCAACGGCTCGACACATCCGAGACAAAACACAGCTCAAGCAAAGAGCGCAAACCACCAAAGCAAAACTCGAACACCACAAAGAGCTCCCCCTGCACACATGCATCAATGCAACTCGGAAATGCAACAAAGAGCAAAAACCTGCTCACACTGCCCAGGGCGGTTAGACCGCCTGCCCAGGGCGGTTAGACCGCCTCTGCCTGACTTGACCGCCCGGGGGCGGTTAGACCGCCCGAAGAAACCGGCCCTGCACCAAACTGCCCAAAAATTGCCCGAAACAATTGGAACACCTTCCAAACACTCCCAGGTGCCCAAAACATGCACAAACTTCTCCCCCTTGTTGACAATGCATGAATCAAGGCAAAATGCGAAAACTTGCAACATATAGCTTCTCGAATATACAAAATTCATCACAAGGAGCTACACAAGTCCAAATGAGCAAGTTAGATACTCGACAGGTTCGTAAGGACCTTAACTACGTGATCACCAAGTTTCACAACCATTGGACAAGGCTAAAAAGGATTTTAGGAATTTTGCGAAAAGTTACTCCCTCACAAGCAAATACCTAAACATGAGCAAAACATATCAAAATGGCAAAGCCACTCAAACTTCATGCTAGGACAACCATTCTAATCACAAGACCATCATAAACACCCAAAAGCACCTCATGTCATGTCAAAGCCACCGAGCCATGTGCCTACTTCTATGTATGAGACTTCTCATTGGTAGGCATCATGCAACGGTTTAGCACCCAAAGCAAATTAATTTCAGCACATATGACATGGGAACAAATTTTCCAAGCATTTTTCATTTCATTTTCAGATTTGTAAATGGTACATGAAATGTCTTTGCGACAAAAAGGAACTTATGCCCCTCCACAAGATTAAGCAAGAGGGCTAAACATTCATGATGGCAAGCGAGCCTTTGGCTCCATATGATCAATAAACTAGCTATCCAACCACAAAGTAAGCATAGCAAAGCCACTAAAACATGTCAAGATCATATATAGGCATTTACGCATGAGAGAGCATGTATATGACATTTTTCAAAAATTAGCCATCAACCATGAATCATTCAACAAGATCATCAAGAGCTAAGCCAAACTAACCATAGCATATCAAACAAGCTCACAAGAACATATATAGCAACCCATGGTGAACAATGTATATAGGAGAAGCTTTTCCTATCCGATGCATATGATACAAAATGCATGCAATCTAAGATACAAGGATGCCTATACATCATGTTACAAATGCCATGCCAAATGCAAGAAATGCACAAAGGAAAGCTATACATATGCTACAAACCGGCTCCTCGAGGGGAGGCAAAACGGGCTCGACACCACCGGCAAAAGAAAGCCCCCCACACACCCAACTCAAGAAATCAAACACACACCAAGTTCCCCCCGCAAACGAGTGAAAGTTGCTTGATCTAGGGGTTTGGTGAAAATATCGGCTAGTTGGTCATGTGTGGGTACATGGATCAAGGCTATCTTCCCTTTCTCTACGTTGTCTCTCAGGAAATGATACCTCACTTCTATGTGTTTGGTTTTGGAATGGAGCACTGGGTTCTTTGCAACGCTTATGGCACTGGTGCTATCACATTGAAGTGGGACATGGGTATACTCCTCACCAAAGTCACTCATGGTGTAGGTGATCCAAAGGAGCTGAGAGCAACAACTAGCAGCGGCAACATACTCGGCTTCGGTCGTGGATTGAGCAACACTCGACTGCTTACGAGAAGACCAAGACACCAACGAAGAACCCAAAAACTGGCAAGTCCCAGAAGTGGACTTCCTATCCAACCGACACCCGGCAAAATCCGCGTCTGAAAAGCCATGAAGCGCCAAAGAAGAGGACGCGGAGTACCAAAGGCCGAAGTTGGGAGTGTGACGCAAGTACCTGAAAATTCGCTTCACCGCTTGCCGATGCGAAGTCCTCGGAGACGCTTGAAAACGAGCGCACAGACACACCGAGAACTGTATGTCCGGCCTCGTCGCCGTCAAGTAGAGGAGTGACCCGATCATGCTCCGGTACTCCTTCTGGTCCACGTGTTCACCTTCCTCGTCCGCATCAAGAGCTGTAGTCGTACTCATCGGTGTCGTCATAGCCTTGGAGTCCTCCATCTTGAATTTCCTCACAATGTCCTTGGTGTACTTAGCTTGGTGCACAAATGTTCCTTCCTTTGATTGCTTGATTTGTAGCCCGAGGAAGAACTGCAACTCACCCATCATGCTCATCTCGAACTCCCTGCTCATATCATCTGCAAACCTCGCAACAAGAGAGTTAGACGAGCCACCAAAGACAATATCATCCACGTACACCTGCACAATCAGGATATCTCTGCCCTGCCTCTGCAAAAACAAGGTCTGATCGACCTTCCCCATCTCAAAACCTCTCTCAAACAAGAACCCCCTCAACCTGCCATACCAAGCTCTAGGCGCCTGCTTCAACCCATACAGCGCCTTCCTCAACTTGTACACCCTGTGGGGGTACTTCTCACTCTCAAACCCCGGAGGCTGTCTCACATACACTTCTTCCTCCAACACTCCATTCAGAAAAGCACTCTTCACATCCATTTGGTGCAACTTGAACCCTTTAGCCACGAAAAGGCTAGAAGGATCCTAATCGCCTCCAAACGGGCTACGGGAGCAAAGGTCTCCTCGTAGTCGATCCCCTCCTTCGACCGAACCCCCGAGCAACAAGTCTCGACTTGTTCCTCACAACCTCACCCTTCTCTCCCTCTTTGTTTTTCCACACCCACTTTGTACCAATCGGCTTACACCCCGGGGGGAGGGTCAACCAACTCCCACACCCGATTCCTCTCAAAGTTCTCCAACTCCTCATGCATCGAGTTAACCCAATTGTGATCAGATAGTGCGTGTCCAATGTCTTTGGGCTCGAAAGAAGCAACAAATGCAGCATGAGCAAAATGGGAATTGTTTCGAACCCTCGACCGTGTAGTGCGTTCATCCATGTCGCCGATGATCCTTGAAGCTGGGTGATCCACTTGAACTCGCCGGGGAGGTTCTCGCCTCGAAGCTACCTCCCCCTCAACATCAGCTTCTCCTTGTTCTTGATTTGTAGTCGTAGGTGTAGCAGAGGGTCCATCCATCATCGTAGTCGAAGTAGTGGGTACATGTCCAGTCGGGGGCACCGCACCGCCATCTTCATCATCACCATGTTCATGCTCCTCCTCCTGAAAGATCTCCTCGCCAAGCTCATCATCACCTGCACACTCAAAGACAAGCTGACTACGTGGCTCTGTCTCGTCGAAGGTTACCTCGCAAGTCTCCACGATTTGGTTAGTTTCAAGATTGAGCACGCGATATGCTCTAGAATGAGATGCATAACCAAAGAAAATGCCATCGACGACCTAGCCTCAAACTTATCCAACTTCCCCGCCTTTCTTCGAATGAAACACTTGCAACCAAAGACATGGAAGTGACTCACCTTGGGTGTGCGACCATGCATCAACTCATAGCATGTCTTTTTCTTGTGCACTCTGAGGTATATCCTGTTCGAAACATAGCACGCGGTATTCACCGCCTCAGCCCAATACCTCCTCGGAGTCCTATGCTCATCAAGCATCGTCCGAGCCATCTCGCACAAGGTCCTGTTCTTCCTTTCCACAACACCATTCTGGGGAGGCGTATACGGACTCGAAAACTGGTGCTCAAGACCTAAGTCATGACAAAAGGTTTCAAAACGAGAGTTCCTGAATTCCGAGCCATTATCACTGCGGATAGCTCGTATGGCATCTCCGTGCCTCTCGTTCCTCAACCTCAAGACTAGATCTCGAACAAAACCAAACGTCTCCCCCTTCTCCTCAAGAAAGAACACCCACGCATACCGAGAAAAGTCGTCCACCACAACAAGGACATACCACTTCCCACCCGCGCGATCGCACACGAGCCGGGCCAACAAGGTCCATATGGAGCAGACTCGCATGGACGCTCGGTCATCACATCGGTGAGAGGCGGGTGAGAAGAGGCCACCATCTTGGCATGCCTACACGGAGCACAAACCAACTCTTTCTCAAGCCTCAAACGTGGCAATCCTCGGACCAAATTGAGTTTACTCAAGCGAGACGAAGGTCAAAGCTCAAGTGACCCAACTTCCTATGCCACTTCCACAACTCACTCGAAGAACCAGCCAAGAAACAACGCTCAACACCCGAAGACGAGAAAAATCAGCACGAAACACCGACCCTCGGGAACGACCATACAAACAAGGTCCCCTCGAGAGTCTACAATCCGAGAACCACCAGGCCGAAACAACACCTCAAAACCCTCATCCAACAACTGAGACACAGAAAGCAAATTGTACCCCAGCGATTGAACAAGAGCAACACGCCTCAAAGTGATCTTGTCACTCACTTTTATCTCACCTTCTGAAAGCACACGCCCGCGCCCATTGTCCCCAAAGGTGATGTACCTCTTCGTCACCACCGGGACGAGACTTGAGAACCACCCCCTGTCTCCGGTCATATGCCTCGAACAACCGGAGTCAATCAACCAAATGTTCTTCAAGTCTCCCACCTGAAATTCAAAAACAAGCACGTGAGCGAACAAACGACTCAGCACTGGGGTTAGTACCAAAAGAGGAAAACCAGTGCCGAGCCATTCGCTCGAAAGTGGGGTTAGCTCCAACCAAATCATCTCTCCTACCAAAACTACCTCCACGAACACCACCTCGGTAACCACTCCGAGGGAACCACCCCTCACTGCCTGGAGGAGGACCAAAACCACGGAAGACAACCCGTGGAACGTCTCTCCTCTCCTTCTCAAAGCTACGACTCCTCCCATCCCCGTAGTGACCTCGAGGGGGAGAATGCCTAGCAACCGACCACTCGCTTGTCTTTCCGGACCAACCACCGGCAACTCCACCTCCGGACACCGAAACCTCTCGACTCACCACCTCGAAAACCACTCCGCCCGAGTGCAGGGGGGCCGGCTAAACCGCCTAGCCGGGCCCCGGTCTAACCGCCCCCCTGCGGGCTGGGCCGGTCTGACCGCCTAGCCAGGCCGGTCCCGACCGCCCCCTCCCGAAACGGCTCCTCGGCCGCGGGGAACTTGCATCTCCCCATGCCGGAACACTTCTCACCACAGCCTTACCCCTGGGCAGTGGCATACGAGGCTTAGGTACACCATGAGAAGGGTTGTACCTATCCTTGTTCGCCCACTCCTTTGCCATCCTCTCTTCCCGCTTCCTCTTGAAGCAAAACTCATCCTTGTGACCCTCTTTCCCACAATGGCCACAACGGAACCTCACAAGCTTAGGTTTTGGCTTGGATTGGGGCTGCTCGCTTGGTTTCTCTCCACTCAACTCCTCCACCGATTTCTCCTCACTTGCCTTCTCTTTCACTTTCCCAAAGAACACTTTCCCCGAAGTGCTCACAAACTTGATGGGCTTTTGGAGATCATTTGTGGGTGTAGGAAATATAGGTGGAGCTGGGGTTGTGTCTAATCGGTTCCTAAGATGGTTGGGTTTTGGAGGGAAATCATTTTTGTGGTAGGTTTTTGGTGGCTCCGGGATATTCTCTCCACTTCCTTCACCAACCTTGTTTGCTCCAAGCCCCTCACCATCTTGCCTCTTAAAGGCCTCGATCATCATCCTCAACTGAGGCTCGTGACCGGACAACCAACCCATCAACTTTCTCAAATCATCATTCTCATCCTGCAAACGATCAACATAATGTGCAAGCTCCAAATTTTTCAATGCATGCATTTCACAAGTAGAGCAGGATGTAGGCATGGGTTCCTTCAATTTAGCCTCGAGCGAACTAGTGTAAGCATGCAACTCATCAATCTTAGCATGCAAAACGGGGCAAGAAGTGCAAGCACCTAGCAAAGCGAGGTCTAGACTTAAGCTCGGCCACTTCAACCCTAAGCACATCTAGTTCCTCACACTTGGAGGCATGCTTCTCCTTAAACAAAGCAAGATCGGCAAGGAATATGGAGCAATCGGCACAATCATTTTCATCGGCAACAACGGGGCTAGCCTTAAGCGAATCAATCTCAAGCTTGCTATCAAGCACCTCGTGTCTCTAGCTCGGCCACTCTAGTCCTAGCATCCTCGAGTGAAGCCCTAAGCTCTTTCCTCATTTTCTTGGCCTCTCTAAGCATGTCATCACGGTTATCAAGCAAAGAGCCAAGCCTCTCATTCTCCTGGCGCAAGAAGGGAAGTTCATCACGCACCTCGTCGTCGGACTCAGAGTCCGAGTCGCTCCGTGTACTCTTCTTCTTCCGCCGGAGCTCGGCGCCATGGTACGAAGCCGTCTCTCGCGAAGCGGCTCGGCCCCGCTCGGGTTCTTGGACGACCTCTTGTTCTTGCGGCGATCTCCCTCGTCGTCGGCTGGCCTGCTCGAGCTCGAGGTGGAGTACGCGGAGCCGGAGTCGACGTCGCTCGCTCCAACCATCACTCGGGCCTTGCCTCGGCCCTCTTTCTTCCTCGATCGTCGCTCGTCCTTGTACTTGTTCTTGTGCTTGCTCTTGTGGTCGCGCCTCGAACGGTACTTGTCGTCGTTCTTCCTCGGCTTGTGCTTGTAGCTGTCCTTGCTCTCGGCCTTCTCCCGGGCGGTCGGCGACGAAGTGTCCCGGCTTGCCGCACGGAAGCAGTCCTCGTGTTCCTCCTCATGTTCACGCGGTTCTCATGCAGCCTCTCGAACCGCCTCGTCAACAGCGCCAGCTCGTCCTCTCCAAGGTCATCAAACTCCTCATCGGCATAGACATCAAAGAGGAAAACGAGAACATCCTGGTGGATGGGTTAGAGTTAGTCTTTCCTTTGGAACCACCAACGAGGGCAAGACTATGGGAGTCGGTCGGTCCCTCGAGCTTGGCAGTCATGCCCCTATCCACCTCAGCCGACTTGAGCTTCGAGAACAGCTCGTTCACCGTCAGAGTATCGTACCTCTCCGACTCGACTATGGCCTCGAACTTTCCGCCCCATATCGTACGATCCAAAGAGTGTAAGAGCTTGACCGCTCTATCATGATCATCGTACGGGAGCACGTCCACATTGGCCCTCATGTTGTTCACAACCACCGTGAACCTCTGGAACAAGGCATCGATGGACTCACCGGGGGATGAGTGAAGTTCTCGTACTCTCTCCGGTAGGTCGCATACAACCGTGCCTGAACCTGGGCGTTCCCAACATGAGCCTCCTTCAACACCGCCCAAATCCTACAAGCCAAGTGCTCGGTGTGCACCCGATCGAACTCGGTCGACACAAAGCACGAAACAAGTAGTCGACCGCCTTATTGTTGGCGTCGAATGCGTCCCCTCGACCCCGGAGCAAGGAAATCCATCGGTGGACATATCCTGTGTCCACCGTGACATCCCACGAGTCGACCCTTTCCGCGGAGGAACGCACCCATCCGCTTGCTCCACATTTGGTAGTTCTTTCCATCGAAGTGTGGAGGACCTGAACCCCGTTCTCGGTACGCCATCCTTGGATCTTAGACGGTTAGAGTCAACAAAGACCCGAACCGGCTCGATACCACTTGAAGGACCGATAAGGCGACCAGAGAGGGGGAGTGAATGGGAGCCGATAAAAATTCTTCTCGAGGGAGATTGAAACTCCGACAAGACGAACTAGATCGGTCGGACCCCCAAAATCACACGCTCCGCACTTCTACCTCCCGTTTGCCAAAACCACGTAGCCACTGGAGTGCTACGGTCCTAGGAACAAACTCTACCGGCGGCCGCAACACACACGCGGCAAAGACCGACAAGGAAACAACTCGAAAGCCGGCTAACCGGAGGGGGCGGTTAGACCGAGTATAGGGGGCGGTTAGACCGCCTCCACCGGCAACCAAGAAATCCTCCGAAACGCCTCTTCCGAGCACCAAAACACACCACGGTTTCACCAACGAGAGATCTCTCGGTCAAGGCCATGCGGCTACCGAAAATCTTGGCGAAAACCAAAACTTCACCCAAGGGCCTAGGGGCGGTTAGACCGGCTACCGGGGCGGTCTAACCTCCCGTACCCAACAAACGAACTCCAACCAAGAACACCTAGCAAACCGCGCGAGAACGGCTCCAAATTTCACCCGGACACTCCTCCGATCAAGGCGAACGAACTCACAGAGGAAAATCCGGCGAAACAAAACTTTGACCCGGAAACACCACGGGCGGTTAGACCGCCCCCCGCAGGCGGTTAGACCGCCCCTTCCGGAACGAGGAACCCGCGGGTCAAACCTCAACTTCCATGCGCTCAATCTCCCGAATCACTCCACGGATTGCAGCCAAACTTCGGGGATAGGCCGGGTTACCTCCTGGGCAACCTCTACCTCAAAGGAATCGACCCGAAACGCTCACAATCAAGAGGAATCGAAGAAATCGCTTCTCTAGGTCAAGAACTCGCCCAACTCGAAAAACCACCAAATCGAGTCCGATTCAAAGGGGATTTGAGGGCAAAGTCACCAGCCAAAGAGGCACAAAAACCTCATATGTGACACCCACCAAAAACCCCAAGAAATCGTCCTCAAAACTCCGCCAAAAAGAGCTCCGAAAATCAACACAAAAGAGACGGGAAAACCACCATGAAGAACAACGCCGAACCTTCTATACATGCCATGAATGGTTCGTACAAGGTCTAGTTTGCCACCCAAACATCCATCCCTCTCTCTAGATCTCACATGAAGCTCTCAAACTAGCCTTCTAAAAACCTAGGGAAAATAGAGAACGAAAATGGAAAAACCAAATGAGCTAGGGTTCCAAGAGTTGGCCGCCAACCTCTCACCTCTTGGGTTATATAGGCGGCAACCGAATGTCTAAAATGCCCCTCTCTATTAACTAGGGATACATGCCCCTCAAGGGCGGATTTGGAATTCTTGATATCTTCACCATCGGACGGATGCCGGCGACCGCACCCCGCGTAGCCTCGACGCACGCCTTGCGATCCCGACGCGTGTCCTCCGCTTCGAAGCTTCTCGGCGCCGGCGGCCCGGGCGGTCGGACCGCCCCCCGCGGCGGTTAGGCCGGCCCGGTGCATCCGACCGGCCCCGGGCGGTCGGCCCGCCCCTCCGGGCGGTTGAACCGGCCCGGGTGGCCGCACCTCCCTCGTCGAGTCTTCGGCCTCGGTTTTGTGGCTCAACCGAGTAACCCGGTGGTTTTCCGGTGAACCACCGCAAACCCCGCGAACTCGGTGTAGCCTCCGCCAATCTCCACTCATGACTCGGCTCCCACGTAGTCCCGGCTCGACCTTGGTTTTGAGGCTCTACCAAGAAACCGTCCACGACTTCATCTTGTTGTTCATGCCACCATGCGGCCCGCACTTGACCCCGGCCGGCCACCGGGTCCCCTCGAACGAAGCCTACTTGTCTTCTCCACACCCCGGAGGCCTCACCGGCAACGACTTTTAGCGCTTGTTCTTCACCTGCACCAACACGAGTCAAGCCGCAACCTGCACCTGCAATACTTAGCCAAGAATCAGTCCACACAACGTTGTCAATCACTCATCACACAAGGAAGCGACCATCCACCGGTCCTCGAACCACAGATGGTCCTCACCACGGGTCTACGATACTAGAGCATGCAATCGCTTAAAGACATGAAAACCAATCTAATCTATCGGGGTTGTGACCACGGTTTCGCCCTTTCCCTCCTCTCGTACTGTCACTACGCGAAGGTATTCATGACTAGACCTTTGATGGACACGGCGTATTGAATGGATCCAAGGAAGCATTGAGGCCTTACTCCCTTTACGGCATGGTTGCAAACCTTAAGCATTAAAGTATATTCAACACAAGATGATAGATAGATAATCCGACAAAGTGCGATTACATCTCAAGATCGATTACAACCCATGGACGAATGAGAAGATTACCCCATCAAGGTGCTGATCATGGCACCATTGATCATGGTTTCCCTTCCGCCGGTGTCTTCCTTCTTCTCCACGAGAGGGTGCTTCCTTCGAGGTGGTTGATCTCCCGCCGGAGATCCTCCTCCTCTCTCTCTAGCTTGTGATGGCCTTCTGGTGCGAATGACTCCCCTCCTCGGTGTTGGCGGCGCCTCGGGGGTTTTAGGGTTGAAGATCCTTCGAGGGCAAGGAAAACGGGACCGAACCGGTGCCGGAAGTGGGCTGGGCCGGCCGGCCTGGGCCGGCCGGCCCGTGCCCACTTCGGCCGGTTCGGTCGCCCCTTTTGCTCCGTGGGTCCTCGTGCACTTATGTACTTTGCCCCCTCCACTTGCATGATTTTGATCTTTGTTATCCTCGCGTCCAAGATGGAGGCTCTCTTTGCATGAAGTTTGATCTTTTACGCTTCAATCCTCGGGGGTGTTCCTCGTAGCACTTCGGTCCTCGCCACCATTGGAAGTGATTTCGGCAAGCTCATGAACACGAACAAGACTCCATGAATGCTCCTTTGAACTTGTTGCGAATCCTTCCTTTATGTCCATGTTTTCCTACATAAACACAACACTTCCAAATGCATGCACAAAGATGAACTTGTTATATGATTAGTGTGCCTAGTGGCGGGTTAGTTCCATAATCAAATCCAAACCAAAGTGTAATGAACATGCTAGGTGCACCAAAATACACCGTCAACAGTCGGACGAAGACCTGAGAACTCGGATTGTGTTCGCAAGCCTTCGTGTCGTAGCCGCGAAGGCGTAGGCACTAGGAACTTTAAACGAGCAGCAGCACCTCACCCCGTGCAGGTGCAAGGACGCTCGCTGCTCAACCCCAAACGTTGTTGCAAACTCATAAACACGGCCATCGATAAGTTTTTGAACTCAAGGACATGTGAACAAGGCATGCAGCATCTATTTATCAATATACGAGGTTTGAAACTGTTACTCAAGCATAAAACGGGTGCAGGTGTTCAATGTTTCATGCGTTGGAGACGACCCTCCCGTCCTCGTACTGGATCTTGTATGTCCCTAGTCGGAGCACTTCATGGATGGTGAACAGCCCCTCCCAAGGTGGCGACAGCTTGTGCTTGTCCTTGCTTCCTTGAACTTGTCGGAGTACAAGGTCTCCGACGTGGAACTTGCGAGGGTGCACGTTGCGCTCGTGGTAGCGCCGCAGGGCCTGCTGGTACTTGGCGCAGCGCAGTAGTGCTACATCCCGCGCCTCGTCGAGTTGGTCGATCGTGTCCTCGAGCGCAGCTTGGTTGCCTTCCTCGGTGTAGGCCCGTACTCGCGGACTGTCGTTGTCGATGTCCGTGGGAAGGACTGCTTCCGAACCATGCACCATGAAGAAGGGTATGAAGCCCGTGGCACGACATGGCATGGTACGCAGGCTCCATAGCATGAACGGTAGCTCGGCCACCCATCTTGCTCAGAACTTCTCGAGTCGCTTGAAGATTAGTGGCTTCAAGCCTTGTAGGATCATGACATTCGCCCTCTCGACTTGTCCATTCGTCTTTGGGTGAGCAATAGCCGACCAGTCCACGCGGATGTTGTTGTCGTCGCAGAAGTTGAGGAATTTCCTCCCCGTGAACTGGGTGTCGTTGTCGGTGATGATCATGTTGGGTATGTCGAAGCGGTAAATGATGTCGGTGAAGAAAGATACTGCCTCCTCAGAGCGGACGTTGACGATGGGTCGAGCCTCAATCCACTAGGAAAACTTGTCGACCGCTACGAGAGGTGAGTGAAGCCCCCGGGCACTTGTCGGAGCGGCCCCACCATGTCAAGGTGCCAGACGGCAAAAGGCCACGTGATGGGGATGGTCTGGAGCGCCTACGCTGAGAGATGAGTTTGTCGAGCATAGAACTGGCACCCTTCACAGCATCGTACGATGTCCTTGGAGTCCGTGACCGTTGTGGGCCAGTAGAAACCATGTCGGAAAGCCTTTCCGACAAGTGTTCTCGGACCGGCGTGGTGACCGCAGGTGCCGGCATGTATCTCTCTTAGCAGCTCACGGCCCTGGTCTCCAAGAATGCAGCGCATGAGCACGCCGGCTGCCCCCCCCCCCGCGCTTGTAGAGCTCGCCGTCGATAAGGACGAACGCCTTTGCTCAGCAGCGATGCGTCAAGCCTCCGTCTAGTCGGGGGGAGCTTTCCCTCGACTAGCCACTCGAGGATTGGAAACCGTCAGTCAGGATCTTCAAGGTTTGGCTCGGGCGGCTGATCGACTACCATGACCTCAGGCTCTTCCTCATCGGGTGGATTCTCTCCCTCCGCGCGGATGGAAGGGGTGTGTTGATCACTTGCAAAGACCCCGTGAGGCACCAGGCTATGACTGGACGCGGTCTTTGCGAGTACGTCGGCTGCTTTGTTGTAGTCGCGCAGCACGTGATGAAGCTCGAGGCCATGGAACTTGTCCTCTAGATTGCGACGGCTTGACAGTACACCGCCATCTTGGGATCCATGCAGTTTTTGTCCTTCATGACCTGATCCACGACCAGTTCCGAGTCTCCCCTGATCTCGAGGCTTTTGATCCTGAGCTCAACGGTGATTCGGAGGCTGTTGATCAGGGCGTCGTACTCTGTGGCATTGTTCAACGCCGGGAAGTGTAGTCGTACCAAGTACTCCATGTGCACGCCCAGAGGCGAGATGAAGACAAGGCCTACACCGGCTCCTTCCTTCATGACCGAGCAGTCAAAATACATGATCCATGTCTCGTGCTCGATCGACGCTGGGGGAGTTTGAATCTCCGTCCACTCGGCCACGAAGTCCGCGAGTACTTGTGACTTGATAGAACTGCGTGGTGTGTAGGTTATGTTCAGCCCCATCAGCTTGAGTGCCCACTTGGCGATTCTTCCCTCAGCCTCGGGGTTTTATGACCTCCCCGAGGAGGTATTACACCACGGTGATGGGGTGTGCATCGAAGTAATGTTGGAGTTTGCGCTTGTTCATCAAGATCGCGTACACGAGCTTTTGCATCTGGGAGTAACACGCCTTGGAGTCGGAGAGTACCTCGCTGACGTAGTACACGGGTCATTGCACTTTCTGCAACCTTCCGGGTTCTCCTCGCTTGACCACCAGTGCTGCACTAGCCACTTGAGTTGTCGCTGAAATGTATAGGAGCATTGGCTCTTTAGGGGTTGGAGCGGTGAGGATCAGAGGGCTCTTGAGCATATTCTTGAGATAATCAAGCGCCTCCTATGCTCTGGGGGTCCACGTGAAGTGGTCGGATTTATTCATGAGCTTGTACAGTGGCCGGTTGCGCTCTCCGAGACGCGCTATGAAGCGACTCAGAGCTGCGAGGCAGCCCGTGACACGTTGTACACCCTTCAGGTTCTTGATTGGCCCCATGTCCATGATGGCCAAAATCTTCTCGAGATTCACCTCAATGTCGCGTTCCGACACGACAAAGCTGAGGAGCATGCCCCTCGGAACCCCGAAAATGCATTTCTCAGGGTTTAGCTTCACCCCGTGTTGCCGCATATTTGCGAAGACCTCTGTGAGGTTGGGGACCATGTCCCCTGTCTTCTTTGACTTGACGACGATGTCGCCGACATACGCTTCTATGATACGTCCTATCAACTCCCCAAAGACACGTTGCATGCATCGCTGGAAAGCGTGGTGCCTACGTTCTTGAGCCCGAAGGGCATTGTATGGTAGCAGTATGCACCGAACGGAGTGATGAATGAAGTTGTGAGTTGGTCTGCTATGCACATCACTATCTGGTGGTACCTGGAGTACGCATCGAGAAAATAGAGGGTTTCGCACCCAGCTGTCCAAACCACTACCTGATCTATGCGTGGAAATGGAAACGGATTCTTGGCACATGCCTTGTTAAGGCTCGTGTAGTCAACACACATCCTCCATTTCTTATTCTGCTTCTTTACAAGTACAGGGTTTTGGATGAACCCTGCACTAAGGAGCTTCATGATCTCCTCACCAATCACCTTGCACTTCGAGTCATTGAAGCGACGAAGGCGCTATTTCACCGGTTTCAATCCCATCTTGATATTTAGTTTGTACTTGGCAATCTCTCTGGGATCCCCTTCATGTCGGAGGGTTTCCACGCGAACACGTCGAGGTTCGCTTTGAGGAAGTCGACGAGCGCACTTTCCTATTTAGGACCGAGCGTCGTCCCGATACGGAGCGTACGGTCGTCGTCGGAGACGACCGCATCCTTGACGTCCTTGGCGGGCTCGAAAGAGTAGGATGCTCGCTTGGACGACTCGGGGACATCCTGGTCCTCAGATCGAGGCTCGACGCGGAGCCTCTCGGACCAAATGATCGCCTCAACGAACTGAAAGCATTCAGCGTCACACTCGTATGCGCACTGATACATGGCCCCTATTGTGATGATCCCCTTCGGGCCGGGAATCTTCAGTTTCAGGTACGTATAATTTGGCATGGCCATAAACTTCACGTATGCCGGCCTCCCGAGGATCGCATGGTACATCCCCGAGAACCCCACCACTTCGAAGGTGAGGGTTTCGGTGTGGAAGTTCTGCATTTCCCCGAACGTGACGGGCAGATCGATCTGCCCGATGGGGAGCGCCTCCATCCCAGGGACGACCCCGTGGAATGGTGCGGTCGACGGCCTCAGCTGGGACCGCGGGATGCCCATGTCGTCAAGTGTTGATGCATAGAGCACGTTGATCCCGCTTCCCCCATCCATCAGGACCTTGTGGACCCTTTTGGATTTGAATAGGGGAGCTACCACTAGTGGGTAGGATCCAAACTGAAGCACATGGTCGGGATGGTCCTTGCGGTCGAAAGTTATCGGAACCTTCGACCACTTTAGGTAGGACGGCTTCGCGGCGTCGGCGTTGAAGACTTCTCGTCGGATGAGCTTCTCACGCCGCCTCGCGGGTCTTGCTGGAGATCCCCCGAAGATCATGTGCATTGCGCCATCTTCACCCGGGTACATAGCCCCCTACTATCGTCGTTGTTGGGGGGTGGCCCTCCCTTCTTGGGTTGGTCTGCCGTTCTTTGCTTGAGGGTGTCGTTGACGTAGTTCTTGATGAGCCGGCAATCATTGAGCGAATTCTTGACGAGGACCTCGTGGTGCGGGCACGGTGCGTCTAGGAGCCTCTCGAAGTGGTCCTTGGTTGGCATGGGCTTGGTCGGGTTGCCCTTGGGGGGCGACATCTTGCGCTCCACAACCGCGACCAGGTTGTCATCACGACGGCGCTTGTCGTTCTTCTTCTTCTTTTTGAAGCGCGAGGACGTCCCCTCGCCATGGTCCATGACTTGTTTCCCCTTGCTCCGAGGGGTGTTGAGCGTCGCAGCGACCGACTCCTCACCGTCAGCATGGTTGCTCGCGATGTCGAGGAGCTCACGAGTCGTACGAGGCATTCGGCGCCCGAGTCGGTGGATGAGGGACGTGCACATCGTGCTGTTCTAGAACGCCGATATGGTGTTGTTGTCAGTCACACTGGGGAGCTCGGTGCAGCACTTGGAGAAGCGTCGAATGTACTCGCGTAGACTATCTTCCAGCAACTGCTTGCAGTTGCGCAGCTCCCACTGCTTGCTGAGGCGCATGTAAGTGCCTTGGAAGTTCCCGATGAAGACCCGACGTAGGTCGGTCCAGTCGTGGATCTTGTCCCTCGGTAGGTGCTCGAGTCATGTCCGCGCGGAGTCGTCGAGGTAGAGCGGCAGATTCTTGATGACAAAGAGGTCGTCTGTCGCTCCCCCGGTGTGGCAGGCGAGTCAGTAGTCCTCGATCCATACGTTGGGATTGGTGTCCCCGTCGTACCTAGGTATGTTGGTCGGATCATGGAAGCGCGAGGGGAACTTCACGTTGCGGATGCTCTGGCCAAAGGCCCGCGAACCCCTCTGGTTCGGTGACCAGCTGCGGTCATGGTTTCCGTCGCTGTCGTGATGCCGCCCGCGTCCTCGATCGTCGTGGTGGCGCGAGCGGTTGTCGTGGTGGTTGTCGACGCTCTCGACCCGTTGGGGGGCCTCGGTGGTGTTCCGCACGTCGCGGTTGAGCCTGAGGCGGCTCCTAACCGTCGATGCAGCGGCTCCGCCCTCCTCCCTGTGATCCCAATGTTGAGAGGGAGGTGGGTGCGGGCCGTGTGCGGACGACGCTCCTGTCCGCCCACGCTCGGAGCGCTGGCGCGAGGTTGAGCTCTCTGCTTGTTACGCCGCCGCCGCCTCGAGCAGCGCCTTTAGCTGCTAGCGCACTCGTCGCTCCTCGGAGGTTGACGCCTCCGAACAGCCGCCTGGGAGGTTGGCGTCGACGTTAGCACCCTCATTGGCGAGTCGGTCGTTGTCGCGCGTTCGTCCGGGAGCCGGCGGCGTTGGGGCGCGGGCTGCGGGCGCTCGGCGGCCGAGAGGCGCTCGCGCCGCTCGTCGTTCCCTCCGCGGGGCTGATCCTGCACGGGAATGTCCTGTGCAGGTTGTCGGTCGCAGGGCTCTGGGTCCATGTCCAGTTCTTTGTGAAGAAGGGCCAGCTCCTTGTCGAGCTAGCGCTTGGCCTCCGCGAGCTCGTCGAGCCGTGCCCATCGTTGGGCGTCGACGGCACGGTGGCGTGGTGTTGGCTCTGGTTCGGAGCTGCTTTGACGCCGAGGCCACGCAGACATTGCACTCCCGTGTGGGGTCATGCTGCTATGTGGTCCGTGCCCTCTGAGTCATCGTAGACCCGACCCCCTCCTCCCCAGACCGGCCTCCTCCCCATGGTGCGGCGGCCCAGCACCTCCTCCACAAGACACCGCACCTTCGACCTCCCGCGCCTTCGACCTTCAACCTCCCGCCGGCACTGGATCTGGCCGTGGAGGCGCCCTCCGGCGGCGGATCCGGCCGCGGAGGCACCGTCCGGCGCGCGGAGGCGCCGGATCGCGGACGCGCCTTCATCCACAAGGTCCGGTGCGGCCCGGCCTCCAGGCATGAGATCCGGCGTGGCGGCCCTCCTTCAAGACGCCCCCTCCTTGCCGTGCGTAGGTGTTGCTGTAGGCGGCGGCATGTACCTAGCGGCGCCCCTCCTTCAAGACCCGGCGACGCTCCTTCAAGATCCGGCAGCAGCCCGAGGTGGCGGTGGTGGCCCAACTCTCTCTCTCTCTCTCTAATCTTCCTGTGTGTGGCGGCGCATGGTGGTGGGGGCAGAGGCAGCACGTGGTGGCGGCGACGGGCGAGATGGCTGGTGGTGGGGGCGGAGCCGGGATGGTGGTGGTGGTCCCTCATGTGGCGGGGGGTTAATTTTTTTATTCATTGTAAAAATGTTTGTCGGGCGTCACCTTGGGCGCACTGTGATTTTTAATGTGGTTTGGAATTAGTTTGTCGTGCGTCAACATTAGTGCACGGCAAAGGGTTGTCGTGCGTTTTAATAAAAAGCGCACGGCAAAGGGCACGGCAAAGGCGGTTTACTGTGAAAAATGTTATCGTGTGCCCTTTGCGGTGTGTCATCCGGTCGCTGACGAGAAGACCCTGACGACGACCGTGTGTGGAGTACAAATTCAATACACAACTGCACAACTAAAGAACCAGAGGAATCTTGTTGTCCCCTCCGATGATTCTTGCATCCACAAAGCAACACACCCAGCAACCGCCGCAGACCTCCCGCCGCCCGCACCTGTCGCAGAAGAAGGCTTGCGCCACCACGGCGCCGCGCCGGAGGGAGTGCTGCGCCACCATAGCGCCGGTCTGCCCTCCGAGGGGCGCGAGGCACGCCGGCGCCGCGCATGCGGCAGGCCATCCGCGGCTGCAGCCCAGCCGAACCACGCTACAGCCTGGCCTCCGTCGGCGAACGCACAGACGCCGCCCCTCCGCAGCCGGGACCTCCAGCGGTCACACCGAAGCCCCCGCACGAGGCCCCGCTGGTCGCTGATGCCACGCTGTAGATTCGCAAACCTTGCGTCACCGCGCCCGGCGCCTCCACCACACCACTCAAATGCACGGTAATATGCTTTAGGTTTAATCATATCCATCTAGGCATGTTTTAAGTACAATAAAATCAGCTGAGTGTATCTGCCGTTGAGTAGAATTTTGTAATATTAGTTGCTTATGTGGTACTACTTTAAAAATAACACAGCATAGAAGGTACATAATAAATAAAGAAGGTCAAAGGACAAGGATTTGGAATAAAGTTTTGCTGGGCATTTCTCCTCCATTAATAATCAAGAATTTGTAACCAATATCGTGGGGACATCCTAACTAGCTGAATATTATTCCATTAATGATATATCTCTTCGTTCCCTCTCGATCTTCTTCAAAATGGATGAGAGCTCAGAATATAATAGCAGCGCTACAATGTTGCTGGAGCTCTTAGTAGCGGCGAATCCACGATTCAAAGCTAGGGTGGACCAAGAGCCAATTGTTTTCCTTCGTCTACAATAGCTACAGTGGTTGAAGGAGTAAAATCGGATTTTTCTGTGAGTTTAGGGGATCGGGGATTTTCATGACTTGCATGAGATGGTTTTCTTCTTACATGTAATGCCCGAGGGACGGCTTCCCCCTCGCAGGTCGAGTTTTTTTTATACCTATGGTTTCATAGTTAGAGAATCAAATTTGAAGTCATAGTTGAGGGGGATAAACCAGACTTTTTGAAAGGAACAGCAAAGGTTCACGGCCCACCCGGTCCACCCTCTAGATACGCCAATGGGGTACAGCCGTATAGAGTATAAATACCAGGAACATCCATGTCAGGAACATCGTATGGGGACCGGAGCAGCATCAGCAGCCTAGGCGACCACAGCTCCAGAGCTGATACAGAAATCATCTGTAGATGTGAGCAATGTTGTGTTCAAGAACATATGCTGCTCATACATATATTTTAGGTTGAACATAAAGAGGATTCATCAGAGTCGTGGTACATTAGTTAAAGTCAAAGAGCATGACATTGTCAATTACGATTGGTTTTCAGGTCTGAGCTAAACTGAGTAAATGCACACAAAAAAGTTTTAAAAAAATGTTACCATTTCTTAATGCTGAACCGTACAAGAGCCGTACCATCTGATAGTTTATAAACAATGTGATGTTGATGTGATAAAGTTTATAAGTTGTACATATGTCAACAGTGAGTTCAACATCACACGAGGCTTACAAAATCAACAGTGAGTTCAACATCACACGAGGCTTTGCTCGTAAATCCTATTACATCCAATTAATAATTTTCTCAAACCAACACAAATTGGTACTTGTGCTAGTGTCAGCTGCAACACAACACCATCAGAGAACAAGAACGGCAGTAAGAGCTATTGACAGGGCTGCAAGCAACAGGTTTCGATGATCTGTTAAAAGCGGAGCTTTAAGGTGCAGTGGCTACCTGTTGAGGCTAGCAAAGAAAGCAAACTACAACATGTCTACACAAATCAGTGCAATGGATATTTCTCTGGGTAGTTAGGGTCGTCGCATCTTGACATTCAAGGGTATCTCCTTGTAAGAGACGACCTTTTCCGCAGCCCGCCTCAAAGATCTCCTCCCTGCAGCCACCTGCCCCACAGTAGATTTCATTGAAGAACAAGCATCATTCTGCTTTGGAGTTGTCTTTTGCTCCATGGAGGCAATCGAACTGGCAGAGGCCAAAGGAGCAATGACATCATCCTCATGCAGAATCTCGAAAGTGCTGTCTGTGTTCTCAAAGGATGCCGAATTCAATCTTGCAGATTTTCTGCAAATATTAAGGCCATGTTCTGTAAGTCTTCCAGGAGTCATTTGAGTGGGGCAAAATAAACAACGCTCTATAATGGCCCGCTGAAAAGGACTCTTAGAGGGTGAAAAGGTTAAACTGAAAACCCAAGACCCCAGTAATCACCATTTAAACAACAATAAAAGGATGAGCAATACCTCTTGATACAGGTGTCTTCTGGTGGCTTGGGGAGCTCAGTGATATTAAATGGCACAGATGCTGCAATTGAGTAAAGATTAATTATTCTTTAAAATCATGTTCAGAAAGAAGATACTATCCTTGGGGTTTAAAAATTGGAAGGGGGGGGGGGGGGTATTACGTTGAGTAGACAAATGGCTCTGCTTGGTGTCACAGGCCTTAACATCAGTTTCAGGCGCCTCAACTCCAGTAATGCTGGAACAAGCTTCTTGTACCTGAACAACATTGTAGGGAACAAGTGGGGATTAAGATTCTACAGGTAAATTGAGATATGTGCAATGCTTCCTTAATTGAATAAATGCATTGCCTACCTTCAAATTCACTTCCTTTTGTGGTTGTTCATTTATCTCAGTTTCCTGCTGTGATCAAACACTAGTGGTCAAAAGGTAGCATATTAACATCAATACCTAAAAGCTGAATCAAACTGCAACATTACTGTACCTCTACTACTGAAGACATTAATTCTTCATGCACTACTGTACTGGTTTCGTTTCGCAGTGACTTCCCCTGCACAATATATCCACAAATATTGCATCAAATCTGAACCACCCGATTCCAATCAACTCTTTAGAAACAGGAAAGAAATATATGACATAGTATCTTACTGTATCTTTTCCAGCGGTTGGTCCATGCTGTTCCTGAACAGTTAAAGTGGAAGAAGATGAAGGAACTATAATATCATCACACAATGTCTTGTGAGATACTTCTGTGACTTCACAAGGTACATGATTCAGTCTAGAAGACCTTCGTCTCTGAATCTTCCTGATCATATAATTAGTCAAGAGTCATAACAAACTCGAAATTTCAATCAGATACCGTTGCAACGAAGAACACATTCCATAAATAAGAAGTACCTCGGGTCTTCGTGATCCAGTGACAAAATAGGTTCCAAATGAGGCTTGTAGTGTTCCTGCATTACATTAGTGTCCATACATTCATTTGATCCTGACTTCCGCTTATTTTTTCCCCTATCCACAGAAATTCTCAATCAAAAATTCCCTTCATATCAAATCATACTATCTAGATTTTAATTGCAGCTGCAGCTTGAACATTAGTAAACCCGCAAAATATACCTCTTTAGTGTTGCATCTTGTAGTGGCTCTTGACAAACAGTCCTTGATGGGATGGCAGCTGAGAAGAGATTCAATCGAGTGAAAATTATAAGCTTAACAGTGACTGACTCAAGGCAAAAAAAAAAGAAGTTCTACAATGCTTTGTGTTAGATAAGGCAGTTCAAAATCTTGAGGTATAACAGATGAAAATCACGAAATGATTACTGTGAGCAGTAAAAAAATCACAAAACAGCGAAGAGTGAGATTTACATTGAGATTTAAGCATCTGGGATTCAACACCACTGGTTACTGAGCCATGAACTCGATGTGCCTCAACAGCTGCACCTTCGGAAGACATAGATTTCAAGACCTTCAATTTATAAAAATCAAACTCAGAATTATAACAGTTGTAGATTAACAAGGTGAATTATTTTACTGACATAAATTTGCTACCTACATGTGAATTTACTTCCTTTGGCCGTTGGTTAGCAATTTTATTCTTACGCTGCAAATAGTACATGAGTATAAAACCATCGCATCTATAACAAAAAGAAGCTGAGTTAAGCCATGCCATTACTTACTTCGAGCTCTGAATCCTTTGCTTTAAGCAGCGCGGTTGTGCATGAAAGCTCATGTTGCAACGTTTTGATCTACATGCCATATCCTCAAATAATTCCCAAATAGCACCATATGATTACTGATAATCAATGAAACTCAAACGTAAAAGAAGTCAGACGCTTACCCTATCTTTTGCCGTATTCAGCTCCTGAAATGAAGCATAAACAAGAAAGATTAGGCAGAACTCTATTCTGAACCATAAAATAAGTAATATGTTCATGATTCTTTGATGAGTACTTCTTCCTAAATATAAGACCATTAGAACACTGACACGGTCTCCAATATGAGACCTTAATAATAATACATATAATGCAATAGACTAAATCAAAAGATTATAGATTGTGAAAATATTTTCAAGATGAATCTAGTATATGTCAGCCTTATGTTGTACTGTAAGATTTTTTGGCTACTCACGTTCAAAGCTAAAAGGGTTGGGTTTAGGGCAATGGACTTATATGGTTATATTTGAGGTTTGGAGATAGTAGAAAGTTCAAGAAAAAGTTTTAGGCTCCGTTTGGAAGTGTGTATTCGAGCATGAAATTGTGAATTGGAATCGCCTCCGATGAATACCAGCGTTTGGAAGTTTGTGGAATTGAGACTTAGATATTGGAAGCCAATACCGCGGAATCCCGCGATAACTGAAACGTTGCTCGGTCAAAACCGAGCTTCACTGCTCCGTATTGGGATGAATTGGTTGCTCTCCTCCTCGTGGCCGAACCAGGCGGACTCTCGAGTCCCGACCTCCGCTGTCAGAACCCTGCACCTGACCTCTGCTGCCAGAGATCCACACCAAGGTCAAAGATTCGTTTGTCTCGCAGCCGGCGCCTAACTCTGGCACCCCCTCCGGTCAGTCCCCTCTTCCTTGCAGCTCCCTCCATCTTCTTTGCAGTCGGTCCCCTCATCTTCGTCGTGGTGGTTGCGAGCCTGCGACACCCTCTCCTCGTCTTCCCCAACCAATCCCCACAGCCGGTGCCCCCTCCTCTTCCTCACAGTAACTGCGGCCCTATCCTCGTCTTCCCCTCAGCTAGAGCCCTCTCTTCTTCTTCCTCACTGCTGCGACCCGCTCCTCGTCTTCCTCATGGCCGGCATCCCCTCCGCTATCCTCAAACCCCACCTCTGCATCCTGCATCCGACGAGTCTGGATTTGAACACAAGCAGAGCTTTCCCATGAGACAAGGGAGGGAGCATCAAGCATCACAGAGTGGTGAAGGAGGGGCAGATCACGGGCAGCACAGGTGGCCTATGCTGCCGGCGAAGGACAGGCAGCGCAAGTGTGTAACAAGCTTTCTGGTGTATGGTGGAGTTCGTGAAGAACAACACATCCTTTTGTGCGTCCAAACATGAATCGACTTTGGTTGCTTTCTGTGATTCCAAAAGGCAATACGATGGTTATCCAAACAGCAGAATTGGAAATGTAGTTCATTTCAATTTCATGGCTGATTTGGTATTGAACTCAATTCAATACCATAGCCTCCAATATCAACATCCAAACGGAGCCTTAGAGAATTTACTCGGTTTTTCATATCCAACATAACTGAGTTAAACCCAATGCATAATTTGGGGGAATTGAATCTGAACTACACAAAAAGTAGAACTTTCCAGTTTAAAATTAAGTGTTATTGTGGCGCACAGGCATAACTGGGTCTCTGACAATAAGTGCACTATCCAACTTGACCATCAACTGAGGAGCAACATCACAAGAGTAAAAGATCAAAACTAGAGCAGTCATGGTTAGACAGGATATTAGTGCAGGCACAGTGGGATAGGGATTAGGACTAGGTGGATGGAGATGTAAACGCACCGCGAGCATTTGTGAATTGGCCTGTGTAATCTGCAGGTTATTCTGGGACAACCTTTGCAGCGCGATCCGGTGCTTGTGCACCTCAACTTTGCTCATCTCAATAATCTTCCTGCAATGAAGCCAAGCAAATCCACATTACTTGATAAAAAGAAACAACAGCCTTCAGCTCCCCCATTTTTCGGACAGACAATGAGAGGGGACGGAGAGGCAGGCAACATACGCCTTCTCATTGACAAGATGAATCAGCTTCGCGTTCTCCTGCAACCAAGCAAAGCAGCTGATGAGCCCAGGGAAGAGCGTACCACAGAGAAATGTTAGTCGAATTGAAACGGCATGGTTAACCTAGACGCGGCTGTGTGGCATGTTTTCGAAGCTAAAGCGATGAAATTCACCTTGAGGACGTCGCCGATACTGACAGATCTGGAGGTGGTGTTGGGCCTCCCGACGTTGGTGATGTCGGCGAGCGCGACGGGCTTGTTCCCTTTCCCCGGCGGGGACTTGAGCCTGGGGCCGCCGCCATCCCCACTAGGGTTCGAGCCACCCACCGCCGCGCGTCCTGGTTAATGGGAGGGATGCTCGATAGCTGAGATAGAGCTCCCGCGGATGGGCGGAAGCTGGAACAGAGTGGGATCCGAGCGGGGGAACAGGACTTACCGGGGGCGGGGGCGGCCGCGGCGGCCATGGAGGGAGGCGGAACCGGCGGCTACCGCGCCTTCCAGGGGTTGAGGAGGGTAGCCGAGCGGGTACGCCCCGCCGGCAAGTGGCGCAGGTGGCGGCCCGGCAACGATGGAGCCGGCGGGTCGGCGCAGGGTGCACTAGGCCGCGGTGCGCGGAGGCGGCGGCGGCGGCGGCGGTGGCGGCGGCGCGGCGCGGGAGAGGGGGAAATGGGGAATGGATTCGATTTTCAGCGCGCGGAGTGTGAGAATTCGGGAGAGAGCGGGGCAGATTGGGCGGCGGCCTACGGTAGAAGATGGTGGGACCGGGCTGTCAGGCGGCCGATTCAAAAACCAGAACGGATAGAAACTGCATGCGGATCTGCAGGGGTGCCCATCCCAGCTCCGTCAGCACGGAGGAACGGGAAGCTGGTCCTGCTCCGCCGGATCCTCCCTCGCGCAGTCCCGCTCCGCCAGATCCTCTCTCGCGCAGTCCCGCTCTTTGGCCGGCCTTGTTTAGATTACAAGGTGATACCCCGCGCGTTGCCGCGAGAATTTTTTAAACAAAATTTTAAGGTGAAATGTGAAAGTAGTGACACCAAAGATATTTGTTTGTAAACTCATTATATATGAAAACATGTTATTTTGTTGAGAGTGAATCATTCTAAAATCGCCAGCAGGAATTTTATGGTGTGATATACGTCTATAAGCGCGACGAAAAATCGATTGAAGACATAAATATGTGATTTGGTGGATGATGACATGGCGTATAGTGGATGGTGACATTACGCATAGTGGATGATGACGTGGAATGCTTGCATGTTGAGAGAAATCTAACCATAACTTGTAGTGGGTCTCAGCTATATAAGTTTTATAGATTAGGAACTCTAACGTTATTTCTACTCTCTCCATCACATCACATTAAATACGTCAAAAGAAATAGGTTCGGAGTATTAAATATAGGTAAAAAAGTAATTAATTACACCGTTTTGATGTACTTCGCAGCACGAACCTTTTGAGCCTAGTTAGGTCATGGTAGGATAATATTTGCCACAAACAAACGAAACGTGCTACAGTATGCGAAACGTTGAAAAGGCAAATGTGACAGAACCGCCCAAAATAGTTCCGTATTATCGCCTAAGCCTGTCCACGTGGCCATTAAGCAATAATAAAGAACTACTCCGTCGCTTCCGCCGGGTAAAGCCCGGTAAATCACATACAACAGGATCGCTGATATGCGCTAAGCCCACACGAAGGCGGGACCAGAGTAAAATATTACATTACATTAAAGTCCACAAGTTCAACATTATTACAAACCAGGTTTTTCGTACATAAAAGTAAACATGACCAGAGTTTAAACAGCGGAAATAAAACTAGCGCATGATACACACGGGAGGCCATCCATGCATATCACTCCTCAACATCGTTCTCCCATTCAAGCTCCCAACCATCTGGGATAGAACCAGGCCAGATGGGAATACCTGAAAACCACAAATTAAGCAAGGCTGAGTACTACTACTCAACAAGACTTACCCGATAAAAGGAAATACAACTAGACATGTAAGACTTTTTGGCTGTTGGGTTTGTTTTGCCAAAGGCGACTAAGAGTTGATCCTTATTTTCAAATTTTAGCTCAAGTTCTAGTATGTTAACCATTCTAGGTGAGCACCTGCACTAAACAAGCATGTTGTGCAAACAATATTAAACAAGTAACAATATTAATCCAAAATATTCCATAAATAAACATGGGGTAGCCAGTGGTCAAGCCGACTCAGATAACAGCGAGTGACCGACGATCGATCGATTTATATCCTTGCAAGGTAAACCCAAGATACACGGAAGAAGTAGACCCCAAGAATTCAAATAAAAGCAAATGCGGAGTCTACCCCGTCCAGGCGGTTCCCAACATCACACAGTTTGGGATCAGACGCTACAAACTCTGGTACACGGTTATCCGGAGGGTCTAACCCGACCAGTCCGGACTCACACACTATACCACGGGTAGCTAGCCCGGAGACGCATCCCAAGCGGGTAGCTAGAAACATCCCGCCCCGGTTCAGAAGGTACTAGGCTTACCGGTCCCATTCCCGACAAGCACTTGGTACGTTCAATAGCTTAGGACCAGCACCATGCTACTCGGTCAAGACCGAACCCACTGCTCTTACCACATGAGCGAGTTAATTTAACCAACTTATGATTCCAACATAAGCATCTTATATCTTGCGAGCAATGAGTTATTACTCGACTTCTACCGTATCCTTAGAGCATGGCACAGCGTTCCTAACATACTAGTAAAAGAGCATAGGAGTCCTAAGGATCATGCATCTAGGTTTCAAAGCAATTCCTGAAACTTAAATGCACAAAGTAAAGCATAAAGCGCTGAAAAGTAAAGGACATGATTTTCATTTATAAAATGGGTTAGATGAAACCGGTGCTTGCCTTCCTCAGACTCAGAACCCACACAAGCCTTGGGCTCTTCTGGACTTTGGTCCAGGTTTTGTTGCACACTAGCTTGATTCAATTCACCATCAACGGTCCCGTCTCCCTCCTGGGTGAGTGTGTACGTACCGTCTGGGAGATCTACACGTATACATGCATATGCATTAATTAAAGTTAATCTTGATGGTGATTGTGTACATATAAGCAAATTAAGTTATTTAACTACACCAAACAGCAAGGGGGTGTGTTTGAATTAATAAAAACAGAAACAAACATGATTTCACAATTTAGCACCTTTAATTTCCATTTCTTTCTTTAATTACTTAAAACAAGCCTTTCAACCATAAATCCAAATTAAATCAAAAACACTTCAAATGAGCCTAATCTTTTGCACACGGTAACATATGCTTAATTTAAGCTCTCAAACCAAAATTTGGCTTAAAATCATTTATAAATTAATTTATACGAAAAAGACAGATTTCAGCCTAGTAAATCAACATTAATTCATATAAAAAGATTTAATAAACTTTTTGATCTCAACTTTCTCCTACAGGTCATGTATGCCAAGAATGAGCTTCTGACCAAGGCATGGCGCAGGGCTCACTGCAGGTGGTGGAATCCGGCCGGGGTTGGTCGGGTGAGCTGCTTGGGATGGGATTGGGGTTACCTTCGACCGATTCGTGGAGGTAGTTGGGGCAATGGAGCCACCGGCGGCGGCCGGCGGCGGCGAGGAGGCAGGCGGTCTGCCTCGGCCCCAACCGTCGGTGGTCCACGGCTCTGCGGTCAAGGCCGGCGACGGCTAAGGGTTCGGAGGGAGGCTAGGGGAGGAGTAGGGCTAGAGGGTGGCGACGGTTTGGCGCGGAACGCGGTTTGGCGACCTCACGGCAATGGACAGCGGCGGCGCAGGGAAGGTCGGACGGCGGCTCCGTTTTTTTAGCAGGGCGACGGTTTCGACGACGGCGCGAACGAGGCAGTGCCCCTGGCCTTAAGGCCTCGCGGGCCACCTGGCCGCCTTGCATGCGTCAGGGACGGCTCGCGTGGCCGGCTGCCGCGCCGCGCGTGGCCGCCGGGCCCGCGGCTAGGCCGCGACGGCCCTTCCCTTGGGCGCGGCGCACGGTCAACAGGCGGACGGAGGCTCCACGGCTCGGTCTTGGGTCCACCACGGAGTTTTCCCGGCCTCCGTACACCGGCGCTCGCGAGCATCGACGCATGGCAGGGAAGGGCGGTGTGCCTGCCCTGTTCTGGAGCGCGGTGACGTCGGCGCCCAGCTCAAGTTTTAATCCGGTTAGGCCTTTTCGAAATTGCAAAACTCCAAAAAGTGCCAACTAAGTTGAAAATCTCCAAAAAGCAAAGTTGTAGAGGAGCTATAGATCTACAACTTTCCCAAAGGGCGTCATATGTTTTGATCAACCGTTTGCCCGGGAACGTCGACCGAAGTTGCAGATTTTCCATGGCTTGGTTTACTGTTCACAGCGCATTCAACTCAATTTTTGGCCAATCTGCACTCAAAATTGGAATGTCCGCCAATTACAAAAAATGTGTTCCCGGAAATAACGAACAACTTTAGTATTGGCCGATTTTGAACTTCTATAGTGAAATTTGGAGAACGCGCAAGAAAACCATTTCAGCCTTAAAGAAAATCGAACCTGTATAAATCTTGTGTCGTCGACTACTCCGCCTCGCCCAGGCTCGTCGTCGACTACTTCGTCTTCGCCGCGCGTCCGGGTGCCTCGGCATGTCGCGCGGCTCGTCACGCGGCTCCTCGCGCCGCTCGTCGTCGACTACTCCAGGCTCGTCGTCGTCGACTACTTCTCCTACGCCGCGCTTCCGGTTGCTTCGGCACGTCGCGCGGCTCGTCTCGCGGCTCGTCGTGTCGCTCGTCGTCGACTACTCCGCCTCGCCCAGGCTCGTCGTCGACTACTTCTCCTACACCGCGCGTCCGGGTGCTTCGGCATGTCGCGCGGCTCGTCACGCGGCTTCTCGCGCCGCTCGTCGTCGACTACTCCGCCTCACGTAGGCTCGTCGTCGACTACTTCGTCTTCGCCGCGCGTCGGGGTGCCTCGGCACGTCGCGCGGCTCATCACGCGGCTCGTCGCGCCGCTCGTCGTCGACTACTCCGCCTCGCCCGGGGCTCGTCGTCGTCGACTACTTTGCCTCCGCCGCGCGTCGGGGTGCCTCGGCACGTCGCGCGGCTCGTCACGCGGCTCGCCGCGCCGCTCGTCGTCGACTACTCCGCCTCGCCCGGGCTCGTCGTCGTCGACTACTTCGTCTTCGCCGCGCGTCCCGGGTGCCTCGGCACGTCGCGCGGCTCGTCATGCGGCTCGTCGCGCCGCTCGTCGTCGACTACTCCGCCTCGCCCGGGCTCGTCGTCGTCGACTACTTTGCCTCCGCCGCGCGTCGGGGTGCCTCGGCACGTCGCGCGGCTCGTCACGCGGCTCGCCGCGCCGCTCGTCGTCGACTACTCCGCCTCGCCCCGGGCTCGTCGTCGTCGACTACTTTGCCTCCGCCGCGCGTCGCGGGTGCCTCGGCACGTTGCGCGGCTCTTCATGCGGCTCGTCGCGCCGCTCGTCGTCGACTACTCCGCCTCGCCCGGGCTCGTCGTCGTCGACTACTCCCGCCTCGCCCGGGCTCGTCGTCGTCGACTACTTTGCCTCCGCCGCGCGTCGGGGTGCCTCGGCACGTCGCGCGGCTCGTCACGCGGCTTGTCGCGCCGCTCGTCGTCGACTACTCGTCGTCGGCTACTTTGCCTCCGCCGCGCGTCCGGGGTGCCTCGGTGCGTCGCGCGGCACGTCGCGCGGCTCGTCACGCGGCTTGTCGCGCCGCTCGTCGTCGACTACTCGTCGTCGACTACTTCGTCTCCCGCCGCGCGTCCGGGTGCCTCGGCACGTCGCGCGCGCTCGTCACGCGGCTCGCCGCGCCGCTCGTCGTCGACTACTCCGCCTCGCCCCGGGCTCGTCGTCGTCGACTACTTTGCCTCCGCCGCGCGTCGGGGTGCCTCGGCACGTTGCGCGGCTCGTCATGCGGCTCGTCGCGCCGCTCGTCGTCGACTACTCCGCCTCGCCCGGAGCTCGTCGTCGTCGACTACTCCGCCTCGCCCGGGCTCGTCGTCGTCGACTACTTTGCCTCCGCCGCGCGTCCGGGGTGCCTCGGCACGTCGCGCGGCTCGTCCACGCGGCTTGTCGCGCCGCTCGTCGTCGACTACTCGTCGTCGGCTACTTTGCCTCCGCCGCGCGTCGGGGTGCCTCGGTACGTCGCGCGGCACGTCGCGCGGCTCGTCACGCGGCTTGTCGCGCCGCTCGTCGTCGACTACTCGTCGTCGACTACTTCGTCTCCGCCGCGCGTCCGGGGTGCCCTCGGCACGTCGCGCGGCTCGTCACGCGGCTCGCCGCGCCGCTCGTCGTCGACTACTCCGCCTCGCCCGGGCTCGTCGTCGTCGACTACTTTGCCTTCGCCGCGCGTCCGGGTGCCTCGGCACGTTGCGCGGCTCGTCATGCGGCTCGTCGCGCCGCTCGTCGTCGACTACTCCGCCTCGCCCGGGCTCGTCGTCGTCGACTACTTTGCCTCGCCGCGCGTCCCGGGGTGCCTCGGCACGTCGCGCGGCTCGTCACGCGGCTTGTCGTGTCGCTCGTCGTCGACTACTCGTCGTCGGCTACTTTGCCTCCGCCGCGCGTCCCGGGTGCCTCGGTACGTCGCCGGGCTCGTCGTCGTCGACTACTTTGCCTCCGCCGCGCGTCGGGGTGCCTCGGCACGTCGCGCGGCTCGTCACGCGGCTCGCCGCGCCGCTCGTCGTCGACTACTCCGCCTCGCCCGGGCTCGTCGTCGTCGACTACTTTGCCTACGCCGCGCGTCCCGGGTGCCTCGGCACTTTACGCGGCTCGTCATGCGGCTCGTCGCGCCGCTCGTCGTCGACTACTCCGCCTCGCCCGGGCTCGTCGTCGTCGACTACTTTGCCTCCGCCGCGCGTCCCGGGGTGCCTCGGCACGTCGCGCGGCTCGTCACGCGGCTTGTCGCGCCGCTCGTCGTCGACTACTCGTCGTCGACTACTTCGTCTCCGCCGCGCGTCCGGGGTGCCTCGGCACGTCGCGCGGCTCGTCCCACGCGGCTTGTCGCGCCGCTCGTTGTCGACTACTCGTCGTCGACTACTTCGTCTCCGCCGCGCGTCGGGGTGCCTCGGCACGTCGCGCGGCTCGTCACGCGGCTTGTCGCGCCGCTCGTCGTCGACTACTCGTCGTCGGCTACCTCGTCTCCGCCGCGCGTCGGGGTGCCTTGGCACGTCGCGCGGCTCGTCACGCGGCTTGTCGCGCCGCTCGTCGTCGACTACTCGTCGTCGGCTACCTCGTCTCCGCCGCGCGTCCCGGGTGCCTTGGCACGTCGCGCGGCTCGTCACGCGGCTTGTCGCGCCGCTCGTCGTCGACTACTCGTCGTCGGCTACCTCGTCTCCGCCGCGCGTCGGGGTGCCTTGGCACGTCGCGCGGCTCGTCACGCGGCTTGTCGCGCGCGCTCGTCGTCGACTACTCGTCGTCGACTACTTCGTCTCTGCCGCGCGTCGGGGTGCCTTGGCACGTCGCGCGGCTCGTCATGCGGCACGTCGTGCCGCTCGTCGTCGACTACTCTGCCTCGCCCCGGGCTCGTCGTCGTCGACTACTTCGCCTACGTCGCGCGTTCGGGTGCCTCGGCACGGGCGGCTCCTCGCGCGGCTCGTCGCCAACTACTCCGGGCTCGTCGTCGACTACTTCACCTCCGCCGCGCGTGCGGGTGCCTCGGCACGTCGCGCGGCTCGTCGCGCCGCTCGTCGCGCCGCTCGTCGTCGACTACTCCGCGTCGCGCAGTCTCGTCGTCGACTACTCCGTGTGCCGCGACTTCGTCTTGCGGCCACACTGGCTCTACTTTAGCCACGCCGTGGAGCGCGATTACTTGTCTTGCGGCAACATTGGCTCTACTTCGAGTACGCCACGCGCCTCCACGACGTCGTCTTCCGGTCGCATCGCGTCGACCATTCATCTCGACTAGTTTTCCAAACTAGTCGAGAACGGCAGTCACGCCCCCAACAGCTAGCCGGAATCAACTCTGACTAGTCAACTTCAGCAACAATCGTGGCGGCTCCATTGCCGACCTCCACGGCTTCATCATCAGTCTGCCCAGGCAGCAACAGCTAAGTCATTTATCTAAATGATTATTGTTCTCTTGGCTTGTTCTCCTCATCATGTAGGATTACTTGCCGACTACTCATTTGTGTATGCTTCTCGGCGGGTTTTCACGGGAGCTGCACTCTGCTGACTACTCTTGGGGCATATCAATCAAGTCGCCACGAGTCTACTTCATCAACTCGGGGGCTATCCCTAGGAAGCAGTTTCTAAAGTCCGCTACGCGCGGCAATCTAAAGTCGACTTCTAAAGTCGCATTCTAAAGTCCGCTCCGTGCGGCAGCTTAAAGTCGACTCCGGTCGCATCTTCGCCTGCTTCGATGGCATACTACGTGTGTAAGCTTCGATGGAACCTAGCTGTAAGCGGCCCTCGGGTTCTGGCGACGATGGAACCTAGCCGCACGTGGTCTTCACGCTCTCGTACCATGGGTCCAAGTGCCCTAAGTACTCGCGCTTCGTACCTTGGGTACGAAATCCATGGCCCGAGTACGCAAGTCGACTCCGGTCGCACCTTCAAGTCCACTACGGTGGCACCCGTACCTTGGGTCTGAAATCCATGGCCTAGGTACACAAGCCGACTCCGGTCGCACCTTCAAGCCCGCTCCGGCGGCAATCGTACCTTGGGTCTGAAATCCATGGCTCAGGTACTTAAGCCCACTCCGGTGGCACAAGTCGACGCTAACGGTCGCATCCAAGCCCACTCCGGTGGCACAAGCCCGCTCTGGCGGCAATCGTACCTTGGGTCTGAAATCCATGGCTCAGGTACTTAAGCCCACTCCGGTGGCACAAGTCGACGCTAACGGTCGCACTCAAGCCCGCTCTGGCGGCAACTGTACTTTGGGTCTGAAATTCATGGCTCGGGTACTTAAGCCCACTCCGGTGGCACAAGCCGACTCCGGTCGCAATCTTAAGCCCGCTCCGGCGGCAAAACTACTCGTTTTTTCTGATTTTTTATTCGCTTTGGCTTTCCCGAAAGTGCTTCTCGTTTTTTGCATCTTAAGTCCACCCCGCGTGGCACAAAGTCGACTTCTAAAGTCGCATATCAAAGTCCGCTCCGCGCGGCATCCTAAAGTCGACTTCTAAAGTCGCATCTCAAAGTCCGCTCCGCGCGGCAACTAAAGTCAACTTCGGATTTCAAGTCGCATATCAAAGTCTGCTCCGTGCGGCAACTAAAGTCGACTTCGGTTCTCAAGTCGCATCTCAAAGTCCGCTCCGCGCGGCAACTAAAGTCGACTTCGGATTTCAAGTCGCATCTCAAAGTCCGCTCCGCGCGGCACAAAGTCGACTTCGGTTTTTAAGTCGCATTCTAAAGTCCGCTCTAACGGCACGACTACTTCTCAAGCTCCACGGCTCGACGCCAAACTGCTACTTGGAATCTCTCCAGCTCGGGGGCTACTTGAAGATAACTTCAGCATGCTTCGCTCGCTCTCAAGCTCGGGGGCTCCTCACCAATCACTACTCGACGTGGCTCATACGGCTCTCTTATCTCGGGGGCTACACGCTGCAAGAGTACTCGGATGATGGCTTCGCGAACACCGAAGACCCTTGGATTGATTACCTAATCATTTCAAGGCTCGGGGGTCGCTATGCTACACCCATCATTCAAATTTTTTCAAGACCGATGAGTCGGACCACCTTCCGGCCTCGCGGCGGTTCAAGTACTATTGAAGACTTCTCCAAGCGATACTCGAGGACGCTCAAGAACTACTCGAAGAGGCTTCAAGACTACTCGAACTACTTCTCTCGACTCCAACGTGCTCGGGGGCTTGTCGGGCATACTCCCCGGGTACTCATGCAAGGAAGGAAGAATAGTAGAAGACGGACTCCTAGTAGAATTCCCCCCGTACTCCTACTAGGACTCGCTCCGTGTACTCCTACTAGGACTCCTGCCTTGTAACCGACTAGGAACCCGCCCCCTGGACTATATAAAGGAGGGCCGGGTACCTAGCCGCACATCCCCAATCCCTCCGAGGACAACACCAAGCGCAGGGCGCCATACTTGATCCCCAAACAGGACGTAGGGCTCGCCACCTTGGCGACCCGAACCTGTATAAATCTTGTGTCCCGTGCCTTGCGCATACCTTCGAGTTCTCGGTCTCCCGATCACGATCCCCACCGCACAATCTACTACCTCGGGTACCCCCTCGGTAGGTTTGCCGGTCTAAAACACCGACAGGTTTGACCGTGATTTGGGATTTTGACCAAGGTCTTTTGTGCAAATTCGTGTCAAAACATGTCAAACAGGCTTAGAAGTTAATTAACCTTGATTAACTCATATAATTAATGTCATTAGCGCAATTAAACATTAGGGATGTTACAGCCTACCCCCCTTAAAAGAAATCTCGTACCGAGATTTAGGATTTAAAAGATGGAAGTAGGGGGAAGGAACCCACGTTGCCTTGATTCCAGAAAACCCGGATAATTCTCATTGAGATAATGTTTAGTTTCCCATGTAGCTTCTTCTACGGTATGATGACTCCATTAGATTTTATACATTTTTACCGACTGCCTACGAGTTTTTCTTTCCTTTACATCAAGAATTCTCAAAGGATGTTCCACTATAGAGAGATCTGGTTCAATCCAAGCGTTAGCTTCTTCAATCACTTCTCTAGCCGGTTCATGTGCACATTTCCTTAATTGTGATACATGAAACACATTGTGTACGGCGGAGAATCGTTCGGGCAGCCGAATACGGTATGCCACTAGCCCACAGACTTGAATGATCTCATAAGGGCCAATGTATCGAGGAGCTAGCTTTCCTTTCACACTGAATCTTTGGACACCCTTGGTTGGCGAAACTTTTAAGTACACAAAGTCACCAACTTTGTATTCCCTAGGTGCCTTTCCCTTGTCATAATGACTCTTTTGTCTTTCTTGAGCAATTCTCAAATTTTCCTTGATTACCCTCACTTTTTCTTCGGCATCCTCAACTAAGGCTGGACTGAAGAATTTCCTCTCCCCGGTCTGTGACCAGTTCAAGGGAGTACGACATCTCCGTCCATATAGAGCCTCAAAAGGTGCCATTTTCAAGCTGGCTTGATAACTATTATTGTAAGAAAATTCAGCCAAGGCGAGACACTTGTCCCAACTCTTATCAAAATGTATTACGCAGGCTCGCAACATGTCCTCTAGAATCTGGTTTACCCTTTCAGTTTGACCATCAGTGTGAGGACGATAAGCTGAACTGCGTATGATTTTTGTGCCAAGTGACTTATGTAATTGTTCCCAAAAACGTGCCTGTAACACCCCGTGTTTTTGCTCATTGTCATTTTGAGCTTATAACCCACTTAATCATGTCTATAAATCACCTTGATGACCATAGGTCAACCTTGGTCAAAACCCTAGCTCAAAACCCCTCTTATTCCCTTAACCTCCTATGCCATTCTAGAACTTTGGCGCGTTCCGCAAAAATTTCCTTAAACACTCCAAAACCACCCAAAGTGAAAAATGTGCAGAATGTTGGGGGACACAACTTTGCTGTTGAGTGGCATTTGAAATTTGGAAGAATTTATGGTGAAACAGGCCCTGGAAGCTGTTGTGCTCCTGTTCACTGGCGCCGAGATTTCAGCCATGTTGGCATGGCGTTCCTGCTTCATCCCTTGGACAAAACCCCTGCAAGCCTTTGTGAAAGTTGTAGAGGAATCCCTAATCTCCAACTTTGTTTCAGATACTAAGGTGCAGTTTAGTTTAGAAAACTGGAGAAAAACAAATTTGAAAATTGAATCTGCAAACACATTTGCACCCCGAGCGCCGGAACGCGTCCAGAGCGCGACGTCGCGCGCGGCCACGCCGGCCACCGCCGTACGCGCCGTACCCGCTTCGGGCGCGCACACCGAGGTGCCGGTGTGACCGCCGGTCCCCTGCGCGGCACCGGCGAGCACCCGTGCGTGCCGTCCGTGGCAAGTGGGGAGGGCCAAGGGGCGCGAATCCGCGGCCGGCGCACCGTCCGCGGCGTGCCATTGGCCGCCGGAGCGGCGCACATCGCCGGCCATGCCCTCGCCTCCCCTACGCGGTCTAGTGGCTCGGCACGTTCCTACCTAGCACAACCGACCTTCCCGCGCGCATATAAGCCGGTCCTCGCCGTCCCTCGCGCGCATGCCCGCCCCGCCCGAGCCGCCGCCGTCCGCCATTGCCGCCGCTCGGTGAGCATTGTGCTCCGCTCGATTTCCTCGCGCACCAGTGAGCCTCAGCCCTTCCCTGTGAACCACAACACCTCCCCGAGCCATGTGTTGATCACGCTGAGCCACCCCTTCGCCGGAGCCCGAGCCTCCGCGGCCGCCGCCAGACCGCCGCCGTCGAGCTCGCTCCTCCGCCACTTCTCCAAGCTCCGTGACTTTCCTGGTACCTTCCTTGGGTTGCATGGAAGCTTCCTGGGCAGCACGTGATGTGGACCGCTGCAAGAAAGGTCCTAGAGATGGCCCGATCTTCACGGCAGTAGGTTTTGTAACAACATAACTTGCTGAAAATCAGCGGATAAAGGCTTTATACCTGACCAAGGTTGGATGCAACCAAGTGACGGGGAGAGAGGCACCGAAGAAGCTTCGACTCGATCTCCGAACGACCACAGAACCACGATCCGGGGTAGCTTTATACCAGCCAAGGTTGGATGCGACCAAGTGACGGGGTGAGAGGCACCGAAACCTTGAGGACTTCGACTCGATCACCGAACGACCGCAGAACCACAATCCGGGACTAATCCACACAATACGGTGCAGCCGAACTGGAAGCCGTAGAGCACGAACTAGGGGACCTCAGAGAGATCTTATTCACGAGTCTTCGAAGAACAAGGAAGAACAAGGGTGTGCAAGGCACTCAGCAGCGTGCCTGCGACAAACCATATGTGGTTACCAATTCATATTGATCAAAACTGTCTTTTCAGTAGTACATAGGGGTATTTATACTAGGAACAACCCTCCTAGGTGGGTGGAAACACGAAAACAAACTGAATAGGTCGCCAATGTGAAAGGGCTCCTCGAAATGGTCTTCTGAGCTTTTCCCGCGTGGCTGTTTGGCTTCTGAGTAGTCTTCAATGTTTTGACCATAACTTCTTCTAGGGAACTCCAAATGACGAACGGCCAGATGCGTTTGAAAGCTAACTCGATTATCTTTCCAACGGTGTATAGCATGCTATGTGAAACTTCGTAGATTGGTACAGTTTAATGCCCGAACTTATGCTTCAGGAAACTGCCGAATGGCATTGCCGAATGAATTGCTGAAAGCGGGAAATTGCCGAATGACATTGCCGAATGACGAGGATTTTTGCCGATTTCAGCTTCGTGGTCTTCATCTTGATGACTCTCTTCCATGTACCTGACAAGTATCAACATACAAGACTTAGGTAGCATAAAGTTATCATTAGAATTGAGTTTAAGTTCACAAAGTAGCGCGTGCACCTCTTGTTGTATCTTTTTAGCTCGGCTACGTGTGATTGGTCCTGTAGGTGTTGGTGTAGAGGTCGGCAATGTAGTCGATGAGGTCGGCAAAGTGGTTGGAGTGGTCGATGACGCTGGCGTGTGCATATCATCCTCCCCCTCTTGACAAGAAGTCGTCCTCGACTCTATGGCATAACTGAGGCTTGGAGTCGTCCTCGACTATTGCATAACGGAGGCTTGACATGTGCACATCAGCACGTGGTTGAGCCGAGGCTATCCCCTCACCGCCGTCAAATTTCCCGCGGGCGCGCCGCCGCTGCTTCGCCGCTGCCGCTCGCCGGAGTCCCCACCGGCCAATCCACCGCCGCCAATCGATAGCTGGTAGGCCTAATCGAAGATCCCCCTTGCTTGTTTGCGTGCCCGAGCCCTACCTCGCCGCCGGCGAGCTCATCTCCGCCGTCGGGCCCGAGTGGGGGTGAACCAAGGGTATATTTGTGAAGTTTTCAAAAGTTCTAAGGTCCCTGGCGTAAAAAGATTGTTCCCAGTTTTGTGTTTGAGTCCAGCACCTTGTAAAATTGATTAAAAATCGTAGAAAAATCCAAAAATAGCAAACCCAATTTCGCTGTGCTCAGTGTGACAAGAACTACAACTTTGTCCAAATATGTATATACTTTTGAGATTTAGTTTTTGCTTGAAAAATAGGAATGTGAAATGCTTAGATTGGTGTTTCTGCAAAATCCACCCAAGCTTTTGAGCTGGATTTTGGATATGTTGTGATCACTAGTGTGCCTAGCCTCTGTGCCAACTGAAGGGATCTTCCTGAATAAATTATTTTGTGATATTGGCAAATCTGCTTAAATGATTTTTGTAGCTCCAAATATAATTATTTCTGAGCCCAACTTCTGGCTATAGTCTTGTTATGATAAAAAGCACCTTTGGTGATTTTACCATGAATTTATATGTGTTAGAAATATTATTTCCTCATTTATGCTTGTTTTTAATCATAAATATGTGTAGCATGTTTCATGAAGGCTATATGTTTGTTTGTTAGTTCTTTAAGCTTGTTTTGAACCAGAGTATATGTAGGAGAAAGATGGGGTTCATTTCTGTGCTATTTATTTTCATAGGCATTATTCCTTTTATGCTAGCTAGGAATGCTCCTATTTTGGTGTATTATTTTCAATGGTGCTAAAACCCTTTCCTTGCTGTCCATGTATGCCTCCTAGTTAGTAAGACCATGGGGGGGGGGCTTGCTGGATTAGTTGTATGTTTGGTTATGCATGAGAAGCTCAAAACTAGAATAATCTAGAGAAGGGAAAATAAGAAAAACCACTATCTCTAGTGCATGCTTTAAGGACAAGTGTTAGGAAAAGTAACTTGGTGCTAGGAAAATAATGGCCTTGCTGTTTGTTGCTGAATTAATTAATTCTTTAATAGATGTGCACACAACCACCTTAAAAGGGTAAGCTAAATAGGCCTTGGTTTAATTCTTGTAAAAGGAGGGATGTGTAAACACTTTTGTTAAGGTGAATATGGCCAACCATACCCTCCTAGTGGCTGTTGCTACTGTTTGTGAATTAATTTAAATTAATTACACTCCTAACCCCTGCATGGCATTCCCCGTGTAGAAGTCCCCGACGGTAGCTATACACTTGTGCCGGCTGACGAGGACGAGGGAGCTGGAGGAGACGTGCACTACGTGACCGTAGAGCAAGACCCGGGCCAAAGTCCGGAAGTTTGTGTGTCTGCTTGTGCTGACGAAGGCAAGCCCTGGTTTATTCATTAACCCCTGTGTTTCTTTAAAACTTCTGAATTTACTTCTTGTTATTGTATGTGCATTTACGTTCAGGACTTGAAATGAAACCCTAGTTGCATGATCCATAAGTACCTATGATCTTTTACTAGCATGTTAGGTCGCTAGTTTCTATGCTTAATGAGCCGGTACAAGTCGAGTGATGTTCGTCACTCGCGAGAATAGGATCTTCTTTATGGCATCATCATATTGATTAAATGGATTGCTCATGTGGTAAGAGCATGGGATTTGGGCTCCGGTCCAGTGGCTTCGTGGGCTAAGTGTTTGAACGTACTAAACACTTGTCGGAAATGGGTACGGTAAGCCTAGTACCTAAATGAGGCGGTACGGGGTTTTACTATCACTACTCTTAGGGTTGCGGCCCCGGGCTCGCCACCCGAGTGCATGCGTGAGGCTGGGTGACCTTAGTGGCGTAGCCCAGATAAACCTTGTACTTAAGACTGTGAGCTATTATCCCCAAACCGAAGAATGATGGGAACCGCCTGGTTGGTGAACTCTTAGTGAGGGCACCTCACGTGTGTTTAGGTCCACTTTGCAAGGTTTTGAATCAATCGATTGTCGGCCTCTCACCGTCATCTGAGACTACTTACCCGACTGGCCATGATATCCCTTATGATGGAACTTTGTGAAGGTTATTACTTGATTAATTGTTGTACAATTTTGGTTGCAATAGTTGCTTACCTAGTAATGATTATTTCTACTAGAACTTGAGCTAAAATGTGAAAGTAAGGATTCACTACTTAGTAGTTTTTTGGGCAAATAAACCCACCAGCCAAAAGCCTTGCATGCTAGAGGTAAAGTATTTTGTTTTAGACGGGTAAGTCTTGCTGAGTATTAGTATACTCAGCCTTGCTTTATAAATGTTGTTCCAGGTAATGCATCTGATGTGTGGCCCGGAGAACTTCCACCCGGTTGGGAGCTGGAATGGGTGGATGACGAAGAATGATTGCATCATGGACAGGCCTCCTATGATGTGATCGTATCGTTTAGTTATCTTCCGCTGTTTGCAATAAACTCTGAACCATTTACTCTCATGTCAAAGAACTATGTTTGTAATAATGACCCCTACGGGGATGTGATGGTTAATTTGTAAGGCACTCTGGACTCTTCTTCGTGGGAGTTTTAATGCATTCGTTCAATCCTCTCTGTGTTTCCAAGTGATTTACCGGGTGTAAACCCGGCAGCACTCAACGGGATGCTTCTTTATTATCGCGTAATGACCAAAAGGAGTGGTTTAGGCGATAGTACGGAATTATCTCGAGTGGGGTTGTCACAGTGCCACAAAGAGAGATCCCCTATCGGAAATGATGGTTTTAGGAACACCATGCAAGCGAACAATGTGCTCAATATAAAGATTTTTATAATCTTTGGCATCATATGTAGTGTGGACCAGAATAAAGTGAGTTGTTTTTGTTAATCTGTCAACGATAACCCAGATGGAATCATGTTTCCTAGATGTGAGTGGCAATCCGGACACAAAGTCCATACTTATGTCATCCCACTTCCATGAAGGTATGGGTAGAGGTTGAAGAGTACCGGAAGGTTTCGAATGACTTGCTTTAATTCTTTGACAAGTATCGCATTCCGACACATATTTGGCAATGTCCACCTTCATATTGGACCACAAAAAATTCTCCTTTAAATCTTGATACATTTTACTACTCCCCGGATGGATAGAGAATTTAGAGAGATGTCCTTCATCAAAGATTTCCTTTTTCAACTCCCAATTATCTGGAACAACAAGGCATTGCCCAAACCAGATTATATCTTTCTCATCCTTCCGGAAGCAATCATGTTTAGGATCCTTTTCTAGCAATTTTTGTTTAATTAAGAGAATACCCTCATCTTGAAGTTGAGCCTTAACAATTCTATCAAATAGGTTAGACTCCGCAGAAAGAGCATTTAGGCTTCCTTGTTCAACAATTTCCAAGTTTAGCCTTCTCAAATCCTCACATAGAGTGTCACTGTAAGGTTCCATTGATAGGCAATTGCAGTGAGCCTTGCGGCTTAGAGCATCTGCAACTACAATCGCCTTTCCAGGATGATAATGAACCTCAAGATCATAATTTTTGATTAACTCTAACCATCTTTTTTGCCTCATATTTAAATCAGACTGAGTGAAGATGTATTTGAGACTTTTGTGGTCAGCAAAGATATTGCAGCGGGTTCCCATAAGATAATGCCGCCATAGTTTCAATGCATGAACAACCGCTGCTAGCTCTAGGTCATGCGTGGGATAATTCTTTTCATGAGGGCGAAGTGCTCGTGAGGCATAGGCAATAACCCGATTTTCTTGCATAAGAACACAGCCAAGACCCATGCCTGAAGCATCACAATAAACTTCATATGGCTTTGAATTGTCCGGTTGCGCTAGCACTGGGGCCGAAGTCAAATGTTCTCTTAATTTTTGGAAAGCTTTATCACAAGCCTCACTCCACACAAATTTCATGCCTTTCTTTAGCAACTCAGTCATAGGCTTAGCAATCCTAGAAAAATCCAGAATAAAATGGTGATAATAACCAGCCAAGCCTAGAAAGCTGCGGATTTGATGAGCTGATTTAGGAGGTTGCCAATCCATAACCTCTTGCACTTTGCTTGGATCGACAGATATGCCTTTGCTGGAAATAGTGTGCCCCAGAAATTTAACACTATCCAGCCAAAACTCGCACTTGGAGAACTTAGCATAGAGTTTATGTTCTCGCAAGCGTTGTAGGACAATGCGAAGATGTTCCGCATGTTCTTTCTCATTCTTGGAATAAATAAGGATGTCGTCAATGAAAACCACGATGAATTTATCCAACTCCGTCATAAATATGGAATTCATAAGGTACATGAAGTAGGCTGGTGCATTTGTGAGACCAAAAGACATAACCAAGAATTCATATAGGCCATAGCGAGTAGAGAAAGCTGTCTTGGGAATATCACTAGGCCGGATTTTAATTTGATGATATCCAGACTGAAGATCAATCTTTGAGAAGATCTTAGCTCCGGCCAACTGGTCAAATAGCACGTCAATGCGGGGCAATGGATATTTGTTTTTGATAGTCACCGCATTGAGAGGTCGGTAGTCCACACACAACCTCAGGCTACCATCTTTCTTTTTCATAAAGAGGGCAGGACAGCCCCAAGGCGAAGAGCTTGGGCGGATGTATCCCTTATCAAGCAACTCTTGAAGTTGTTTCTTTAATTCAGCAAGTTCTTTGGGTGGCATTCTATAAGATCGCTTAGAAATAGGAGTAGTGTCAGGATGTAGCTCAATAACAAACTCAACATCTCTATCTGGTGGCAAGCCAGGCAATTCATCAGGAAAGACATCCATGTACTCACATACTACTGGAATGTCCTCAAGTTGAGTAGTTATGGCTGCATACACACATGAGCCTTTATGGCCTGTTGGGGGAAGGTAAAGAATTGAATTTCCGACCAAAGGTGAGTTGATTTCTAACATTCTTTCAGAAATATCCAGGACAACTTTGTGCTGAGTCATCCAATTCATGCCTAAGATAACATCTACCCCTTCTAGGTACATAGTGACCAGATTAGTTGGAAAAGTTTTGCTACCTATCTCAAGTGGTACGCTTAAGGCTACTTGATTTGAAGCAACTTTTCCACCCGGTGTGGCAATCATATAGGCCTGCTTAGTATGACACCACTTCAAGTCCAAATTTCTCACGGTTTTCACATTAATAAAGCTATGAGTAGCACCAGAATCAAATAATATAGTAACTGGACGACCACGGATAGAAAATGTACCTGTCAATACTGGTGCTCCCTCTGGCAGATCAACCACTGCGGTGATGTTTAAACGGCCTTGTTTCACTTGCATAGTTTGTTTCTTTCCCTGATTTCCAGCCTTAGAGCCTTGCCCCTGACTTTGTTGATGTTGTTGTCGAGGGCGTGTGCACTTGTTAGCATAGTGCCCCAGCTGTCCGCAGTTATAGCAACGGCGATCATCATTGTTGCGGGCAGGTGGGGGTGCACTAGGCCTAGGAGCGGTCTGCTGAGTGCTGCGATAGCCAAAGCTGCCAGACGGCTTAGACTGAGATTGCCTCATCACCCAGCGTCCAGCTGAAGATGGCTGGGGGGCACCCTGCACATTCTTCTTCACAAATTTAAATTTCTTGCCTTGGCCACTGCCTGAAGATTGATTAAACTTTCTCTTTCTATCCTGTTGAGCTCTCTTCATGGCGTCCTTCTGAGAGATGGCCAAATTCACTAGCTCAGGATAGCTATCAATTTTGATTAAGTTCAACCTCTCATAGAGCTCTCCATCAAGCCCTTCACGGAATCGCTCCATCTTTTTCTTATCAGTATCAACATGATAGTACCCATACTGACAGAGACTACTAAACTTCTGAGCATACTGATAGACTGAGTCAGAGCCTTGCTTGAGATTCATTAGCTCTCTCATTTTCCTATCAACAAGATCCTTAGGAATATAATGCTCTTTAAAGGCTTTCTTGAATTCTGCCCAAGTAATCTGGTGACCCTGTGGCTGCATGGATTTGAAATGCTCCCACCAGATTAATGCTTCACCCCTCATTTGCTGAGCAGCAAAGCCTGCCTTATGTTCTTCTGAGCAAGGTAGTGTGAAGATGGAAAACATGGCCTCTAGGGCCCTGATGAAAGCATCGGCCTCTAGGGGCTCCTCTGCCTTGGTGAAGAGGGGTGGCCTCATTGCCCTGAATTTTTCATATGACATGACTGCATTAGGCCCATCCTGATTATGGCCTTGATTGTGCACAGGCTGCTGCAATCTTTGTGCAATTTGCTGCTGAGTCTGCAGAATTTGGCGCAACACTTCGGTCTACGCAACGATGAAAGCTTCTGCGGGTGTCATGGGTGGAGGTGGAGGAAGAGGAGCATCCCCACTGCCTCCCGCACCCCGAGAGTCATTATGTGTGTTATCAGACATCTGAAAAGTTGAACTTTCATTAGATACATATTCAAAGCTTGCTTAAAAGAATACAAGAAGAATATGCATACGAAAATTCAGACTTATAGAAATTTTCAGAATTCAGACAACATCACAGTTCTGAGTAAATAAATCATAACTCTCTGTACAGAAGTCGAAAATTTCTAAAATTTGGTCAGCATGTGTAGAATTTTATAATCTTTAACTTTGGTATTCAACTCTAGATCAGATTCATCTTTTAAAGGGGTCGAAAAATTCAGTTTCCAAAGTTCTGTCTAGCAGTTTGGACAGCAGCCAGCAGCTTACTAAAAATTCGATATTTCTTAAACTACACATGCAAAAAATGCTGAATTTTTGTGAGCATGACCATTATAAAATTTCAAACAACTTTGGTAGTCATTGCAAAATCCAGAAATGACCATGGCTTTCTTCATTTCATTTCTTAGGCAGATTGCTGCCGGAAAGGTGTTTTCCACCATAATTACAGATTACAAAATTTGGTGGATCACCATTACATAGGGGTCACTATGTAGCTTCTAGCTACACAAAAGAATACTCTAAGTCAGCCTAGCACCAAAACCCAACCAAAAGGGCTAACAAGAGTACATGTCAAGTTTTCCTACTACAACATGTAAGATCTAGGTCCTATGTACAAACTATGGAGAGTTCCCCGCGACATGTAAGAATAGAGCACCAAGCTCCTCTAATCGAGTCCGGGAACGTCCTGAACCTCCTCTGGGTCCAGCTAGATCTCCACCTGCTCATCGTCAACAATAGCCGGTGGGTGGTGCACCTGCTGGAGCATAACTACAACACCCTCCAAGGCCTGTATATCGAGCTCGAGGTCCCCAACCTGCTCCTGCAAATCCTGGATGTGCTCAAGGTGCACAAGCCTCTCAACATCCCTATCATCCAGGCCGAGCACTCGCACCCCGCCGCCCGGCCGTAAGTCCGAAACTGCCGCAAGTGGTCACCTCGCTCAAACGAAACCGGTATGCCCCGCCCCCGGAGCTACTGTATCTGATCCTGAAGGTCAGCAATAATCTGCACAGCCTGAGTGTACTTAACATACTGCTCGGTGAAGAGGCCGATAACCCAGTAGATGCACCAAGTACCTCCAGTGAGACGACCAGCCAAGTCATCTGCGATAACTCGACGAAGGTCGTGTAGAGCGTACAAGGCCCTCAAGCACGTGCCCAAAGTCTGTACGGTGTCGTAGGGTGGCACCGTCTCGAGAAGTGTGGCTATATTGGCCATTCGGCCTAGCCACAAAGGATCGTTGGGGTCCAAAGCTAGAACCAACCCCAACGGTGTCTGAAGCATCTCCTGCGGTCTGTGGGTGGAGAGAGCGTGGAGCACCATCAAGGCTGCCGACTCCACTGCCTCGGCAGCGCGGAAACAGAGAAGCTCCATGCTCAAGTCTGCCCACTCGGGGTGGCCCGGGTGGGGGAGCACAGTCACTCGAACTCTGCAGCTCGGTACGCCCAACTCCTCGTACTCCACCCCCTCGTAGAAGGGAGGGGTGGTGTAGCCGACAGCACACAAGGCTCTCCACGCAATGCGTGTGAAGCCCTCCCACTGCGAGCCAGTGGTGGCAAACGTACCATCAGCGCCCACCGCAACAAACCCAGGGGCAGCCATCTGTAAAATAATTACAAACACATGTTAGCACCCAAAAATATGAGTTTAACATGCAATATGGCAAAACTGGCAGTTTTGAACAAAAATTCATAACTGAAAAACCAGTACCCAAAAATTCCAAATTTTTGTGAGCAACTCGACAATGTTATAACTCACATTTTTGGTATTCAAAGGTCGAACCAATTCAGATTGTAAAAGGGTGCAAAAGGTCCATTTTCAGAGTGTTGTTGCCCAGAAATTCAGCAGGGCAGAGCTTCACTAAAAAGACCATAACTCAATACATGAGTACCCAATTACCATGAAATCTTTACAGCACGATCTATGCTAGATAATGAACATTTTTGCTGTAGATTCTCAGGTCGAATTCTATTTGGAACTATAGGTAAAGATTCGAGTTTTCTGCCTAACTCAGAATTTTGACAGCAATTCAGCAAGACGTAGGCTAGCCATTTTGATCCTAACTTCAGTTTTAAACCTCCTAAAATCATGAGAAATTCAGGGTGCAAACTTAACTAGGTGATGAACAATTTCCCTAAAGAGCACCTAGCCAGAAATTTTCTAGATAATCCTTAGGAAGATTTGGACAGCAACTAGTTAAATTTTTGCTTAATCACCACATCAAAGCATCAAACTAGCATGATTGGTCTTTAAGAAACACAATTTAACTAAAGACCAAACGAAACATGATTTAAGTTCATTTTTGGTTCAATAGCTTTTACATGATGCAAAAAGCGTCCTAAACTTCCTCACAAAGCTTTTAAGCTTAAAAACGAAGTTAGTGCCGGTGGCAGGGCATATATAACCGTCTCTCCCTATAATAACTACTCGGAAGCTATTCGTTTCTTAATTACCGTACCTAACAACCGTGGTTAGTGTACCTGCAGAAAATCACAGATATTCAAGACCTTTTGTGCCAGCACTCACAAAAGCGTCCACATTCATTAACGTTCACTATAGAAACGGTATCCATGCATCAAGCCGCTGCATGGACAGCGTCCAACCTCAGACACCCTCCGTTTGAATGAAGTGTACCCTTGCCTCGCATGAGTGACATGCGGAATGCACACGTATGAAACACGTGGCGACACACAACTCATAAACAGACGCGAAGATGGGATCCGTGAAATGGATCACTCCATCAACCCTCGCAATTCCCGTGATGCGGAACAGCACACGTATAAAACACGTGGCTCATCTAGTTTGGTTGTGCAAGAAAGTAAGTTTTGACATAAATAAATGTGCTGGAAGTCAGACTAAATACACCATAGAATACTAGCCACCTGAAAGAACCCAAAATTCCCTCTAGGGCCTCTCGGACTAGATTAAACCTTAACGTCCTACTCTTTTAGCAAGATTATTTATCTTGACAACTTTTATTCCAAAAACAAGTTTGTTAAGGTATTTTAATTACTCTGGTGCATATCATCGCTCTGGTACCAGCTGTGACAGAACCGCCCAAAATAGTTCCGTATTATCGCCTAAGCCTGTCCACGTGGCCATTAAGCAATAACAACGAACTATTCCGTCGCTTCCGGAGGGTCTAACCCGACCAGTTCAGACTCACACACTATACCACGGGTAGCTAGCCCGGAGACGCATCCTAAGCGGGTAGCTAGAAAGATCCCGCCCCGGTTCAGAAGGTACTAGGCTTACCGGTCCCATTCCCGACAAGCACTTGGTACGTTCAATAGCTTAGGACCAGCACCATGCTACTCGGTCGAGACCGAACCCATTGCTCTTACCACATGAGCGAGTCAATTTAACCAACTTATGATTCCAACATAAGCATCCTATATCTCGCGAGCAATGAGTTATTACTCGACTTCTACCGTATCCTTAGAGCATGGCACTAGCGTTCCTAACATACTAGTAAAAGAGCATAGGAGTCCTAAGGATCATGCATCTAGGTTTCAAAGCAACTCCTGAAACTTAAATGCACAAAGTAAAGCATAAAGCGCTGAAAAGTAAAGGACATGATTTTCATTTATAAAATGGGTTAGATGAAACTGGTGCTTGCCTTCCTCAGACTCAGAACCCACACAAGCCTTGGGCTCTTCTGGACTTTGGTCCAGGTCTTGCTGCACACTAGCTTGATTCAATTCACCATCAACGGTCCCGTCTCCCTCCTGGGTGAGTGTGTACGTACCGTCTGGGAGATCTACACGTATACATGCATATGCATTAATTAAAGTTAATCTTGATGGTGACTATGTACATATAAGCAAATTAAGTTATTTAACTTCACCAAACAGCAAGGGGGTGTGTTTGAATTAATAAAAACAGAAACAAACATGATTTCACAATTTAGCACCTTTAATTTCCATTTCTTTCTTTAATTACTTAAAACAAGCCTTTCAACCATAAATCCAAATTAAATCAAAAACACTTCAAATGAGCCTAATCTTTTGCATACAGCAACATATGCTTAATTTAAGCTCTCAAACCAAAATTTGGCTTAAAATCATTTATAAATTAATTTATACGAAAAAGACAGATTTCAGCCTAGTAAATCAACATTAATTCATATAAAAAGATTTAATAAAATTTTTGATCTCAACTTTCTCCTACAGGTCATGTATGCTAAGAATGAGCTTCTGACCAAGGCATGGTTGCAGATTCAAATTATTTTTCAGATTTTGAATTTAAACTCCTACACAAGATTAAATCCAAAACGTCTATTAAACAATTCCCTAAAATCACATACATCACACCAGGGGTACTAATCATCAAGTCAAAACCCTAGGGTGCACTTGTGCTCAAAGAAAAGTTCATTAATGGGGCTATAAAAAGCATCAAACTTATTCTAGCATAAAGCTTAAATAAATCATAACCGAAAATATATACATCAAAATCATGCAAATTTTTGTCACAGATCTAGACATGCCATAAAGAGCAACATATCCAAAATTCAAGTTCATAGAATGTGCATATTTTAAATCACACTAAAAACACTCCAAACTGAGTTTGAATTTTTAATTCAAAAAACTGTACAGAAAAACCCTATATATGTTTTCTAGAAAAGATAGATTTCTTCACCACGAAACCAACAAAATTGGTTTTGAATTTTTCTGATTTTTCTACGATTTTTAATGATTTTTCGAAGTTGCTGTTGTAACCCTAAAACTGCTTTTACAGGGGGACCCTCGAAAGAAGTTCTAGAATTTACACATATACCCTTCCTTTACGTAAAACACCCTAGAAAGTTTGCAATCAAAGCAATGCAGCCCCTGCCGGCGCAGGGCTCACTGCCGGTGGTGGAATCCGGCCGGGGTTGGTCGGGTGAGCTGCTTGGGATGGGATTGGGGTTACCTTCGACCGATTCGTGGAGGTAGTTGGGGCAATGGAGCCACCGACGGCGGCCGGCGGCGGCGAGGAGGCAGGCGGTCCACCTCGGCCCCAACCGCCGGTGGTCCGCGGCTCTGCGGTCAAGGCCAGTGACGGCTTAGGGTTCGGAGGGGGGCTAGGGGAGGAGTAGGGCTAGAGGGTGGCGACGGTTTGGCGCGGAACGCAGTTTGGCGACCTCACGGCAATGGACAGCGGCGGCGTAGGGAAGGTCGGACGGCGGCTCCATTTTTTTGGCAGGGCGACGGTTTCGACAACGGCGCGAACGAGGCAGTGCCCCTGGCCTTAAGGCCTCACGGGCCAGCTGGCCGCCTTGCATGCGCCAGGGACGGCTCGCGTCACCGCCGCGCCGTGCGTGGCCGCCGGCCCGCGGCTAGGCCGCGACGGCCCTTCCCCTGGGCGCGGCGCACGGTCAACAGGCGGACGGAGGCTCCACGGCTCGGTCTTGGGTCCACCACGGAGTTTTCCCGGCCTCCGTACACCGGCGCTCGCGAGCATCGATGCGTGGCAGGGAAGGGCGGCGTGCCTGCCCTGTTCTGGAGCGTGGTGACGCCGACGCCCAGCTCAAGTTTTAATCCGGTTTGGCCTTTTCGAAATTGCAAAACTCCAAAAAGTGCCAACTAAGTTGAAAATCTCCAAAAAGCAAAGTTGTAGAGGAGCTATAGATCTACAACTTTCCCAAAGGGCGTCATATGTTTTGATCAACCGTTTGCCCGGGAATGTCGACCGAAGTTGCAGATTTTCCATGGCTCGGTTTATTGTTCACAGCGTGTTCAACTCAATTTTTGGCCAATCTGCACTCAAAATTGGAATGTCCGCCAATTACGAAAAATGTGTTCCCGAAAATAACGAACAACTTTAGTATTGGCCGACTTTGAACTTCTATAGTGAAATTTGGAGAACGCGCAAGAAAACCATTTCAGCCTTAAAGGAGATCTAGGGTTTGACCGTGATTTGGGATTTCCACCAAGGTCTTTTGTGCAAATTCGTGACAAAACATGTCAAACAGGCTTAGAAGTTAATTAGCCTTGATTAACTCATATAATTAATGTCATTAGCGCAATTAAACATCAGGGATGTTACAGAAAAATTTCTAACATCTAAACAAGGCCAGCCATATCAAACGCGTATGGAGCAACTTCATCCCGATGCCGCACATGAATCCCAAAACGGCTTCCACAGAGGAGGTGGAGGTAACGTGGCTCCACCTCAAGAGTTCATCGTCGGTGCTACCCATCGCTGGGTCTGTCGTCGCGCGCAGGGGGAATCTTCTGCTTATACCTCGCAAAAGAGCTCACCCCGTCCCTCCTACGCTCCAAATTGAGATTGGGAGGGCAAGAGAGAAGATAGGGGAAGAGAAGACGGCGGCGGCAGCACCTGGGATCCGGCGTAGCGCTGCCGATTCGCATCGCCATCCTCTGCTCCGTCGATTCGCGCCATCTAATCGCGCAACCATTCTCTGCTAGGGATGGCAGCGGGTTGGGTAAGTGCTGCTAAGGCATTTACCCGCTCACGAGGCTGCCCACGGGTGAAAAAACATACATACACCCACACCCGATGGATATCCGCGGTATCTGGTTTGCGTGTACCCTAGAGAGAAAGTTGTTGGCGAGCGAGGCTTGGAGCCGGCGAGCGAGGGCGGGGGTGGAGGAAGGGGCGGCGATGCGCACCTGCGCCAGCCGCCGCCTTGCCACTGACCGTTGGCATGAGCGCCGAGCCGCCGGCGGCCCGCCGCCGTGCCGTGGAGGCGACCGAGGGAAAGGCGAGGCCGCGAGGCCGGCGGAGCGAGGGAGGGGGCGAGTTGATGTCGTTGGCCTGCCGTCCCCGTGCGCTGCCAAGACGTTGTGGTGCGCCTCCACCCTCCGCCCTCCAGATGCGCCGAGAGAGAACCCTCCAGATGCGCCGAGAGAGAGAAAGAATTGAGAGACTGGGGGATTCGACGTCGGGTGGGTAAGGTCGCGAGGTTGGCCGGTTGGGGGGTTGGGACTTGGGGTAGCCGGTTGGATGGAGATCTTAGGATTTCTGTTAATGGGTTGCTATATGTTTTAATGGGCTTTGTATTTCATGCGGGCGGCGGGTATATTTGCGGGTGAAAATTACCGCCTGTTAGAGCAACTCCAAGAGACTAGCTATCTTCGCTTAACTAGCTAAAGATGAAAAACAACAACAACAAAATAGCATTCCAACAGACTAGCCATGCAAACACCCCGCTAGCTATCTTCGCTAGCTAAATTTGTGCCTTCGCTAGCTAAAGATGGCTAGCTCCCTTTGCTAGATATCCTTCGCGGCCCCACCACCTCCCACGCGGTCCCCCCTTCTCCCACCTCCCTCGCGCGGCTGATACGTTGGCCTATTTGTGGGATGACTAGTCATTTTACCTAGTTTGTTGGAAGAAGATGAAATATAAATGAAGAATACTAGCTAAATATGAATTTAGCTAGTCTAATTTAGTGAGTCTTTTAGAGTTGCTCTTAGCTGTCTGCAGGCGGATTTTGGTTCCTGTACCAGCGCCCGCGGGCAAATTTTGCTGCACGTACCCTTGCCTGTAGGATCGGGTATCCGCGGGTAAAACTGCCATCCCTATTCTCTGCTCCATCGATTTGCGCTGCCCAATCCAACAACTGAAGTCGTTTTTCCCAACGTTTTCCAAAATGACTTCAGCTCCATTAGAAAAAACACCCCACCGGAGGAGTTAGAGTCGAAGTCGTTTTCGGAGGAGCCGAAGTCATTTTGCCCAACTTTTTCCAAAACAGTTTCAGCTACATTAGAAAAACCACCCCACCGGAGGAGTTAAAGTCGACGTCGTTTTCGGAGGAGCCGAAGGCTTGCTAAACAGGCACGTACACGAGCACTTTGGGGGTGTTTGCTAGGGTGGCACGTACATGAGCACTTTGATCCCAGTGATGTGTGGGTACAAGCCCACACGCAGCTGCAGAGGCAGCCGTATAAGAGAAGTCCCGTCGGGTTAAAGAAATCGTGTTGAGATAAATTTCGATAGATTTTCAAAAATTATTCCCAAGTTAGAATAGGTGCACAGATGTGTATACGATGGCTTAAGTATTTTTTGTTGTGCATTTTTGCACGAGATGAAGCTACTTAGACTCTACACAGCGTGTGCGGTGAGCCGTGCAGATTTAATAAAATGTTAGAGCGATGCACCTACATGCGCCGACGTTCATTTAACAAAGAAATCTATTTACTTTGTTGTCGGTTTGACTATTCGGCTTTTCTACAAATTTTTAGCAAATTATTAAACTAACAAGTTAAATCTAAAGTACATTAGATGATAGATATAATGATATACATTATACTTTAATCAACTAATTTGTTCAATATATATTGATGGTCAGAGTTAGAGTGAAAAGTAAATTGTGTCTATATTTAAGAACGGAGGGAGTAGCTGCCATGCATTCTTTGGAAAATTTTCATTTATGAATATCCAACTATAAGTTAAATTTGGTTTTGACCATCAAACTCAAAATCAAAAATATTAGACCATCCAACTGTCAAAACGGTTCAAATATAACTATTAGGTTGTTTTGACGGGTGGTTTTAATTCTTTTTATTTATGATCTAATCTTTAGATCTTAAATTATTTCTATTTTTGTCCGTCTCTTCGATTTAGATCTAAAGATAATCTGAATCGGAGGTACGGTAAAAAAGTAATAATCGTTTTCAAATCTAAGGACTAAAATTGTAAATAAAAAATTTAAAATAAAATTAGAACAACATGATGGTAAAATCTGAACGGGTTTGGTCATTAGATGGTCAAAAAATTCTAATTTGGAATTTGATGGTCAAACCAAACTTAGTCTGTAGTTAGATGGTCAAAAATAAATTTTTTTCTTATTGTCTTGCAAACTAGGGCTTGACTCGTGTGTTGCCACTTTTGCTCCCCGTGGGACCCATTTTTCACACATCACTAGCACATTGTGGAGGGCCTTATGCACCTACGCCCTCCATACTCATAAAACAAGTCGTTTAGGACAACGACACGGTCTCCATGTTACAACTTTGACTTCTTATTTTTATAAAAGTATTTATTAAAAACTAACATATGTACATTTTTTGAAAGTATTTTGCAAGATCAATGTATTCATGTAGTTTTTACATTTTTCAAACTCAACAACTTAAAAGTTATTCATGATTTATATTCTTAATATTTGACTGAAATCTTGCCCAAAACAACTTGATTTATGTGTATGGATGGAGTACGTCAAAAGGTGCATTAGAAGCAGAAGCGAGTATGGTGTTGACGCCGCTTGTTTGAATTCATGAAAGCATAGAAAAGCTTACATAATTGAAAAGAGTTATATATATATATATACATAGACACATATATATATTCAAAGATAAATTGGATTCTTACCATGAATTTGGATGCGAAGCATAAAAAAACTGAAAGGTAGAAATTTACTATCCAAAGGTCTTATGTTAGGGTGTTACAGCTGTCTACCATTCGGTTTGCCTTTCATTAACCTCACTGCAGCCGTCGTCCACATCCTGTCGTTGCCTCCTACCTCTGCATGAGCCGCGGTCCTCCTCTGTAAGGAATCGGATGCTCGTAGTCTAAGAGAGGGAGGGGTGAATTAGGCAACTTAAAAACTTAACCTAGGGCTTCCGCTACTTTGCATAAAGTAAACTAGATTAAATCTATTTAGATGTGCAATCTAAGGTTGATCTAGCGTGAAACCCTCATCCAAAACAAGTTTTGCAACCTATAGTCAACCCTAGCATGATACTACTCTAGGAAAGTAAAGGCAAGTAAGGATTGCAAGAGAGTAATGCGGAAACGTAAAGAGGGATGAGAGGAAGCAAACTTGACACGCGATTTATCCCGTGGTATCAGTAGGTACTCAGCTACCCCTATTCTACGTTGTTGAAGCACTCACACCAGAGTATTGCTTAACAGTCACCAAGTCTCTCCCAAGAGCACCACTTGACTCGCCATCAAGGCTAGCCACTTAGGCACTCACTAAGCTCCTTTGGTCACCTTGATGCCACCTCCACTAAGGAGCTTCTCCACTTAGGAAGGGGGTCTCCACGTCCCCCGCACAAAGTGTCCTTGCCACTCCACACCAAGTCAGAGGGTCGAAGACGATTGCTGGTGAGCCACATAGGCCCCAAGACTTCTGACGCACCTTGTAACAACTTGATTCACTCAAGAATCACCTCACAAGGTTGGCACACCTTGCACTCACTTAGCTCTAAGCTAAGCCTAGCACTAAGCACACACACAAAGCATGTGCAAGTCTATGGATGAGCAATTTAACACTTGTATGGCTTGGATATGATCTTGTATGTGTCTCACACCCCTCTGCACTTTCACACAATCCAGTCACCTCAAATAGTTGAGTGGAGGGGGTATAAATAGCCCAACGCATCCAAAGAGTCATTGGCTAAAAGTTGCACAAACTTGTACCATTGGATGAACTGATGCTCCCCTTTTTATATGCGTCGGTTCATTCGATGCTCCTCCACGTCACGTAGCTGTTGCAAATCTGCTAACACAATTTATCTGGTGCTTCATCAGATGGTGTGTTGGTTCATTCGATGTTGAAGACTTCGCGGCTAAAACCTTTCTGTTAGCAAATACATGGTCGTCGGATGAACCGCTGCTTGGTCTGTTGGTTCATCTGACGTCTTCGTCTTCATTGCTTCTCCTCTGGCAATTCATCCGGTGCATGTAGAAGATGGACTGTCGGTTCATCCAACGATGTCAGTTGACTTGAGTGTTCATGCAATGTACCAAGTACTATGACGCATGCATCGACGCTAGCTTCTAGGGTACCGTCGGTTCATCCGATGGTGTATTTTCCTTTCCTTTCTTGGTTTTCACCCTTGAAAACTATATTATCTTCTCATTTTGGCATGTGGTATTTTTGCATCCATGGGTCCTAGAAATGTCTACAAGGACATGCTCAATAATATGGTTAGTCCCATCGATCATGTTGTCATGATTCACCAAAAACAAACTCTAACTAATAGCATATGAGACCATGTTTCGCTACACCCTCCTCTGCTCGCGCTCGCGCCACACCTCCCCTTTGCGTTGGCCGTCACCGACCCTCCCCTTTGCTTAAGCCTCACCGTAGCTCATCTACGAGCGAAGGCCAGGCGAGTGGTCGTTGGAGCCTCAAGCGTCGGCAGCATATCCAGATTCCCAGGTGGCCTTCGACGTGGTGTGGAGGGCGGGGCGGAGCAGGACACCATGTCCTGGCCACAGGCGTGGGGCAGCATAAGCACCACCGAGGAGTCATCGTTGTCGTCTGCCGAGTGCAACGCCCCATGTTCCACTTCTTTTGCAGCCTTGACGGCACAAAGGTAGCTGGCCATGAGGCGCGCAACGATGCTCGAGGTGACCTCATAATTCATAGAGGCGTTCGGCCATGGCAATACGAGCAGTGATCATGGCGCAAGGAGCCTGCGAGGGGCAGAGTGAAGCGGGACAGGAGGAGGTAGTGTGGAGAGAAGAGTCTGCACTTGTGACGAAAGGTTGACGGGAGGCCATTTAAATGTTAAGTCGTAGTCGTACAGAAAATCTTTCAATGATAATTTTTCACTTGAAAGATAGTTCTTTTGATGGTAATTTTCTCATGAGGTTTTTTACGGTACACAATACCAACATATACCACCAGCACGAGATCAACGAGTTGAGTAGGGGTTTTATTTCTTTTCAAGTCTCTTTTGTAAATCGTGAAGGTAATGAGGCGGCCCATTTCTGTGCTAAGCTGTCCTCGGCATCCTCCCGAGAGTTGATTTGGTCGGGTGCATTCCCATTAGTTCTTATTGGGATCACAGATACCCATTGTAACCCTATCGCTGGTTATTATATTCGCTGGTTTGCGCTCAGAAAAATACCACTATATCACCTGTTGAAAAGGACTCGTATGTAATAGAAAAGACCTATAGTAAGGATCCGACGTTTGAGATTGATTCTGTACCACCGATTTTTTAGTGTGGTATGGATAATATATGAGTATTATCGGAAATATACAAAATAATATTAGTGTAACATATGAAATCAAGTCTTTTTATATGACCTTGGCAGCGATGAATTTTTTTCCAAATAATACACATCGAGCAAATTGCAATTTTACTCATAGTAAAAAACTGAAAAAACTGATAATACTACCGTATTACCTTTGGGTGGTATTGTGTACCGTAAAAGACCTCTTTTCTCATGTTTGAACAACTTCTTAGGATACCATCTTCCTTCCAAAAACTCACTGATCTATCTTCTCGGATTCTGAAAACATAAAAATATACTTCCATTTTTTACTTTTTCACTTTTAAATGGTTCTTTCAGCACGTGTAGTACGCACAAGCAGAGTTTACCTTAACGAACCGGTCCACCGAACCGCCGGCCGTCGGTTTCGGTAAACCGGTTGGTAAGCCACGGTTACCGCTAAAAACCGACCAAATTCAAAATCCAAACCAAAACGCTAGTTCAATCGGTTCGGATCGGTAAACCGCTCGGTAAGGACCGGTAACTGGTCGGTTTGAGCGGTAAACCGACGGTAAAGGCAGAAAAACCGAACATGTCTTTTGGTTCCCCGGTGGTAAATTAATGAAAATCTTAGCATGACCTATGCATAAATTAATGTAAAGGACCTCACAAAACCTCACCAAAGGAATAATATCATAGTTTTGCATACAAACAATGTCATAGTAATAATTGTGCATATGACAATAGTTGCATCGCCATCCGGGATGATGATTTTCACCGTGTTCTCATACAACATCTCTAGATGCCATTGTGTATCTGCGTAAATGGACAACATCCACAAATCAATCACCTCAATCATATACCTAAATATGCTCTAAATATCTACAACCTAAATGAAATCATATATACAACTAAATATGCTCTACCAAAATCCTACATTTATGCTCTAAATATCTACATTTACGAACCTAAATCAAATCATATCTGCATCCTAAATCAAAATTTCCTATGCTTCTATATCAAAACATACTTAGAACCTAAATAAATCATATGTTTATGAAGGGGGAACAACTACCTGCGTCGGGGAGGTTAACCGCGGCAAACTGCCAAGCCGGGGCGGGAACCGTGCGCAGGCACCAAATCCGACGGCCGGCCGGCTAACCGCGCCCTCCGAGCGGTTAGGGCTTGCCGGCGGCCGGACGGCGCCCCAGGGGTGGCGAACAGGGACGGACGCGTCTGGGAGGCTATGGCGGATGCGGATCACGGCGTGGGGAGGATCGGATGGGGACATTTTGACCCCCCCTATGGTTGTGGGCCATGCTGGGCTGCCTTTTTTTTCTTTTGGTTTAACTTGTTTTGGCCGGAATTTATACTAAATGGACGAAATTTGCAAAAAAAATTGACACCATTAGACTCAAGAAATCATGAAGTATTTTTAGAGATTTTTTTCTCATTTTTCAATTTTTTGAATTCAAATCCAAAATTTTTTAAACCCACCGGTTGGTAACCGGTTGGTACCGTAATCGGTCCAGACCGGTAAGGTCGGTTACCGTGGTAACCGGGCCAGTTACCAACGGTAAGGGAAACCCTGCGCACAAGACGAGGGGGACGCCAAGAGAGCTATGAAATAGTGAATAAAACAGAGCATTTGAGCTCATTTAACTGTAAACACGTTACTCCCTCTACTTTAGTATATGAAGTTGTTTTAGATAAGGTTTGAGTCAAATCTCATATTAGGAATATAATAAATCATGATGTATAACTTCTAAGTTGTTGAGTCTGGAAATGTGAAAATTATATGAATAAATTGTCTTGTAAAATACTTTCATAAAAGTATATATATGTTATTTCTAATAAATATTTTTATAAAAATATGAAGTCAAAGTTGTACTTTGGAGGCCATATGACTATCTTAAATGACTTTGTTAATTGAACCGGAGGAAGTATATTCTAGTAAAACAATACTAGCGGACTCGTTAACATTACGATTAAATATTAAAATTGTAAATAGAGCCAGAGCATCGAATGCATGAGAAGTCACCGAGAACCCGACGAACCATCGGAAAATGGGAGTCAGTACGGACCTATATTGTTCGCATTATCTGCATACAACAGTAAGTAAATTTTATTCCCTCAATTCATAAATATGGTCCACCTGAAACATAAATAATACAGTAATATCTTTAATATACTTATATACAACTTTCACTAAAACCTTTTATCAAAATACCCCTCTGCTGCCATATTAAAAGCCGTTTAGGAGAGCGACACGGTCACCGATACACTTTTGCTATAAAAATCTTTATTGGAAAGTTATATATTTATATTCCTATGAAAGTAATTTTGAAGACAAATCTATTTATATGATATGATTTTCACATTTTCAAACTCAACAACTTTACCGCAAAAAAAAACTCAACAACTTAAAAGTTATTCATGATTTATATTTCTAATGTTTAATTCAAACCTTGTCATTTCTAATAGGGAATAGGAGGGAGTATAGTAAGTAATAAAGCTACAGAATGATTCTGCGCTATGAAGAGAATGTATTACAAACCCCAACAGTACTATTGTCATATGAGCATTTCTTAAATTAGTGGTGAAAGTTAGAAATTCAACTTTCGTGTAGGGCGTCTTGAGTTCACAACGAAGCGAATATAAACCTAACAGAAGCATAAAACACGTTCACGCAATCTAGCCATGAGCCATCATGCTGTCATGGTAAATGCAAATCAACGGCCTATTCCTGGCTGCAGGGTGCTAACCATGGGCGCCAACTCCAGCACTCAGCCACTCAGGCACAACAACAGGCAGCACACGGAATGATACCTGCGCACTACGCCGAAAGAAACCAAATTCTTCTGATCAGAAACTTTTCATGAAAATTGATTGTCTATCAAGTGGTTCGTGGACATGGTCTTAATTATGAGCTGATGAAAGAGTACGATAAAAGTACATTTCATTGTTTCACAAGAAGGATCAGGAGGCGCACGGTCTGCGAATTAAGTGTAGCACAGCTGACAAAGTTCCTTGTGGTGGAACTTGTTCACCAGCATTCAAATTCTCGACCAGGGAAAGAGAGGTCGGTGGAAGCAGCCGAGCACGGTGAAGACGAGCGAGGAGGTGGAGAGTCAACAGACGACGCAAATCACCGTCGAGCACAACCGCTGACGCTAGATGAATGAGTATCTCAGGCTCCCATAGGCATGCCGCTCCTTGCCCCGTACGACTGGCAGACGCGCCGCCGTGCGCCGCAGGAGGTTAAAGCGATAGTACGTTGGTGAAAGGATCTTGATGTCGCCTGGTGGGGGGTGAAAAGGCGTGACGACCAATTTAAACTCTTTCTCTCCAAACACTTGAGCTGACATTGCTCCACCGGTCAGACCGGTGGGGGTGACCGGTCAAGCACTGAACTCCACAGGTGACACCGGTCAGACCAGTGCGCCTCACCGGTCAGACCGGTGTAGCACAGAACACCTGCAAAAACAACTTCAAGCACCTCTTGACTTCTAGCACAAACTGAACTTGGTGTGTGGCCTTTGTAGATGAACACAAGCAAGGTAATGATCCCTGCACACACAAGTAACACACCCAAGTAGATCGAAGCGGAAGCAAATGTAATTATGCTAGAAAAACAACTTAGAGAGTCAAACCATACGAAGAAGCGAGGATTTGTTTCCCGAAGTTCACCACCCACTAAGGAATGGCTACGTCTCCGTTGAGAAGCTTGTAAGGGACAATTCCCACAACAAGCCGGGTCTCTTTCAACCACTTTTCTCCTTTCCACAAAGGGGATCTTTTCCACGAAGAGGCAAGATCACAGCCCTTACAAACTTCCCGCTGCTCACCACAACCTTGGGAGCTAGCCGGCGACACCTAGCCGTCTAGGAGGCAAACCTCCAAGAGTAACAAACGCTTCAAAGCTTGTAGACGCGAAACCAAAGTGCTCAAGCTATGGAGATGCTCTTGTTAGCTTCACTAGGTCACTCTTAAGCTCACTTTCTCAACCACACAAGAATATGGCTTGAATCCACAAATCTCACAAAGAGAGGGTTGGGGAGTGCCACTAAGACTTGGAGCTAGTTAGAAAATGGCTTGGGACCTCAGCAAACTCACTAGAAACAACAACTCTCACTAGAAGAAGGCTTGGGGTATTTATACCCATCAAACAAGAAAACTAGCCGTTGGTCCCCGGGTGGCACCGGTCAGACCGGTGCCTCACACCGGTCAGACCGGTGTTTGAAAAACTAGTCGTTGGGCTAGCGGCACCGATCAGACCGGTGCCTCTGACCGGTCAGACTGGTCAGGCCCGAGATACCCCAAAACATTTTTCTAAGAAACTAGCACTTCACCACCAAGATGAAATGACCCAGGTTAGGTTAGGAGGGTTTGTTAGCACACTATAAGGCTAGATCTCACTTAGGTCAACTAAAGAGCACTTTGACTTGGTCAACTCGCTAAGTTGCATCCCTCTTGATAGTACGGCATACCTATACTCAAGAAAAGAATAAAAGAGCTTCATTGATCTCTTGAGCTTGAACGACTTCAATCTTGCCATACTTGATCAATATCCACTTGAGGGCTTTCAACATAGCCTTTGACTTGAGCACGTCCATACTTAAGCTAGTGACTTAGAATCTTTCCATATAGCATGGGAATGCACACTTGGATCCATGGTCACTCCGTATTGCCAATCTCAACAGGATGATGATTCGCAAAGCTTCCCTCGGTTAAGGTTTGAATATGATACTTGAAGACCCCACGGATGCTAGAATTTCACCTTAGCAAAACACTGATGGCGGCTTAGCTACGGCCCCAAAGATTGCTTAGTCCCTCACCCTAGACATCTCGGTTGATCTCTTCATCACTTATCCAATCCACTTTGAGTTCCACTTTGCTTCATACGCAATTAACCTTCATTTGAAAATCCCGCTTCAAATGCTTGATCTTGATTGACAACGAATGCGCAAGCTTCCAATTTAGAACCATAGTGTGTACACTCATCCTTATGTCATCTTTCTATTTCCACATGAAGCCTTGCACTTTAGCTTGATAGAATTACCAACTTCTTTTTGAATGATCCCCTTTTTATTTTAGTCAAGCCACGACTCTCTTTGGAGGCATGTATTTCAAGTTTACAAAATATCTCCAAAATATAAGTCCATTTATTGCTTGACATTAACCATTGTGCATAAAGAATCATTCATGTATTTGTCCTTTCCAATGTGAGACATATAGTATTTATTCACAAATAAATACTCCAATAATTGCTTATGAATTTCAAGATAAACCTGCTCACAAACTTAGACAAATACATTAGTTCTCTAATCGCCTTGTCATTCAATTTACCAAAATCCACTTAGGGGTCTAGATGCATTTTTAGTTGGGCGTGCACTTGAAACGACCCGGATTTCCGCGAACGGAATCCCGAATCTTAGCACCTCGGTGGTAGTCCCAGGAGGGCTACCACGTGCAATCCCTGTCTCAGCGATTCCAAAATCCATACAGAAAGGTAAAAACAATGATGTAGAGTACAACATTTATTTTATTACATTAATCAGAGTACATCTCTTCGGCACATGCCGGGTACAAGTCCATCAGGACTGAATCAAACATAAATAAAACGTCTAGCAGCGGCTCCATGATAGCGCGGGAAACTCCATATCCGCGGCAGCTCAAGTGTAGGAAGAGCTCTAGTCCACCCGAGCCGTCGTTGTCGAAGTCGTAGTCCGGCTCGCGTCGAGTCACCGGGGTCTACCCGATAAGCGGGTAGGTCATGTCAGCTTCCCAACAAAGAGGCAAAAGCGGTGTATATTCTACTATGCATGAGATATCCCTAATCTGGCTGTAGAAGGCTTAAGCAAAGCAGCAGTGCAACGTACAAGGTAAGCAGAGTATAGCGAGGAGGTCCACACCTCGGGGAAGCTTCCGCTTCCGAGGTCCACACCTCGGGGGTCCACCCCCGCTCAAGGAAAACCACGCCAAAACACCGGATCTCAACCACGATCCAGAACCCAACTCTCATCTGCGATGTGGGGCCCACCGGCTCCTATCCCCACATCTCAACGGCCGAAGCCGGGCTCACACACTCGGGGGAGAGAAGAAGCACAGGAGAAGTGTAGCTAGTCAGGTGAGAGATCGAAAGACTGTCCATAACCAGTGGCCACGGACTATAGCTATAGGTTTAACACTGCGAGAGGTTGTACAACCGTACCCGCCCGAATAGGTCCGAACCGGCCGTCACCGTGTCCGACCCTACCATATGGCCGAAGCCCAAGTAAGTGGATAGTACCCTTCTCGCATCTCCGAGCACCGGCCCGGCCTCCGCGGCGAGCTCATACTACCCGCGAGAGGTCCCTCGAAGCCGTGGAACTCTTCCCCGGCCTCGCCGGGGCAAAGTCTACTAAGGAGGAAAAGACCACTCCCGACACGATCACACCGATCCTCCCGCGGGAGGGGTGCTATCCACTACAAGTCTCACCCCGCACCCCCGCCCAATACAAGGCGGGCGGTCCGTACGAAAGTAGTCATCCGAAACAAGGTCAGCGACGATCGGTCCTTAAGGGGCCGAGAGCGAGCACTCAACATCTCCATCCCACACGACACGGCCCTCGGGTAAGAGGCCGATCGCATCTTCCCTCGGCGGCCGTTCACAAGTAACCAAGCGGCTCGCTCCCGCCAAAACACGGCAAGGAGATACACACCCGTAACACACGCTAGCTAGCTAGTTTTTCACCGTAGAGTATTTATTTTGTATTTAATAATTTTATTTCGTTCTAGCTAGCTAGCTAGTTTTTCACCGTAGAGTAGAGCTCCGATATGAACTCGAGGTGCATGAAATCATGATGTAAAGTTAGTGAAAAATGATAATCATGTTCATGAGGCATCTTCAAGACCAATTACATGACCAAATCTGCACCGAACAAAATCCAAGAGACAAGAATCGCAAGCGGTCATCTTTCACTAGCTAGGGGCCGTGCATGGGCCGGTTTGCCTCCTCTTGAACCTCTCCTTGAAGCACATCCGCCCGAGCTCCTTCGTCCTCTCATCCAACACCATATTAGGCCTCTCCTCTATCATCTATTTGTCGTGCTTCAGGCTTTCCACCACCATCCTCGTTAGATTTCCGTCCTCTTGCTCGGTCAGCTTCCCGAGGTCCTTCTCATAGTCGTCGTCCTTGCTCTTGCGGCGCGCTTCCTCCTCCCAAAAAACTCGCGAAGTCGACCTCAAAGAGGCGACCAAGCTCGTCCGCATTTACATGAGAAAGTAATCGAGAACATGAATTAATTCCGAAATTTTTGTATTAGTAGGGAAAGATATCTGCCGGTACCTTGAGAGGAGCTTCTCTTTGAACATGAAATGGCGGGGAAACACCGAGCTTAGAACCACGCTTCCTCTTCGAGCCGGTAGTGAGAGAGCTAGATCGAGTGCGAAAGAAAGCTGGAAGTACATGAAATCATGAAGTAAAGTTAGTGAAAAATGATATTCATGTTCATGAGGCATCTTCAATACCAATTACATGAAATGACGCTAAATTTTCGACATTTGACTCTCTCATCACGATGAACATCGTGAGCTAGAATAATTTAAAAATTTTATAGAATTTAAATAAATGAAACCGTCAAATTGCTTCTAACAGAAAACAAGTTTGGCAACAAAAGTCTTTACAGACACGAATCGAGAGCATCAAAATGGGCCATGCATGCATGGGCCATGATCACCCTCCTCTTGAACCTCTCCTTGAAGCACATCCGCCCGAGCTCCTTCATCCTCTCATCCAACACCATATTAGGCCTCTCCTCTATCAACACCAACCAAACGAACCGCCTCCACGGCGACGTTTTGGTGTCGAGCGGCCAATGGCCGGCGCGCCTCGGTTCGTTCGACCGCGCGCCGTGGATTCTCGGACCCCCGGCGTTCGACGGCCGATGCCTACGGCGGCCAAGGGATGCTCGCGGTCCCGGCGGCCTCTGCCCTCGGGCTATGGACATGGACGGAGCGGGGAGGGGAAGCACGCGCCGTGCAAGACACATGAGGTTGAGGCCACGGTCTAGTCGCGAAGCGAGGATGCGATGTTGTGCTCGGCTCGCGGCGCTCGCTCCACCGGGCAACGGGGACGGAGGAGACGGGCATTTGCGGTGCCGGGGAGAAAGATCGAGAGATGGCGTCGTGGCGATAGGGACATGATGGACTAAGTCTTTCGATTGAAGCGATGCGGACAAAGCAAAGGACGGGGCGCCGAGTTTCGCCCCGCCCGGCCTCATCACATCCCATTATTAATGGCAAGTCACTCCCGTCGAGTTGTGTACTCCGGCGGGGGGCGGGGGAGGCAAACTACAATTAAGAATTTATAAATTACATGATGAAATAATGGGAGAAGCTAAAGAAGCAAGACGACAAGTTAGAAAATGTGCCATTAAAACTAATGACCCGCTCGGAAGTGAAAGATTTGATTGACTACTCCGTATTTCGAGGATGCTACCGCATCTTAAGAGTTTATGGAACCAAGTGATAATTGCTGCATTATTGATAGTGTAAGTAATAAATTTGTAAATACACACTTCAAGATTATGTATTTTCAAACTAAATTTGTAAATATGCACTTCAAGAGTACGAAACATAAATGCTATATGTGAGAAGGCTAGGGGTTCGAGTATGCATTTTGATTTGAAGGACCGGCTATGCACTTTTGATATTAGCAACACCGATATGTGACCGCACCTTGAGAGGAGCTTCTCTTTGAACATGAACGAGGCCCACCTCACGGTGCCACACAACACACACAACACACACAACACTTATCCCGCCCGCGATACACACACGCAACACACACACGCACACCGCGCCCCGCCGCGCGCGCGCGCGCCCGGCTCGCCGAGCCGCCCGCCCGCCGCGCCGCCCCGCCCCCGCCACTCCTCGCCCGCCCGCGCCTCCGCCCGCCCCCCGCCGCCCGCGCCGCACCGCGCGCCCGCGCGCCCGCCCGCCCCCGCCCGCGCGCGCGCCGCCCGCCCGGCTTGCCCCCCCCGCCCCGCCGGCACCGCGCGCGCGGCTCGTCCGCCGGGCCGCCCCCCCTCCCCGCCTGCGCCCCCTCGCGGCCTTAGCGTGGGGAGGCCGCGGCCTCCTCCGGTCCTCCTCCTCATCGGTCAATAGTGAGTAATTTTAGTTATAGGTTTGAAATTCAAGTTAGGATAGAAATTTAGATAGAAATTTAGTTGTAGTTTTCAAATTTAGATAGAAAATTTAAGTTAGAAATTTCGGTTATCAAATTTTAGGTGTCTTGGTTAGCTAATTATTTTAATTATAATTTAAAATTCAAGTTAGTTAGGATTATTAGAAATTTTAGTTTCCTAGCAATATTAAGGAAGGTAAGACTAGAAGATTTAGTGTGCAATTTATAGATAGAATTCTTGCTAGTTAGCAATTAGCAAATTTATCGTGTCTCTAATTTTTGTTTTCATACATCTAATGCAATTCATTTTTATAGGAAGAGATGCCTTGATTTGCCGCACAGACCACCGGAGGCTTTTTTTTTTGAGGAAGATGGGTGATTTGTCGATCTCCTAGGTGAGACTCGTGGCTAGCTTGGGGGCGGCACACGTGATTTGTCCCGGCCATCGAGCCGTTGGAACCGTGCTCGTGTGTAGCCCGACCTTCGTGTCGTGCCTTTTGTTGCGGGTTTTGGAAACCTCACCGTACGGGGGAGGTGTTGCCGAAATTTTAACTAAACACCCATCATTGATCTATTTTTGCGGGGAAGGAGGCCCGGTCGCCACCGCCGAAGGAGGAGTAGGGCACTCACATTGTCTCGGAGGCCCGGTCGACCCCGGTCTTCTTTGCCAGCCTCTGCCTCACCATCGAGTCACTAGGTGAGCACGCCCCTTCCTCGCCATCGAGTTAATAGATGTCGTAGATCGCGAAACCTAGTTAGGCGTCTCCCGTTCGGAAGAGATACAGTTCGAAATATGCAAAACTTTGCATATTTATGGTCGTATCCGTTTCGAATTGTCCACGTTTTTTGGACAGCCGTGGATGCGTAGATGGGGTTAGTTTCTATGGTCTACTACGATCCGAGACAGAGTTTCGGCAGCACCTCCCCGTTGTTCTCCGGATACACAATCTCCCTAACGGGACGTGTATTTGGAGAACAGCGGGGGAGGTGCTGCCGAAATTCTGTCTCGGATCAGAGTAGACCATAGAAACTAACCCCATCTACGCATCGACGGGTGGGATTAGGACCTATCTTTACCTATTAGAATGTCTAGACAATGTGTAGGTGATGCAATGTTTTTTATATAACTCGTTGATATGATAGAGAATGGGTGACCGTCAGTGGATGTACAATGGATGGGCAAGTGCTGGTCGTATGACACAGGAATGGATTAAAAATGCTCAAGCTTTTCTTGATGAAGCATTTAGCAAGGTTAAAGGGCCTAAAGATAGGAAAACCACATGGTGCCCCTGCAGCCGCTGTGGAAACTCACGTCGCATTACAAAGGTGGAGATGGCATCACATCTCTATAGGAATGGATTTACGAGAGACTATTCAAAGTTGACCCACCACGGTGAAACCAGTCGAATGAGAGACGAGGTTGTGAGGCAACGCATCGGAGAGCTTGATGGTGATGCTTTGGAGTACCACACATGATAGATGACTTTCATGAGGCACATTTTCAAGAAGAAAGTCGAGAGGAGGAACCGAGCCAAGTGCGAAGGCGTATTATGATATGTTGGCTGCAGCACAAAAACCTCTTCACCAAGACACTAAACTATCTCAATTAGATTCCATCGGCCGCCCGATGGCCGTAAAGTCTCGGCATAACATGAGTCGAGAATGCTTTGATGCTTTGCCGACCGTTTTCGACGACATGCTTCCCAAAGGTCACATTTTGCCGAAGAACATGTATGAAGCACAAAAAGTCCTTCGTGCACTTAAGATGCCATACGAGAAGATACATGCACGTCCGAACGGATGCGTCTTATTCGGAAAGCACATGAGAATGCGACGCACCGTCCGAAATGTAAAGCATCTCGGTTCATGGAGGTAGACTCTGCCGAGGGTAAAAAAATGCAACTCACGATCCCGATAAGTGTCCTACGGTACCTCCCGCCCATACAACGGCTCCAACGGATGTACATGACCGAAGAAAGCTGCGAAGCAAATGAAATGGCACAAAACGGGTCGTCGATACGGTGATAACCCGACACATCCATCCGATGCCCTAGCATGGACAAAGTTTGATGAGAAACATGCCTGACAAAGCGTTAGAGGCTCGAAATGTACGTGTTGCGCTAGCGACGGATGGGTTCAATCCATTTGGAATGACGGGCCGCCCCGCACACGAGTTGGCCCGTGTTTGTTATCCCCCTCAATCTACCCCCGGCATCGTCTTTCAACGACAATACATATTCGTGTCGTTGATAATTCCCGGATACCCGGGAGATAATATGTGTGTGTACATGGAGCCTCGATTGATGATTTGCTCAAGGCCCGGAATGAAGGGGTGACGACATACGACCGAGCTACGAAGACAAACTTCAAAATGCACGTGTGGTACATGTACTCCCTCCATGACATGCCGGCTTATGGGTTATTTTGTGGCCGGTGTGTCCACGGGAAGTTCCCTTGCCCGGTATGCAAGGCGGCTCGAGGTTCATTTGGTTGAAGAGGGGTGGCAAGTATTCTTCGTTTGACAAACATCGACAATTCCGCCTGTCGACCATCCATTCGGACTAGATACCAAGAACTTCACGAAAGGTGTTGTAGTTAGAGATCCACCACCGTACATGATGACGAAGCCTTTGAGATTCAAGCCGAGGTAGGCAGTCTCGTGCTCAAAGAAGAACAACGTCGTTTTGAGGGATATGGTGAGAAACATGCTTGGTCTCAAAAGGCGGGTTTGTGGAGGCTACCCTATATGAAAGATCTTCTTCTTCCACATAACATTGATGTGATGCACACCGAAAAGAATGTTGCCGAGGCACTATGGGCTACAATGATGGATATAAAAGAGAAGAGCAAGGACAATGTTAAGGCTAGACTCGATCTAGAAATGTTATGCGACGAGGCCAAAGCAAGTCATCCCGAAGGCCGTACTGGGAAAGACATGGAATAGGCCTAAGGCCGATTTCATCCTTAATAGGGTACAAAGGAAGGAAGTACTAGAATGGATGCAAAAATTAATGTTCCCTGATGGATATGCCGCGAATCTGAGAAGGGGAGTCAACTTAGTTACTCTTCGAATAAAGGGGTTGAAAAGTCATGACTACCACATATGGATCGAACGACTTCTTCCGGTGATGGTTCGAGGCTATGTACTCGAGCATGTGTGGCAAGTGCTTTGGCGGAATTGAGTTATTTCTTCCGTCGGCTTTGTGCCAAGGAGTTATCTAAGGTTGTGATTAACAAACTAGAAAAAGATGCACCCGTATTGCTCGTAAGCTAGAGAAGATCTTTCCACCCGGCTTCTTCAATCCGATGCAACATATGATTTTGCACCTCCCGCGTGAGGCACGATTGGGGGGGGCGTGCAGAACCGTTGGTGCTATCCAATTGAGAGGGTTCAAAAGGTTCTTCGAAGTACATGTAAAAATAAAAACAAAGTTGAAGCTTGCATTGCGAGAGGCGGCTATTTTGCGGGGAGGTGACAAACTTTACAACTAAATACTATGCCGAGCACCTTCCCGGCGTGCATAATCCACCTCCTCGGTACAATGCGGCGCAAATGAATCGAAACTCGGCCTTTTCCGGGCGGCTCGGAAGTGCAAGTGGTTCGACGTTCAAGACCTTATCTCTTGAAGAGTGGCGCACTATGACGATATATATTCTGCGCAACCTTGAGGAAGTACGACCATACATAAAGTAAGTTGTCAATAGAGGTCCTCATTTCCTTTCTTGTATCTTGCCTCATCTGCATCCAACTTTGATTTGATTTGGTGCAGTGAATTTATTGGGTCACTTCCGCGTCGGTCAAGGCCCCCTACCGACCACGATGAGGAAAACGTTCTTCTAAATGCCGATTTCATTTCTTGGTTCAAAAAGAAGGTAATATAGGTCGTACTCTAATATTAAAAGTAATTGAGCTCGCATTCAATATCACATTAACTGCAATCATGCCTGAACTTGCGAGCCAAACCGATGCGTCTATGAGTCCCGAGTTGAGACGGGTTGCCGATGGTTTCTCCTTAAGGGTCAAGTCATATGCTGCTTATGACGTGAATGGATATCGCTTTCACACGACACGACATGAGCGAGAAAAGGCCCAATCGAAAAACCACAAATAATGGAGTTTGTACACATGGCCAAACCGATGGGCTAGATTACTATGGAAGACTTGAAGAAATATATGAACTCGAGTATCGTGGTTGCAAACCTCTTAAACTCGTCATATTCAAGTGTCATTGGTTTGATCCAAATGTTGTGAGACGAAACAAGAATCTTGGGCTAGTCGAAATTAAACAATCATCCGTGTACCCCGGACACGATGTCTATATTGTGGCCCAACAAACCACGCAAGTATATTACCTCTCATACCCTTGCAAAAAGGACAAGCGTCTCAGGGGTTGGGATGTTGTGTACAAGGTATCGCCACACGGTAAACTACCTACCCCAAACGATGACGATTACCACCTACTAGATCCAAACACATATGCCGGAGAGTTCTTCCAAGAAGATGGGCTAGAAGGGTGTTTTGAGATAAACTTAACGAAGAGATCGAAATGGAAGTAGACAATGAAATGGACGTCAACGTCGATGATGCGAAGAGGTTGATAATGAAGAGGACTTACAATTACTTGAGCGATTACAATTAGGCATTGTCGGTGATGATGATGACATTGATCCTCCTTTGGAGCACGGCGTTGAGTCTTTGGAGATGCGTGATAGTGATGACGAGACTTATGATCCCGATATGCGGATCGTGATGAATATTTCTAAAACATGTAAGGTCCGTATTAATTGAAATTATGCTTCTAACTTTCTAGGAATCTTATTTACTACGATATTTCGTTTCTTATTTACTACGATAATTTGTTTTTTATTTACTAGGATAATTGTGTTTTCTAATTTTGTAGGATAAATTGTTTCTTCTTTACTACGACATTTGTTTTCTTATTTACTAATTGGTATTTACATTTAATTATATACTAACTGGTTTAATCTTGTCTATTTCAGGTGATTGATCAAAGATGCCAAAGAAGCCTACTCGTCGCGCCACTACAGTGAGGAGCATCAATGAGTTGTACCAGGCAGGGGTGGCGGGCGTTAGGAGGGTGACGAGGTCCCCGTCCGAGGCACCCACCTCGTCGTCTGGATCCAGGGCTCGGAAAGGTGCACCCACTTCGGTGCCGTCGTTGTCGGATGACGGGGATGAGGAGGATGCGGTGCGGGATGAGAGTGATGAGGAGGAAGAGTTGCGGCGAGGGAGAGTGATGAGGGGGCGGGGGTGCGGATCGGGATGAGGGGGAGGAGGCGCAGGATGAGGGGGAGGCCCATCAGGATGAGGAGGCGTATGAGCCCGAGGAGGAGGATGAGGAGGCCGGGGTGCGGGGCGGGGGCGTGCCGAAGGTCTATATCCGAGGCCCCGCTCGGCTTCCGGATCGACCCATACCGCTTGCCAACCGACCGGTTATTAAACCAGAGGGACTACGGTAACTTATCACAACTTTTTTCATCCGTTCTGTTCAAACTCACGATTGAAACTAATAATTTGCGTGAAATCATTTTGGCAGGGGGTGGGAGGTCGTGACTCCAGGCTCTCATAATCGTCTTCCCAATGGCATCTTGGGCGTTTTGTGCAGGCAGCACTACCCCGGGTTCGTGACAGTTGGGGAGGGAGAAGACGCTCGAGAGCAGTTGGTGACGACGTTTGACCACTACGCCCTCATGATCGATTTGCCTGATCCGACACGAGAGGACGTTCCCGGAATAAGGCCCGTCGGGTGGTTGGCGAGTTTTGGGTGAGTCTTCCTTGCAACAAATTGTATTTCTCAATAAATTGAATTAATTGGATATCCTTCAAGTATTAACATTGCTTCTACATGCGGGATTTCTATAGAGTCCTTGAGGGATATGAGGACCGAGCGGTCGAGTGTGCGATGTATACGTGTCGGAAGCTTGTGACGGATATGATGTACGAGTCACGTATCTCGCAAAATGTTGCCTACAAGGCTAAGTATGGTGAGAAAGTTAAAAAAAGGGACGTCCGAAACCTCGCGCCTCACTCGAGAACAATACATGGAGGTAAATGCGAGAAAATTACTATTATTCATTCTTCTCAGATTAGATATGCCAACCTTTATGTTCTTGTATGGTATCCACTTGATGACGTGCAGGTGCCTCCGTGGTGGCTCGTCGAGATGCCTCGGGCTTGGAGTGCGATTGTGGACTTGTGGTTTGCGCCCGATTGGGAGGCAAAACACCTCGAGCGTCGGGAGAGACGTTTGAAGATGGCGGGACCGCCACACCATCAAGGCCCCCTTAACATCCGCGAGTATGCTCGTAGATGGGTATGTTAATCTATTTCTTTATTCTAACTCTCGATCTTGCATAATTTACTGTTTTCTAACTCTCGATTGTTTTCCTGCAGTCTAAGTCACATGAGAATCAAGCTTGCTGTGAGCTCGAGGCATATGGTATGGCACACAAGGGCAGGGCGACGTCCGACGTCACCTTCAACCCCGACGACCCGCCCGAGGCGTACACCAACCCGACAATCCGGCCCCCGCATCGCAAGGTACACCATGGTGGCAAGGCGGGTTCGTGGGCGGACTTCGATCCGGTGAGAGAGCCTCTGGATCCAGAAACCGTCGTCAGGATTGGAGAAGGCGAGGAAACATGGACGGTACTTCGTTGGCGACTCTCTCCCCGGTCCCGCGCGATGTTCCGACTCTCTCGCGGTTCGATCTCGAGACGAGGGCACGAGCTCGGCCCCCGCCCATAGAACGACGACCCGGTGTTACGGAGACCTTAAATGCTACCTTCCGGGTTATTTCGTTTTATTCGTACTTCATTGATGTTTACATATGTTTCCTTGTATTCTAATTTTTGGATCAAATATTGTAGGCCCAACTTGCGGCGAGAGAAGGCGGAGCGGGAGAGGCGAGGCGAGAAGAGTCGCGAGAGGCGGTGCATGATTTGCACGTGAATTACCGAGAGGCGGTTAGATGCGATGCAAGAGTCCCAAAATCAGCGGATGGCCGCCATGCTCCGGTACATGCGAGAACCTTGGCCACGTGGTAGCGCCACGGTGCGGCTCCCTCCACCACCGCGGTGTTGGTCGCTCCACCTCCTCGACCGGCCGCTCTTTCTCCCGTGAGTTGCTTTCGAACCTAGCTTGCTCTTTTGTTTCTCGTATTGAGCTAGAACGACTTGATATAGATGCTTAAAAACTAGAATGACCTAGAATTACTCGTGGTGAGCTAGAAAACCTTGTACTTTCATTTCTTTCTTATTGTTGTATATAACTTATAATGTTAGCCAAACCTAGAATGACGTAGAAATTGAAAATGACTTGGTATACATGCTCATAATCTTGTATTATCATTTCGATTTTCAATCATATGCGAGAATCCGTCGGCGGCATCAAATGACGGGCTGCGGGACACATGTCGCCGCCGGCTCCGCGGACTCGGTGGGGGATGCCGCTTGGCCCGTCGCCGGGACACGACATGTCGCCGCCGGCTCGGCGGACTCCGTGGGGGATGCCGCGTGGCCCGTCCTCTTGGCCCGGGGTGCCACGGGCGCCACCGGGGTGCGGGTGGGGGGTCGTGGCCACGGCATCGCCCACCGCGGTGAGTTGCTTTGGACTACCGAACTTTTATTTGCATTTCGACGACCAAACTTGCCTGTGCCATGTGATGACTATGTACCTTCGATAATTGTACGTGCATTTGGACCTTCGATAATTGCCATGTGGTGGTTATGTTTTATGTGCTTGTGATGGATAATATTAATTGCCTGTGATGAGTATTAACTGCCTGTGATGAATATTAACTGCCTGTGATGAATATTAACTGCCTGCGATGAATATTAATTGACTGTGATGATGTATAAGTGACGAGGGTAACCATAAGCTTGCTGGAAAAAAAAAAAGCAATCTGTGCCGAGAGCCAAAGCCCAGGCTCTCGGCAAAGCGGCTCGTGCCGAGAGCAATGGCTTTAGCTCTCGGCACGGGGGACCGGGCGGCGGCCCGGATAGGCTCTGTGCCGAGAGCCCGCGGGCCCAGCTCTCGGCACAGGAGCCAAACGCGGGCCCACTTGTCGGCCGCCGTGCCGAGAGCCGGCCGAAGGCTCTCGGCAAGAGGTGGGGCCCACCCCCGCCGGCGGACCCCTGACACCACTCCTGTGCCGAGAGCCGCCCACGGGCTCTCGGCGAGAGAGCCCTTCGTGCCGTGAGCTTTCGCGTGGCTCTCGGCACGGGAGTGGGGCCCGCGGTTCACGCCGTCAGTTGCGGACGGGCCTGTGACGAGAGCTAAATGGGCCCTCGGCACGGTCGTGCCGAGAGTTTGGCCCGTGGCTCTCGGCGAGCCGCCCGTGCCGGCCCGGCGGTGCGGGGAGCGCTCCGCCGAGAGCTCCCTCTCGGCACAGGCTGTGCCGAGAGCAAACAGCCCTGTGCCGAGAGGATCGCGCTCTCGGCACAGCGGTCGATTCCGGTAGTGCATAACATAGCCATCATCCATCGAGATAATTTTTTGGTGTTCCAGAGATTACAAATAATACCAGCGACGTATGTTGATCATCCATTTCTTTGAGTCAACCTGTCCCTAAGAGAAGAACAAATAACAGTGATGGATACAGCTTATCTAGAATATATAATATAAAACTCATGGATGTCATATGTATAGTTTGGTAGCTTGGACTTATTTCCATTTTCTCGATGTTATTAAGCAGGTATGCCCCCCCCACCCGTATCCAGCGAGTAATTCATATAAAATGGAGTAATTTTTTTAGAAACAGAAGGTCATACATTTTGTCAATTTTACAAAATACTATGTTTCCTAAAGTGAAGTAAATATTGGTTACTACTTTGCAAGCCTGTGAGGTATAATACTTACACTGTACAATCAATGTGTGCGGAAGAACTTGATTATTAAGCATAAGAATTACAAGATCATGAAGCCTGAGCTATGCTACAACACATACGACTACTCAGTCTACTCTGGCTATGTTTTGTACAAGTGAATAAATTGTGCAAAGAAAATTATTTAAAAACAGAATTTGATGTAAAGGATAAAGAATTACATGTCATTGTTCGTACACGTTACAGTCTTGAAAACATGCCACAATCATGGACCAGTGAGAATTGTACTTAAAAAATGGCAAGGAGCTGCCCTAAAGTAACCAGTGCCCTCATAAACTAGTGGTGGTAGCTACAAAACTGAAATCGCACTGATCTGCAAAATTGCTTGATTTAATATCAGATCAAACAATCCGACGCTTTCAAAGATTGAAAGTAAATAAGAACCTCGGAATTGGACGGGCAAAGAGGACGTACCAGTGGCGGCGGCGGCGGCGGCGGCGGCCATGGAGTTCGGTGGGGTCGGAGACCGTGCGCCGCCCCCCAGGGATGAGGAAGATGTGTGTTGGCGCATTTGCCTGCCTGCCGGTCATTGAACTTGGCAGGAGGTGTCGATTTTTTTACACTTTTTATTTCTTTTTTCCAAAAATATATGGTTCGATTTTTTTTCCAAAACTATACATACGCGGTACTGTAGCGCTTGCTATCGTCGTAGGCCATGACGGTAGGGGTCCAGTTTGTGATGAAGGTAAACTTTATATGAAAATTATAACTTTCAACGAGATCTACAACTTTTTAGTGAAGTTTTTCCATTTGAAGTCATCTTCATAGTCAAATAATCACTATCCAGATCTCAGTTTGCCCTAATTTAGACGGAGGAACAATATTTAATATGTCATCACCAGATCAAATAGCGTCATCAGCATATGAACAAGCTTCACGTGCAAGATAAAAGGAAAACAAAACAAAACAAACAAAAATAGGCAAGCATGTATCTGTTTCTTCTACACTAAAATAGGACAAATATAATTTGTGCATTATTGAGAGATTTAATTGGAGGATTGCAATTAGACTATCGAGGATATACACGGCTCTAAGAAAACATAAGCAAACAACAAGGTTGTATTGTATCACTAGCAGCAAATTCTCTTCAATCCAACCAAAACACATCGTTAATAATTTTATATCTCCTCAATTCATCAACATTAATATACTCCACTTGAACATCGATAATGTCTTTAATATCCAACACTTAAATCACAACTTTTTTCAAAAGGTAATAAAAAAATACAAAATGTTTTTTCGCTATGAAAAATAAATCACAAATCCATTCTCAAATTAGTGCTAAAATAAATTTGAATTCAAAATGCAAACTTTCTTCTAGGATATCACATCGGTCGGTGAGTAAACAAAGCATAAAGCACGTACATTCACGTAATCTAGCTAGCAATGCTAAATCGAAATCATCGGCAGCACACAGATATATCTATCAGCTGCGCACAACGGTGAAAGAACCAAATTCTCTTTGACCAGAAGAACTTTCCGAGATGAAACCAGAGAACCTGAGATGAGACGATGCATTTTGCCATCTGCGCATTGTTTCAGTATTGCAACTCAACGACATGAGCCGATGAGCAAGTTCAGATCAGTTCATATCAGCCAAATTAGAAACCAAGCTCTGAGACGCTGCCCGCGATGGACCCAAATCCATCACAGGCCATGCGTCTGTTCCTGCTGATCACCTTTGCCATGACGGCAACCAGTGCAGCTGCGACGACCTTGTATTCGTCAGGCCACGACGACGAGAGAGCCCTTTTGGCTTTCAAGGCCAAGATCCCCGGTCACTCCGGCGTGCTGGCCTCCTGGAACCAGAGCACCAGCCACTGCAGCTGGGAGGGCGTCACCTGCAGCCGTAGACACCGGTGGCGGGTGGTCGCCCTGGACCTTAGCGCACAGGGCCTGGCCGGCACCATCTCACCTGCCATCGGCAACCTCACTTTCCTGCGCTCGCTCAACCTCAGCTTCAACGGCCTGCAGGGAGAGATCCCTCCCAGCATCAGCTCCCTCAGGCGCCTCCAGCAACTCGACCTCGGCGTAAACATGCTCACCGGCGTCATCCCGGGCAACATCAGCCACTGCACGAGCCTCCGTGTGCTGTGCATCTACAGCAACAAGGGGGTGCAGGGAAGCATCCCGGCTGAGATTGGCAGCATGCCGTCGCTTGCTGTTCTTGAGCTCGCCAACGACAGCATCACCGGAACCATCCCGTCGTCTCTTGGGAACCTTTCCCAGCTGAGCATCCTGTCCCTGGCAATCAACTACCTCCAGGGATCGATCCCAGCAGGAATCGGGAACAATGGGCATGTCACCTTCGTTCAGCTTTCACTTAACAACCTCTCAGGTTTGGTTCCTCCTTCAATGTACAACCTGTCATCTGTGTATCTGCTTTCTGTGGCATCTAACAAGCTGCACGGCCGTCTACCATCTGACCTGGGGAAAAACCTTCCGAGCATCCAAGATATTGGGATAGGAATAAACCTATTTAGTGGAGCTCTTCCACTGTCATTGACTAACCTCTCCACACTCCAGGCTATTGATGCTACAAATAACAGTTTCTCCGGGGTTGTTCCTTCTGAATTGGGAAGATTGAAAAATCTTAAGGGGTTTCAGATGGACAACAACATGTTAGGAGCAAACAATGAAGAAGAATGGGAATTTATTGCTTCTTTGACTAATTGTAGTAGATTACAGAAACTGGGACTTGGATGGAATAGGTTCAAGGGAAAACTGCCAAAGGTCATTGGCTAATTTGTCCACCAGTCTCCAATGGCTACAGATTCCAAGCAACAAAATATCTGGTGCCATCCCATTGGATGTTGGTAATTTGGCAAGTCTTCAGCTGGTTGATCTTTCGGACAACTTACTCAACGGGGCCATTCCTGAAAGCATAGGGAAGCTTACACACTTGAATGAGTTATATCTGTCTCTGAACAATATCTCAGGAGTTATACCATCCTCCATTGGAAACATCACTAGTCTATCTATACTTTCTGTACATACCAACAATCTGCAGGGTTCAATTCCACTGAGCATTGGAAATTTGAGTAAGCTTTCAGCCTTGGATCTGTTCAGCAACAAGCTTACTGGATTTATCCCTAACCAAGTTGGGCACCTGTCATCAATCTCAATAGATTTTGATTTGTCTTACAACTTGCTGGAGGGACCTCTTCCTTCGGAAGTTGGTGATTTGGTAAATCTCAAAGAGCTCATCCTGTCAGGAAACAAATTGTCAGGTGACATACCTGACACCATCAGCAACTGTAGAGTCCTGGAGATACTAGCTTTAGATGGAAATTCATTCCAAGGAAGCATTCCTGCTACATTCAACAAAATGACGGGCCTCACTTTCCTCAATTTGACGAACAACAAACTGAACGGTAGCATCCCTAGTTACCTAGCCAGCATTACTAACTTGCAGGAGTTGTACCTTGCGCACAATAACTTATCAGGAACTATTCCAGAATCATTAGGCAATCTAACCTCTCTGTTCCGCTTTGATCTATCCTTCAACAATTTGCATGGTGAAGTACCCAAAGAAGGGGTTTTCGCAAATCTAACAGGACTATCAATTGTTGGGAACAATGCGTTATGTGGCGGAATACCACAGCTCCATCTGCCAGAATGCCCAAGCTCTAGTGCAAGAAAGAACAGGAAAGGCATGTCGAAGTATCTTAGAATAGCAATCCCAACAGCAGCAGCTCTCCTGCTCTCAATTTTTGTTGTTTGGGTTGGATTTCTTTACAAAAAGTCAAAGACAGCACAGAAGAAAGAAATACCACCACAATTCACAGAGATCGAGCTTCCAACAGTTCCATACAATGACATATTGAAAGGAACTGATGGATTTTCAGAAGCAAATGTGCTTGGAAAGGGAAGATATGGTACAGTATATAAGGGCACTCTAGAAAATCAAGTCACTTCAGTAGCTGTTAAGGTGTTAAATCTCCAGGTGTCAGGATCATATAAAAGCTTCCAGGCTGAATGTGAGGCACTGAGAAGAGTGAGGCACCGCTGCCTTGTAAAGATCATTACATGCTGTTCAAGCATCAACCACCAAGGTCAAGACTTCAGAGCGCTAGTCTTTGAGTTAATGGCTAATGGCAGCTTAGACAGATGGATCCACTCAAATGATGTAGGACAACTCAGCTTATTACAGAGATTAGATATTGCAGTAGACATTGTGGATTCTTTGGACTATCTTCACAATGGTTGCCAGCCACCAGTCATCCATTGCGATCTCAAGCCGAGCAACATTCTTCTTAATCAGGACATGAGAGCTCGTGTTGGAGATTTTGGCATTGCTAGAGTACTACATGAATCAACAAGCAAACATCCAGTGAATTCCAATAGCTCTATAGGAATAAGAGGATCCATTGGATACATTGCTCCAGGTAACTCACTCAAATATGCTCCACTTGTGCTTCACAAGATACCATATAATTAGCTCTATGCACATGAAACATCTTTTTACAACAAATTGTTTCTATCTAGTGCAGAATACGGAGATGGGCTTGCAGTATCAGCCTATGGTGATGTGTACAGCCTTGGAATCACTATCATTGAGATGTTTACAGGAAGAAGTCCGACAGATGATATGTTCAGAGATGGGATGAGCCTGCACTATTTTGCTGAGAGCGCTCTTCCTGACAAGGTTATGGAGATAGCAGACTCCAACATATGGCTGCATGATTGGGCAAACAACAGAAATGATGACCCGCGTATAACAAGAAACAAAGAGTGTTTGTCTGCTATCATCCAGCTTGGTGTCCTCTGCTCAAAGCAATTGCCCATAGAGCGCATGTCAATGAAAGATGCTGCTGCAGAGATGCATGCCATCAGAGATGCATACATCAGTACTCAACAATGAAGTGATACTGAATCATGTTAGCAACCAATGTGTTGTATCGACTATCATATTAAGATTGAGTCCATAGAATATTGCTTCTTTTCTGGTTGTGTAGACTTTATCATCTGGTGCTGGAGAATCGATATCATAGCCATCATCCATCGAGATAAAATTTTGGTGTTCCAGATGTTGGGGGATACCCGAAAAATTCGGATAACTACCCTAACACAAGTATGAGTTCTCAACACGTTCAAGTACAAAATCAGGGCGCAAAGAGACCGTGATTCTCTCCGCAAGTAGCACAAGTTCCAAAAAAGTCTGAATCCGTTTACACGTGCCCTAGCGCCCCCTTTTATAGGGAGATGAAGGGACTTTTACATACCGATAACACCCCTGGCCTCAGAGAATATTCCGGGTGTGAACGCATACATGATTGTCTTTTCTAACTAACATATTTACAAATCTGCCACTAGTTCACACTCTAAACCCGGACTTTTTGGGACTACAACTTTGACTTTGCTTCTCCCCTGATTCGCGAATGTCTTCGCACGAAACTCCCGAACTAGGTCTTAAACAGATTCCCGAAGTGACCCTCGCTTCCCAGCCGGTTCAAGCGTGTCCATGCGCCTGAGCCCCGAACAGAGTCTTCATCAGGTTCCCGAATCAGCAATTCTTCCGAAGTTCGGACCATCAACAGTTGATATTCCGGGCTCCCGCATGTTCGTGACTCCTCCTTCTCGCCGAATCTGGATCCCCGAACTCTGCACATTCGCGAATTCGAGACTTCGCAGGTCCCAGGTTTCCGAGAATCGCGAATTCCCTGCTCCTGAAAAACATGCTTTGAAAACTTCGTTAAGCTCAACGTTTCGAGGGTGACGGGTTTTCCTGAATTCCCCAACACTAGCCCCTCGGGGAAGCGGGTTGACTCCGACGATCCGATTCCACGAACCTTTCGGAAATTTAGTAAAAAACGTCACCCTCGGAACGTCGGAGGGGACACGCGTCGCCCGGGGAGCCAAAGGCTGTTAAATCGAGGCGCACTTCGCGAAACTACCCCTCTCCGGCCCTATAAATAGCGGGCAGGCGCTGTTAAAATATTCTTTACTGCTCTCGAGCCTTTTACGATTCTCACATCTCTCTTTCTTCGCGGGATCTGGTTTTTCTGCTAGAAAGCTTGCGAACTCCAGGCCTTGTTCACGCTCCTCTAAGGTATTCTTTTATCTTTGCTTTGTCGTTTCGTTAGTTCGTTAAACTTTGATGTAGCGATGTCGCGACTTCGCGAGTTTTATTCTCGAACATTACTCTTACTCGTCTGAACGTTCGCAATTGTTGGTTAGGTGGCTCGTGTTAAAAGTACAGCTAGGCCCGTGACTACCGAAGAGCTTATCGCTGCCGGTCTCCCACTCGACCCAGCTGCCGAAAGCGCGGATCGCGCTACACCGGCCAAAGGTTCTGGTTCGCCCAGCGGCTCCCGAAGTCGCGAAGATGAGGAGGTTGGGTCTGACGGCGGCGAAGACGTCGGGGATGTAGACGCCGGTGTCGACGATCTCATCATGCTGAGGACCTCTGGCCCACTGCCGCCTTCGCTCGCCTTCGGAGAATCGAAGGTCACAAGCAACATTATTCGCGAGTACGAGAAGGCCGGATTCTTCTCCCCTGGCGCCGGGCGCGCCCCGCTTGATGAGCTAATTCCCACTCCCCAGGAAGGAGAAATTGTGGTGTTTCGGGACTTCTTCATCTGTGGGTTGAGGTTTCCTTGTGACCCCGTGCTGCCAGCGATTCTTGATGCATTTTCGGTGAAGATCCACCAACTTACTCCGACATCCTTCCTCGAAGTGTCGAAGTTTATCTGGATTCTGAAGACCTTCGGCTGTAGTCCTACCATCGACGCCTTCACCAGATTTTTCGAACTGGTGATCGTTCCCGAAGTTGTGAAAGGTGAAGACGGGCAGTTCTTCCACAGCCAGCACGCGTGCTGCACCTTCAATACACGACGTCAGAACACCCGACAAGGAATCACCCGAATCCAGATTTCACCTTGCTGCAAGTCCAACCTTTCCGACGATTGGAAATCTTACTGGTTTTACTTGAAGGTCGATGTGCCGAAGCTATCCTGCCCGATCGCGCCTCTCACCGCGGTGAATGTGGGGAAGTACAACCCGGCGGGCCTTGGGAATCGAAGGCGCGAAAGTGCATTTCACCTGGCCAGCACAATACTTGGCGGCCGCGACATCATCGAAGAATTCATTGCTGCCCGGGTGTGGCCTATCTCGAACGGTTGGTCCCCTGCTGAGCTTGTGTATTATAATGTCAACTGGGCTGACCAGAAGGTGCCCTTCCCGAAGTTCGGGATCAAGCTTCGCGAAGGCCAGAGCGCCAAGGACTTCATGGATGAAGTAGAAAAAAGGGTGAATGTTATGGTGGGCGAATACACGATGAACGAATACAAGGCATACAAAGCCCTAGTGAAGCATAGGAAGAAGATCAACCGCGTCTTTTCGGAAATCAGCGGTGATAAGTTTTTCAGTTCTCGAGGCCCTGGTCCCAAGTTGAAAGTTCCCTCCGTCGCCGTGGCCAGCTGCTCAGCCGCCCCAATCAACGCTCCCCGAACCAGGTTGTCGAAGCGAAGCTCGTCGCCTGCCATCGAGGGAACCTCTTCGGGAGTGAAGCCTTCAAGGACCAGATCGCTTGAGTCGTCGAAGCGGAAACGAAAAACCTCCGAACCTCGGACCTCGGAAGCTGAACTCCAGGCTGCTTCGGGGCTTTCCCAGATGAGCCGCAAGAAATTGAAGAAAGTTGTGAAGAAAGTTTCTTCCACCGGAGTTCGGCGGGTCCCATCCGCCTTCGACGACGATACCCTCTCGAAGACAGATAGACTTAAAGGTGTTTTTCTCTGGCCACTATTTAACTTTCGAGACAGTTGTCCTGCTGGTTCCGAAAATGAATTTGTGGATATTGATTCCTTTTCAGATGCTGCCCCCGAAGTCCGAAAGGAGACATCCCCTGCTGTTGCTGAGAAGTCTGTTGTTGCTGCTGAAGTTGCTGTTCGCATTGAGTCCCCTGCTGCTGCCGAAAGCCCTGTTGCTGATGCCCGTGCCGCTGACCAGGCCTCCTCCAAATTCACACAGGATCTTGAGCGCACTATTCAAAGGGGGGGCCAGCCTGCCGAAAATATTCCTTTGGTCGAAGTTCGGGAGGTCGTCCCCGAAGACCAGGCGCCCTCACCCTCCTTAGCCGCTTTTAACAAAAGCTTTGGTACGTCTCATCGCGGCAAGCTATTGCGTGTTGGTTTCAAGACAAGTGGCGTCGAGGGCAACACGTCCAAGTTTTTAACTCTGTGGAAATCGTCCGCCATTGTTGATGAAACAGGAGAGGAGGCGCCCGAACGATCCGAAGAGGCCGCTCAAGGCTCCGAGAGAAGGCCCCTCTCTGTCTCCGAAACCACTCCTTCGCCTCGATGGAAAACTTCTTCAGGCTCGAGCAAACAAGTTACCATGCAGCGGTTCTCTAAAGAAGGTTCGTTCCTCCTCACTATCTTTTCATACATTTCCTAGTTGTTGAAGCTTAGTGTGAGACTTTTCTCTTGATCTTCGCAGAATTCAAGAATCTGTTGCACTCGTACTCTCCTTCAAAGCTTGCACGCTTTCACGAAGACTATGCCCTCAAGTACTCAATGCTTGGGAAGGTTGCCGTAGACCGGCTTTCTGAACAGGAGAAGATTAATGAAGAGCTTTCTCAGAAGTCGAAAGAACTAGAGCGCAACTTCACCCTCGCGCAATCCACGAATCTGGAACTTGAGAGGAAGGTGGCTGAGCTGGCGGAGGCTTTGAAAAGAAGTCACGATGAAAAGAAAGTGACAGAGGCTGCGCTCGAAGAATCGAAGAAGGAGCTTGAGAAAGTTCGGAAATCTCACGAAGATGATCTGAGCGTGATTGAAAAGCTTCGGCAAAAACAAGAGCGAGCCACAAAAATCGCCGAGGACCTTCGCATCAACAACGCCAGCCTCGCCAAGTCACTGAGCATAAAGGATCGGAAAATCGTGGATCTTGAGAAGGCGCTGGCCGAACAAGGTGAAGCCTCGAAGAAAAGTACTTCGAAAATTCTGGGAAAGTTGAAACTGCTCTATGCTGAGTACCAGAAATCCTTGAATGAGTACGGTGTTCGCCCGGCCCCTCTCCCGGATGACATTGATATTCCCGATTTCATGTGAGGACCAGGAGCGTCCCAGTGGTCGGTGGATGACCGCTCCTCAGTGATGAGTGATTGACAACGGGTGTTGGACTGACTCTTGGCTTAGTGCGCGGGGTGTAGGCCGCGGCCTAGTTCGTGTTGTTGCGGTGTGAAGAACGGGCGCGAAAGGTCTTCAGCCTTGAGGGGCCTCCGGGAGATGGAGAGACAAGTAGGCTCGGTTCGAGGGACCCGGTGGACAGCGGGACTGGGTGCGGGCCACATGGTGGCGACACAAGCAAGACGAAGTCATAGACAAGTGAGCCGGTGCACGGTGGCGGTCAAGTCAAGTGGTTTGGCGGGAGGCCGGACCGAGCACGCGGGGTTTGGTGGTTTGCCCACAAAACCATCGGCGGACGGTTTCTTGGTTTGGGCCTCAAAACCAAGTCCGAGGGCCCAACACGACGGAGACGGGATCCGGGCGTGTCGGGAAGCTTCGAGGCGGAGGACACGCGGCGGGATCGCATGGCTTGCGTCGGGAGGACGCGGGGTGAGGCAAAGGCGTGGCCGTCCGATGGCAAGACCCACAAACATTACCAAATTGCCCCTACGTGGGTTGTATCGCCAGTAGTGTAGTTAGGGGTAGTCGAGTCATTTACCACTCCGGCGGGACCTGATATATAAGCCATGAGTGTGTGTTGATGGCTCTCTCTCTCCGGGACTTAGGGTTTCATTTCCCCCTTCCTCTTTCTCATTTTCGTAGCTATTTTCCATCCTATTTTCTCTAGGCTAGCATGAGAGCTTCATGAGAGATTTGTTGAGAGGGATGGATGCTAGGGTGGCATGCTAGACCTTGTGAATCTTTCCTGGTTTGTATAGAAGATTCGGGGTTGTTTTTCGTGGCCTTTTGTGCTTGTTTTCGTGCCTTTGTTTCCGGTGTGATTCCGCGGATTTGAGTGGGTTTCTCCCCGGATTTCTTTGAGGGAAACATGGATAGATGTCTTGTGCATCTTTGTGCTTGATCTTGTGCCCTCAAACGCCGGGAAACCACTTCGATTCTTGAGTTTTCGTTCGGTGCTCTAGCTTTTGGTGGTTCTCAAAGGATTCGCGATTTTCGGTGATTTAGGGAGTTAGGAGGCAAGATTTTTGGGCTATAGCATCCTTGTGTGACGCTTTTCAAGTCCCCAAACCCTTGTCTCCATAGCTTCAACCGTTTGGGAAATCCGATGATGATTTGGGGGAGTTGACTTTCGGGGTCGGGGCCGTTTCTGCTCTGTCCGCACACGCGGACGATCCGCGGGGGGTCGCGGACGGTCCGCGTGGGTCGTGTTCGTCCCGTGTTCTTCGCGTTCTTGCTCGTCTTTCGTTTCGATCCATCGCGATTTTGGTTTTTGGTTGGACGGAGTTTCGGACGGTCCGCGGTGTCGGGCGGACGGTCCGCGGGTGCTTGGCGGACGGTCCGCGTGCTCCCCGCGGACGGTCCGTGGGTCGTGTGTGGCTTTGGTTCGTTCGCGTGATTTAACGGACGGTCCGCGGGAAGGGCCGGACGGTCCGCGACGTCGGCGCGGACGGTCCGCGAGAGCGGTCGGACGGTCCGCGCGGTCCATCGCGGACGGTCCGCGCTTGCTAGGCGGACGGTCCGCCGAGAGCTCCGTGCGGTCTTTGTTTGTTTCGATTCCTTCCTTCCCTTTCTAGTGCTTCCGCGTGTGCTTCTAGGAATCGTTCCTAAGGCTAGAGGTTGATCCATAACCTCGTGGTCTTGGCGATTGGTGCGTGATTCGATCCATCGCTTGTGTGTGACCGGGATTTGAGTAGGACATAGGTCGGGTTCTTTGGGAAGAATTTTTACCGGCTCCTATTCACTCCCCCCCTCTCTAGTCGCCATCTGATCCTTCAATTGGTATCAGAGCTTGGTGCCGGATTCTTTGCGACCTTGACAAGTCTCGAATCCTAAGATGGCGTACGTTGAGCGGGGCGGTCCGCCGCACTTCGATGGCAAGGGTTACCACAAGTGGGCGGCTCGTATGATGATCTTTCTTCGAGGGAAGCTGTTGGATTTTATTGTGCTTGACAAGACCTATGCTATTCCGGTCAACATCCATACTCTTATGGTGACCGATGCCGATGCCAAGGCCAAGTATGAGGCTAATGCAAAAGCCGTTGATCACTTTTGCCGGAGCTTGTGTGATCCAGAGTTTGAGCGTGTTCGCCATTTGAATCTTGCTTGGCAAATTTGGGAAAAGTTGTTGGTTGCTCACGGTGGTGATAACCATGTGAAGGCTCGCCTCTTTGTCTATTACCGGATGCAATATGAGAATTTCACTCCACTTCCCGGTGAGGACATTGATGCGATGTTTCAGAGGTTCACCGCCATCGTGAACAACATGAAGGCTAATGTTGAGGATTTTCCGTACTCCGAGCATGATCGGGCTTTGAAGCTCTTGCATGTCTTGGACCCAAATGTTTGGGGTGCTAAGGTTGAGGCCATCAAGGAGTCCGGGCATTACTTGACTATTGAGTTGGATGACCTCTTTTCTAAGCTCAAGTCGGTGAGGTTGACGGAAGTTGCTATCCAAGCATGAGGGCTCGACCGACCATAGTCTTGCTCTTGTGGGAGGATCAAAGGGCAAATCTAACCCTTCCTGTCGACGAGTTTTCTTTGTCCTCTCTTATTTCCATTCCGGATGAGGAGTTTGATGTGCCTTGGGCGAGGAGGAGGAGCGGCCTTGCTCTCAAGAAGGTTTGAACGACTACACGAGAGTCGGAGGAATGCAAGGCGGAGCTCAGGGACGTGCTACAAGTGTGGCAAGCGTGGCCACTTCATCGCCGAGTGCCCGGAAGCGGAGGAGAACAAGTACAAGGTGAACGAGTACAAGGCTCACCCGAGGCGTGAAGACAAGTACTCCTCCAAGGGCAAGCACTTCAACAAGTCCAAGAGCAAGGAAAAGGACAAGCGGCGACCGAGCAAGAGCAGCTACAAGAAGAACAAGGCAAGAGCGATGGTGGCCGGTGCGAGCGATGTTGACTCAAGCTCAAGCGAGGAGCAGTCAAGCTCAAGCGGCCGAAGATGAAGACGCCGGGAGGCGCAATGGCAAGAAGAGTGCAAGCGGAACCTCGGCGGGGCCGTGTGGCGCTTGAGGGCTTTTGTGGCATGGCCCATAGCTCGAGCGGCAAGAAGAGTGTGAAGGAAGACGGCGACTCCGACTCGGAGGATGAGGTAAACCGTGATCCCGACTCTTTGCTTGCTTTGAGATTGCTAGGTTGAATGGTTTGCTTGATAACCGTGATAGTGTGCTTGAGAGATGCCAAAAAGATGAGGAAAGATCTTAGGGCTCAGCTTGAGAATGCTAGCGAGAAAGTAGGAGAGTTAGAGTCAAAATTGCTTGAATTGAAACTTGAGAATGACTCTTTGAAACTTGCTCCTACTCCTTCTGATGATGTTGAATGTGTTGAATGTGATGCTTGGTTGAATGAGATCAAACTGCTTAATGAGAAGAATGCTTCTATTTTGGCTCAACTAGATGCTCTTAGGACTGAACATGATGAGCTTAAGGCTAGACCCACTTTGCTTGGTGCTTGCAAATCATGTCCTACTATGCATGCTAAGCTTGTTGATGCTCGTTCTACCATTAGTTCTTTGGAAGCATCTTTGAAATCTCCTGTTGCAAATGCATGTTCTAGTGTGATGAAGTCACTTTGCGTAATCTTGAACTTACTTCCCGTTTGGATGTCATCTATGAGGAGAATGAATATTTGAGGAAGGTGTTGGGTTGGTTGTCCAAGGGGAACCTCAATTGAAAATCATGATTGAGGAGTTCAAGAGAGGCTGATGGTCGTGGTTTGGGTTTTGAGAAGTTGGGTGAGAAAGTGGGAGAGAACGAGTGGGGAGAGTGTGTATGAGAAGTGTGTTGAGTCTAACCCCGAGTTTGAGGTGATCGGAGAGATCCAAGTCCCACTCCCAAAAGCACCCAAGAACTCTTTCACACCAAAGCCCAACCACCTTTGCAACAAGCTTGACACAACCCAAGATCCACCCAAATTCCCACCTAAGACAAATGATTTCCGAAACCAAAGTGAAGTTTTTGGGTGAGAAGGGTGAGAAGCCTAGAGAGAAGCCGAGCCAAAACCAAAACCCATCCCCTTCGGTGTGAGTATTGTGGCAAGGAGAGGCATCTTGCGAGTTTTGCTACAAGAGGAAGAGGGATGAGAGGCTTGCTAGGGAGCAAGCAAACCGGACAGGTATCGCCGGCCTCATGGTATTCCCGAGCCTAGAGTGCCACTTCCACGGGGTGTGGGAAGTGTGAGGAGTGTCGGCGAGGTTCCCACGGAGAGGTGGTGGTGAGAGGTTTGTCGGGAGAGATGATGGTGTGCGTGCCGGTGAGAGGTTTGGTCGGGCTCGTGGTGGTTTTGCTTTGGACGTCCTCCTACTCGTCCTCGGTACGGGTTTAGGGGAGATGATCGCAGCTTTGGGTTCCGGAGGAACTACGGACCACGTTTTCCCCCTCGTGGTGCTCGTACTCCTCCCATGGGACATGGGAAGTTTGGTGGCAAGGGAGTGATGTTTGCTAACCCCTCTTTTGAGCGAGATGGCTCGACACCGGTTTAACTTTCTCTGTGCTAACCCCGGTGTCGAGTCGCTAGCTCATTCTCGTTCTTGTTTCCGATCGCGGGCGGGGAGGCTTGGAGAACATTTGGTTGACCGACTCCGGGTGTTCTCGACACATGACCGAGATAAGAAGTGGTTCTCCAGCCTCACCCCAGTGAAGGAAAAGATGTACATCACATTTGGGGACAATGGACGAGGTAGGGTGCTTTGTCGAGGGTGTTGTGCATGTGAGTGACAAGGTAACGTTGAAGAGAGTGGCTCTTGTGAAGTCTTTGGGTTTCAATTTGCTTTCGGTTTCTCAGTTGCTTGATGAAGGTTTTGAGGTGCGTTTCAAGTCTGGCGAGTCTCGTTTGCTTGATTCTCGAGGTGATCTTGTCTGTATGATCATCCCCGAGGGTCAATTTTCGTGGCCGATTTCTCTCGTTCTTTGGGTCCTCGCTCGCCGTTTGATGGCTGGTCCTTCTTCTGATTTGTGGAAATGGCATAGGCGGTTGGGACACTTGAGCTTTGATTTGGTTTCCCGCCTGAGTGGTCTTGACCTTGTCCGAGGATTGCCGAAGTTGAAGTTTGAGAAGGATTTGGTTTGTGCTCCGTGTAGGCATGGTAAGATGGTAGCCACTCCCCATCCACCCCTGACCGATGTCATGACCGAGCGTCCGACGGAGCCTGTTGCATATGGACCTTGTTGGGCCGGCTCGAGTTCGCTCGGTGGGTGGGAAGTGGTATGTCCTTGTTGTGGTGGACGATTACTCTCGCTATGCACCGGGTGTTCTTCTTGGAGGATAAGAGTGAGACTTTTGGTTTTGTTCGAGATCCGATCGTGAGGTTGAAAAACGAGAGGCATGGGAATGCTATTCGAGCTATCCGCGGTGATAATGGCTGCGAGTTTAAGAACTCTCGTTTTGATGCCTTTTGTCGTGATCTAGGTCTTGAACATCGGTATTCGACCCCTTATGTGCCCCCTCAAAATGGAGTCGTGGAAAGGAAAAATCGGACTCTTTGTGAGATGGCTAGGACGATGCTCGATGAGCACGGGACTCCTAGGAGGTTTTGGGCCGAGGTGGTCAATACGGCTTGTCATGTTTCCAACCGCATTTTATTGAGAGCTTTCAAGAAGAAGACCTGTTATGAGCTTATGCATGGTCGGGCACCCAAAGTGAGTCATTTCCGAGTTTTTGGCTGCAAATGCTTTATTCTGAAAAAGGGAAAACTCGACAAGTTTGAGGCTAGGTCTAGTGATGGTATTTTCTTTGGATATGCTAACCACTCTAGAGCCTATAGGGTGCTTAACCTTGAGACTAACAAAATCATGGAGACTTGCGAGGTGACCTTCGACGAGACAATGCCATGTACCTCTCTTGGCTTTGAATGTGCAGGTGATGAAGAAATGGCCGAGGACCTCTTTGAGGAGGAGAAAGATGAAGCTGGATATGATGATGGGGAGAACCATGCGCCTGAAGCTGAGCATGTACCCACTACTTCCCCTACGACTACTTTGGAGCATGGACCGTCTACTTCATGGACAACGACGGTGCAACAAGAGGACCGGCGAGAGAAGGCTGAAGTTGAGGGGGAGGTAGTCTCGAGGCGTGAGGCTCCCCGGCGGATTCAAGAAGTGCATCCCCCGTCGAAGATCATTGGAGACATCAATGAACGCACTACACGGTCGAGGTCCGGGAATTCCTCTCATTTTGCTCATCTTGCTTTTGTTGCTACTTTTGAGCCCAAGGACATTGGACATGCTTTATCCGATGCAACCGGGTCAATTCTATGCATGAGGAGTTGGAAAACTTTGAGAGGAACCGGGTGTGGGAGTTAGTTGAACCACCTCCAAATTGCCATCCCATAGGAACCAAGTGGGTTTGGAAGAACAAAGAGGGAGAGAATGGGATGGTTGTGAGGAACAAGTCCGGACTTGTTGCTCGGGGGTTTAGTCGAAGGAGGGGATCGACTATGAGGAGACCTTTGCTCTCGTGGCCCGTCTTGAGGCAATTCGAATCCTTCTAGCCTTTGCCGTGGCTAAAGGGTTCAAGTTGTTTCGGATGGACGTGAAGAGTGCTTTTCCGAATGGGGTCATAGAGGAGGAGGTGTATGTGAAGCGACCACACGGGGTTTGAGAGCGAGTTGTACCCACACGGGGTATACGGGTTGAAAAGGGCTCGTATGGGTTGAAACGGGCGCCCCGTGCTTGGTATGGGAGATTGAGAGGTTTTCTTTTGAGCGAGAGGGTTTGTGATGGGTACCGTGGATAGAACCCTGTTTCTCCTCAAGCATGGAAATGATTTGCTGATTGTTCAGATATACGTGGATGATATTGTCTTTGGTGGCTCGTCACATAACCTTGTTGCAAGTTTGCAGATGAGATGAGCAGGGAGTTCGAGATGAGCATGATGGGCGAGTTGCAGTATTTTCTTGGGCTGCAGATCAAGCAAGTGAAGGATGGTACATTTGTGCACCAAACCAAGTACACGAAAGACATGCTGAGGAAGTTCCAGATGCAAGATGTGAAGCCGATGTCGACTCCCATGGGGAGTACGGCCACTTTGGATGCGGATGAGGACGGAGAACCAGTGGACCAGCGGGAGTACAGGAGCATGATCGGCTCCCTCCTCTACTTGACGGCGACGAGGCCAGACATACAGTTCAGCGTGTGTCTGTGCGCTCGTTTTCAGGCTTCGCCGAGGACATCACATCGACAGGCCATCAAGAGGATTTTCAGGTACCTACAGTCTGCCCCTGGCCTTGGCCTTTGGTATTCTTCCTCCTCGACTCTTTCACTTCATGGTTTTTCCGATGCGGATTTTGCTGGATGTCGAGTCGAGAGGAAGTCTACTTCTGGCACTTGTCAGTTTCTTGGTTCTTCGTTGGTCTCATGGTCTTCCCGCAAGCGAGTCTAGTGTAGCTCGGTTTACCACGGAGGCGGAGTATGTTGCTTCGCCGCGAGTTGTTGCTCCCGGTTGTTGTGGATTTCATACACTTTGAGAGACTTTGGTGAGGAGTGCACCCGGATCCCACTTCTTTGTGATAGCACCGGTGCCATAAGCGTAGCTAAAAACCCAGTGCTTCACTCCAGAACCAAACACATAGAGGTGAGGTATCATTTCTTGAGGGACAATGTGGAGAAAGGAACCATTGTTTTGAGCCATGTCCCTACCCAAGATCAGCTAGCCGATATCTTTACAAAGCCTCTCGACCAAGCTACATTTGTGCGCTTGCGGGGGGAACTTGGGGTTTGTTGCCCGTTCTAGTTGATTCTTGGGGGATTTCCTTTTTGTACCATATGTATCATACCATGTTTACTTTGATGTATATACATGCTTTGCTTGATGTACAAACCATGGTAGGATAGCCATCTTGTCATATATCATGTTGCATTTGTGTCATATTGCATTTTAGGATGATGAGCTTCGTTCATATGGCATATGTGAGTCTCTTTGGCTATTTGTGAGATTTTGGTCATATGTGTGGAGAAATGGTGATGTGAGGCTATGCTCTTGGAATATTTGAGATATATGTGTGGTGAGATAGCCCTTTTGAAATACATGCTAATCTTGACTAATTTTTGATGAAATACGCTCCACTCATGTGTAGTTGTGTATCCATGTCACAGTTTGGTCTAAATGTGTTTTTCATGCTTAGATTGTGCTTGGATGCCTTGTTCTTGCATTTGGGCCAAAGGCCGAATATCATTGTGAATGTTTAGCCTATGTTGCATTCATGGGGGAGCATAAGCTTCTTTTTGCCGCAAAGGCACTTCATGTACCATGAAATGACTTAATCATGAAAAGAAGTGTAAAATGCCTGCAAAATGCTCCATCCATCATGTCTATGCTTAAAATGTCTTATCTTTCACATATGGGTGCAAAACATGTTGCATGATTGTTGACGATTAATAGTTGTATCAAAGTTCGTTTGTGACTTGCAAGCGGACAAGTCTCCCGTCGTAGTCAAGGGACCCTTCTTCCCTCGAGTGGTGAACCCAAGGTATCGAATCCGTGGAACAATGTGCAACGCAAGGATTCAATCTAGTAAAGCAAGGTAAAGCTATCTAATGAAGACAAGATGCATCTAATCTACTAACTCATAAAGAAAACGAATCTAATCTAATCTACTAAAGAGGTAGCAAGAGAAAGCAAAAGATAACCAATCTAGAGAATCTAGATCATGCTTATGTTGTAGCTCCAAACAAGATAGATGAAGATAGCAAAGCGAATCTCATTAAAAGCATCTTTAAATCGTGGCCTTCCCATCCGACTCCGAAAACATCCGCCTTTCGAGACCCCCGTTCTGTCACAACGTATCCCTATTCATGCGGGGAGCTTAGGGCGAGTTCGATAGAACAAGTTGAAATCACTTGGCCGGTCCGGTATGCACCTCTAGCCACCGCGGCTACAAGAGCACCCTATGTAATCTAGCCGCAAACTAGATCGTAGAAGAAGCAAAACCAAGAAGAAAACAAAATCATCGAGAAGGCACTTGATCGCTAGAAATCGAATTCACTTACAAACTTCACCATGAATGATTACATGAACAAGATCACCACGGGGCCCTCCCTCGATCTTGATCCTCGCTCCGGAGCTCCGACGTGGTCTTCCATGCAAGGTTCCCACGTCGGCTAAGGAGACCCTAGACAACTAGCACGACCCTCATCTTCAAGTTGGTGTCCCTCAAGCTTCTCTGCTCCTCGGCGGCGGATTACGACTTCGGTTCCGCGTGGCTCTCGGTCGGGGGGCTATTTATAGCCTGAGAAGCAATTAGGTCAAGGGAGAGGCCGATTGGGCCCCAAATTGGGCTGGGCCGGCCGGCCTGGGCCGGCCGGCCCGGGCCCACTCGGCCCATCCCGCGGCCTGCTTCGCCCGTGTTGCTTCCCACGTCTTCTAGATGTTCTCCCCTTTTGCATGTGGGCCCTTGACGTCGGTTTCTCTCCGAATTGGACTCAACTCCTTGTCTTGCAAGATTCAAGCACTTTTCTCGGGTTCGGTCCTCGGAGTTTATCATCTTCTCGGGCTTGGTCCTTGGGCTCTTGGAGTCATGTTCACTTCATTGCTTGACTTGTATCGGGCTTCAAGGTCTTGTCATGAGGTGCTTAATGAACTTATCCCGGAAGTCTTGCTTTCAACGTTAAAACCCTGCGTAAACACATAACTCCAAAACCGACATGCACAAGCGAACTTGTTATACCACGGGGGTTAGTACCAATGAATAAGATACAAAAGTCATGCCAACACCGAAGGTAAACTCATGGCTAGGTTGACGGATTTTCACCGTCAACATCTCCCCCATGCTTAAACCTTGCTCGTCCTCGAGTAAGCCTTCGATGGATATCATCATTGCCAAACAATGTTTAAACCTTGCACTTGATCATACATGAAAAAAAACATAATGCTCTCAAAAGTTTAATTCGTTAAAGTTCCATAATGTACTAGCCTTCACCTCTACGGAGGGTAGATTCTTATTAAGCTTATCCCACAAGTATTAACATGCTCACAAAGTTTTAAATAGATCTCGAATTTTTGAAATAAAGAACGAGATAAAGAAAAGCTAAACCAAATTCACAAATTTAAATCATCTCGTGTATTGCTCATGAACTCTCATCTCACTTGTCTCTCAAGCCTATATATTCTACTCCTTTCCCTCTCATTTATATGTGGTAGGCTTTATATGGAGCTTTGGGAAAGTTTAGTCCTAACAAGATTTTATAAATGAGGTGTTGTCAAAACAAGACAAGCTTCTCATGGTCTTACCGAGACTCGTCAAAAAGGTCATTGGAAAATAATGTTAAATCAAGGAGGGGAAAGAGAAAAATACACACACTTTTAGATGAGTGGACATGTGCAAATGGCAAAGAGTGATCCCGAGGCACAAAGGAAGTCCTCGTTATCGGATTGCACATGGTTGGAAAATGAGAATGGATCTTTTTAACTTGAAGCCTTGAATGCACTCTTAGAGAACCGGGGAGTTCACTTTACGCACATTTTTTTTTCTTTCTCATATTTCTCATTCTTTTCTTTCTTTCTTTCTTTCTTTCTTTCTTTCTTTCTTTCATATATATATATTTTTTCTTTACCTTGAAAGTCATGAATATCGCTGGATTTTTTTCTTCTTTCATCATCATTTTTTTTAAATATTCCCCTTTTAACTCTAAAACTGCACCGTACCTACCTCCTCCCCCATGCTTAGACGTTGCTCGTCCTCGAGCAAAGAGGCGAAAAAAATAAGGTAGGTACCGGGTATTTTTCCTTGGAGAGATACTTGAAATCTTCAACGTTGGCACCGTCTTGCGATCTTCCTTGAATTGATGATCCATTCTCAACGATAGGTTGTGGTCAAGGAGGTAATCACAAAAGATGATATTTGGTTTAAGGGTGGATATCCGGCGAAGTTTGTGAGATCACCGATGCGGGGATACACAATGCACGGATAAAAGGCTAGCAAAAAGATAGATACGCAAAAACGGAATGACCAGCTTCTTAGTCTTGGGCCAGAGAAATCATGGCCTGCAATAACGCACTCAAAAATAAATCTTGTACACTAAGGTTTATGCACTCAAATATATATAAGGCTCTGAATAGGTTGAGCAACACACAAGTGATATTTATGACAAGGTTAGCAATATTTTTGAGCATAAAAGACATCTTTAATCTATTCATAACTTGAGAGCACATAAAACACTATGGGTCTTTATTTTAATCATAACCTCCGCTGAAGATTAAGCTAGCATTTAGATAATTTCAGATTTGTATTTTTAAGAGAGCACTAGGTCAAACATGCATAAATCAATTACAAAGATAAACAAAGCGGCAATTATAATCATATATCATCATGGCACAAACTTTGTAACTTTACCAAAGGTAAAAACTTGGTGGCGTCATTATTCATGATGAAAATAAACACTAAGACACACGCTGAAAATTAAACTAAAAACTGAAAATTAAAGCAAAGCTGAAAATACTACGCAAACATAGGCGCATACAAGCTGAAAATTAAAGAAAAGGGGGTAAAGGAAAGATAACTAAAGCTCCTCCTCTCTCTAATCTTCCGCCGGTGGTTGATATTGATAGTCTTGGTTGTTGTACCCTTACTTGTAATAGGAATGCACCACTACTCCTATGAATTGTCCGACGGTGCTAGGTGAAGGTGTCAAAGCACATAAGCGACGTTTGCATTTCCTTCACCCATTTGGTTTGCATTGGTTAGGATGGCTGCAATAATTTGCATGTTCCTTGCAGCGTATCCTCCAATGGTGGCTACATTTTGTTGTGGTTGAGGAAGGTGTGCATATGGCTCCGCAAAGGCTACGTTGGGCACCGCAAAAATGGTGGGGGTATGGCTGCACCACTCCCCCATGCTTGCATTGGTACACCACCGTAGTAACTCGGCGGCGCCGGGGTTCCTCCCAATGGTGGGACAGAATTTTTGTTGTGCACCTCCTTGGGTCGTGGAAGCTCCTTCTCCTATAATCCTTCTCCTTTTATTTTTTTTCTTCGCCGGCAAAAGAAGTCCTTCCTCTAACCGATCTTCTTACCCTCAAGAAAAGTCTTAATCTTCAATCCGGAAGGGGCAAATTCACCTAGGCCACTTGGAAGCCTCCTCTCTCATCTTCACTTTTATATTTTCCTTTCTCCATATATTCCTAGGGAAGTCCCGGTAGGAGATGATTTGGGTTCCTTGTAATACCCGGTTTTAAAGAGATAGCCAATATGGAGAGGTAACACCCCGAACCAATATCTTCCGAACTCGATGTTGCAACAACACCACCGGTTGATCATAGGTGAGTGGGGTCTATTGGCCACTTGGCAATCAAAGCCGAGTAAAGCCAATTCAACTCCGTGTTGGTTATCTTTGTCTCTCTTGTTCTCCCAAAAATCCATTTGCACAAAAGTGACACACTTGGATGATGGGTTCCGGATAGTATTTCTTCGTTGATGGTCTCTTCTCGTGATCATACTCCAAAAACCTTCCCATGTGCCTTCATGCACATACTTGTTCCGGAGCTCCCTTTTGAAAATAGGGGACACTCGCCCATGGGTCTACGATACTAGAACATGCAATCATTTCGAAACATGAAAACCAATCTAATCTATCGGGGATTGTGTTGAATGGATCCAAGGAAGCATTGAGGCCTTACTCCCTTTACGGCATGGTTGCTAGCCTTAAGCATTAAAGTATTTTCAACACAAGATGATAGATAGATAATCCAACAAAGTATGATCACATCTCAAGATCGATTGCAACCCATGGATGAAAGGAGATTACCCCATCAAGGTGCTAGAAATAGCATCACTGATCAAGGTTACCCTTCCGACGGTGTCTTCCTTCTTCTCCACTTGTGGGCTCCCTCCAACGGAATGAGAGACTCAGCACTCCTTCATCAAGGGTATACGCCATGGTCATGAAAATTTCCTAGGCGAATTTCTTGTGGGTGTTTGCCGACACTCCGCTAGAGAATTGCACCGGTGTCCCGTGTGAAACCCAATATGTGGAGAGCTTGGTCGTCGATGTCGACGTTCTCTACAAGCCTCTACCCAAGGCGAGCGAGCTTCTTCTCCTCCTCCTCCGTCGTGATGATAAACCCATTGGAATGCCACGGAGCGCATGGAGGTGGAGCGGATGATCGTGTCAAGTGGCGAGGTTGGACGAGCGGCTCCTCCATACGTTATTGAAGTTTGGTAAACCTAATAAACGAGTTTCGTGTGGCCCTCATGCCACCAAGGAGAAGAGTGTGGTTCCTCCTCGGCGGTGCCGTGTCCTCCTCCATACTCCAAGGAAACTCGGAAACCGAGTGCCTCCTCGAAGAGGTTGTCGATGATGGCTTAGACGACGATGATCCCTTCTTCTTCGGTGAAAAGACTTGTAGTTTTCTTCCTTGATTGCAGCACTCTCCCTCAAAAATATATATCCGGGGTTTTCACCCAGTAACAAGGTACACAAATATTATTTTGGAGTCTGGACTTTGAGTGGATTAAGGATGTGATTTGTTGCACGAAACAAACGCGGTGGATGGCTAAGTCTAAGGTGATTCCGGCCTACAAACTAGAGCACACGAACAAAGAGTTGGATGAAAGACTTACCTCTCTCCTCCTCTTGGATCGGTTCTTCTCTAGTGCATCATGTTGCTTCGTGATCGCGTACACCTTCCAAACGTTCCCGTCCACTCCTTCGCTTGCATTATTGCTCCTTCCACTTGATGTTTTCGCTTTGACTCACTTCCATACTCCCTTGCCTGTTAGAATCAAAGCGCGGAAACGATAACCCCAAGAACGCAAAGCCAAATCGTAAGATCACACAAACGAGAACGACACCGAGGCACGATGTTTTTTAACGAGGTTCAGCCATGTGCCTACATCCTCGGGGCATGACTACGGGCGCTCCTCCCTATCAACGGCAGCTACACCGGCATCCGGGCACCACCGCGGCAACGCCGCCGCCCACACCAGCCGCCCAGTCGTCTCTCGGTTACAATGGTAGTGCCCTCATATTTATGGGCCGTAGGGATACAAAGTATGACCAAGACTCTACCTCTGTCCTACCAAATTACAACTCAAGTCCAATCAGCTTCGACCGTACACATATTCGACACATATTTAACAATCTCCACCTTGGCGAATATACACGCCACCTTGAGCTTGTCCATGCGCGAACCTCCGTGTACCAGACTTGAGTCGCCTCCTTTGCTTGCTCACTTAGAACGACTCGACAAGGCCGCTGCCACCTTGCCGACCGTCGGACAGAACACCGCCATACTTGCATTGCCGCCCATGACTCCACCTCCAACAACGCTTCCCTTCAGCTTGTATTGGTGTGCACATGACTTCTCACCAACCATGACCGTCTTGCCTCCATGCATTACTCTCAAGGTCTTCTTATCAGGCGTCGCCTGATACAGCCATCCTTCTTCATGCAGGATCCCAAGCGAAATCAGATTCGTCCGTAGCCCCGGCACATGCTTCACACCCTTGAGTAGTATCTCCTGTCCATCACACATCTTGAACTTGATATCGCCCACTCCAATGATACGGTAACCCGAACCATCTCCCAAGTGAACAAGATCACCCTCCTTCTCAATGTATGACAAGAACCACTCCTTCCTTGGTGTTACATGAAACGAGCTAGCTGAATCCAACAACCACGCTTCTTCACAAGACTTTTCACTTGACATTGTGAGAACATCACCATCGCTATCCGAGTCATCTTGTCTGGCAATCACCACACTTGCGGTTCCACTATCCTTCTTCAGTTCCGGACACTCAACCCTTTTATGCCCCCACTCCTTGCACTTATAGCACTGTGGTCCCTTCTTCTTCTTGTTGCCCTTCTTATCTCCACCACTCCGATCACTCCTGATCATAAGAGCACTCCCAGAAGGCTCTTCAGGTGAGTTGTTCTTCCTCCTCTGCTCATGAGAAAGCAAAGCCGCAACAACATCATCCACTTGCACCTTCTCCTTGCCATATGTCAGCGTAGTAACCAAGTGATCATAAGAATCCGACAACGAACACAGAAGAACAATCGCCATGTCCTCATCATCAATCTTCACGTCGACCTTCCCAAGATCAGCAACTAATTGATTGAAGACATTCACATGCTCAGCAAGATCTGACCCCTCCCCGCATCTTCGACCCATACGACTTTCGCCGAGATACAACTTCCGAGTCAAAGTCTTGGACATAAACTTCTCGGCCAACTTGTCCCAAATCTTCTTAGGCGAGCTTTCATCCATGACATGGTACATGATCTGATCAGCGAGACACAACCTCATCGTTGCACATGCTTGCGCCTGCATCTCCTCCCACTTATCATCATCTACCTTTGCTTGGCTTCTTCTCGTCGAGTGCTCTCGAGATGCCCCCGTTGAGCCAACGGGTCCTTCACTCTCGTCTGCCACAACCCGAAGTTTCGGTGCCATCGAACCTCACCACTTTAAACTTGGAAGCCATCGACGCCATCTGCCTGTTGCCACGGATCGTCGAAAAATCAATCACACACGTGTACTGTACAAATCACGTACCTCCTACACGTCGAGTGATCTCCTTCCTCACGTCCCGCCACAGACGCCGCACGACGCTGCAGCACCCACCTCCTACGTGTGCTTGTGCTGAACTCCTCGTGCTGTCGCCGCCGTGTAATCTTACACAACCACGCCGCTCGCAAGCCTCGTCGACCTCCTTGCCGTCGCACACGACAATGCCGACCCGCCTTTGAGCGCCGCCCGCTGTTCGCCTTGCAACCGTCGCAAGTGCTGATTATCCCGCGAACAACTTGATTGCCTGATGCAATCCCGTAGACTTCCTCTTTGTTTTATGGAGGCCGAAACCATACACGGCAAGTCCAAACCCCCTCGGACTCCTCCACCGCTTCTTTACCGTTTCGTTTTCCTATCACGTGAAAACACGTCTCATGCACAATCCGTGATCCATACGTCTAGAGCCATGCACCATTGCGCCCACCGGGTGGCCGATTGCTACACGAAATTGAGTCCCGGGACTACGGCTTCCTTTGACCAACGGGAGACACGATCTTGCATGCATGTGATTACCTGACACATGAATAGTTTGCCCCATGCACCAACGTCCATGCAAGCAAGTAATTTTCTCCTTGCCTGATCACGGCTCCCTCTCGACTCCTCATCGCGCACGCCTCCACCAGCAGCACACGCACCGCCATGGTGCTTCCTTCTCTCGACCAGATCGCATACGACCTCATGCGAGACATCTCCTGGCTTCTTACGCATGCCATCGCTGCGTGTCCTCGAGCCATCCATGCATGCCTGCACATTTGTTCTTGGCCGCCAGCCTTATTGTCGCAATCAAGTCACCTGAAATACCTCCATTAACATACCGAGTCCACCATGGCTTTCGCCACCATCGTTGCAGCTCCACTTTGAACCCACAACGACCACTCGAATCACGATCGACCACCCGTCAATCTGATCACGAGTCGAAGCCGCCGTCTTCACCCACGACGTCTTCCGGCCGCACCGTCGAACCTGGCCATCACGTCCGACCGGCCTATCGAACGGCGACCACCGGCCGCTATCAACTGATCTCCACGTCTGGACGGATCCCTGTTGATTGCAGCTCATTGGACGGTCCGAGCCACCCGCCCGAAGTGTCCAACACCACCGATCGAGTCGTCGATCGCCGCCGTGCTCCACCTTGCGCCCTGCCCCTCCGCGGACAGCTTGTGCGACCTTGCGCGGTGTGGAACACACCCATCGCGCCTCCACGTGGATCTTCTCCCTGGATCTGGCTCTGGTACCACTTGTTAGAATCAAAGCGCGGAAGCTATAACCCCAAGAACGCAAAGCCAAATCATAAGATCACACAGACGAGAACGACACCGAGGCACAATGTTTTTTAACGAGGTTCGGCCCATGTGCCTACATCCTCGGGGCATGACTACGGGCGCTCCTCCCCATCAACGGCGGCTACACCGGCATCCGGCACCACCGCGGCAACGCCGCCGCCCACACCCGCCCGCCCGGTCGTCTCTCGGTTACAATGGTAGTGCCCTCATATTTATGGGCCGTAGGGATACAAAGTATGACCAAGACTCTACCCCCGTCCTACCAAATTACAACTCAAGTCCAATCAGTAACCGGATTGTACACATATTCGACACATATTTAACACTTGCCTCACGTGCATCCATGATATTCCTACAAAACAAAGCCTTGGCTGCCCCCCATGCTTGTACTTTGCATGTGGTTTAAATATGTTGGAGGGGCATCCCGTGATGTATCATGGTGCATGCATGGTTAGGTTAACTAGATTGCCTCCCGTTAAGTGTATTTAAGGCTAAGCACTCCTCTTATTTCGAAATTTAAAAATATTTTTCAGAGCCATGCAAGAGCTCAAGCATAAATTTAGAGAAGTTTTTAAACCATTAAAAACAAATGTAAGTCGAAAATATTTTTCGACTACGTCGATTTCGGTCTCACCGGTATAGTTTGCCTTCATTAGTTGAGAGCAAACTTTTCCCGGCTTGATCATGGGGGCATAGGTTTAGGTCCTAATTTTGATTAGATGAGAGAGATTTTGAATGAAATAAAATTAAGTGAGGCTTAGAAAAAATTCTAATCTTAGAGAAACCAAGGATATGGATTTTTAAACCAACCAAAAATCAAGTTTCTAGGTTCACGCGAGTCCTACCACATGCTGAAATTTAAATAACATCTAGATACAAGTCGTGGCTCTACTCGTGTGCTTTTAGCATGCAAAACAAGTCAACCACAGCACCATAATGAGGGTGAAGGGTTGAGTTAAGTTCTGAATTTTTTTTTGGTTGTGGTTTCTCGAAAAAGAAGCAAACAATCACATAGGATGGTTCATGTAAAGGGTTTATGATCAAGCAAGATATTCAACCAAGAATTATGTCTCTAATATTGTTCAACCAATCTAAGTCTAAGGTTTTGCGTAGTAAAATTCAAAACTGAATTATATTTAAAAAGACTTGAAAAACCCGGAATCGGGTTGTTCTCCCGTAGCTTATTCTTGACTCGACGAAACGGGTTGCCTCCCGCCTAGCGCTTCGTTTATAGTCCATGGCTAGACTTCTTCACTTGATTACTCCGGATCAACGCTCTTTGCGGGCGTTGCAATCTTGGGTACCCACTTTGGCTTAGTCAATTTTTTTTGGTCTTCACGAGTGGCTTTGTCCTTTGGTCTTGACGGATGCAACAACTTCCTTGTGGCTCGGCATCTCGAACTCCGGTCTTCGGTTGTGATCTTCATGGTGATCCTTCATCTCTCCCGAGTGAGCTTGAGTAGCCTTCGCCGTCTTGGGACCTTGGAGTTGTCTCGGATATTCTTCTTTGTCACCCATCGGTTGTCCGGCAAGTTGTCCCACTTGCGTCTCTAGCATCTTCATCATGATGAACACTTCTCCTCGCATGTGGATCTTGCCTTGGCAGCCTTTAGGTGTTGAGCTTCTTTCTCCATCTCCATCTTCTCCATCCTCCTCTTAAGTAAACCGATATGCCACTCAAGGAATCCAGCTCGTATGCATTCAGCTCTCGCAATCGTCATGCGGATAGTTGAGACTTTGATCTTGAACGGCCTCCCGGCGTCTTGAAGGTTTATGATAGGTAGATCAACAATGCCGGGGTGCATAGCTTGATCTCGCGCTCCGTGGTTGAGGTTGATCTTCCTTTGGACTTAGAGGTGGTGATTCCCTTGGAGATTTTGATGGTCCTTCGAGCTTGTGTTGCACGTCACCTTTGCCCTCGTAAAGTTTTCCGGATCATCCACAAAAAAGTTTTGGGTTTCTTGGAGAGGTAGCCAACCATCTCCGGTTAGGGTTAGTGATAAAACAAAAATCTAACAAAAGAAAAATTAGGGTTAATCAAAACTAGATTAGATTGACTCTTTTTTTCTTTTGAGGATGATCAAACATAAGAGATGCAAAAGAAAATCAAAAGAAAAAGCTCGAAAGATAAGCGATACTAGATCGGATCTTGATTGCTTGTTCCCCGGCAACGGCGCCAGAAAAAGGGGCTTGTTGACGATTAATAGTTGTATCAAAGTTCGTTTGTGACTTGCAAGCCGACAAGTCTCCCGTCGTAGTCAAGGGACCCTTCTTCCCTCGAGTGGTGAACCCAAGGTATCGAATCCGTGGAACAATGTGCAACGCAAGGATTCAATCTAGTAAAACAAGGTAAAGCTATCTAATGAAGACAAGATGCATCTAATCTACTAACTCATAAAGAAAACGAATCTAATCTAATCTACTAAAGAGGTAGCAAGAGAAAGCAAAAGATAACCAATCTAGAGAATCTAGATCATGCTTATGTTGTAGCTCCAAACAAGATAGATGAAGATAGCAAAGCGAATCTCATTAAAAGCATCTTTAAATCGTGGCCTTCCCATCCGACTCCGAAAACATCCGCCTTTCGAGACCCCCGATTCGTCACAACGTATCCCTATTCATGCGGGGAGCTTAGGGCGAGTTCGATAGAACAAGTTGAAATCACTTGGCCGGTCCGGTATGCACCTCTAGCCACCGCGGCTACAAGATCACCCTATGTAATCTAGCTGCAAACTAGATCGTAGAAGAAGCAAAACCAAGAAGAAAACAAAATCATCGAGAAGGCACTTGATCGCTAGAAATCGAATTCACTTACAAACTTCACCATGAATGATTACATGAACAAGATCACCACCGGGGCCCTCCCTCGATCTTGATCCTCGCTCCGGAGCTCCGACGTGGTCTTCCATGCAAGGTTCCCACGTCGGCTAAGGAGACCCTAGACAACTAGCACGACCCTCATCTTCAAGTTGGTGTCCCTCAAGCTTCTCTGCTCCTCGGCGGCGGATTACGACTTCGGTTCTGCGTGGCTCTCGGTCAGGGGGCTATTTATAGCCTGAGAAGCAATTAGGTCAAAGGAGAGGCCGATTGGGCCCCGAATGGGGCCGCGGCCGGCCGGCTCCGGCCGGCCGGCCCGGGCCCACTCGGCCCATCCCGCGGCTGCTTCGCCGGTGTTGCTTCCCACGTCTTCTAGATGTTCTCCCCTTTTGCATGTGGGCCCTTGACGTCGGTTTCTCTCCGAATTGGACTCAACTCCTTGTCTTGCAAGATTCGACGACTTTTTCCGGTTCGGTCCTCGGAGTTTATCATCTTCTCGGGCTTGGTCCTTGGGCTCTTGGAGTCATGTTCACTTCATTGCTTGACTTGTATCGGGCTTCAAGGTCTTGTCATGAGGTGCTTAATGAACTTATCCCGGAAGTCTTGCTTTCAACGATAAAACCCTGCGTAAACACATAACTCCAAAACCGACATGCACAAGTGAACTTGTTATACCACGGGGGTTAGTACCAATGAATAAGATACAAAAGTCATGCCAACACCGAAGGTAAACTCATGGCTAGGTTGACGGATTTTCACCGTCAACAATGATGTTCACCAGTGGAGAAGTCTCCCCGAAGTGGACACATGGCTCATGAGCTTTGACATGACATGCTTTGCTTTATGGGTGTTTGCCATGATCTTTTGCTGAGAATTTGATATCCCTGTATGATCTTTGAATGGTATGCATGTTTGTGGCTCAAGTGTGACATGGATAGGCTTTTACATGTGAAGCGGGCCTTCTTTTGGTAAAACTGCTTAAATCTGAAAATTCTGCTTTGTCACATGCTTGTATTTTCATATATTACTTGTGGCAATGCTTTGACTATGCTATGATTCATGTGTGTGACCTTTGTCTCATTTTTAGCCTTTGACACTAAATTTGGCCTATTTGAGAAGCTCATGTAGTTGTGTATATGCTTTGCTTTGCATTTCTGCATTTTCACCTTGATTCATACATTGTCAACAAGGGGGAGAAAAGGTGAGCTTAATGAAAATTCAGAAGAGGTGAGCTGAAATTTGGAAGTGTGCATCCACATGTTCGGGGGAGCTTGCATTTGTTCGGGGGGAGCTTTCTTCTTTGTTTTCGGTGTGGATTTTGTGCTTTGCTTGGCTTGTGACCTTTCTTTGCCTTTCTTCGGTTTTGGTCATGAGTTGAGCTTATTTGTTTTTCCTTCTTCTTATTTTCTCTTTTTCTCTGAATTTCATTTCGCGTTGTGTGTTGTCAATGCACTCATCAAGGGGGAGATTGAGGACTAGGAGCGTCCCAGTGGTCGGTGGATGACCGCTCCTCAGTGATGAGTGATTGACAACGGGTGTTGGACTGACTCTTGGCTTAGTGCGCAGGTGTAGGCTGCGGCCTAGTTCGTGTTGTTGCAGGTGAAGAACGGGCGCGAAAGGTCTTCGACCTTGAGGGGCCTCCGGGAGATGGAGAGACAAGTAGGCTCGGTTCGAGGGACCCGGTGGACGGCGGGGCCGGGTGCGGGCCACATGGTGGCGACACAAGCAAGACGAAGTCATGGACAAGTGAGCCGGTGCACGGTGGCGGTCAAGTCAAGTGGTTTGGCGGGAGGCCGGACCGAGCACGCGGGGTTTGGTGGTTTGCCCACAAAACCATCGGCGGACGGTTTCTTGGTTTGGGCCTCAAAACCAAGTCCGAGGGCCCAACACGACGGAGACGGGATCCGGGCGTGTCGGGAAGCTTCGAGGCGGAGGACACGCGGCGGGATCGCATGGCTTGCGTCGGGAGGACGCGGGGTGCGGCAAAGGCGTGGCTGTCCGATGGCAAGACCCACAAACATTACCAAATTGCCCCTACGTGGGTTGTATCGCCAGTAGTGTAGTTAGGGGTAGTCCAGTCATTTACCACTCCGGCGGGACCTGATATATAAGCCATGAGTGTGTGTTGATGGCTCTCTCTCTCCGGGACTTAGGGTTTCATTTCCCCCTTCTTCTTTCTCATTTTCGTAGCTATTTTCCTTCCTATTTTCTCTAGGCTAGCATGAGAGCTTCATGAGAGATTTGTTGAGAGGGATGGATGCTAGGGCGGCATGCTAGACCTTGTGAATCTTTCCTGGTTTGTATAGAAGATTCGGGGTTGTTTTTCGTGGCCTTTTGTGCTTGTTTTCGTGCCTTTGTTTCCAGTGTGATTCCGCGGATTTGAGTGGGTTTCTCCCCGGATTTCTTTGAGGGAAACATGGATAGATGTCTTGTGCATCTTTGTGCTTGATCTTGTGCCCTCAAACGCCGGGAAACCACTTCGATTCTTGAGTTTTCGTTCGGTGCTCTAGCTTTTGGTGGTTCTCAAAGGATTCGCGATTCCCGGTGATTTAGGGAGTTAGGAGGCAAGATTTTTGGGCTATAGCATCCTTGTGTGACGCTTTTCATGTCCCCAAACCCTTGTCTCCATAGCTTCAACCGTTTGGGAAATCCGATGATGATTTGGGGGAGTTGACTTTCGGGGTCGGGCTGTTTCTGCTCTGTCCGCACCTGGCGGACGATCCGCGGGGGGTCGCGGACGGTCCGCGTGGGTCGTGTTCGTCCCGTGTTCTTCGCGTTCTTGCTCGTCTTTCGTTTCGATCCGTCGCGATTTTGGTTTTTGGTTGGACGGAGTTTCGGACGGTCCGCGGTGTCGGGCGGACGGTCCGCGGGTGCTTGGCGGACGGTCCGCGTGCTCCCCGCGGACGGTCCGTGGGTCGTGTGTGGCTTTGGTTCGTTCCGTGTGATTTAACGGACGGTCGCGGGAAGGGCCGGACGGTCCGCGAGAGCAGGTCGGACAGTCCGCGCGGTCCATCGCGGACGGTCCGCACTGCTAGGCCGGACGGTCCCGCCGAGGCTCGTGCGGTCTTTGTTTGTTTCGATTCCTTCCCTCCCTTTCTAGTGCTTCCGCGTGTGCTTCTAGGAATCATTCCTAAGGCTAGAGGTTGATCCATAACCTCGTGGTCTTGGCGATTGGTGCGTGATTCGATCCATCGCTTGTGTGTGACCAGGATTTGAGTAGGACATAGGCCGGGTTCTTTGGGAAGAATTTTTACCGGCTCCTATTCACTCCCCCCCTCTCTAGTCACCATATGATCCTTCATCATGGATTGGCTGGAGGATGAGTTCAAGGCCCTCACCGAGGTGATCTCTGGCGCCAGCAACTTCGCTGTTGCTTTCTCTTTGGAGAGTATCCTGAAGATCCTTCATGATTACGACTGTGTGGACTTGGCGAAGTTCCGCGCGAACCTCTCTCGATTCCCCAGCGTTACTAGCGACGCGATACTTCGAGAGAACCCCGACGTTGCGGCTATCAAGACGAAGTTCGCAAAGGAGTTTTGGCTGGCTGGCGGGTCAGATGTCGTTAAAACCATTGCGCAGGTGAAGCTTGCCGAGGTATTTTCTTTTGATCGATTTCGTGACTTATGTTCGTCGCAGATGTTCCAGTTTCTTAAACTTTCCTCACTTTTTCCTTCGTTTCTCAGCTGAGGGAAGAGGAGAACCGAGAAGGCACTACCGCGCCTCCCGAAGGATCGGCCTCCGGCGAAGGTTTGAGCGAAACCGGCGAGGGCTCAGATGGCAGCAGCAGCAGCAGTAGCAGCAGCAGCAATGATGGCGACGACAGCGAGCAAGTCCAAGAAGGGGAGGAGGATTCACCAAAGGTGGATGTCACGAACTGAAATGTTCGAACTTTTGGGTGAATTGGAGATTGGTTGTACATTCGTGTGGGTTTGTCAAACTTCTCTGAACGGATGCTTTGTATATTCTAACCTGCGCAGGTCCTGCAAGCTGGGCCTGCGCAGGACGTGCTACCGCTGCGAATTCATCGGGATAAAATGCTCGTTAGTGGTGAAGCGTGGCGTCTATTCAAGCGGGCACATCCCGAACAAGATTTTTCCGATTTTTGGCTTGAGGCTTCGCTTAAGTTTTCTATAGGTTGTTTTGACCTCTCCTCGTTTTTCTTACTTCGTAAGAATGTTCGTTCCGTGTCGCCTACTCCGCCGTCCGCGAAGGTTCCCAAGACGGAGCCCCTTAGCCCCTTAGCCGATGTATCCGACTTCGCCTACGCTAGCGATACGGCTGAAGACAATGTTTGTAAACCGGGACATGTTGTTGAGCTTTCGTTTTGAGTTTTACACCAAGTGTTGTAATTACCAAAGAACTGTTCGGAAGTTTTTATGCGAATAAGGCAATGAATGTGTTTTTTCTTTGAAAAAATGTCACCCTCCCCCACCTTGCCGTTTCGCATGAAAACTAGACTGCAGGTTCGCGAATCTTACTATTCACGAACTTCTTTAGCACATCTTTAGGGGAAGTCTTCATCAATTTTTGAAAATTTCGACTGTCGCTGTGCAAGTCGACAAAATTTGTTTTTCGAATTTTGTGGACTTGCCCCGACCGGCAAACTTGCCTCGGTTGAAATTGCAACCCTGAGTTGCTTCAACCAATATTTTTCTGCGAACGTTCGATGGAGCCCCTTGTCCTTTTCTCATAATGATGATACCTGAAAAAATTTTCAACAATCTGAACTGAGTGAGAATACATAGGCGAACCCTTAGACATTCGTTTTCTCGAACTCATCATGCGGACTTTCTGGTGGGAATCCCTTCGTGGATGGGATTTACTGGGCCACAACTTGTTGTTGTCTCAGGCCTCTTTGGTGGGAATCCCTTGATGGATGGGATTTTCTGGGCCACAACTTGTTGTTGTCTCAGGCCTCTTTGGTGGGAATCCCTTGATGGATGGGATTTTGGCTGTCGGGAAGCCTTTTTCACGAACTTTTTCTTCTTTCACGTTGGAACTCTGGCTATCACGAAGCCTTTTTCACGGACTTTTTCTTTTTTCACGTTGGAACTCTGGCTATCACGAAGCCTTTCTCACGAACTTTTCTCTTTTCAAGATGGAATTCTGGCTATCAGGAAGCCTTTCTCACGAACTTTTTCTTTTTTCAAGATGGAATTCTGGCTATCAGGAAGCCTTTCTCACGAACTTTTTCTTTTTTCAAGATGGAATTCTGGCTATCAGGAAGCCTTTCTCACGAACTTTTTCTTTTTTCACGATGGAATTTTGGCTATCAGGAAGCCTTTCTCACGAACTTTTTCTTTTTTCACGATGGAATTTTGGCTATCAGGAAGCCTTTCTCACGAACTTTTTCTTTTTTCACGATGGAATTTTGGCTATCAGGAAGCCTTTCTCACGAACTTTTTTTTCACGATGGAATTTCTGGCTATCAGGAAGCCCTTTCTCACGAATTTTTTCTTTTTTCACGATGGAATTTCGAGACACAAAATACGAAACATGCAATTTGGGGGAAGACTCTTTTCATATATATATCGGAAAGAGTATTTACATGGGATCCGCCTCGTTAAAAACCTTGCCTCTTGATTTAGAGCCCCCTTTGCAAGGAAAAGAGTACGGTCCCTCTTATTCTAGCACGACGATTAAGAAATAAAACTAGTTTTTCCTCCGAAGTCACTTATAGACACGTTATTCGGGCTTTTATCTTCCTAGAATGTAAACTTACGAAGATTGAAAAAGTGCTACCGACTACGTCTATCTACAACTAGGGTTTTCATGGATAATACCTCTTTAGGCTATCGACATTCCACGAATACGGCAACTCTTCGCCAGTCTGCTCCATCAGGCGAAAAGCCCCTGGCATGTCTGTTTCCCTGGCTACGTAAGGCCCTTCCCATGACTCATGAAGTTTTCCTGGGTTCTCCCAATTTTTCTTTCTTTTCAAGACAAGATCACCAGTTTTGATGTCCTTTCGGACCACCTTTTTGTCTCTCCATGCCCTTGTCTCTCTCTGGTACTTCTCAATGTTTTCTGCCGCTTCAAGGATTGTCAGCTCTATCATGTCTTTCTCCACCTTCTTATCAATTTCCTCTATCTCTTTTCCTTTCAAGACTCTCATGCTTTCATTCTTGATCTCCTCTGGCGTCATAGCCTCAGTCCCGAAAAGTAGGCGAAAAGGCGTGAAACCTGTTGCTCTTGAAACCGTGGTGTTATGAGACCAGATCACCTTCGGAAGTTCATCCACCCACTTTCCCTTTTTCTGATCAAATAAACATTTCTTGATTCCCGAAAAAATCAAACCATTGGCTCTTTCGACTGCACCATTGGACTGTGGATGATATACTGATGAAAATTTCGCTTGTGTGCCCAGGGTTCTGCAGTATTCTTTGAAGGTGTAGCAGTCAAACTGTTTGCCATTGTCAACCGTCAGCTCTCTAGGAACTCCGAACCTGCAGACTATGTTCTGCCAAAAGAATTTCTGAACTGTTGCCGCTGTGATATTCGCGAGTGGTTTTGCCTCTACCCACTTCGTGAAATAGTCGACTGCTACAGCCGCAAATCGGCAATTACCCTGAGCTGCTGGCAATGGGCCTACTAGATCCATTCCCCATCTTTGCAGAGGCCAGGTTGGAGGAATTAAGTGAACTGGCATTGAAGGCAGGTTCTGCTGATTTCCCGTCTTCTGGCATGCTTCACATTGCCGAACCAACATCTTGGCGTCGATGTTTATGGTGGGCCAATAGAATCCCTGCTTTATCGCCTTGCCAGCCAAAGCCCTGGTGCCTATGTGTGCCCCACAAAATCCACTGTGAATTTCTTTCAGAAGTTCGCGACCTTTTTCGGAGGTGATGCAGCGTAGCCAAGGCTCAGTGACTCCTGATTTGTACAATTCTCCATTTACCACTGTATAGCCCCGAGCCCTTTGCTTCAACCTTTTCTCCTCCAACTCATCCTGTGGTTCGTAATGTCCCTTCAGATAGGCCATTATTTCTGCTCTCCAGTCTGGAATTTCCACCATATTCACGATTTGAGTTCTTGAATCTTTGATGGAGGGTTCTCTGATGATTTCAAAGAACACGTCCGGTGGTAGCTCCTGATTTCTGGCTGCTGCCTTCGCCAGTTTATCCGCCTCATTGTTATCATCCCTTGGGATATGCTGGACTGAATACCTTTTGAAGTGTCTTTCCATTTCTCTGACTTTTTCAAGATATTTCATGAGAACTGGATTCCTGGCCTCGCTTTCTTTCTCGATATGTTCCTGGATCACTTTCGAATCCGTTTTGATTATGAAGGTCTGTTGCCCCAAGGCTTTCATTTTTCTCAATGCCAGCAGTAGAGCTTCGTACTCCGTTGTGTTATTCGTGGAGTGTTCGTTGTTCGCGAATACGAGCCGCGCTGCATATCTTATGACCACGCCCGTCGGGGACGTTACAACAGCCGAAATTCCAACCCCCTTGTAACACCATGCTCCATCACACTGTACTATCCAAGGTTCGGGCATATTTTCCTCAAGATTCTGAGTAGGTGAGGTCCAGTCCACGACAAAATCTGCTAGAACTTGCGATTTTATTGCACTTCTTCTCTCGAAATCCACCACATACTCGGAGAGTTCAGCACCCCACTTGATGATTCGGGTGGATGCCTCCCTGTTTGCGAACAAGTCACTTAACGGTTGGTTGGTGATAACTCTTATTCTGCGGCCCTCGAAGTAGTGTCTTAGCTTTCTTGCTGCCATGATGACCGCATACGCAATCTTTTCCAGTTCGGAATAGAAAACCTTGGAACCAGCCAATGCATCAGAAGCGAAGTATACATGAATTTGCCTGAGCTTTCCTTCTTCTTCCTTTTCCTGTACCAGCATTGCACTTACTACCGAATTTGATGCAGACACATACAGCAGAAGCGGCGATTTTGGCTCGGGAGGACAGAGCTTGGTCATGTTGGACAAGTAGTCCTTGAGTTCGTGAAAGGCCTGCTTCTGAGGTTCGGACCACTGGAATTTCTTGGCACTTCTGAGAACTTGGAAGAATGGCAAACTTCTTTCTGCGGCTCGGGGATGAATCGTTGAGGGCGACCACTCTCCCCGTCAACTTCTCGAACATCTTTCACCGAGATTGGCTCTTGCATTTCCATCGAGCCTTTATCTTGTCGGGGTTTGCTTCAATGCCTTTCGTTGAAACTAGGCATCCAAGAACTTTCCCCTTGTGAATGCCGAACACGCATTTTTCTGGATTTAGCTTCAAGTTTGCCGCCCTCATGTTCGCGAATGTTTCTGCCAAATCACTGATATGGTCTCTTCTCTGAACACTTTTGACAACTATGTCATCCACATATGCCAAAATGTTTCTCCGAATCTCTTCCGGTGCGGCACTATTGCTATCATTCTTGAAAACGTGCATCCTGCATTCTTCAGCCCCTCTGGCATTCTTACGAAACAAAATGTTCCGAAATGAGTGATGAAACTTGTCTTCTCTTCGTCCTCTTTGCGAACTCTAATCTGATGATACCCAGAAAACATGTCCAGGAGCGAAAGCATCTCACTGTTGGCTGCATCATCCACGATTTTGTCTACCCTTTCCAAGGGGAAATCGTCCTTCTTGCAAGCCTTGTTCAAATCGGTGAAATCCACACACATTCTCCATTTGCCATTTTTCTTCTTGACTGGCACAGTGTTGGCTAACCAGACTGGGTACTTGACCTCTCTGATCACTTGGGCCTCCTGCAACCTCTGAACTTCTGCTTCCACTGCCTTGACCTTTTCGTCGGTCATTTTCCGAAGTTTTTGCTTTTTGGGTGGTATCTTGTCATCCGTTTCAAGGGCATGTTCGATTATGTCTCTGTCAACACCTTGCAAATCTTTAGCTGACCATGCGAAAACATCCTTGTTTCTGTTCAGGAAGCGTATGAGTTCATCATCCTCTTCGGCGCTGAGGTTCGCCCCTATTATGACTGCTCTGTCGGGCATGTCATCCAAATACACTCTCTTTGTTTCATCTTCTGCGGCTATGTTATTTTTCCGCTTAGGCTCTTCATATGTTTCCTTCCTCTCTTCAGCTGCTTTCAGCTGGTACACATTCGTTTGGCCAGGCGTGTGGCCCTTTTCTATGTTCCTGGCCTCCTGCTGATTGCCGAATACCGTGATAACCCCTTTGGGCGCAGGCATCTTCATGCATAGGAACTGTTGCCTTATGACAGCATCAAACTTGTTCATGAAACCTCTGCCGAAGATCGCAAGGTACGGGTGATATATGTCAACTACATCAAAGGTGAGGTTCTCCGTTCTGGCATTTTCAAGATCTCCGAAAGAAACTGGGAGTGATATTTTTCCCACCGGCTTGATGGGCTTTCCTCCGAACCCCTGCAATGGGTACTCTGGTGGATCCAACATGTGCTGGCTCAGATTCATTTTCTCGAATGTTTTCAGGAACAGGATGTCCGCCGAACTCCCGTTGTCCACCAAGATTTTTCCTATGACCCACCCAGCAATATTTACTTAGATCACCATGGCGTCATTGTGGATCGCGGATTTCAACCTGAAATCTTCTTCTGTAAAGGTAATTGGCACCTTCGCCCACTCCGGGCGGGCAGCTGGGCCATCATTGATGATGGTATTCACAGATCTGAAGTAATTGTTTCGCTGCTTCTTTGTTTCGAATTCCATAGCGGATCCGCCCGTGATTGGCATGATAGTCCCGAACGACGGCAATGCTTTGGAGTTCTGAGGTCCCGAACTTGACTGAGGCCTTGATGAGCTTTCTGGAGGCGGTGGCAAGATTTCCCGAATGGGCCGTGGCCGTGCTGGATCGACCGTATCGCTTGCGACCGAGGGAAGAATTGCTTGTGATGGCCGCCATGCTTGATTGCGATTGTGGAAATTCTTTGAACGGTACAGAGCTTGGACGCGGACTCGCGAACTGCGGTTGCCGGAAGTTCGGCCGAACGGGTTGGCATCGAGGATGCAATGCTCATCGGTGCTTTCTCTTGTTGGATTCGTGCCATGTTCTTTTTTGTCTCCGGGCACCCTTCGGTCTTGTGGCCTCTTCCATGATGCGCGGTAGAAGTGGGGATCTCTTGGGTTGTGGTTCGGGAGGCTTGGGGTTCCTCTTCCTCTCCCCCTTCCTCTCGGGACCGAATCCTCCCCCGGCACTTGGCCCGCTTGTCTGTTGCGGGCCGAGAATTTCCAACACCGTTTACGTTTCGTGGATGCTTTGGGGTGGTGCCCGCCGAGTCATATCTCTGCCGCCGCCCCGTCTTGCCTCGTTTCGTTCGGCTACTCTCTTGCGGTGGTCATCATCAGACAGAATGTAATCCTCCAATTCCCGAAATAGTTCTTCAACTGTCTCAGGCTTCTTTCTTGTGAGGTGGGAAGCCGTTGGCCCTGGGGTGAGACCTTTGATCAGTGCCTTGATCGTTGTCTTGTCATCAGCGTCGGGGATCTGAGACCTCTGTTGCATGAACCTTCTCATGAAGTTCCGCACTGGTTACCTGTCCTTCTGCTTGCAGTTGTACAGATCTGAGGCTTCGGCTGTTGTGTCATGGAACATCTGAAACGCTTGCATGAACTTTGTTTTGAGATCTACCCAGCTGTAGATCGAGTGTGGAGGCGGCGAGTGAGTACCAATTCGATCGGTCCTTCGCAAGCTATGATGAAGGATTTGGCGAGTGCAACATCATCTCCTCTGCCGAATTCACGGTGACTCGTATCTCATGAGAAACTGCTGGAGTTTCGAAGCCGTTGTACTTAGGAAGAGAGACGGGCTTGAACTTCGGCGGCCAAGGTGCTTGTTTGCGGCCCTATTGACGACGGCGATTCGGAATCCACGAAGTGTGAGACTCCGTTTCCCGCGAAAAAGTTTTCTTTCGGGGATTCTCTTGCGAGCGCGAGGGGTTGTCTTTGCGGTGTTTCTTGCCACGGGGAGAGCTGTTCTCTTGTTCTTTCATTTCGTCAATTTCTCTCTGTATTGCTTGTATCTGCTCTTTTGCTTTGTTCAGCTGCTCTAGTTTTTCAGAGATTTTTCTCTTCGCCTGCAATTGAGCCGCGAACTTTTCTTTGTCTTTCTGTAGCTGTTGTATCTTTTGGTGGACTATGGCTAGCTCTCTGTCTATGGAATCATCGTTAGCATCAACATTCTCGTGCTCTTGCTGTTCAGCAGGTTGTTCTTGGATGTGAGCTGTCTTTTCTGCTCTTGCCTTCATTAGGGCCTCAAGCTTCTCTCTTCGTTGTTGGTCTGTTACGTTCGAGGACTCAGGAACAAACGGGTTTTCATTCCCCTGGGTGAGATGGCGATCTTCCTGGTTTGCTGTCTTTGGAGCGATCTTCTTTGACTTCTTCTGAGGTGGCATCGTGAGTTTCTTTTCGGCTGGGACACGGTGGGCGCCAATGTTGGGGGGATACCCGAAAAATTCGGATAACTACCCTAACACAAGTATGAGTTCTCAACACGTTCAAGTACAAAATCAAGGCGCAAAGAGACCGTGATTCTCTCCGCAAGTAGCACAAGTTCCAAAAAAGTCTGAATCCGTTTACACGTGCCCTAGCGCCCCCTTTTATAGGGAGATGAAGGGACTTTTACATACCGATAACACCCCTGGCCTCAGAGAATATTCCGGGTGTGAACGCATACATGATTGTCTTTTCTACCTAACATATTTACAAATCTGCCACTAGTTCACACTCTAAACCCGGACTTTTTGGGACTACAACTTTGACTTTGCTTCTCCCCTGATTCGCGAATGTCTTCGCACGAAACTCCCGAACTAGGTCTTCAACAGATTCCCGAAGTGACCCTCGCTTCCCAGCCGGTTCGAGCGTGTCCATGCGCCTGAGCCCCGAACAGAGTCTTCATCAGGTTCCCGAATTAGCAATTCTTCCGAAGTTCGGACCATCAACAGTTGATATTCCGGGCTCCCGCATGTTCGTGACTCCTCCTCCTCGCCGAATCTGGATCCCCGAACTCTGCACATTCGCGAATTCGAGACTTCGCAGGTCCCAGGTTTCCGAGAATCGCGAATTCCCTGCTCCTGAAAAACATGCTTTGAAAACTTCGTTAAGCTCAACGTTTCGAGGGTGACGGGTTTTCCTGAATTCCCCAACACCAGAGACTACAAATAATACCAGCAACATATGCTGATCACCCATTTCCTTCAGTCAACCTGTCCCTAAGAGAAAAACAAATATCTGCCATGGACAAATCTCAGCTTATGTAGAGTATATGATCCAAAACTCATGGATGCCATATGTTATAGTTTGGTAGCTTTGATTGATTTCCATTTCCTCGATGTTATTAAGCAGGTATGGCCCATCCGTATTCAGCCAGTAATTCATAGAGAATGGTGTAAAGGTTTGAAACAGAAGGTCATCTATTTTGTCAATTTCACAATATACTGTGTTTCCTTAAGTGAAGTAAAGATTGGTTACTACTTTGTGAGCCTGTGAGGCATGATACTTACAGCATATAATTGATATATGAGGAATAACTTGATTATATTAAGCATAAGAATTACAAGATCATGAAGCCTGAGCTATGCTACAACACATACCAGTATTCAGTATACTCTGGCTAAGTTTTGTACAAGTCAATTCGTTATGTAAAGAAAAATATTTAAAAAACAGAATTTGATGAAGTATAAAAAATTGCATGTCATCATTCGCTCGTTACAGTCCTGGAAAGTGAAAATATCCCACAAGCATGGACCCGTGTCCCGTGAGGATTGTACTTAAAAACGGCAAGGAGCTACCCTGCAGTTAGTCAGTGTCCTCATAAACAGTAGCATGCCAAGGAGGACCGCTGAAAAACCACATCGTAGTAGTAGCTACAAAATTAAAATCGCATTGATCTGCGAAATTGCTTGATTTAGCATCAGAGCAAACAATTCGACGCTTTGAAAGGTTCAAAGTAGATTAGCACCTCGGAAATGACCGGGTAAAAGAGGACGCACCAGTGGCGGCGGTGGCCGTGGAGTGCGATCGGGCCGGAGACCGTGCGCCTCCCCCGCCGACGGCCATTGAGTGCGACAGGGCATTGGGGTGGAGGCGGCGGCGACGACGGCGACGATGTCGGGGTGCAGGGGAATAATTCGATTTCAGCGAGTGGGCAGAATGGGCTGCAGGAGGGGATTGGAGACGGAGTGGGCCGGACTAGGCAGTGAGTGAGAGACCAACCAAATGGGTTTTCTCTATTTTCTTTCGTTCGGCTCCATCTCGATCCGGCTATATTATCTGGCCCAGCGTCAGACTTGAATACAAACTTGAGCACGGGTGCTTTGAGTATGTCCCAGCCTCTAGGTGCAGGCAGGCGTGCAGCCACTGAGATATGGAAGTCTCAATCAACCAAATGTCACTGCGGGCTAGAAGTGATTTTCCATAAGATATGGTTCGGTAGCCAAAAAGATTATTTAGAATAAATTGTACCCCATAGAGAATAAATGATCCCGATACTAAATAGAAAAGGCTAGCTTTTCTGATTTCCAATACTTAAGAGAATCATTTTACAAAATCTTACAAAGCTCTCTTAGAATCACAAGAGGTCTTTTACGGTGCACGACACTACCCAGTGGTAGTATGGTAGTATAACCGATTTTCCGATATGGGTAAAATAGTAATTTACTAGAAATATAAAATGATAATTTACTCGAAATATATTAACCAGCGTGAGATGAGGTTAAATAAAAGATTTCATATGTTTGATTTCATATATTACACATACTACCTATGTATACTATCTATACTACCGCTAAAAAACTGATAGTATATAATTAATTTCAATTGTCCGATCCTTCAAAATATGTGTTTTTTTATTACAAAGGAGTCTTTTTCAAACACTAGTATAAGGTAGTACTCCTTCCGTTTCAAATTGCAAGTCGTTTTGGCGTTTCAAGGTTCAATATTTTTTTTATGTACCTAGATATATGGTTATGTCTAGATACATACTAACAACTATGAATCTTAGATTTGCCAAAACAATCTACAATTTGGAACAGAAGAAGTATTACGCACCGTAAAATACCTCAGCCACAAAGGGGAGTTACTTTGAGAGCTCTGTTGAATAGATCCTAACCTCCATTGTTTGATCTTCTAAACATCTTGCATTCATTGGTAAATTCATTACTGCCACTACAATTTGTTGCTTGATAACCAAATGCACTCAAGATTGGCTTTGTTAGTGGACTTCTCACTACAGACAAACGAGAATGGTAAAGAGTGTGAACGTTGACTCAGGGTCTTCAGACTTATTTGGAGATAAACCGTAAAGGTCCAGAGAAAGTAAAAACCGTAAGGTTCCACCGTCAAAGGTGCCATTGTTTGCAGCAACAAGCAGAAAACAATGGAGGAATGTTCCGATAATCACTACCGAAAACACCACTCCCTGACAGCCTTTTCAAGAAAAAAAAAGTAGCTTTTCAGTTTTGTGACTGCACGCAACCAAGTTATTTTTACACCACTTTGCAGTCAAAAGCTGATCACAAGTGTGTAGTAATAGGTCAAAGTGTATGCAAATTTAAAAGGAAAACTTAAATTAGATCTCATTCATCCATATTTGGTAAAGATATCCAAGATAATGATCACCAACATCGTGCTCCTAGATGGACAGACTCCCTACCACTATCATTTCCAATTTGTTTAAAGCCGACATCACTATTGATTTTTTAAGTTTGATACGAATCGGTGGTGATAGTCCACCTGAAAAGAATCATAAGTGATAGTGCTATCACCGCGTGAATTATGATCACTACTAGAATGCTATGCCTCCCAAAGTGACACTAGGCATGATGATTGTTACAAAGCATGAAAGCATCACCGACCAAGATTTTGCTAGTGAACTCCATTGTCGGCCATTCAAAATGTAACCTTCAGTAAAATCCTCATGCCTCGTAGTGGATAGATTTGCAGCTCCGTTGGGAATTGTATATAACTAGCCTTTTCAGGATACATATATTGTGACAGGTTGTCCGGGGGCAATAAAATTTTCCCATTTTCTGGCTTACTGCTGGTCTGCCTGGTCAGTTGTGTTGATAAAGATAAACCTATCACTGTGACCACTCCCATATTCAAAAAAATTGACAGACATGCTAGACGTGAACTGACCGTGACAATCTTTTCAGTAGTCGTGTACTACAACTGGAAACTCTAGTAGATCATCATCTGATAATTAAAAATTCCAAAAAGACGGATAAAAGTGTAGCCACCCGAGCTCATACGGTGCACCTAAGACAGTCTGCTCAAAACAAATCAACACCAGCAACCAATCACCAGCCAAATGAACACGCTGAGTATGCATATAGCTCGAGACATGAATGAATATGCCACCAGTCAATCAAGGAAACCAAAGTTCAGCATCTGCTACCATGGAATGAAGCCAGATCCATCCCTACTTCACAGGCCATGCAGCTTCTCAGAATAAGATATCTGCTCTCCACATCGGCACTCAGAAAATTTTAGAGGCATTGAAATCCTCCAAAATCGTATGAAAAATCCTACAACACGGGGGTTGTGTGCACCCCCTTGCTCACATTCGTTGTTCCGTGCCACCGCATTAGAACAGTTGGGTGCATCATGGAGAAAAGATTTACACTAACCAATCCTTTTGACCTGAAAATGAACGTGCTACACCATCAGTGATGCAATTGCACTAACCCATCGCATACGTTCAGTTGAAAATTACTCATGAGAATGAGGTATGCTTGCCTGTATGCATGTATAAAACTCTAATGTCATCAGCACAATAATACAGTCAAGCAAAGAAACCAGTTGCCACAGACTCAAACCCTTCAGCAGACATGCTGCTCGTAAGAATCATATTCCTCCTGCTGCTGTTCTCCACCACAACAGCTAACCATGCAACCAGAGAAACATCTTTGACAGGCTATAGGGGAGACGAGAGAGCTCTTGTGGCTTTCAAGGCGATGATCTCCCGCGACACCGGCGTGCTGACCTCCTGGAACCAGAGCACCAGTTACTGTAACTGGGTGGGTGTCACCTGCGGCAAGAAACACCCTTGCAGGGTGGTTGCTATAAACCTCAGTTCCCAAGGGCTCACTGGCTCCATCTCCCCTGCCATTGGCAATCTCACTTTCCTGCACTCACTCAACCTGAGCTCCAATAGCCTGAAGGGAGAGATCCCTCCAAGCATTGGCTCCCTCCACCGCCTCCGGAACCTTGATTTGAGTCAAAACATGCTCAATGGCGTCATCCCAAGCAACATCAGCCACTGCACCAGCCTTCGTGTGATGAACATCAGTAGCAACAAGGGGGTGCAGGGAAGCATACCAGCTGAGATTGGTGGCATGATGTCACTAACTGTTCTAGTACTGTACAACAACAGCATCACCGGAACCATCCCCCCATCTCTTGGGAACCTTTCCCGGTTGACCAGGTTGTCCTTACGAATGAATTACCTCGAAGGATCAATCCCAGCAGGCATAGGGAATATTCCATACCTCCGTTCCCTGCAGCTCTCTTGTAATAATCTCTCAGGTTTGCTTCCACCATCATTATACAACCTATCATCTTTGTTTCAGTTTTATGTGGCAGACAACAAACTGCATGGGCATCTTCCAGTTGACCTGGGAAAAAGCTTCCCAAGCATCAAACACTTTTGGGTTGGAGAAAACCGATTTACTGGACCTCTTCCACTGTCACTAACTAATCTCACAAGGCTCCAGGTTCTTTATGTTGATGCAAATTCCTTTACTGGAGTTGTTCCTTCCAAACTGGGAAGTCTGCAAAATCTTCAAGTGTTTGTTCTGAAAGGAAACAAGTTTGAGGCAAATAATGAGAAAGAATGGGAATTTATTGCTTCTTTGGCAAATTGTAGCAGATTGCAGATGCTGAGCTTTGGGCAGAATAGATTTGCTGGGAAACTGCCACAGTCATTGGCAAATTTGTCCACTAATCTACAGTGTCTAAAGGCTCCCAGCAACAACATATCTGGTTCCATCCCAACCACGATTGGAAATCTGGCAAATCTTGAGGATCTTGATTTTAGTGAAAACTTACTCACTGGGGTTATTCCTGAAAGCATTGGCAAGCTTTCACGATTGAACTATTTCTCTCTGTATTCCAACAACTTGTCAGGACATGTACCATTCTCCATCGGAAATCTCACTGGTCTATCTTCACTTAAGGCATTTAGCAACAGCTTGGAGGGGCAAATTCCACCAAGCATGGGGAATTTGAGCAAACTCTTAGCCCTAGATCTATCAAATAACAAGCTTACTGGTTTTATTCCAACCGAAATAATGAAGATATCATCGATATCAATGACTCTTAATTTGGCCAACAACTTGTTGGAGGGACCACTTCCTTTAGAAGTTGGGAATTTAGTAAATCTTGAAAAACTCCTTCTGTCAAGAAATAAATTGTCAGGTGAGATACCTGATACCATTGGCAACTGCAGAGTCCTACAAAACCTATATTTGGATGATAATTCATTCCATGGAAGCATACCTGCTACTTTCAAGAATATGGCAGGCCTCACTTTACTGAATTTGACGAGCAACAAACTGAATGGCAGCATCCCTGGGAACCTAGCCAGCATTACCAACTTGCAGGAGTTGTACCTTGCCCACAATAACCTTTTAGGAACAATTCCAGAACTTCTTGGTAATTCAAAGTCACTGCTCCACCTGGATCTATCCTTCAACAATTTGCAAGGTGAAGTGCCGACAGAAGGGGTTTTCAGAAATTTAACCGGACTATCAATTTCTGGAAACGATGCATTATGCGGTGGAATACCACAGCTCCGTCTGCGAAAATGTCCAAGTTTCACTGCAAAAGGGAATAAGGAAAGGATGCAAAAGTCTCTTAGAATAGCAATCCCAGCAGGAGCTATCCTGCTCCTACTTTCAGGACTTGCTTGGGCTGGATTTATGTACAGAAAGTTCAAGACAGCATATATGAACGAAATGTCACATCAATTCACAGATATAGAGCTTCCAATAGTTCCATACAATGATCTACTGAAAGGAACAGATGGATTTTCAGAAGCCAATGTGCTTGGGAAGGGGAGATATGGAACAGTATACCGGGGCACTCTAGAAAATAGAGCCATTGTTGTGGCTGTTAAGGTTTTTAATGTCCAGCAATCAGGGTCGCACAAAAGCTTCCAGGCTGAATGCAAGGCATTAAGAAGGGTGAGACACCGATGCCTTGTAAAGATAATCACATGCTGTTCAGGCATTAACCACCAAGGTCAAGACTTCAGAGCACTAGTCTTCGATTTCATGGTTAATGGCAGCTTAGATAGATGGATACACTCAGATTATGAAGGCCAAAATGGACAAGTAGCACTCACATTATCACGAAGGTTAGATATTGCTGTAGACATTGTGGATGCTTTGGACTATCTTCACAACGGTTGCAAGCCATCAATCATCCATTGTGATCTCAAGCCAAGCAACATTCTTCTCAATCAGGACATGAGAGCTTGTGTTGGGGACTTTGGCATTGCTAGAATTCTAGATGAAGCAACAAGCAAAAATGCTTTGAATTCCTATAGCTCCATAGGAATAAAAGGTTCCATCGGATACATTGCTCCAGGTAACACAACTATACTGCTACCAATGTGCTTCACATGATGTCATCTTTTGAATTTTTTACATACCTCTTTGTGATCCATATTTCATTCTGTTGCAGAATATGGAGAAGGGCTTGCAGTATCAACTCAAGGTGACGTGTTTAGCCTTGGTATCACTTTGATCGAGATGTTCACAGGAAGGAGCCCAACAGATGATATGTTCAGAGATGAAATCAGCCTGCATTATTATGCTGAGGCAGCTCTTCCTGACAAGGTTATGGAGATAGTAGATTTCAACATCTGGATGCATGATGAAGTAAATGGTAGCATTGGTAAAAGGCATATCACAATAACCAAGGAATGTTTGTCTGCTGTCATTCAGCTAGGTGTCCTATGCTCAAAGCAATTGCCCATGGAGCGGTTGTCAATGAATGATGCCACTGCAGAGATGCATGCTATCAGAGATGCATACATTAGTAGTCAACAACTTAGTGATGTCGAATCATATTAGTAACCACTTCCTTATAAAGTTATAATGTTGTTGTAGCCCATATTATACTTGCTTCTTTTGAGTCTGTTGTAGAACTTATAAACTTGTTCCATGTTGTCCATATCATCATAGGCATGGTTCCAGAGGACAAAAACAGCAGGTTGGCCATGAGTTTCTTTGAGTCAACCTGTCAAAAAGAGTATTACTGTGGGAAAGAAATTTGAGATCAATGGATGTCATCTGTTCTAGTATTTAACCATGATTCTGAGGTAGAGAGCTTTGTTTTACTTCCATTTATTTCCACAATATTAAGCATGGGAGATTCAACCATCTTCAGCTCATAATTCATATAAAACATAAGGATTTGACATAGCCTGAAGGTTTAATCTTTTCTCTATTCATAAAACATACAAGTGTATTCTCGGCAGAACAAAAGAATTGTTACCATTTTGTAAGTCTGCAGGGTGCACTTTCTTACAGCAGACAATTGATATATGAAGAATAGCTGGACTACTAAGCATAAGCATAACAAGATAAAGAAAAACTGCTCAGTATACTCTGGCAAAGTTTCCTAGTAGTGCACAAATCATGAAGTATTAAAGAAACAAATTAAAAACAAAATTTGATGAAGAGTATATAATGTAAATGTCATTGCTTGCCCATCAGTGATCTTGAAACTTGCGACTTATCAACATTCACATACTTAGACCTAACTTAAGCAGCTATGTGTAGTATGATCTTTCACAGACATGATACATAGTGGGCGCGTGAATTTGAACAATACAATCAGACACAATTTTATTGTCACACTACTTACCAAATCCTGACCAACTCCAGCAATTTTTCACTACCTGCTCTCCTTCATACAACCATGCCAATTGCAAAATCCGATCCGAAAGCACATGGATCAAAGTTCTCTAAGATCTGTTGGTGTGAGAAGTTGTGATGAGGGAATCACAATGGAAACTTTCATTGGAGTACCAAAGTGGCATAAAATCCTTCTGTCAACATCAAATCAATAAAACATATCTTGTGCTGCTTGATCTGTGTTTGTGGCGTGCATGTAGAACCTTAGATGGTTAAGCATAGACTGATACCCAGGCTTCCTATATTTCATATTCTCATTTCTAAAGAAATAATGTGTCATGTGCTCTAAAATAATATTGCTTGGGCTGAGATGATACGGGTTGCCATAGCTTCTTTTAGTCCCAGTGTGACACATGCCAGAACCCCACATGGACAACAGCAGGCAAGGAGGATGACTGATAAACGCATTGCCATAGCTGCAAATTAAGTCAACCAGTGACCAAAACGAGCTATGCTTGTATGGCTTGTTGACATGTGCCATAGTTGATTGGATCTGACAACTCTCCAGGCTGCAAGGACACTGACTGAAAACAAACATTGAATAGTCGTCTAGTGGTTGAGTGACCAATCCTCAAGCTCAATATTCCTCTTCCTTCAAAGCAGCTCCACCAAATACTCTTCAATCACACCATCACGAACATAATAATCAGTCTTCTGTTGCATATGCAGGAAGTACAAGGTGCCCTGATATTTGGTACCATAGACTGCAGCACAACTTGCAATCTTCTTGATGCTTCACCAGAGTTGTACAGAACACTGAACACAAGATCTGGGCATTCCACATTGCATTTCCTTCCCCTCTAAATCACTGTGTAGGAAACGAGGACGACTAATAACTTATCCTTCAATGCCAGATCGAACAGGAACTGAAATGGCAACTTTCCTGCAATGTAAAACTAAAATAAACTTCCTCAAACTGACTTCACTATCCGTCTGTGGATCCCCAATAGCTGCTTGGTTTTGTCTTGCACACTTCACAAGCGACATATACAGATAGAGTTCAGATTCCCTTCCTCCTGGCAATGAGCATTGGTGTCATGGAACCTTGGCCACTGTCATTATCCATTTATCTGAGAACTCCAATTCCAGAACCTGCTGCAAACACAACAGAGTGCAGATTTGGTGATTCGGCAGTAGGAATGAATTCAATTATTCCTGACCTTGTAGAAGTAAGCACAAAAAATCCCTTACATTGCAGCATCCAGCGCAGCAGCTCCCGGGCTGGAATCCGAGGCCCCCCAGTGATGCATTAGCGCAATAGGGAAGGGGCACAGCGGATCTGATGGAGGGGCCATGGATCACGAGCTGCTGCGGGGCGGATCGAACCGGGATTCCGATGCTGGAATCGAAGGAACCCCCACAGGCAGGTGCGGCGACTCGCTACGGCGGTGGGGAAGCGAAAAGTCGGAAGTGGTTATAGGGTGTGCACTTGGATGGAGAGGAAGACGACGAGAGCCAGGAGGCCGGTGCGGCGGCGTTTGGGATACGAGGCAACAGTATGCGCCGCCGCCGGCGATGACGATGGCTCATTTCGTTTGTTTAGCGATTTTCCTTTTTAGAGCCACGGAGTAGTTGGTTTTTAGTTTTAACTACCAATTATGCCTTGCAACGGGATATACTGTTACTTATCTCGTCGTCATTCATCTTGTTCGTGTCGTCACCCCACAGCTTTCCGACCTCAATGTCATCCCTATCGTACTACAACATTTTCGTCGTCTTCACGACCTTGTCTTCCCTAGATGCGACATCATTTATATCGCGCACACACCACCCCCAACCTCACCCGCTGTCGTTCGTGCCTCTCAACCTCACTATCATCCACCTTGTCCACGTCATCATTCCCGTCTCCTTGACCTCACTGTCATACCAGCCCCACCCCGACCTCGCATGTCGTCGTCTGCCCTGACCACACTGTCATCTTGCCACCCCTACACCTTCCCGACATTGTCATTATTCATGTCGCGTCCATGCCAGCATAATCTCACCTGCCATTGTTCTTGCCTCTCGAACCTTGCCATCATATTCCCGACCCCGCCTTCCTTGATTGTGTCATTGTTCCCATCGCGCGCGTTACACTGTGACCTCGCTTGTCATCGTCCACGCCTTCCAGCCTTGCCGTTAACTGGCCCGATCGCTAGTTAAGATATCTGCACACCGGTGTCGGTGCGGAATGTGGTCCCGACACTAACCAGTAGATAGCGCCGTGGTCTGTCCCTCAATGGTCGATGCTAAGTAACAAGTGACACAGAGATTTTATCCTGGTTCCGGCCGAGGGGGCCGTACGTCCCGACGAGAGGCGTGCTCAAGGCACTATATCACTTAGCACGGGGGTGCTCGTAGTGGGGCTTGCTACAAGCAAGGCGGGAGAGGAAGCGTGGCTTCCAAGTCCCTGGAGGAGTGGCTGAAGATATTGTGGGAGAATGAGTACGTGGTGTGTGGTGTTTCGTGTGCCGCTGAGTCTCTCCGCGGCTGGGAGTTCGCCCCCCCCCCCCTTTTATAGATCAAGGGGGCGGCGGGTTACATGTGCGCCGCGCTATCTAGCTACGTGGGGGAGCACGTCGTGATACGCTGTAGAGTGGGCGTCCATCCGGACGATCTTCGCAGCGATCTGGCCATGATGGCCTACCTCGTACCCGAACAGTGGCGGTTCGAGGGTAGAAGGGCGGCAGATGGTGGCGACGTCCTCTGATAGGCTTCGAGGGAGGTGCTGACGTTGGCCTGTACGGGGCACAGGAGTAGGTAAAACGGCGTCCCTTCCCAACGCGCTTCACAGTGTTGGAGTGGTTGCTACAGCGCCTGGCGTGCGCCTGCACGCGCGGGGACGGCGGCCATGCTGTTACAGTGGCCGGGATGGCGATCCACCGGCCTAGCGCCTCCACCTAACCCTGTAGGGTCACGAGAAAGTGAATCGAGGGTGCGCCCGGCCCCCCTTCGAGGGTCTGGCGCGTTAGCCGTCTTTGGAGCGGGCGCGCGGTGTCACGGGGCGACACCGGCCGCGCCTCGCCGGTCCCTCCCACAGTGGTGGGGATGGGCTCCTCCCTGGGGAGTTGGTGCGGCGGCACCGGGGCGCGAGCCCCGGCGCATGATGGCGCCGTCCCGCCGGTGTCGGGGCATTAAATGCTCGCGTACGGGGGCCGGCGCACGTGTGAGGGGCGCCCTCGAGCGTGGCGGACCCCGGCCGAGGGCGGGACGTACCCTCGAGCGGGGTGGAACCCGCTCGAGGGGAGCGAGACCTCGGCGGGGCGGAGCCGCTCGAGGGAAGTGCTTGCGCCCTCGAACGGGGCGGAGCCCAGTCCGAGGTGGTGCGCGCCCTCGAGCGAGGTGGAGCCTGCTCGAGGGGATCTCTAAGGGGGCCGCCTTGATGGGCCGTCGGGGTCCCTGCGGCGTGGGCCGTCTCCTGCATGGTTAGGTACCTGCATGGTTAGGCTAAGCGTGTTCTGCTTCGTTGCAGGTTTTAAGTGGGGATTTCCCCATTGTTTAAGGGGACCCCTAGGGCTGTCTCCGACAGTAGCCCCCGAGCATCTGTGGGTTTGCCATTGAGGCTCCCGCAGATGTTGGAACCTGCTGATAGGACGTTCTTCCCTCCTTGTTTTGCGAACGCCTTCCGTGGGGCCGCATCAGCGGACCTGCGGGTCCCCAGCCCCGAAGCCTGCGGGGAGTGTTGGTGCTCCTGCAGGGTTTAACCGCGAGAACTGGTCAGAGGGCGTGGCGCATGTTCCAACCGGCCTCGGCGGTGTCTCAGCCGGCTTCGGTGGCGCACGCGGCTGGGGCGGCGCCGTCTCCCGGCGGGTACAATTTCAAGGAGGTGTAGCCGTGCGTCAAGCCCCCGAGCCTTGGCCCATTCGAGGCGATCGGGTAGAGCTTTGCGACTTGTTTTCTACGCGCCCTCGCCGTCCCTCCGCGGGACGGAGGGTGAGGTTTCCGCAACCCCCATCGAGCGGGTCGTGAATTGCGGATTCCTCGTCGAGCTGCTAGCGGGTGGTTCAAGTGGACGTCCATGCCCCGTTCGATAAGGGTAGGCTGCGTGGTCCGGAGACACGTCCATGGAAGCGCTTGTGTGGGTTTGCTAGGTGGGGCTCGGTCCCGTTCGATAGGGACCGAGGGCGCGGAAGCTCTCCCTCGGTGGGATCCCCGGCTAGGCGCCCTCGGCGGCTCTCGAACACGACATGTGGGGCACCCTCGAGCCGACGGGCTCGAGGAACGGCTCGAATGCGCGTGCCCTCGTCGTCCCCGACTCGCGATGCGAGGCGCTCGTTCGAACCCGTCGAGGGTCGGGCTTCGTACCTCGATCGGTAGGGCCGTGCGGGGCCGCGCCTGGACGGCCCCGTCTTTCGCGTTTGCGGCCGTCGAGGGGTCTGGGCGAGCCAGCCCTCGAGGCGCTGGTTGGTAGCATAGCGCGGCATGGGTGCTTGTGGTGCCTGCTTTACTTCAAGCAGGCCCTGGGCGACCTCCTCACGCGCGCGCCCTCTTTAAAGAGTTGACATCGTCTCGAGCCAAGGGCTCGTGCCGCTCGAGGGTTTTGCGTGGCATGGGTGCCCGCGGTGCCTGCTTTACATCAAGCAGGTCCCGGGCGGCCTTCTCACGCCGATGTCCCTTCGAGGGTCATCTTTGTTTCGAGCCAAGGGCTCGTGCCGCTCGAGGGTTTTGCGTGTGTTGACGGTGAATTTCCGTCAACCTAGAGTACTTGTTATACATTGGTTTCGATTATGATTTGCAACTAACCCGCCACTAGGCATACTAATGATATAACAAGTTCACACTTGCGTGTCGATTTTGGAGTTTGTTGTTTACGCAGGAAATCTACGCTAATGAGGAGACTTTCGGGATAAGTTCACCAAGCACTTTGGAAGAAGATCATGAAGCCCGACAAGAGTCAAGACACGTGATGAACATGACTCCAAATGACCCGAGGACCGAAGCGTCAACGTGCAAGTCTTCGGGGACTCAATCGAGAAAACGGCGAAGCTTGCATAGCAAGGATTCAAGCCTAAACCGTGAAGGAAACGACGTCAAAGGCCCACATGCAAGTGCACACGAATAAGGGATCACGCGAGAAGCAACCGGGGAGAAAACCGGGGCCGAACCGGGCCGAAGTGGGCCTGGGCCGGCCGGCCCGGTCCGACCGGCCCAGCCCACTCCGGGGTCGGTTCGGTTCCCCCTTTTGCCCTAGGTGTTCGTCTATTTATTCCCTCCGCCGCCGTCGACCGACACATCGAACAAATCATCATACCGACGCCATTGACCAGAAAACCGCCGCCGCAAGATGAGGGAGAGAGTTAGATGAGTTCGTCGCAAGGATCAACGCCGGCGGAGAGAAGGAAGCAAGAGGAGGACTCCAAGCCGCTGGCCTAGGGGTGTTCCCAAGCTCCATCGCTGCCATCTTCATCGACGACGTTCTCCGGAGTCTCCATCACCCCTATGTGCTTCAATCCGTGTAAGATGATGGGGTAATGTCTCCGTTCATCCCTAGGATTAGATGGATACATGCTATGTGATCGCTACTTGATTCGTGGTTTCAATCTATTGTTTTCATGTTGATGATGCTTTGATGATTAAGGTTAGCTACCATGTTTTTTCGGGCATATGATATCCGCTACTCCCATAGATTTCATCAACATACCGTGTCCATCATAGGTCTAGTCACGAATACCTTCGCGTAGTGACAGTACGAGAGGAGGGAAAGGGCGAAACCGTGGTCACAACCCCCGGTAGATTGGTTTACCGCTTTCGTGTAGTAGATGCATGCCATGTTATCCTAGATCCTAGGGAGGGAACGCTTATCTTTCTTAATCACTCTCTTGTGTTCACCCTTTACCATATAGTTTAACCCTAGATTTGTTTGATCAACTTAACTTAGATTAACTTAGGTTAGATTGTCTTTATCTTTAGATTAATACCCCTTTCAAAGGTTTCCATTCAACTAGATTAGTACTTGGTTAAGCGCTAGTAATCCCCTTGCTCCACGGATTGATAAGAACCTTGGGAATCACGTGGTGAAAAAGGTGTGGGGTCCGTACGCTTGCGGATCGTAGAGGGATACGTCTTTTATCCGTCAACAAGCCCCTTTTTACGGCGCCGTTGCCGGGGAGCAAGCCGCCTTTGCTACGTTTAATCTAGTATTAATTTTGTTGATTACTAACACCTAACCCTTATTTTCTAGAAAAAAGAAAAAAAAATCTTTTTTGTTTTTCTTTCTACTTTTCTTGTGCCTAGATGGATTTGTTCACCTCACCATTGGAAGACGAAGAGGTGTCGCTAAGGGAGCTAGCAACGCCGTCAATGGAAGACATTGAGATGCAAAAATCAGATTTGGCGCTTGCTACAACCCACTATGAATTGAAGCCTGGAATCATCAAGTTAGTGGCGACAAAACCATTTAGAGGATTGGAGGATGACAACCCATATAGACACATTAAGGAATTCACGATGTTATGCAACACGGTGCAACAAAAAAGGAGTTCCGGCCGCTTGGTTCAAGTGGAATCTTTTTCCGTTCTCTCTCGAAGATGAAGCGCGAAGATGGTACACACTTGCATCTGTTGAAGCAAAAGGAAATTGGGATGAGCTAGTGAAGAAATTTCTTTTGAAGTTCTTTCCCATAAGCAAGGTCCAAGACTTAAGGAGGCAAGTGCTCACTTTCAAGCAAGGAGAGGATGAAGGAATTGATGAAGCATGGGACCGTTTTAATGAACTACTTGAGCGAGGCCCGAACTTGGGATTTTATCGGTGACTTGATGTTGCATACCTTTTATTTTTCACTAACCCCTAACTCATCTCGTTTTGTAAGCATGTGTGCAGGCGGTGATATAATGGATAAAACAATTAGTGAAGCCGCACAAATCTTACAAAGGATAAGCAATGGACAAAGAACAATACGAGATTGGCAAAGATGTTGTCGAGAGGAGCAAAACGACAAAAGCAAGCCCAAGGTGCTTGCTGAAATTTCCGAAAAAGATGAACCGGAGGTCAAGGAAGATGAACCGACCATTCAAGAAATTGAAGATCCACTTCCTAAGGTAAGAGAAGTCATTTCGGATGTTAAAAATGTTGAAACTAACATGAATGTAGGCCGAAGTATGTGGAATGCTAGACCATTGGCGGAGTTCATTCAATCCGATTGGGTTCAAGTTAATTTCGCCCCACTAATTAACTACCGAAGGAAGGAGGAACGCCGACACGTTGCCAAACTAGTTGAAGATATATTTGATCAAGAGATGAGTGGAGAGTCGATCCAAAAGATGTTTGAAGAAGAAAGAGAAGAAGGAGATGAAGGATGGATCGACCGGTTTGACAACTCAAAGATTTATGATGAAGGAAGAGAAGAGTACAACCGTGAAGAGCCTAGTGACTCAAAGGATAAATGGGAGGAGATAGGACTCAAGCTAGATGATAGCTTGTGTGCTATTGAAGCCTACACACTAGCAAATCAAGACATGGAAGTACTCAAGGATGAAGGAAAGAGTGAATCAACAATGAGCGATCTTGATGACATGTGGTGCATGGAAGATAAAGAAAGCAACATACAAGTCTTTGAAGATAAAGATCTGGTTGATAAAGAAGACTTCAAAGAAGAGATGAATGCGTACATAGTTGAAGGATTACATGTTCCACATGATGAGTTGAAGAAATTGCAAGATGGTGATGAAGAGGCAACTACACTTGTTGAGATCGATTCGCCTTCAACACTGCGTGATGAACCAAATATCACTCTTGTTGAAAAATTTCTAAGGCCAAGGTACGCGCTGAAATCTCAAGATATTATTGGTATTGATGTTGATAAATTCAAATACTCATGCTCAACCAATAGTATGAATGATAGTTTAAATTCTATGCCTTGTTCCAATAGTGATCATGTTGATAGGCTAGATTTTCTTGAGAATGAAAAAGAGGAAACATTTATGTTTTATCCAATTAATCTCACACCTAAAGAACCTTTGCCTAATGATGAGCTAAGTGCTATGCATGAAACATATGCTTCTTTTATTTACACCTTGACTTGTTGCTACAATTCACATGTGGTGTTAATTATGGACGCGTATGTTTACAATAAGTTTTGTAAATCCCGATCATGCTTTGCGCTTGGTCAAGCTAATGACCTTAAAGAATCATATGTCGGGAAAGGCCCGATTTTCACTAACCATGTAGACTAGGCTTAAATAATGAAAAAAAGAAGTCATGCCTAAAAGAGTTGCAAGATAAATCATCAACATCTCCGAATCCCGCGATGGATGCTGCTGTCTTCATCAATTGAGAGCTTGTTCAGAGGTGTACAAATGAAGAAAATGAGATATTCAGAAGATCCATCAAATTACCATTCCAACGCATCAAGAACCAATAAGTTTGAAGATCCGTGCAAGGAGTTATGGAGGAAACATTGAGCGTTGCGCGTTCTGAAATTTCAGGACAGATTTCATCGCTGAAGTAAAACGGACGTAACTCTCTTGTCCAGAGTCCGATTTGAGCAAATAAAGACTCGTTGGAAAGGAAATTTTGTGCACTATGCAATGGAGTAGAGCTTGAGTATACTATCTGTTCTGGACATTAAAAAAAATTTATGGAGTGAAGGCAGCACCAAAGGATGATAAAGAAGGAGATAACGATGAAACAAAAGGATGCTTTGGGCAAGTCTTCTATAAGTGATCAAGCACAACATGGGAAGTAAATTAAAGCTGCATTGGTACCTTTTCTTCTTGCATGAAGGGCCATGGCGATGCGACGAAAAGAAGGTATGTGAGAAAGTCGAGCTTTATGACTTTAAATGAAGCGCTTTTCGGGAGGCAACCCGTTTCTTTATATTTTTACTACTTTCTTAGAGAGAATAAAGAATGGCACCATCTTATGATGATCAACTTGTGTTTATTAATCTAAGTTTAGTTTTATTTTTAGAACCACCATCATGTTCATGATCATATTTATTTATTTGCATGCATTGCATTTTGTTATCAACATGATGTTTCTTTGCGTATACATGTTTTGCACATAGTTGGCTTGGTTGTTTTATATACTTAATGATGTATGCTTCATTTTCCATGTTAATACTTCATAAGGCATTATGAGTATTTTTCTTTTGTGATCTTGTGTAAACGTGGTGTTTAAACATGATTGCGGACCATCATCATTAAGTTCGATAAACCTTGCTAGCTTTTCATATGTTTTCATGTTGCATTGGTTAGTTTATAAGCTCTGCAATGCGCTTAATTTTTCTTGTGCTATAAGAGTTATTGATTTAAGGATAGACATGGTGTTTTGACCCTTGATAAATAAACCTTTATGGCTATGGAGAAATTCGGCAACCTAGTTGTAAACATGGTGTTTAGAACTAGGTGAAAGCATTGTCTTTGCTTATATGCTTTCCTATCATGTGCATACACACCTTGCACCACGTACACTCATTAGGTTTTTATTCCTCGTTAGACTAATTATGCCACAAGTTAAGAATCTTAGGAGACATTGTTGGATTGTTGGCAATTCTATCTACTCCCAACCGTCACCTTGGGGGTAGAATGTGCGTTTAAAACGTCTTACAGGCAAGATAAAGACTCTCACTACAAGGAAATTGAAGGATGGCTAAGAAGTGCTTTGTCTTCTTTTCCATGACTAGCAAAATGCTAAACATGGGGGAGACCCTGAAACTTCAACACGGAAGTGCAACATGACACTCTAGAAGATAGAATGATAAAGATCGTTAACATCTCCGGATCAATGCGCAAGAAGCCACCAATCTCATCAAAATTCTGCATGGTCTCGAAGGGAAAACACTGGATATTTTTGGATATTTAGAAGCCCCATGAAGTTACGATTCCAACAAATCAAGAATCAAGACAATCGGAGGTTCCTACAAGCGGTTATGCCCGAATCACCGAGTGCAACACGTCCTGAAATCAGATTTGGACAGTACGCAGCGCTGAAGTAAAACGGACATAGCTCCCTTGTTTGAACTTCGTTTTCGATGAATGACCACACGTTGGAAAGGTAATTTCATAAACTTTTCAATAGAGCTATATTTCGATATATGTTCTGTTCTGGACAGAGGGGGAAATCCATGAAAAAGAGACAGCAAGGAGATGATGAGAACAAGAAAGAGGAGATGGTGATGACAACATTGAAGAGAAGGGTGACCAATGACTCCATTAAGCATACAAGATCAAATTCAGAAGTTTAGGAGCATTAATAAATCAAGACAAAAGCAAAAGCCACATCGATACATGGAGATGTTGGAAGAAGGCAACAAAGAATTACAAAGGATGGTAACATCTCCATGGACCTTCTCTTTTCCAAACACAAATGCTTGTAAGTATGCCTTCAACCTCAACTAGGTGCAACCTTTTGTTTTTCTCTTCAAACAATAACATGGCTACTAGGAGGACAACCTAGGTTTCTTTTTACTTTCAATAGATAAGCATGACCATGTGTTCACCTCGATGTTCTATATTGCCTATGCTTACGGAAAGATGATGAAAGTTGCCGCTTTGTTTTACCTACATGAAGTTATACATGTCTTGGCTAATTGCTCTCTATAATATGATCTGAAATTAATTTAAATACCGGCTCTTTTATTTGTGGAGGTGAAATGACTATGCTCTAGACCCACATACATATCTTTGCTCTTTGATTTAAGTTTATGGATAGCCGGATAACTTGTTGTTTTTATGAAAACTTAACTTTTATGCTATCTACATATTTGTGATGCTCTTGCAAAGTTCTACCTACCAAAGCCATATACATATATGTTTTATGATAACAAAACCCGTAGATTGCAAACATATGTTTTGATGTGTTGGATTAGGATTGATTTCTATGGTTTGAGACTAAGAAGCTGGTCATTCCTTTGTGTAACTTTTTCATGCTAGCCTTTTTGTCCATGCATTGTGGGTTTTCACATCGAAAATTCCACAAACTTCGCTGGGCATCCACCCTAAACCAAAAACATCTTTTTGTGATCACCTCCTTGTCCACAACCCAATTTGAGTATGGAGTAAAATTCTCGATAGAGATTCAAATATTCTACAATATTATGGAATTTATACTTACTTTAGCAGTCATTTCCCCTCTCTTTTATGCTCGAGGACGAGCATCGTTCAAGCATGGGGGAGGAGTCATTCTCTGACACAAATGCTATGTAAGTATTATGTTGCAAAAAGTTTTGAGGAGTGTCGTATGGACCTCCCTGGGCCCACTGCATCGGTGGGTACCAGGACCGACTACTCGGAGGGCCCCTGGGACTACCCGGCTTGCGCTACACGGCACCTGAAGGCGTGGAGCACAAGGACAACGCAGGAGTAGTACTCGGTTAGGACTCTGTACACGTTCCGCTCTGTATAGAGGTCTCCTAGACGTACTCGGCTAGTACTCCTTCCCTACTCCGACTTGTAACCCTGCCTCCCGGACTATATAAGGCGAGGCAGGGACCGATCTCCTTCATCCAATCTCTTCTGATACAACTCACGGCGCACCATTGCACCATCCTGTAATCGTGCCCTATCAACCCAGAGCTACGCGGCATACGGGACGTAGGGTATTACACACCTCGCGGCCCGAACCCGTCTAAATTGTGTGCCACGTGTCTCTTCCTTCGAGTTACCGATCTCGGCGAGTCACAATCATCTACTTCGGGTACTCCCCGTAGTAGGTTGCCGGTCTAAAACACCGACAGCTGGCGCGCCAGGTAGGGGCTCTCGCTCGAGATCACATGGCGAACTCGACGGCTTCCGTCCACATCAAGCCAACCGTCGCCTTCAACCGCGGCGACACCTTTGTCTTCGGCGCCTGGGTCTGCACTGCTGATGGCGCGGGCTCCTTCCAGCGCCGCCTGACCATGCAACCCGACCCGAGGACAGGCCTCGTGACGCTTCCCGAAGTCGTCACAGGCGAACTCGCCGGCAAGTTCGGCGAAATCTCGCTCTTCAACCATCACGCTGACTTCGACCTCGAGTCCGACTCCAACTCGAACCCGACGTCACCATGGCTCATCGCCTGCGAGCCGGCTGCTCAGCCATCGCAGACGGTCCCTTCACCACGTCAACGCTCCGTGCGTGGCCCCCGCGTCCTCAGCCGGGCCCGCACTGGGGCTCCCGCTCCACGCTGGGCCGGCAAGGAGCCCGCAACCGAGTACAACTCGGACTCCGACGCCGTCCCCCACCACCTCTCGGACTCCAGCCCTCTCTCCGAGTTCTACTCGAACCCGGACTACGAGTTCGACTTTGGGTCGGACCCTGAGGAGCCCGAGTCCGAAGATGACTCCTCTGAGCTCCCCTTGTCAGGGCCAGCCTCTGGGCTGGTTATAAGATCGACGCCCGCCGGAAGATACGTCTCCGGCCGGACCGCAAGCTCCGCCGAACCGACAAAGGAGGACTCACGCTACGTCGCCTACATCGACTCACTACCGTTCCAGGAGGGAACACCACTAGCCCAGGCTGACTCTAACGCACCCACTGAGGTGGCACCTTCCGAGTCCAGCCTTGGCACCCCTGACCGCCAAGTCTTCATGGCTGCCGGCGACACCCCGGGAACCTCAGGCACGGCCGCAGACAAATACCTGGAGGACATCTCCGCAGATGAGCTGTCTGCTGATGCCCCTGCGGACGAGACCGACGCCACCAGGGACGCGCGACGCGAGCGTAACAGGAAGCGCAACGAACGACGCCGGCGGCTCAGAGACAATCTTCCCATCCGCAACCTTGCGGAGGCTCTCGAGGCGGTCGAGAGCAGGGTCCACACCACTCCTGAGCAATGCCTCATGTCGATCACAACGATCGCACGCCAGGCTCAGGGCATACGCGCTGGAGAGGTCATTGCCAAGCTCGCTGAAGAAGCCTACTTCATGCGGGTCGACAAGAGAGTCGCCCAACCTCTTCCCGGCTAAGCCTCGCGACAACGAAGCTACTAGTCGCGGCGGCCGACCCCGGTCCTAACCGTACTCGGGGCGACATCCCGGTCGACCCAAACCGTCGACGCTCCACCGCCGGCGGACCTTCACGACAGGAGCAAGGCAACCGAGAAGTCGTCCCCCACCGTGCTCCGGCCGGTGGCGGCGGCAACGACCCCCGACGGCGGCGGCGGCCGACGGCGGCGGCTCCAACCACGGGGCCAACAAGAAAGCCGGGGCGGCGGCGGCCGCGCGGCGGCCGCGGCCACGCGCATAGCCACGCCTCCGTGCCTCTCATGGCGGGTATGATGCTCGCCGGAGGATCGAGGAGTTGCGGCGAAGAAGTCGACCACCGCCGCCGAGGGCGACGGCTTCCCCGCCTTCTCACCCCGGCTTCGCAACCTTGCTCCTCCCCGACAAGTTCAAGCCTTTGGGGATCACCAAGTATGACGCGAAGCGAGATCCCATCCGGTGGCTCCGATGCTACGCCCTCTCCATCGAGAACGCCGGCGGCAACGCCGACACCAAGTGCCTCTACTTCCCCTTACGCCCGGACCAAGCCCCCGCTCACATGGCTCGAGTTGCTAGACAAGCACTCGATCGACGGTGGGACCACCGAAGGAGCAATTTACAAGCAACTTCGCGGGCGCCATGGGCCGTTCGGGTACTCGCATGGACCTCGCCATGATCAAGCAGGAACAAGGCGAGACCCTCCGCAAGTACATGCGCCGCTTCTTCGACAAGCGCGCTACCGTCGTCGACGTCACCGACAAGGAGGTCATCGACCTCTTCCAGGACGGTCTCTACCATCGCCGCACCTTCGAGGACTTCGGCCGTCGCTGCCCCAAGTCCATTCCCCACCTCAAGGACATGATCACGTCCTGGGCGGACGAAGAGGACAAGGCCAACGCCAAGTACGACGCCATCCGTGGCAAGACCAAGCAGAACCAGGGCGGCGGCAAGTGCGCAACACAAACCAAGGCGGCCGCAACAACAACAACAGCAACAACAACTTCTCGGGTCCCAACCGCAAGCGCAAGCCAAACAACACCGTCGCGGCTATCCGGCCCCCCGAAAGGGAACTCGAAGAAGAACTCCCGGCGGGTTCAAGGACCTCGCCGAAGGAGAAGTGCCCGTGGCATCCGAACGGCAACCACACTACAGAGCAGTGCTACCAGCTCAGGCACGCACTCAAGGATACGCCGGAGCCACCGCACCCTCACGATCAAAAGGGCAAGAAGAAGGACGGCGACAACGACGACTTCCAGGAACCCGAGAAGACCGTCAACGTCCTCTTCGGCGGACTGCCCAGCAGGCGGGAGCAGAAGGCTACCCGTCGCGAAGTGATGTCCATCGAGCCAGCGGTCATGACCCCTCTCAGGTGGTCAGAAGTACCCATCACTTTCTCCCCGCGCGGACCGGTGGACTAGCTTCTCCGAACCGGACGGTTCCCTCTCGTCCCGAAACCAACGATGGCGGGTTCCAAGCTCAACAAGGTGCTCATCGACGGTGGAAGCGGGCTCAACGTCCTTTTCACCAAGACCTTGAAGAAGATGAACCTCGACGTCACCCCCATGCTCGACAAGAGCAGCATGCCTTTCTACGGCATCGTCCCAGGCAACGCGGCTATCCCACTAGGCTCAGTGGTACTGCCAGTTACCTTCGGGGCGTCTCGGGACAACTACCGCACCGAGTACATCAAGTTCGAGGTTGCGGATTTCAAGACTTCCTACCATGCCATCCTCGGCAGACCGGCCATCGCCAAGTTCATGGCGGTGCCCCACTACACCTACTTGGTACTCAAGATGCCAAGTCCAGCCGGTGTACTCTCCCTCCAGGGGGACTTGAAGATCTCTCACGACTGCGATACAGAGGCCGTGGTGATCGCCTCAACAAACCAAGTACCCACCCCAATGATGGAGGTCTACGCCGCGTCGAAGAAGCTTGCCACAAGCGAACTCGACATCCCAGAGAAGTCTGACAGCGCCAATATGCCTCAGCCACCTGAGGAGGTACTCGTCAAGTCGGTCGACCTCGGAACAGGCGACCCCAGCAAGACCACCACCATCGGGGCCGGCCTCGATCCCAAATAGGAAGACGCGCTCATCAGTTTCCTTCGGGCTAACCGCGACATCTTCGCATGGAAGCCAGCGGACATGCCAGGAGTGCCCAGGGAGCTGATCGAGCACTGCCTCAACGTTGATCCAAAGGCCACCCCCAAGCGACAACACCTCCGACGCTTTGCCGACGACAGACGGGACGCCATCAAGAAGGAGCTTGCCAAACTACTCGCCGGCCGGCTTCATCGGAGAAGTCTTCCATCCCGAGTGGCTCGCCAACCCCGTTCTCGTCCGCAAGAAGAACTCGAACGAGTGGAGGATGTGCGTCGACTACACCGACCTCAACAAGCACCGCCCCAAGGACCCCTTCGGGTTGCCGCGGATTGATCAAGTCATCGACTCCACGGCGGCCGCGACTTGCTCCGCTTCCTCGATCGCTACTCCGGTACCACCGGATCGCGATCAAGGAAGAAGACCGAGAGAAGACCGCGTTCATCACCCCGTTTGGCGCGTCATCGCTACATGACCATGTCATTCGGGTTGAAGAACGCCGCGCCACCTACCAACGGGCCATCCGGGCTCGCTTCAAGCGGCAACTCAACAAGAACGTCGAGGCCTATGTGGATGACGTGGTTGTCAAAACCAGGGACTCCAGTACCCTCATCGACGACCTTGAAGAGACCTTCGCCTCACTACGCGAGTACCGCTGGAAGCTCAACCCGAACAAGTGCGTCTTCGGCGTACCTTCGGGTAAACTACTCGGCTTCATCATCAGCCAGCGCGGCATTGAAGCCAACCCCGAGAAGATCTCCGCCATCACCAGCATGAAAGCTCCCACGAGCATCAAGGACGTCCAGAAGCTGACGGGGTGCATGGCGGTGTTGAACAGTTTCATCTCGAGGCTAGGAGAACGGGGTCTCCCCTTCTTCAAACTTCTCAAGCACCACGAGAAGTTCGTGTGGACCCCGGAGACGGACCAAGCCCTTACCCAGCTCAAGGACTTCCTGTCAAAGCCGCCAGTCCTCACGGCTCCCTACAAGGGCGAGCGACCCATCGCTCTACCTAGCCGCGACTACTCACGTGGTCGGCTTCCGCCATCGTTGTCGAGCGGCGGGGAAGACGGCCACGCCTACCCGGGCCCGGGCCGCCCGCGTCTACTTCGTCGGCGAGGTTCTATCGCAGTCCAAGGCTCGCTACCGGCCCGTGCGTGCTTCCGTACGCTCTACTCATCACCTCGCGGAAGCTACGTCACTACTTCCGTGAGTACTCGGTTTCCGTCGTCACCGACTACCCGCTCGGCGACATCCTCGAGGAACCCGTACGCCACCGGAAGAATCTCCAAGTGGGCCGTCGAGCTCGGCGCCCTCACCATCGACTTCAAGCCACGCACCGCCATCAAGTCGCAGCACTAGTCGACTTCATGGCGAGTGGCGGGAGAACCAACTACCTACTCCCACCGTGCGACCGCAGCATTGGGTGATGTACTTTGACGGCTCACTCAACCTCGAGGGCGCAGCGCGAGGGGTACTCCCCGATCTCTCCAACGGGCGAACAACTCAAGTACGTCCCGCATCTTCCGGAAGGTCTCGAACAATGAAGCCGAGTACGAAGCCCTCGCTCGCACGGGCTCCGCCTCGCGGCTTCACTTGGCATCAAGCGGCTACTAGTCTACGGCGACTCCGCAAGTGGTCATCAACCAAGTCAACAAGTCCCGGGACCGCAACAAGGAGAACATGGACGCCATCGCCTAGAAGTCCGCAAGCTCGAGAACAAATTCTACGGTCTCGAGTTCCACCACATCGTCCGCGACAACAACGTCGCGGCGGACGTCCTCTCGAAGCTCGGATCCACCCGCGCCCAAGTACCCGCGGGCGTCTTCGTCCATGAGCTTCACGCGCCATCCATCCCGGAGCCGCGCCACCGACCACCGGCCCCGGCCCATCCACCGACCGGGCAGGAGGTCATGATGATCGACGTGGACCGGAGGCAACCCTTCATCGACTACCTCGGCGAGCGAGAGGGTCCCCCTCCGACAAGAACGCAGCCGAACAACTCGTCCGCCGCGCCAAGTCCTACGTCCTCGTCGGCGACAAGCTTTACAAGCGGGGCGCATCTTCTGGAGTACTCATGAAGTGCGTCCCTCGTGAAGAAGGCAAGGACATCTTGGAGGAGATTCACAAGGGCGTCTGCGGCAACCACGCGTCCTCACGTACGCTGGTCAGCAAGGCCTTCCGGCGAGCCTTCTACTGGCCCACAGCCCTGGGCGATGCCGAAGAACTCGTCGAAGGTGCCAAGGATGTCGGTTCTTCGCCAAGCAAGACAACACGTCCCGGCCTACAAGCTAGTCACCATACCGCCGACCCGGCCCTTTGCCCGCCGGGGGCTCGACATGATTGGGCCACCGCCAACCGCGCCATGAGGATTCAACGAGGGTACCGGTGGCCATCGACAAGTTCACCAAGTGGATCGAGGTCAAGCCGGTCACATGCCCCAAGGCCGACGAGTACTCGACTTCCCGGATGAACTCGTGCACCGCTATGGGCCGCCCCACCGCATCATCACGGACACCGGGGTCCAACTTCAACAACCACCGCCCGGGAGTACTACGAGAACGCCGGGATCGACGTCGATACGTCTCGGTCGCCCATCCACGGCCAACGGACAAGTCGAGCGCGCCAATGGGATGGTGCTCGACGCCCTCAAGAAGCGGCTACACGATGCGCTAACTCCAAAGGGGGCAAGTGGATCAAGGAACTACCCAACGCACTCTGGGGGCTGCGGACTCAACCATCCAAGCCAACGGGGCAATCCCCCTACTTCCTGGTCTACGGCTCTGAAGCCATCCTCCCTGCCGACGTCATATGGAACTCACCGGCAGTGGAACACTACGACGAAGGCATCTCGGAAGACAGCAGACGAGTTGGTATCGACAGCATCGAAGAAGCTCGCTGCGCCGCCCTCGTCCAATCAGCAAGGTACCTAGAGGGTATCCGACGCTACCATGATCGCAACGTCAGGGAACACTCCTTCAACGTTGGAGATCTAGTCCTCCGCCGTATTCAGAACACGGAAGGACTTCACAAGCTCAGCTCCCCATGGGAAGGCCCATTCACCGTGGCTAAGGTGACCGGGCCGGGCTCCTACCGCCTCCAAACACTTGAAGGCGAAGAAGTCAACAACTCGTGGAACGTCGACCAGCTCTGTCGATTCTACGCCTAGTCTCACGACTACTCCGGGGTTCAAGTCTACACGACTACATCAACGCCCCTTGCCGCAAGCGACCCCCCGGGTCCTGGCTCCAAGTCTCCGGACTACTCTCCTCCAGGTCCAGCCCGTGCGGCTACCTACGGACCCTGGGCTGCGACGAGCGTCAAGGACTCTAGCAGCGGTCTATCAAGAGACCACACTCCAAGATCCAGCCCCACGGCTACCTACGGATCTGCGATCCAGCCTCCACGGCTACCTACGGATCACCAGCTGTAAGCGGCTACCCGCTCCAGCGCCACTTAGCTGTAAGAGGCCTCCGGGTCCAGGCGACTACTTGTAACTACGGCCCTGGCCACCCAGGTGTACTTCTTCAGTAATAAAGCTTGATTTTTCATCAACTTGTTTACTGCTTTGCACCCTACGATGGGACTACTAAAGCCGAGTACTACTACTCGCATCTACTCCACGATGGGCGCTCCGCACTCTGAGATCGCGGTTACGAGTACTCATTGGTGGAACAACTTCATTTCATTGATACATGAAAAGTTTATTACAACTGTCTCCTGTACAATTATGGCTACTAAGCTATCTATGCAGAGCTACTGGAGGTTCAACTTCTCGGCCACCTGCTCCGCGATGGGAGCCATCTGTTCCAACAGCTCTGCGTACTGCTCATCCGAGCAGTTGGCGGCTACCCCGCCGGCGACCACCTCCACTGGAGCCTTCGGGAAGTACGACTTCATGAAGGCCAGCACTTGCTTCGGGATTGACTTCGCCATATGCTTGACGTAGGCGGCCAGCCGGCTTGGCGCTTCACGAAGTCGATCCGCCGCAGGAGCGATCTTGGGGCCGCCGGGTGCGGCACCGAGCAGCCTCGCGATCGGGAGGGCGGCCTCTTCAAGGTCCTTCGACTCGGGCCCGAGCGCCTCGCAATCTTCGTTCAACTTCCGCAAAGATTTGTAGCATTGACGAGATCCCGATCGATGCAATCCGCAGCTCCATGTGCTTCTCGCACTCGAAGGCAAGCTCCTTGTAGTCAAGCTCAAGTACCTGGCGGGCTTCCTGCTCCCGGTAGAAGAGGTTCTTCATGCTAACCTCCGAGGCCTTCAGCTGCTCCACCTGGCCCTCGAGTTCTGCAACCACAGCAACGGGTCAGAGCCTTGACGACTTTCAACAAGTACCCGACAAGTCAAGAGGCATACCTTTGTTCTTGTTGCGGAGGCCTTTGTTCTTCCGCACCAGGTCATCACCCTTCGCCTGCAGCTCCATCACATCGTTGTGGTACTTGGCGAAGGCGGCGTCGAGCTTTGACTACATCGCGGCCGCGTGCTTCCGCGACTTCACGAGCTGCTCCTCCAGGGCCTCGGCTCGGAGCACGCTGTCGCCGTAGCCTTGCAGCATGTTCGACTTCTCGCGGGATCGCTCCGCGACGTCCTGCACAAGACAAGCTCAAGTCAACAGAATACTCAATGCAAAGGATTGAGTACTCGGGAGGCTACGACTACGTACCTTCATCCACTGCTCAGCCCGCCGGATCGCCTCCAGGTGCTGGGCTACCGTTGCCGGCTCAACGAGATCGTCGGCCAGCAGCTCGATTCCGCCACGGCTACTCGACGTAGCCTCCGTCATCGGCGCCGAGCGGATAGGCTCCGCGTCCTGGATCTCGGGGGATCGGACCGCCACCTCCAGGGCAACCCCTGGCGACGTGGTAGCTGCCTCCCCTTCGGCGGACTTCTCGACGGCTTCCCCCTCGGGCTCGGGGGCTCCTTCCGCGGCCTCCGGGGCCTCTGGTGTCAACTCCTGCATGGGTACCCCTGCAGGGATGTCACCTCCTTCAGCGCCTGTCAGCAAGGAGCACGTGCATCAGTGCCTACAACTACTTGTCCTGGAATTCTACAGCTTCAAGAAGGGTACTTACCTTCAACTATAGCCGCCTCTGGCAGCGGCGCTTCGGCAGCCGGGGGCTCGGTCACGGCCTCGGCCTCGGGAACGGGCTCCTCGACGGGCGGCACGGCCTCTCCCGCCTCCGCTGTCGCGGGTTCTTCCCCGTCCCAGCTTAGATCGGTGGATTTCCTGCACAAGTGTTCACAGAAGATCGTCAGGCAATCATCGACTACTACAGCGAGTACTACTCATGAAGACCTGGTACTTACAAGTTCGACCGGACGATAGTCACGGTCGGAGCTCCGAGGATGCTGGCGATGTCAACCAGTCCACCCTCGGCGGGCGTTTCTTCTTCCGCCTCTTCGGCTACTGCCTCCTCCACGGTGGCAACGGCCGGCGCAGATGTCTTCTGCGTCCCTGTGGCTTCCACCTCTACAACAGCGGCGGCCGCGGGTACTCTGCTCTCCACCGGAGCAGGGGGCTGGCGCTCCAGCTGCGCCAGAAGTTCCTCGACAGTGGGGGCTGGACTTCGGCTTCCCGCCGGTTCCCCCACTGTGGGCCACACGCCCTCATCGCCCCCCTCGACGGGCTCCGTTGGCGGCACCTCCTGCATACAGCAGACAACTACTCGTCAGCACCGTACTCAATCACTGGGTACTCGACCACTCTGCTCAAGATAACTTACCTCCGGAGGCGTGGTCTCTGAGACCTTCATTTTCTTCGCCACCCGCTTCGTGGTGGGGTTGCGCGGCTTCCTCGGCGGCGCGGCAAGGCTAGCCTCTAGGCTAGCCGGAGGGTCTTGGATGAGTGGCACGTGAGGCAAGCCCGGACGGCTAAACCTTGACCGCAGCTGGAAGCGGTCCTGAAGAGTCTCTTCGTCTTCATCGTCGTCATCGGAGGTGCCCTCCACAATGACGGTGTCGTCGCCTTCTCCAACTTCGCGGCGCTCTTTCACCTTCCCCACCGCCGGGATCTCGATTCCGCTCGGTGGAGGCTGCGGCTCGGAGACAAACCGCTTCACATCATCCTGCGCAAACACACAAGGCGTCAGAAACTCCGCTACGGGTACTCACTACTCGACGAGGGATACGACTACTCACCTCGTTGGGCGGCCGCGCGGCGGAGTACTCCTCCACAGGGCACGCCGTGTACTCCGGCATGTCCTTGAAGATCCTCGACAACCTCTCGACGATGTCGTTGTCGTCCCGGCTCGCCCCCGCATCCGCGACGTATCGTTGTCGCCGGTGTACTCGAAGCCCATGGTATCCCGCGCCATCAGCGGCTGGATCCTGCGCTTCATGAAACTGAAGGCCACATGCTCGGCCCTCAGTCCCGCATCCCTGAGCATCTTGATGCGCGCTAGCAGCTTGGGGAGCTGGATCCCCTCTTGCATGGTGGGCTCCGTGTTCCACCACTCCTGGTGCTTGGGCTGCCGTCCGCTCGGCTTCGGCAGCTCGGGATGGTGGTTCGTGATGTAGAACCATCTCGTCTTCCAGTCGGTGTTGGAGTCCACGAGCTTGTACACAGTGACGCTCCGCGGCGTCCTCCCTCGCCCGGATTCCGCCCCTCCGACTACCCTAGGGTTGGAGGCGCTGGGCTGCGGCTTCACGCGGAAGAACTTCCGGAAGAGCACCCAGTGCGGCTTGATTCCCAAGAAGGCTTCGCGGAAATGTACGAAGACAGATGTGTGGAAGATTCCGTTGGGGTTCAGATTGAGGTACTCGATGCCGTAGTACCTGAGCAACCCCTTGAAGAAGTCGCTTGCTGGGAGCGCAAGCCCGCGCTCCACGAAGCGCGAGAACATTGGGATCTCGTCTTCGGCCTTCTCCATTGGATAGGGGTCCCCTGCGGCGGATCTCCACATGTCGATCTCCTTTTCCCTGATGAACCCGCTGTTCAACAGGGTCAGCAGGTCCTCCGTCTTGACCTTCGACTTTTTCCACTCGCGGCTCGGATCGGCGCGCGGTGGAGACATGGGCGGCGCCGCATCTGTGGCGGCCGCGGCGGCCTCTGCACGGCTCCTCTTCTTCCCGCCGGCCTTGGACGTCTTCGACGGCGACGGCTTCATCCTCCAAGTACAAGGAGTCTTCACTCGCATTCGCTCGGGGGCTACCCTAAATCCTTTGGGCAGCGATGCGCTCGGATCTACTACGGCGGCAGTGGGCGCTGGAGTGGATTCTACTTCAAGTTTCGAACGGGAATGACTGCGGCTCCCTTGGGGTGAAAACCCTAAGGGTTTCGGCTTCTATTTATAAGCCAAATCGCCTCCGCAACGGGCGGTTGGATAAGTCCACGCGCGGCTGACTCAGCGTCAGCACGTGACTCTTCGTATTCTACTAGTCGACGCACCTCACCTCGGGGGCTCGGCTACTTCTACTCGACTGCCTGGGATGCGGCTAGTCTCAAGAGCATCTCAGGACACATTCTCCAAGAAGACCCTTCAATTCGAGAGGAAGTACTCGACTCAAGGCTCGGGGGCTCCGTGCCACGTGTCCTTCGGTTTTTTCTCTTCGGATTTTTCAGGATTTTCTTGCCGAGACTTCAGATGGATCCTCAGCCAGGGCCCGCGGCTCGAGGCTCGGGGGCTACTCCATATGGATTGCGGTTCTGCAAATCGCATCTCCATGACGGCTTCGGCTTCAAGACATGACAGGCATTTCTTGAAGATTTTCGAAGGCAGTTTTCAAGGACGCTTGGGACTACTCGAGAAGACTTCAAGATTGCTTAAACATCAGCTGGAGTACATTCCAGCCTCGGGATGCTTCGACTACTCTTGAGGACTTTTGACTTGTAGTACTTGGGGACGCTTGAGGACTACTCGTTAAGGCCGTCAAGACTACTGGAAGCTATCCTTCTCGACTACAAAGTACTCGGGGGCTTGTCGTATGGACCTCCCTGGGCCCACTGCATCGGTGGGTACCAGGACCGACTACTCGGAGGGCCCCTGGGACTACCCGGCTTGCGCTACACGGCACCTGAAGGCGTGGAGCACAAGGACAACGGAGGAGTAGTACTCGGTTAGGACTCTGTACACGTTCCGCTCTGTATAGAGGTCTCCTAGACGTACTCGGCTAGTACTCCTTCCCTACTCCGACTTGTAACCCTGCCTCCCGACTATATAAGGCGAGGCAGGGACCGATCTCCTTCATCCAATCTCTTCTCGATACAACTCACGGCGCACCATTGCACCATCCCGTAATCGTGCCCTATCAACCCGTAGCTACGCAAAGCATACGGGACGTAGGGTATTACGCACCTCGCGGCCCGAACCTGTCTAAATTGTGTGCCACGTGTCTCTTCCTTCGAGTTACCGATCTCGGCGAGTCACAATCATCTACTTCGGGTACTCCCCGTAGTAGGTTGCCGGTCTAAAACACCGACAAGGAGCAAAAGAAAAAAAAAGAAAAAAAAAGAAAAAAAATGAAAAATGAAAAAAAATATGATAAGAAGAAAAGAAAAGTAAGAAAAATAGGAAGAATAAAGTGAAAAAAAAGAAAGAGAGAAAAATGAGAAGGAAATAAAATAAAGAAAAAAAATAAAGATGCTCCTCGGTTCTTTTTGCTTCATAAGTTCTCAAGTGCCTTGATGACAAATCCATACTCAAATCTTCCAACCATGTGCAATCCGATAACGAGGACTTCACTCGTGCCCCGGATCATCCATTTGCCACTTGCACATGTCCACTTATCTAAATGTGTGTGTTTCATCCTTCTCTCTTTCCAACATTTATTTTCCATGGCCTTTTTGACGAGTCTCGGTAATTCCAATAGACCTCTCTCTTAATTTGACAATATTTCGGATATATGTTTTGCTAGGATTGTTTTTAACCTTCCAAGCTCCACATAAGCCTTCCACTATCACATATGAGTAGAGTAGGTTGAAAATAATCTAGTATAGGCTTGAGTGACTTGATGAGATGAGTGTTCCATGAGCTTTTGCAAGAGATTTTCACTTATGTTGGATATGCATCTTTTTGAAAATCTTCCATGTGACAAGGTAATGGTTTGAAGTTCACTCAAGTTTGAGAGCATCGTGTTACATGTGGCTTGTTCTTTATTGTTAGTCTATCTTCCATAATGAAAAAGAAGCCGGTCACAACTTGAACTTTAAAAATAAATTCTTAAGAGAGAGCAATTTGTCTCGTCATGAATGACTAAGTGCAGGGATAACATTGGAAGGCAACACTGATTTCCCTTTTAAGCAAGGACCACTTACTCGAGGACGAGCAAGGTTTAAGCATGGGGGAGATGTTGACGGTGAATTTCCGTCAACCTAGAGTACTTGTTATACATTGGTTTCGATTATGATTTGCAACTAACCCGCCACTAGGCATACTAATGATATAACAAGTTCACACTTGCGTGTCGATTTTGGAGTTTGTTGTTTACGCAGGAAATCTACGCTAATGAGGAGACTTTCGGGATAAGTTCACCAAGCACTTTGGAAGAAGATCATGAAGCCCGACAAGAGTCAAGACACGTGATGAACATGACTCCAAATGACCCGAGGACCGAAGCGTCAACGTGCAAGTCTTCAGGGACTCAACCAGAAAACAGCGAAGCTTGCATAGCAAGGATTCAAGCCTAAACCGTGAAGGAAACGACGTCAAAGGCCCACATGCAAGTGCACACGAATAAGGGATCACGCGAGAAGCAACCGGGGAGAAAACCGGGGCCGAACCGGCCGAAGTGGGCTCGGGGCCGGCCGGCCCGGTCCGACCGGCCCAGGCCCACTCCGGGGTCGGTTCGGTTCCCCCTTTTGCCCTAGGTGTTCGTCTATTTATTCCCTCCGCCGCCGTCGACCGACACATCGAACAAATCATCCTACCGACGCCATTGACCAGAAAACCGCCGCCGCAAGATGAGGGAGAGAGTTAGATGAGTTCGTCGCAAGGATCAACGCCGGCGGAGAGAAGGAAGCAAGAGGAGGACTCCAAGCCGCTGGCCTAGGGGTGTTCCCAAGCTCCATCGCTGCCATCTTCATCGACGACGTTCTCCGGAGTCTCCATCACCCCTATGTGCTTCAATCCGTGTAAGATGATGGGGTAATGTCTCCGTTCATCCCTAGGATTAGATGGATACATGCTATGTGATCGCTACTTGATTCGTGGTTTCAATCTATTGTTTTCATGTTGATGATGCTTTGATGATTAAGGTTAGCTACCATGTTTTTTCGGGCATATGATATCCGCTACTCCCATAGATTTCATCAACATACCGTGTCCATCATAGGTCTAGTCACGAATACCTTCGCGTAGTGACAAGACGAGAGGAGGGAAAGGGCGAAACCGTGGTCACAACCCCCGTAGATTGGTTTACCGCTTTCGTGTAGTAGATGCATGCCATGTTATCCTAGATCCTAGGGAGGGAACGCTTATCTTTCTTAATCACTCTCTTGTGTTCACCCTTTACCATATAGTTTAACCCTAGATTTGTTTGATCAACTTAACTTAGATTAACTTAGGTTAGATTGTCTTTATCTTTAGATTAATACCCCTTTCAAAGGTTTCCATTCAACTAGATTAGTACTTGGTTAAGCGCTAGTAATCCCCTTGCTCCGCGGATTGATAAGAACCTTGGGAATCACGTGGTGAAAAAGGTGTGGGGTCCGTACGCTTGCGGATCGTAGAGGGATACGTCTTTTATCCGTCAACAAGCCCCTTTTTCTGGCGCCGTTGCCGGGGAGCAAGCCAGTTTGCTACGTTTAATCTAGTATTAATTTTGTTGATTACTAACACCTAACCCTTATTTTCTAGAAAAAAGAAAAAAAATCTTTTTTGTTTTTCTTTCTACTTTTCTTGTGCCTAGATGGATTTGTTCACCTCACCATTGGAAGACGAAGAGGTGTCGCTAAGGGAGCTAGCAACGCCGTCAATGGAAGACATTGAGATGCAAAAATCAGATTTGGCGCTTGCTACAACCCACTATGAATTGAAGCCTGGAATCATCAAGTTAGTGGCGACAAAACCATTTAGAGGATTGGAGGATGACAACCCATATAGACACATTAAGGAATTCACGATGTTATGCAACACGGTGTAACAAAAAGGAGTTCCGGCCGCTTGGTTCAAGTGGAATCTTTTTCCGTTCTCTCTCGAAGATGAAGCGCGAAGATGGTACACACTTGCGTCTGTTGAAGCAAAAGGAAATTGGGATGAGCTAGTGAAGAAATTTCTTTTGAAGTTCTTTCCCATAAGCAAGGTCCAAGACTTAAGGAGGCAAGTGCTCACTTTCAAGCAAGGAGAAAATCCGTCAACCTAGCCATGAGTTTACCTTCGGTGTTGGCATGAGTTTTATACCTTATCCATTGGTACTAACCCCCGTGGTATAACAAGTTCACGTGTGCATGTCGGTTTTGGAGTTTAATGTTTATGCAGGGTTTTAGTGTTGAATGCAAGGCTTTCGGGATAAGTTCATCAAGCACCTCATGACAAGACCTTGAAGCCCCCGTACAAGTCATGCAATGAAGCAAACTTAACTCCAAGAAGCCGGGGACTTGATCCGAGAAGACGACGGACTCCGGGGACCCGACCGAGAAAAGTGCGTCGAATCTTGCAAGAAAAGGAGTTGAGTCCAATTCGGAGAGAAACCGACGACATGGACCTACATGCGAAGGGGGAAACATCCGGGAAGCAAGGGAACCGACGTGGGGCAAAGGAGCCCTCGGGCTGGGCCTAAATGGGCCCAGGCCGGCCGGCCCGGGTCCGCCGGTCGGCCCAGGCCCATTTAGGGCCCAAACACCCTCTCCTTTGCCCTAGCCGCCAATCGGGCTATTTATAGCCCCCTGAACGAGAGCCACGAGGAGAAGATTTCGTCTTCGGCCGCCGAGAAGCAGAGAAGAGAGGGACACCATCTCGGAGAGGAGAGGGTCGAGCTAGTTGACTAGGGTTTCCCTAGCCGACGTGGGAACCTTGCATGGAAGACCACGTCGGAGTTCCCGGAGCTAGAAGCAAGATCAAGGAAGGATCCCGGTGGTGATCTTGTGTATGTATCATTGTCATAGTTGAATTATCAAGTTGAATCTTTTCTTAGCGATCAAGTGTTTCCTCGAAGATTTCGTTTTTCGATCGGCTTTGCTTATTCCAATTCTATTCGTACGATAGATTACATAGGGTGTTCTTGTAGCCGCGGTGGCTAGAGGTACACGCCGGATCTTCCGAAAGAATCTCGACTTGTCTTTTGACTCGCCCTAAGCTCCCCGCATGAATAGGGATACGTTGTGACAGAACGGGGGTCTCGAAAGGCGGATGTTTTCGGATTTGGACGGGAAACCATGATTTAAAGAGGCTTCTATTAAGATTCGATTTGCTACTTCTTCTCTTGCTTGGAACTTCAACAAAAGGTTTACCCCGATCCCTCTAGATCGGTTTATCTACCCAATCTTACTTTGTTTTCTCCGGTCTTTAGTAGATTAGATTTATCTTTGTTTTGTGTTCTTATCTAGATGCATTAGGGTTTCTCTTTTACAAAAGATTGAAGTTACTTGGCTTTACTAGATCAACTCTTGCGTCACACATTTGTTCCACGGATTCGATACCTTGGGTTCACCACTCGAGGGAAGAAGGGTCCCTTGACTACGACGGGAGACTTGTACGCTTGCGAGTCACAAACAAACTTTGATACAATTATTAACCGTCAACAAGCCCCTTTTTCTGGCGCCGTTGCCGGGGAACAAGTGATCAAGATTTGATTTTTTTATTGCCTTTTTATAATTTTCAGTTTTCTTTTTTGTTTTTCTTTTTGCATCTACTAAACTTTGATCATCCTCAAAATACATCTAATCTAGTTTGTCTAACCCTAGTTTTCATAGATTTATTTTTCCTTTCTAGTTTTTGCATACTTTGCTTATTGCTAACCCTAACCGGAGATGGTTGGCTACCTCTCCAAGAAACCCAATCCTTTTTGTGGATGATCCAGGAAAACTTTACAGGCAAAGGTGACATACAACATAAGCTAAAAGGGGTGGAAACCCTAGATTCAAAAGTTGAAGTCGAAGGACCGTCGAAATCTCCAAGGGAATCACCACCTCCAAGTCCAAAGGAAGATCAACCTTAACCACCGGAGCGCTGCGCACCCCGGACATCGTTGATCTACCTATCATAAACCTTCAAGACGCCGGGAGGCCGTTCAAGATCAAAGTCTCAACTATCCGCATGACGATTGCGAGGGCTGAATGCATACGAGTCGGATTCCTTGAGTGGCATATCGGTTTACTTAAGAGGAGGATGAAGAAGATGGAGATGGAGAAAGAAGCTCAACACCTAAAGGCCGCCGAAGCAAGATCCTCATGCAAGGAGTGTGTGGAGTACGACCATGTCCAAGGACGCCGTCACTAAGTTCGAGGCTATGGAGAAAATATTGAAGAATTTAGATGGCAAGGTGACGGAGGTCGGAAGCTCTATACGTGAAGTGTTCATCGTGATGAAGATGCTAGACGCAAGTGGGACAACTTGCCGGCGCCCGATGGGTAACGAAGAAGAATATCCGAGACAACTCCAAAGTCCCAAGACGGCGAAGGCTACTCAAGCTCATTCGGGAGAGATGAAGGATCACACTAGAGACCATGAAGATCACGACCGAAGGACCGGAGTTCGAGATGCCGAGCCACAAGGAAGTTGTTGCATCCGTCAAGACCAAAGGACAAAGCCACTGTGAAGACCAAAAAAATTGACTAAGCCAAAGCGGGTACCCAAGATTGCAACGCCCACAAAGAGCGTTGATCCGAAGTAATCAAGTGAAGAAGTCTAGCCATGGACTATAAACGAAGCGCTAGGCGGGAGGCGGCCCGTTTCGTCAAGTCAAGAATAAGCTACGGGAGGACAACCCGATTCCGGTTTTTCGAGTCTTTTTAATAATTTAGTTTTTGAGTTTTATTACGCAAAGACATTAGACTTAGAAGTGGTTGAACAATATTAGAGACATAACTCTTGATTGAATGTTTGCTTTATCATAAACCCTTTGCATGAACCCTCCTATGTGCTTGTTTGTTCTTTTCATTTCGAGAAACCTCAACCAAATAATTTCAGAACCTAACTCAACCTTTCACCCTCATTATGGTGCTGAGGTTGACTTATTTTTCATGCTAAAACCACACGAGTAGAGCCACGACTTATATCTATGTGTTAATAAAAATTTTCAGCACGTGGTAGAACTCGCGTGAACCTAGAAATTAAAACTTTTGGTTGGTTTTAAAAACCTATATCCTTGGTTTCTCTAGGATTAGAATTTTTCTAAGCCTATTCTAATTTTTTTTATTCAAAATCTTTCTTATTTAGCCAAAATTAGAACCTAAACCTATGCCCCCATGATCAAGCCGGGAAATGTTTGCACTCAACCGATGAAGGCAAACTATACCGGTGAGACCGAAATCGAAGTAATAAAAAAATATTTTCGACTTGCATTTGTTTTTAATGGTTTAAAAACTTCTCTAAAATTATGTTCGAGCTCTTGCATGGCTCTGAAAAATATTTTAAATTTCGAATTAGAGGAGTGCTTAACCTTAAACACACCTTAATGGAGGCAATCTAGTAATCATGCATGCACCATTGGATTCCCTTTCATCAACTTTCACCAATTCCACACGCAAAAGACAAGCATGGTGGGCAGCAAGCATCAACTTTGTAGGAATTTCATGGTGGCATGTGAAGCAAGTGGAGCTAGGGAGCATGGACACGACCCAAAACATGAAGCATCAAGTGGAAGGACCAAGGAGTGGACGAGAGCGTTTGGGCGGTGCAACTCATGGAGCACGCGGGCGGGGAAAGTTGCGAGAGGTGAAATGATCGTCTTTGGAAGAAAGACGAGGCGAGGAGGAGCACCGAGGCCGGCCTCCTCTACATAAGGAGCCCCCCGGCTCCCGTTTTCTGCAGGCAAGCTTCCCTCTCCTTCCTTTGTTTGTGTGTTCAAGTTTGTGTGCTCAAAACCTCCGTAGACATAGCCAACCTTCCCAAGCTTGAGAGCTCAAGAAAAAAAAAATCCACATCCTTAATCCACTCAAAGTCCACATCCGAAGCAAAGAGTTTAAGTGCCTAGTTACCGGTTGCAACCCGGAATTTTAGTTGAAGAAAAGAGTGCAGCAACCATGTGGAAGAAGACCACAAGTCTCTTCTCCAAGAAGAAGAGTTCGTCGTCGTCCAAGCCGTCATCAACCACGTCTTCGAGGAGGCACTCGGTTTCCGAGTCTCCCCGGAGCATGGAGATGGATACGGCACCACCGAGAAGGAACGATGCTCTCCTCCTTGGTGGTATGAGGGCTGCAAGAAGCACTTCCATGAGGTTTACCGAACCTCGTGGGCACACGGAGGAGCAGCCCGCGCCACCACGACGATCGACTCGCTCAACCGCGCCACCTCCTTACACCCCGACATACTCTTCGTACGGCTTCGTCATCTTGTCGGCGGAGGAGGAGGAGAGGCTCGCCAATCTTGAGAAGAGGCTTGTGACGAACGTCGAGTTCGACGACCAAGCACTCTGCACCTTTACTTCTCTCGGCATAGAGTATTTGCGGCAAGGCAAGTACATTAGTGGAGATGAGAGAGGAGGTTATTGGTTGGCCATTGTGAACCTACCTCTTCCCAACGAGAGGCTTAGGCTTTTCAATGAAGGGAGAGAAGATTGGTTGGAAGAGGGACTACTTGTCCCTGCAAGGAAGAACAAGAGAGGAAGAATCGTAGAGGAGGGAACATCCTCTGCACAAGCGAGTGGAGCACAACCCAATGTGCAACCATTCGGCGGGGTCCCTCCTCCGCCAAGTTATTACGGAGGGCCACAAGAGCAAGCATGGGGGGGTGGTGCACCGGTACCCCCACAAAATTATGTTGTGCCCAACGCTAACTTCGCGGAGTCCTACGCTCATCATCCCCAACCACAACAAAGCATGGCCATTATTGGAGGGTTTGCTGCAAGTAACGCTCAAAACATCGCAGCCATCCAAGCTAACGCAGCTCAACTTGGTGAAGGCAACGCAAATATTGCCTTTGATCTTGGACGCCTTCATCTTGTGGAGCCAAATCAATTCGTCGGAGGAAGTGTCCAACCATATTATGAGCAAGGGTATTATTATCAAGATCATCAACATCAACCACCGGCGGAGGACTAGAAGATTTAGGAACTTTAGTTTTCTTTTCTTTTCTTTTTCTCTGTAATTTTCAGCTTTTGCTTATGTGTGTTTGCGTAGTATTTTCTGTTTTTATTTAAATTTCAGCAATCATGTTAGTTTATTTTCAGTTTGTATTTCAACTTGATGTCATCATTAATAAAGACACCACCTTGATTATATCTTTGGAAAAGCTACAAAATTTGTGCCATGATGATATATGATTATAATTGCAGCTTTGTTCATCTTTGTAATTGATTTATGCATGTTTAAGCTAGTGCTCTCTTAAAAATACAAATCTGAATTTATTTAAATGCTAGCTTAATTTTCAGCGGAGGTTATGATTAAAATAAAGACCCATAGTGTTTTATGTGCTCTCAAGTTATGAATAGATTAAAGATGTCTTTTATGCTCAAAAATATTGCTAACCTTGTCACAAATATCACTTGTGTGTTGCTCAACCTATCCAAAGCCTTATATATATTTGAGTGCATAAACCTTAGTGTACAAGATTTATTTTTGAGTGAGTTATTGCAGGCCATGATTTCTCTGGCCCGAGACTAAGAAGCTGGTCATTCCGTTTTTGCGTATCTATCTTTTTGCTAGCCTTTTATCCGTGCATTGTGTATCCCCGCATCGGTGATCTCACAAACTTCGCCGGATATCCACCCTTAAACCAAATATCATCTTTTGTGATTACCTCCTTGACCACAACCTATCGTTGAGAATGGATCATCAATTCAAGGAAGATCGCAAGACGGTGCCAACGTTGAAGATTTCAAGTATCTCTCCAAGGAAAATTATTTTCGGTACCTACCATATTTTTCGCCTCTTTGCTCAAGGACGAGCAACGTCTAAGCATGGGGGAGGAGGTAGGTACGGTGCAGTTTTAGAGTTCAAAGGGGAATATTTAAAAAAAATGATGATGAAAGAAAAAAATCCAGCGATACTCATGACTTTCAAGGTAAATAAATAAATAAATATATATATGAAAGAAAGAAAGAAAGAAAGAAAAGAATGAGAAATATGAGAAAGAAAAAATGTGCGTAAAGTAAACTCCCCGGCTCTCTAAAAGTGCATTCAAGGCTTCAAGTTAAAAAGATCCATTCTCATTTTCCAACCATGTGCAATCCGATAACGAGGACTTCCTTTGTGCCTTGGGATCACTCCTTGCCATTTGCACATGTCCACTTATCTAAAGTGTGTGTATTTTTCTCTTTCCCCTCCTTGATTTAACATTATTTTCCAATGACCTTTTTGACGAGTCTCGGTAAGACCATGAGAAGCTTGTCTTGTTTTGACAACACCTCATTTATAAAATCTTGTTAGGACTAAACTTTCCCAAAGCTCCATATAAAGCCTACCACATATATATGAGAGGGAAAGGAGTAGAATATATAGGCTTGAGAGACAAGTGAGATGAGAGTTCATGAGCAATATACGAGATGATTTAAATTTGTGAATTTGGTTTAGCTTTTCTTTATCTCGTTCTTTATTTCAAAAATTCTCAGATCTATTTAAAACTTTGTGAGCATGTTAATACTTGTGGGATAAGCTTAATAAGAATCCACCCTCCGTAGAGATGAAGGCTAGTACATTATGGAACTTTAATGAATTAAAATTTTGAGAGCATTATGTTTTCTCATGTGTAATCAAGTGCAAAGTTTAAACATTGTTTAGCAATGATGATATCCATCGAAGGCTTACTCGAGGACGAGCAAGGTTTAAGCATGGGGGAGATGTTGACGGTGAAAATCCGTCAACCTAGCCATGAGTTTACCTTCGGTGTTGGCATGAGTTTTATACCTTATCCATTGGTACTAACCCCCCGTGGTATAACAAGTTCACGTGTGCATGTCGGTTTTGGAGTTTAATGTTTATGCAGGGTTTTAGTGTTGAATGCAAGGCTTTCGGGATAAGTTCATCAAGCACCTCATGACAAGACCTTGAAGCCCCGTACAAGTCATGCAATGAAGCAAACTAACTCCAAGAAGCCGGGGACTTGATCCGAGAAGACGACAGACTCCAGGGACCTGACCAGAAAAGTGCTGAATCTTGCAAGACAAGGAGTTGAGTCCAATTCGGAGAGAAACCGACGACATGGACCTACATGCGAAGGGGGAAACATCCGGGAAGCAAGGGAACCGACGTGGGGCAAAGGAGCCCTCGGCCGGGCCTAAATGGGCCCGGGCCGGCCGGCCCGATCCGGTCGGCCCGGCGCCCATTTAGGGCCCAAACACCCTCTCCTTTGCCCTAGCCGCCAATCGGGCTATTTATAGCCCCCCGGCCGAGAGCCACGAGGAGAAGATTTCGTCTTCGGCCGCCGAGAAGCGAGAGAAGAGAGGGACACCATCTCGGAGAGGAGAGGGTCGAGCTAGTTGACTAGGGTTTCCCTAGCCGACGTGGGAACCTTGCATGGAAGACCACGTCGGAGTTCCGGAGCTAGAAGCAAGATCAAGGAAGGATCCCGGTGGTGATCTTGTGTATGTATCATTGTCATAGTTGAATTATCAAGTTGAATCTTTTCTTAGCGATCAAGTGTTTCCTCGAAGATTTCGTTTTTCGATCGGCTTTGCTTATTCCAATTCTATTCGTACGATAGATTACATAGGGTGTTCTTGTAGCCGCGGTGGCTAGAGGTACACGCGGATCTTCCGAAAGAATCTCGACTTGTCTTTTGACTCGCCCTAAGCTCCCCGCATGAATAGGGATACGTTGTGACGAACGGGGGTCTCGAAAGGCGGATGTTTTCGGATTTGGACGGGAAACCACGATTTAAAGAGGCTTCTATTAAGATTCGATTTGCTACTTCTTCTCTTGCTTGGAACTTCAACAAAAGGTTTACCCCGATCCCTCTAGATCGGTTTATCTACCCAATCTTACTTTGTTTTCTCCGGTCTTTAGTAGATTAGATTTATCTTTGTTTTGTGTTCTTATCTAGATGCATTAGGGTTTCTCTTTTACCAAAGATTGAAGTTACTTGGCTTTACTAGATCAACTCTTGCGTCACACATTTGTTCCACGGATTCGATACCTTGGGTTCACCACTCGAGGGAAGAAGGGTCCCTTGACTACGACGGGAGACTTGTACGCTTGCGAGTCACAAACGAACTTTGATACAATTATTAACCGTCAACAGCGTGGCATGGGCGCCCGTGGTGCCTGATTTACTTCAAGCAGGTCCCGGGCGGCCTTCTCACGCCGATGTCCCTTCGAGGGCTGCTTTCGTTTTGAGCCAAGGGTTCGTGCCGCTCGAGGGTTTTGCGTGGCATGGGCGCCCGCGGTGCCTGCTTTACTTCAAGCAGGTCCCGGGCGGCCCTCTCACGCCGATGTCCCATCGAGGGTTGCCTTTGTCTCGAGCCGGGGGTTCGCCCCGCTCGAGGGTTCTCCTTGCTTGGCAAGGGACCCGGTCATTAAATACCTCGCGGTCGAGGCTGCGGTTTTTGCAGCGCGGGCGCGCCTTTTTAGGCGCTGCGGCCGCGCGCGCGCGTAGTGGGCGGCGTGGCAGGCGGACGTGACGGCTTGCCTCGGTCCCTACGGGTCTTCGCCGTGATGATGGCCCGCCTGCGGTGATGTGGCCGTTGCAGTCATGGTGGGGCCCGCTCGTCGGTGTGAAGGGAAGATTCCCTGCAGTTAATGCGCGCGGGGCATCCGCCCCGGAGAACTCGCCCACGGCTTATAAATCTGAGGGGAGGAGGAGACGGCGGTCTTTTACCTTAGCGCCTCGCCATTTCAGTTCCTTGCCCCTTCGTCTTCGCCTCGCCTTTGCCACCGCGCGGTGTCGCCATTAGAGCTTTACGTCCTCCGCTCTCGCTTTCCTTTGCCTTCTTCTCATGGCGCCGCCTCAGCCTCCCCTCACGATCTTGGACCCATACGCCTGGGAGAGGTTGTCGGTGACCTGGCTGGCCCTTGGCGAGCTGGTCGCCGCCGGCCAGCTGGCGGCCAATGAAGATGGACGCCCGGCGGAGTGGATAGTGCCGCCGGCGGGGGACCACGCGCCCAACCCGCCGGAGGGCTACGTGGTGAGCTTCATCCGCTACCACGAGCGGGGCTTCAACGCGCCGGCGAGCTGCTTCATGCGGGCGATGTGCCACCACTACGGAGTGGAGCTGCACAACTTCGCCCCCAACGCGATTTCGCAGGCGGCCACGTTCGTGGGCGTCTGCGAAGGGTACCTGGGGATCCCAATCAACTGGGAGCTCTGGGTTCACCTTTTCCGCGCGGAGCTCTTCACGCGGCCCCACGACGGAGCCGAGGGACCCGCCGCGCGGTGCGCGCCGGCGGGATGTCGCTTGCCTGCGCGGGGGCAATTCAAGAACGTCTACATCCCCCGCACCATGACGACGAACAACGCCGGCCGGGAGCGGGGGATGGTTCTACTTGCGCAACGCCGAGCCCGGCCTCCCCCCCTACACCGGTCGGGTGTTCAAGGAGAGGCCCCGACTCCTGGGGCTACGGGGTGTCCACGCCCCGGCATCGGAGGCGGCAGGAGTCGGTCCTGGCCGCCCTGCAGCGCCTGGCGGCGGTGGGGCTGAACGCGATGGGCGTCCTCGCCTTCCTCCATCACCGGCGGGTCGTGCCCTTGATGGAGAGGCCGCTCTCGCATCTTCGAGATGACGGAGGCGGCCAACCCCGTCGATCTGGCGAGGTCGCGGATGCTCCCGACGCCCCTCGAGCGGCCATATGCGCTCACCCGGGCGCGGAGCGCCGTCGACACCCGGACGCCGATGCCTGCGGGCCGGACCCCATGGGACCTCGAGATGCTCCCCACCGGCCCGCTGGTGAGTTTGGTTCTTGATTTTGTTTTTGGTTCTTGGTGTTGCTTGTCTCTCCGACGCGTCCTTGATGCTCCCGTGTGTGCGGTGGTGAGCTTTACCGTCTCCAAGTCCGTTCCGCCCACCCCCCGACTCCCGCGCGCTTGCGGGCGGCGCGGCGACGGGGAGCGAGGAGCGGGCGGCGCGCGGTGAGGGAGCGCGTGAGGCGACATCAAGCGCGCCGCGACCGGCGGAGCGCGGAGTACCGGCGGCGCGAAGAGCCGGGGGCTCTCCTCCCCGGGGACCGAGGAGTACTCATCCTCGGAGGATGACGAAGAGGAAGAGGTTGAGGGGGGAGGGCCCCTCCGATAGGTGGCGCCTGCGCCCCCCGTCGCGGGCCGGCGCCGGCGGCCGGGGCGGCATCGCTCGGGGCGGGCGCAACGGCGCCCGCCGCCGGCTGCAATCGACATCGGGGGCGGCGCGCGCCCGCGGAGGTGCCGCGCGCGCGCGCGCCGTGCGCGCATCAAGCGTGCCGCGCGCGGGCGAGCGCGCGCGCGCGCGCGGCGAGCGTGCCTCGCGCGCGGCGCGCGTCGTCGGGGAGGCGCCACGGCAAGCGTGCCGCGCGCGCGGGCGAGCGTGCCCGCGCGCGCGGCGGCGCCTTCGGGAGGCGCGGCGTCGGGGCGTGCCCGCGCGCGGGGCGGGCGCGCCCGCGAGCGCGGCGGCACCATCGGGAGGCGCGGCGGCGGGCGTGCCGGCCGCGCCGGCCTCGTCCGGCGAGGCCTCGAGGAAAAGGAAGCGCGCCTTTTCCTCTTCGAGGTAAGGGGCTCGATCCTTTGCTTGGTTCGATTTGCCGATGATCGGGCGTTCTAATCCTCTCGTTTGTGCCCGACGCGGGGGTGGTGCCAACCGTGCCTCCTCTCGCACCGGCCAAGGTGCGAGGACGGACGCGTCCATCCCCACCCCGGCGGCGCTCGTCGAGGGCGTCGCGGCCGGGGACAAGCACGGCGGCGGGCGAGAGCTCGCAAAGCCCGGCCGGGGCCTCGAGGCCCCGGCCGGCGGATCGGCCCACCGCGGCGCGCGGCCCGGAGGTCGCCAAGGAGCGGCCGGCGCCGGCCGTCGTGGGGACGCGCGGGTCGCGGCGGCGGCCGTGGTGGAGGTGCGGCCGCGGAGGGCGCCGGCGCGAGGCGCGGCCGCGGCGCCGGCCGCAGAGGAGGTGGAGCGGGCGCAACCCGAGGCGGCGCCCGTGGATGCGGCGGCACGGCCGGAGGTGGTGGCCGCGGCGCCGTGCCGGCGCCCGCGGCCGCGGAGGCGCAAGTGGAGGCGCCGGTGGGGGCGGCACAAGCGGCGGCGCCCGCCGGCGATCTGCGGCGGAGGTGGTGGAGGTCTCGGACGACTCCCCGCCGCCGGGTGGGACCGGTGGGCCGGCTTCCCCACGCGTTCCAACGAGCCCCGAGGGGGGGCCCTCGTGAGGCGGCACGAGGGTCACATGGTGGCGGGGAGCCGAGGACACGGCGCCGAGGCCTCGTCCCTCCCGCGCCGGCCGCTCCGCCCGTGGTGGGGGGAGTTGCTGACGATCCCCCTGCGTTTGCTGACGCCCGGGGGGAGCAGGAGCTCTGGGGCGAGCTCCGGAGCCATGGCGCCACGCTCAACCGCGCGCTGAACGAAGCGCTGCATGTCCATGGCGGCCCTGCATGGCGCGTCTTCCAGGTAGGCCTTGATTGTTCGTTTTCCTCTTTCTTTCGTTTTCGTGTGCTGCCCCCGTGTCGCAGCGCTTATGGGTTTTGATTTTGTGGATGCCAGGAGCTCGAGCGTCGCGCCCACGACAAGTACGACGCCTTTGACCGGGTGAACGCCGAGGTCCACCAGCTCCGGGAGCGCTGCAGCGCTTTCGACGCGCTTGCTGACACCCTCAGGACGCTGGACGGTTGGCTGGCGTACCGGCCATGGCGTGGTACGACGAGCTCCCCAAGAGCTCGAGGCAGGACCCAGCGCGCCGCTCGAGCCTCGAGCGGGTCCGCACGCCCTCATCGATCGTGATGAGGCGCCGTGGCGGCGCGCTCGGAATTGGAGAAGACGCGGACGGCGGCCGCCAACCGGGAGGCGGAGGTGGCCAACGTCCGCGGCGAGATCCGGGAGCTCCGCTCGTCGCTCGAGGGGGCGCAAGCGCGGCGGCCGCCGGCCGAGGAGCGGGCGCGCGGGCGGGAGCGGCGGGCCAAGGAGGCCGATGACTTGAAGGCCGCCCACGACGCCAAGGCCGCGGCGCTCGTCGGCCGGCCGAGGAGCGCCTCCTCGCAAGAGCGCACCGCCCGCCAAGGGGCCGAGGGGCGGCTCCGGCGAGAGCAGCCGCCCTCGTCGACGCCCGGGCGGCGCTGGAGCGGGAGCGCGTCGCTCGTGAAGCGGCGCAGAAGTCGCTGGAGGAGCGGAACACCGCGTTCTCCAAGGTCGAGGACGAGGCGCTTATGCTCAGCATCACCAACGCCAACCAGGAGCTGGCCCTCCGGGAGCAAGGCGAGACTGTCAAGCGCCTCGAGCTGACGGTCGAGGCCGTGCGCTGCGACTTCGAGGTGGAGAGGAAGCAAGTCGAAGGTGAGCTGCTGCTTGGTTTCTTATTTGGTTGGTCTTTCGTTAGAGGGCTCGCTTCCCCCTTTCTGATTTCCTTCTTGTCTTGTCGGTTCCAGGCTTGCGCACCGCCCTGGGGCATGCAGCCGAGCGGGCCGAGGCGCTGCAGGCTTCCTACAACTCCTCCGAGCGGGAGCTGCAGGAGCTGCGTGATGCGGCCCTCGAGACCTGCCGTGCCGTGGAGGAGGGCGAGGCTCGGGCCCGGCGGCTCGGCCGGCCGGCCGCTCGCGCGCCTTTGGCGGTCACGTCACCGAGCGGATGCGGCGGGCGGCGCATCCGGGCGTCCGAGAAGGCACTCGGAGTGGTGCGGTCCCACTACGAGGTCAACTTCGAGGCACGCGGCGGAGGGGCTACATCGTTCCCGAGGGCGTCGAGGACGAGGTGGCCATGGAGCGTGTGGATGCGCTTGCCGCCGATGCCGCCGGGTCGCTCGCCGAGGCCTTCGAGGAGTTCCTCTTCCCGGACGTCGCTGACGCTGCTGCTCCTCCCGCCTGAAACAGCTGGGCGCTAGGCCCGTTTTTTGTTCGTGCATTAGTGTTCTGGCCATGGGGCCTTTGTAAATAAGCACATTGTCTCAGTCGTAAACATTTGATGATGCGAAATGAAGTTTTTGCTTATTGCGCCTTTTTGTTTCTCCTTCTTTCTGAGTAGATTTTACTTAGGGGAGTTCGATTTTCGCTGGGGGTCCGCTGGGTTGGAGGCGAGAGAGAAGGGCCGTATCCACGCGGCGTAGGCTATCTCTGGCTCGCACGCTCCTCCCGCTGGGCCGCCCGCGCCCTGTTCAAATCATTGCTCGAGGTTGAAGTAGGAAACGAACTTAGAGCGTGTGAGTTGTTTTTTATTTTTGCGCAAAAAATGGGACCATTTTGGGGGGGGGGGGGTGCCCCCCCGCAGTAGCCCCCGAGGGTAACTTGGGTTTCAGGGGAAAGCCGAGTTGCCCTTTTATTAGACTTGAAGCATTTACATAGTTGTCACCAACTGGGGCGTTGGCCATGTGATTTTACAACAAAAAGTACTTGGAAATCCTAGCTAAGGGTAGAAGCGACGTAGCTGTTGGATGTTCCAAGCGTTGGTGAGCTCTTCACCGTCCTCGTTGGCCAGCTTGTATGTGCCGAGCTTGAGTACCTTCACCACGACGTAGGGTCCCTCCCATGGGGGCGATAGCTTATGGCGCCCTCGGTTGTCTTGGCGCAGCCTTAGGACCAAATCCCCTTCACTGAAGTCCCGTCGACGTATCTTGCGTGCTTGGTAGCGTCTTAGGGACTGTTGATACCTCGCGGAATGCATTAAGGCTACGAGGCGTGCCTCGTCCAGCTGGTCCAGCGAGTCCTCGCGGGCTCGCTGGTTAGCATCCTCGTCATAGCCTCGAACCCTGGGCGACCCGTATTCTAAGTCCGTGGGGAGGACGGCCTCCGCGCCATGGACTAGGAAAAACGGGGTGAACCCGGTGGCTCTGCTCGGGGTGGTTCTTAGGCTCCATACAACCGCTGGTAGTTCTTGGAGCCATTTTCGCCCAGATTTGTTGAGCTGGTCGAAAATTCTGGGCTTAAGGCCCTGTAGGATCATGCCGTTGGCACGCTCGACTTGGCCGTTGGTCTGTGGGTGTGCCACAGCCGCCCAATCCACGCGGATGTGGAACTTGTCGCAGAACTCCAAGAACTTCCGGCCCGTGAACTGGGACCCATTGTCTGTGATGATGGAGTTTGGCACTCCAAAGCGGTAGACGATGTCGGTGAAGAATGTTACCGCCTCGCTCGCCCTTAGATTCGTGATGGGGCGCACCTCCACCCACTTGGAGAACTTGTCGATCGCGACCGGCGGGTGGGTGAAGCCCCCGGCGCCTTCCGCAGGGGCCCGACGATGTCCGGCCCCCACACGGCGAATGGCCATGTCACGGGGATGGTTTGCGGGGCATGGGCGGGCAAGTTGGACTTGCGGGCGTAGAACCGGCACCCTTCGCAAGTGCGCACGATCTCGGCGGCGTCCGAGACCGCAGTAGGCCGCAGTAAGCCCCGGCGGAACGTGTTGCCGACGAGGGTGCGGGGTGCGGCGTGGTGGCCACAGATCCCCGCGTGAATGTCCCGTAGGAGCTCGCGCCCCTCGGGGATGGGCACGCACCGCTGTAGGATGCCGGAGGCGGCGCGCTTGTACAGCTCGCCGTCGACGAGGGCAAAAGACTTGGCCACCCTGGTGATGCGCCTGGCCGCGGCCCGGTCCGCGGGGAGTTCCCCTCGAGCGATCCAGGCGATGTATTTTTCACGCCAGTCCTCTTGGGCAGGAGCCGGCTCGATGTCCATCGCATCGGCCTCGTGGGAGCCGTACCCCTCGAGGAGGGAGAGCACGTACGCCTCGTTCGAGGGGTCCTCATCCATGGGTTCCGCACCCGCTGGATTCGAGGGAGCCCCCGAGGGTCCGTCATGACTCGAGGGGTAGGGCTCGAAGACGACCGAGGGTTGCGCGATGTCGCGCGCGAAAACGTTTGGGGGAACGGTGATCCGTCCGGACGCGATCTTGGCCAGTTCGTCTGCCTCCTCGTTGTACCGGCGGGGCACATGGTTGAGCTCGATGCCATAGAACTTGTCCTCAAGGGCTCGCACGGCTTTGCAGTAGGCCTCCATCTTGTCGTCATGGCAGCTCGCGTTCTTCATAACTTGATCGATTACGAGCTGCGAGTCCCCCCGCACGTCGAGGCGCTTGACGCCCAACTCAATGGCGATTTTGAGGCCGCAGAGAAGGGCCTCATATTCAGCCATGTTGTTAGACGCGGGGAAGTGGAGGCGCACTGCGTAGCGCATGTGTTCCCCGAGGGGTGACACGAAGAGCAGGCCCGCGCCTGCTCCCGTTTTCATCACTGAGCCGTCGAAGAACAGAGTCCAGCACTCTGCCTGGATTTGTGGGGGCGGCAGCTGCGTGTCCGTCCACTCAGCGACGAAATCCGCCAGGATTTGCAATTTGATGGCCTTGCGCGGGGCGTAGGCGAGCGTTTCGCCCATCAGCTCCACGGACCACTTGGCAATCCTGCCTGCGGCGTCAGGGTTGCGGATGATTTCTCCTAGCGGAAAGGAGGAAACCACCGTGACGGTGTGGGCCTCGAAGTAGTGGCGGAGCTTGCGCCACGCGAGGACTACCGCGTACAGCAACTTCTGGACCTGGGGGTAGCGCGTCTTCGTGTCTGATAGGACCTCGCTGATGTAGTAGACCGGCCGCTGCACAGGCAAAGCGTGCCCTTCCTCCATGCGCTCCACGACGATCACGGCGCTGACCACCTGGGTGGTTGCGGCCACATAGAGCTGCAGGGGTTCGCCATCTTGCGGCGGCGTGAGGATCGGGGCGTGCGTTAGAGACGCCTTCAGCTTGTCGAGCGCGTCCTAGGCCTCGGTGGTCCAAGAGAAGCGCTCGTGCTTCTTAAGCAGGCGGTAGAGGGGCAGGCCCTTCTCACCGAGCCGCGAGATGAAGCGGCTCAAGGCGGCGAGGCACCCTAGCACCTTCTGCACCCCTTTGAGGTCCCGGATCGGGCCCATTCGTTCGAGGGCCGCAACCTTTTCAGGGTTGGCCTCGATTCCCCGCTGGGAGACAATGTATCCCAGGAGCATGCCTCGCGGCACTCCAAAGACGCATTTTTCGGGGTTTAACTTGACCCCATTTGCCCGTAGGCAGTTGAACGCGACGCCAAGGTCGCCAACCAGGTCGTCCGCCTTCCTGGTCTTTACGACGATGTCGTCTACGTATGCTTCGACCGTCCGTCCGATGTGATCCCCAAAAACGTGCTGCATGCAACGCTGGTATGTTGCACCCGCGTTTCTGAGGCCAAACGGCATCGTGACGTAGCAGAACGTCCCGAACGGCGTGATGAACGAAGTCGCGAGCTGGTCGGACTCCTTCATTTTTATTTGATGGTATCCGGAGTAAGCATCAAGGAAGCAAAGCAATTCACACCCAGCCGTTGAATCAATGATTTGATCAATGCGCGGCAAAGGAAAAGGAACTTTAGGACATGCTTTATTAAGACTAGTGTAGTCTATACACATCCGCCACTTCCCATTCTTTTTTTTTACAAGCACGGGGTTTGCTAGCCACGTTGGGTGGAACACCTCCTTGATGAATCCGGCCTCGAGAAGCTTCCGCAGCTCCGCTCCGATTGCCCGTCGCCGCTCCTCGTCGAAGCGGCGCGGCCGTTCTTGCACGGCGCGGGCGTTTGGCGAGGATGTCAAGGGAGTGCTCGGCGACTTCCCTCGGGATGCCCGGCATATCCGAGGGGCTCCACGCGAAGATGTCGGCGTTGGCGCGGAGGAAGTCGACGAGCACCACTTCCTATTTGGGGTCGAGGGTGGAGCCGACCCTCAACGCCTTGCCCTCGGGGGCGACGGGTCGAGGGGGACCCCCTTGGTACGCTCCGCGGCCCTCGAAAGTGCGGCGTGCTTGGCGGCGGAGTCGAGGTCTTCGTTGACCATCTTCTCCCGCCGTGTTCACCGGCGCCCGTCCCGCCGCCGGTGCCTCCGCGTGCTCCACGCACTCGACGTCGCGGTCGAACGCGTGCTCGATGGATGACCCGACGGTGATGACGCCGTTCGGTCCCGGCATCTTCATCTTCAGGTAAGTATAATTGGGGACCGCCATGAATTTGGCGTAACAGGGTCGCCCAAGTATAGCGTGGTAGGCCCCCTTGAACCCCACCACCTCGAAGGTGAGGATCTCCTTGCGGAAATTCTTCGGGGTGCCAAACCAAACCGGCGGTCGATGCCCAAGGGGCCGGACACCTTGCCGTGCGCGATGCCGTGGAACGGCTTCGTGCCGGGCCTCGGCTCGGTCCAACCCGATCCCCATGAGGCGCAACGTATGCGCGTAGAGGATGTTGAGGGCTGCCGCCTCCGTCCATGAGGACCTTCGAGAACCGGCGTTCCCGATGATGGGGTCAACCACCGGCGGGTGCGGCTCCGGGTTGGGGACGCGGTTCGGGTGGTCCTCCCGGCTGAAGGTGATGGCATCCTCCGACCAATTGAGGAAGGACGGAGGCGCCCTCTCCGCGGCGAGGACCTCGTGCCGCTCCTTCTTGCGCTGGCGGGTCGACATGTCGACGGTTGGCCCCCCAAAGACGAGGAACACATTTTCAACAGCAGGGAAGCCGCCCGCGTCGCCATCGCCTCCGTCTTTCTTGGCCTCTGCCTCCTTCGCGGCGGCACGGCCATAAAATTTCTTGAGCATATCGCACTGCTCAAGGGTGTGATTCACCGGAGTCTTGTGGTAAGGACATGGCTTTTTCAGCATGTCGTCGAACACCCCCGGGCCTCGAGGGGCCGGTCGAGGGCCCCGTCGAGCCGGGTCAACAGCAAGGGCATCGGCATTGCCGCCGTCGCGCCCTCGCTCGCGCGCCTCGCGGCGCGGCTTCTTCCCCTTCTTGCTCCGCCTGTCGTTGCGGTGCGGCTCCTTGGACTTGCTGCCCTCCGCGGGCGCGTCCTTCGAGCGCTTGCCCTTCTTGCCGTCGAAGATCGCCCCCACGGCCTCCTCTCCGGAGGCGAAGCTGGTGGCGATGTCGAACAGCTCGTTGGAGTCCGCGGGCGGGCTGCGTCCCAGCTCCCGCACGAGGTCCCGGCACGTGGTGCCCTCGAGGAAGGCATGCACGATCTCGGGCTCGCGCCACGGCGGGGAGCTCCGTGCAGCGCTTGGAGAAGCGCCGTATGAAGTCCCGCAGCGACTCGCCGGGCTTCGCGTGCGGGGAGCGCAGGTCCCAGGAGTTCCCAGGGCGCACGTACGTGCCCTGGAAGTTGCCCACGAACGTGTGGACCAGGTCGTCCCAGTTGTGGATTTGGCTAGCGGGCAAGTGCTCGAGCCATGTCCGGGCCGCGTCGCCGAGATGCAGGGGCAAGTTGCGGATGATGACCTCGTCGGCGGTGGCCCCGCCCGCCCGCGCAAGCCAAGCGGTAGTCGTTAAGCCACACGCGGGGGTCCGTCTCCCCGTTGTACTTGACGATGGTCGAGGGTTGGCGGAAGCGTTGGGGGAACGCCGCCGCGCGCGGATCTCCCGGGCCGAACACACGGGTGCCCGGGGGTTCCGGCGTCGGGGAGCGGTCCTCGCCGGCCCCCGTAGCGCCCACCCCGTCGAGGGTGGTAGCCCCTCGGCCGCTCGTGCATCCGCCCCCGCTCGTGCGCCCGGCGTTAATGACGTTGCGGGTGTCGCCATCCGGCGCCCTGCGTGCGTCAAGGAGCCGCACCTTGGCCGGCGTGCGTCCTTGGTCGGCGGGTTGCCCCGCCGGTCCCCCCCGCGTGCACCGAGGGTTCGCCTCCCGGTGCGGCTTCGTCGCCCCGCGCGTCTCCCCGTTGGCGGATGCGCGAGGCCGAGCTCTCGGCCCGCCGGACGGTCGCTTGCTCGATGAGAGTTTGCACCTCACGGTGCAGGTCTCGAGCCTCGGGGGTCGAGGGTGCCGGCATGGCGCGCAGCAGCGTCGCGGCGACGATGAGCTTTTGGCTCGCCGCCCGGGGCGCGCGTCCGCGTTGTCGACGTTGGGGACGGTGTTGATGCGGTCGCGGACTGTCGGCCCGGCTCTCGCGCGCGTTCGCCGCGCGCGGAGGCTTCCCCGCCATTGAGGCGCGGAGCGCCCGCACCGTCCCGTATTCCTCCGCCGGCTTGGCCTCGAGCTCGCGGGCTTGGGCCGGCGGGGCGTCGGCGTCGGCCCCGGCGGGAGTGCTTGGCCCCGCGGCCATGCGCGCGGCGATCCCTGGGGCAGGGGTGATCTCCCCGTCTCCGGCACCCACCGCGCCAGCCGGCATTGGCCGGGTCGTTGGTGATGACGGCGCAGCACTCCCGCGCGGGGTCGTAGCTCCCGGTGCTGGAGTCGTCGGGAGAAGCCGAACCGCAGGGTCGCGGCGTCGAGGAAACACCCGAACACGGCCCGGGTCCGGCACGGCCGGAGAAGTCCCACTCCGCGTACCCGTGGCGGTTGGCGGGTGGCAACGCGTCGATGGAGCCTAGGGACGACTCGTCAGCCATTGAGGCACGGGATCCCGGCGACGAAGACGTGGCGGCGGGCGGAACCCTGCACATCGTGGTGTTGACGTTGTTGTTATAGGCCGAAGTGGCGCCACGCAACCCAATGGGAATGCGTGGGCGGAGACCGCGCGTTGTCCCGCCGGGGCGGTGGCGGTCATCGTGTCGGAGGGCGCGCCGTGTTGAGAGGCGGCGCGCTCAACCCGCCATCGCTCCGACCGCGCCCGGCGCGAACGTAGCCCGGAGCGGCGGCGGCGTCGCGGCGTTGACGGACCCGCGGCATCCGTGCCCGCGGGCGCTCGCGCCATGGTGGTGCGTGCGGCGGAGACCAGAGCGGACCTGGCCTGGCGCTGCACGCGGAGCTCCTCACGATTGGTGAGGCGCATGAGATAGCCGTTCCCCGTGGCCTGAAAGTTCAGGTCCCCGAAGCGAATTTCGAACCCGGCTGGGAGGGGGTCCGAGCTACCCATGCAGTAGCGTGTACCACGATACTCAGTGCGGATCACCATGGAGGGAGTTGACGGAATGACCTTAGGCGCTCGCTTGCCCCATGGTGGGCGCCAACTGTCGGTGCGGAATGTGGTCCCGACACTAACCAGTAGATAGCGCCGTGGTCTGTCCCTCAATGGTCGATGCTAAGTAACAAGTGACACAGAGATTTTATCCTGGTTCCGGCCGAGGGGGCCGTACGTCCAGCAGAGGCGTGCTCAAGGCACTATATCACTTAGCACCGGGGGTGCCTGTAGTGGGGCTGCTACAAGCAAGGCGGGAGAGGAAGCGTGGCTTCCAAGTCCCTGGAGGAGTGGCTGAAGATATTGTGGGAGAATGAGTACGTGGTGTGTGGTGTTTCGTGTGCCGCTGAGTCTCTCCGCGGCTGGGAGTTCGCCCCCCCCTTTTATAGATCAAGGCGGCGGCGGGTTACATGTGCGCCGCGCTATCTAGCTACGTGGGGGAGCACGTCGTGCTACGCTGTAGAGTGGGCGGCCGTCCGGACGATCTTCACAGCGGTCTGGCCATGATGGCCTACCTCGTACCGGAACAGTGGCGGTTCGAGGGTAGAAGGGCGGCGGATGGTGGCGACGTCCTCTGATAGGCTTCGAGGGAGGTGCTGACGTTGGCTTGTACGGGGCACAGGAGTAGGTAAAACGGCGTCCCTTCCCAACGCGCTTCACAGTGTTGGAGTGGTTGCTACAGCGCCTGGCGTGCGCCCCGCACGCACGGGGACGGCGGCCATCGTTTTCGCGGTGGGCGGGATGGCGATCCACCGGCCTAGCGCCTCCACCCTAACCCCGTAGGGTCACGAGAAAGTGAATCGAGGGTGCGCCCCCGCCCCCCTTCGAGGGGTCTGGCGCGTTAGCCGTACTGGAGCAGGCGCGCGGTGTCACGGGACTGACACCGGCCGCACTGCACAGTCCCTCCCACAGTGGTGGGGATGGGCTCCTCCCTGGGGAGTTGGTGCGGCGGCACCGGGGCGCGAGCCCCGGGCGCATGATGGCGCCGTTGTTGACGCAAAATGTGCACTCAGCGCCAATCACACAGCAAGCCGAAAAGCTTAGCTTCGCACGCGCAGAGAGAGAGTGACGTGCCAGTCAATTTTTCCTGAAAATTAACAAAAGATAAAACAGTTAAATACCAAAGCTTGGAACTTACCGGGTGGTACCAGGCAGTTCCATATTTACGGCTAAAAAGCCAAGCAAGACGACACGTAGCTATGCGAAGCTACCTGTCAAAGAACCACAACCATTCGGGTAACCGCGAAGGGAAAAAGAACATTGCCGAATGGGTGACGTAAGCATGACAACAATCGATCTTTGAATAAACATGGATACATGTGCAAAGCCATGACCGATCCTCATGAAGATTAACATTAAATGAAGTAAAGCACGAACATGATCATGTATTAAATGAGTATGCATAGATCAAAGCACTAGTCTACCGCATGTCTAGGTACTTTAAGATCCGTCGGGTACGATCACAAACAAATCTATCCACCGCATGATACAACTTGCATGAAAAACGTACCACCTCCCGCAAATAGATCTATCCACCGCATGATACAATCTAAATACGGAAAGCTAAAAGCATGCATCACTTAAGGCACGAACGAGGCGCGTGATCCACTCGTGAAAAACATAACCGAATACGGCTGAACAGCCGATCCAGGGTCCATGAAGAAGGAACAAACATTACCACGTGAATAAATCTATCAGACTGAATTGGAAACCTAATCCACCGGATGACTAGCTCCAAAGCAACCCAAAAACCTGCATCTACCGCATGATACCCAGTTCTTTCAAGATTTATACGCACAAAGCAAGCTTGAACCCACAACACGTGACAACCTAGATCGATTCGGTTTCGGCTATCGGAGAGCACAAGATCCACGTGTCAAAGACACGAAACCTGCCCTTGCACGAATCTTAGGAGGAAAAGAGCCGATCCAAACCAATCTAGATTGGGCAAGAGTGTATTACATGAATTAAAAAATAAAGTAAAACTCATGATAACACAGGGTAACTTAATGAATCTACCTGGATCTTGCCAAAATCCAATAGAGACGATAACTAGCTTCGAGCTAGATCTTAGCCTACCGCATGGCTCATGATCTAACAAGAAACCCTCTTGAACCAAGCTTGAATCTACCGCATGACACGAAGCATGGTAACAAGACTACTTGCATCAGATCTAAATCCACCGCATGATACTAGACATGATACAAGGTTGCCGGTACTCACGGAGGTCGACGGATCGATTGGTCCTCTCGAAGAACTCGACGACACGACAAGGGACTCTAGGGTTTGGCGTAAGGCCGGTGTGTATTGAGGAATGAACGTGTTTTGTTACATACATCCAGGGATCGTATTTATACCCTGCTGATTACAACTGCGAATGGATTCATTGCCTAACTAAACTTGATCGCCTATCCATCCATTCGCTTCCTCTGATCGAGCCACGTCACCGTCCAATCCCGCAAAATCAGCTCTACTGTTCCTTTGCCGAACTGGAGCAGATAGCCGACCGCGGATCCTTCGCCGAAAATCTCTCGAAGATATCTTTCCTTCCACCAGACGGACTCTTTTCCGAATCGGACCCACATGTCATACTCCTTACCAAATTTTGGTGTTAACACATGCCCCTTCAATTGTGGGATAAAAGTAATTTTGTTCCACAATTGACTCCGACCACAAATCCTTGAGCCAAACCTCGTCAACACCCGTTCTTCGCAATCCGCCGGACTCTTCATTCGCATCCAACCCTAGATCCCCTTCGTTCCGAGCTCGAATCTCCAATGGCAACTCGAACCAAGTCGCTCGGGTAAATTCACCCCTCCAAACCTTGTTCGGCATTAGGTTTTCAATTTTACCCGAGATTTTCTTCTTCCGCTCTCTTCCGGGAACCTTATCTTGCTCTTTTGATTCCTATTGAGGCCAATTCGCAAGCCTTATTATCTTGGTCCCGAAGGGAATCCCGACCCTCGAGATTTTATTGCCGCTGAATCTCGCAGAATCCCTTTCAAGGTAGCTTTATCTCCACCTCCTCGGTGGCAAGATGCGTTCAAGAACCGGCCTTTGCCCCCAATCGCAGGTCGGAAGACTTGGTACCGTAGGATTCTTGCGGATAAGAGTGGATTGACCAATCCGGATACTCTCCGCATTGCTCAATGTCCGGAGTTATCCGTAGCCGAAACACCCAAGAATGAAGATCTTCCGATAGCCGCGTGCCACTTCGGTCAAATGGCGTCAATGCCTTCCTTTTTGGGAATGGCCCAATGTCTCCAACTTTGGCCGATGTGTACATGATCACCGGCCTTGACATCACCGGTCCGTTCGGCCTTGGAATTTCAAAAATTCCTCACGCCGGACAGGGGTAAAGCCGGGAATGGCTACAAGCAATATATTTCGAAGCACATGAGAGACAATCCCCTTGGCGAAGTTGAATACGAGCCTTTTTAAACATGTGGTTATGCAGATTTGTCTTCCGTGGCAAGGCCAACGAACCCACTCGAATCATATTGCAATGGCGATCCATCCGGCCGGTGGCAATCGCCTTCCTCTCGGGAAAATTCCTCTTGGGCGCTGTATACCATATGCTTCATCAGACAGTTACCCAAATGTATACCAGCCAGAGGATAACGTGCGTCAATGGCCCTTGGTGGTTTGTTCAAATTTGGCTGCAGCTTCACATGCATCAGATTGTAGGCGTCGACTTGAACTCCAGGTTCTTTCCCTGGTCCAATCCCCCTGAAGGAGAGCTTCAAGTCACCAGAGGATGCCAAAGCTATGGAGAAGCAGCTTCAACTGTTATCGTTCAGCAGGACATCACCCAACTTTTCGAGTTGTTCTTCAAAGGCTTCCCCAATCCTCTTTGGCTCCCTTATCTAGGCTATGACACTCTGACCTTCCCTGTCGAGTTCTCCTTTGAGCCCGGCCATCAAGATGGGAGATTCCTGGAAATCTTTAATATCATAATCCGCCCATGTATATTACCGGCCGAGTTCAATGGAGGGAGGCAGAATGCCAGTACTTATGAGTACTACCAGCCTAACGTAATGGCCGTGCAACCGGGATGCGGTCGGATGCCCCCAAGATTGTTTCGCATGAATTCCTCAAGCCCGGGGAGGAAATCAAAGAACCGATGCAAGAATGCGACAGAGTTTTCAACTATGTGTGCGGTCCCCACCGTCTACACATGTCCTTTTGTACCCGCAACCATAGCTCACCCCACCTTCAATTCATGGTGGCAAGAATTCCATGACCACATCTTTAGTGAACCCGTTCATGTGCTCTCGTGCGAATTGGTGCCTGATTTCCTGCCGACTTCAGAGGTAACACAATGAACCCTTGGATCAAACACTCCTTCTCCATTCATGGTTTTGACCTTCATCTTCTGTCCACAGAACACAATTCCTACCCCTCGAGCCAGGATAATAACTTATAATGCCGAAGGCCCAATTTCAGCACTGGGGTTTAAATCCACAACCCTGCGCCAACTGATGGACAGGTATGCTACCACCGATCCCAGCCTTTCTAGCCTTGCTGTCGACAGGAGGCAAGGTCTGCATCTGATTCCCCCTCCGAGCGCTAAAAGGAGGAGAACTGTCAAGAAAGTACTGGTTGAGGTAAACTCCTTTACCTTCTTGATTACCTGGGTCACTCTCGTTCTTGATGGATCATATCATTGTGTATTTCGGACCGAGCCCAACATTCTTCAGAACCAACACCTGCCGATGCTCCATCCACTGGTATGACTTTTTGCTGTTCTTTCTTAAGGATGAGCACTGGCACTTATCCCTTCAATTGGACATTTGCAGAAGAAACTGTTGGAGAACCACTTGTAGATGTTCCAGTGGTTCAACAGGCGAGCCCTTCCAGGGTTGAATTGCCCATCCCGGTGAGGGTTTCATCTTCATCACCTTCTCGCGTAAGCGACGCTCTCCAGAGATGAATCCCTCAACTCAACCGGAGCCACCAAATACCCCCGGATGCCATCGCCTATCGGTCAAGCGCAATGACCAACCCAACGGAGAGGAGGATCCAATTCTTCACCAGACCGTAAACTTACGAGCCACCGATGGCTGCATCGCATCTCCCCGACTTGGAAGTTTCGGCTCGCCCCGGACGCCTCTTCCGTCTGCAATCGCCCCCGCTCAAGAGACCATTCATGAGGTACTCACTTCCGCGCTTAATTTCGACACCTTGATGCTAGCATTCTCACCTCGGCAATGTTGTTTTCAGGATCACACCCCGTCATCATCGAGCTTGCCATCAGAGGGCCCATCAACTGCCGATGTGATGAAAGAAATAAACCAGCCGTTGCCAGACGAGGTGTTGCTCAAACTCAAAGAAATTGCAGCTTTGGCTAGAAAAAGACGTTCGGGATCGCTCAATGATCTTCGCCATTTTGAAGAGATGTTTGAGCCCATTAGTCGCAAATTTCCCGATGACATCGAGCTTTTTCCTCTCGTCCGTCTACGACTTAGAGCCCTTTTATGTTCCCTTGAGGCGCACTTGGAGGAAATTGCGCTCCCTTTCGGCCATTGAAAAGGAGAAAACTCGATGCCGAACGAGGCCATGAACGGGATGCAATCCCAAGCGTAAAAGCCACAAAGATGCCTTGGCCGACCTGCGAGCCTCTTATGATTCGAAAGTCGCCGGAAAGGCTGCTCTAGAGGCGGAACCGAGAAGCTCGTCGGCGGAGATGGAGATTGACCGTAAGAAAATAGCCGATCTTCCCGGATTGATAGCAAAGACCCAAGCGGAGGTGGAATCGGTCGTTACCGCAGTAAAGCAATGCGATGCGCAAGCTTATCGACTTATCCGATGCCCAAAAGGACTATCAGGAGATCTTGGATAATTCCCACTTGATAGTATCCAATGTTCGTCATGCACTTGCAAAACTCCTTAATGCTTGAATGTTCTTATTGATGTATACCTGAACTGGTCGTTCTTGTAATATTTCCTTTGCGATTTGTTTCCTTTCCTTGGCGTACTTTGAGATGTAAAGCCGAACGACCCATTCGGTAGTGAAACGCTAACTCCCGAAAAACACCTTGATTTCCTTTAGCCGAAACAATCGATCCGCACGCGTTTCAGCTTAGAACTCCAAACGACCCATCGGCGGGCTGGTCAAGGAAATCTCTCCGCCTTCCGATTTTATTGGGACGTGCGCCACGATCCACAGCCACGACTCGAAGCCACGATTACCCTGCCAGGCCTATAAATGTTGCCATAGGTGCCCCTAGCTCTCCACCAGGCTTTCTAGCTCTCGAATCTTTGCCAATCTCTGGTCTTCTTGCAAATAGTGCACATCCCCAAACCACAATGGTGCGCCGCCTCAACCGCCGCCGCGCCTCCGACGAGGCTGAGGGAAGCAGCGCTAATGCGCGCAGGCGGTGATGATCATCAATTTCTCCTCGTTGATCTTCCTTTTTGATCTTCTTTTGCCTTGACAATCATCTCCCTTTTCAGGTTGATTCAGTGGAATCCGCCCCGCGCGCCGGCCAATCAGCCCCTCCCTGACGACTCTTCGGAGTCCGATGGCCACTCCCCGGTACCGTACGGGGAAGCAGATGCTATTCGCTTCAAGGAGGAGCTAGAGGCGTCCCGTCTTGAGCTGGAGGACGTCTCCAAAAAGGCGGGCATGGCCGAACTAGAATGGGAGGACCAGCGGAAACAGCTGCTGGAGGCCATCGATGGTATGGTTCTGATTCTTGATTCAGCCCAGCCTTTGATGCTAATCCCTTCTTGTTTGTCTTTTGCAGCCCGTGATGCTGAGCTCAACCAGCTAAAGACGCTGGTAGAGCAACTGGCGGAGAAGGTGAACGCTCACGGCGACACGCCGGCGGAGCGCCTGGCCGCGGTGGAGCGCCGCATCGACGAGGTGGCCGTCCATGGCGTTCGTTTGGGCACCACCTTGGGCCCCGGCTGCGATGGCGACGCACACGGACGTCGACTATTCCACCAGCCGCGTGGCTTCCGTGGCGGCGCGCCGGAGGATATCGACGAGATCGAGCTCATCCCGGAGCGCCTCGACGGCCACGGCGACGCCATTGCCGAAATTACCCATCCCCGCCTCGTGCTGAACGGACTCTTTGACTAGATTGTACTAGGGATGTGTAAATGTCGGCAATATATGATGAACTTTTGGATTCTGCATTTGTTCCGTGATATTTCCCTTCGCATTTGCATCTGTGAATTTGTCCTCTTCGAATGCATCTGGGAACTGTCTTTAGCCGAACGCTCGCAAACAACTGCCCCTTGGCGCAAGATCCACAAAGGATCCCAATTCGGCAATCCGTAAATACTGTTCAAAAGAAAACCCTTCGCACTCGGTGGAAACCCCTGCCGCTTGGTATTCCAACAGTGTGTACTGGCCAGATCATCACTCCCAATGCGCCCCCTTGGTCAATAAAATAGCCCGTGGGGTGCTCTGCAAATCCACTCGCACACTCCTCCATCGCTTCTCGTCTCTTCCTTCTGTCGCTAGAAGAAAAAACCCCAACGCCATGGACAAGGGTAAACGGCCTCGGGGAGCGGCTCGTCAAGGAAGCGTACGATTCGGAAGTGAGTTCTTTCTTGATCTGCTCCTTGTCCTTCTGCTTGATCTTGCGCTTCATGTTTTCCTCTGCCTCTTTCAGCCTCGATTTGCTTCCTGAAGAAGTCATCGGAACCGAAGATGTTCCTGAGTACATCTCCTCCGATTCTTCTCCTGAGGCGGAGGATGCCACGCCTGAGCAAAGGGTCATTTATCAGCTGCGCCGCCGTACCCGGCACTTGGAGCGTGACCTAAGGGACATGTCCGTCCGCTGCCAAGCCGAACGTGAGCGTCGTATGGCGCTGGAAGCGCTAGTAGGGGGTAAACGCTTCTGTCCCCCTTCATGTTTGCATCTGGATTTCTTGCCCCTAACCTTGATTCTTTTGCTCCAGATGTCTCTGACAGGTACAGCAACCTGAAGGCGGCCTGGGATAGCTTGGTAGAGGCCGCCAATCGTGGTCATCCTCGTGCGTTCCAAGTCGCCGTCACGGTGGCCCTGGAACAACTGAAGAGGGAGCAACGAACCGAAGAAGTAAAGAAAAGATTGAATCATACTTTCGCTTCTTTCTCCACGCCTTCTCGCTTCCCTCCCTTAGGGGACTTGACCTTCGGGGCTGCCATGTGTAATCCCGCAAGAAACCGCTTGTAGTGTAGTATTGAGCTAAGGGCAATGCATCGAGCACCGGCCATTTTCTTTTGTTCATGGATTTTTGTTCTAAAGGCGGCCTCATCCTTGAGCGCCGGGCCGTTTCGTGTCGATGTGTATAATCATCGATCGATTTCAATGCTAGGATAATACTTCTTCAGCATATCTTCCATTTATTGCGGCGGAAAACTCCTCTCCTAGCAAAGTTTTCAATATGTATGCATTACCGAACGCATCCGACCACACGAAAAGGCCCCTCCCGCTAGGGGACCATTTGCCGAATTCATCGTATTTAGTTCCAATCGGCGGTAGCGCTTTCCAAACTAGATCGCCTTCGCGAATTGCTTTACTTTTACTTTCCCCGTTATAGTATTTGGCGACCCGCGGCTTGTTTTTCTCGATGTTCTCCGGGCCCCGAGACGGATCATATGCAAATCTTCTAACTCATCCATCATTAGGCCACCGTAATCCTTGGAGCTCAAATCGTTTTGCAAAGCACTACTCTCCTTGACTCGATTGCATTTCCCGGGGCAAGGATCGCGTGATGCCCGTAAACCAACTCGTAAGGAGAAGTCTTTGTGGCTCCATGGGGGGCCATTCGGTAAGCCCACAGCGCTTCACTGAGTACCGAATGCCATCTCCTCGGCTTCTGGTCGATCTTCTTCTGTATAAGCTTGATCATGATCTTGTTAGAAGCCTCTCGCTTGACCATTAGCTTGGGCATAGTATGGAGAAGAATTAAACAGTTTGATTCCCATGTTTTCGGCAAAATCTCTGAATTCCAATGACACGAATTGTGCCCCTTGGTCAGTGGTAATCGTCTGAGGAATCCCAAATCGATAGATGATGTGTTCCTTGACGAATTCGATCATGTTTTCTGACGTCACCTTCTTGAGTGGGATTGCCTCGACCCATTTGGTGAAGTAATCTGTAGCCAAAAGCACGAACTTATGCCCCTTGCTAGATGGTGGATTAATTTGGCCAATCAAGTCTATACCCCCCACCCCCCGAATGGCCATGGCTTGATGATGGGATTCAATGCTGATGCAGGGACTCTTTGAATATTCCCGAACCTCTGGCAATCTTGACACCCCTTGTAATACTCAAAGCAGTCCTCTAATATCGTCGGCCAAAAGCATCCAGCCTGCCTAACAACCCATTTCATGCGATAGGCCGATTGGTGCGCTCCACATATCCCATCGTGCACCTCGCTCATCATGTTCTTGGCTTCTTCTGGACCCAGGCATCGTAGCAATACTCCATCTAATGACTTATAGAATAAATTGTCATCCAGAAGAACGAACTTGATTGCCTTGTACCTGAGCTTCCTAGAGACTTTTCGGGATGGATCTCTCAAATAATCAACGATCTCTTTCCTCCAATCATCTTCTCGTAAGATCCGTCCCCGTGCGCTCACCTCTCGCAAAGAAATGCTTCTTGACTCTCTTTATAACCGCAGGCGCTTTGAGCCGACCGTTTGCTTCCTCGTTGTGCTCTCTAGGGATGTCTTGTAGGGTTACCGGTGGAAAGCCCTTCAAGATTTCTCTGCATTCCTCGTAGTAACTCCTCGCCGCCTCGCTCCCGCACTCGTATCGGCCGTTCAATTGCTTGATGACCAACTCGAATCTCCATAAATTTCAACCGAAACGGCCCCGCTTCTCTCAAATATTGAAGCCCTCGAAGCAGTGCCTCGTACTCAGCCTGGTTATTTGTGACGGTGGGTTGTATAGGAATGGCGAATTCGAACATCTCACCTCTGGGAGAAATTAGTAGGATCCCTACTCCCCCACCTTTGCCACATGATGACCCGTCAAAGAATAGAGCCCATGGAGTAATTTCAAGCAGATCAATCGAAGGGTCACGGTGTTCAGTTATACAATCGGCAATGACCTGACCTTTGATGGCTTTTGCCGATTCGAACTTCAACTCGAATTCTGATAGAGCTAAAATCCATTTGCCAACCCGACCATTCAAAATTGGCATAGATAACATATGTTTTATCACATCAAACTTCGAGTATACAGTGCATTCGGCATTCAACAAGTAGTGCCGAAACTTTGTACACGAGTAGTATACGCAAAGACATAATCTTTCTATAGCCGAATACCTCGGTTTCGGGATCAAGTAGTTTTCGGCTAAGATAAGCTACTACCCGCTCCTTCCCTTCGAATTCTTGAATAAGGGCCGATCCAATAGTTTGGGTATCGGCCGCCACGTACAACTTGAAAGGCTTGTTCGGTCGAGGAGGAACCAAAGACCGGCGGCTCCTTCATGTATTGCTTGATTTCCTCGAAAGCCTTTTGTTGTTCGTCGCCCCATGTGAATTTCGATCCTTCTTTAGCTTCAAAGAACGGAGAGAATGGCAACACCTTCGTGATAAATTTGAGATGAACCTTCTCACAAAGTTGATCTTGCCGAGCGCTGATTGCAACTCCTTGAGGTCGGTTGGAGGAACGACTTCATCAATGGCTTTCATGCTCTTCTTGCCAACTTCGATCCCTCCTTCGTGGACCAAAAACCCCAAGAACTCTCCAGCTGACACCCCAAATGCACACTTGTTTGGATTCATCTTCAGGCCATGCTTCCGGGTGCATTCCAGGGTCTTCTTCACATCTTCCAGATGGGTGCCATGACTTAAGGACTTGATCACCACGTCGTCAATGTAGATTTCCACGGTCTTGCCGATCAATTCATGAAAAATGTAATTCATGGCCCGCTGATAAGTTGCACCGGCATTTTTCAACCCAAATGTCATGACGATCCATTCAAATAGGCCTATATGACCAGGACATCTAAAGGCCGTCTTCGAGATGTCTTCTATTGCCATAAAGATCTGATTGTACCCTGCGTTGCCATCCATGAAGCTAATCACCTTGTGCCCAGCAGCGGCGTCAATTAGCAAGTCGGCAATAGGCATCGGGTATCCATCCATGGGAGTAGCTCTGTTTAGGTCCCTGAAGTCTATGCAAACTCTCATTTTTCCATTTTTCTTATACACAGGGACGATGTTAGAAATCCACTCCGCATATCCCAGTGGCCGAACGAAGTTTGCGTCAAGTAATCTTTCGATTTCCTTCTTCACATCGGCCAATACTTCATCCTTGTAGATTTTCCGGGCGGTTGCTTATATGGCTTGAAACCGAGGCTTGATTGGCAACCGGTGCTCGACGATGGATCGATCCAATCCAGGCATCTCCGAGTAATCCCGGGCGAAGCAATCTTTATATTTTTTGAGAAGCCCAATTAAGTTCCCCCCGAAGTCCGCCGCAACGATTTGCACCGATGAACGTCGGCCTTGGCTTGTCACCGCTTCCAATGTCAACTTCCTCCGGCCTTATCGGCCGACATGAATCCTCGTCCCAACTTGCCATCAGTGCCATCCACGGGGTTCTCCATTAAAAATTACTGTAAGAGCCGACTGCTTGAATCGGCTGTTGGTCACTGCTGACAGGTTCAACAGGACCTTCTCCCCAGTCCTTCCCTGAGAAGCAATCGATGCCTTGGTACTCCCAGAAGGCTGGTTCCATGTTAGCCACGCTTACGGAGTCATCCGCCTGGACGACCTCGATTTCATCGTCCACCCATTGGATCGGTGTTGATGCATAGTGGATGGGACGCGGCAGCTTGGCGTGGATCCGCTCCCGCCCAAGCGACGAGTCGTAGGCTCCCTTCCCTTCGATGACGAAGAAGGTAGTGAGCAACGTCTTGGACCCGATCATCAAGTCCACGTGAGCGCATCCTTTGGTGTCTGAGGGGTTCCCGGCGAAGTCGTTTAGGATGATGCTCGTTGGTGTCAGATCGCTCGGGGTCATGCCAAGCTTCCTGAAGGTGGTGTACGGCATTACGTTGACTGCCGCGCCACCGTCGACGAACATCTTGGTCAATGGCTTGCCATTGACGTACCCCCTCAAGTACAGCGGCCTCATGTGGCGATTCTTGGCCGGCTTGGCGAAGATGGCCTGTTTGGCAAGCACCGGTCGCGCCATCATCTCCTCGGGCCGCTCGTCGTCAAAGGAAGCTTCCTCCCCGCATCACCCGGTTAGCGGGAGCCATGAACTCGTTTGGCGGGAAGTATACCATGCATGCGGGGGGCCGACGCTTCGATCCTTCCGGGCCGGTCCTTGGGGCGCCACTTCTGCCTTGTCTGGATCCCGGCTTGTTTCATCTCGCGGTTCCTCAAGCGTTGGACCCGCCTCTTCTGGCTCTTGCGTAGACCGGGTGGGCACCATTGCCCCTTCTGCCAGACGTATACATCTTCGTCCTCCTCCTGGTCAGCCCACCTGAGATCAGCTTGGCGCTTCCTGGGGTGATCTATAACCTCAATTTTTTGCCGCCGATCCCCATTTGGGTGAATCCTTCCAAGTCTTTCATGGACGGATCGGCGATTGGCAGTTTCCTGCCTGTACTCAGCATATCTGTCGCTGCATTCAGGACAGTTCCTTAATGTGGGCAGCTTTAGGCCCTCATTCCAGCAGTGCCTGAAGAAGGCGCATCCCCAGTGGGCGCGCTCCTGTTCGCGCGTGTGCTGTTCTTGATTCCATCTGCGCGCCTCCTCTTCAGCCCTGCGCTGCTCCTCCTCGTGACGACACTTTTGGTAGCGCTCCTTTTCCATCTGACGCTGCCATTTGTTGAGGAGAATGCGTGACGTCACCTTGGGCTTAGGCCTGGACGATTCCCCAATCTCGATGTGGCTCTTGAGAACGCGGGGGGCGTCGCCCTGCACTTGCTCTAGTGTCACCTGGCGCTCCGGGTCAACTGATCCATCTTGCTTGGACCCGGGCCGAGGTCGGGACCTTGACTTTCCCTTTCTCTTCGCCGTTATCGCGTTGATGGAGAAGCCGAGCATATTCTCGCGGGAAGGGGTGGCCATCCAGCCTTCATCTTGTTATCGAACTTGAGGTGCCCTTCCCGGATAGCCTTCGGATCCTCATCCCGAAGACCCCGCAATCGTCGATGGAGTGCGAGTCCCCGTCATGGAAGCCGCAAGTAACGTTTCGCTTTGACTCCATCGGGCGAAGCATAGAGTGCCCTTCGGCGGCCTTGATTCGGCCTTCCTTTACCAAGAGCTCAAACAACTTATCGGCCTTCGTGATGTCAAAGTCGTAGGTTCCTTTGGTCCGCCCGACCCACCGCCGATTCATTGTCAAGGGCTCTTTACCCCACAAGATTTCTCTGCCGCGCCTACCTCCAATTCGTCGTCGAATCCTCGCACAAATCAGCTTTGTCCAAGAATTGGTTGTAGATGTCAGCGATGTCGTGCTGCTTGCCAAACTTGGGGTCCTTCTTGAGGCCATATGCCTGATTGCTCATCAAGGATAACTTCGCGACGGTTGGCCTAAGTTTTCAAACTCCATCCCAAATAGCTTTTCGCGCACGGCTGGTAACATCCCGGCGACGGCCATATCAGCCAGCTGATCGTCTGGCAAGTTCAATGAGAAGCACATGCCCTTGACTTCTCTGAATCTTCTGAGAAACTCCAGCGGTGTTTCACTGTGCCTTTGCTTCAGGGTGGCGAGGTCAATCAACTTCTTCTCAGAACTGCCGCTGAAGTAATGAGCGTGGAATTTACGCTCCAAATCTTTCCACCTGGCCACTGACTCAGGCGGCAAGGACGAGAACCACTGAAAAGCTGGACCCGTCAGTGAGGCGGGGAAGTAGCGAACCCTGAACGTCTCTTCGGCCGAACATTCCCCAAGCTGCATGAGATAACGAGCGATATGCTCGACCGTGCTTGTCTCGTCCTCGCCCCGCAGAATTTTGTGAATTCCGTCGGCGGTTTTACCCTTGGCGGCAGGAGCACGTTATAGTACCACTCTGGGAACGGCGGCCCGTAGGTGGGGCCCCCGCATCCTTGGCTTGAGGCCGAACCGATTCTCGCATCAATTCGGCCATCTTGCGTGCTAGGGCATCTTCCTCCCGAGCGCCCGCACCCGCGCGTACCCCGGGTGCGGGAAGGCGTCGAACGCCCCGTAATTTCCCACTTCATGATAGCCACCGCCGTATAGATTCTTCTCGGAGCCGGTTGGTTGACGGAGCTATTCTTCGACCGGGGGTCAAGTGGGGCCCCGAGTGTGAGCCGAACGCTAGGTCTCCGTACGTAGGCCGGTACGGATTCGGCCGCGTTGCACGGCCGACCCGTCTTTGCTCCGTGGTGGCGGCGGGGATTGGTTGACTTCCCCGAAGCTTGCGGCGGAGGCCGAACCGGCCGCCCCCGCCGCCCGGGAGGAGGTTGGAATGTCTCGCTCCCGAGCTTTGAGGAGGAGGCTGCCGCACCGGCTTCGCGGCGGCGGCCGAGAGCTTGATTCACCCGGCTCCACGGTGCTCTTTCCGTGTACGTCTTTCCAAACGCCCGCCCCGCGCCCGGCCAAAGAGGGCTACCATCATCCGTTGGAGCGACCCGAGGAAAGCTTGGTTGTGCTTGGTGAGCATGTTGTCTACCGATTCTCGGAAGATCCGCGCGCATTCCTCTTTTTCTTGTTGGGTCGTGGCGTCGGTCTCCCCCGGCAACGCACTGCGGGCGAGGCTACTCTTCGGATATGGCACACCACTTCGATTCTTCTTGAATGACATGAGACACTTTTGTTGAAACTGATTCACGGCGTCTACGAGCTGCTGATGCTGCTCTGGAGAAAGCTCCTCAATGCTGACATCCAGGAGGTCTGTGATCTCAGGCATCCTGAACCAATTCGGCTGTTGGTCCCACCAGGCGTGCCAAAAAGTGTGTTGACGCAAAATGTGCACTCAGCGCCAATCACACAGCAAGCCGAAAAGCTTAGCTTCGCACGCGCAGAGAGAGAGAGTGACGTGCCAGTCAATTTTTCCTGAAAATTAACAAAAGATAAAACAGTTAAATACCAAAGCTTGGAACTTACCGGGTGGTACCAGGCAGTTCCATATTTACGGCTAAAAAGCCAAGCAAGACGACACGTAGCTATGCGAAGCTACCTGTCAAAGAACCACAACCATTCGGGTAACCGCGAAGGGAAAAAGAACATTGCCGAATGGGTGACGTAAGCATGACAACGATCGATCTTTGAATAAACATGGATACATGTGCAAAGCCATGACCGATCCTCATGAAGATTAACATTAAATGAAGTAAAGCACGAACATGATCATGTATTAAATGAGTATGCATAGATCAAAGCACTAGTCTACCGCATGTCTAGGTACTTTAAGATCCGTCAGGTACGATCACAAACAAATCTATCCACCGCATGATACAACTTGCATGAAAAACGTACCACCTCCCGCAAATAGATCTATCCACCGCATGATACAATCTAAATACGGAAAGCTAAAAGCATGCATCACTTAAGGCACGAACGAGGCGCGTGATCCACTCGTGAAAAACATAACCGAATACGGCTGAACAGCCGATCCAGGGTCCATGAAGAAGGAACAAACATTACCACGTGAATAAATCTATCGACCGAATTGGAAACCTAATCCACCGGATGACTAGCTCCAAAGCAACCCAAAAACCTGCATCTACCGCATGATACCCAGTTCTTTCAAGATTTATACGCACAAAGCAAGCTTGAACCCACAACACGTGACAACCTAGATCGATTCGGTTTCGGCTATCGGAGAGCACAAGATCCACGTGTCAAAGACACGAAACCTGCCCTTGCACGAATCTTAAGAGGAAAAGAGCCGATCCAAACCAATCTAGATTGGGCAAGAGTGTATTACATGAATTAAAAAATAAAGTAAAACTCATGATAACACAGGGTAACTTAATGAATCTACTGGATCTTGCCAAAATCCAATAGAGCCGATAACTAGCTTCGAGCTAGATCTTAGCCTACCGCATGGCTCATGATCTAACAAGAAACCCTCTTGAACCAAGCTTGAATCTACCGCATGACACGAAGCATGGTAACAAGACTACTTGCATCGATCTAAATCCACCGCATGATACTAGACATGATACAAGGTTGCCGGTACTCACGGAGGTCGACGGATCGATTGGTCCTCTCGAAGAACTCGACGACACGACAAGGGACTCTAGGGTTTGGCGTAAGGCCGGTGTGTATTGAGGAATGAACGTGTTTTGTTACATACATCCGGGGATCGTATTTATACCCCGCTCGATTACAACCGCGAATGGATTCATTGCCTAACTAAACTTGATCGCCTATCCATCCATTCGCTTCCTCTCGATCGAGCCACGTCACCGTCCAATCCCGCAAAATCGGCTCTCTTTGTTCCTTTGCCGAACCGGGAGCGGATAGCCGACCGCGGATCCTTCTGCCGAAAATCTCTGAAGATATCTTTCCTTCCACCAGACGGACTCTTTTCCGAATCGGACCCACATGTCATACTCCTTACCAAATTTTGGTGTTAACAGCCGTCCCGCCAGTGTCAGGGCATTAAATGCCCGCGTACGGGGGCCGGCGCACGCGTGAGGGGCGCCCTCGAGCGTGGAGGACCCCGGCCGAGGGCGGGACGTACCCTCGAGCGGGGCGGAACCCGCTCGAGGGGGAGCGAGACCTCGAGCGGGGCGGAGCCCGCTCGAGGGAAGTGCTGCCCCTCGAACGGGGCGGAGCCCAGTCCGAGGTGGTGCGCGCCCTCGAGCGAGGCGGAGCCTGCTCGAGGGGATCTCTAAGGGGGCCGCCTTGATGGGCCATCGGGGTCCCTGCGGCGTGGGCCGTCTCCTGCATGGTTAGGTACCTGCATGGTTAGGCTAAGCGTGTTCTGCTTCGTTGCAGGTTTTAAGTGGGGATTTCCCCATTGTTTAAGGGGACCTCTAGGGCTGTCCCCGACAACCGGTGATCTTATTGATGTCGTTCAACGTGTTCGGCAACATCTCTATTGATGATCTTATTGTGCTGATTTGTTCTGAGAGAAAAGTATTGTTGTCTGGTGGTTGGTGACTAGTTTGTTCTGAGATAAAAAGTATTATTAGTGATGGCTGATAAGCCAAACGAATAGGGTGAATATGTGTGCTTTGCTTCAATGAGCATCTAACAATTCTATTGTTAATATTTTAATAAACATATTTCTTAAAAAAACCATAAAGGACTGAAATGTAATGTGTTATTTAATTCATATTCTTCTAACATTCTTAAGAGAACTTTCTTTAATTCCTATCTTTATTGAGGGAAACAATGTAAAATGGTGAAGATATTTTGACCCCTATCGTCTCTCTCCCGTTGACTCTCATCTCTTTCTCCCGTGTCTGTGAGCACACAAGCAGATAGAGCTAGCAGGTGGTGGCTGCAGGGCAGGAGAGGCAGCGTACGTCTATAGGCCCGTGCGCGGGCCTTCCAGCTTCGGTCCAGGCCGTTCGGTCGGGTCGACGGAGGAGTAACTCCAGCTCACGTGCGCCGGTCGCGGCGGAGCTAGCCTGCACCAGCCGCAGAGCTCCAGCGCCGGTGCCCCCTCCTCCTCACTACAACACACAGCCATCTGCCTCTTTTCTGGTGAGCACAGCGGCGGAGGGAGGGAGGAAGCGGGACGCTGTGAATCGACGAATGGCAGTGTGTACGCGGCAAATCGGTCTGGGGAATGGCTGGCGAGCCCGCAGCGGACGGTCGTGGGCATTGCGCCCCTCGTCCATGGAGCCAGCACGGCGAGTCCCCAGCGGATGGCCGACATCTCCTTCCCCTTCTCTCCCTCGCCCAGAGGCGCGAAGGAAAACGCGGTGGAAGCGGGCTACTAGAGCAAGGAAGGGAAGGCAGGGATCGGCGCGGCCTCTGCCGCCGAGGTGGATCCTCTGCCGCCTCCATGGCTCCCTACCTCCCTCCACTGGCGGCCCGCCTCCTCGTTCCCAAGGAGAACAGCCCCGGCAGCGGTCCTCCTCATGCTCAGCCTCGTCTTACAGCGCGTCGGCAAGCCAACGGGCGTGCAGAGCGTGTTGGCGGCTCGGGCGCGACCTTCCTACGACGATTTCCTCCACCTTCACCATGGAGGTCCGTGTGTCGACTGTTGTGGAGCTCCTCTGCTCCTCTGCTCCTCCAGCACGCACGGAGGTTGGGGCGGCGGGCCCGTGCCACGTCGCGTGTGGCGCTCGTCCGAGCTCTGTTCGATTTGGTTTTTCTCAAAGATCTCCAGTTTCTGATTTTTTCTCTCGAGACTCGTTGGTTCATCCGATTTTAACATCTAATTTTCACCGTGACCGGTTCGATGTAGATGACAGACGAAAAAATATGTCAGAATCAATCCTTGCTTTAATATTATTGGGTAGAGAAAATTGATCTTCGGTTTACCAAAAAAAAAGTTTTACAATGGGATTGCTACGGTAAAATATACACTTTTTATTTTAAAAATTGTAAACACATTCGGTTGAAAGGAAAATAACTAAATTTTGACTCAACATATTTCCTCTACTCAAATACTCGTCATTACATTTGCATATCTTTCCTATTTAATCAAGAGATTTGCTAGAAACAAAAATGTTTTACCACGTAAGGCCGCCGATTTGGTAAGAATGATCCGGTCAAAAGATTTAGTAAGAATGACAAGCATGATGATTGGTTCTTTATTAAAATTTAGGTAAAAAACTTGTCAATATTTTGCTAAGATAAATGTGAGTCATCAGTGGTAAAAAAATTGGCTTTACTAAAAGATTAGCATACCAAAATTTTAGAAGCCAACCAATCAGATCCTACACATTTTACGTGTGACCTGGTCTAGCGAGCACTATTTGTTAGCTGAGAAAACGCAAATTACATTGTGGCCAATCTTGGTGGCAGTTTCACGGACACTGTTACCGAGACTGTCATGTTAGCTTTTGAATATGATGAAACTGGATGTTTGTAAATAAAACGAGAACACATTTCAACTAGCTTCAATACTAATACGATATTAAATATTTATATATATGAAAATGATTATATGTAATATATTTCAATTTGTAGACCTATCAAGATCACACTCTTTCTTGTTCCAAATGTGCCCGGCTCCGCCAAATCCTTCTTGAGTTGCATATGAACCGAACAATCTTTAAGTTCATCATCTTTTATAGCACCCTTTCAAATGGAACATAGTCTTCATGGCAAAATGTAGGTGCTTCGACAACCGTGGTGCTAGCAACATCATTTACATCAAAAATCTCTTTGATGGCTTCTATAGTTTTTTCATCTTGACTTCAACTATCATATTATGAAGTATAATGCAAGCCAACACCGCATTTTCAAGTTGACTGAAATCATATAGGCGAGGTGGTCGTTTTAGAACACATCATCGACATTTCAATACTCCAAATGCGCGTTCAATATCCTTCCCCGCCCCTTCTTGTTCTTGTGCAAATAATTTGACCTCGTCGGAGATAGATTATTGACTTCACAAATATAGCTCATTCCGGATATACCCCATCAGCAAGATAATAACCCATGTTGTATTGATTTCCGTTGCCCATGTATTAGACTCTAGGAGCTCAACGATGTAATTCTTCGATAAATAAAGTAGATTGGTTAAGGACATTGATATCTTTATTTGAACCTGCAACTCCAAAGAAGACATATTTCCTTCTACCCAGCATATTTTTATATCTTTTTTATCTAATCAAGAGAGTTGATAGAAATAAAAATGTTTTACCATATAAGGCGACCGACTTGGTAAGAATGATGAGCCTGATTAGTTCTTTACCAAAATTTTGACATGCTAAAATTTAGGTAAAAATCTTGTCAATATTTTGATAAGATAAATCTATAACAACTATAAAGGTGAGACCCACTACAAGTCATGCATAGATTTCTCTCAACATGTAAGTATTTCACGTTACCATCCACTATACACCATGTCATTGTCTAATCGACCATATATTTATGTCTTCAACCGATTTTCTATGGTTAATATCATGTCTCTGTGAGTACCATGCCACAAAATTCACATAGTAGAGATAAATATAAGATCACTAATTTAGAATGGTTCCCTCTCAACGAAATTATCTTACCTCCATGTATAATGTTGTTTACAAAAGAATGTTGTCATGCAACCACTTTGGTGTTCCTACTTTCTCATTGCACCTTAAAACTTTGTTTAAAAAATTCCCACATCAACGCACAGGGGTATCACGTAGTATATATGAGACGAGTCGGTAGTAAAATTGACTTGCTAAACTTTCATGCCAAAATTTTGGAAGCCAACCAATTAGATCCTACACATTTGACGCATGACCTGGTCTAGTGAGCAATACTCCCTCCATTTCATAATACATATCGTTTTGACATTTTTAGATACATTTATTTTATTATGTATCTAGACATACATACATACATACATACATACATACATACATACATACATACATACATACATACATACATACATACATATATATATATATATATATATATATATATATATATATATATATATATATATATATATATATATATATATATATATACGACAACACTAAAATGCACCTGGGTGCATTTTAGTGCGCCGATGCACAGACCCATCTTAGGCTCGCAATCCGCACGACCCACGCCTGCGGCACCCTGCGTGCCAGCCCACAACTCGCGCCAGTCAAACAAATAAGGACGCAATCCCCGAGTCCCCACTGCCAACACGCCCACAGGGCCCACCATTGATGCTCCACCGCTTCGCTCACCGATGCCGTCGGCCTCCGCTTGCTGCCTCGGAGCTGCCTTCCCCTCCAATCCACGGCACCCCGCCTACCGAGAAGCTCCGCACCAAGGGCCCGTGGACGCGGGGCTCACTTTCCCTCGGCAAGCTGCCGTCCGTGGGAACGACGGTGCGAGATCCACTCTTCCTGTTGACCGGGGGCGTGGACGCGGTCTGCAGCCCAGGGGTGTGGCGGCACCAACGCTTGCTCCAAATCGTGGGAGCGGCTTCCCGGTGAGCTGCCGCCGACGGAGCGTCCTACCCCGGCGAGCTGCCGTGGAAGTGGCCTCTCCCTGCAAGCTACGGTACATAGGTGGCCCAGGCAAGCCGCGGCGCAGAGGTGGCCTCTCCCGGCGAGCAGCAACGCAAAGCCTGAATCCGCGGCGAGCGGCGGCGCGGAGCCCCACCCAACCAGCCCCCGCAATTGCTGGAGTGTGCCTCGCCGGTGAGCGGTCACGGGTGCGCGTCTCGCCCGGTGGATTCCGCCCCCCCCGCCCGCGCGCCGAGCGGTCAAGGGAGAGTACGGGGGGCACGCCTTGCCGGCGCCGGAGAGGGGCAACTAGGCCGGGGTGCTTGGCCTCCGCGAGCGACGCACGGAGAGCGGGGCCCCAAAGCGGGAGAGCCGTCGCCGGGCCATTTCTCGGATCCAACGCGGGGAGGTATGGTTTCCCATCGCCGCCCTGGAATACGTCGGTCGTCCCTCCGGTCAGTCGCGTCATGTGTCAATCCACAGGAAGGTGGGCATCCGCTGCCCGATCTACGCAGGGGAGGAGAGAACAGAGCGGTTCATGCACCAAATCCGTCTGGTAGAGGAGCACTGGCGCTGGGAATTTTCCTGAATCCGCGGGCACAGATGGGTCAATGGTAGGGTCGGGCATTAACTCAATTCGTTTAGTACCTTTCATGTTCGGCGTGGATTCTAACGTGAAGCACCGTGAATTTTGACGAGATGTATTTTTCAATTGTGCAGTCAGTGGAATTGTTGGGGACTTTGATCAACACATTGTTCTTATGTCAGAGATGTGCTTTACTAGTGACCATGTAACACTACCTTATCGTTTCAATGATGTATCGATCTAAGTTAAGTTAACGACTCTAGCTAGTTACCAATAAAGAAATTGCAATCGACCCTAATGCTCAATTACAACAAGAGCACTTCTCAGATTGCAACTGGAGTATTTAGAGCTAATTGCAATAAGAGCACTTATCAAATTGCAACAAGTGCCTAGTGTTGATTGCAACTAAAGCTCTTTGCTGATTGCAACCAAAGCTCTTTACTAATTGCAATCGATCTCAATTACAACAACATCACTTATCATATTACCATGGAGTATTTTCTAAGAATATATTAGACGTGAATTAATCAGAATCCTCAGGCACTCCAATTGCAACTCCTCAAGCACTTCAATTGCAACTCCTCAAGCACTTTAGTTGCAAACTTTGGGCATGTAATTCTTACTATTTTTACCATACGGATTGCAACTTAACAAGTAGTCCGGTTGCAACACGACAAGCACTTTAATTGCAACTCCTCGAGCACTTCAGTTGCAACTCTGAACATGTAATTTTTATATTTGTATCAAACGAATTGCAACTCAACGAGCACTCGAGTTGCAACAAAACAATCACTTCAATTGCAACTCCTCGAGCACTTCAGTTGCAACTCTGGACATGTAATTTGTATCAGATGAATTGCAACTCGACAACGCTCCAGTTGCAACTCGACAAGCACCTCAATTGCAACTCTTCAAAGCACTTCGATTGCAACTCAACAAGCACACCAATTGCAACACGGTAAGCACTTCAATTCCAACTTGTGTCATGGACCAGTTGCAACTTTTGTCACCACTCCCTAGGTGAAATCCTGAAACTCAATATTTGCAACTCGAAGTGTACATTGATTGCAACTCGAATCGTTGTCCGGTTGCAACTGCAGGGGTAGTACATTATTAGGTGGAAGTACTTAGTATTTGCAAACAAGGAGTGTATATCAATTGCAACTCGAACCACTGTTGGGTTGCAACTGAAAGGGTAGTATAGTACCAGGCGGAACCGCTCAGTATTTGCAACTCGGAGTGTATATCAATTGCAACTCGAATCATTGTCTGGTTGCAACAGAAAGGTGTGGGTAGTACATTATCAAGCGAAAGTACTCAATATTTGCAACTCGGAGTGTACATCGATTGCAACTCGAACCACTGTCCGGTTGCAACTGAAGGACAGTCGGAAGCACTTAATATCTGATTGCTTTTACTTGGTGTGGGTTAAATGACATCGGGTAAATCAAATTGCAACTTGTGCCCAAAGCCAATTGCAACAATAAATCTAAACCGATTACTACTGTTTACATTCGTGCTCTAGAAATCAAAGTCCTATGAAAAAAAGAATCCACTACATTTCTCCCATTCTTCCCATGGCAATGTTCTATTTCCCGTCGACTTCCTCCCTAGAAAAATTTTCCTAAAAAACACGGTAGGGAAACTCTTTCCCTACTATTTTCAGCCAATTTTCTTAGTTGCAACTCCAATGGTACACTGGTTGCAACTGTAACGATGCGATGGTTGCAACACGTCAAAAAGGCAAGTGATTGCAACATCTATTAACTTTTTAAATGTAAGTTGCAACTACCATTAATTTCTAGTTACAACTCGAAAGATACACTGATTGCAATTGCAATGATATACAGGATGCAACTCATCAAGAAGCCCAATGATTACACCATTGGATAGTTTATAAAATTCAAATTGCAACTATCATTACTTTCCAGTTACAAATTGCAAACCTCGATTACTGATTGCACGAAGCAGCAAAGCTAGCAAGGTAATTAACAATAGCTTACTGGCAGGAGACTTCTGCAAATTTAGAGCAATGTACAAAAAGAAATAAAAACATCACAAAACTTATGGCAGCAGCCATAGCGGTGCTTCACTGGCATTTTGATGGACACCTTACATGCACTCCAAAAGGCACAGCAGTGCTCCCAGGGATGCCCAGTGGATGGTTGGCCGACATGGTGGTAGCTATTGCAGACCAAGAAGAAGCAATCACCAGCAACTTACGACGGGCACCATCAATAACTCGCGGCCAGCTGGCCACGGCGTCGCTCCTCTTCTCCATCGATGTGCACGTCCCGAGTTGAGCTGTAGCGACGGCCGGAGCCCGTCCTCCCCAGATCCGCAGCCCAGGAATCTGGTCGCTAGCACTCGCGGTACCCATCAATGCCACCACCTGCACTGCCATCTGTGCACTTTGTCTCCACGCCGCTGGACTGGACAACGCTGCGCCATCTCGTCTTCACACCACTAGACTGGACGATGTTGTCACAACCGTCGAGTAGGTCAACTTGCAGGCTGCAGCCCACCTTGATCCGCGACCGCGGGCTGGGGACCTGCTGCCGTTGCCGCTCGCTTCCATGTTGATTATGAACACTGCCAATGAGAAAAACACATGCATCAAATATGATTACAAAAAAGGTCTATTAACAGGATGATCTCACAAAACATAAAAAGAGCATACAAATGTACTGGCGCAGATCCTCCAATTGCAACACATGGTAATAGCCAGTTGCACACACATGACAACACTGGTTAGTCAAGTATACTAAAACAAAAGCAATTAGACTACGACATCTGGAGGGCAAAAAGTAAATTACTAGGTGCAGTGATAAAATACTGCAGTGGCAAAAAACACAACTACTAGTTGCAGTCAATTGATGATACTAGTTACAACACCTAAGAAAAAAAGGCAATGGGGGCAGTACCAGAATAACACTAACAAAAAATGAGGGGGAGCAGTTACACTAGTACATAGTAAAACAATAAAAATCCCATAATTCAATTGCAACACGGTGTGATAGCCAGTTACACACATGAGTATCCCCTAATTGCAACCATAGTTAATGGTCCATTACATTCTATTACAGAGGATAACAAGACTACTTAATATACTATCAAAATTACTGCACCATATCCTCATCCCCTAAATTACTTCAATTATGAGTTAGTAACCTAAAAATTGAACCCTCAATTACTTAAATTATGAGTTACCGAACTAAAGAATGAATTGAACTACTCAATTAACAAATTACTAGCAGACAGGTGAGCGTTTTGGCAAAAAAACCATGAGTGCTAATCAGTTACTGAAGTCAAAATGCTTGCGTGCTGACCTGGGGGCGGAGATAGTCCGGGCGTGACCGGCGGTCCTCGGTGGCGCGCGACCTCGCCGTAGGTGTCCCCGACGCCGACCATGTCCGGCACGGAGGGCGTGTCGCAGCCCCCCCTATCCCCTTGAGCGTGCTCTCCATCCCTGTGGCTGAGACGTTCAAACATTTCGTCAAACACGTCGAGGTCGAGGCGGGCAGAGGCAGCAGCTTGCCGAGGAGCTTGTCGGGCGTGCCACCACATGCTTTCACCCCGAGAGGTCGCCAGCCTACCTCCGTGTGGAGCTCGCCGGTCCCGCACGCCGCCCGCCTTGAACTCATCATCCTGGTTTGTGAGCACGAGTGCGTCTTCGTGGAAGCTGTGGCCGCCGGCGCGTCTTCGTACACGCTCTAGCATAATGTCTTCCATGGTGCTGGCCATGTCAACGCGGCGCATGAGGACGCCGGCGGCATCACTCGGGGCGACGAGATCCAACACATACCGAGGAGATTTGGAGAAGCGGCGGTTGTCGCAGTTCCTGGTGCCCCGAGGAGGCTACCTTCGCGCCGTCACTCGCTCGCCCACGCCGTGGAGGTGGACCTCCTCGCGTGGATCTGGGCCACGACCATGGAGGTCACCGGCCCGCCGTGGAGGTGGAACTCCTCACGCGCCGCCGAGCGGGATGCCCACCGCCTCGATCCCGGCCGCCCCGCACCACTCACCGCGTCCACCGGCGAGAGCACGCCACTTGCGCGTCGCCACTCGTCGGAGAAGCGGCCTCCACGCCGCCACTCGCCGGGCAGGCCGTCTCGACCCGGGATCCGCGTTGGGCCGCTGCGGGATCCATGGGCGCGGGATGGTGGCCTGGTGGGGGTGATTTTGGGGGGGGGGGGGACGGGGGAGGGGGGAGGGGGAGATAAGGTGGGCCTATGCACGTGGATGGCAGGCAACACATGGGGGCTGGGCCGCTTGGTCGCACCAGGCATGCGTTGGCCTGGGTGCATTCTGAATAGCTAATGCACCCAAGTGCATAATATATATATATATATAACTAGGTGCATGACAAAAAGAATGTATTCAGAAAAGCCAAAACGATAAGTATTATGAAACATATGAAGTATTTGTTAGCTAAGATAACGTACATTACTAATAAGCATTGGATTTATTTCTCACTACCAAGTGCTCCTTTCCTCCTAAATTACTTGTCGTTTTGACTTTTCTAGACATAAGTATATATTTAAGTACATGACAAAATAAATGTATCCACATAAGTTAAAATGACAAGAAATTTGGGACAGAGGAAGTTGTAAGTAGCACGAGGCCTACCACAATAAAGTTGTGTGGGATATTTTTCTATCACCCATCTAATGTTTTATATTACACACCTGTATTGAACTCGTCGTACATTTCCATTATTTTCAAACCACGAGTGGTCCAATTCTAAAAAAAGATATCCAAATTTGATACAAGTGTAGTGAACATGGCCCCATTTGCCATTTGTTCGAGTTGATTTTGGTGATTCATGCTAACACAAGCAATGGGACGAACCACATTGTCTAGCATGTATTTGTAGGCATTCCTAGGTCCCATGGATGTTACCACATGTTAACATATCATGCACAAGTTAACATACAATGCCCAAGTAAACATGTTAACATATCATGCACAAGTTAACATACCATGCCCAAGTTAACATGTCATACCACATGCCAAATTGAGAAGATATCGTCGGATGAACCGAGTAAAGAAAGGAAAAGAAAACATACCGTCGGATGAACCGATGGTACCATCGGTGCATAGCGTCGGTGTACTTGGTACACTACGCAGCAGGCAAAACAAAGATGACACCCTCGGATGATCCGACGGTCCTGTTTCTAGATGCGCTAGATGAATTGCAGAGGAGGAGGAGCGAAGAAAGTAGCACCGGATGATCCGGCGGTCTGAGAGAGGACACTGTCGGTCTATCCGACGCTTCATTTGAATCAAGATAGAGAGGCGCCAACACTGGAGCTTCAGCACCGGATGAACTGACGGTGGAGCAGCGGTTCATCCGACGCTCTTGAAGATGCACACAAAAAGGTTTTGGCGAAGAGTCCTTCAGCACCGGATGATCCGACGTACCGTCGGTGTAATGTGTCAGAGAAGTTGTGTCAGTGAATCTGCAACGGCTAAGTGACATGGAGGGCACTGGATGAACCGACGCCAAGAAAAAGCATAGCATCGGTTCATCCGACGCTACCTTTTTCAGTGGCCGTTAGCCAACGGCTCTTTGAGTGCCTTGGGCTATTTATACCCCCTGCACTCACCCATTTGAGGGAGCTGGATTGTGTGAAAGTGCAGGAGAGTGCAAGAAACCTAGAAGATCATATCCAATCCATCCAAGTGCTTAATTACTCATCAATAGGCGTGCATATACTTAGTGTATGTGCTTAGTGCTAGGCTTAGCTTAGAGCTGAGTGAGTGCAAGGTTGTGCCAACCTTGTGAGGTGATTCCTGAGTGAATCAAGGTGTACAGGTTCGCCGGAAGGCTTAGGGCCTAAGTGGCTCACCGGCAATCGTCATCGACCCTCCGGCATGGTGTGGAGTGGCGAGGACACTTTGTGCGGGGGATGTGGAGGCCCCCTTCCTTGGTGGAGAAACTCCTTAGTGGAGGCGGCATCAAGGTGACCAAGAGAGCTTGGCGAGTGCCTTAGTGGCTAGCCTTTGTGGCGAGTCAAGTGGTACTCTTGGGTGAGACTTGGTGAACGAGAAGCAATACTCATGTGTGAGTGCTTCAACAACGTGGACTAGGGGTGGCTTAGTGCCTACCGATACCACGGGATAAATCGTGTGTCAAGAGTTTGATTCCTCTCACCCCCTTTACGTTTCCACATTTAATCTATTGCAATCTCTGCTTGCCTTTACTTTCCTAGAGTAGTATCTTGCTAGGATTGGCTATAGGTTGCAAACCTCGTTTTGGGATGGGAGTTTCACACTAGAACAACCCTAGTTGCACATCTAGATAGTATTTTCTAGTTTACTTTAAGAAAAAGTAGTGAAGCCATAGGTTAAAGTTTTTAGTTTGCCTAATTCACCCCTCCCCCTCTTAGGCTAACGAGCATCTGATTCCTTACAACAAATTACCAAATTGTGTGAAAGTAAATCTCAGTACATTTCCATTATTTTCAAACCACGAATGGTCCAATTCTAAAAAGAAAAGATTTCCAAATTTGATACAAGTTACGTAATTGTGTGAAAGTAAATCTCAGTTTTGTTAAAAATGAGCTTTTCAATATACTAAGGGTCCCATTTTGCATTTCGCACATGGCCCCAAATTCCTAGAGGCGGCCTGCATGGCTGTATCTCTAATTGTTTTTATATATATTAGTCCCTATGTCCAAGTGATGCACATGTGTGTTGAGCGGTGACTGGTGAGAGCGCGGACTGCGTGGTGTCAGATTTTTCTTTCTGAAACGAATTAGCTGTACTTTTCTTGCCACTTTTTGATTTACTTAAATACAACGCAAGAAGGGCAAACAAACAAATTGAAAATTATAGACTTATTGATAGTCCGCTGCAATCCAAACTCGTTCCAATCCACCGAAATTGAGTGGAACTACTACACAGCTTTTGCAAGCCATCCCTCGCCGGTGGAAACACTACCGGAATCGGCGCACGGCTAAGAGAGGAATACGCACGGCACTGCCTTTGCCGTGCGCATTTTGCCCAAGCGCACGGCAAAGGGCGCCCGGCGCATTTTTACCCGGTAAAGAACTTTGCCGTGCGCTTTGGGAAAAGGCAACGCACGGCACAGTTCTTTGCCGTGCGTAATACGTGACGCACGGCAAAGAAAAGGTGTTGACGGCCGTCCGCGGGGAGACGGCGTCACACCCTCTCTGTTGTGCGCCGCTGAGCACGCACGGGAACGGTAGTACTCTTTGCCGTGTGCCACATGGCAAGGCGCACGGCAAAGAATGGTCAAGGCGCAAGGTTGACCCTGGCTGTTGCCGTGCGCCGTGCTACGTGGCGCACGACAACGATTGGTCCAGGCGCACGGTGGACTGCTCCCTTTGCCGTGCGCCACGTGGCCAGACGCACGGCAAAGGTTGGTCTAGACGCCCGGTGCACCATGCCCTGTGCCGTGCGTCTGATGTCTTGGCGCACGACAAAGAATGGTCAATGTGCCGTGCGCCGCCACAGGCGCACGGCAAAGGGACTATTCTGGCAGCCCTTTTTGGTCGATTTGCCGTGCGCCTGCCCCACGGCGCATGGCAAATTGACCAAAGTTTTTTATTTTTTTCTGTTTTTTCACGTCCAAAAATTCCCAAAAACCATATACATGACATATATATCACAATATCCATCACAGGCATCATATATATCACAACATGCATCATATATGTCACAATATCCATCACAGGCATCATATATAATAATATACATCACAAATCCACACCGAAGTCCGAAGTTCATCGATAAGTGCACACAAAAGTCCACAATTCATTGACAGTGCACATAGTTCATCACAGTTCATAGACAAGTCCACAATGCAAATAATACTACGTCACCGGAGTCCGAAGTTCATCGATATGTAATACTACGTCGTCGTCATCGGCAATCTCTTCTCCACCGTCATCTTCTACTTCCATTATTTCTAATGCTTCGGTTATGTCTATCACAAAATCCTCCGGGAGCCCATCTTCTTGGAAGAACTCTCCCTCATATGTATTTGGGTCTATGTTGTAGTCTTCATTGTTTGGGATAGGTAGTCTACCGTGTGGCGCTACCTTGTACACAACGTCCCAACCTCGGTATGAATGGAAGGTACCGTAGGATTTTCACTGGTACGTCGAGTTGCCTCTTATGACCACCGCCAGAGTCTAACTCGAGGTACCTAGAGGATTTAAACTTAGGGCAGTACTTTGCATCCGCATGTTCTTTTCGAAACAAAACGCATCCATTTGTACAAGCATCTATCGCCTCATATGGCATCTTAAGTACACGAAGGAGTTTCTGTGCCTCGTAACTGCTCTGTGGGAGACTGTGCTCTTTCGGAAGCAAAGTGCCAATAACTACCAACATTTCATTGAACCCGTCTCGACTGATGCCAAATTTGCACTTTAGGGCCATTAAGCGCCCGATGGCATCAAGTTGAGACACATCAGTGTGCTCGTGAAATGGTTTCTGTGCGGAAGACAACATGTCGTAATAAGCCTTCGCGGTTGGCTCTGGAGCTTCTTCCATAACTTGGTCAAGCCCTTTATCGAAGTTCCCTTGATGAAAGTCTTCTATCATGTCTCCGCACCCGACTTCAGCATCAAAAGTCTCGATGCGTTGCCTCAAGACCTCTTCTCTCGCACGATGTGCTTCACCATGGCAAATCCACCGGGTATAGTTTTTCACAAATCCATGCACCACAATGTGTTTACCCATGTTGAGCCTAGATTGGTATTTCATATTTTCACACTTACTACAGGGACACAGAGCTTTATGTTGTCCTTTCTCAAATGCCTTTTTACAGAATGCATCCATGTTGCGTGCGAATTCAGCAGAGTAGTCTCGCTTATTCCTCCAACCCGTATACATCCACTCTCAGTTATCCATCCTTTAACTAGTGATATAACAAGTTGGTGCAAAAAACAAAAATCTTAGGAGATTTTATAAAGTAGATTGCTTCTAACGTTGTCTATCATGCTAGTAGTAGGTAAAGATAGGTCCTAATCCCACCTGAGGATGTGTAGACGGGTTTAGTTTCCATGCTCTACTCCGATATGAGACAGAATTTCGGCAGCACCTCCCCGCTGTTCTCCAGATACACGTCCTAGAAAGGAGATTGTGTAACCAGAGAACAACGGGAAGGTGGTGCCGAAACTCTCCGTCCCGGATCGAGCGGAACATGGAAACTAAACTCATCTACACATCCTCGGGCCGTCCAAAAAACGTGGACAATTCGAAACGGATACAATCATAGATATACAAAGCATATGCATATCTACAACTGTATCCCTTTCGAACGAGAGACGCCTAACTGGGTTATGAGACCTAGGTAAATAAATTGCGGAGGAGGGGGTCATCTGCACATGCTCACCTAGTAGCTCGAACGAGCAACAAAGAACACGGTGGACGTCCGAGGAAACGGCCGGGGCTACTCCTTCGACGGTGGATGTGGCGGTGGGCGCTCTCCTGCAAAATTAGACCAAGGCAACGTGGTTAGATAAAAAATTCGGCAGCACCTCCCCTGTACGGGAAGGTTCCAAAACCTGCAAATAAAAGACCATGACACGAAGGTCGGGCCAAAAAACAAATGCTCTTCCCACGGCTCGATGGCCGGACACATGAGACTTGCCATTCTTTCCACTTGAGCATAAGCAACATATACCGGTAGTACTCAAATTTTATTCTTTTGAGTTCAAGCTACTCATCACAAATTTAATCTTACACAGGTCTACCATCCGCTATGCATCACTACTCATTTATGTAACGAACGATAGATCATCATAGTAGTTTCATCTAAATGCGATAGAGGTTGAGGGAGTGCTCACCGAGAGGATGGCGTACGTGTCGAGACGACGTGGTGTGAGATCACGGCCAGAGAGCACCACCCATCCTCCTCCTTCTCCCTCTCCTCCTTCCCCCTCTCCTCCTTCCCCCTTCTTCCCTTCTTTCCCTCCCCCTTCTTCCTTTCCTGTAGTGGTGGCCGGCCGGGGGCGCCGCCGCCGGAGCAGGGAGGTCGGGGGGGGGGGGGGGGGGCGGCTCGGGGCGCCCCCACCGGCCGGGCGGTGGCGGGCCGGGGGCGGGCGGGGGCGCGTCGGGGTCGGGGGCGGGGGCGCGCGCGCGGGGGGGGGGGGGGGGGGGGGGGACGCCTACGGCGGCGGGGGAGGGGCGGCGGGCGGCGGTGGTGGTGGTGGCGGGGCGCGGGCCGGCGCCGGAGGCGGCGGGGGCGGATCGGCGGCGGCGGGGCGACTCGAAGTTGGGATGTTGGATTGTGGGGGACGAAACGGGGCTGGGAGGTAGGGTTAACCCGAGTCTTTGCCGTGCGGCTGCGGGGGCCCGGCGCACGGCAAAGACGGCCCACCCCGCCAGCCTTGGTGCCCTGGTGCCCAACAGTGCCTTTGCCGTGCGCCACGGGGGCACGGCGCACGGCACGGGCGGGCCCACTCGGCGGTGCCCCGGTGCCCAACGGTGCCTTTGCCGTGTGCCACGGGGGCACGGCGCACCGCACGGGCGGGCCCCCCGGCGGTGCTGCGGTGCCCAACGGTGCCTTTGCCGTGCGCCACGGGGGCCTGGCGCACGGTACGGGCGGGCCCACCCGGCGGTGCCCACGGTGCCCCGGTGCCCAACAAGGCCTTTGCCGTGCGCCACGGGGGCACGGCGCACGGCACGAGCGGGCCCACCTGCCAGCCTAGGTGCACAAGTGCCTGACCATGTGGGCCCGTTGCCATTGCCGTGCGCCACTTTTGTATGGCGCACGGCAAAGAGGCTACATTGAATTTTAATTTTTTGTAAATATTATGCATAAATGTTTAAATGGATGTAAAAATTACCATAAACTAACACGAGACAATTGCATGTTGTATGTTCACTAGAGAAAACGTTTTGGAGTCAAAAACAAAATTCAAATTTTACTAAGTTTACATCCATTGGTACAAACTCAGGAACAAGATGCTGGCCTTCAAGGTACATCATGACTTGTTGCATGCTTGGTCTTGCATTTGGCAACGGATGTGAGCACCACAGTCCCAATTGGAGCACTAGGCATGCCTCATCACCGTTGTAGTCACTTTGGAGCCTCCTATCCACTGTCTCAATGAGTGATCTGTTTCGCCAATGCTCTGTCACCCAATCCACCAGTATGAATGGGATTTCTTGTGCTCTTCCCTCAATGGGCCTTCTTCCACAGGCAATTTCAAGGAGGAGTATACCAAAAGCGAACACATCAGTTAGAGGGGATGCTTTACCAGTACGTGCTAACTCCGGTGCTATATAACCGAAAGTGCCAGACATGCGCGTGGTTTGGGGATCTGTACCATGGTTGTACAACCTTGCGAGACCAAAGTCGCCTAGCCTCCCGTTCATATCTCCATCGAGGAGCACATTGCTTGCTTTAATATCTCGGTGGATGACAACTTGTTCCCAGTATTCATGAAGGTAGAGAAGGCCTGATGTTACACCTTTTATGATTTGGAACCTCTCGTGCCAACCTATACAAGGCTTATCATCAGTAGTAGCATATAAGTACCTGTCAAGGCTACCATTAGGCATGTACTCATAGACCAAGATGAGTTCTCGTTTGCGCCGACAATAGCCAAGTAAGTGCACAATGTTTCTATGCCGCAGATGACCGATGCTAACAACCTCTGCAATGAACTCTCTCATGCCTTGCTTTGACTCATGGGACACCCTCTTCACAGCGACTTCAGTCTTAGATGTTGGCAGAAGTCCCTTGTACACTTGCCCAAATCCTCCTCGACCGATAAGATGCTTTTTGTTGAATCCTTCTGTTGCATGGACCAAGTCCTTGTATGTCAACCTATGTGGTCCAAACTCAACCTCCCAATCTTCCAAAAGATCAGCACAACGCACCCGCCTCAGCACAAGTAGAAATATAGTGGTGCTCATTGCTAGTAAGAGGGTTCCCATCATAGCTATCGGCCAGAAAATATCCATGATCCTGGCCGTTAACTTTACAGGAGGTAGCTCCGGTAGTTTGATCATGTCGATAGGTGGAGGAGGCAGTCCTCCCATGCTAAAGCTCCAACCAAGCACATAATGTTTTGTTCCTGTAGTGATTCCTGTTGAGGCTGAAAAGCCCACATAGGCTAGCTCTGTAAGGACTGTCGACAGGTCATAGATTGTTGATATCAGTGGAGGTCTACCGAAGAAGGTCTTAGGACGGGAGCAATTGCCACATCAATCTTGTTGGTCACTCCATCATAGTCGAGCCACACTTGCATTGGCCCATCTATTATCTTTATACTTGAGTGTTAAAAGAAGTCACCACGTTCGCCGAGAGGGTCTAAAAATTCCCACGTTAATCTAAAAAAGAGAAGAACATATACCATTGGATTTTATGAAGATCTGAAGGTCTAGATTAATCCAAAGAATACACAAATTTGGAATTACAATAAGGAAATCCAAAGAGTCCATATTCAATACAAATACAATTACTAAATTCATAAATTCGGAATTAAAAATAAGAAAAATAGTAGTTACTTAAAAAAGAGAACAGTTTAGACAGTTGGATTTTATGAAGATCTAGCGATTCATATTATTATGAAAAAAGGAATTCCCACGTTAATCAAAAAGAGAGAAGAGTTTGGACGGTTGGATTTTATGAAGATCTAATGATTAATATTATTCTAAAAAATTGAAATATTTTTTATCTATAATTTCCTTTCCTTATGGCACTCCGTACTTTAATACATATGCAATATTTGTTATTGCCTAACATTAGATGCCGGACTTGAATGCGAACTTGAATCTGCATGGATTTTTTTAAAATTTCCTAACAAACTTCGGTAAGCTTTTTGAGACGTCCCCTTAATGGATAGTTCCTTTACTTATGGCACCCCGTACTTGAATACATATGTAATATTTTTTATTGCCTAACATTAGGTGCCGAACTTGAATAAGAACTTGAATACGCATGGAATTTTTTTAATTTCCTAACAAACCTTGATAAGCTTTTTGAGACTTCCCCTTAATTGATTGTGGAGTATGTCACGTAAAACTAAAAGAGGGATACAGATTAATACACTCTATAAATTACATGAAAGCAAGTTTTTTAATCACATGGTATAGACGTGATGCTCACATACAACACACACTCGCCCCTCCCTCTATGAGCTCTTTCGAATGAGTGAGCCGACAAATCCTCGAGATAGATGAAGGCACCACTGGTCTGATGGTATAGATCAATCCAAAGAATCCATATCTAATATAACTAATAAGTATATATACAAATTCAAGATTTTAAAAAACAAGAAAATTAGAAGTAGATTTCTATACGGATTGAGAAGAGAAATATCTAAATAAAATAGTCCATACTAAATACAAATAATAAATAACTAAATTGTTGTAAAAATAAGGAAAGTTAATATTGTGCTTATAAATAATATGCTTGACCACCACAAATCGACTGCAAGTATTTGATGTGTCCTTAATTCTTTCTCCACCTTTAATATGTTGTGATTTTACGAGTCTATATTAGAACATTACTTTAATAAACATCTCATTTACAATATGATTAGTTAATATCTAAATTTGAATACAGTAATAATATATTTTGATAGAAAATGATAAATAGTCAAATCCAATTAGCAGTTGTTTGCAATCACACCAACAACACCCAACACACGAGAGGATCAAAGCTAGCAACTGGCATTACCGCTAGGTACGAAAAGCTCGCCGAAAGGTGTTGGATCCTCATGCTGGGAGGTGGAGTACCGAGACTCTACACAATGTCAACACTGGAGACTCAGAAGTCGTGGAATCAGGATGACAGAGTTCACCCGACAAAAGTAAGGGAAAATGAGAGAGAGAGAGAGATGGAGAGAGAGGGGGAGACAGGGGGCGGTCCTATGTCACCGCTACATGAGTCTGTCCCTATATCAAGATGAACCTTCAAGATTGCCTATCCTAGCAACTACCATCGTCACCTGGTATGATGAATTGGCCCAGAGGAGTTAGATCCATGCGCTTGGAGGTGGAGCACTTGAGATTCTACACAAGGTTAGCGTCTGAGTCAGACTCAAAAGCCACGAAATCAGAGAGGCATAGTTCGCCCGACAAAAGTACGGGGGAAACTAAGAAGGAGGTGTTGTTAGGGTGGACAGGAAGATGAGGGGGATCAGATGGACTTATGCAACTATTGCATGAGCCAGTACCTAGATTAAGAGGAACTTTCAAAGTTGCCTACGCCAACAACTGCCATCATAGCTATGTACAAAGAGCTCGCCAGAAGGAGTTAAATCCATGCACTAAGAGTTGAAGCATTGAAACTCTACACAAACCCAGAGGAGATAGATCCATGCGCTTGGAAGTGGAGCACTTGAGATTCTACACAAGGTTAGCGTCTGAGTCAGACTCAAAAGCCGAGAAATCAGAGAGGCATAGTTCGCCCGACAAAAGTAGGAGGGAAACTAAGAAGGAGGTGTTGTCAGGGTGGAGAGGAAGATGAGGGGGATCGGATGGACCTATGCAACTATTGCATGAGCCAGTACCTAGATTAAGAGGAACTTTCAAAGTTGCCTACGCCAGCAACTGCCATCATAGCTATGTACAATGAGCTCGCCGGAAGGAGTTAAATCCATGCGCTAAGAGTTGAAGCATTGAAACTCTACACAAGAACAATTTTTGAGTCAGACTCGAAAGCCGCAGAATTAGAGAAGTAGAGTTTGCACGATGGAGGAAAGAAGCATACCAAAAGGTCATATAAGAGCTTCATGTCTAGCTTGGGGGGTGGATTGTAACATGGCAATCACAGCAAGGATGGAGGAAAGAAGCATACCAAAAGGTCATATAAGAGCCTACCATTAAAGTCAAAGAAATGAGTGAGCGTTCGTCACAGTCTTGAGTTGTTGAACGTTGACTGTCAGCCTATGATTGATTAGATCATGGCAACTCATACGATTCTATTTCTATTTATGCTTGTATATATACTTTCAGAATACAAGAAAGAATTAAGTGCAGGTGATTCTTAACCCAATGTTTTTCAAATTGATCGATAAATATTCAGTGGCGGTGCATATGGGTTTGTACTTATAGTTGGGTTAATTTTAAAGAAAAAAATTCTATAAGAAAATCCATCTCTTTTTTCAAATTCTAGTCTGATCAATTCAACACGTGATTTTTTTTTAAAAAAAACCTTTAGTATGCTCTAATAGTCTAACTAAAATGTGTGACACCACCTATGAAAGAACTACCTGACTATCTCCCAATGTCCAGGTCATCAAGTGTTCAACACATGAACCTTTTTCAAATCTTTTGGGAGGAAAAAAATATCTGGTTCTTTCGAACCAAATATTAGCTAGTCCGGCCCCTCTTGAATGTTGATGTCGCGAGTCAACGGTACCCATCAGCTACATACCGACGTGTTAGACCCGTCGGTACTAATTTCCATTGGTTGATCAATCCAAAGATGTAACAGGATAGAATCAGCCGTAAGCTGTTGCAATCGCAACCTGCAGAGGACGCGGTGGTCCTGGCTGTGCCCTGGGAGGACCGGCACTAGGGTTGTTCTTCAAATTTCTTAGCTTTCGTTTGGCACAATCTGACAAGAAACAGCCATGAGAGCCAGCCACCTGGTTGGTAGTCACCGTATCATCAACTGATGCGTGATGTGAAGGATTACAGAAAATGAGCCCATACGCAAATTCCAATTTAATTTATAAACCTTGAGAAGGTCATCCATTTAAAATAGACAATCATCTAGCAAACAAAATAGATGCTACTTGTAGAGATGAAAGTGGTACGAATATGATCCGTATAGCGTCCGACCGAAAGGGTCGAGTACTCTCAAATGGTAAAGATCATATCTAAATCTAAACATTCAATATCCGTAATTATACGTACCGTATTAGTATCTGGATAATCAAAGTTGCATTTGTAAGATCCAAATTAAATGATTATCACTATTCGACACATCATGTGTGTATGTATCCGAGTTTGATCAAGAGAGAAAAACTATATGTATCTATATCTGCAGTATACATTCGTATCCGATCCATTTTCATCGCTAGCTACTTTTATAATTTTTTGAATAGACAAATGGTTAAAGTTGTAAAAAAAGAGTTAATGACGATGAATATTTCGATACGGAGGGAGTATTATTATTGTTTTTGTTTCAACCGCGTGCAATTTTATTGATAGAAGTGGCAGCACATACAAGGCTGCAAAAGACTTCCTCCACTAACTAAGGGGAGTGGCTCATGCGTAAACAAACCTAGTAAATCACCAGCCATGCTGCTCAGGTTTAGAATCAGATGCCTCCTCCAGCCGCTATTGCTGCTCTGCTTTGCCACGGCAACCAAAGTTGCGACCGCAGAAACTTCTTCAACAGGCCATGGGTATGACGAGGGAGCTCTTCTCGCTTTCAAGGACAAGATCTCCGGCCACTCAGGCGTGCTGGACTCCTGGAACCAGAGCTCCAGCTACTGCAGCTGGGAGGGCGTCACCTGCAGCAGGAGGCACAGGTGGAGGGTGGTAGATCTGAACCTCAGCTCCCAGGGGCTCACTGGCACCATCTCTCCTGCCATCGGCAACCTTACCTTTCTGCGCTCACTCGACCTGAGCTTCAACACCCTTCAAGGCGAGATCCCAGCCAGCATCGGCTCCCTCAGGCGCATCCAAATCATTGACTTGGGCAGAAACATGCTTAGCGGTGTCATCCCAAGGAACATCAGCCGCTGCACCAGCCTCCGTGTGATGTACATCATTAGCAACAAGGGGATACAGGGAAGCATACCGAAAGAGATTGGCAATATGCCATCGCTCTCATATCTAGTGCTGTACAACAATAGCATTACCGGAACCATCCCGTCATCTCTTGGGAACCTTTCTTGGTTGACTGTGTTGTCCTTGGGCATGAACTATCTTGAGGGATCAATCCTTGAAGGAATCGGGAACAATCCAAATCTCTGGTACATTGAGCTCTCTAGTAATAATCTCTCAGGTTCGTTACCTCCTTCCCTGTACAACTTATCATCTCTGGTTCTGCTTTCTGTGTCTTACAACAACTTGTCAATTGGACGTATACCATCCTCCATCAGAAAGTTTGCGAATCTTGAGTATCTTGATTTTGGCGAATGCTTACTCACTGGGATTATTTCTGAAAGCATCGGCAACCTTACAAGATTGGAGAGGCTATATCTGAATTCCAACAACTTGTCAGGGCGTATACCATCCACCATCTGAAATCTCACTAGTCTATCTGTACTAATTGCACGTGGCAACAGCTTGGACGTGCAATAATGTCAGAATAAAACTTGCATTGTGTACTATGATTATTAGTTCAGTTTTTATTAGTTATATATATTGATTATTATTAGGGGTCAAGTGCCCGCATGGTTTCCTCGTGCATTAGTAATTCATAGTATATTTTAAATTAACATAAATAGCCATATTGTAATAATTAAATTTTAGTCTAATATTATTAGTGAGATACAATAATATAATTTAATTATAATAATATGGCTATTCATGTTAATTTAAAATATACTATATTATTTTTAAATAAAAAAATTATATTTATATGTATTAATGCACTTAATTTAATTTTAAATGATATATATCTATTTATTTTTATTTTTATTTTGATATATTGAATTACTTAAATTTAGATTAATAAATATATATTTTCGACAAGTTGTCTTATTCGTTATTTACTCACTATAGTAACATTTTTTATCAATTATAAATTCATCGACAAAGCAAATATGTCCGTTTTGTATTCGTATTCGATAAAATTCATATCCGTACCGACACGATTCGTATCCAATTCGAATTTGAATTAAAATGCGGTGAAAAGTGACATCCGAATTTGATTCCATGAGTATTTGATCCGAATCCATCGAAACCAGGAGAGAGGGTGGCACATACCACTGCCAGGTGTGATCAGTCTCGGCTCAGAAATTGGGAAATTAGCAGACATAATGCCAAATATGAACTGAGAGTGAGAAACTTATAGCACTGCATATGGTGCCGTGAAAGTGGAATGAACAACACCAGCCACACGCTGCTTCTGGAACTGGACATCTGCTAAATCTGCCGCTCTCTTCACCATGACAACCTCAAAAATCCCGAGGGACTGAATTTTCTGAATTTCCTATGAAAATACAGAGATATATACACAATGGGATGAAATGCGTCCCCTCGCTCACGTTTCCTTGTTCCCCACTTCCCCTCACATGGTGAGCTGTGTGTGCGCCATGGTCAAAAGATTTGCACTAACCAATCCTCCCTTTTTGACTGAAACTTGCACCGGTCGCCGATGGAAATGGAGGAATTAATGAGCAATCGCTTTTGATTACACGCACCATTTACCTATAAACTTCAACCTCACTGCAGAGTTTCATTGCATTGTTATCTAGACTATGAACTAGGTAAATGCACTTACAACTGTTTGACATGGGTACCCCTAGGTCCCACCGACCAGGCTCATAGGCGTCCCCGACAAGTGGGTCCGGTCCATTAGAAGACTCACCGACCTGACGGTGGGCTCAAAAGGCCTGATTTGTGGCTCCGAAGGCCTTCTAGAAGATTCCTCCAAATGACCTTATCAGATACAAGACTTGGTGTGCACTCCAAGAAGTCTACCGCACCACCAATCAGCCCGAAGATTACGGGATAATGTTGTAACCGACTAGAGATTGGTCTACCTATTGTAACCGACTTGGCCTCCAGGTTTACCGACCTTGTCCTTTTGAGGACCACGCTCACATCAATACAATCAAGAACTTGATGTAGAGTTTTACTTTTCAGAGACCCGAACCAGTATAAGCTTGTCGTGTCCTCTGTGTTCCGTGTGCCATTGCATAACCATCGCATTCTTAGCTCTAGATCCCTCTTCTGAACAAATAAACCACCAGGGTTAACCCCCCTTGGACTGGTCAGATCTAAACCTATGACAGTTGGTGCGCCAGGTATGGGCTGATCCAGAGCTCTTCCTGCAACTCGATGGCTTCCTCACGCGGTGTCGTCTTCCCTGAAAGCATGACAAACTTTGTCGCCAATCCCGTTGACATATCCTTCGGCTCTATGCCGCCGGAATCCACCGCTCCAGTCGTTGGCCTTGTCGTCACCGACAACACCACGGCGAACTCTATCCAGTGGATCGAATCCAATCTACTAAGAGAAACCCACACACCCACTCCTTGCGACCTAGTTGCAGGGTTCGATTGTGTCACACGCATGCTTGCCGACACCCACTACAAGAAAAACGCCGACTGGTGATGCAGAAAAAGGTCGTTTCTCGTCATAAATCGCGATTAATAACGCCAGTTGTTACGAAAATGCTTAGTCATTAATCGAGCGTCACAAACCGCGATTAATGACGAGACCTTTTTTCGCGGCGTCATGAGTTCAATGACGCGTATAAATTCGTAATACTAAGGCATCATAAGGTACATGTCATGTCGGACCAAAATCTGATGTGGCACGGAGTTTTGTGACCAACCGTTTCGTCATTAAGTGAATTTAGCCCATATTTTTGGGCCAAGGTCCAAATTCCTTGTCGTCATAGATTGAATTTGGCCCACTTAATGTTAAGCTGAGCCTAATGTTTTGGTCATCATAAATTGGTTTTAGGCCTTATTAAGGTTGGATGGAGCCCAATATTATTTGCATCATAGGTTGTTTAAAACCTTATTATGGTTGGATGGAGCCCAATAATTGTTGTCATCATAGATACTTTTAGGCCTAATTCTGGTTGGACCGACCCAATAATCAAGGTTGTCATAGAATGTCTTAGACCCAATTTTAGTATGATTGTGCCCAATAATTGAATTCGTCATTAATTTGTTTTGGGTCCAGTACTGGTTGGATCGAGTTCAATATTCGATGATGTCATAAAATGATTAAGGCCCAACTAATATTGGACCCAGCCCATCAATCACTGACGTCATTTATGATACGAACCATTTTATTAATCAATCATTTTTTAATGCATAAAAATTAATGTTCCAAGGGGCAAGCCCACATATTTTTCCCTATTATTTTGGGCTACACTAGCGCTTAATTAAATATAAATCAATCTCATATTACATGCTAATCAATTCAGTAATTGACATCACAGATAATATTTCCACCCACTAATACAAATAAATGTTTCATATCACACATGACACATTATTATCAATGAACACAGAACAACCACAAGCAAATTGTTAGTAGGAGCTCACAAACTAATACACATGATATCTCCATGCTCACAAATAATGTTGGTCTTAAAATAGAACCCACTAAGATAGCAAAGCTCAGTACTCACAAATCAACACAACTAGCTGGGAGGACACAAGCAAAAGACTAAGAAACACAGTGGCCTTACCAAGGTGCGAACTTAGCAATTGACGAAGGAGTGTCTCAGTAGTTTCTACTTGTTTCTTCAACCTCTCAATCTCATCAGTCTGCACTTTCGTTGCTACATCTTATGCTTCTGCTTTGATCTCCAAGTCTGTCAACACTTGGTCCTGTTCAACAAAGATTTTACTAAGGTCAGCAGCTGCATCTAGCCCTCCCAACGAAACTTCAGGTCTTGATCATGTACCGAAAGCTGCATAATCTCGAGGCATGTATCAATGAATGGCTTTGACTTCGCATTGGAGGGACAATAATTTGATATTTGAACTGCAAGAATTGTCCTCAACATTTGAGAGTAAAAAATGAAATGAGAAGTCAAACTTGAACCTTAAACGAAGCAAGCAAATAAACTTAAGAATAATCCTTAGAATAAAGTAGCAGGATAATCCTGCATTCTGTTACATACCACGACATGTGATTGAATCTCAGCAATGCAGGAGTGGGATGCTAGGCCCGGCACAATAAGTTACAAATCAGGAACTAGATCTAGAGCGGTCAAGGTAAGAGAAGGATCTGAAATTTATGATAATAAACAAAGTAAATTACTTTCTAAGCATGACTCATCTATTAAGCTGTGTTACAAATTAGTAACTGCATCTACATCGGCCAAGGTAAGAGAAGAATCTCCAATCTCCAATCTAACACGATACACAAAGCAATTTACTTTCAACACATGGCTCACCAATTAATTTGTGTTCCAAATGAGTGACTGGATCTAGAGCTGCAAAGTTAAGAGAAGAATCTCAGAACTAACACAATACATGATGCAATTTGCTTTCTAAGCCAATGAAATTACTACTAGGGGACTAGAAAGAAAAGGAAATGAGATTCTCACTTGTGAAGCTCCAAGATTCAGGGGCCCATGGATTGAGGGGGCATCAGGAGCCGGTGCTTGCGCCGTATCCTCGCTCAACTGCTCAGCTCCGCCAGCACAGCAGACGCAAGCAGAACACTGATATCAGCCGCCCACCATCTGCTGAGATACCCCTTCCCCTCCACCGGTGACGGCGAGGTCGGACCGCCACTGCAGATCTAGCTGAGCAGAGTGATGCTTTTTGGAAATGGAAGGCGATAGTTTATTGGCTCAATGCGGTAGCAATGGAATAGAGTATTTATTATTTTGGGGCGGAGATGTAATACAGAATTTGCAAATCCCGCTTTCAACTTCCTAATCGCGAAATGAAAATTTTGTAAGCTGCACTTGCTTCGGGGCCACTGACAAGTGAGGTTGTGCAATCGCAGCCCCATATTGTCAACGAGTTTGGGGGGATTCCGGTGGTGTACAATATAGGCGGGAGACGGATATCTGGAAGAGGCCCACACTTCAGTGAAGCTGGGTGCATTCCCAGTCGAAGGTCACAAAGCCTAACAGCTGTTTCTCCCACTACAATACCTACATGTCTATTTTTTAAGTCATACTGATATAAAGATCTTCCTTCTGCGTTCTTATCCGAACCAAAGCATACCCACCGAGGAAAAAGCCTGCATATTCCGCCCTATACTTATGAGTTGTCTGAACTCTGAACTACAGTGGAATTTCTCTGTTCGTATGGTGTGCTTGTGCACCTATTGTACTACTAGAACCATCGCAAACACAAACATTTGCGTTTGCCTTTTTGTCATACATTTTCAGCATGTTAAATTTATTTTACATTCTTTGGTTGTACTACACGCAAATGGTGTTGCCAGATATATTGTTTTGAAGATTCACTTGTGGTCTATTGGTCATAATTCAGAGAGCATCATGAGCACAACAGAGCTATTTATATTTAAATCTTTGTAGACAATTCATTGTGTTGAAATGAGTCAATTCATAATTCATTCTACGGAGTGCTGGTTGTGATGGGTGTGAGTACTTGGGCTGCTGAGATAACAGGTTAACATATGTGCGATTGAATAAAAAATTAAGTGATGTCAATTGACTAATATTTGATAGGTTATTTACACGTGCGTGTTGCACGAGCACCTTACTAGTTTTAAAATTTGATTCACGGTTTACCAAAAAAAGTTTTACAATGGTGGTTGCTATGGTAAAATATACTTTTTAATTTTTTAAATTCGTAAACACATTCGGTGGAAAGGAAAATAACTAAATTTTTAGTCAACATATTTCCTCTACTCAAATAGTCATTACATTTGCACATCTTTCCTATTTAATCAAGAGATTTGCTAGAAACAAAAATGTTTTACTATGTATGGCGACCGATTTGGTACCGTAAGAATGATCCGGTTAAAAGATTTCGTAAGAATGATAAGCATGATGATTGGTTCTTTACTAAATTTTTTACATGCTAAAATTTAGGTAAAAAAACTTGTCAATATTTTTATAAGATAAATTTGAGTCATCAATGGTAAAAAAATTGTCTTTACTAAAACATTAGCATGCCAAAATTTTAGAAGCCAACCAATCAGATCCTACACATTTGACGCGTGGCCTGGTCTAGGGAGCATTATTTGTTAGCTGAGAAAATGCACATTACATTGTTAGGTTAGTCTCAATGGCAGTTTCACGAATACTGTTACCAAGACTGTCATGTTAGCTTTTGAATATGATGAAACTGTCACTATCGGTACACAGTGTCGTGGGCGCAGTTTCATAGATATGATGCAGCATTTAATTCTTGCATGTGTTGTGATCAAATGTAACATGAGAACTACGTTTCTAAATAAAACAAGAACACATTTCAACTAGCTTCAATACTAGTACGATATTAAATATTTATATACATGAAAATGATTATATATTGTATATTTCAATTTGTAGACCTATTAAGACCACGCTCTTTCTTGTTCCAAATGTGCTCCCCTAAATCCTTCTTGAGTTGCATATGAACCGAACTATCTTTAAGTTCATCATCTTTTATAGCACCCTTTCAAATGGAACATAGTCTTTGGAGGAGAATTCAGGTGCTTCGACAACCGTGGTGCTAGCAACATCATTTACATCAAAAATCACTTCGATGGCTTCTATAGTTTTTTCGTCTACAAGACTTCAACTATCATATTATGAAGTATAATGCAAGCTAGCATCGTATTTTCAAGTTGATTGTGATCATATAGGCGAGCTGGTCATTTTAGAACACATCATCGAGACATCGACATTTCAATACTCCAAATGCGCATTCAATATCCGTTCTCACCCCTTCTTGTTCTTGTGCAAATAATTTGTCCTTGTCAGAGATAGATTATTGACTCCACAAATATAGCCCATTCCGGATATACCCCATTAGCAAGATAATAACCCATGTTGTATTGATTTCCATTGACCATGTATTGGACTCTAGGAGCTCGACGCTATAATTTTACAATAAATAAAGTAGATTGGTTAAGGACATTAATATCTTTATTTGAACTTGCAACTCCAAAGAAGGTATATTTCCTTCTACCCAGCACATTTTTATATATTTTTTATTTAATCAAGAGAGTTGCTAGAAACAAAAATGTTTTACCATATAAGGCGACCGACTTGGTAAGAATGATGAGCCTGATTGGTTCTTTAGCACAATTTTGACATGCTAAAATTTTTGTAAAAATCATGTCAATATTTTGATAAGATAAATCTATAACAACTATAAAGGTGAGACTCACTACAAGTCATGGATAGATTTCTCTCAACATGTAAGCATTCCACATTACCATCCACTATACATCATGTCACTGTCCAATAGATCATATATTTATGTCTTCAACCGATTTTCTATGGTTAATATCATGTCTCTGTGAGTACCATGCCACAAAATTCACATAGTAGAGATAAATATAAGATCACTAATTTAGAATGGTTCCCTCTCAACGAAATTATCTTATCTCCATGTATAATGTTGTTTACAAAAGAATGTTGTCATGCAACCACTTTGGTGTTCCTACTTTCTCATTGCACCTTAAAACTTTGTTTAAAAAATTCCCACATCAACGCACAGGGGTATCACGTAGTATATATGAGACGAGTCGGTAGTAAAATTGACTTGCTAAACTTTCATGCCAAAATTTTGGAAGCCAACCAATTAGATCCTACACATTTGACGCATGACCTGGTCTAGTGAGCAATACTCCCTCCATTTCATAATACATATCGTTTTGACTTTTTTAGATACATTTATTTTATTATGTATCTAGACATACATATATATATATATATACGACAACACTATAGTGCGCCGATGCACAGACCCATCTTAGGCTCGCAATCCGCACGACCCACGCCTGCGGCACCCTGCGTGCCAGCCCACAACTCGCGCCAGTCAAACAAATAAGGATGCAATCCCCGAGTCCCCACTGCCAACACGCCCACGGGGCCCACCATTGATTCTCCACCGCTTCTCTCACCGATGCCGTCGGCCTCCGCTTGCTGCCTCGGAGCTGCCTTCCCCTCCAATCCACGGCACCCCGCCTACCGAGAAGCTCCGCACCAAGGGCCCATGGACGCGGGGCTCACTTTCCCTCGGCAAGCTGCCGTCCGTGGGAACGACGGTGCGAGATCCACTCTTCCTGTTGACCGGGGGCGTGGACGCGGTCTGCAGCCCAGGGGTGCGGCGGCACCAACGCTTGCTCCAAATCGTGGGAGCGGCTTCCCGGTGAGCTGTCGCCGACGGAGCGTCCTACCCCGGCGAGCTGCCGTGGAAGTGGCCTCTCCCTGCAAGCTACGGTACATAGGTGGCCCAGGCAAGCCGCGGCGCAGAGGTGGCCTCTCCCGGCGAGCAGCAACGCAAAGCCCGAATCCGCGGCGAGCGGCGGCGCGGAGCCCCACCCAACCAGCCCCCGCAATTGCTAGAGTGTGCCTCGCCGGTGAGCGGTCACGGGTGCGCGTCTCCCTCGGTGGATTCCGCCCCCTGCCGGCGCGCTGAGCGGTCAAGGGAGAGTACGGGGGGCACGCCTTGCCAGCGCCGGAGAGGGGCAACTAGCTGGGGTGCTTGGCCTCCGGCGAGCGACGCACGGAGAGCAGGGCCCCAAAGCGGGAGAGCCGTCGCCCGGGCCATTTCTGGATCCAACGCAGGGAGGTATGGTTTCCCATCGCCGCCCTAGAATACGTCGGTCGTCCCTCCGGTCAGTCGCGTCATGCGTCAATCCACAGGAAGGTGGGCATCCGCTGCCCGATCTACGCAGGGGAGGAGAGAACAGAGCGGTTCATGCACCAAATCCGTCTGGTAGAGGAGCACTGGCGCTGGGAATTTTCCTGAATCCGCGGGCACGGATGGGTCAATGGTAGGGTCGGGCATTAACTCAATTCTGTTTAGTACCTTTCATGTTCAGCGTGGATTCTAACGTGAAGCCTGTGAATTTTGACGAGATGTATTTTTCAATTGTGCAGTCAGTGGAATTGTTGGGGACTTTGATCAACACATTGTTCTTATGTCAGAGATGTGCTTTACTAGTGACCATGTAACACTACCTTATCGTTTCAATGATGTATCGATCTAAGTTAAGTTAACGACTCTAGCTAGTTACCAATAAAGAAATTGCAATCGACCCTAATGCTCAATTACAACAAGAGCACTTCTCAGATTGCAACTGGAGTATTTAGAGCTAATTGCAATAAGAGCACTTATCAAATTGCAACAAGTGCCTAGTGTTGATTGCAACTAAAGCTCTTTGCTGATTGCAACCAAAGCTCTTTACTAATTGCAATCGATCTCAATTACAACAACATCACTTATCATATTACCATGGAGTATTTTCTAAGAATATATTAGACGTGAATTAATCAGAATCCTCAGGCACTCCAATTGCAACTCCTCAAGCACTTTAGTTGCAAACTTTGGGCATGTAATTCTTACTATTTTTACCATACGAATTGCAACTCAACAAGTAGTCCGGTTGCAACACGACAAGCACTTCAATTGCAACTCCTCGAGCACTTCAGTTGCAACTCTGAACATGTAATTTTTATATTTGTATCAAACGAATTGCAACTCAACGAGCACTCGAGTTGCAACAAAACAATCACTTCAATTGCAACTCCTCGAGCACTTCAGTTGCAACTCTGGACATGTAATTTGTATCAGATGAATTGCAACTCGACAACGCTCCAGTTGCAACTCGACAAGCACCTCAATTGCAACTCTTCAAAGCACTTCGATTGCAACTCAACAAGCACACCAATTGCAACACGGTAAGCACTTCAATTCCAACTTGTGTCATGGACCAGTTGCAACTTTTGTCACCACTCCCTAGGTGAGATCCTGAAACTCAATATTTGCAACTCGAAGTGTACATCGATTGCAACTCGAATCGTTGTCCGGTTGCAACTGCAGGGGTAGTACATTATTAGGTGGAAGTACTTAGTATTTGCAAACAAGGAGTGTATATCAATTGCAACTCGAACCACTGTTGGGTTGCAACTGAAAGGGTAGTATAGTACCAGGCGGAACCGCTCAGTATTTGCAACTCGGAGTGTATATCAATTGCAACTCGAATCATTGTCTGGTTGCAACAGAAAGGTGTGGGTAGTACATTATCAGGCGGAAGTACTCAATATTTGCAACTCGGAGTGTACATCGATTGCAACTCGAACCACTGTCCGGTTGCAACTGAAGGACAGTCGGAAGCACTTAATATCTGATTGCTTTTACTTGGTGTGGGTTAAATGACATCGGGTAAATCAAATTGCAACTTGTGCCCAAAGCCAATTGCAACAATAAATCTAAACCGGTTACTATTGTTTACATTCGTGCTCTAGAAATCAAAGTCCTATGAAAAAAAGAATCCACTACATTTCTCCCATTCTTCCCATGGCAATGTTCTATTTCCCGTCGACTTCCTCCCTAGAAAAATTTTCCTAAAAAACACGGTAGGGAAACTCTTTCCCTACTATTTTCAGCCAATTTTCTTAGTTGCAACTCCAATGGTACACTGGTTGCAACTGTAACGATGCGATGGTTGCAACACGTCAAAAAGGCAAGTGATTGCAACATCTATTAACTTTTTAAATGTAAGTTGCAACTACCATTAATTTCTAGTTACAACTCGAAAGATACACTGATTGCAATTGCAATGATATACAGGATGCAACTCATCAAGAAGCCCAATGATTACACCATTGGATAGTTTATAAAACTCAAATTGCAACTATCATTACTTTCTAGTCACAAATTGCAAACCTCGATTACTGATTGCACGAAGCAGCAAAGCTAGCAAGGTAATTAACAATAGCTTACTGGCAGGAGACTTCTGCAAATTTAGAGCAATGTACAAAAAGAAATAAAAACATCACAAAACTTATGGCAGCAACCATAGCGGTGCTTCACTGGCATTTTGATGGACACTTTACATGCACTCCAAAAGGCACAACAGTGCTCCCAGGGATGCCCAGTGGATGGTTGGCCGACATGGTGGTAGCTATTGCAGACCAAGAAGAAGCAATCACCAGCAACTTACGACGGGCACCATCAATAACTCGCGGCCAGCTGGCCACGGCGTCACTCCTCTTCTCCATCGATGTGCACGTCCCGAGTTGAGCTGTAGCGACGGCCGGAGCCCGTCCTCCCCAGATCCGCAGCCCAGGAATCTGGTCGCTAGCACTCGCGGTACCCATCAATGCCACCACCTGCGCTGCCATCTGTGCACTTTGTCTCTACGCCGCTGGACTGGACAACGCTGCGCCATCTCGTCTTCACACTACTAGACTGGACGATGTTGTCACAACCGTCGAGTAGGTCAACTTGCAGGCTGCAGCCCACATTCTATTACAGAGGATAACAAGACTACTTAATATACTATCAAAATTACTGCACCATATCCTCATCCCCTAAATTACTTCAATTATGAGTTAGTAACCTAAAAATTGAACCCTCAATTACTTAAATTATGAGTTACCGAACTAAAGAATGAATTGAACTACTCAATTAACAAATTACTAGCAGACAGGTGAGCGTTTTGGCAAAAAAACCATGAGTGCTAATCAGTTACTGAAGTCAAAATGCTTGCGTGCTGACCTGGGGGCGGAGATAGTCCAGGGCGTGACCAGCTGGTCCTTGGTGGCGCAGACCTCGCCGTAGGTGTCCCCGACGCCGCCGACCATGTCCAGCACGGAGGGCGCGTCGCAGCCCCCTATCCCCTTGAGCGTGCTCTCCATCCCTGTGGCTGAGACGTTCAAACATTTCGTCAAACACGTCGAGGTCGAGGCGGGCAGAGGCAGCAGCTTGCCGAGGAGCTTGTCGGGCGTGCCATCACATGCTTTCACCCCGAGAGGTCGCCAGCCTACCTCCGTGTGGAGCTCGCCGGTCCCGCACGCCGCCCGCCTTGAACTCATCATCCTGGTTTGTGAGCACGAGTGCGTCTTCGTGGAAGCTGTGGCCGCCGGCGCGTCTTCGTACACGCTCTAGCATAATGTCTTCCATGGTGTTGGCCATGTCAACGCGGCGCATGAGGACGCCGGCGGCATCACTCGGGGCGACGAGATCCAACACATACCGAGGAGATTTGGAGAAGCGGCGGTTGTCGCAGTTCCTGGTGCCCCGAGGAGGCTACCTTCGCGCCGTCACTCGCTCGCCCACGCCGTGGAGGTGGACCTCCTCGTGTGGATCTGGGCCACGACCATGGAGGTCACCGGCCCGCCGTGGAGGTGGAACTCCTCACGCAGCGCCGAGCCGGGATGCCCACCGCCTCGATCCCGGCCGCCCCGCACCACTCACCGCGTCCACCGGCGAGAGCACGCCACTTGCGCGTCGCCACTCGTCGGAGAAGCGGCCTCCACGCCGCCACTCGCCGGGCAGGCCGTCTCGACCCGGATCCGCGTTGGGCCGCGGGATCCATGGGCGCGGGATGGTGGCCCGGTGGGGGTGATTTTGGGGGGGGGGGGGGGGGGAGGGGGAGGGGGGAGGGGGAGATAAGGTGGGCCTATGCACGTGGATGGCAGGCAACACGTGGGGGCTGGGCCGCTTGGTCGCACCAGGCATGCGTTGGCCTGGGTGCATTCTGAATAGCTAATGCACCCAAGTGCATAATATATATATATATATATATATATATAACTAGGTGCATGACAAAAAGAATGTATTCAGAAAAGCCAAAACGATAAGTATTATGAAACATATGAAGTATTTGTTAGCTAAGATAACGTACATTACTAATAAGCATTGGATTTATTTCTCACTACCAAGTACTCCTTTCCTCCTAAATTACTTGTCGTTTTGACTTTTCTAGACATAAGTATATATTTAAGTACATGACAAAATAAATGTATCCACATAAGTTAAAATGACAAGAAATTTGGGACAGAGGAAGTTGTAAGTAGCACGAGGCCTACCACAATAAAGTTGTGTGGGATATTTTTCTATCACCCATCTAATGTTTTATATTACACACATGTATTGAACTCGTCGTACATTTCCATTATTTTCAAACCACGAGTGGTCCAATTCTAAAAAAAGATACCCAAATTTGATACAAGTGTAGTGAACATGGCCCCATTTGCCATTTGTTCGAGTTGATTTTGGTGATTCATGCTAACACAAGCAATGGGACGAACCACATTGTCTAACATGTATTTGTAGGCATTCCTAGGTCCCATGGATGTTATCACATGTTAACATATCATGCACAAGTTAACATACAATGCCCAAGTAAACATGTTAACATATCATGCACAAGTTAACATACCATGCCCAAGTTAACATGTCATACCACATGCCAAATTGAGAAGATATCGTCGGATGAACCGAGCAAAGAAAGGAAAAGAAAACATACCGTCGGATGAACCGATGGTACCATCGGTGCATAGCGTCGGTGTACTTGGTACACTACGCAGCAGGCAAAACAAAGATGACACCCTCGGATGATCCGACGGTCCTGTTTCTAGATGCGCTAGATGAATTGCAGAGGAGGAGGAGCGAAGAAAGTAGCACCGATGATCCGGCGGTCTGAGAGAGGACACTGTCGGTCTATCCGACGCTTCATTTGAATCAAGATAGAGAGGCGCCAACACTGGAGCTTCAAAGACCGGATGAACCGACGGTGGAGCAGCGGTTCATCCGACGCTCTTGAAGATGCACACAAAAAGGTTTTGGCGAAGAGTCCTTCGAAGACGATGATCGACGTACCGTCGGTGTAATGTGTCAGAGAAGTTGTGTCAGTGAATCTGCAACGGCTAAGTGACGTGGAGGGCACTGGATGAACCGACGCCTAGAAAAAGCATAGCATCGGTTCATCCGACGCTACCTTTTTCAGTGGCCGTTAGCCAACGGCTCTTTGAGTGCCTTGGGCTATTTATACCCCCTGCACTCACCCATTTGAGGGAGCTGGATTGTGTGAAAGTGCAGGAGAGTGCAAGAAACCTAGAAGATCATATCCAATCCATCCAAGTGCTTAATTACTCATCAATAGGCGTGCATATACTTAGTGTATGTGCTTAGTGCTAGGCTTAGCTTAGAGCTGAGTGAGTGCAAGGTTGTGCCAACCTTGTGAGGTGATTCCTGAGTGAATCAAGGTGTACAAGGTTCGCCGGAAGTCTTAGGGCCTAAGTGGCTCACCGGCAATCGTCATCGACCCTCCGGCATGGTGTGGAGTGGCGAGGACACTTTGTGCGGGGGATGTGGAGGCCCCCTTCCTTGGTGGAGAAACTCCTTAGTGGAGGCGGCATCAAGGTGACCAAGAGAGCTTGGCGAGTGCCTTAGTGGCTAGCCTTTGTGGCGAGTCAAGTGGTACTCTTGGGTGAGACTTGGTGAACGAGAAGCAATACTCATGTGTGAGTGCTTCAACAACGTGGACTAGGGGTGGCTTAGTGCCTACCGATACCACGGGATAAATCGTGTGTCAAGAGTTTGATTCCTCTCACCCCCTTTACGTTTCCACATTTACTCTATTGCAATCTCTGCTTACCTTTACTTTCCTAGAGTAGTATCTTGCTAGGATTGGCTATAGGTTGCAAACCTCGTTTTGGGATGGGAGTTTCACACTAGAACAACCCTAGTTGCACATCTAGATAGTATTTTCTAGTTTACTTTAAGAAAAAGTAGTGAAGCCATAGGTTAAAGTTTTTAGTTTGCCTAATTCACCCCTCCCCCTCTTAGGCTAACGAGCATCTGATTCCTTACAACAAATTACCAAATTGTGTGAAAGTAAATCTCAGTACATTTCCATTATTTTCAAACCACGAATGGTCCAATTCTAAAAAGAAAAGATTTCCAAATTTGATACAAGTTACGTAATTGTGTGAAAGTAAATCTCAGTTTTGTTAAAAATGAGCTTTTCAATATACTAAGGGTCCCATTTTGCATTTCGCACATGGCCCCAAATTCCTAGAGGCGGCCTGCATGGCTGTATCTCTAATTGTTTTTATATATATTAGTCCCTATGTCCAAGTGATGCACATGTGTGTTGAGCGGTGACTGGTGAGAGCGCGGACTGCGTGGTGTCAGATTTTTCTTTCTGAAACGAATTAGCTGTACTTTTCTTGCCACTTTTTGATTTACTTAAATACAACGCAAGAAGGGCAAACAAACAAATTGAAAATTATAGACTTATTGATAGTCCGCTGCAATCCAAACTCGTTCCAATCCACCGAAATTGAGTGGAACTACTACACAGCTTTTGCAAGCCATCCCTCGCCGGTGGAAACACTACCGGAATCGTGCGCACGGCAAAGAGAGGAAAACGCACGGCACCGCCTTTGCCGTGCGCATTTTGCCCAAGCGCACGGCAAAGGGCGCCCGGCGCATTTTTACCCGATAAAGAACTTTACCGTGCGCTTTGGGAAAAGGCAACACACGACACAGTTCTTTGCCATGCGTAATAAGTGACGCACGGCAAAGAAAAGGTGTTGACGGCCGTCCGCGGGGAGACGGCGTCACCCTCTCTGCCGTGCGCCGCTGAGCACGCACGGGAACGGTAGTACTCTTTGCCGTGCGCCACGTGGCAAGGCGCACGGCAAAGAATGGTCAAGGCGCAAGGTTGACCCTCGCCGTTGCCGTGCGCCGTGGTACGTGGCGCACGGCAACGATTGGTCCAGGCGCACGGTGGACTGCTCCCTTTGCCGTGCGCCACGTGGCCAGACGCACGGCAAAGGTTGGTCTAGGCGCCCGGTGCACCATACCCTGTGCCGTGCGTCTGATGTCTTGGCGCACGACAAAGAATGGTCAATGTGCCGTGCGCCGCCACAGGCGCACGGCAAAGGGACTATTCTGGCAGCCCTTTTTGGTCGATTTGCCGTGCGCCTGCCCCACGGCGCATGGCAAATTGACCAAAGTTTTTTATTTTTTTCTGTTTTTTCACGTCCAAAAATTCCCAAAAACCATATACATGACATATATATCACAATATCCATCACAGGCATCATATATATCACAACATGCATCATATATGTCACAATATCCATCACAGGCATCATATATAATAATATACATCACAAATCCACACCGAAGTCCGAAGTTCATCGATAAGTGCACACAAAAGTCCACAATTCATTGACAGTGCACATAGTTCATCACAGTTCATAGACAAGTCCACAATGCAAATAATACTACGTCACCGGAGTTCGAAGTTCATCGATATGTAATACTACGTCGTCGTCATCGGCAATCTCTTCTCCACCGTCATCTTCTACTTCCATTATTTCTAATGCTTCGGTTATGTCTATCACAAAATCCCTCGGGAGCCCATCTTCTTGGAAGAACTCTCCCTCATATGTATTTGGGTCTATGTTGTAGTCTTCATTGTTTGGGATAGGTAGTCTACCGTGTGGCGCTACCTTGTACACAACGTCCCAACCTCGGTATGAATGGAAGGTACCGTAGGATTTTCACTGGTACGTCGAGTTGCCTCTTATGACCACCGCCAGAGTCTAACTCGAGGTACCTAGAGGATTTAAACTTAGGGCAGTACTTTGCATCCGCATGTTCTTTTCGAAACAAAACGCATCCATTTGTACAAGCATCTATCGCCTCATATGGCATCTTAAGTACACGAAGGAGTTTCGTGCCTCGTAATCGCTTCCGTGGGAGATCGTGCTCTTTCGGAAGCAAAGTGCCAATAACTACCAACATTTCATTGAACCCGTCTCGACCGATGCCAAATTTGCACTTTAGGGCCATTAAGCGCCCGATGGCATCAAGTTGAGACACATCGCTGTGCTCGTGAAATGGTTTCGTGCGGAAGACAACATGTCGTAATAAGCCTTCGCGGTTGGCTCGGAGCTTCTTCCATAACTTGGTCGTGCCCTTTATCGAAGTTCCCTTGATGAAAGTCTTCTATCATGTCTCCGCACCCGGCTTCAGCATCAAAAGTCTCGATGCGTTGCCTCAAGACCTCTTCTCTCGCACGATGTGCTTCACCATGGCAAATCCACCGGGTATAGTTTTTCACAAACCCATGCACCACAATGTGTTTACCCATGTTGAGCCTAGATTGGTATTTCATATTTTCACACTTACTACAGGGACACAGAGCTTTATGTTGTCCTTTCTCAAATGCCTTTTTACAGAATGCATCCATGTTGCGTGCGAATTCAGCAGAGTAGTCTCGCTTATTCCTCCAACCCGTGTACATCCACTCTCGGTTATCCATCCTTTAACTAGTGATATAACAAGTTGGTGCAAAAAACAGAAATCTTAGGAGATTTTATAAAGTAGATTGCTTCTAACGTTGTCTATCATGCTAGTAGTAGGTAAAGATAGGTCCTAATCCCACCTGAGGATGTGTAGACGGGTTTACTTTCCATGCTCTACTCCGATCTGAGATAGAATTTCGGCAGCACCTCCCCGCTGTTCTCCAGATACACGTCCTAGAAAGGAGATTGTGTAACCAGAGAACAACGGGAAGGTGGTGCCGAAACTCTGTCCCAGATCAGAGTAGAACATGGAAACTAAACTCATCTACACATCCTCAGGCTGTCCAAAAAATGTGGACAATTCGAAACGGATACAATCATAGATATACAAAGCATATGCATATCTACAACTGTATCCCTTTCGAACGGGAGACGCCTAACTGGGTTATGAGACCTAGGTAAATAAATTGCGGAGGAGGGGGTCATCTGCACATGCTCACCTAGTAGCTCGAACAGGCAACAGCAACATGATGGACGTCCGAGGAAACGGCCGGGGCTACTCCTTCGACGGTGGATGCGGCGGTGGGCGCTCTCCTGCAAAATTAGACCAAGGCAACGTGGTTAGATAAAAAATTCGGCAAAGACCTCCCCCCGTACGGGAAGGTTTCAAAACCTGCAAATAAAAGACCACGACACGAAGGTCGGGCCAAAAAACAAATGCTCTTCCCACGGCTCGATGGCCGGACACATGAGACTTGCCATTCTTTCCACTTGAGCATAAGCAACATATACCGGTAGTACTCAAATTTTATTCTTTTGAGTTCAAGCTACTCATCACAAATTTAATCTTACACAGGTCTACCATCCGCTATGCATCACTACTCATTTATGTAACGAACGATAGATCATCATAGTAGTTTCATCTAAATGCGATAGAGGTTGAGGGAGTGCTCACCGAGAGGATGGCGTATGTGTCTTGACGACGTGGTGTGAGATCACGGCCAGAGAGCACCACCCATCCTCCTCCTTCTCCCTCTCCTCCTTCCCCCTCTCCTCCTTCCCCCATCTTCCCTTCTTTCCCTCCCCCTTCTTCCTTTCCTGTAGTGGTGGCCGGCCGGGGCGCCGCCGCCGAGCAGGAGGTCGGGGGGGGGGGGGGGGGGGGCGGGGCGCCCCCCACCGGCCGGAGCGCGGGCGGGCGGGCGGGGGCGGGCGGGGGCGCATCGTGGGGTCGGGGGCGGGGGCGCGCGCGCGCGGGGGGGGGGGGGGGGTTGACGCCTCCGGCGGCCGGGGGAGGGGGCGGTGGGCGGCGGTGGTGGCGGTGGCGGGGGCGGGGCGGGCGGGGGGCGGGCGGGGCGAGCCGGGGGCGGGGCCGAGGCGGCGGGGGCGGCGGCGGATCGGCGGCGGCGGGCCGACTCGAAGTTGGGATGTTGGATTGTGGGGGACGAAACGGGGGCCGGGAGGTAGGGTTAACCCGAGTCTTTGCCGTGCGCCGCGGGGGCCCGGCGCACGGCAAAGACGGCCCACCTCGCCGCCCTTGGTGCCCCGGGTGCCCAACAAGGCCTTTTGCCGTGCGCCACGGGGCCCGGCGCACGGCACGGGCGGGCCCACCCCGCGGTGCCCCGGTGCCCAACAGTGCCTTTGCCGTGCGCCACGGGGGCCTGGCGCACGGCACAGGCGGGCCCACCCGGCGGTGCTCGGTGCCCAACGAGTGCCTTTGCCGTGCGCCACGGGGGCCGGCGCACAGCACGGCGGGCCCACCGCGGTGCCCCGGTGCCCCGGTGCCCAACAAGTGCCTTTGCCGTGCGCCACGGGGGCCGGCGCACGGCACAGGCGGCCCACCCGCCAGCCTAGGTGCACAAGTGCCTGACTGCATGTGGGCCCGTTGCCATTGCCGTGCGCCACTTTTGTATGGTGCACGGCAAAGAGGCTACATTGAATTTTAATTTTTTGTAAATATTATGCATAAATGTTTAAATGGATGTAAAAATTACCATAAACTAACACGAGACAATTGCATGTTGTATGTTCACTAGAGAAAACGTTTTGGAGTCAAAAACAAAATTCAAATTTTACTAAGTTTACAAACCAAAGGAGATCACTCTAAACACTTAGAACTTCTAGTGAGATGCTTCAGTTTGTAAACACTATGGGTGACAAAATATTCAAAACCTTCCCTAATCTTTGTCACAACATTCCCATACCATATCATGACGTCTCAATGAATCTCATGATTTTCTAACTTCGTTTGCATTTTTTACAATTAAAAAACTTTCCCAATGAACGTCGATTCTCATCCTTCGTGAATCAAATGTACATAATTTCAACCAATGTGGTCAGTAAGGTCTTAAAAAGGACTCAATTACACGAATATCATTTTTCCACGAACTTTACCTTATCATTTCATGTACTTGCGCTCAATTTTGATTTAGTGAAGAAAATCCTTTTAAGGAAAGAAATTCATAAAAAATACCAAATAAATCGAGATGAGTACCAATTTGAGATACTGAGCACAAAGTAATGCATTTGTAGTGGACAAATCAAAAGAAATAAAAAAACAAAGTTTTAAAATAATCTTTGCCGTGCGCCGATAGGAAACGCACGGAAAAGATACATCTGTGCTGTGCGTTATTGTGGGGCGCACGTCAAAGAAACATCTGTGCCGTGCGTTTCACAAGGGGCGCACGGCAAAGGCTAACGACCGTTAGCTCCGCCCCAGCCGTCCGCCGTGTCACGGGCGGCGCACGTGCCTGGGCCTCTTTGCCGTGCGCTGTAGTCCGACGCACGGCACAGGCCGATCTTTGCCGTGCGCCGGGGTAGCGACGCACGACAGAGAGATCTGCACCGTGCGTTTATCGGAACCGTGCGGCGTGGCGTAGGCGCACGGCAAAGAGTGGTCTTTGCCGTGCGCCCGATAGAAAGCGCCCGGCAAATATTTTGGCGCACGGCAAAGGCCGTCTTTCCGGTAGTGAAAGATGGTAGCGCACAGGACCACAACACCTGAATCTGCCATCATAGGTGTTCATTCCAAAAGAAACACCTGGATCAACATATTCGAAAGAAAATAGATTGCTGACAGTATATAATGAAGCAATCAACATGACGATTGATTAACCCCATATAAATGCTGGTTATGATTTCGCAAAAAAAATGCTGGTTATGAAATATAATACATAGGTTGGTCCGCAGCACAATTATAACTTATTACCACACAAGTACAAAACTACATAACCATGTGTATGAATAAATAAAACAGAGTAAACCTGCACGAGTATAACAAATTGCCGGTGAAAAGAAATATGACAATTCACAAAACTGCTCACACCCCGGAATAATTTAACTATGAAACCACACTAACATCCAGCAAGGAGCTTCACCTTCCTCCTGAGAGACCAGACATTGTTCCAACGCTCGATTGATGGGATATCATAAGTGTGTCGCACCCCACTTGACATGCTACATCCATTGGTACAAACTCAGGAACAAGATGCTGGCCTTCAAGGTACATCATGACTTGTTGCATGCTTGGTCTTGCATTTGGCAACGGATGTGAGCACCACAGTCCCAATTGGAGCACTAGGCATGCCTCATCACCGTTGTAGTCACTTTGGAGCCTCCTATCCACTGTCTCAATGAGTGATCTGTTTCGCCAATGCTCTGTCACCCAATCCACCAGTATGAATGGGATTTCTTGTGCTCTTCCCTCAATGGGCCTTCTTCCACAGGCAATTTCAAGGAGGAGTATACCAAAAGCGAACACATCAGTTAGAGGGGATGCTTTACCAGTACGTGCTAACTCCGGTGCTATATAACCGAAAGTGCCAGACATGCGCGTGGTTTGGGGATCTGTACCATGGTTGTACAACCTTGCGAGACCAAAGTCGCCTAGCCTCCCGTTCATATCTCCATCGAGGAGCACATTGCTTGCTTTAATATCTCGGTGGATGACAACTTGTTCCCAGTATTCATGAAGGTAGAGAAGGCCTGATGTTACACCTTTTATGATTTGGAACCTCTCGTGCCAACCTATACAAGGCTTATCATCAGTAGTAGCATATAAGTACCTGTCAAGGCTACCATTAGGCATGTACTCATAGACCAAGATGAGTTCTCGTTTGCGCCGACAATAGCCAAGTAAGTGCACAATGTTTCTATGCCGCAGATGACCGATGCTAACAACCTCTGCAATGAACTCTCTCATGCCTTGCTTTGACTCATGGGACACCCTCTTCACAGCGACTTCAGTCTTAGATGTTGGCAGAAGTCCCTTGTACACTTGCCCAAATCCTCCTCGACCGATAAGATGCTTTTTGTTGAATCCTTCTGTTGCATGGACCAAGTCCTTGTATGTCAACCTATGTGGTCCAAACTCAACCTCCCAATCTTCCAAAAGATCAGCACAACGCACCCGCCTCAGCACAAGTAGAAATATAGTGGTGCTCATTGCTAGTAAGAGGGTTCCCATCATAGCTATCGGCCAGAAAATATCCATGATCCTGGCCGTTAACTTTACAGGAGGTAGCTCCGGTAGTTTGATCATGTCGATAGGTGGAGGAGGCAGTCCTCCCATGCTAAAGCTCCAACCAAGCACATAATGTTTTGTTCCTGTAGTGATTCCTGTTGAGGCTGAAAAGCCCACATAGGCTAGCTCTGTAAGGACTGTCGACAGGTCATAGATTGTTGATATCAGTGGAGGTCTACCGAAGAAGGTCTTAGGACGGGAGCAATTGCCACATCAATCTTGTTGGTCACTCCATCATAGTCGAGCCACACTTGCATTGGCCCATCTATTATCTTTATACTTGAGTGTTAAAAGAAGTCACCACGTTCGCCGAGAGGGTCTAAAAATTCCCACGTTAATCTAAAAAAGAGAAGAACATATACCATTGGATTTTATGAAGATCTCGAAGGTCTAGATTAATCCAAAGAATACACAAATTTGGAATTACAATAAGGAAATCCAAAGAGTCCATATTCAATACAAATACAATTACTAAATTCATAAATTCGGAATTAAAAATAAGAAAAATAGTAGTTACTTAAAAAAGAGAACAGTTTAGACAGTTGGATTTTATGAAGATCTAGCGATTCATATTATTATGAAAAAAGGAATTCCCACGTTAATCAAAAAGAGAGAAGAGTTTGGACGGTTGGATTTTATGAAGATCTAATGATTAATATTATTCTAAAAAATTGAAATATTTTTTATCTATAATTTCCTTTCCTTATGGCACTCCGTACTTTAATACATATGCAATATTTGTTATTGCCTAACATTAGATGCCGGACTTGAATGCGAACTTGAATCTGCATGGATTTTTTTAAAATTTCCTAACAAACTTCGGTAAGCTTTTTGAGACGTCCCCTTAATGGATAGTTCCTTTACTTATGGCACCCCGTACTTGAATACATATGTAATATTTTTTATTGCCTAACATTAGGTGCCGAACTTGAATAAGAACTTGAATACGCATGGAATTTTTTTAATTTCCTAACAAACCTTGATAAGCTTTTTGAGACTTCCCCTTAATGGATTGTGGAGTATGTCACGTAAAACTAAAAGAGGGATACAGATTAATACACTCTATAAATTACATGAAAGCAAGTTTTTTAATCACATGGTATAGACGTGATGCTCACATACAACACACACTCGCCCCTCCCTCTATGAGCTCTTTCGAATGAGTGAGCCGACAAATCCTCGAGATAGATGAAGGCACCACTGGTCTGATGGTATAGATCAATCCAAAGAATCCATATCTAATATAACTAATAAGTATATATACAAATTCAAGATTTTAAAAAACAAGAAAATTAGAAGTAGATTTCTATACGGATTGAGAAGAGAAATATCTAAATAAAATAGTCCATACTAAATACAAATAATAAATAACTAAATTGTTGTAAAAATAAGGAAAGTTAATATTGTGCTTATAAATAATATGCTTGACCATCACAAATCGACTGCAAGTATTTGATATGTCCTTAATTCCTTCTCCACCTTTAATATGTTGTGATTTTACGAGTCTATATTAGAACATTACTTTAATAAACATCTCATTTACAATATGATTAGTTAATATCTAAATTTGAATACAGTAATAATATATTTTGATAGAAAATGATAAATAGTCAAATCCAATTAGCAGTTGTTTGCAATCACACCAACAACACCCAACACACGAGAGGATCAAAGCTAGCAGCTGGCATTACCGCTAGGTACGAAAAGCTCGCCGAAAGGTGTTGGATCCTCATGCTGGGAGGTGGAGTACCGAGACTCTACACAATGTCAACACTGGAGACTCAGAAGTCGTGGAATCAGGATGACAGAGTTCACCCGACAAAAGTAAGGGAAAATGAGAGAGAGAGGGATGGAGAGAGAGGGGGAGACAGGGGGCGGTCCTATGTCACCGCTACATGAGTCTGTCCCTATATCAAGATGAACCTTCAAGATTGCCTATCCTAGCAACTACTATCGTCACCTGGTATGATGAATTGGCCCAGAGGAGTTAGATCCATGCGCTTGGAGGTGGAGCACTTGAGATTCTACACAAGGTTAGCGTCTGAGTCAGACTCAAAAGCCACGAAATCAGAGAGGCATAGTTCGCCCGACAAAAGTACGGGGGAACTAAGAAGGAGGTGTTGTTAGGGTGGACAGGAAGATGAGGGGGATCAGATGGACTTATGCAACTATTGCATGAGCCAGTACCTAGATTAAGAGGAACTTTCAAAGTTGCCTACGCCAACAACTGCCATCATAGCTATGTACAAAGAGCTCGCCAGAAGGAGTTAAATCCATGCACTAAGAGTTGAAGCATTGAAACTCTACACAAACCCAGAGGAGATAGATCCATGCGCTTGGAAGTGGAGAACTTGAGATTCTACACAAGGTTAGCGTCTGAGTCAGACTCAAAAGCCGAGAAATAAGAGAGGCATAGTTCGCCCGACAAAAGTAGGAGGGAAACTAAGAAGGAGGTGTTGTCAGGGTGGAGAGGAAGATGAGGGGGATCGGATGGACCTATGCAACTATTGCATGAGCCAGTACCTAGATTAAGAGGAACTTTCAAAGTTGCCTACGCCAGCAACTGCCATCATAGCTATGTACAATGAGCTCGCCGGAAGGAGTTAAATCCATGCGCTAAGAGTTGAAGCATTGAAACTCTACACAAGAACAATTTTTGAGTCAGACTCGAAAGCCGCAGAATTAGAGAAGTAGAGTTTGCACGACAAAAGTAAGGGAGAAAGAGGCATTGTCAGGGTGGAGAGTGTGTGTGCGCGCGCATGCAAAGAGAGAGGAGGGATGAAGGGACCCATGCCACCGCTATACTAGCATATCCCTAGATCGAGAGGAACCTTCAAGACCGCCTACGCCAACAACTGGCATCATTGCCAGGTATGACAAACTAGCTAAGAGGAGTTAGATCCACGCATTGGGAGGTGGAGCATCGAGACTCTACACAAGGTCAATGCCTAAGTCGGACTCAGAATCCGCAGGATCAGAAAGGCATAGTTCAGTCGACAAAAATAAGAAAGAGATAGGCAGAAAGAGATTCGTGGAGGGACCGAGAGATGCCAGAGAGGGTGATTTACGATTTCAATCTAATATAAAAAGTTGCAGAGCTTGCAATGTATGCGAGGGTGCAGTAAAGCATTGATTGTGTCGCTATTGGATTTCCATCCACCAATCCAAGACCACACCCAAACAACAAAATTCGGGTGTACCAATACTAATTTCGAAATCGAGGCACCAATATCTACATGAAGATTGAGTGTTAATGATTTCAAATAGATGAATAACAAGTCATATATAAGGATAACTTTATCAAATCTAGTCGCGCTATTAGCGCGGGCCAACTTGCTAGTTGTCAGTAAGGGACAGTTCCTTAGATAGCCCATCAATGGAATAGAATTTGGGTACATAAGATACAATGGAGCAGAGACTATTGATGTTAACTCCGACATGGTTGTTGTTGATGTCTTCAAACTCACCATTAAAGACGGTATCTAGCTCAACAGCAACGAGGTGATTTTTTGGATCACCATAGTTGTGTGGATTGAGGAGTCCTAAGAACTGTGCCGGAAAGGCAGCATCCAGAAAATCTTTGCTTGGGGCGATGAAGAAAGTCATACCGTCCCCCCCGCGCGGGCGACGGGCGCTCCTCCCCAGCTCTTGCGCCGCCGCCCCTCCCTCCGCCGAATCCCGCCGCGCCGCCGCCCGAGCGGGTCGCCGGATCCCCGCGCACCCGCAAGGACGGCGGCGGTGGGGCCTTTCTTCCTCGCGCCGGTGGAGCGGGCGGGCGCGGCCGCCTCGGGCCACCGGAGCGGCTCGCCGACGGGGGCCGCCGCCCGCGCCGCCGGGTGGTGGGACGGCCGGATCCGACTATGCCTTGGCCGGATGCGGGGTTCCACGGAGGAGCGTCCGCGTTTGGTGGTCGGATGGGTGCCGGTCCGGCGGCGGCGACGGCGGGCCCTAGGTGGTGAGGCGGTGGCGCGTCCCGCTCGGGGGTGCCTTCCGGCCGGCGATCGGCGAGGCACTTCTTTGGCCGGCGGGGGCTTCCCGTGTGGGGAGCTAGGCGGCCGGTGGGCGGCGCTCGTAGCGGAGGTCCCGGACGTCGGCTCGTTCTTTGTGGCGGCGACCGCGACGCGGCCTCGCGGCGGCGTTGTGGTCGGCGGCGGACGGTGGGGTGAGGTGGCCTCCGGCGTCTGGCGGTCAAGCGTGTGGTGGAGAAGGCGGAGGTGGGCTTCTCGAATCTGCGGGGTCGCTGCCTGCTTGGCGGTGACATGGGCGGCGGTGGCCAGTTACTGGGCGTCGGTGTCGGGGGCCTACCTTTCCCGGACTAAGTGTCGGGGAAGGTTTTGGTTGCCTGATGCTGTGCCCGATGCAGGTTGGTGGTGGCTTGTGGTGGTTGGCGACCTCGGCCGACCTCGTGCTCGTGTCTGAACCTGTCTCGCAGCCTAAGTGCAGCGGCGGTTCGCCGGCGTGCTGCACGGTGTCGGCGTTGGTTGACGACTGCTGCGGGCTGCTTCCGTCCCTTGTCGCCCCCCTGAAGATCTGGTTCCTCCCGGTCGGTGCCGGTTCTCCCGCGTGGGGGGCAAGGTGTCGCGACTCTCGTGCCGGTGCTCGTCGGTGGGGTTGAGGGGGGCCTAAGTGCTCGCCCCTTGCACCTCTGATGATCGCGGCCGGTGTGGCGATTCATCTTCTCCTCGTCGTCGGGTCGGCGCTGGACGAAGCGTCGGGCGAAAGCTCTCCCGGCTTGGTGCCGGTGTCAACAGCGGCGGCGTCTTCGGGTGTCATAGTCCTCCTTGGAGGTGCTGTTGGGATGCTTCCTGCTTGGTCTATGTCTTCCGGGTGAAAACCTTTCTCCGGTTCTTCGGAGGAGCGACAATGGCGGGTGCGGCGTCATTTCCTTCTTGGAGGCGTCGCTTTGGAAGACTTGTGACTTGCTTCGCTGGTGGTTTGGCTTGTCGGGTGTTGGATGGTTGGGCTTTTAGTTAGAAGCTTAGTCTTCTTTTTATTGTTATTTTGTTTTTCTTTTGCCTCGTTACAAGGCTTGGAGTTTAAGCACTCCGTTGTAATCGTTGGCCGTATATGTCCACTTGTGGACGTAGAGGCCGGATTTATAATCCTTAATCTAAAAAAGAAAGTCATACCGTCGTTGCTGTGGCTGGCTCCATGGTCCGAGATGATGCCAAACACAAAAGTGACCGAGAATGATTGCAGTTTGTTGTTGGGAGATTTCTGGAAGCGCAAAGGAGACGGGTAGAAGGCATGTCCTTTGAGCTGCTCCGTCCCGTTGGTAAGCTGCAGAAGTCCATTCGGCATGACCGCGGCAGCGCCGCGGATGGTGAGGTTACTACCGGTGAAGCCGCTGTAGACAAATTGGTCATCACCAGCGCCAGAGGAGACTGCCAATGCAAGGACAAGGAAGAGGAGGAGGCACATATGCTTCATGTCTAGCTGACTAACTTGGGTGTGGATTGTAGTAAGTTTGTAACATGCATGCCAATCACAGCAAGGATGCAGGAAAGAAGCACACCAAAGGTCATATTCATTTAAGAGCCTGCCGCTTCGCGAGTGCAGTTAGACTAATGTATGGTTATCGTTGCAGCATGAGTGAACGTCAGTATCGAGTTGTTGAACGTGGACAGTGGACTGTGTCAGCCTATGATATGATTGATCATGGCAGCACATATACGATTCTATTTCTATTTATGTATACATATACAGTAGTTTTCGGCCAACGAAGAATATGAATACAGCAACTACTTATTACCCAAAAAGGAAAATTACCTGCAAAAAGTACAGCAATTACAACATAGTCAATTAACATTATGCTTCTACTTTCAGAATAGACCCAATGTTAACAAAATGTGATTCTTAACCCTATGCTTGTCAAACTGATAAATCTTAAGTGCACAGCATTTCGGTTGTTTGCAAATAAAATAGACCTTGGATGTGCTTTATATTTCGGTTTTAAAGAAAAAACTTTCTAGCGCAATACCTGTCACATTTCAAATTCTAATCTCAGAAGTTTAACATGTGATTTTTTTTTGAAACCTTCAGTACATGCTGACAAAATATGTGATCCTCGCGGGAAGAACCATTGAACCATCTTTTAATATCCAGTTCCACACATGCTCTTTCTTATCCACCCTTTGCTTCCCCCTGGCTCCTTCCTTCCTTCCTTCCGACCCTGACCCCGACTTCACTATCCCTGGTCCTCTGCTCGCCGACCCACCCGTCCCAAAGTCCTCTGGCGCGGGTGGGGTAGGTCCCGCTGGATATCCGAGCCGGCTGCCAGCGGTCGACCCGAAGCTTCGGCAAGAACCTACCCCGCCCGTGTTGACCGTCTGCTGCCCCTCCTGCAGTCGCCACCATGGACACCCCGTCCTGATGTTGGCCCATCCGTTGTCATCTGCCGCTCAGCCTCGTCGCACCCTGCCCGCCTCGTCGCACCTCGGCCCGACCTTCCTCCATGACCGGCGGTGAGAAATAGCCCTCTAGAAACCCCGAATCCATAACCTTGAAATCCTAACCTAACCTCGCTAGAGTTGGATAACAAGGTGAGGATGAGGAAGAAAAAAATTAGGTAAGAAAAGCTTCCAAATCACATATGTGAGATATATATACCTTTTCTTTAAAAAAATCTTTTTGGGATGAAAAAATCTTTTTTTTTTTGGAAATTTCATTGCTCACCAAAATTTTTAACTACTAGATAGTTCCCTCTTGATGCACTAGACCTACCGGCGTGTTAGACCCGTTGCCACTGATTGATCAAACATGTTACAGGATATAGTCGCCATGAGCTGTTGCAATTGCAACATGCAGAGAATGCGGTGGTCTTGGTGTGCCCTGAAAGGAGCCGGCACTAGTTGTCCTTAGAAATATTTATTCGGTAGCTTTCATTTCTCACAATCTGATAACAAGAATCAGCCATCAGAGCCAGCGACCTGGTGGTTGGTAGTTGGTACTCACCGTCAAGTCATCAATGTATTGATACGTGGCCTTTCACCGCTGTCTCAACCCTTCATCTCGAAGTCTCTTCCTCCCTCTCGTCTCTTCTTCTCCTCCACCTTCGACCCCTCCCTTCCTCCCCATCGGCGGCCTTGCCATCGGCGGCGAGAGGGGTAGGGGCCCCCCGCACTAGCCTCTAGTACTTGTAGTATAACTAGTAGTAGATTTTGCCTTATGGTCTTTACCTGTGGTTCGTCCTTCCTGGTCATCACCGCCGCCGTCGCCGTCGCCGTCGTCCTCGCTGGTGTCGTCGCCGTCGACTACAAGGTATGACTAAATAAAATAATCTCGCCCCCTCAAGCTCCCCCATCTCCGCCTTCGCCTCATTGCTAGAGTTTGAGGTTTCACGCCACCTCTCCCCCTTTTCCTCTGGGATTTGGAGTCGATTTGAGGAGTTCACCCTGGGATCTGCCTCCTGGTGAGTCAGATCTGACATCCAGTGCTTCTCCTCATCTCCTTGGCGAGTCTGATGCTGTTGAACGCTTCGAGTGCTCCCAACTGCCCCTGCTCAAGTTTTTCGATGATTGGTCCATTGGCCTTACCCGATTCTTGGTGTTGCTACCTCTGTTGAACACATCAAAATGCTCTTGTAGATCTCCCAGATCTGAGCAGACCTTCACTTCACCTCTTATCCGCCTTCGATGTTCAGCACCAAAGGTTGCTCTGTAGCTCATATCTGCTATTAAGACCATCCTCACCGGGCCCTACAAAAACGCGTCATCGGCTCCTCCAGGAAGCTTTTGGCGTCAAAACACCCACATTAGCTTCCTAGATAGACGACGACAAAATGGCGCAGCCTCCCGTTTCCTTTGAAAACAGGGGAGTTGCGGGATCACGGGGAAGGACGAGTCGTGGGACCCACAGTAGTCTGTTGTTGTCCGCGCCGGCAGTAGGAAGGGGAGGAAGAGAAGCTGCCGTCAGGAGAAGAAAGAGGAGCCGCCGCCTGAGCCATGGAGCCGCTCCTCCACGACCTGCCGACAGACTCTCCCTGCTCGGCGATGCTGGAAGGAGCAAGAGGGGGCCTCGTGCTTGTGATCCGCCTGCCACCGCTGGAGATGGTGAGCTCGAGGTCACCAGACACGACTCCGCCCAGAGATCCGCGCCGGCGGGGCCTTCGCCGTAGCTGCGAAGGAAGAAGGGCCCGCGCGCCCCACCACCGGAGAGAATGTGGCGTCTGCTTGCCGTCCAGAAGAGGGGGAGGAACGCGCGGCGAGGGAAGGGGAAGGAAGCCGGGGCCATCGCCGTCATCGTCGCTGCCAAGCAACGGTCTCCACCTCCGCGCCGCCGCCGGGACGCCGCCAACTCCATCCGCCGACGGTCGCGAGCAAAGCAAGAGAACGCTGAGAGCTCGGTCGGTGCCACCACGGGCGGGCGGTCCTGACGCCACTGCACAACGCCGGCGACGCGGAACCGCTGCTGGCCCTTGCCGGAGCTCGCGAAGACGACACCGAAGCGGAGGTTGGTCTGCAGCTCTACCTTGCCCCTTGTCACCATGTCGACGCCGCCGGATCCATGGACGCCGCACCGGCCTGCGGGCGCCTCGAGGACCACCGCCGCGTGGCCTTCGCCTGAGCTCAAGACCGTGGAAGAGAGGGCACCTCCAGTCTCCCGAAGCAGGGGAGAGGGCGGCGGAACAAGGGACGAGGGGGCGCCGGCCTCAACGCGCGGTGGTGGGAGGAGGGGCGGAGGAGGGCCTTGCTGCCGTCAGCCAATCAGCGTAGGAGGGCCGCGCCGCCTCGCCTAGCGGAGGGGGCCGGAGGCGGGGCCCCCCGCTCCGCCGTCGGGGCCGCGGCGGCCGGCGCTGGGAGAGAGAGGAGGTCTTGGGTTCAAAGGCTGACGACCGAGGAGTGGGAGGGATGGGTCGTTGGCTGCTCACCACCGTGCCGGCCTTTGGCCGCCGCCCGTGACGGTGAGAAGCGGAGGGAGAGAGTTGAATGGGGAAAGAAGGAGGTGGTGGGAGTAAACAAAAGAAAAGGGAGACTGACGTGTTGGGCCCAGCATGGTTGTTGGGATGGAGAAAGAGTATAAAGGAGTGATGAGTGCGGGAGAAGTAGATATGAAGGAGAGAATCTCGCTGACTAGGCGGGAATACTCCGTTTTGAAGGAGGATATGAAGGACGACGAGTGTGGATGGTCCAAGTGCGAGTTAGCGTTGAACACACCGGTGTTCCTGCATCCCGAGGTCCCTCCCCATCCACGGCTTCAAACAGTCTTTGCCTCCACGGTGGTTCCTTCCCATTCTTGCAACAGATCTTCGGTGGTTGTTATGGTGTGACTGCCTTCATCTGGGATGCGATTTTGTGGCACTTCTTTGGCCTCCAGCGATGACAATCCATATATTCTTCGGTCGTTTGGTGTGAATTTCTTGGCCACGCCGCCCTGTCTTCAACCGACGCTACCCGCGGTCCTCCGCCCTACTGCAAGCTCTTCCGACACCCCTGCAGTCTTCTCCGGCAAGCTGTCATCGTCAAACGCATCGAGTGTTTTTCTGTTCAGGTCTTTGGACCTCTGTGTAACTGCAAGCTCTTCCGACACCCCTGCAGTCTTCTCCGGCAAGCTGTCATCGTCAAACGCATCGAGTGTTTTTCTGTTCAGGTCTTTGGACCTCTGTGTAATTCAGGTCTTCTTCGAGGACTTCTTTGTAAAAGGATTGTTTAAGTCAGTATATATTATGCTTGTTGTAAAAAAAACCGTACTTAGACGTGAAGTGAAGGAATACAGAAAATGCGTCGTCGTACGCAAATTCCAATTTTCAAACCTTGTGAAGGCCATTTGTACTAAAAAACACCCTTGTGAAGGCCATTTAAAACTGCATGATATCACTACTGTACATGTATAGCAGTATCAGAGGGATATTGATTTCCTTACAAGAAACTCGAATTACCTTGGCGACATTTTCTTGGCAGCCAAAAATGAAACCGCCATGAAAGAAATTATATTTCTTAACGAGAGATGAGAAGAGCCAAGAAAATTGTGTTTTACTCCCTCTGGTCGTGTATTTATGTCGTTTCGGACATCAAAACTAGCACAAAATAAACTACCTTCTTGTGTCTGAACGTCATACAAAAACAAACGGAGGTAGTAGTTATCTTGGCAATTTGCATCAGCTGCCAAGGAAACATGAAATTTCCTTAGCTCTTTTGCTAAAAAAGGCAAGGACATTTGATGGTAATAAAATTTTAACAACGGAAATAGTGAAATAGATATACCAGTGACGTCTAAGAAATTTACCCCCTTTTAGGGCCCCTTTGGGAGCCCAGAATCCCGCCGGGATCCCCCCTTTTACCCCGGGCCGAACCCCCGCATCAATTTTGGCCCCGGGTCGATTCGTTCGCTCATTTGGAAGCCCACTGGCCCAGGCCGCCGCAACCCTAGCCCCCTCTTTTCCTCGTGCCGAGTCTTCCCCACCTCCCGAGTCGTGACGACGCCGCCCCGTCTCTTCCTTGCAACTCGGCAGTCGGCGCCTCCGCCACGCACGGCTCCTCCCCCTCCACTCCGCCACCTGCGCCGCCGCCCTTCACCACGCCGCCTCCCCGTCGCTTCACCACCGCACCGCCTCCCGTCTCGACTCCAGCCTCACCTGACCACGGGACTCGTAGGTGACCGCAGGTGACATCGCTCTGAGGACTCTCTCCAACAAGCTCAAGAACAACACCGGGAAGAAACGCACTGATTCCCTCTCCTCCGCCGCTGCCGCCTCCCCCCTATTGCGTTTTTTATTGATTCCGCCCGCGTCGCGTGCGCATTTGCGCTTGCATCCAATCGTTCCCCGCCCTGTCGGTGTTTTAGACTGGCAACCTACTAAGGGGAGTACCCGAAGTAGATGAATGTGACTCGCCGAGATCGGTAACTCGAAGGAAGAGACATGTGGCACACAATTTAGACAGGTTCGGGCCGCGAGGTGCGTAATACCCTACGTTCTGTATGCTGCGTAGCTCTGGATTGATAGAGTACGATTACAGGATGTGTAATAGTACACCGTGAGTTGAGTTAGATTGGATTGGGGTGCTAGAGAAAGGTCCCTGCCTCGCCTTATATAGTCCGGGAGGCAAGGTTACAAGTCGGAGTAGGGAGAGAGTACTAGTCGAGTACGTCTAGGAGTCCTCCATACGGTGTGGAACATGTACAGCTCCCTAACCGAGCACTACTCCTCTGTAGTCCTTGTGCTCCACGCCATCAGATGCCATGTAGCGCAAGCCGGGTAGTCCCAGGGGCCCACCGAGTAGTCGGTCCTGGCACCCACCGAGGTAGTGGGCCCAGGGAGGTCCATACGACAATCCCCCGAGTACTTTGTAGTCGAGAAGGATAGCTTCAAGTAGTCTTGACGGCCTTAACGAGTAGTCCTCAAGCGTCCCTGAGTACTACAAGTCAAAAGTCCTCAAGAGCAGTTGAAGCATCCCGAGGCTGGAATGTACTCCAGCTGATATCTGAGCAATCTTGAAGTCTTCTCAAGTAGTCCCAAGCATCCTGGAGTGCCACCCTCGAAGGTCTTCAAAAAATGTCCGTGTTGCCTTGAAGCTGATATGGAAGTGCGATTGCAAAATCGCACTCCATATGGAGTAGCCCCCGAGCCTTAGGTTGAGTCGCGGGCTCAGGCTGAGGGTCCACCTGAAGTCTTGGCAAGAATATCCCGAAACATCCAGAGAGAAAAAACCGAAGGACACGTGGCACGGAGCCCCCCAGCCTTGAGTCGAGTACTTCCTCTCGAATTGATGGGTCATCATGTAGAATGTGTCCTGAGATGCTCTTGAGACTTGTCGCTTCCCAGGTTCACGAGAAGAAGTAGCCGAGCCCCATAGGTGAGGCGCGTCGACTAGTAGAATACGAAGAGTCACGAGTGGCCGCTGAGTCAGCCGAGCGCGGACTTATCCATCTGGCCGTTGGAGGGCTGTTTTGACTTATAAATAGAAGCCAAAACCCTTAGGGTTTTCCACCCATCGCTGCTGTAGCCATTCGAATAGATCTGTGCGTACCGTCGCCGCTGTAGATCCAAACGCGCCGCCACCCAGAGCTGCCAGAGTAGCCCCCGAGCGGATGCGCGTGAAGACGTCGTGCACTTGGAGGATGAAGCCATCACCGTCCAAGTCTACGAAGACCGCCGGGAAGAAGAGGGGTCGCGATGAGGCCGCCGTGGCTGCCACGGGAGCAGCGCCACCAATGTCTCCACCGCGGCCAGATCCAAGCCGCGAGTGGAAAAAGTCGAAGGTGAAGACCGAGGATTTGTTGGCCCTTCTCAATAGCGGATTTATCCGGGAGAAGGAGGTCGATCTGTGGAGAGCCGCCGCCGGAGATCCGTACCCAATGGAGAAAGCCGAGGACGGGATCCCGATGTTCGCGCGCTTCGCGGAGCGCGGACTTGCGCTTCCGGCCAGCGACTTCTTCAAAGGCCTCCTCGGGTACTACGGAGTTGAGTACCTGAACCTCAATCCCAACGATATTTTCCATACTGCAGTCTTCGTCCATTTCTGTGAAGCATTTCTGGGGATCAAGCCCCACTGGATCTTGTTCCGGAAATTCTTCCGGGTGAAGCCGCAGCCGAGCGCCAGCAACCCTCGAGAAGTTGGTGGAGCAGGGATCCAAATGCGGGAGGATGCGGCTGAGCAGTACCTCGCGTACAAGCTCATCGACTCCAACCAAGATTGGAAGGCAAGATGGTTCTACGTCACGAACCACCACCCTGGGTTGCCGAAGCCGAGCGGGAGGCAACCCAAGCATCGCGCCTGGTGGAACACGGAGCCCACGATGCAGGAGGGGATCCAGCTCCCTGAGCTGTTGGCGCGCATCAAGATGCTGAGAGAAGCCGGACTGAGGGCCGAGCACGTGGCCTTCAGCTTCATGAAGCGCAAGGTGCAGCCGCTGATGGCCCGCGACACATTGGGCTTTGAGTACACCAGCGACAACGACACGTCGCGGATGCCAGGAGATGAAGTCGACGACGACGACATTGTTGATCGGCTGATGCATATCTTCAAGACATGCGTAGCTGTCGGTGTTTTAGACCGGCAAACCTACCAAGGGGGTACCCGAGGTAGTAGATTGTGCGGTGGGGATCGTGATCGGGAGACCGAGAACTCGAAGGTATGCGCAAGGACACGAGACACAAGATTTATTCAGGTTCGGGCTGCCAAGGTGGCGAACCCTACGTCCTGTTTGGGGGATCAAGTATGGCGCCCTGCGCTTGGTGTTGGGTTGTCCCCAGAGGGATTGGGGATGTCCTCCTAGGTACCCGGCCCTCCTTTATATAGTCCAGGGGGCGGGTTCCTAGTCGGTTACAAGGCAGGAGTCCTAGCAGGATTACACTGAGCGAGTCCTAGTAGGAGTACAGGGGAATTCTAGTAGGAGTCTGTCTTCTACTCTTCCTCCTTCCTTGCATGAGCACCCGGGGTGTATGCCCGACAAGCCCCCGAGCACGTTGGAGTCGAGAGTAGCAGTTCGAGTAGTCTTGAAGCCTCCTCGAGTAGTTCTTGAGCGTCCTCGAGTACTGCTTGGAGAAGCCTTCAATAGTACTTGAACTGCCGCGAGGCTGGAAGGTGGTCCAGCTCATCAGTCTTGAAGTTGAGATTATATGGAAGTGCGGTTGCAAAATCGCACTTCATATGGAGTAGCCCTCGAGCCTTAGGTTGAGTTGCAGACTCTAGCTGAGGGTCAATCTTGATTCCGAATCTTCTGTCTTGAAAAATTTTAATGATGGGTGTAGCATAGCAGCCCCCGAGCCTTGAAATGATTAGGTAATCAATCCAAGGGTCTTCAGTGTTCACGAAAGCCATCATCTGAGTACTCTTGTAGCGTGTAACCCCCGAGATAAGAGAGCTGTATGAGCCACGTCGAGTAGTGATTGGTGAGGAGCCCCCGAGCTCGAGAGCGAGCGAAACATGCTGAAGTTATCTTCAAGTAGCCCCCGACCTGGAGAGATTCCAAGTAGTAGTTTGGCGTCGAGCCGTGGAGCATGAGAAGTAGTCGTGCCGTCAGAGCGGACTTTAAATACGACTGAAGTCGACTTTAGATGCCGGCAGAGCGGACTTTAGAATGCGACTTGAAAACCGAAGTCGACTTTGTGCCGCGCGAAGCGGACTTTGAGATGCGACTTGAGAACCGAAGTCGACTTTGCGATGCCGCGTGGAGCGGACCCACCGCCGCCCCCCAGATCGGCCGGACACCGGAAGGCCCCCTGTCGGCGCTCTGGATAAAGGTCTGTGCTTTTTGTTCGAGCGCCGACCTCTTCTCTTAATTATTCTAATCTATGTATGTGTCAATTTTGCCTCGGGAAATTTGGGAGTTGTTTCTACGGTGGTGTATAATATATTGTGCACTTCTACTGCTGTAATGGATTTGGGGGAGGTTTTGGATGGGAATCGAGGGATGATGTTGGCCTGGGATTGATATGAGGAGTTGCGATTTTTCTCCCCCTGGTTCAGGGGAGACGTCGGATATCATAGGAGTTCAACTTGAAATTGAGTGGTGGCTCCTGTGATTGGACTTGTGAAATCTTTGCAAGGACACTGGAGCCAAAATGTGACAATCGCCTTTTTACCTGCATCCACGAGGAAACTTCTTTCCTGTGCGGGGTTTTATAAAAGGTAAGGTGTTGCTTGGCAGTGGGGTCTAAGTAGATTGGTTGGTGCGGAGTGCTTCACTTAATTTAGATCGGGTTATAAGAAGACTAATTAATTTGGTGAAATTTGGATGACAGAGAGGTATTGGACATTCAGAATTGAACAACCTGTGCTTGATTCAAGGTTATTTGTCATGGCTTTTGTTGGTGTTGGGAAAGTTCTCAGTGCACTATCTGACCACTGATAGTTCTGCAGCCTCTTTTCAAGCACTGTAATGCTCTGTTTTGCTATCAAAACGTTCTGGGAGTATGGTTATCTATCTGCAAGCCTGTAGTTTGTGCACTGCAATGAATGGTTTTTGTTTGAGTAGGAAAGACATTTTACATCGACTGTCTCTAGCTAACGAGTGCACATAACAACCAGATGGATAGGTCCCCTTCACCATTTCACAAAATTATGTGATTTTTTTTGTTGGGCTGATGATGCCTCATGCATTTCAATTGAGGTACTGAATTCATAACTGATGGGTTCGTTGTTTCCTTTGGCTGCAGTAGGAAGTGTCAACGCTGACCTCCGGCCGGCTCTCCCACAGCAGCGGGCCTCTCAACAGCGGCGGCATGCTCTCCAACAGCGCGCCCGTCTCCACACCTTGCAGCTCCAGGTGATTGTTTTGAATTTATGGTTCTATCGAAAACCATCTAGTTTGCTTAAATCATACTTTTCTAAACAATTAAATGGATTACTTCGCCCTGAGTTGCAAGATAAATACTTGTATTGCTTCCACCAATAGCCCTTCAGGTTACATCCGCTATGTACCATGCCACATATTCTGTTCAAGGGCAACTATCCAATGCTTGAACCATGAAAGTTGGTTGCCACTACCTCAAGTTAGACCAAGTCCTTTATTTTTAATATACTTAAAATGGACAGATGCATATTACTGCTAGATATTCTTAAAAACACTCTCTTTCCTGACCTTTCCCTTGCCCTTGCTATTGCCCTACACCATTAATGCTGACAGATTGTATTAATCTCTAATCAGCTCATGCTGACAGATATTCTTAATTTTTTTTGAGTGTATGAACAAGACTTAGCAGTATTGCAGTAGCATATGCTATATTGGCTTCAATGTTTGGCATGAAAATTCGTACTACGAAAATATACACAGTTTCCTTGCAGTACCTAGATTATATGCGCACTTCCTTTCTTTCAGGCATGCATGGCTAGATACCTTCCCATTGTACTTTACTTATGGTCTAGTTAATACTCCCTCCGTCCCACGATATAAGGCCTAACCACTTTTTATTCATGTCCCATGATATAAGGCGTGCTCTCTCTAGAGGCACATATATTGATACAGTAGTAATAGTGTTGAGAGAGAGAATTAAATGTGTTTCTTGGTCTTTCAACCGAAGGTAGTTACGCCTTGTATCTTGGGATTGCTATTATCTCATAATTTGGTTTGCAGCTTTATTATCTAATTAGTATATATCCCTAGAGCTTTATTATCAATCTGATTATCCTAGGCATGCAAATCCCTGAGTTCCCAAACAGCCACGGTGGGAGGGGGGCCTTTCCTTCCTCTGCTGGGGAGGGATATGATGGCACATCATTTTCCCAGTGGGGGATTTGCTGCACGGGGCTTGCCCCCCTTGCTGCCAAACGAGCCCTTAGTGGGGGGGGAGCATTTACCCCCCTTTTAGTTTTAACTCTTCACTAGATAAGTGGAGCGCCCCCTACTAAAATATGTCCCCTTTCATTTTTCTCCACTAATAGTCCATCTGGTCGAAGTCGATGTCGCAAGTCAACGGTCATCATAAGTTGGACCAGCGTGTTAGGGCAAGTACATTGGTATCGTCTGATAAGTCTTATCATACGTTATCACGTAATATTGGGTCAACTCAACAGAGCACTTACACAATGAGTTGCCTTATAAGCCGTCCTGCAGAGTAATAAAATCATTTAATTTGTGCATGTAAGAAAGGAATATTACGAGTTGAATGGCAGCAACAACTCATACAATGATTTTTTTAGAGTTACACAATACAACACAGACGCTCACAACACGCACGCACACTCACCCCTATGAATACATGTATGCAAACCCTACCCTATGAGCACCTCCGAAGGACCGAGCACCGCCTCGTTGTCGACGGAATGTCGCTTACCATTTAACGCATAACATCGGAAAATCCCGGAATAAATCCAGGAAAAGGTGCGAGCACCAGGATTTGAACACTAGTGGGTAGCGTCTCACTGGACCGTCCTTCCATTGGACTACGAGCCCATTCGCAACTCATACAATGATTGTGAAGTTGTCTCATAAGGTGGTTGTTTCGCTCGTGAGGTGGTTGTTTCGCGAAACAGCGACCTCTTTTTCTCTCCTCGCTCTCTCTCCTTCACATCATGAAAAAAATCTTATGTGGCATTGCATAGGACGACATATGTGATCGCGTGTACCAATGTACAATGTACTTGCTCTTGTACCTGTTATACCTGTTGGTGCAGAATTCTTTGTCGGTGTGTGATGTCGCGATTACAACCTGCAAAGAATGCGGTGGATCTGTTCCTTGACGTCCCTCTCTAAGTGTATAAAGTGAAGACCGGCGCTAGTGTGAAGAATTATAAATAGGCATTCGTTTCAGTGTATAAAGTGAAGGAATACATTTAAGTCCTCTCGCACACCATTTCCCATTTCCAAATATATATGCATGTATGTTCTTTTCGTACACAAGTACTCTTGCAGCTGTCACTGATTTCCTTTGGATTGCGATGGCAATGGCAGATCTATTCGAGATGCAAATGCACTGCAACTTGCAGAATACAAACCTGCTACAAGTTGTTGTCATCTCTTTCACGTTGCAAGAGCAGTCATAATTGTCCGAACAATTACTTGTCTTTCACTTGCAACTGGTTGAATGGAATCAGCAGTGGAAGTGGAACGAACCTCAACCTCCTGCAGCAAAATGTGGCGGCCAGAAAGCCAGTGGGGCCAGTCTGAGGGTGCGTTTGGTACCGCTCCAAAAGCAGCTCCCGGAGATTTTTTTCGGAAGCTGTACTAAACGGGGTAAAAAAATAGCTCCTCCACGGAAGCTGTTTTTCGAACCCCTCTCTAGAGCCGTTTCATGCAGGCGAAGCTGCAAAAAATGCAGCTTCACCCGCTCCGCCCGCAGCTCCTCCCCCTCTTTCCTCTCTATGCCCTCAAGCGAGGGGCCCATGGCGAAGGAGACTGGCGGCGGTGTTGCTCAGAGCAAGACAGAGAAGTCACTGGAGGCCGGCAACACGGCCCTGATGAAGATGAGGCCGGCGACAGAGGAGAGGATGACGGCGTGGGCGTTGGCGGGAGCTCAAAGACGCCGACAATACGGGGGAGTTGGATAGCAGTGCTGGTGCAGGAGGCGGGAGAGGCCGGCGAGCGCGGAGGAGGTCGGTCGATGGCGCAAGGGATGCTGGCGGCACCCTAGGGGAGGGCGCGACGGAGGGGGGCGCAGGCCGCTAGGGTCGGAGTGTTAGAGAGTGCAACGGAATCCGGACCGGGAATTTATACCCATGTGCCGGCATCTCAACAGGCCCAGGTCCGACGGAGTCCACAATAACAAGAGCTTGGGCCTAACTCAACCCAAAAGACTATCCTGATGGGTGAGGACTGCCCCCACCTTTATGTTATGCTCCCCACCATCAATTTCCGATGTGGGACTAATTCAACATGGAGCGCCGCGACCCGCCGCGACCTTTCTGGATGGGGATGGAAGGAAAATGAAGGGACGAGTGGATAACGAAGGAGAAAAAAGAAAGGAAAAAAGAGAGAGAAAGATAAATGAAAAGGTGAAATAAATATTAAAGGAAAAAGGAAATAAAAAGAAGGGAAAAAGAAATAAGGAAGGGTATTATGGGTAGTTCACTCTCTTATTGACACTACACTGTCGAGAGAAGCTGTTTTGCCAAACGTTTTCCTAAAACCGTTCCAGATTCATCCGAGAATCTGCTCCACCAGCACAGCCACAGTCGGAGCTGGCACAGCCGCAGCTACAACTCTACCAAACGCACCCTGAGTTATCCTTTCAACAGTTCTCAGATAATTGAGAAATACACTATACCAGAAACTAATCCTTTATAGCGGGAACCTCCACCGATCCATGGCGGAGTGGCTCATGCAAAACAGCCATAACAAATAAACCAGCCATGCTGCTCTTCACAATCAGGTGCCTCCTCCACCTGCTGATGCTCTTCGTCACGGCAACCAACCTTGCAACCGCAGAACTGTCTTCAGCAGGCCATGGGGGTGACGAGAGAGCTCTTCTCGCTTTCAAGGACAAAGGTCTCTAGTGTCACACCCTGAAATTTTCAATTTCAGGATCTGAATAGAGAGAATAATTAAATAACGATTTTACCATAATTTTAAAATTCTTCCAACATTTATTTTTCTTTACAGGAAATATAGTATAGGAAAAATCCTTTGTTTGATTTTCTAGATTAAATAAAAAGTTTTGAGTGTTGCATTCATGCCGATGCATCCTGATGTTTCTTGAGTGCAAGATGTCTCAAAAATGCGTTTAGGAGCTGTCCAAATCCTTCCGAGAATTTTCCGGACTTTTCTGGAATTTATTCTCATTTTCCTTGAGCTATTTCTATTTATTAGAAGTCTCTAAAATCTTTTTCATGAGCTCCAAATGCTTTATTTGGATTGTTCATGTCTTAATCTATCTCTAGGAATTTTCCTGAATTTTTTGTGATTTTCGAGTATTTTTCATGCCTTTAAAACAATTTCTAGATATTCTGGAATTGTTACTGGCATTAAAAATAAATTCAAAAAAAACCTATCCTATTGGAACGGGCCGAGCCCCAAGGACCGACCCGCTCTGGCCCGCCCGCGCCCGCGCCGGCCCGGCCGGCGGGCCCGCCGAAGCCCATCGGGGCCCGGCGGAGCCCGCGAGGCCGGAGAAGGCCGCGGCCTTCACGGCGGCGGCGCGCCGCCACCCGGCGTCGGTGCCACGCCGGGGGAGCCGCCCGTGCCTATTTAAGGCCGGGGGGTCGAGCCCGCGTGTTGCCCTAGATGTCGCCGCCGTCCGTGCCGGCCCGCGCCGCCGGACCCGGCCACCGGAGTCGAGCGCCGCCGTCGTTCCCTCTCGCCGATTTGCCGGCTAGGGGCCCTCCCGGTGCAAACCGCCGTCGCCACAAGCATCCACGCGCCGAGCCGCACGTGCCGCGCCGTTCCCCGTCGTCGGCCATGAACCGGAGCGCCGCCGTCACGTGAGGCCGCCGCCGGCCGCCGCTGCATACCGCCGACGGCTGCCTTGCCGTCTCTCCTCCACCCCAGGGTGCACGTCCGTGAGATCCCCTCGACCTCCTCCTTTTCCCCACCTCACTCGGCCCCCTCGCAGTGCAGGTCGCCGGCGCCACCGTAGGTGGCGTTCCCCTGTTCGCCGACCATGGCAGTCGAGAGGAGGAAGAAGGAGATGTCAATTTTGCAGTAAGGACCCTGTCCTTTTCTGTAATCCTTTATTTGTTATCTTTATGTGTCTTGCATCTTTTACACATAAAACCTTAGATCTATTAGATCTTCACAACCAGCTCCACCCAAGGCTCTTTTACAGAGCTAACCTCACGTTTTTTCCTTTTCACGAGCACTATTTCTTGTGTCTCGGGTTTCTTTTCAGCTACTCCCTGAAATCTATAGATAATCGCGAATAGGTCCTTATCATCTTGTTGTGCTCCTGGTTTCTTCGTTTTAGCTCCGTTTTAATCCGTTCAAGTTGCGTTAGGTTCATAATAATGCGGAGTACGCGTTAGTGGTGAGTTTTCATCATGTTTTATTTTCTGAAAATAAAATTAATATTAATTTTGATTAATGTCTAGTTACACATGCCTTTTATAAATAAAAGTAATATAGATCTATACATCGTTTTTTATAAGCAAATCTAATTTGATTAATGTTTCTATCACATGTTTTTGTACATAAAAGTTAATTAGATCTTTATCTCGGTTTTTGTAAACCAAATGTTAATTTGTTTAATAGTTAATTAATCTTTTCTAATTAAATATTGATTAGGCTTTTACATCAGCTTTTATAATGAATATTAATTTGATTAATGCCAATACCATAATGTTTTAATAATAATATGATCTACTCGAATTACAAAGTTTTGTTTAGATTGTTCATATGGTTTAGTTATTCTAAATTAAATGTTTAATCGGTTTAATCATTATATGAATCTTTATTAATAAAACTTGACTAGTTCTTCACACCGGTTTTGTAAATAAAGTTTAATTTGCTTTAATTCCAACCTGGGGTATTTTATTTATATCCTTACATATATTTCATTAATTAAAATAAACCCAACTCATAGTTTGATCTCTCATTAATGCAAATACTTCGTTAGACGTTCTGTGTCAGCTTTATCTTAGTATCTCTTGTGATCAAGTTTATCAGAAGCTCTAAACCTTTCTAGTGTTAGCCCAAGCTAAACCGTGTGCATCTAATCAAGCCTTAGAGTTTCTGCTTAGCTTAGTAGCTTTATCTGTGTGAGTAGTTGCACTGCTCATTTGCCAATCAAGTAATCTTATCACTCTTGTTTCATGTTTATCTTAGAATCTTGTTTATCAGCATCTAGCTAGTTGATGTCTATCCCATCTCTATTAGGTTGTCTTTTTATAAATCAGCTATGTTCTTATGACCAATCTTTCGTAGCTATACCTTTCTTTAGAGCTAATCTTGTTATCAGTTCCTTTATCATAGCTTACCTTTGTTTAGTGTTCTCCCTTCAGCCTAGTTCTCTTTGTAGACTAGTTCTCCTAACCCTCGCTTAAGGTTTCTTGTGTGCTTGATAGTTCGTTGCTATCGTTCTAGTTCGTTTCACCATAATTCATGTGTTAGCATGTGTATCACTTGTTACTTGTTTTAAACATCAAACTTGCATGTTAATCTGTAGCGAACATGGCCTCATATGCCATTAGTTTGAGCTTAATTTTGGTGATTCATGAAAACATGATCATTGGGACTAACCATATTATTTTAGCATGTCTTTGTAGAAACTTCAAGGTCCCAAGGATGCAAGAAAACCACATGCCAAAATGCCAAAACAAAGGGTCAAAACCGAGCAAGAAAAGGAAAAGAAAAGACACCGTCGGATGAACCGACGGTCCCTCAATTGCAAGCATCGGTGCAATTGTCGGACGAGTTGGTACACAGGGCGAAACCCTAGGTACCGTCGGATGAACCGACGGTCCATTTTTTAGTAGCGTCAGACGAGTTGCAGAGGAAGAGCAAGGAAGACAGTAGCACCGGATGATCTGACGGTCTGAGTGGGGACACCGTCGGTCTATCTGATGCTCGGTTTGAATTCATACAGAGACGCGCCAAGACGAAGCCTTCAACACCGGATGATCTGACGCCTTGGTCAAGATGAAGCATCGGTCTATCCGACGGTCGAGTGGAAGCTAATAGAGGCGACTTGAGCGCGGAGTCTTCAGCATCGGATGATCCGACACACCGTCGGTGCATTGCGTCGGAGCAGTTGTGTCAGAGAACCTCAATGGCTAAGTGACGTGGGAGGGGCACCGGATGAACCGACGCCCTAGAAAATATAGTGTCGGATCATCCGACGGTACCTTTTTCAGTGGACGTTAGCCAACGACTAGTTTGATGCCTTGGGCTATTTATACCCCCTCCACTCACCCATTTGAGGTTGCTAGATTGTGTGGAAGTGTAGAGGAGTTCAAGACACATTGAAGATCATATCCAATCCATCCAAGTGCTTAATTTCTCATCCTTAGACTTGCATATGCTTTGTGTATGTGCTTTGTGCTAGGCTTATCTTAGAGCTGAGTGAGTGCAAGGTTGTGCCAACCTTGTGAGGTGATTCTTGAGTGAATCCAGTTGTACAAGGTTCGCCGGAAGCCTTGGGGCCTAAGTGGCTCACCGGCAATCGTCATCGACCCTCCAGCTTGGTGTGGAGTGGCGAGGACACTTTGTGCGGGGGACGTGGAGACCCCCTTGCTTGGTGGAGAAGCTCCTTAGTGGAGGCGGCACAAAGGTGACCAAGGGAGCTTGGCAAGTGCCTTAGTGGCTAGCCTTTGTGGCGAGTCAAGTGGTGCTCTTGGGAGAGACTTGGTGACCGGAAGCAATACTCTTGTGTGAGTGCTTCAACGTGGACTAGGGGTGGCTTAGTGCCTACCAATACCACAGGATAAATCGCGTGTCAAGAGTTTGCTTCCTCTCATCCCCTTTACGTTTCTGCATTTACTCTATTGCAATCTTTGCTTGCCTTACTTTCCTAGAGTAGTATCATGCTAGGAATGGCTATAGGTTGCAAACCTTGTTTTGGGATGGGAGTTTCACACTAGAACAATCCTAGTTGCACATCTAGATAGTATGTTCTAGTTTATCTTTGTGTAAAATTAGTGAAGCCATAGGTTAAGGTTTTTAGTAGCCTAATTCACCCCTCCCCCTCTTAGGATAACGGGCATCCGATTCCTTACAATTGGTATCAGATCCGGGACTCACTTCCTTCACAAGGAAACGCTAATTCGATTGGTAAATTGTGAAAACCGGCTCATTGGAACGGTTAGGTTTCACCGCCTAGTGAGTTGCTCTATAGAGGTATGAAAGGGGTGGATACCATAGGTTTGGCTCCACATTTCGATGGCACGTGCTATCCTTGGTGGAAGGTTCTCATGGAGGCCTATCTCCAAGCAAAGGATCTTGATGTTTGGAGAGTCACCGATGAGGGCATGAAAAATGGTACTAGGAAGGAAAAGCAATTTGATGTAATTGCTAAGAGTATCATTTTGTCCTCACTAGATGTAGGCGTTTTCAATAGAGTTTTTACTTGTGAAAATGCTCATGAGGTATGGAAAACCATCAAGGAGCAAAATGAGGGTTCAAAAGAAGTTGCTAATGAATGCTACGGTTGTCTCCTTGAGGAATTCAATAGCTTTAAGCAACTTGCAAATGAAAATGCCGAATCTATGTACTCACGCCTAAATGTGCTTGTCAATGAGATCAATGCTTCAGGTGTGAAGGACATCATGGACTTGAACATCAACCGCAAGATCCTTCAAAGTCTCCGGAAGCCCGATTATGACTTGGTGAAGGCAATCATCTACGAGAAGAAGCTCGAAGATTTGAAGCCATCTCATATCTTGAGCAGGATCATGGCACATGAGCTTCAACTCATACCCAAGTCAAAGAAGGCGCCCGAAGAAAAGCCCCAAGAAGCATCCTCTCCAACTACAAGCCATGCTCTCTCGAGCCAACAAGAGAAGATGTTGAGTAGGATGGCTACTCATGGAAGCTCTAGCGAGGATGATGGTGATGATGGTGACGATGGAGATTCTTCAAGTGATGAAGAGGTTGAATCCATGGTGGCCGAGTACGTGAAGAAGATCTTCAAGTATGTGAAGAAAGTCAACATGTACGGCTACAATGTCCACTCGAGAGAAGGGCGTCATCATCAACACATCAAGTTCACCAAGATCGAGCACAAGCCCAAGAAGAGGTGGTCGAGGAAAGGAGACCAAGGCAAAAAGCAACTATCGCCGTCCGTGAGTGGACAAGTGGTGGAGAATCAAGTTCCTCTAGCTCAAGCGATGAATCAAGAAAGAACTTCACCACCCGCTTCATGCATGGTCCCTCATCATCACCACACATGTGCCTTATGACCCAAGGTATGGAAAGCAATGTAAGTGATGATGAATCCGACACCACCTCTCTTGATGATCTTGTTGAGATAGTCCATGAGAAAAAAGGAATGCTTAATAAACAAGCTAATGAAACTAAAGAAATCAATGCTCTCAATGATCTTAGTGCCACCCTTGCTACAAATTATGAACATTTGTTGCGCAAATTCAAATTGCTTAGCAAGTAGTATGATGAGCTAAAATCTAAGCTTGAGAGCAATGAGATTAAAACAAGTAATTCCTTTGAGCTTGATGAATCATCTATTCCTTGTGCAATTCCTATCTCCAAGGTAGATGCTTCAACTTATTGCATTGATTTAAGTGATGAATCTTGCTCACCAACTTGCAATGAGAATGTTGTTGTAGAAACATGTAATTGTCTCATAGCCAAGAAAAATGATGAGTTCAAGCAAGAAGTAAAATGGCTCCGAGAGAGGTTGGCAAGCTTGATGGGCAAGGGTAAGAACGATGAAGAACAAGTGGACATATCTCAAGACATGAAGAGCAAAGTCCAACCTTCTCAAGGTAACCGTGATCCCATGGTGAAGAAGCTTGAGAAGGGTGCAACCGTGACTTGCTACAAGTGTCATGGAGAAGGGCACAAGTTCTACAAATGCCCTCAATTTGTCAAGAAGATGGACAAGGGCGCAATGAAGAAATTGAAGCCCACCATCAAGAGCTCCCTCATCTACACCAAGCCCAACCGCAAGAAAAAGACCAAGAGCAACACCTACGTCATCAAGAAAAAGACAAATGGCAAGGTGGTTGCACACAAGGTTGGGAAGATGAAGGAAGAGCGAGGTTGGAACCGACCCATTTGGGTGCCCAAGGAAGTCATCATCAACATGAAGGGGCCTCAAATGGTTTGGGTTCCAAAGGCCACTTGAAGGCCTTGAGTGTGGGGACATGGGAGGCTTGACACAAAGAAGTTGTGGAAATTCATGCCTACAAGCCAAGCTTGCAAGTTGGACATGTGTTGCCCAAGTTCCCCTGTTGATGTAATGGAAACTAGTACCTATCTCTTGTATCATTGTAGCTCCATTGCCTTGTTTAGGTTGCATTTGTTGCAATATTTACATATGGCAGGTTGCTTGTGACATGTGCTAACCCATGAGCATTTTACATGGTTTGATTAGTGTGTAGGAAAGCTACACTCGTTCTTTCATGGTGCATGTTTTTATATATCTCTCTTTGCATCATGAGCAAGCTATAGGGTTAGCTTCCCTTTTGTTGTCATAAACAATGTGCATACATTTGCTTGGTGATTCAAACACTAAATGCACACATTTAGGGGGAGCTCATCCTATGGTTTGGTTGTGGGACTAACATTGTTTCAAGCTTATCTTGTGTAGTCCCTTGGCGACGCATTCCGGTGCGGTACTACATTCTAACAGAATGCTATTTCACTCTCAATGTGATCTAACATCTCTAAAAGTGTGGATATAGCAATATGAGCTTCATGCTACTGAGTCATGCCTTGTGAGCTTATGTCTCTATATAAGTTCAAAGGCAATGTAATCATACATTCCTAATCCTTGTGGTACCCCAAGTGTCTTCTATGAAAGCTTCTTTCAAGTGGTGTCACCTAGTGATATCATCTCCAAGAGGCTCATCTCAATGTGGTGCCAACAAGGTAGAGAGGATCACCCCCTAGAGGTATGCAATGATCAAAAGACTACAAGTGATATCTACAAGTGGTAATGTAACAAGAACCCATTTGTTTTTATCTCTTGTCCTTTAAGCTACCTCCTTGCATGATATACTCTAAGCTTCCTTGTCTTTCAAGTTTGTAGTTGTGCACTTGTTTCTCAGTACCCTTGTCTTACAAGTGGCATCCTTTTGTGCACACACTTAGCGGGAGCTTAGTTTGTATCATGCTAGTCTCATGAGCTTGTGATCCACCTTAGTCATTTTTACATGTGGTATCTTCATTGATATCATACATAAGGATCATGGTTCATGCGGCTTTCTCCCTTGCATTTAACATCTCTCCTTTGAGCTATGTTTGCTAGGACTTGCTAGCTTTCTTGGACCCATTTTGCTTTGGACTTTTTGGAGATTTTATTCCAAAGGGGGAGAATGTGAGACCAAAGCAAGCTTGTGGCTTAAGCTTACAAGTGGTTTCAAGGATAAGAGACCAACGGGGGAGAATGTAAACATAAGATCAAAAAGGGGGAAGTTTGAACTAGGGGGAGGTTGTATGATGGTAAGCATCCAAGCAAGTGTAAGTGGTTCTAGTTCTGTCAATTCTTGCAAATTTATACTTGCTTTGGTTGTGTTGTCATAAATCACCAATAAGGGGGGAGATTGTAGCGAACATGACCTCATATGCCATTAGTTCGAGCTTGATTTTGGTGATTCATGACAACATGATCATTGGGACTAACCATATTGTTTTAGCATTTCTTTGTAGACACTTCTAGGTCCCAAGGATGCAAGAAAACCACATGCCAAAATGCCAAAACAAAGGGTCAAAACCGTGCAAGAAAAGGAAAAGAAAAGACACCGTCGGATGAACCGACTGTCCCTCAATTGCAAGCATCGGTGCAATCGTTGGACGAGTTGGTACACAGGGCGAAACCCTAGGTACCGTCGGATGAACCGACGGTCCATTTTTTATTAGCGTCGGACGAGTTGCAGAGGAAGAGCAAGGAAGACAGTAGCACCGGATGATCCGACGGTCTGAGTGGGGACACCGTCGGTCTATCCGACGCTCAGTTTGAATTCATACAGAGACGCGCCAAGATGAAGCCTTCAGCACCGGATGATCCGAGGCCTTGGTCAAGATGAAGCGTCGGTCTATTCGACGGTCGAGTGGAAGCTAACAGAGGCGACTTGAGCACGGAGTCTTTAGCACCGGATGATCCGACGCACCGTCAGTGCATTGCATCGGAGCAGTTTTGTCAGAGAACCTCAACGGCTAAGTGCCTAGCCTTTGTGGTGAGTCAAGTGGTGCTCTTGGGAGAGACTTGGTGACCGGAAGCAATACTCTTGTGTGAGTGCTTCAACGTGGACTAGGGGTGGCTTAGTGCCTACCGATACCACGGGATAAATCGCGTGTCAAGAGTTTGCTTCCTCTCACCCTCTTTACGTTTCCGCATTTACTCTATTGCAATCTTTGCTTGCCTTACTTTCCTAGAGTAGTATCATGCTAGGAATGGCTATAGGTTGCAAACCTTGTTTTGGGATGGGAGTTTCACACTAGAACAACCCTAGTTGCACATCTAGATAGTATGTTCTAGTTTATCTTTGTGTAAAATTAGTGAAGCCATAGGTTAAGGTTTTTAGTTGCCTAATTCACCCCCTCCCCCTCTTAGGCTAACGGGCATCTGATTCCTTATATAATCTTGACTAATATTTATTCCATTACTTTTCTAAATAAAAGTGATTAGGTTCTATTCCGGTTTTCTTTAATCATGATGTAAATTGGTTAATGCTTATTTATAACTAGCTTTTATAAATAAAAGATGCTTAGTGCTACATACCGGTTTTCATAATAAATTTAATATGCTTAATGGTATTATAATTATCTTTTCAATATTAATATGCTAATTGAACATGAAATAGAAAGTTATTCGATTAGATTCTTTCACATGCTTTGTCTTTTAATATTAATTGTTAATTGGATATAACTTGTACTTAAATATGTGCTAATAAATATGATTAGGTTTACCGTGTTTTCTTAACTAAACATAACCTGCTTTGTAATATTCTTGCCACATTATTTTATAATTAAAACATATGAAGCACATAGTCTCTTGTTGTTGATAATGATCTTTCGATAGCTTCGACCTTAGTTTCATTTTCAGCGTTCCTTGCGTTTGCGTAACCTTAGAATCGAGTCTATCCTTTAGTGCGCTCTTTTAAAGTTTTCTTTTGATTGGTGTATTGTTCTTAGTTATACTTGTTTCTTTGTATGTTGTGCCCGATGTTTACTTCGAGTAGAAGAAGGATCGTTGTTCGTTGTTTTGAAGATAAGGAGTTTCAAGAGAGCAAGTGTTGAAGAGCAGTAAGAGTAGCTTTTCGTTGGAGAACGACAAGTGTCCCTAACCACCTTCTACCTATGCTTTATACAGATTACTATGCATTAATCGGAACATGGAGAACCACTCAGGAAAACAGTACTACCACAAGACATATGGCTCTGTCTTGGCCAATTAATTAGAAAACCTAGTGTTAGGTATGCTTTACCCGATAGGGGTTGAGGGTTGCCGGTAGTTGGTGTATAGCCCGGCCCTCAGACTGATCTGCTCTATGGTAGCTTCGCATCTGAGAGAGGTTTATGCATTGCGCTGTCAAGTAACCTAGCGAGCAGTCTGCACCAGGGGATCTTTGTAAAGGCCTCGTAGCGTCCCTATGCAATCACACCTCGGTAGTGTGGTATGGTGTCTTGCAAACACCACATGGTTGGGTCTAAAGTTCTTCGGGACTTTTACGCGACTTGTGGGTAAAGATGTACAACCTCTGCAGAGTGTAAAACTAATCGATTAGCCGTGCTCACGGTCAAGAGCGACCTGGACCCTCACATGATTAATTAAACTTAAAGATGAACTTTAAATCATTTCTGGTTAGTTATTGTGGCCTTGCTGAGTACCAACCATAAGTGTACTCATCCTTGTTTACTGCTGCTCAGAAGCAAAAGGTGTCAAGCTGTTGAGGATGGTGTTGATGCTAGGTGTACGCAGCCCCCAGTCGATTGCTTGTGGAGTTGGCGCCTCCGTTTCCAGGATTGAGCTGTATAACTCTGATAGAATAGTAAGTTTGTTTATGTTTTTATACGGATACTGTTACTGTTATTCACTTTTGTCTACTATATGCATGAAACTTGATCCTAACATGCATATAGGTATGCACTTGGTTTGCTTTTCTAAAACCGGTTGTGACATCCAGCCACTCCGGAGTGCTGGACTCCTGAACCAGAGCACCGGCTACTGCAGCTGGGACTGGGAGGGCGTCACATGTGGCAAAAGACACCGGTGGTGGCGGGTGGTCGCTCTGGACCTCAGCTTGCAAGGGCTTGGTGGCATCATCTCCCCTGCCATTGGCAACCTCACCTTCGTGCGCTCACTCGTCCTGAGAAACAACATCCTTCATGGCAAGATCCCTCCCACCATCGCCTCCCTGAGGCGCCTCCAACGCATTCACTTGGGCACAAACATGCTCACCGGTGTCAAGGAACATCAGCCGCTGCACTAGCCTCCGTAAGATGTACATCTATAACAACAAGGGGATAATGGCAATGAACAGCATCACCGGAACCATCCCGGCATCTCTTGGGAACCTTTCTTGATTAAGGCCTCGTTCGTTTGTTCCGGTTTGGGCCCAAGCCAGGTGGATTTCAGTGGGCCGTTTCCATACCAGCTGCACAAGAAAAATAGCGTTCGTTTCGACCCGGTTCGGAATGAAAACATCACCGGTCGGATTCCGGAGCCCAACCCACACGTACAACTCCAATCCCCGTCTCCCACCCTCCGGCTCGAACCCTACCCCGAGTCCGCGACGGCGCGCCGCGAGGAGGACGCGAGACGCGAGGCGCGGCTGGCGGCGCAGGAGGCGAGCAAGCGGCGGCGCGAGGTGGCAGCCCGGCGCCGCGAGGTCACGGCGTGGCGACGCGCATCTCCGCCGGCGAGCTCCCTCGTCCACCGTCTCCGCCGCTTTCTCTCCGGTAAGCTCCGCCCTCTTCTCCTTCCCCTCTCTGTTGTCCGGGACTTGTTCTTGTTTTCCCCCATGTTCTAGCTTAGGCCTCGTTCGTTTGCTGCCTGCTGCTGCCTGCACCAGATGCGTAGATTTTTTTTTGCAGGCCCGACAATGAGCTTGTAATTATTCATTCGGAAATAAAAGTGATGTGTACTGGTAGTAAAAATTGACAGCTGCAGACCTTTACGGTGACAAACAAAGGTCGTGGTCGTCGTCCTCTTCTTAGTTCTTACCTGCGCTCCTGCTGCTGAAAAGATAAAATGAAATCTGTGTTCCAGATCTGTATGATCCCCTAATAATGTTTATAAATGTAAGATGCATGCTGACAGACAAGAACACTTGAGCTACATTCAGTTTGTCGCAACTCTGCAGTGTCCTGTAGACAAAGAGGGATGTGTGCACCAAATTAAACATGTACTCATCACCTACAGACAGCGTTTGAACCCAATCCTTGTCCTCAAAAAAGGAACTACTAGCTACTAGACGACGTTTGTCCTCAGAATGCAGAAAAGTCAGAAGAACATAGGGAATCTTTTGCTGAGCACGGTAGGGATCGTACTAGATTACGTACTGACAAAAAAAACTGTTCTTGGTTGCTGATGTACTCCCTAGCTTAAAATCGATTGATCTGTTGGTTAGCACGGAGCTGCATTGCATCTTATGTAGAGAGAAATTTCCATGTATTTGCTGCTTATTACTGTTGTCCTGGTGAGAGACTGTGATAATATGCATGTTTGATGGAGCTTTGTTTAGCTTTGCTTCAGACATGGGGGACTTTTTAGCCTCTTTAGATTTATATGTACAATATCATTCCTTCATGCTTCCGTCTTCTGTTGGTGTGGCGGTTCTGAAATTACTCTGGTACCTGTTTTCCAAACATTGTTGCCTGTCCTTTTGGCAGCATAAGGCCTTGCAACTTATCTGTTGTGCTTCTCAAATTACCCGCTTTATTTATTGTGCTCTAGGGGCAGCATCTTTCATTGTCCAAACTGATTGCAGTGTTTCAGGGTTGTTTTCTTTTTACATCGACTTCAATCTTTATCTACTTGATTGAAATTGAAGATACAATAAAAAACAATAGGCCAGGTTTTTTGTGGGGGGCTATTCCAGATTTGCATTTTGACTCCGAGCAATTTCAACCCATCTGTATGGTCTCCTCTGTAGCTTCTTCCCCTATTTAAGCATCTATAATAAAGGTTTTTATTTTTCAGACTTAGTGCAGAAGTCCTTTATTTACCTCATTCTCAATAGGATGCAACCAGTGTGTTACAGCACCATCAACATGCTACACGAGAAAAACTTCACATCTAATTGATAAACAAGTCGGAGAGTTTTCTGGGGATCCCATGCGCACATACAACATATACACTGCAGCCGCCTTCTGCAAGAAAATGGTATTTTTCAGGGAGAAATATTGTAGTATGTTCCTGGCATGTCCCTCTGCATGACAAGAGATCAACAACCCAGTGAACTCTTCATCAAGACAGAAGTTTCTCTCGTAAATTTTAGACGAATAAGGTCTAGCATTGACTATTTCCTGTTTCTTTAGTAATGCCCTAGCCGCCACATGATTCAGCAGTCGATCCCAGCCACCATTGTCCATGGACGAAAAAATGGTGTCTGCCTGTTCCACTAAACCTTGTTTGGTAAGATTTTTCATCATTAGTCGTCTCAACAATTTTGTGTCTGTGCGTTCAGAAATCAGAAAACAGTTCTGAGCTACTTTTTCCAACATAAAAGGACTGAAATTCAGTAAAAATTAAATAGTTCAAGTGGCATAGTTACGAAAAGAGGTGTGTCTGCAATTTAAGCAAACACTGGCCATTCGATCTAGAAACTGGTAGCAAAGAGGTACAATTGCAGTAACCTCGTCTGAGGCAGGCACAAGTGCGGGTATGCATGCTTAGCAGCAATTCAGATTGGCATGTCTGTTCGGTACTATGGGACATGTTTCCAGCTGAAAAGTTATTTCTTAGAGATCCATGATTGATTGTATTGTTGGTATACTTCTTATTGATGTCATAAATTATTTCTTAAAGATATCTGTGATTGATTGTATTATTGTTGATGTCATGGTACTTTCATGAGCTGCAGAATACATGTTCTGCCGTTAGTGATTTAGCGTAGTGCAGGGTTTTCTTTCTGTGCTCTCTTACTTAATCAAGTTCAGTTTACTAATAAAGTTAAAAGGTAGAAGGGGGCTTGATTCTGCAGAAAGTAGTCCATCTGCCTTTGTTGTTTGTTCTCCACCTGCGCGCTTCGAGTCGTACCATGCGCCAATTCCGTGGATTCTAGATGAAATCTGCTTCAGATTACTTCTCTGCTATGCTGAACTGTAACGTATTAAGATGCATGTTTTGTTCCTTGCTGTCTTAAAAACCTGAAATTTTGGTTTACACAAAGGCTGCGGCCTGCTTGCTCTTAGTTTGGCAGCCTACCTATCAGGAATAATGGGTGGGAATGAGATTTGAAAATGACTCAAAAAAAAACAGTGGTAGGATAGGATGTGGAAACGCACGGCATTGCATGCCATTGTAATAAGAACGTGCCTGAATGTAAGTAAAAGAGGAAGCATGCCATTGCATTGCTGTTCTGGCTGTGTTTGGCAGACAGGCATATCAGTAACTTTTTTAATTTGCTGTGTGTCCATTTACTATTACAGCAGGTTAATTTGCTGTATACTGATATCAGTAACTTTTTTAACTTTACAGATATCTCCAGCCCCAATAAGAGTTGGGGAAGGTGAACCACCTCCATCTTGGGATCCGGTGCCTACACCAAAAGGTACCAAATTACTAGTGTCACTTCTATTAATTCTATGAATTGTTTATACGCATATTATAAACTGATTATGAACTTCTATGAACTATATATGCCTGTCACTTCTTGTGATGCTATGTGTGAAAAATGTACATTTACATGTCTTGATTATTGACTAATATATAAGTGGGTATACTTAGTATACCATATCCCGCATATTATATGTTTGGCTTCATAATCAGATGGTACCTACACACAGTTTTTGTTCCAAAGTTCATTTACTTCTATTACTTCTTATGATTTGTTTATATCCCTGTCACTTCTATTTATACTCTCTTATATATGCTTTAGATCAGCAATGAGTATCTCATTGCGAGATGGTATTAGAAAGAGGAGGGAGAAAGATGATGATGACATGATGATGTTTGTTTTCCCTGCATTGTTTCTAATGAGTTCTGCTAGAGGAGGGGGGGTAAGGCAGAAACGTCACACATCAGAAGAAACAGGAGAGATCAAGGTCCGTCGACTCCTTGAGGGGCATGTCAAAAACTGTCTAGTGACATTTAGGATGGAACCCTACATCTTCAGAGAGATTGCAACTTACCTCAGAAGGAAAAGGATTGTGATTGATACAAGGATTACCGTTGAGGAGAAGTTGGGTTTCTTCCTATACATGTTGAGTCGCAACGCCTCGTATGAGGATATTGCAGTGACTTTTGGGCACAGCAATGACACGCTTCATCATCATATCAATCATTTCTTCAAGAATGTCGTTCCCACACTCTCTCAACGCTTCCTTCAACCTCCAAATCCTAATGAAGTGCACCCAAAAATCCAAGAAAATCCTAGATTCTATCCTTTCTTCAAGAATTGTCTTGGTGCTATTGATGTAACACATATTCCTGTTTCCATACCTCCCGATAAACACTCCCCTTTTAGAAATAGGAAAGGCACACTAAGTATAAATGTGATGGTCGCGTGTGACTTCGACCTCAACATCACATTTATTTCTAGTGGGTGGGAAGGATCAGCTACTGATTCAAGAGTGTTAAGGTCAGCTATGAGCAAAGGATTTCGGTACCTCCGAGCAAATTTTACTTGGTTGACGGCGGGTATGCAAATGAGGCACCTTTCCTTGCTCCATACGAGAGGGGTTAGATACCATTTGAAAGAGTTTGGAGCTGGGCATCAAAGGCCACAGAACTCAAAGGAACTTTTTAACCACCGACACGCACTATTGAGAAATCATGTGGAAAGAGCTTTAGGGGTGCTTAAGAAGCGCTTTCCCATTCTCAAAATTGCCACATTCCATACATTAGAAAATCAGGTTCAAATACATGTTGCTGCTGCCATCTTTCACAATCTGATCCGAGCATTTCATGGTGATGAAGTATGGTTAGATCATCAACCGGATGTTATCGATCCAGCATTATTTGTTGCTCTACCAACCGGTGAGCAAACCAATGATCCGAGCCTTGTAGAAGGCAACATTTTAAGAGATGCCATAGCCGAAGAAATGTGGGCTCAGTACCAGCATTAGTTGTAATATGTTAGCACAATAATAAGTTGTAATAAGTTAGTTGGCCCAATAATAAGTTGTACTAAGTTAGTTAGCCCAATAATATGATGTAATGGTTGTAATAATATTGTATCATGAATAAGCTGATGCATAACTTGTTTTCATTATAAAAGCAATGGTTGGAAGAAACTCCCCCAAACCAAACATGATGGCGAGGGGGTCTCCAAAGCTATGTAGGTTCTTGCCTACTGGTGCTACAAAGAAGAAGCCTTCCCCTAGATCCAGTATGTCAAGGGGTATGTTTTTAAATGTTTATTCATGCTTTGTTGTCAATTTTGTATTATTTATGTTGTGAGATTTATATTGCTGATGACCTGTCCATTGTTTTTGTAGTGAAACAAAGGGCTGATTGGAATCCAATTCTGGAGAAGTCATTAGTCGAAATTATGCATGACTACAAAGAGAGTGGGCACCGAGGTGACAATGGCTGCTGGAATTCGAAGGGTGGAATAGGATGGTTGAGGAGTTCCACGTGAGGAACAAGTCGGTCTCATTCACAAAGGCTCAAATTCAAGAGAAGGAAGGGCAACCGAAAAGAGATTACAAGATGCTGAAAGCCGCTCGGATGCAAAGCGGATCAAAATGGAATGAGCAAAGGAACATGGTTGAAGGACCACCGGCAATGTGGGCTAACCTCATAGTGGTAAGTTGATTACCTGTAGTAATTGTGCAGATAACCACCATAAATGAGAAGTAATTTGACCAATGTTTTCTTGAAATGTGCAGACATTCCCCAAAATCAAGAAGTTCAGAAATAACAAGGCAACTTTTCCACTGTTTGATGATCTGGGAGAGCTATATGATGGTTAGAGTTGTTGTTTAAAGTTAAATTTGTGTCCTTGCTGTTAGAAACCAACTTTGTAACCTTATACTGTATTGTGCAGGTCATTTGGCTGAAGGGAATTACAATGTCACTTCTCTTCAGCCACAATGTGATGAAGAACCGCTGCAGCAAATCCATGATGTAGAAGATGACGCGCATATTGAGGAATTACATGATGTGGAGGCTGAAACCCATGGCTATGAAGGGGAGGAAAGGAGTGCTGAGCAAGAACCTTTACAGGAAATTGCAGCTGCATCTGCTGAAAGGCGTTGTCCACAAAAGACCGCTGCAACTAGAAAGAAGCCAATAAAAGAAGAAAGGCCAAGGAAGAAGATAGAAACAATGATGGGGAAATTCTTGGAAATGAGGGAGAAACAAGCAGAAAATGAAGCTGCAGAAATGGCAAGGGAAAGGGAGTCCAGAGAAAAGGAGGCTGCTGAAGGTGATAAGTACTCCATTAGAAGGTGTGTGTCAGTTATCAACACAATGGAGCTGACCAAAGGAGAAAAGGCCAAAGCAATTGCAGTCATCGCCAAGAGCAAAGATAGTAGAGAGGCTTTCCTATGCACCTTTGAAGTAGATCAAGAGTGTGCACTGATTTGGCTTAAAAATGAGATGGCATAGCAGGTATGTAGAAGACTCCATTTGCTGATTTAACTTGCTTATTGTACTTGTTTGCTAATAGAGATGAATCATCTGAGTACTATTCTTGCTTTGAGAGCCATGTGTGTTTATTTCGATTGCTGCGCTTCAGAGTTGTTTATAGTGAACAGGCTTCAAAGTTGTTTAGCTTAAGAGCTTTTTTTACCATTGCTGCTATCATTGCTTATGTGAGATGTTTCACACACTGATGCCGTATCTTCCAAAGATGTTTCACACAATTTGGACACAATATTTTCAATTTAGAAAGTTTGACAAGATCTCGAAAAGCCATTTTCTTCATGTTGCACCTTTGTTTTCATTATCAGAGCCTACTGAATCTATCAGGTGCTACTTTCTTATTTAAGACCAAATTAGGGAATTGTCAGATCAGCAATATTTGCTCCTGATTAGCAGTATTTGCTCCTGATTAGCAGTATGCATAACACAACATGAACATGGTGCCAATTAATTCTATTACAATTGCAGTTTCCATCTGAACTTTCATTCTTGATACATTATTATGCGCTGAACTTTCATGGTTGTGTGTAGGCCTGGAGTATTGGATACTTTTGAGGATCAGGGTCTTTCACAAAGACTACATGAAGCTCAATATGTTTTATGGATGTTGATATACAGTCACACATTTTATTTTCTGGATGTTCTGCGCTGAAGCATTGGATGTTTGACAAACTTGGTGGAGCTTTTGTAACTTATTACCATTGGATTGGACAAAGTGTTTGGTCACTGCACTAGGATTAGATTAGTTATCTATGGGTTTAAATTATGCTTTGGATTTGTGCATTTTGTGATAGTTATGTAAGAAAAGATTGTAACTCATGAGTGGCTCGTGACAACCTTTTGGTGCACCTTATATGCCACAGCTAGCTGAGATAATGGAGTTACTAGTTGGATCGTTGTATACATTCCTGGTCAAAACGAACAGTTTTTTTTTGTTGGAATGGACACATGAGGGGAATGCAATCTGACCAGGAATGAGTGGATCCGGTGGATCCACTGGATCCTGGCCAGGATCGGATGAGGGGGAGGAATGGAACCCCAGCAAACGAACGAGGCCTAACTGGGTTGTTCTTAACAATGAACTATCTTGAGGGATCGATTCCTGCAGGCATTGGGAACAATCCATATCTAACTTTCCTTCAGCTCTCTGATAATAATCTCTCAGGTTTGCTTCCTTCTTCCCTATACAACCTATCATCTCTGTATCTACTTTCCGTGTCTGGCAACAACTTGTCAGTTGGACGTATACCATCCTCCAACGGAAACTTTGCAAATCTTCAGTATCTTGGCTTTAGCGAATGCTTACTCACTGGGGTTATTCCTGAAAGCATCGGCAACCTCACACGCTTGGAGCAGCTATATCTAAATTCCAATAATTTGTCAGGAAGGATATCTCACTAGTCTATCCATATTTATTGCACGTGGCAACAGCTTAGAGGGGATGATGTAAAATGAAACATTACTTGTGTGCTCTGATTAGTTATTTTCAGTCTTGTTTAGTTACCTTGGCCGGAAGTAAGGTCCCTTCTTCATTGTAATTGGCTGTTAAAATAATTTCATATATAGCAGGAAACGGTGCGTACGTGCTGCAGCAAATAAAAAGAAGCACACCTGTGCTTCCAACTCGTGTTCACATGTGTTCCTGAGTTCCAGGGACCCTCGTTCCAGGAAACCAGTGTAAAAGCGTAAAGAGAGTATTAAGACTTTATTACATGACCGAATGTCTGAAAATCGTAACAAAAGCGAGTACTAGCAGCGGTAAAGGACGTCTCCACAGGCAGCTGACTGGTGGCACGCTCGCCTAGAAACCACCGAACTCTCCAGGAAAGTCTTCAAAACGTCCGTCTGAGCAGCAACCGGGTTGTGTAGATGCATATAAAAGAACAACAAGCATGAGCACATGTCGTACTCAACAAGGGAAAAGATCTATAACAACATGCAAAGGCTTTATGGTGGAAGCTTGTGGTTGCATAGCGAGATCAGCATTTTAGTTGGTCAAATTTTATTAAGCAAGCTAAATTACTAGCAAATGTAAGTTTATACCAACCCAAAGATTAACATAAGCATCAACATCATGAACGAAAGTAAATGCAACAAGTTTAATCCATTTTCCATAGTTTAATCATGTGAGGGTCCAGGCCGCCCGTGACCATGGGCATGGCTAACTAGTTAGTTTTACACTCTGCAGAGGACGTACATCTTTACCCACAAGTCGCGTAAAAGTCCCGAAGAACTTTAAACCCAACCATGCGATGCTGATCAGGCACCATACCACACTACCGAGGTGTGATTGCATAGGGACGCTACGAGGCCGTTACAAAGATCCCCAGATGAAGGCTGCCCGCTAGGTTACCTGGTCAGTCCAACGTATAAAGCTCCCAGACGAGTACCGTGTCTTAGCTAAGCCCACACCTACGCCCGAGCAGGTCCATACGCCACTACCCGCCAGCCCCCAACCCTTATCAGGTAAAGCATACCTAACACCCAGTTCACTAATTAATAAGCCAAGACAGAGCCATATGTCTCGTGGTTGCACTGTTTTCCTGGGTGGTTCTCCATGTTCCGATTAACACAGGTGATCTTGTTTAATGAAAGGTACAACATAAGTAAAGCAAGATTAACATTGTTGTTCATCAAAACCACCATAAACCCAAGTTGAGCAACTAAGCACGATCTACCCAACATAAACATAAACCCAGGTTGATCAAGGCACAGGATAAACAAAACTAGTCAAACCTTAACAGTAGGACCCATCAATTTAATGCAAAGCAATAATAAATAACGGTGTGATTAAAATGCATGTTGTAATAGGATCAACGGAAATGCAACAAGGACTTGCCTTCTACCAACATGTGCTGCTGCTCAAGATCTTGGAAATCTTCAACTCCGGCGTTCTCCACGTATGAACCGTCTTCTACGCACCACATCATTCACATACAAGCATACAATGGAATAAAATAAGAAACAATCACCAAACAGTACTAACAGAACTAAACAGGGGCAAAAAGTCGTTCTACTCGTCGAGATGATCGCGAGGATATAAAGAACGCTAAAAACGGAGTTAAAACGCGGAAGATATGGAGGAAACAAGATCAGAGGACCTATTCGTAATTAACTATAGCTTTTAGGGGTTAGCAAGGGAGATTCCAGAGACACATCAAACAGTGCTCGCGAATAGATCTAATCTGGGGGTTAGATCTGCAAAAAGTTTCGGTATGGATCTGGTTGTGAAGATTTAATAGATCTAGGGGGTTTCCTGCAGATTGATTAAGACATAAAACTGGATCTAGTTATTTTCAGGATTTCGCAGGGGGTCAAAAGCAAAACTGCCACATCTTCTTCCTCAGGCACAGAGTAGAACCGGCCATGGACAGGGGCTCCTGTCCAACGGCGGCGCCGGCGGCACGGGCGACGAGGAGGCCGGAGGAGACCTGGAATCGAACAAGGAGAACGAGAGGAACCCGAAGCTGTGCTCACCCGCCGGCGGAAATCGACGGAATCGGTGCCGGAAATTGAAGTCAACGGCGCCGGCGGTGGAGCTTTTCTCGCGGTTCGGGCCGGGGCTTAACGGGGCGGCGGCGGCGCGCCGCCGAGCAAGCAAGGCGGCGGCGCGTGCGCGCGGCGGCCGCGGGCGAGGCGGCGACGCGGGGTAGCGGGGCGGCACGCTAGGGCACACGGGGCGGCGCGCGGCCTTTATGGGGACGCGCGCGCGGCCGGCGGCTCCCCGGGCGGCGGCGCGATGCGGGCCCTATATGGGCCCCGCGCGGGCCTGCGGCGGCGGCGGCGGGTCGAGCCTCGGGCTCGGCCCAATCCGGTAGGTAAGGTTTTTCTTTTTTTTCAGAATTCATTTTTAATGCGAAAACAATTTCCAGAAAAGTCTAGAAATTGCTTAAAGGCACGAAAAATACTCCGAAAATCACAAAAATTCCAGGAAAATTCCTAAAGATAGATTAAGACATGAACAATCCAAATAAAGCATTTGGAGCTCATGAAAAAGATTTTAGAGCCTTCTAATAAATAGAAATAGCTCAAGGAAAATGAGAATAAATCCCAGAAAAATCCGGAAAATTCTCGAGAGGGTTTGGACAGCTCCTAAACGCATTTTTGAAACCTTTTTGCACTCAAGAACCACTAGATGCATCGACATGAATGCAACACACATAACTTTTATTTAATTTAGAAAATCAATCAAAGGATTTTTCCTATACTATATTTCCTGTAAAGAAAATAAAAGCTGGGCCAAATTTTAAAATTTAGACTAAATCGTTGTTTAAGTTTTTCTTCCTATTCACATCCTGAAATTGGAAATTTCAGGGTGTGACAAATCTACCCCCCTTAAAAGGAATCTCGTCCTCGAGATTCGGAAGGATAAAGAAAAGATTTCGAGAACGATATGGTAGAACTGATGTGAGAACAATGTTGATAGAGAACATACCCAACACGGTCGTTGCATTTATGTGGTTCAATCTACCACGAGCGGAGCTCTGCTGTCCCTTAGAGCTTTGCGGAGTCTGGTTTCCATTCCTCGTCTGCTGATTCTGCACTGGGGTATTCGGGACACTCCTTTGAGGACAGTTGTTAGCATAGTGACCAGTCTCTCCACACTTAAAGCATGCATTACCAACACGAGTACTTGGTGCACTTGGTCTCACTGGAGTTCCTGCTGGGGTGTTCTGACTAGTGTGCTGGTCGTTGGGGCGTGGAGTCTGTGGAGGGGAATGCTGCAACTCTTGAATGGGGTGCTTGAAAGGTTGATTGTTTCGCTGCAACTGTTTCGCCGCAGTTACCACCGAACCTCCAACATGGGGTGTTGTTCCCCTGCGGTGGAATGAAACGGGGACGAGTGCTTGCTCCCAAACGGCACAAAAGTAGTGGCCTTCCTCTTCAAATCTCTCAACTCTATGCGCATGGCCTCCAGGGTGATGGCCTTGTCTAACAGGTGCTGGAAAGACGGAAAAGTGTGAGATGTCAGCTGATACCGAAGCGGTCCAGCCAATCCCTCCATGAAGCGCTCCTGCTTCTTTGGGTCATCTGCTACCTCCTCGGGTGCATAGCGAGACAGCTCGATGAACCTGTCCCGGTACTCTGTCACTGACATTCCCCCCTGTTGGAGAGAGAGGAACTCCTTCTTCTTCAGCCTCATCAACCCTGCAGGAATGTGATGGTTCCTGAAGCTCTCAGTGAACTCCTGCCAGGTGATGGCGTTTGGCGTAGCATGCGCGGTAGTGTAAGCATCCCACCATGCTCCTGCTGAACCCTGGAGTCGTCCTGTAGCAAATAGGACCTTCTCTCTATCATCGCACTGAGCTGTGGTGAGCATCTTGCTCACGGTCTTCAACCAATCATCAGCATCAAGCGGATCAACAGCATGAGTGAAAACTGGCGGCCGATGGCTCATGAACTCCCTGTGCTTGTTCATGGGCGCCGGCTGCTGTGGCGGTGGCTGAGGTGGGTTGTTGGCTTGGGCCTGCATGTTGGCCACAGTGTTGGTCAGGTTCTCCAAGAGTTGTAGCTGATTCTAGAAGAACTGCTGCATGGCCGGATCCATTGGTGGTTGTTGTGCACTGCCTGAGCTGCTGCCTCGTCCTTGGCGTGTCACTGGAGGTTGATCAACACCTAACCCGGACCTGGTGTTCACCATCTGAGTGTTAGGAACATTGACTTAGGTGATTGCACAAAGAGAAAAGCTCAAAAGATTAAGCAGCGCAGACTTCCAGTTTAAGACAGATTATGTCGACTCCAAACATTCAGGTATAACTCTCAACGTGGATAACCAAAAATAATGATCTTTTGAACAGTAAAACATACTGGAATTATGGAACTAGTCCAACTGGAATCACCTCGATCGGAGCTCTATAACTTCAGATATAAAATAAACAAGTCGGGTATATCAGCAGTGTTAACAGATTCAAGTAGCTCCAAAGTTTCGGGCATCACGCTCTAAATATGTAATTGAAATTGCTGAATGTTGTACAGGAAAACACCCATGAAATTTCTGAACTTCTCCAACTGGATTTGCCTCAAACGGAGGTCTATAGCCCAAGATATAAAATAATGAAGTCAATATGTCAGCAGAGTTTTACAGATTCTGACCACTCCCATGTTTCATGCGTAGCTCCCAGGATATGTATTGGATGGGGCTGAATTTTTGACAGAAAATGTGTTATGAAATTTGTGAACTAACCCAACTGGTTTTGCATCAATCGGAGCTCTGTAGCTCGAGATATAAACAAAATACTACTGCTGTGTCAAAAGTTGACGAGAACAGATTTGCAGCAAGATGGATTCCAAAATAGATGAGTAAAGATTTAATAAAGGATTAGGAATGTGCAAGATGAAAGGATGGTTGAGACAAAGATTAACCCCAACTAAGCAAACTTATACTACACCAATGTCATTGTGGTTATCAACCCACAACACATTGCACTCAATCAAAGATCCAAATCAAGCATTAACACAAGATCAAGCATTCAAACACACCACTAAACTAAGCACACCTAATCGCCGATCGTGACTAGCGACTTCACAAGGATCCCTAAAGAACCTAGATCCTAAGGAAGATCTTCAGCTTGAACATGATAGGGTCATTAGATAACCGAGAACACTGTGAACACGGGTAGGCTAAAGATAGGGAAAGGTTAGAGAGCATAGAATAGATGCTAAAGATTTCCTAAAGCAAGAACAAGGTAACATAGAATGAAAAGATTGACCAAGATAAGATAGATAGCAAGTAGAATACCAAGGATGGGGGTAAAATCAAGGATATGTATATTAAGAATGGAATTAAAGCATAGCACTGAGTAAGCATGGCTTCTAGATGATTATAGTCCTTAAGTTCAACCAGTTTCTAACTAGGCTAACGTCCTACAGTCAACACGGCTCTGATACCACTTTGTCACACCCGGATTTAAGGACAAATCCGAATGCATAGAACACATGTGCGCCAGGATCAAGTTTCACACATGCATTGACTCAGTGTATACCAAAACACAGTGTAAAAGCGTAAAGAGAGTATTAAGACTTTATTACATGACCGAATGTCTGAAAATCGTAACAAAAGCGAGTACTAGCAGCGGTAAAGGACGTCTCCACGGCGGTCGACGGTGGCACGCTCGCCTAGAAACCACCGAACTCTCCAGGAAAGTCTTCAAAGCGTCCGTCCGAGCAAAGAACCGGGTTGTGTAGATGCATATAAAAGAACAACAAGCATGAGCACATGTTGTACTCAACAAGGGAAAAGATCTATAACAACATGCAAAGGCTTTATGGTGGAAGCTTGTGGTTGCATAGCAGATCAGCATTTTAGTTGGTCAAATTTTATTAAGCAAGCTAAATTACTAGCAAATGTAAGTTTATACCAACCCAAAGATTAACATAAGCATCAACATCATGAACGAAAGTAAATGCAACAAGTTTAATCCATTTTCCATAGTTTAATCATGTGAGGGTCCAGGCCGCCCGTGACCATGGGCACGGCTAACTAGTTAGTTTTGCACTCTGCAGAGGACGTACATCTTTACCCACAAGTCGCGTAAAAGTCCCGAAGAACTTTAAACCCAACCATGCGATGCTGATCAGGCACCATACCACACTACCGAGGTGTGATTGCATAGGGACGCTACGAGGCCGTTACAAAGATCCCCGGATGAAGGTCGCCCGCTAGGTTACCCGGTCAGTCCAACGTATAAAGCTCCCAGACGAGTACCGTGTCTTAGCTAAGCCCACACCTACGCCCGAGCAGTCCATACGCCACTACCCGCCGGCCCCCAACCCTTATCGGGTAAAGCATACCTAACACCCAGTTCACTAATTAATAAGCCAAGACAGAGCCATATGTCTCGTGGTTGCACTGTTTTCCTGGGTGGTTCTCCATGTTCCGATTAACACAGGTGATCTTGTTTAATGAAAGGTACAACATAAGTAAAGCAAGATTAACATTGTTGTTCATCAAAACCACCATAAACCCAAGTTGAGCAACTAAGCACGATCTACCCAACATAAACATAAACCCAGGTTGATCAAGGCACAGGATAAACAAAACTAGTCAAACCTTAACAGTAGGACCCATCAATTTAATGCAAAGCAATAATAAATAACGGTGTGATTAAAATGCATGTTGTAATAGGATCAACGGAAATGCAACAAGGACTTGCCTTCTACCAACATGTGCTGCTGCTCAAGATCTTGGAAATCTTCAACTCTGGCGTTCTCCACGTATGAACCGTCTTCTACGCACCACATCATTCACATACAAGCATACAATGGAATAAAATAAGAAACAATCACCAAACAGTACTAACAGAACTAAACAGGGGCAAAAAGTCGTTCTACTCGTCGAGATGATCGCGAGGATATAAAGAACGCTAAAAACGGAGTTAAAACGCGGAAGATATGGAGGAAACAAGATCAGAGGACCTATTCGTAATTAACTATAGCTTTTAGGGGTTAGCAAGGGAGATTCCCGAGACACATCAAACAGTGCTCGCGAATAGATCTAATCTGGGGGTTAGATCTGCAAAAAGTTTCGGTATGGATCTGGTTGTGAAGATTTAATAGATCTAGGGGGTTTCCTGCAGATTGATTAAGACATAAAACTGTATCTAGTTATTTTCAGGATTTCGCAGGGGGTCAAAAGCAAAACTGCCACATCTTCTTCCTCAGGCACAGAGTAGAACCGGCCATGGACAGGGGCTCCTGTCCAACGGCGGCGCCGGCGGCACGGGCGACGAGGAGGCCGGAGGAGACCTGGATCGAACAAGGAGAACGAGAGGAACCCGAAGCTGTGCTCACCCGCAGCGGAAATCGACGGAATCGGCTGGAAATTGAAGTCAACGGCGCCGGCGGTGGAGCTTCTCTGCGGTTCGGCTGGGGCTTAACATGGCGGCGGCGGCGCGCTGCTGAGCAAGCAAGGCGGCGGCGCGTGCGCGGCGGCCGCGGGCGAGGCGGCGGCGCGAGGGTAGCGGGCGGCACGCTAGGGCACACGGGGAGGCACGCCGCCTTTATGGGGACGCGCGCGCGGCCGGTGGCTCCCGGGCGGCGGTGCGATGCGGGCCCTAGATGGGCCCCGCGCGGGCCTGCGGCGGCGGCGCGGGTTGGGTCGAGCCTCGGGCTCGGCCCAATCCGGTAGGTAGGGTTTTTCTTTTTTTTTGGAATTCATTTTTAATGCGAAAACAATTTCCAGAAAAGTCTAGAAATTGCTTAAAGGCACGAAAAATACTCCGAAAATCACAAAAATTCCAGGAAAATTCCTAAAGATAGATTAAGACATGAACAATCCAAATAAAGCATTTGGAGCTCATGAAAAAGATTTTAGAGCCTTCTAATAAATAGAAATAGCTCAAGGAAAATGAGAATAAATCCCAGAAAAATCCGGAAAATTCTCGAGAGGGTTTGGACAGCTCCTAAACGCATTTTTGAAACCTGTTTGCACTCAAGAACCACTAGATGCATATGCATGAATGCAACACACATAACTTTTATTTAATTTAGAAAATCAATCAAAGGATTTTTCCTATACTATATTTCCTGTAAAGAAAATAAAAGCTGGGCAAAATTTAAAATTTAGACTAAATCGTTGTTTAAGTTTTTCTTCCTATTCACATCCTGAAATTGGAAATTTCAGGGTGTGACAAATCTACCCCCCTTAAAAGGAATCTCGTCCTCGAGATTCGGAAGGATAAAGAAAAGATTTCGAGAACGATATGGTAGAACTGATGTGAGAACAATGTTGATAGAGAACATACCCAACACGGTCGTTGCATTTATGTGGTTCAATCTACCACGAGCGGAGCTCTGCTGTCCCTTAGAGCTTTGCGGAGTCTGGTTTCCATTCCTCGTCTGCTGATTCTGCACTGGGGTATTCGGGACGCTCCTTTGAGGACAGTTGTTAGCATAGTGACCAGTCTCTCCACACTTAAAGCATGCATTACCAACACGAGTACTTGGTGCACTTGGTCTCACTGGAGTTCCTGCTGGGGTGTTCTGACTAGTGTGCTGGTCGTTGGGGCATGGAGTCTGTGGAGGGGAATGCTGCAACTCTTGAATGGGGTGCTTGAAAGGTTGATTGTTTCGCTGCAACTGTTTCTGCCCAGAGTTACCACCTGAACCTCCAACATGGGGTGTTGTTCCCTGCGGTGGAATGAAACGGGGACGAGTGCTGCTCCCAAACGGCACAAAAGTAGTGGCCTTCCTCTTCAAATCTCTCAACTCTATGCGCATGGCCTCCAGGGTGATGGCCTTGTCTAACAGGTGCTGGAAAGACGGAAAAGTGTGAGATGTCAGCTGATACCGAAGCGGTCCAGCCAATCCCTCCATGAAGCGCTCCTGCTTCTTTGGGTCATCTGCTACCTCCTCTGGTGCATAGCGAGACAGCTCGATGAACCTGTCCCGGTACTCTGTCACTGACATTCCCCCCTGTTGGAGAGAGAGGAACTCCTTCTTCTTCAGCCTCATCAACCCTACAGGAATGTGATGGTTCCTGAAGCTCTCAGTGAACTCCTGCCAGGTGATGGCGTTTTGCGTAGCATGGGCGGTAGTGTAAGCATCCCACTATGCTCCTGCTGAACCCTGGAGTCGACCTGTAGCAAATAGGACCTTCTCTCTATCATCGTACTGAGTTGTGGTGAGCATCTTGCTCACGGTCTTCAACCAATCATCAGCATCAAGTGGATCAGCAGCATGAGTGAAAACTGGCGGCCGATGGCTCATGAACTCCCTGTGCTTGTTCATGGGCGCCAGCTGCTGTGGCAGTGGCTGAGGTGGGTTGTTGGCTTGGGCCTGCATGTTGGCCACAGTGTTGGTCAGGTTCTCCAAGAGTTGTAGCTGATTCTAGAAGAACTGCTGCATGGCCGGATCCATTGGTGGTTGTTGTGCACTGCCTGAGCTGCTGCCTCGTCCTTGGCGTGTCACTGGAGGTTGATCAACACCTGACCCGGACCTGGTGTTCACCATCTGAGTGTTAGGAACATTGACTTAGGTGATTGCACAAAGAGAAAAGCTCAAAAGATTAAGCAGCGCAGACTTCCAATTTAAGACAGATTATGTCGACTCCAAACATTCAGGTATAACTCTCAACGTGGATAACCAAAAATAATGATCTTTTGAACAGTAAAACATACTGGAATTACGGAACTAGTCCAACTGGAATCACCTCGATCGGAGCTCTATAACTTCAGATATAAAATAAAGAAGTCCGGTATATCAGCAGTGTTAACAGATTAAAGTAGCTCCAAAGTTTCGGGCATCACGCTCTAAATATGTAATTGAAATTGCTGAATTTTGTACAGGAAAACACCCATGAAATTTCTGAACTTCTCCAACTGGATTTGCCTCAAACGGAGGTCTATAGCCCAAGATATAAAATAATGAAGTCAATGTGTCAGCAGAGTTTTACAGATTCTGACCACTCCCATGTTTCATGCGTAGCTCCCAGGATATGTATTGTATGGGGCTGAATTTTTGACAGAAAATGTGTTATGAAATTTGTGAACTAACCCAACTGGTTTTGCATCAATCGGATCTCTGTAGCTCGAGATATAAACAAAATACTACTGCTGTGTCAAAAGTTGACGAGAACAGATTTGCAGCAAGATGGATTCCAAAATAGATTAGTAAAGATTTAATAAAGGATTAGGAATGTGCAAGATGAAAGAATGGTTGAGACAAAGATTAACCCCAACTAAGCAAACTTATACTACACCAATGTCATTGTGGTTATCAACCCACAACACATTGCACTCAATCAAAGATCCAAATCAAGCATTAACACAAGATCAAGCATTCAAACACACCACTAAACTAAGCACACCTAATCGCCGATCGTGACTAGCGACTTCACAAGGATCCCTAAAGAACCTAGATCCTAAGGAAGATCTTCAGCTTGAACATGATAGGGTCATTAGATAACTGAGAACACTGTGAACACGGGTAGGCTAAAGATAGGGAAAGGTTAGAGAGCATAGAATAGATGCTAAAGATTTCCTAAAGCAAGAACAAGGTAACATAGAATGAAAAGATTGACCAAGATAAGATAGATAGCAAGTAGAATACCAAGGATGGGGGTAAAATCAAGGATATGTATATTAAGAATGGAATTAAAGCATAGCACTGAGTAAGCATGGCTTCTAGATGATTATAGTCCTTAAGTTCAACCAGTTTCTAACTAGGCTAACGTCCTACAGTCAACACGGCTCTGATACCACTTTGTCACACCCGGATTTAAGGGCAAATCCGAATGCATAGAACACATGTGCGCCAGGATCAAGTTTCACACATGCATTGACTCAGTGTATACCAAAACACAGTGTAAAAGCATAAAGAGAGTATTAAGACTTTATTACATGACCGAATGTCTCAAAATCGTAACAAAAGCGAGTACTAGCAGCGGTAAAGGACGTCTCCACAGGCAGCTGACTGGTGGCACGCTCGCCTAGAAACCACCGAACTCTCCAGGAAAGTCTTCAAAGCGTCCGTCTGAGCAGCAACCGGGTTGTGTAGATGCATATAAAAGAACAACAAGCATGAGCACATGTCGTACTCAACAAGGGAAAAGATCTATAACAACATGCAAAGGCTTTATGGTGGAAGCTTGTGGTTGCATAGCAGATCAGCATTTTAGTTGGTCAAATTTTATTAAGCAAGCTAAATTACTAGCAAATGTAAGTTTATACCAACCCAAAGATTAACATAAGCATCAACATCATGAACGAAAGTAAATGCAACAAGTTTATCCATCTTCCATAGTTTAATCATGTGAGGGTCCAGGCCGCCCGTGACCGTGGGCACGGCTAACTAGTTAGCTTTACACTCTGCAGAGGTCGTACATCTTTACCCACAAGTCGCGTAAAAGTCCCGAAGAACTTTAAACCCAACCATACGATGCTGATCAGGCACCATACCACACTACCGAGGTGTGATTGCATAGGGACGCTACGAGGCCGTTACAAAGATCCCCAGATGAAGGCTGCCCGCTAGGTTACCTGGTCAGTGCAACGTATAAAGCTACCGGACGAGTACCGTGTCTTAGCTAAGCCCACACCTGCGCCCGAGCAGGTCCATACGCCACTACCCGCCAGCCCCCAACCCTTATAAGGTAAAGCATACCTAACACCCAGTTCACTAATTAATAAGCCAAGACAGAGCCATATGTCTCGTGGTTGCACTGTTTTCCTGGGTGGTTATCCATGTTCCGATTAACACAGGTGATCTTGTTTAATGAAAGGTACAACATAAGTAAAGCAAGATTAACATTGTTGTTCATCAAAACCACCATAAACCCAAGTTGAGCAACTAAGCACGGTCTACCCAACATAAACATAAACTCAGGTTGATCAAGGCACAGGATAAACAAAACTAGTCAAACCTTAACAGTAGGACCCATCAATTTAATGCAAAGCAATAATAAATAACGGTGTGATTAAAATGCATGTTGTAATAGGATCAACGGAAATGCAGCAAGGACTTGCCTTCTACCAACGTGTGCTGCTGCTCAAGATCTTGGAAATCTTCAACTCCGGCGTTCTCCACGTATGAACCGTCTTCTACACACCACATCATTCACATACAAGCATACAATGGAATATGTTGGGGAATTCAGGAAAACCCGTCACCCTCGAAACGTTGAGTTTAATGAAGTTCTTAAAGCATGTTTTTCAGGAGCAGGGAATTCGCGATTCTCAGAAGTCTGGGACCTGCGGAGTCTCGAATTCGCGAATGTGCAGAGTTCGGGGATTTTGATTCGGCGAAGAGGCGAAGTCATGAACACTCGGAAGCCCGGAACCTCCACTGCGGAAGGTCCGAACTTCGGAGATTTGCTGATTCGGGAATCTAGTGAAGACTCTGTTCGGGACTCAGGAGCAAGGACATGCACGAACCCGCGGGGAAGCAGGAGCCACTTCGAGAATCTGTGGAGGACTTAGTTCGGGAATTTCGGGCGAAGACATTCACGAATCACGGAAGAAGCAAAGTCAAAGTTGTAGTCCCAGAAAGTCCGGGTTTGGAGTGTGAACTAGTGGCAGACTTGTAAATGTGTAAGGGGAGAAAAGACATTCTTGTATGTGTTCACATTAGGAATATTCTCCGAGCCCGAGGGTGATATCGGAATGTAAAAGTCCCTTCATCTCCCTATAAAAGGGGGCGCGAGGGCACGTGTAAACGGATTCAGACTTTTTGGGACTTGTGCTACTTGCAGAGAGCTTCACTGTCTCTTTGCGCCTTAATTTTGTACTTGAACGTGTTGAGAACTCCACTCGTGTTAGGGTATTTATCCGAATTTTTCGGGTATCCCCCCAACATTGGCGCCCACCGTGTCTCAGCCGAAAAAGAAACTCACGATGCCACCTCAAAAGAAATCCAAGAAGAATGCCCCAGTACAGGCGAACCAGGATGATCGCCTTCCCACCCAAGGAAATGAAACTTCGTTTGCTCCTGAATCCTCGAACGTAACAGACCAGCAACGAAAAGAGAAGCTCGAAGCCCTCATGAAGGCGAGAGCAGAAAAAACAGCTCACATCCAAGAACAACCTACTGAACAGCAAGAGCACGAGAATATTGATGCTGATGATGATGCCATAGACAGACAGCTAGCCATGGTCCACCAAAAGATTCAGCAACTACAGAGGGATAAAGAAAAGTTCGCGGCTCAGTTGCAGGCGAAGAGAAAAATCTCTGAAAAGCTAGAGCAGCTGAACAAAGCAAAAGAACAAATACAGGCAATTCAGAGGGAAATTGACGAAATGAAAGAGCAAGAGAACAACTCCCGTGGCAAGAAACACCGCGGCGAACCCCGCACCTCGCAAGAGAATCCCCGAAGGACAACTTCTTCGCGGGAAACGGAGTCTCACACTTCGTGGATTCCGAATCACCACCGTCAATAGGGCCGCAAACAACGCACCTTGGCCGCCGAAGTTCAAGCCGCCTCTCTTCCCAAGTACAACGGCTACGGAAACTCCGGCGCTTTCTCATGAGATACGAGTCGGCTCGTGAATTCGGCGGAGGAGATGATGTTGCACTTGCCAAATCCTTCATCATAGCTTGCGAAGGACCGATCTGAATTGGTACTCATTGTCGCTTTCTCCACACTCGATCTACAAACTGGGTAGATCTCAAAACAAAGTTCATGCAAGCGTTTCGTATGTTCCATGACACAACGACCGAAGCCTCGTATCCGTATAACCGCAGCGGAAGGACGAGAGAACCACTGCGAAATTTCGTGAGAAGATTCATGCAACAGAGGTCTCAGATCCCCGACGCTGATGACAAGACAACGATCAAGGCACTGATCAAGGGTCTCACCCCAGGGCCAACGGCTTCCCACCTCACAAGAAAGAAGCCTGAGACAGTTGAAGAATTATTTCGGGAATTGGAGGATTACATCCTGTCTGATGATGACCACCGCAAGAGAGTAGCCGAACGAAACGAGGCAAGACAGGGCGGCAGAGATATGACCTGGAGGGCACCACCCCAGCATCCGCGAAATGTAAACAGTGTGGGAAATCCTCAGCAACAACAAGAAAGCAGGCCAAGTGCCAGGGGAGGATTCAGTCAAAGAGGAAGGGGGAGAGGAAGAGGAACCCCAAACCTTCCGAACCACAACCCAAGAGATCCCCACTTCTATTGCCAGTATCATGGAAGAGGCCACAGCACCGAAGGGTGCCCTGAGACAAAAAAGAACATGGCACGAATCCAACAAGAGAAGGCACTGATGAGCATTGCATCCTCGATGCCAACCCAGTTTCGGCCGAACTTCTGGCCGCCGCAGTTCGTGAATTCGCAGCCAAGCTCTGTACCAGTTCAGCAATTTCCACAATCGCAATCAACATGGCAGCCTTCACAGCAATTCTTCCCTCAGTCGCAGGCAATACAGTCAATCCAGCAGCCACAACCCATTCGGGAAATCTTGCCACCGCCACCAGAAAGCTCATCAAGGCCTCAGTCAAGTTCGGGACCTCAGAACTCCAAAGCATTGCCATCGTTCGGGACTATCATGCCAATTACAGGCGGATCTGCCATGGAGTTTGAAACAAAGAAGCAGCGAAGCAACTACTTCAGATCTGTGAACACCATCATCAATGATGGTCCAGCTGCCCGCCCGGAGTGGGCGAAGGTGCCAATCACCTTTACAGAAGAAGATTTCGGTCCGAAATCCGCGATCCACAATGATGCCATGGTGATTGAAGTCAACATTGCTGGGTGGGTCATAGGAAAAATCTTGGTGGACAACGGGAGTTCGGCGGACATCCTATTCCTGAAAACATTCGAGAAAATGAATCTGAGTCAGCACATGTTGGACCCACCAGAGTACCCATTGCAGGGTTTCGGCGGGAAGCCCATCTAGCCGGTTGGAAAAATATCACTCCCAGTTTCTTTCGGAGATCTCGAGAATGCCAGAACTGAGAACCTCACCTTTGATGTGGTTGACATATATCACCCGTATCTTGCGATCTTCGGCAGGGGTTTCATGAACAAGTTCGATGTCATCATACGGCAACGAGCTTCCTTTGCATGAAGATGCCTCGCGCCCAAAGGGGTTATCACGTATTCGGCAATCAACAAGAGGCCGTAAACATAGAAAAGGGCCACACGCCTGGTCAAACGAACGTGTATCAGCTGAAAGCAGCTGAAGAGAGAAAGGGAACCTATGAAGAGCCGAAGCGGGACAAAGAGAAAAGTAACATAGCCGCAGAAGATGAAACAAAGAGAGTGTATCTGGACGACATGCCCGACAGAGCAGTCATAATAGGGGCGAACCTCAGCGCCGAAGAGGATGATGAACTCATGCGATTTCTGAACAGAAACAAGGATGTTTTTGCATGGTCAGCCAAAGATTTGCAAGGCGTTGACAGAGACATAATCGAACATGTCCTCGAAACAGATGACAAGATACCGCCCAAGAAGCAAAAACTTAGGAAAATGTCTGACGAAAAGGTCAAGGCAAAGGAAGCAGAAGTTCGAGAGATTACGGGATGCCCAAGTAATCGAAAAGTCAAGTACCCGGTCCCGTTAGCCAACACGGTGCCGACCAAGAAGAAAAATGGCAAATGGAGAATGTGTATCGACTTCACCGATTTGAACAAGGCGTGCAAGAAGGACGATTTTCCCTTGGAAAGGGTAGACAAAATCGTGGATGATGCAACCAACGGTGAGATGCTTTCGCTCCCGGACATGTTCTCTCGGGTATCATCAAATCGTAGTTCGCAAAGAGGACGAAGAGAAGACAAGCTTCATCACTCCTTTCGAACATTCTGTTTCGTAAGAATGCCGTAGGGGTCGAAGAATGCGGGGTGCACGTTTTCAAGAATGATAGCAATAGTGCTGCACCAGCAGATTCGGAGAAATATCTTGGCATATGTGGATGACATAGTCGTCAAAAGTATTCAGAGAAAAGACCACATCAGTGATTTGGCAGAAACATTCGCGAACTTGAGGACAGTAAACTTGAAACTGAACCCAGAAAAATGCGTGTTCGGGATTCACAAGGGGAAAGTTCTCGGATGCCTAGTTTCAACGAAAGGCATTGAAGCAAAACCTGACAAGATAAAGGCTTTGATGGAAATGCAAGAGCCAACCTCAGTGAAAGACGTTCAGAAGTTGACAGGGAGAGTGGCTGCCCTTAACAGATTCATTCCCAGAGCTGCAGAAAGAAGTCTGCCATTCTTCCAAGTTCTCAGAAGCGCCAAGAAATTCCATTGGTCCGAACCTCAGAAGTAGGCTTTTCGTGAACTGAAGGACTACTTGTCCAGCATGACCAAGCTCTGTCCTCCCGAGCCAAAATCGCCGCTTCTGCTGTATGTGTCTGCATCGAGTTCGGCGAGAAGCGCGATCTCCGGTACGGAAAAGGAAGAAGAAGGAAAGCCGAGGCAAATCCCCGTATATTTCGCCTCCGAGGCATTGTCTCGGTTCCAAGGTTTTCTATTCCGAACCGGGAGAAGATCGCGTATGCGGTCATCATGGCAAAGAAGAAAGCTAAGGCACTATTTCGAGGGCCACGGAATAAGAGTTATCACCAATCAACCGTTAAGTGACTCGTTCGCAAACAGAGAGGCATCTACCCGAATCATCAAGTGGGGTGCTGAACTCTCCGAGTATGTGGTGGATTTCGAAAGAAGAAGTGCAATAAAATCGCAAGTCCCGGCATTTCGTCGTGGACCGGACCTCACCTACTCGTAACTGGAGGAAAACATGCCCGAACCTTGGGTAGTGCGGTGTGATGGAGCATGGTGTTATAAGGGGGTTGGAATTTCGTTGTTGTAACATCACCGACGGGTGTGGTCATAAGATATGCAGCACGGCTCATATTCGCGAACAATGAATACTCCATGAACAATACAACGGAGTACGAAGCTCTATTGCTGGCACTGAGAAAAATGAAAGCCTTGGGGAAGCAGACCTTCATAATCAGAACGGATTCGAAAGTAATCCAGGAACACATCGAAAAGGAAAGCGAGGCCGTGAATCCGCTTCTCATGAAGTATCTTGAAAAAGTTAGAGAAATGGAAAGACACTTCGCAGGATATTCGATTCAAAGACATCCCAAGAGATGATAACAATGAGGCGGATAAGCTCGCGAAGGCAAGCAGCCGAAATCAAGAGCTACCACCGGATGTGTTCTTTGAAATCATCGGAGAACCTTCCATCAAGGATTCAAGAGCTCAAATCGTGAATATGGTGGAAATCCCGTGATCGGAGAGCGAAATAATGGCCTACCTAAGGGGACATTACGAACCGCAAGATGAACTGGAAGAGAAAAGGTTGAGGCAAAGGGCTCGGGGCTATACAAAGGGTGAATGGAGAATTGTACAAATCGGGAGTTACCGAGCCTTGGCTACGCCGCATCACCTCCGAAAAAGGTCGTGAACTCCTAAAGGAAATTCACAGTGGATTTTGTGGGGCACACATAGGCACCAGGGCTTTGGCTGGCAAAGCGATAAAACAAGGGTTCTATTGGCCAACCATTAACATCGACGCCAAGATGCTAGTTCGGCAATGTGAAGCATGCCAGAAAACGGGAAATCAGCAGAATCTACCTTCAATGCCAGTTCATTTAATTCCTCCAACCTGGCCTCTGCAGAGATGGGGCATGGATCTAGTAGGCCCGTTGCCAACGGCTCAGGGTAATTGCCGATTTGCGGCTGTGGCGGTCGACTATTTCACGAAGTGGGTAGAAGCAAAACCACTCGCGAACATCACAGCAGCAACAGTTCAGAAATTCTTTTGGCAGAACATAGTCTGCAGGTTCGGAGTTCCTAGAGAACTGACGGTTGATAACGGCAAACAGTTTGACTGCTACACCTTCAAAGAGTATTGCAGAACCCTAGGCACACAAGCGAAATTTTCGTCACTTATCATCCACAGTCCAATGGAGCAGTTGAAAGAGCCAATGGCCTGATTTTTTCGGGAATCAAGAAATGCTTATTCGATCAGAAAAAGGGAAAGTGGGTGGACGAACTTCCAAAGGTGATCTGGTCTCACAATACCACAGTTTCAAGGGCAACAGGTTTCACACCTTTTCGCCTACTCTTCGGGACTGAGGCTATGACACCAGAGGAGATAAAGAATGAAAGCATGAGAGTCTTGAAAGGAAAAGAGATAGAGGAAATTGACAAGAAGGTGGAGAAAGACATGATAGAGCTGACAATCCTCGAAGCAGCAGAAAACATTGAGAAATACCAGAGAGAGACAAAAGCATGGAGAGACAAAAAGGTGGTCCGGAAGGACATCAAAACAGGTGATCTTGTCTTGAAAAGAAACAAAAATTGGGAGAACCCAGAAAAGCTTCATGAGTCATGGGAAGGGCCTTACATAGCTAAGGAAACAAATATGCCAGGGGCTTTTCGCCTGATGGAGCAAACTGGCGAAGAGTTGCCGTATTCGTGGAATGCCGACAGCTTAAAGAGGTATTATCCATGAAGATCTTAGTTGTACATAAGTGTAGTAGATAACAGTTTTTCAATTTTCGTAAGTTTACACTGTAGGAAAATAAAAGCCCGAGTCACGTGTCTATAAGTGACTTCGGAAAAAATCAGTTTTACGTCTTAATCGTAGTTCTAGAATAAGGAGGACCGTACTCTTTTCCTTGCAAAGGGGGCTCTAAATCAAGAGGCAAGGTTTTAACGAGGCGGATCCCGTGTAAATACTCTTTCCGATATATATATATATGAAAAGAGTCTTCCCCCAAATTGCATGTTTCGTATTTTGTGTCTCGAGAATTCCATCGTGAAAAAAGAAGTGGTTCGTGAAAAAGGCTTCGTGATAGCCAGAATTCCATCGTGAAAAAAGAAGTGGTTCGTGAAAAAAGGCTTCGTGATAGCCAGCATTCCATCGTGAAAAAAGAAGTGGTTCGTGAAAGAGGCTTCGTGATAGCCAGAATTCCATCGTGAAAAAAGAAGTGGTTCGTGAAAGAGGCTTCGTGATAGCCAGAATTACATCGTGAAAAAAGAAGTGGTTCGTGAAAGAGGCTTCCTGATAGCCGAAATTCCACCGTGAAAAAATAAAAATGTCATGAGAAAGGGCTTCCTGATAGCCGAAATCCCATCCATCGAGGGATTCCCACTGAAAAGGCCTGAGACAACAACAAGTTGTGGCCTAGAAAAATCCCATCCATCGAGGGATTCCCATCAAAAAGGCCAGAGACAACAACAAGTTGTGGCCTAGAAAAATCCCATCCACGAGGGGATTCCCATCAGAAAAACTTGCATGATGATTTCGAGAAAATGAATGTCTAAGGATTTGCCTGTGTATTCTCACTTCGTATAGATTGTTAAAAATTTTTCAGGTATCATCGTTGTAAGTAAAGGGCAAGGGGCTCCATTAGACGATCGCAGAAAAACCTTGGTTGAAGCAACCGAGGGTTGCTGTATCAACCGAGGCAAGTCTGCCAGTCCGGTCAAGTCCACAAAATTCGGAACAAATTTTGTCGACTTGCGCATTATCAATCGAGGTTCGCAAAAAATAAGGAAGACTACTCTTAGAAAGATATGCTAGAAATTCGAGAATAGTAAAGTTCGTGAACCCGCAATCTAGTTTTCATGCGAAACGGCAAGCTGGGGGAGGGTGACGTTTTTTCAAAGAAAAAACATGTTCATTGCCTTATTCGCATAAACTCCCGAATAGTTCCTCAAAAATTACAACAGTCAATACGAAACTTAGAATGAAAGTTCTATTACATGTCCTGGTTTACAAACGTTGTTGTCAGCCACATCGCTAGCATATGCGAAGTCAGATGAACCGGCTAAGGGGCTAAGGGGCTAAGGGGCTCCGTCTTCGGAGTTCTCGTGGATCGCGAAGTAGAGGATGCAGAACGGCTCTTTTTACGAAGCAAGAAAAACGAAGTGAGATCAAAACAACCTATAGAAAATTTAAGCGAGGCCTCAAGCCAAAAATCGGAAAAATCTTGCTCAGATGTGCTTGTTTGAATAGACGCCATGCTTCGCCACTAACAAACATTCTATCTCGATGAATTCGTAGTGGTAGAACGTCCTGCGCAGGCCGGCCTTGCGGGACCTCGCGCAGTTAAAATATACAAAACATCTGTTCAGAAAAGTTTGATGAATCTACACGAATGTACAGCCGATCTCTAATCCACACAAAAGTTCGAACATGTCGTTTAATTCATGACATCCACCTTCGGTGACTCTTCTTCTGGTTCGGGGACTTGTCCACGGTCGTTGCCGCCGTCACTGCTGCTACTGCTGCTGCCTGAGCCGTCCTCGCCGGATCCTCCCGAACTCTCCCCGGAAGTCGATACTTCGGGAGACGCGGCGACGCGTTCTCGCTCCTCCTTTTCTCTTAGCTGCGAAAGAAAGAGAAGAGTAAGGAAATCTTAAGAAGCTGGAACACATACGACGAACATAAGTCACGAAATAGACCAAAGAATTACCTCGTCAAGCTTTGCCCGCGCAACGCCTTAGCCATATCCGCCCCGCCAACCATCCGAGAATTCCTTCGCGAACTTTAGCTTTATAGCAATAACGTCGTGGTTGTCTTGAAGTATAGTATCGCCGGTAACGCCCGGGAACCGAGAAAGGTTCGCGCGAAACTTTGCCAAGTCAACACGGCCGTAATCGTGAAGGACCTTCGAATGCTTTCCACGAAAAAGATACGGCAAAGTTGCCGCACCGCAGATGACTTCGGGGAGAGCCTTGAATTCTTCCTCGAGCCGACCCATGAAATCGGAGATATCAATGTCATCCGGAAGAGGAGCCGGGCGAACACCATACTCATTCAGGGACTTCTGGTACTCAGCATAAAGCAATTTCAATCTTCCCAGAATTTCCGAAATATGTTTCTTCGAAGATTCACTTTCTCGCCGTCGCGCTTTCTCAAGATCCACGATTTTCTGATCCTTCGAGCTCAGTGACTTGGCAAGGCCGGCGTTGTTGATGCGGAGATCTTCAAAGAATCTTTGCAAAGCACGCTCTTGTTGTTGCCGAAGTTTCTCGATCATACTCGTGTCATCTTCGTGAGATTTCCGAACCTTCTCCAGCTTCTTTCTTGGAATCCTCGAGCGCGGCTTCGGCGACCTTCTTCTCGTCCCGACTCCTTTTCAAAGCCTCGGCCCCCTCGTATACCTTCTTCTCCAGCTCTAAGTTCGTGGATTCGCCGAGACCAAAGTTGCGCTCCAGCCTCCTTGGACTTCGCAGAAAGTTCTTCATTAATCTTCTCCTGCTTAGAAAGTCGCTCTATGGCAACCTTCCCAAGCATAGAGTACTTGAGAGTATAGTCTTCATGGAAGCGCGCAAGTTTCGAAGGAGAATAGGAATGCAACAGATCCTTGAATTCTGAAAAATTCAAGAATAAATCTCAGGTGAAGATTCTACAATCAAGAATCGCACAAGGAGGCAGTGAGAATCAACGAACCTTGCTTGCTGAAGTGCTGCATAGTGACTTGTTTAGTCGAACCCGAAGAGGCCTTCCCCTGAGGTGAAGGGGTAGTTTCGGAGATAGACAGAGGCCTTTTTTCGGAGCCTTGAGCGGCTTCTTCAGGTTGTTCCGACGCACCTTCTCCTGTTTCATCAACAATTGTGGACGATTTCCATAGAGTTAAAAACTTGGACGTCTTGCCCCCGACGCCAATTGTCTCGAAACCAACACGCAACAGTTTGCCGCGATGAGACGTACCAAAGCTTTTGTTAAAGGCAGCCAAGGAAGGAGAAGGCGCTTGGTCTTCGGGGACGACCTCCCGAACTTCGATCAATGGAATATTTTCGGAAGAAGGGCCATCCCTTTGAATGGTCCGCTCAAGATCACGGGCAAAATCGGAGGAGACTTGATCAGCGGCAGTGACATCGGCAGCAGGAATTTCGGCAGCAGCAGGGGACTCAGTGTGAGCAACAACTTCAGCAGCAACAGCTGACTTCTCAGCAGCAGCAGGGGATGCCTCTTGTCGGACTTCGGGAGCAACATCTGAAAAGGAATCGATGTCGACGAACTCATTTTCGGAACCAGCAGGACAAATGTCTCGAAAGTTAAATAATGGCCAGAGGAAAACACCTTTGGGACTATCTGCCTTCGTGAGGATGTCGTCGTCGAAGGCGGACGGGACCCGCCGAACTCCGGAGGAAGAAACCTTTTTCACAGCCTTCTTCAATTTTTTGCGGCTCATCTGGGCAAGCCCTGAAGCGGCCTGGAGTTCAGCTTCTGAGGTTTGAGGTTCGGAGGTCCTTCGCTTACGCTTCGACGACTCAAGCGATCTGGTCCTCGAAGGTTTCACTCCCGAAGACGTCCCCTCGGTGACAGGTGACGAGTTTCGTTTCGACGACCTGATTCGAGGAGCGTTGATGGGGGCGGCCGAGCAGCTGGCCACGGCGACGGCAGGAAGTTTAAGTTTGGGACCGGGACCTCGAGAGCTGAAAAATTTGTCACCACAGATCTCCGAAAAGACACGGTTGATCTTCTTCTTGTGCTTCACCAGGGCCTTATATGCTTTGTACTCGTTCATGGTATATTCGCCTACCATGACGTTGACCCTTTTCTCGACTTCGTCCATGAAGTCCTTAGCGCTCTGGCCTTCGCGAAGTTTAATCCCGAACTTCGGGAAAGGAACCCCGCCGATCCGCCCGCCTGACATTGTAGTACACGAGTTCGGCAGGGGCCCAACCGTTCGAGATAGGCCAGATCCGCGCGGCGACAAATTCTTCGATAACATCACGACCGCCGAGTATTGTGCTGGCCAGATGAAAAGCACTCTCGCAATTCCGGATTCCTAGGGCCCGCTGGTTGTACTTCCCTACGTTCACCGCGGCGAGGGGCGTGATCAGGCAGGAAAGCTTCGGCACATTGACTTTCAAGTAAAACCAGTAAGACTTCCAATCATCGGAAAGGTTGGACTTGCAGCAAGGAGAAATCTGGATTCGGGTAATCCCCTGTCGGGTGTTTTGGCGTCGCGTATTGAAGGTGCAGCATGCGTGCTGGCTGTGGTAGAACTGCCCATCTTCACCTTTAACAACTTCTGGAATAATCACCAGTTCGTAAAATCTGGTGAAGGCATCGATGATAGGGCTGCAGCCGAAGGTCTTCAGAATCCAGATAAACTTCGAGACTTCGAGAAACGACGTCGGGGTAAGCTGGTGAATCTTTACTGAGAATGCATCGAGAATCTCTGGCAGGATTGGGTCACAAGGGAACCGTAGCCCGCAGATGAAGAAGTCTCGAAAGACAACAACTTCTCCGGCCTTGGGAGTAGGAGTCAATTCGTCAAGCGGGGCACGCCCAGCGCCAGGAGAGAAGAATCCGGCCTTCTCGTATTCGCGAATAATATTGCTTGTGACCTTCGACTCTCCGAAGGCAAGCGAGGGCGGCAGTGGGCCAGAGGTCCTCAACATAACGAGATCATCGACACTGGCGTCAACATCTCCGACGTCTTCGCCGCCGTCGGACCCAACCTCCCCGTCTCCGCAACTTCGAGAACCGCTGGGTGAACCCACATCTTCGGATGGTGCACCACGATCCGCACCTTCGCCAGCTGGGTCGAGTGGGAGACCGGCAGCAATCAGCTCTTCAGTAGTCATGGGTCTAGCGGTGTTTTTAACGCGAGCCACCTAACAAACGCGAACGTTCAGACAGTTTAGACAGATATTCGAAAATAAAGCTACGAAAACCGTGACGTTGCTACGCCAAAGTTTAACGAACTAACGAAACAACAAAGCAAACATAATAGAATACCTTAGAAGAGCGTGAACAAGACCTGGAGTTCGCAAGATTTCCTAGCGGAAGAAGCTGGTCTCGCGAAGGAAGGAAAAAGTGGGAATCGAGAAAGGCGCGAGAGCAGTAAAAAAATTTTTTTTAACAGCGCCACCCCGCTATTTATAGGGCTGGGGAGGGGTAGTTTCGCGAAGTGTGCCTCGATTTAACCGCCTTTGGCTCCCCGGGCGACGCGTGTCCCCTCCGACGTTCCGAGGGTGACGTTTTTTACTAAATTTCCGAAAAGTTCGTGGAATCGGATCGTCGGAGTCAACCCGCTTCCCCGAGGGGCTAGTGTTGGGGAATTCAGGAAAACCCGTCACCCTCGAAACGTTGAGTTTAATGAAGTTCTTAAAGCATGTTTTTCAGGAGCAGGGAATTCGCGATTCTCGGAAGTCTGGGACCTGCGTAGTCTCGAATTCGCGAATGTGCAGAGTTCGGGGATTTTGATTCGGTGAAGAGGCGAAGTCATGAACACGCGGAAGCCCGGAACCTCCACTGCGGAAGGTCCGAACTTCGGAGATTTGCTGATTCGGGAATCTAGTGAAGACTCTGTTCGGGACTCAGGAGCAAGGACATGCACGAACCCGCGGGGAAGCAGGAGCCACTTCGAGAATCTGTGGAGGACTTAGTTCGGGAATTTCGGGCGAAGACATTCACGAATCACGGAAGAAGCAAAGTCAAAGTTGTAGTCCCAGAAAGTCCGGGTTTAGAGTGTGAACTAGTGGCAGACTTGTAAATGTGTAAGGGGAGAAAAGACATTCTTGTATGTGTTCACATTAGGAATATTCTCCGAGCCCGAGGGTGTTATCGGAATGTAAAAGTCCCTTCGTCTCCCTATAAAAGGGGGCGCGAGGGCACGTGTAAACGGATTCAGACTTTTTGGGACTTGTGCTACTTGCAGAGAGCTTCACTGTCTCTTTGCGCCTTAATTTTGTACTTGAACGTGTTGAGAACTTCACTCGTGTTTGGGTATTTATCCGAATTTTTCGGGTATTCCCCCAACAGAATAAAATAAGAAACAATCACCAAACAGTACTAACAGAACTAAACAGGGGCAAAAAGTCGTTCTACTCGTCGAGATGATCGCGTGATATAAAGAACGCTAAAAACGGAGTTAAAACGCGGAAGATATGGAGGAAACAAGATCAGAGGACCTATTCGTAATTAACTATAGCTTTTAGGGGTTAGCAAGGGAGATTCCCGAGACACATCAAACAGTGCTCGCGAATAGATCTAATCTGGGGGTTAGATCTGCAAAAAGTTTCGGGATGGATCTGGTTGTGAAGATTTAATAGATCTAGGGGGTTTCCTGCAGATTGATTAAGACACAAAACTGGATCTAGTTATTTGCAGGATTTCGCAGGGGGTCAAAAGCAAAACTGCCACATCTTCTTCCTCAGGCACAGAGTAGAACCGGCCATGGACAGGGGCTCCTGTCCAACGGCGGCGCCGGCGGCACGGGCGGCGAGGAGGCCGGAGGAGACCTGGAATCGAACAAGGAGAACGAGAGGAACCTGAAGCTGTGCTCACCCGCAGCGGAAATCGACGGAATCGGCTGGAAATTGAAGTCAACGGCGCCGGCGGTGGAGCTTTTCTGCGGTTCGGCTGGGGCTTAACAGGGCGGCGGCGGCGCGCTGCTGAGCAAGCAAGGCGGCGCGCGCGCGCGCGCGGCGGCCGCAGGGCGAGGCGGCGGCGCGGGGTGCAGGGCGGCACGCTAGGGCACACAGGAGGCGCGCCCGCCTTTATGGGGACGCGCGCGCGGCCGCCGGCTCCCCGTGCGGCGGCGCGGTGCGGGCCCTAGATGGGCCCCGCGCGGGCTGCGGCGGCGGCGCGGGTTGGGTCGAGCCTCGGGCTCGGCCCAATCCGGTAGGTAGGGTTTTTCTCTTTTTTTTCGTAAATTCATTTTTAATGCGAAAACAATTTCCAGAAAAGTCTAGAAATTGCTTAAAGGCACGAAAAATACTCCGAAAATCACAAAAATTCCAGGAAAATTCCTAAAGATAGATTAAGACATGAACAATCCAAATAGCATTTGGAGCTCATGAAAAAGATTTTAGAGCCTTCTAATAAATAGAAATAGCTCATGGAAAATGAGAATAAATCCCAGAAAAATCCGGAAAATTCTCGAGAGGGTTTGGACAGCTCCTAAACGCATTTTTGAAACCTTTTTGCACTCAAGAACCACTAGATGCATCGGCATGAATGCAACACACATAAATTTTATTTAATTTAGAAAATCAATCAAAGGATTTTTCCTATACTATATTTCCTGTAAAGAAAATAAAAGCTGGGCAAAATTTTAAAATTTAGACTAAATCGTTGTTTAAGTTTTTCTTCCTATTCACATCCTGAAATTGGAAATTTCAGGGTGTGACATCCTGTCATGTCCCAGTCGCCGTAAGGCTATTACGTTTTACATATATATGATGTAATAGGTAATAGCATTCCGTATGACATGTGGACGCAAGTATGCAGGGTCGGCCAAGGTTATAGCTTGGTCTGTAAGCGAACGGGAACTATTGCGGAATTGAAAACAGAACGAGCTCTACTCTGGTTCAGGGTTCTCTGCCCTTCCCCTATCGAATCTCTGCTCTTGTGCTTCTCACGTCATCGGAATCCTCTCCGGCGGCCAAGGGTTCCGATGCTGTGATTCAGGGTTCTGCCAGTGGAGCGTGGCTCCTCTGAGGCTTGGTTTTCCTGGCGACGCCGGCGATGCAGAAGCGACGGCGTTGCAGAGGAATAATTTCTCCCAACTTCTTCTGTTCTCCGGTGGCGATCTACTCCGATGTCAACAGAGAGGTTGGAGAGACCTGTCCAGGAGTCAAGGGCCGACGCATCGTCGTCTTCTTCAGGTGATGATGTTGTTGACCCTGTTAATCTCGAGAAAGGTGTTCTTTGGTAAAAATCTGAGCTTTGCTCGGGTTGCCGGCGGTGGAATCGAAGGATGTGTGTGGATATCGGAGTTGGCCGATACACCTGGGAGGCAGTGGACTCGGCTGATTCGCCTAGAAGTAAGCCCTCCTCTGCGGCCTCCACCTTGTGGAGATTGGCTCTGGTGCCCGGCGACGATCGGGAAGCGGGTTCGGCGGCGGTGACGAACGGATCTCTAAAGGCTTCGAGGAAGATGAACAAGAGTTTTGAATTTCTTTGTAATTTTCCTTTCCTTTGGAGTCTAGTTTGTAAAAGGTCCGGTGTAATGCCTTAAGATCAATGCATCTTTCTTCTAAAAAATGCATCCCTGAGCTCTCCTGTGCGTGCGTACCAAGTTCCCAATTGTAATTTTGCAAGTTACAGACCGAGCTTAGCTCGGGTGGTGGGAGGCACAGATGGGCACGCCCGCCGGCCAAGGTTTGAAGCCTTCGGGCGCTGGTTTCTGTGCAGGGATTTATTCCCCGAAAAAAATCCCCTCGCCGGTGAAATCGGGGTTTGGGGGTTTTCAAAGTCAGGAGGAGGCTTTCTTCTCTTAATGAAAACCGTGGGGACGGTCTTTCCCCCACCGGCTTAGTTTTTTTTTTGTAATTTTGCAAGTTGCAAATCTACCCATAGGAAAATTTCACAATCAAAATCCATCGTAACATAAACATCTCCGTATTGTTTAGAAAAGTGGCTCCTACATTGTAATTAGAACCTGGAACAAGGCCTAACAAAGCAACTTTTGCGTGAATTGGGGGAAGGTACAGCCGAAAGGGCTCGAATTTTTTTATTTTTTAATCCCTTTTAATCTAATTTATTAAAAATAACCCGGGCTCAACTTAAATTGCAAAAAGTAGCCCTTTTGGTCGCGCCAGGCCGCGTGGCGCGACTCCTCATTGAGTCACGCCAGGGCATGTGGCGCGACTCAGGCGCCACGTCGGCTGGGTGCGGTCCGGCCTTGCTGAGGTGGCAGGTGAGTCGCGCCACATGCCCTGGCACGACTCAATGAATAGCCACGCCACGCGGCCTGGCGCGACTCACTTAACATACAGGGGCCGCCGGGCCCTTTCTTTCTCCCTCCTCACTTCCCCACTTCACTCCCAAGACCTAACTCGAGCTCCCCCCTCCCATTGCGCCGCCCCCAACCCTCCCCCTCTAGATCCACTCCATCCCTCACCCGTTTTGAAGAGGAAAGTGTGGGAAATTGCTCGTGGAAGGTAACTCCTCCATTCTAACCAATTAGTTTTCGCGGATTCCATCGTTTTCGTTGGATTTGAGGTGGTTAGGTTTAGTGAATGATTTGAGATAGATAGCATGATTGAGTACGAATCCGGTATCATTAAGTGTAGTGTATCGTTCAAGTGACCGATGTTAACCTTTTCTTATCGTCTAGTTTCTCTTGCATGGTAGGATTTCATCATTTCCATGTTGGATAGTGTAGATGCTATTGATATGTGATATAGGGGTTGGTATAATCAATTTAATTTGTGGTTGTGTGTAGATGGATCGTGTAGTACGTATATTTTCGGGTGGCATAGTTGATGACAATGGGGAGTTTAAAAGCATGAGGCAACAAGTAGCAAGATTTGATAGTCCTCCAACATTTGAAGATATTAAAACCCGAGTGAATACTTTGTTCAAGGTTGGGAATGAGGTGGAGGAATTAAGGATTCATGGAAGGTTTGACTCCGGTGAGAAAAGAAGTCACTATGTGATGATGCCTATTAAATGTGGCGATGATTGGTTATTTTACAAAGAGTGTGTGAAGGAACCTCAAGTTCATTGTGCCGAGTTAGTTGTTGATGTTCACTCTCCGGTTGATTCACCGCATAATGATGAGCCCATGGAACACTTAACTCAGGAAGATATGGTACCACACAATGAGGTTCATGATAATGAGGATGATGAAGAAGGTGGTGATGATGAGGAATGTTCTTATGGTTCAGATGGGGAAGATGACTTTGATAGATGTGGGTTGAATAATAATTTTGGTGAGTATGAGGATGATGAGGAAGAAGATGGGGAAGATATATCTGTGAGCTCTGAAGAAGAAGAAGAACCAACTCCAGTTAGCCAACCAAATCCAACTCCAGTTAGCCAACCAACCCCAACTCCACTTAGGCAACCAACCCAACCAACACATGTGGCTCGAGTAAATCCTATACGCCAATTTAGTTCTTTGGGTGAAGAGACTCCATTATTTGGTGAGAGGGTAGATGAGGCGTCTAGAGGGTCGGTGTACACTCTATCTGGATTTCGAGTGCCAGAATTCACTTAAACAGAGTTGAGGCAATTGGAGGCTGTACATGTTGATGTACCTGAAGTTTCCGTTTTCCATTCGGTTCCGAGGAAGGCATATTGTGATTCAGGGTTGCGTCTTAGTGAAGTAGATCCCGACAGTGGTGAATTGTTTATAACCAAGAGAATGCAATTTGATAACTTGGAAGAATTAAAGTTTTTCTTAAGGGATTACTCGGTGCGGCACCATAGGCCATATAATGTGATTCATTCAACAAGATACAGGGTTGCTTGCCAACAAGATTGTGCTTGGAAGGTGTGGGCGCGTCCACTTCCTGATGATAGGAACAAATGGAGAATCGCAAGAGTTGTCCAACCTCATACATGTGGGACGTCGGAAGTGGCACAAGAACATTCTCAATGCACGGCTCGTTACATTTCGAGACGGATTGCTGCCATGGTTTATAAGGATCCCGATGTTTCTATAGCTGCCATCATTGAGTCCATCAAAACTTTCAGCAACTACACGGTGAATTATGGAAAGTCCTAGAGAGCTAAGCAGCATGCATTATCCATGTTGTGGGGTGATTGGAAGGATGCTTATGGTAGGGTGCCAAAAATGCTACAAGCAATAACACACTTCAACCTGGGTACGAAGATGTGCACTCATACTACGGGAAAGGAGGAGCTCCACAAAGGTGTAATGAAGCCAGTAATGGAGCGGGTGTATTGGTGTTTCCCCCAATGTGTAGAGGCATTCAAGCATTGCAGACCGGTGATAAGTGTCGATGGAACATTCTTAACTGGAAAGTACAATGGTGTTTTGTTGATCGCCACTGGTGTTGATGGTGAGGATAGATTGGTACCCCTTGCATTTGCCTTAGCTAAAAGTGAGAATATTGACAGCTGGTCTTGGTTTTTGCATTTGGTCCGTCGGGACGTTGTGGGACGTCTCAGGAAGGTGTGCATAGTTTCAGACCGCCATCAAGGAATACTAAGTGCGGTTGAGGATTACATGGAAGGGTACGAACCTGTCGTGAGTCGTTGGTGCATGCGACACTTTGCAGCGAACATATGGCATAGGCAAGCTAACAGGAAAGTTAGAGAGCAGCTAAAATCGGTGTGTGCAGCCAAAGACGAGAGGACGTTTAATATTAGACTAGAGAAACTAAAACAAATGATGAATCCGGAAGCAAAAGAGTGGTTGGAGGAGCAGATGGTCAATAAACATAAGTGGGCCAATGCATTTGATGAAGGTGGTTGGAGATATGGTGTGAACAATACAAATCTATCGGAAGTGCTCAACAAGGTCCTCAAAGGCATCCGTGCTATGCCAGTATCAGCTATTGTGGAGTACACTTTCTACAAGATCAATTCATATTTCGTGCAGGTGGAAAAAAGCAAAAGTCCACATAGATAGAGGGTTACGTGGGATGAATATTTTTGGTAAAGCCGCAAAGAAGCACTTAAACGAGCAAGGTAAAAAAGCTATGAGCATAAGGGCTGAGTTGATTGATCACACATTGTATGTGTACTCAGTGAGGACAGCTTCCGCTTTGAATGTTGGAGGTGAGATGACGGGCGGACGCATATATAAGGTGGACCTATCAGGAGTGTCTTGCACTTGTTGTATACCTCAGTTGCTACATGTTCCCTGCTCTCATATGATTCCTGCATGCACTGTTAGAGGGGTGTCTTGGCTAGCACCAGCGTACATGACACAATTGTATTCTAAGGATTCAGTATTGAAGACATGGGCGGCTCGTTTTGAGCCAATACTAGACGAGACACATTGGCCTGAGTACAATGGTCCTAACTACATCCTAGATGACGAGAAGAGGAAACTGGGTGTCGGAAGGAGGAAGAAAAAGCGATTACGCAATGAGATGGACCAAATAAGTGGGTACAATAGGGATATTTACGGTGCTGGGGAGTTTGACCAAGAAAAGTCGAAGAACCGATGTAGTGTCTGCCACGAGGAGGGTCATCGGAAGGAACGACATAAACAATCTAGTGGAAGCGGGCATACGGTAGCTACTTAGGATTTCATGTCTCTATTTCTTAATTATGCAAATAACATTTTTGTCATTTCCTTTTGTATAAATAATCTGATGAAATTTAATGTTTTTTCAGGCAAATGGCGGCGAGCAGAGGCAGGCGTGATGATCCCGTCCCACCACCTCTTCCGGTTCCTATGTGTCATTGTGGCATTCCAGCACAAGTGAAGCAATCAAGGGATGAGGCAACAGCTGGAAGGGTGTTCTACACATGTGCAATAAGGTGGATACTAAATGAAGATAGCGGCCCAAGTCAATACAACATGGCACCTTGCTTTTTCCACCAGTGGATTGATGGACCGGAAAAATTTGACCCTAGGATCCGATTATTTCCGTGGATAGAATCGGTGGTGCAACCATATCATGAGTTCAGACGTTGGGTGCCACCACCACCAAATCCACCAAAATGACATTCCAAGAAAAACAAGAGGCGGGATGCAAGCGTGTTAGCAACCCTCCATTGTGTCATTGTTGGAGGCCAAGCAAGTTGCAACTTCCTGATAAATTCACACCATTCTTTCGGTGCAACCAAAGAACACATGTAAGCATCATTGCTCTTCCCGACAAATTCATTGTGCCCGATATTTTGATATATAGAGGACTTTATTGAATTTGTTGTGCAGGATGGATGGCCCCTATGTGATTTTCAAGAGGACATATACGGCCCGAAGTCTTATTGGCCGTCAGAAGAAGACGTGCAAGCATTCGAGAGTGGGGAGAAGCCATGGCCATGTGATGAGCCTTATAGGCCTCGTTGCAAGTGTGGAATACTCGCTCGAAAGGGAGTGGTTCCATCTAAGCTTGGATATGGTTGGTTTTGTGGTAACTCGTATGGAAATTATTGGGTAAAGTCAGTTTCCTAACTTTTTTATCCAAGTGTTGTGCCCACGTAAATGGTTGTGTTGCCTAAAAATTGACATTAATTTTGTAGGAGGGGAGAACATGTGATTGGGAGAAATTTGAAGGGAGGGAAGCACTCCGTCTACATTTGGGGCAATGTTCTGGGTATTTGAAAATCAAGGAAACAGCCAAGAGGAAAAATAAATTAAGAGAAAAATATGATGTCCCAATTCTATCGGATAAAGAGTTGTTTGGACAAATTGCAAAGGATAAACTTGCTAGAGAGGAGGGATGTTCAAAAACTAGTGTTGGAGAGGGCATTAGAGAGGGCCTCATTGAATTTTGGAGGCGGAATAGGATGAATTATCCACCGCCCCTAAGTGCGAGTGAGAGGAGGATGAAGAGGTTGAGGGAGGAGGAAGAGGAGAAGGAGAGAAGAGGGACATGCATGCGTAACATGAGGGAAAAGTGGCGTCGTGATTGGAGTGAGTTTGATCCATGTAGGATATTTGCAAAGGATTCCATAGCTGAGTGGTTCCAAATGGCAGAGGCAAAGAAAAGAGGGATTAATTTGAAGTTGGCTAGAATTGAGGCAAAAATGGCACAATTGCAGGCAATGAAAGCTCTTGTGAGAGAATTGCCAAAATTTACAACACAAAAAAAGTGTGGCAACAATGTAGAGGAAATTGTGGATGCAACTACCAAATTTCAGTGGGAGGCGATAAAGACACTTGCTACCAAGGCGCAAGAAGTGGAGGACAAGGCCAAGGCGCAAGAGGTGGAGGACAAGGACAAGGGCAAAACCAATGTGATTGATGTGGAGGATGACGATTGGGGTGACGATGAACTATTGTTTGATTTTGAGTCAGAGTAGTGAACTTGTGATGTGTACCTCGTCAATTATTTTAATTACGCCATGTAATGAACTTATGTCGTGGACTTTATGGAATGTTTGAAAACTGTGGCTTAAGAACATGTTGATTGTTTGATGTATTTTAACTATTTTCGATCTATATTGCTTAAGACAAGTCCTAGTGGAACCCAGTCAAAAATGAACCCAGTCAAAAAACTTAGCCAATTTCTCGAACTACGCTTATCTGGAAAATGACCTACTGGAAAACTGGCCTTGGCTCCTCAGTGGTGCGACTGCTTCATGAGTCGCGCCACATCACTTGGCGCGACTCAGTACTGAGTCGCGCCATGCTGCCTGGCGCGACTCATGAAGCAGTCGCGCCAGTGAGGAGCCAAGGCCAGTTTTCCAGCAGGTCAAATGGCGAACAAGAGTCGCGCCAAGTGACATGGCGCGACTCAGTGTTGAGTCGCGCCATGTCTCCTGGCGCGACTTGTGAAGCAGTCGCGCCAACGCAATTCCAAAACCAGTACAACACTTCTCTGGAGTGTGGGAATTTGGTTAAGTCTGGGAGTTCTTTTGTGAGTTCGAAATTCGCTAAATTATAGCCGTTTTTTGGAGTGAGTTCAAGAAAACGACCACAAATATTTACAAGATTTAGAAACACCAATTCACACATAACTTAACACATGTATACATCGATCACAAACCGTCATAGTTCAATTCGATCACAAACACCAAACCTACATAGTTCTACGATATTCGACCACAAGCCACAAGGCACATAGTTCGATCACAAGCCACATAGTTCGACCACAAGACACATAGTTCGACCACAAGCCACATAGTTCGACCACAAGCCTAAGGGAACGTTCAACCACTCAAACCGAGTACAAGCCTAAGTATGGGGAGTGTAGACTTTCTTCGCCTTTCGAACCCACCCAGGTTGCGTGTCAACGACATTATGGCTGCCCACATCCGCACGCTCCCGCCTCCCACGCCGCTTCGGTGGAGTTTCTTGTGTGCCAAGAGGAGCACCCGCTAGTTGAGAAGACCCAATCTCAGTTGCTTCAGTGTAAGAGGGGTCTCCCAGCTCGTTGACTACACTGGCCTCGGACTCGGTTTCCGCCTCTGGGGTATGTGGATGGGATCTAATTACAATCCCCGGTGCACGACGACGAGATCCTCCTACAACAACCATATATGCATCATTAATGTACCCAACAATATTTTAAAAAAGACAAACCTACAAATATCAAGGCCACACACCTGAAGTTGATGCACTTTGTGCTCGTCTCGTGGATCTTTGTGCGGACTGTGAAGGTCCAGCAACATGTTTGGGTCTCGGTGCCGGTCTTGCCAAGCAATTCAACTTGAACGCCGCTTTTCTACATCCCCATCTAATCCTCTGTAAAGCACCATAACCAAATTGAGCATTCATCCATAACTAGCACCATAACCAAATTGAGCATGCAGAAAAAGGATATTACCAGCACAAAACCCCTCAACACACCGGCCTCCTCCGGAGATCCTATCGGGACAGCCAAAGCTTGCTCTGCTTCATTAGCAAATTTTCCTAGTTGTTGCCCCTACACGTGGTTAATAAATTAACATTATGTCACAATACCAAGTGAAATTCCAAACTAGTGACAAGAGTATCATCACTTACAATATAATCCTCGAAGGGACCACGCTCTGGCTGCCTCCCACTTCTAGTGATTTCGTCGTACTCGGGCAAAACATCTTCCGGATCTGAAGGTAGATCCTCAATATACTCTTCATCCATTGCAACCCTTAACTTTAAGTGGGTGTTTTGTTTTAGCCAATCCAAGTACTCATTGAACGGACCGTCACGGTGTCGTGGCCCCCCATGCACTATGTTGTTCGCTCTCGCATTCCATGCATTGACCGCGTGGATGTGATGCTCCAGCCAATTCTTGGCACCTCTTTGCTTGCGACGGTCAGTTCTGCATTTACAAAGTAATTAATCATAGTGAGTAATTTCGTAGACAACTAACAGTTTGAAGGGTATGAAACAAATGAAAAGTACATACTCGTGGAGGCTGTGGCTAGTGTTGTAGTAATCTGGAGGGTAGTTTTGAAGATGCCCAAACTGTCGTTGCACTCTATGTGGCAGATGGTACTCCACAACATAGAAGCAAATCAGAGGGCAAATGTTACACCAATAATCTTCATCAATTGTGCACATCGGGCTAAATTCTCCCTCAGCAATCTCATTCCTTATATATGGCCGCCAAGTAACCTAGATACACATATTGATTTATCTAAGCAAATGTTGTAACATATATAAGCAGTCCTTAAGAAATAAAGTAGTAGTGGTGAAGTGTATCACGTACATGACTTGGTTGAAGGCAGTCCATGCCGTTGGTGTAGTCTGTGTAGCGCCGTCCTGGATTCCCATGGACCCTTGCAATGTTGGTCCAAAGATACCCGACAGTGGCCAAGGGAACCTCGCCGTCATATGGCAAATCCTGCAACATAGTGTCAAATCTAAATAAGAACTCAAATGGACAAATGCTTAAGAACATTAGAGATGCAAATTACATACACCAAATGAGTAGCGCTCTCGCCGACCAATTGGAAGCCGCTCCCACATCCACAACTGGAGAAGGTAAGCACACCCGCCAAGATTAGCATTAGGACCACTTCTCCTGCATGCATCACACATCTGCCGATACAACCATGCCAGAGTCGCACTCGCCCAACTATAAGTTGCAATGCCTTCCCATTCTTGCCCGATGATTGGTATCCACATCCAAGATATGGTATTCCCGCTAGAATCCGGAAAAAGAAATCCACCCACCATATGCCACAACCATGCACGAGCATGCATCTGAATCTGGAGGGCATTAGCATGCTGTGGTGGCAGGTGACCAAAGTGCTGGACCAACCAAGACGAATTCACTGCAGTGGTTTTCCTATCTTTCACACCTTCTTGCGGTTCAGTTGGCCGCACTCCTAACAATGCCTCAACAATGTCCCTCCAATCTTGTGGATTTATGTGACCAGTCAAAGCATACCCATCAACACGAAGGCCAAAGAGCATGGCAACATCCTCCAATGTGATAGTCATCTCACCACAGGGAAGGTGGAAGCTATGTGTCTCGGGCCTCCACCGGTCCACTAGCGCTGTCAAAGCAGCATTGTCAATCTTCGGGAGCCCAGTCTTGATCAATATGGCAAGAGGGAGGAAACCCGATCGGCGAATGAAAGGTGTGTACCTATCATCCCACTGTAGAGGAGTGTGAGTGCGGGGTCGCAAAGGCTTCAAAACCTACAAAAAATATCACATTCACAACAAATGATTAGTACATGACAATCCAATTTCAATCCATCCATCAGCAAATTAACAAGTGCTTCTAATCCTACCTCCAAACGCTCTTCAAGCTTCCTCCCACGGTGATTGTCATCATAGTACTTCTCAAGGAGTGGATACCTTGGGTGGTACTGCTCTTGTTGTGCCATGGTCCTAAATGAAGAAAATAATATTTATAACCCACCTAAAAAATTGCATGCATATGTGAAGTAAAATTAAAATTCATAAGAAAAGGTAGCGAAGAAAATATTACTAGATGAGCACCAAGATATATACTACTATCTCCAACATGCATACAACTTGTGAAGAAAATATTACAATCTCCAACGTATTACACCTAGTGAAACAATTACTAATGAAAAAAACTACTAAGTCATCACTAAAGCTAGTACCCTCACTTGCATTTCAAACATCAATCAAAGGTAAGTAAGTATTGATTTATTCAATTGCAATTCAAATTTCAATCAAAATACATTAGACTAGTGAAAGGCAAGTAAAGAAATACTAGTGAAAAATAAATACTACTACTCAAAGGTAAGTAAAGAAATACTAGTGAAAATACTACTCAAAGCTAGTACTACTACTCAAAGCTACTACATGAGCCTACATTGCATTTGGATTTGTTCATAGTGCTCAACATTACTTCAACATCTACACCACCCAAATCCATCGAAACCGAAACATGCATTGCAAACTACACGATAGATTGGTGTTACAATCAACCAATGCATCGATACAAGCCAACTAATAGTGACCGATTCGTACTCAATCCTCCATTGGAGCCACATAGTCAACAAACCCTAGCAATGGCTAAATCCTAGAAAAACAACTAAATCAACAAAAACTACTCGGTCTAAGTGGAGGAGGTATCTTCAATGAGTGATTTCCCACCCAAATCCACTTGAATCCGGTGGAGGGGGAGGCGCATCTAGAGGGGGAGGCGGCGGGGCGACGCCATGGACCTGGACACCGGCTCGGGTAGAGGTGGGAGGAAAAGAAAGGAGGAAGAAGAAAGGGCCCGACGGCCCCGGTATATTAAGTGAGTCGCACCACGCCGCCTGGCGCGACTGAGTCACGCGAGGGCATGTGGCGCGACTCACCCGCCACCTCAGCCAGCTTGCCGGACCGCGCCCGGCCGACGTGGCGCCTGAGTCGCGCCACATGCCCTGGCGCGACTCAATGAGGAGTCGTGCCACGCGGCCTGGCGCGACCAAAAGGGCTACTTTTTGCAATTTTAGTTGGGTCCGGGTTATTTTTAATAAATTAGATTAAAAGGGATTAAAAAATAAAAAAAATTCAAAGGGCTCCTTGTTGACTAGAAAAAAGCCAGGAAAGAGGCCCAAAACAACAAGATGATGGGAAACAACGGAACCACTAGCAATTGCCGGTTGCTTTTGTTTGAGTCTAGGCAGAAGAAAACTCTCAGAGAGCATCTTGCTGACTAGGAAAAGCCACCAAGTAGGCCAACAGGAGAAAAATGCTTGTCCTGCTTGCAAATATAGAAAGGGAAAAATGCAGGTTCGATCCTTCCAAATACTATACAACGAGAAAAGTGCACGTCCTTTCACAATCCATATAGACACAATACTCAGAATTCCTCAATATATAGAAGCAGAGCCTCCTGCCCTGAAGCTACCACTGAACACTTATCCAGATCACAAACCCTCAGGCTACACCCAGCAGACAGAGCTCAGGGCATAGAATACCAGCAATGCTTGCCGACGCTTATACAGGGGTCATGAACACCCTCCTGTTCAAGCTCTCCAAGCTGCTGGAGAGTGACAAGTACACGCAAATCAAAGGCGTCGTCCGCAATCAAATCACTTTCCTGAGAGATGAGTTGAGCAGCATGAAGCCTGTATCTGCTTGCAGATGTAGAGGAACCTGATCCTCTGAAGAAGGAATGGAGGGAAACCATCCGTGAGCTAGCCTATGATATTGAAGACTACACCGATTCTTTCATGATCCGTGTTAGTCATGATCATGATCAAGTACCTACGGGCTTCAAGGGCTTCTTTCGTAAATTGAAGAAGTTGAAGGCTCAAAATGAGATTACTGATGTGATCAAAGAAATCAACACTACATGTGAAATAGAGGCAAGTAACAGAGACAAGAAGAAGAAGTATAATATTATTGACCCGGCATCCAACTCTTGGATTTCTGGTATTGACCCTCGCCTGCTTGCGCTCTATGAGGAGGTGGATAAACTTGTTGGAATTGATGACCAGAAGAAGCATATAATTAATTGGTCAATTAGGGAGAGAAATGATAAAAATCTCAAGGTGTTGACAGTTGTAGACTCTGTAGGTCTTGGTACTACCACTCTTGCCAAGAAAGT